>CP126897.1:64780493-66117993 GCA_030440675.1 Furcifer pardalis | reverse complement strand
AAAAAGGCTGTTCTTGCTCAAGGTTCCAGACATTTATTCCCTTCCAAGATGAGTGTTCCATTTCCTTTCCTTTGCCTGCCAATTTTTCTTACTCAGTAGTCACTCTCTGTTTCATTAAGTGCAGAACTTGTTCTGTTCAAATGAGGCTGGGTTTTGTTGTCAGAAGAGATTACCACTATGTGTATATATATGTGTTGCTGATTTTAAGGGGGTGTTCTACAAAGCTTATTGCTTTCACACAAATACTTTCCTTTTGTTTCCAACCATCCCCGGCACCTGGATTCATCACCTAAATTCCGTGGTGGGCAGCAAAAATCTTTGCTACCACACCGTGGGTGGAGTCTATGTCATAGGTGGAGCCTACTTCATAGGCAGAGCCTACATTGTGGGTGGAGCCTACCTAATGGGCAGAGCCTACGTCATGGGCAATCTAGTCATGTCTGCCTTATGACCATGTATACATCTGCAAACACAGGCAGCACTGGCTCTTTGGCTGTAAATGGAGATGAGCACTACACCCTAGAGTCAGATATGACTGGCTTTTGAGCAAGGGAGAATTTGAACCATTTGCAGGGACAAAACCTGATGGGGCAGGGCATGGCCACCGAATTTCGCTACACACACACACACACACACACCGCTAGAAGGCCACCCAATTTCACCTACCCAGAGGCCACCCAATTTTACTACCCCCCTTCCCGGGTGTGTGTGAACCTGTTGCTTCCCACCCATGTCTAAATTCATCATTTAAAAGACTGGTCCATTTTGGTTTAGATTTATCTACCATATAAGACAGCCGACTATATGTTTCATACTGCTGCAATTGTATGGGGAATTTCTGCTTCATATTTCGTTGTGCTTCAAGTTACGCTGTTAGATACCCCATTCTAAGGGCCCACAAAAAACTTAAACTGACCCTTTTTCCCAGAGGCTTATTTGTTTGATTATTATCTCAAATCAAACTTTATTGTGGTCGACGACCAGTGCAGTAAAAAGGGTTTAAGTGCACGAAATACCATCAAAATGCACCACCACAAACACATTTGTTTGACTTAAAACAAAATAGAATAAAATCAGTTTTTTAAATTTATGCTACTTTTGGGACAGGTATCTGGTTTAAAAAGAATAAATTGGCACATAAAACAGTTTAAAAGATTAAAAGTCATAGTTACAGTTATAAAATAAGGATAAAAATGTCTATATAAAAATGCACATAGTGGATATAATTATATCAGTAGGATATAAAATAGAATTACTATGTTGAGATCCCTCCTTTTCCCCAGTGAGCTCAAAGTGATGTATATGGCTCTCTTTCTTTCTTACTTATCCTTACAACAACCATTTGAGGAAGGCCGGACTGATAAAGTATGATCAGCCTAAGTGGGAGAATATCCCAATTTAAACATGCAGACAAACAAACAAGCAAACAAACAAGTCCATTCAGCGAATTTAATGGCTGACTGGAGATTTTAATCCAGGGTGCTCAAACTATGGCCCATGGGCCGAATCCAGCACATGCTGCCCTCGCCACTCCCAGAAGTGAAAGTAAAACACACAGACGCAGATGCATAACATGCCCACTCATGCACATAACACTACCATAAATGATCTGCAGCTGTCGTAAATCCATTTACAACAGCTACGGATCATTTATGGCAGCGTTATGCACATGTGTGGTTGCGTTATGCACCTGCACATGCCTTACTTCCGCTTCCATGTGGGAGGAACCATGTGACTGGCACACTCAACGACATGACCAGCCGGTGGCCCAAAAAGTTTGGGCACCCTTGTTTGAATTCAGGTCTCCTAATCCAAGACTCTCAGCTTCACTCCACACTGCTTTGCATTGCCATTTATTCACACTGGCATTTTCTCAGGCTTACCTATGTGTGCATATGGGATGTTCCTTTCTCTGACAGTCTGAGAGTTTTCCCACACTGTCCATTCTATTCCAGGTCTAGCCAGGTTATTCTCCTATGATAATAGAGTAGACCATACTGCCAGCGACTCAACACCAAGTGTCAGATAGCAGTTAACTAACCTGACTAACGGTCTTGGGTGCCAAAGTCAACAGGGAACGGCGATGGTCCCCAAGTGGATTAAATTCCACTTGAATCCATCTTGATGGAGGGCAGCAGCTTCATCAATACTGGCCTGGGACTGATGAGGACTTTGTGTGCCAAAAGGGCTAAGGACCAAAAAGTGACTCATGGAACTGCATCAGTGGTACAGGTGTCACACTGTGATGTGGAAGGCAGGTGAAAGGCCACTCAAGACAGTCATCATGGCTGATTGCCATGATGATCACCAATATTCGGATTCAGATATGGCAGAAGAAGACATCAATTCTATTGCCATGGTGGTGAGATAAGGAACATTTTGAGCAAATGTCACAGAAGGTAAAAGTCACCCTTGCTTGAAAGTCGGTTGTATCTGACTATAGGGTTCAGTGCTCATCTCTGTTTCATAGCCGAAGAGCCAGTGCTGTCTGCTTCTGTAGATGTTTCCGTGGTCATATGGCAGGCCTGCCTCAAGACCGGAGTGCACGGAGCACTGTTTACCTTCCCGCTGAAGTGGTCCCTATTTATCTACTGTACTTGCAATTTCTTGCTTTTGAACTGCTAGGTTGGCTGGATCTGGGACAGAGACGGGAGCTCATTCTGTCCTGCAGTATTCAGGTATTGAACTCCTGACTTGCCGCCTTCCAGTCAGCGTCTTAGCCACTTGAGCCACTGCAGTTCCTAAATGTCACCAAAAGAATGCTTTTTATGTGGCATAGGAGAGACCTAGAACTACAGAGGGTGTCAAAAATGTATATATATTTTAAGAGATGTTATCTATGTATTACTTGTTGAAGTTGAATTGACTTGAGCAAAGCATTTGACAAAGTGCCCCATGGTGGTTACATGATCATAAAAATAGATAAAATTATTCTGGAAGGATTTGTTCTTGATAAATCAAAATATCTTTTCTTAGAATGTGTATACTTTTTTTTTTGCACTCTCTGTAGATGTCATTGAAATATTAGTTGCAAAGAGAATGGGCTGATTTTTCTTCTTCTTTTTCTTCTTCTTCTTCTTCTTCTTCTTGTAAGAATAACTATAGGACTATATGGCATTTAGTTGTACTGTATTATATAAAACAGCTGGACTGAGTATCCAATTTTCACCTTCAATTTCATATTTTAAAAGTTTCTTCTGAATCATAGGCATACATTGGGAAAACTGCAACACCTGGATTAGTATCCTGTTGCATCATAGCACCGCCCGTGCAATGGAGTGGGGTTATTAGTCATGGCAGATTGTACACACAACCTTGCATTATTGTTGCCTGCAATAAATAAAACAATTCTTTAATTAGTGGCAATGTGCTGCAATGGGTGATGTTACTCCACTTGTGAAGGGAGAGTTTTGTAATAGGATACTGGTCCAAGAATCCCACAATCAGAAGGGGCAGTGAGAATTCTGATTGGGAAATTAGGAGTTTACAGTTCTCCAAATAACTCTCTTCAAGGTCTTGAATTCACTGAAGATGGGACTGAGGAGAACAGTGACAGCAGAGAAAGAATGGTGATTTCATCCAGAGATGACTCCTCTTGTCTATTTGCATGATTCCAACACTCACACGAAGGTCCCTAGTTCGGCTTGCAACTATGAGCATATCTAGAATGCTTCTTATGGGACATTGTAGGCTCACTAAATTTTGGGTCAGTAGAGATTGGAGAGGGGCTAAATTAAATGATCCATTGCTTTCTTTGTTCTTCTATCATTATACTGCTGGATCAGCAAGGAAGGAGAAACATTTTTCCTGTTTTCCCCTTTGATCACCAATTGAAGCTGGAGCTGATCCAGAGCTATAACAATCATCAAGAGGGAAAAAACAATTACACTTTCTCTGGCCCTCTGTACACCCTTTGACTGTAGAGGAGGAGGGAAAGTGTAAAATGAAAACATCTGGTATGCTGATGTGGCTCCTTAAATGTTGACAGAGGAAGCAGTCTTTGAAGGCTGCTGCCTCTCATATATAATGTCCCAAGCCTCCAGAGGTACTAAGGATGTCATATTTCTGAGCATTTTGAAAAGGTTGATCCACATTATGAAGGTTCTAGAAGAAGTGCTTGGGGGGAGGTTGAGGCACTCCAATGTCACTGCCAACCTAGCCGTTTGAAGGCAAAACATTACAAGTAGATAAATAGGCAGCATTTTGACTGGAAAGGTAACAGTATTCCATATGCTCTGTCATTGAGTCATGCTTGCCACACGGCCACAGAAACATCTGCAGATGCAGAAAAGTGATGGCTCTTTGGCTGTCAATGGAGATGAGTACCACCCCCTCGAGTTGAACACAGCTGGCTTTCGAGCGAGGGAGACCTTTACTATTAATAAAGCATTATGAGCAATGCTTTGATCATTTTCTGAATATGAAATTATAAGGTCAAATTGCCTGGGGGAAAGATGTTCTTACCTGCAAGAGTTTCATCTCATTTTGCTGGTTTTTGGCAGGAAGGAACAAGAAGAAACAATGTCCTGAATGCCAATTCTCTCTCTTTCTCCGCATTAGGTTAATAATTGCACTCTGCCTTCATTATTAGTCTGTTACTAGGCTCCAAGCATTTTGATTCCAAGTACTAAAATCCTCGTTGTCGTCGTCTTGGTCTTTAGAAATAAATGAGACGCTGTGTCTCAGCAAGCTCTGCAGGAATACAATTCTTAATGAGCAAGTGATCGGGAAGTTTAAGTATGTTAAAGTATCTAAAGCAGAGAAACGTTATAACAGAATGAGTGCCAGAAATAGGCTTTACACCAGATGTCATTAGAAACACACAGTACTTTCCTCTGATGCTATCTAGGAGGCTTCCTTCTGTTACGACATGGCTCCCTTTGAAAGAACTTAACAATGTCTGCTATTCATCTCCTTTCACTTTCCTCCTTTCTTTTCATTTCTTCTGATGTGAGGAGGGCTGGAGAAAAACACGCTGTTTTCTAAACAAGCTAAGTGTCGTGTGACTGAGAAGTCACTTCAGCAGCCACATCGTACATCAGCCTTCTGCAATCCAACACATTCAAGATGTTTCAGGCTACAACTTCCACTGCTCCCGCACAGCTCTGTCTGCGGTGGTTTAGCGGCTAAGACGCTAAAGGTAGGCAGATCAGCAGTTCGGGGCCCAAGTGCTGTGCTAAAAGTGCGACGGGTTACATATTCCATACTGTTGGAACACTATATACCATTAATCTTCTCTGTGATTGCATTCTTCTTCTTTCGTGTCCTGATCAAACCCTGGACTGTCCAAATGAAGCCACTTTCTTGGCTTTGTTGTTGACCAAACATCAGCAGAAGTTTCTGGCAGTAATCAGCAGACCAGTAGATGAGCTGGATTCTGTATCTCTCCACTTTCACACCATGTGTTGTTGTCCACCAACAGCCCCTACTTGAGCATGTTGTTCTTACATTTAGGGACTCCAACCCTATTCAGTGTCCTTCAAGTGTTGTAGGGGAGGTTGAGTTCCTTAGCTATGTCCTCTTTTAATGATGTTCCTTGTCCAATAAGCTCCTCCTTCCTTCTTGTTTGCATTGTAAGCAAACAGTCCAGTCTATATAGAAGAAATTAAAGGCAAATTTGACCGGGAAATTGAGAGGAGGGTTAACTTTGATCCCATGACCTTGTTAATGCAGCTTGGAAGTATACAGGCACTGAGAACTTCATTCTTAATAGCTTAATGATAATGTAACAGTAATTATTAGGATTAGAATAGTCTAGGATCACTGGACAAAGGACAAGAAAGGGTCACCTTGGCTTTCTCCCTTCATGTATATGGTAGGGTCAACAGCAAAATAAATTATTTCTCAGATGTCTTAGACACAAATTCTTCTTTGGGTGGCTGGCCCTAGCATTAGGCAGAGGTATCTACCTCAGCCAGCAGAAGCTGGGGATGTAGAGAGGGTTATGAAGTGTTGGGTGCCAGGAAATGTCATAGGCTGCTACTCGTGTCCAAGCTTCAATGATGGGATGTAACAGGTTCGGATCAGTTCGCCAGAACCAGTAGTAACTTTTCCCAGTGACCCAGAGAACCGGTAGCAGCTTTTGGGGGGAACCACCTTCGGGGCTTACCTTTTCACTGGTTCCCCCACTGTGCATGCGTGCCAAGCACTTGGTGTGCATGCACGCCTACAGTACTTGGTGCATATGCATGGCCTCCTTGCTGTTTGGGTGGGTGGGTGTATTTTAATGTGATTTTTATTTTATTTATTTTGTGTGTGTGTGTGTGTGTGTGTGTGTGTGTGTGTGCGCGCGCGCGCGCGTGCGTGTGCGTGCGTGTGTGTGCGCGCGTGCTTATTTTTATTTTATTTTATTATTTTATTTTATTTTCTTTGGCCCCGCCCATGACATCATGACATCATGACATCATGATGTTAGCTCCGCCCACATTGTGATGATGTCACAGAGGGGTAGTAAAATTTTTGACATCCCACCACTGCCAAGCTTGCCATGATGTGACCCACACACTATGATCACAGACCCATCTCCTGCCAGGAAACACTCAACTACTTACCTCAGAAGTGATTTTGTTGGCAATCAATTTTAAAAAGGTATAATCCTGCCCATTACGCAGTACCCATTATTAACATATACTCTTCTGTGACCTATGGCTAACATACCCATTTCTTAAACTCCCTGAACAAGAATATAAAAATGTCCCCAATATTCCCATAGTGAGCCCTGTCTAAATCAAGGCTGCTACAATATGTTTTTGCTAAGTGAAAGGTGAGCTTGACTAAAAAGAAGTTTATAGATAAATTGTTAATGTATATTAAAACCTAAAAGGTTTAGGGTATGGACTCAGAAATTTGCCTCAAACTACGTCAAACAGCATTCGTACACTGTAGAGGGCACATGGAAACTTTTGGAGTGATTTTGACCCCTATTGAGTACATGGTGTGCAATGAGCCTATGGGTTCTTGGAGCCCCATAGGCTGTATGTTGATGACCACATTTTAAGAAGTATATGTATAATACTTTGAACCCATAGAATTGTCATTTCTAGAGTTTTCTCTTGAATATTTCCAGTATACTACCACCACCACAATCTTGTATATATTTACTCTAAACTAAGTGCAATTGTGCTTAATGGGATTTCCTGCCTAGTATTTAGGATTTCAGCCTGAAGGCACATGTATATCCTCATAAAGCAAATGGTTTTGATTCAGATCCAAAATGTTCATTTCCTTGATGAGCCAAAATGTTTCAGCATTTTGTTTAGGAAATGAAAAACAGAAGTTTTCACATCTTGTGCCTTGAAAGTACGTTCCTTGTCTTCCTGGTTCCAAGGCAAATCTTGAAATCAGCCAGGGTATTTCATGGTCCAGTGAGGAGGATGTACTTAAGGATATTTCTATACAGATGTTTGCTAAGAAATAACATGCTGTGAAGGTGGGTGTCCCCAGGGGTAGCAAGGAGACTCCTCACTCTCTTGCCTTAGCACCACTTTTGGGGGTGCCCTAGCATAATGTTATGGATTGTGGTGGCTTAGAGGTTAAGATGCTGAACTTGAAGATTGGCAGGTCAGCAGTTTGAGACCTGAGTGCTGCATAATGGAGTGAGCACCTGTTTCTGTCCCAGCTCCTACCAACCTAACAGTTTGAAAGCAAGAAATTGCAAGTAGATAAATAGGTACTTCTTCAGTGGGAAAGGTAACAGCGTTCCATGCACTCCAGCATTTAGTCATACTTTCCACATGACCATGGAAACATCTTCAGATGCACTGACTCTTTGGCTGTAAATGGAGATGAGCACCACCTTCTAGAGTCGATACAGCTGGCTTTTGAGCAAGGGAGACCTTTACCTTTACCTAATATAATGTCAGGCAACTCCAGCACTCCAGTCAAGGGTAAGCTCCTCACAGCCTTCCTGCTTGTCCTGCTCCAAAGCAGGAGAGCGTCAAAGAGAAAGACGAAACCTGGTGAGGTCTAAATGCCCCTGCCCTTACTCTCTGGTTGTTGTTCCACCAACTACTCTCTGTCTATCCCAGATGACTGAGAGCCCAAGGTCATTGGATACAGCACCCCAGAACATCCCAGTAAAGGCCTCCGGAGTCAGCGTTGGCTTACAAGCAAAAAACTTTATTTAGAAACAAAACAAGGACTCAGGGAAAGGAAACCAAACAGCCCAATCTGGCAAGCCAAAACAAAAGATGGAACAAACTTTGGGTTTACAAGAACCTCTGTCCTTCCCGAAAGAAGCAGAAGGGTGAGACCTGAACAAGCCTGATGGCTGCTTGCCAAGGCCAGTGCACCAATCTTTCTCCCACTTCTAAGTAGCACTAACCCTCCTCATGTTCCACAGTAGCAACCTTCAAGAAGGTTCCCTGTGGCCATCACACAGTGCTTCCATGCCAGAAGCTCGACCAGGGGTGGCCAATCTTTTTATGTTGCAGGCCTGACCATGCCCCAAACAGCTGAGCGGGCCGGACTACGCCCCCTGGCTGTCATAAATGTGCCCAACTCCACGTTTACAACAGCTGCGGGCACGTTTGCACACGTGTGGGTGCATTTTGCAGCTGACGTAAATGCACCTGCTTCCACTTCCAGGTGTGTTGGAGGCAGCGATGGGCCAGGTAGGGTGGCATTGTGGGCCAGGTCTGGCCCATGGGCCATAGGTTGGGAACCCCTGAGCTAAACTCTAACCACCTCCATGCTGTCCTGGGGAAAGATTTATACCCCTAGTCCCCTTTCCTGAAGTCCCACAGACCAATGGAATTTGGGGCGCAGGGCCATAGGCCGCTCTTCTGCTTAGCTACTGCTCACCCTTTGGTGAGCCCATCTCTGCACAGGTTCCTCCCGCCCCCGATTCTGTCCTCAGCTGCAATGATTACCACCAAGGTTAGAGAGGGAACCAAGAGAGAACAGGAGATGACCTACCTGCATTCCTAGCCGGATGCAATGTTACACCTTCAAGACCACCTGATTACACTCTTTTTGGCCTCCTTTCCTGAAAGATTTAACTCCTTTGGAACAAGTTCCTCACACGTGCTCTCACAGTTGTTCAGTGCAAACTATATCAACTGATGTTTTGAATGGCGATGTGCTAGTTTACAAGAGTTTAGTAATATAATTGCCCCCTATGAAATCATCCTGCTCTCTGTTTATACCTCCATGGTTTTGAAGTGCTGTGTTTAGAATGAGAGTGCTTTTTATGTCATCGAACTTCATCATATTGGCAGTTAAATCCAAGAACTAACAGATGGACAGCTTGGCTAGTATTTCAGAGCCATTTTGCAGTGTAATCCTGTACATCACGTATACCAGAGATTGGTGGGTTAAGTCCCCGGAGAGCATATAACTATGCATATACGTGTGTATGGTTCTGTGGATAAATTGCTTTTATGCTTCCTGAGTTACTGCACAGTGGCATAAAATAACTCCACAGTTTTGAAAAGAAGACAGATATAAAGCATGTTTTAAAGGACAGCTCAGGAAAGTTAGATATTTTTGGTAGTACAAGGCTCCCTAAGTCAACATGACTGTTGGCTTTACCAGGAGCTGTAATGCAAACAAAAATATTTTTAATGTACAAACAATGTTTTAAACACATCTAATATGAAGGGCTCTGTGCAATAATTCAGTATCTCTGATTCATGGTCATTAATACCAGACTGGCATGGGTGTATACTGTCCATAAGGCTTGTTTCCTTTGGTGGTGGTGGTTGGGAACTTGCATCTCCAAATGGCACTGTGCACCAGGAAGCCACCATCTGGGAGTCCCCTAAGAGAGTAGACATGTTGCTATTCCTCTATCTGTCAAAGAAGATGATGCCAACTCTTTGTCCCCTGTCCTTGCAGCATGGGCAGATGGAGCACACAAAGAACAGTCAGGATGTTATTAGTACCATCTGCGTTGTGCCAACCCCACATCCACTGCAGCATCTCTTTCCATCAAAACTCAGGCGTTGCTTCTCTGGGGCTACAACTCCCAAAATTCTTGTGCATAAATGTGGCCTGTGTATAAATGAAACGCATGCAAGAGGCATATGAAACTCATGCATAGTAAATAACCTCCACACAGGGTGTGGACGCACAGATATTTTGCCCTGAATGAAACACTGAAATGTTTAGACATGGCCTAGGTGAATGATGGCCAACCTTGGCAATCCAGGTGTTCTTGAACTTCAATTCCTAGATGTCCTGATCAGAAGGTGTGTTGACTTGTGCTTTTGGGAATTGAAGTCCAAGAATACCTGGAGTGCCAAGGTTGGCCATCACCTTGCTTCTATCTTTAATGCAAGGGAAACTGTTAATCTATTGAGTGATTCTACGTGTGGGTGGAAGAGAGAGTCTTGAAAGTAGAAAAACTGCTGGATCCAACTGTTATAGTGAAAGGAAGAGAGGAAGGATAGGTTTTTAATCTCCCCTCCCCCTCCATTGTTTTTTTTAAAATTGTTATTATTTTTCTGGCATTGCTTTGAATGAGGGGGAAATAATGAACAGTGGCACCAGGACTGTTATGTATCCCTTGTCCCTCTTATTCTGAGGGCTTATCAGGGGATTGGGACCCTGCTCATTAAAACCAGCAGTTTGAGCCTTTCTTGGTTGTAGCAACCTAATTGTGGAATGATGTGTCATTTGAGACCTAACTGCCCTCATCATAGTCTTTATTTCAGCAACAACCTAAATCCATGGTGGTTCCTCTGAACATCTTGGGGAGACACACATCTTGCTTTTGACTCCTTCAATCTGTTGTATTTTGTTTTCCTCAAATTGGTACATTGGTATAAAAAAGTTTAGAGTAAATTGTTTTAGATCGTTAACAATGGATATTGTTTCATTTAAAAAAATTGTACCTCAGGCTTAAATCTATGGAATGGAAATACTCAAATAAGTAAATACCCTCCAGCACACCCAAAGAGCACCTCTAGTATCATGGGACTGGTAAGGATTGTAGAAATTTGTAAGGGTTGTAAGTAGCTGGGAGTGGGCTTGTGTAGCACAGCACTTAGAGCTAACAACAAATCACTTAAAATTAATTCATTTTTCCAATAACTAAGATACAGTAATACCCCGGATAACGTTATTACTTGGTTCCACAAGTCATGATGTTATCCGATTTTTAGCGTTGTCCGATGCATGCATCGAACAACGCTAAAAAAAAGCCATGACTTCAGGGACAAACTGCTTTAAAGGCAGGCAGGGAAAGAAAGAGACCCAATCGGGTCTCTTTCTTTTCCTCCCTGCCTTTAAAGCCACCCCCCACCCGCAGCGGTCTCTGCGACTGCAGTAGGGTCAGGGAAAGGCGCGTCTTTCCCCCGACCCTTCTACAGATGCAGAGACTGCTTGTGACTCTTTCCCTCCCTGTATTTAAACTACAGGGAGGGGGAAAGAGAGAGACGTGATTGGGTCTTTAGAGAACCAATCACCACTCTCTCTTTCCCCCTCACTGTAGTTTAAATACAGGGAGGGAAAGAGACTCAAGCAGTCTCCGCGACTGCAGTAGGGCCAGGGGGAAAGCGTGTGCTTTCCCCCCGACCCTATTGCAGTCACAGAGACCGCTGCGGGTGGGGGTGGATTGGGTAGTTCTACCCAAACCACCCCACACCTGCAGACCATTGCCTCGGATAACGCTAAGAATCATTATCCAGAATCATTATCCGATGCAAGTTTTTTCCAAAAAACTTGCATCGTTATCCGATTCTAGCGTTATCCGATGCAATCGTTATCCGGGGTATTACTGTACACCTATGTTCCATTATGGTTGTAATTAAACAAAGGTTAACTTTGCTAAGAGAGCAAATAGCCACAAGTAGCTGCTAAGCTAACATGTGGTTTCAGACACTGAAACTGAAAGGATTAGGAGAGCATACTTTTGCCTTTGGAAAGGAATCATATCTGCAGTTCCCAGTTTAGGAAAATAAGAAAACTAGTATTTATCAAAAAAAAATGCATTGATAAAGGAAAAATAATAGGAGTCCCAACTAAGGTGGAGATGCAGGGGACCAAGGCTGCTGTCTTGTTGCTCAAGAATAAAGGCAAGATGTCTCCTATGTCTTCTTCCAGATTGAATCTCAAAGAAAGTATGCAAAAGAAGGAAGTGACATGAATTACCCTATGACGGTGGAGGCAAACTGATGGCATGTATGCCAGATGGGGCGCTTCCAGCCTTCTCTGTTGGCACTCATGCCGACACCCCAGTACAGAGTTTGCCCTGCTCCTCTGCCCAATGGGGGTGCTTCCTCTCTCTCCCCAGCACAGATTTCACCCCACCTCTCTGCCCAGCAGCCCAATGGGAGTGCTTCCTCCCTTCACCCAGCACAAAGTTTGCCCCACCCATTTGTTTGGGAACTCATTCTCTAAAAGGCTCATCATCACTGCTGAATGACTATCAGTCTAACCCAGTGTTTCCCAAATGCTGGTGTTTGGACTTCAATTCCCAGAAGCTTAAGTCAATTCCCCAAAGCACTGATCAGTCAATATACTGGCTTAGGCTTCTGGGAACTGAAGTTCCCCTGTGGGGCCTGTACCCCACATTGGGAACCACTGGTGTAACCTGAAGAAAAGTTAGCATCAGTCAGAGCAAGTAAAGGCCAGTCTAGGAAACCTTAGGAGGGCCTTTTCTATCCCTCTACTGCTCCCTTTGCAAAGGCGTGCATTCTCTTCAGTGTAAGATGGGGCTCTCCTACTCATCTCCAACAGTGTCACT
The DNA here is from genome assembly GCA_030440675.1 of Furcifer pardalis. Lineage (NCBI taxonomy): Eukaryota > Metazoa > Chordata > Lepidosauria > Squamata > Chamaeleonidae > Furcifer > Furcifer pardalis. The sequence goes on along the minus strand of CP126897.1, from coordinate 66,105,305 downwards.
CCTTATGTGATAATGGTTAACATTTTTATTATGCTTCCAGATGCAGTTTCAGGAAACATGAGATCCCAGCCATTTGTAATACATGATGTCATATACAGAATTTTAAGCATGGATTTTACCACTTAGCTTGAACTGGCTTTGTACCAGCGTTTAAAAAGCAACAGGCAAAAGACCTCTTGCTAAATAATCTGGGTGCAAAAATTGGCCTTGGTGCAAAATTGCTAGATTACTCCTCCCAAAAATCTACCAGAAGGAAGAGCAATATGCAGCCATAAATAGTGGCATTCACATTGAAAAGACAACTGAGCATGGTACATGGGAGTGATAACCTTTTATAAATGAATACGGTGCAGAAGAGCCGACTCAACCTTATCAGCACTTGGAGGCTACCATTTTAATTAAAAGAGATATATAATTAAAGTGAAGCAATTAACCATTCTGTAATTAAATAGCCAAATAATTACATTGAAACTAAACATGATAACATCCTGTTGTCAAAGCAGTATTTGTATATGTTTCCATTTGATGAGTCGACATCATTGTAATTCTAAATGAGTTCCAAGGGAAAGAACTAGGACTCTTGATACATGTATGAAATACAGTATCAAAATTGTGTTGTTGTTTTTATTTGAGCACCATAAGGTACTATTTAATTTCTCTGTGGCTACAGGAGCAAAGCATTGACCCATGATGGCGAACCTTTGCACTCTAGGGGTTCTTGAAGTTCAGCACTTCTGCTAATCAGGACTTCTGGGAATTAAAGTCCAAGAACATCTGGAATGCCAAGGTTCACCATCACTGGCATAGACTGTCTAAGAATTCACCTGAAGGCAAGGAAGTCCAGTAAGGAGAAAGGTATAGATGTTGCAGTGGTCATCATTTGTCACTATTAGCTACATTGGCTAGAACTGATGAGAGCTGCAGTTCCACAGTGTCCAAGGTCCATACATTCCTTGGCCAAGTCACATACTTAGTTGTGTGATAGTAACTTTGATACTCCACATCAGCCTCATGGCAGACCAGAAATGGGAAGGGTATGGGGTGTGGGGATAATTGGTCAGTGTAGAGTGTGGGTATTCTGTGGCTGGATGATTCTGAGCATTGCAAACATTTCCCATCTCCTCAAGAGAGCTTCCAGTGATACAGTACCAGGCACAGTGGCATCGCTAAGGGGGGCTAGGGGGGCCGCAGGCCCCGGGCGGCGCTTTTTGGTCTATGTGTGTTCTTGGACTACAATTCCCAGAAGCCCTACCAGGAGCGGGTGCCAGCGTCCACCAGGGGGAGGCAAATTTGGCTTCAGCCCCGGGCGGCTGAATTCCATGTGACATTACTGACCAGACACATGTTGTATTACATTTCAGACATTTGTGTCCTCTTCCTCCACCATTATTTGGTCTTTTTCTACCTCCTTCCTCAATATGGAAGTGAACAATGTGATCCTTGAAAAGGTGCCTGGTCACTCAGGGGGTTACCAAACTTTGCAGCTGCTCCAGTCCATCTACAAGTGACCCTGCACCCTGAGCTGCCAGTGTGCAGGTCTGCAACAACAGCTTCCAATGTACCCTCATCTACTGCTTTGCCACTGGTCTGTTATCACAGGGCTTTTGAAAATAACAGATAGTAAGATAGTGAAATGAAGTAATGGCTACGACTTGTGTGGGAGCTTCTTTGAAGCGAGGAAGACTTGGATGCAGGTTTCTGGGAGTTGTTGTCTATAAAAGAAATCTTTTTCTGAGCTTTGCCCAGAGTCCCTGCTGGACTATAAAGCCCCTCATCACACAGCCATTTTCTCAAGGGCAACCATTCTACTAATGTGAACTAAAATGATTACCAAAAGATACCAAGATGAATAACCCCTCCCCTGGCAGAACAGACAACTAAATAACCACCATTAGGTAAAGGTCGCCCTTGCTTGAAAGCCAGTCGTATCCAACTCTAGGGTTCAGTGTTCATCTATGTTTATAGCCAAAGAGCCAGCACTGTCTACATCTGCAGACATATCTGTGGACATGTGGCAGGCATGCCTCAACATCAGAGTGCACAGAACACTGTTTACCTTCCCACCCAAGTGGACCCTATTTATCTGCTTCCAAACTGCTAAGTTGGCAGGAGCTGGGACAGAGACGGGAGCTCTCTCCATCGTGCCGTACTCAGGAATCGAACTCTGACCTTCCAGGTGTTGAATTCAGCGTCCTAACCACTTGAGCCACCGCAATCCCTAACCACCATTACAATCATCTTAAAAGCAGTTTTCTGTACTGCATGAGGAAGACGTGTGGCTGGGAGTCAACTTGCTGTTTCTAACACCCTTTATGAGTGTGATTTGATGAAGCTGTTCCCTCCTGAAAGGATTTCAGTGGGGGCCTTTGCATGGCATTATCCCTCTGCACTCAACCGCAGTGCACCGATGTTCTGCCTTTAGTGGCGTTTTCACTCTAATGCTGCAAACTCAGGCCTCTGATGCAGCACTTTGTGAGCGCTGAGTCACGCCACACAATGAGCCTATTCTATGTCATGATGATGGTAGTGGAGTGACAGATCCTCCTACCTCAGGCAGCAATGGGGAAGTTGGCCTGGCTAATTACACCCCCCATCCTTTTCTTTCTCACAGTCTTGCTGGCATCCGGAAGGAACGGTAATGATATCTGGGCACATACGCACATTGGCATCACTGGGTGGCAGCCAGATGTCTGTGCAAGACGCACTAGGAACAATGCTGATGACCTTCAGCTTGGAAGACTTAGATTTCCCTCCAGTAACCGTTTCAATCCAGGACCAATTTAGCAAGAATGCCATCAGAAGAGAGCTTTGTGGTGAAAAACCCAGAGCCCCCACTCGGCACCACAAACATTGCATAGCTAGTTTACAAAATCTTGAACTAAGGGAAGGGATTGTCACACTTCCAGTCAGAGCCTTTTAGTTGTATTCTGCATTCTTTGCATAAGAAAAAAGTAAATTTAGTAACCATCATTACCATGGAAAGAATATTAACTCAATTACAATTCACATCATATTTCAAAGTTCTGCCAGAACGTTACATACCAAGAGACCAGTGAATATCAACATTGTACTTGGTTTCCACAATTAACAAACAACACCTTGCTCTCATCAAGCTCACAACTAAAGAAGGGGGAAAACATACAAACACCTGGTACTTCAGAGAGTCTGCCAGCAAGCATCAGAAAAAGACATGCTACCTTTACCATTACTTCTCTCCTGGGCGCCTTGAAGGTTCAGAGCATAAGATTGAGGGGGGGGGGAATCTCTCTGGGCGGAGATGGTTATCCATGGGAATTAGACCATGAGTGAAAATGGGTTACTGGGCAAGCCAATTGTCCAGCTTTGGAACCATGCATAGAGAGTTTTGGAAGCAACATGTAGTTTTCTGTTTCTCACCTGAGCTGTGGAGTGAATGGGTAGGGTGGGGATGGGGGTGAGGCAGTGCTGCCTTTCTGTGTGGATATTGGTCCCACTGGGGCTCTGTTTTTTCCACCGCAAAGCTCTCTCCTGATGGCATTCTTGCTAAATTGGTCCTGGACAGAAATTGTTACTGGAGGGAAATCTCAGTCTTCCAAGCTGAAGGTCATCAGTCTCCTGAAACACTATGGATTTGAGAATTGAAAGTGTGGGTAAATGGTGGGTTAAAGAGATTTTCCTCCAAACCCCTAGCATGTTGGCAGTCTGAATTAAACTCACCTAGGCAGAATAAGACAGTGTGATTGAGTGATGTGGGTCCTCTCTACTCCCTCCCCCAGTTTCTTTATATCCACTGATTAATTAAATGATTCCTTCAAGGAGGTTGAGGTACCATGCATGGTTTTCCTCCTTCCTCTTGAACCTTGTAATAACATTGTCCAGAATTCTGCTGGTGTTTGCATAAGGTTTGTGTGATGTACCATGGCTAATTGCAGCCATTTGATGTGGTGCCTGGCTATGTTTGAGTCATGCCTGATTGCACAACAGAGAAGTGCCCTAGCACCTCATCAATTAGCTACCATCAGCCATGGTTAGTTTTGCAAATCTTACACACTTACCATAGGAGTCTGGTCATTGTGTGGTTGGTGAAGTTAAGAGAGTGTGGCTCATGTTAGTTTCAAGCATGGATTTGAACTCAGATCTCCTGTATCTCATTCCAACACTCTGAGCACTACAGTGTACTACCTCTAATTTGGCAAACCATTGTCTAGTTAACAATAGCCACATTTGAGGGAAATTAATTTGGGTGGTCCAAAATACATTCAGGGACTCAAAGGTCTTAAAGATCAGGATTCCCAGCACAGTAGTTGTAGGGTGGGGATAATGCAATGAAAGATGAGAGGCACAAAGGGAAAAGATGGCTTCAGAAGAATATTAAATTCCTGCTGTCCCAGTTTAATTTATCTGTACATCATTTCTCAAAGGCTAGCTGAGAGAAGTGAGTATTGATTCAATGTCTTGGTATTACTGCATATTACATATTCATCATACTGTCTTATTGTTAATGTATTAAGGAGCTGAACCAACAGTAAGGCCAAATGGAATTAAAAATAGAGTGCATTATTGCCTGCGTGGAATTTACACTGATGCAAAGCTATTATGCCCTGGCTGCATCGCTGCATCCCAGGGTAGTTTGTGCAGCCATTTGTTTTTAAACTGTGGTAGTGGCAGCAGTTCTCCATCATGGGGGGAATTGCTATGTGAAATAAATGCGGGCAGAACCAAACAGCCAACCGACAGGATAACAGAATTTGATCTCTGTTTTCAGGGCAAACACCATCCACCCTGCTACAGATACCATCCGCCCTGCTACAGACACCATCCACCCTGCTACTTTCCAGAGACTATTGAGAGGGGTACAAGAAACAGCAACTCAGAATAACAAAAGAGAGCAATAGCACACCACTTGAATTGCACACAGATGTTCCTAAGTTCCTTCTCCAGGACTTCCAGGAGTGGCCGAAATATCTCCTGCTTGAAACTTTGGAGAGCCACAACCAGTCAGTTTTAACAACACTGGCTTTCACAGATCAGGGCTGGAACTACATGCTTATTTCAAACCATTCTAGAAGTGAAATGTGTTTTGTGGTTGCACATGAGGCAAGTGAGTGCATTAAGTGCTATTTTAAAGTACAGTAGAGGTTCAGCTGAGCAACAGACTTGTTTGACTAGTTGCTGATGGATGGTGGCAACTGGGGAGCATGGTGGGAAAAGCAATGGCAGCAGTAAGAGTGCCTTGTACTGCGAGAAAGATCTGGGCACCCTGGTGGCACAGTGGTTAAATGGCTGTACTGCAGCTAGAATGTTGTGAGTTTGAGACTGACCAGGACTCAAGGTTGACTCAGCCTTCTATCCTTCCAAGGTAGACAAAATGAGTACCCAGCATGTTGGAAGCAAAATGCTAATTAACTTGTGAACTACCCAGAGAGTACATTAAGTGCTATGGGGTAGTATATATGTCTAATTGCTATTGCTACTATTGCTGCCAATATACACTCTCCAACTGCCACAGTCCAGCCATGCACCAAGCAAGCAAGCCCTTTGAAAGAGGAAGGGCAGCAGAGCCCTCATCTACTCCTTGTGTGATAAAAATGGAGCTGCTAAAACTAATACTCCAGGTACAAACAACATTGCTGACTGAACATTGTTGGGAAGTTTTCCAGCTATTACAGCAATGGTTTGCTAGTGTGACAACAGGCATGTGATAGAAGCAGGTTTGCTCTAGTTTGTGTAAAATGTTTACTGTGGGTTATCTCCAACCTGTAGTTCCAGCCAGTGATGGGCAGCAAAAACGTTTGCTACCACACTATGGGCGGAGCCTACCTCATGGGCAGAGCCTACGTCATGGGCAGAGCCTATGTCATGGGCGATCTAGTCATGCCTGCCATATGGCCATGTATTCACCTGCAAACACAGGCAACGCTGGCTCTTTGGCTGTAAATTGAGATGAGCACTGCACCCTAGAGTCAGATATGACTGAATTTTGAGCAAGGGAGACCTTGAACCACTTGCCGGGACAAAACCTGATGGGGCAGGGCAGGGAGGTGGGCATGGCCACCCAATTTCTCTATCCCCCCTGCCTGAAGGCCACCCAATTTCGCCACCTCCTGCCCAGAGGCCACCCAATTTTGCTCCACCCACCCACCCAGGGGTGCGAACCTGTTGCTGCCCACCACTCGTTCCAGCTCTACAGCATTTCTGTGTTCAGCATCTGAATCTTCTTCTTCTGTATCTAGGCCAGACGTGAAACTGCCAAAGTGAAGGCACCTTTTGGTGAGTTCATTCTGCAGTTCCTGTCACCTGATCTAGTGTGAGAAAGATTAGCTGGCAACACAAGGTTGCTGCTACCAGGGTACCCCCAATTGTGGTTAAAAAGACAAACCACACTCTTTGTGTCGCCCAGCACCTGAATCATCAGATGGGATGTCTGTATCTCATCTGGCCTTCTTGAGAGATAACATGATGACTGAAAGCTTTTCTCTTATGTATATTGGGATATTTGGTCCTCCAGCTGTTTTGGACTATAACTCATAAAGACCCAGGCAACATGCCAGTGATGGAAGATTATGGAAGTTGCAGTCCAAAACAGTCAGAAGGCCAACAAGCAACTACCTGATGTGGATATCTTTTATGGCACCATTAATTTGTTCATATTTTATTATTTTTATAGCTTTATTCTGCATTTTATCTTGCATATGTATTCTCTATTTCAGATTGTTGTTCTATGTTCACTTCCCTGGTGGCCTTTTCGCCAGTTGTGTGGTGTATAAAACAAACAAACAAACAAACAAACAAACAAACAAACAAACAAACAAACAAACAAACAAACAAACAAACAAACAAACAAACAAACAAACAAACAAACAAACAAACAAACAAACAAACAAACAAACAAACAAACAGTATACTCAGCATTATGAAATATGTGAGCTACATCTGTTGTTTGTTTCAAATAGTTTTATCCAGCTCCAGTGCTATTAGTTCTTAAAGCAGATTACAATAATTACAGGAAGACCTTAGAGATAAAAACAAACTACGACGCTATACATTAAACATAGAAGTGAGAGCAATAAGCAGAGTCCAACAGAAGAGCAGAAAAATAAAATGTCTTCATGTGGCACCTAAATGATAACAGCGCATATGCCTTTATGAGTGTCTCTGTGTCTTTGGGATATTTCGAAGCTGCAGTACCATCAGAGAAAGAGCCCATTGATGTGTTCCCTTTGTACCTGTCCTGCATTTTCACTGAAGAGTTCAGAGTAGCTGACATCTGAAACCCAGTTAATCTCCCACCCAGATATTTTATGGGTTCAAAATCTCCTTACCTTCATCAGAGAGTTGCATTCTAAGCCTTCAGTCCATTATCTAGTCTTCACACTAATTCTGTGCTGGATAATAAATTATAAGTATGATTACGACTGTTCACAGTAGTTGTCAAGACAACTTTTTGAAAATTTGCAAGAATGTCAAAGGTTGAAAGATTAGGACTCTTTGAGAGAATGAATGAGTCGATCAATAGGCTTTCTCAATAGATTATCTTTCTAGGGACATGAGAAGACCCCAAACTGCAGTTTCTATGAACTGTGAAGATGTTGTTGACTGGAGTCTGTGGAAGGGGAAATGATATATGAAGCTGGCTCTTGACCTATTAATTGCCCAGTTCATGTCGTAAGTTAGAGGAGTAATACATGCCTCTCTTTTCTGCAGGGACTCCTTGTCAACATAAAGTTTACATTGACCTTTAACACCAGGGCTGTGTATCATTTTATGGTAGGTTTGCAGGGAGGGAGCAGAAGCAGATGCTTTGCATAAACAAAGGTCAACTATTGTGAGTTACAATGAAGAAGTCTGGTAGGTAAAAGCATCATAACAGTATGCTAACAGTACTTACATTGCAGATAGAATAGTGTTCAAGTAATATTTGAAGCTATGTGCGAAGGAGGGGGAGGGAAGAGCCTTATATGCTTTTCACTTAGAACAGGCATTCCCAGCCTAAGACCCATGGGCTGGATCCAGACTGCGGCATCATTTTATGTGGCCTCCACCCCTCCATGGGCATTTTAAAAACAAAATGGCCACCCCTTTGAAACTGTTTGGACAAAATGGCTGCTCCCATCGTGCAAGGCAGGGTAAAATGGCCATCTGGCCCTTGAAGCGGACTGAGAGAGCATGACCCCAGATTAAAACGGTTGGGACCTCCTGACTTAGAAGTTAATCGTGTTGACAAGAACAGAGGTGCATCTTCAAAAGGGTGTAGTACAGTTACGGCGGCCAACCGTCCCGCATTCTGCGCGGCAATCCCATTTAGGGAGGGGGAATTTCGACTTACCCTTGTTTCAAAAATGGTACCGGACCTCCCCCGTTGCGTCACGGAAGCACCGGTTTCCTCTCCGACCGGCAGGCAGTTAAAGAGAAACGGAGCCGAAAAGGCTCCAATAAACTGCGCCTGCGCAGAGACCCAATCTGGCGCCAAACTGGGTTTCTGCGCATGCGCAGTTTATTGGAGTCATTTCGGCTCCGTTTCTCTTTAACTGCCTGCCGGTCGGAGAGGAAACCGGTGCTTCCGTGACGCAACGGGGGAGGTCCGGTACCATTTTCGAAACAAGGGTAAGTCGAAATTCCCCCTCCCTAAATGGGATTGCTGCACAGAATGCGGGATGGTTGGCCGCCCTAAGTACAGTCAAACCTTGCTTAACGAGGGACTCGCTTAGCAAAAATATAGCACAATGAGCGAGTTTTTCACTAACTAATCTGACTCACATAACGAAAATTTTTGCTATGCGAGTCAGACTTTCCCTATGGAAACGCTCACTTAGTGAGCATTTCTATGGGGGGAAACTCACATAACAAAAAAATTTTCGCTATGCAAGTTCATGAAAAGCAATGTGAGTTGTGAAAAGCAATGAGGTTTAGAAGAAAGCGCTAAACACACATTAGAAAGTGCTGTCTTCTAAATAATACATCACATGTCTGAAGGCTGAGCTTTGCAAAATAGATCCTAGGACCAAGTACTGGTGAACTCTCTCCAAAATCATCTTCTATGACTTCGCAGTTTCTGTTCTTTGCACTACCACAAATGTAGAAGCAACTGCATTTTATCTCCTCATCATAAGGTTCCTGAGCTCAAAACCATTTTTTGAGCAGCAGAGCTGGATACTGTCACATAGGAAAACTCTGCATTGGCATCACTTCTGAACCTCTGCTTACTGGGACTCCATGCTTATCCAGTGCACACCTGTGACTGTCATGCACAAAAACAGGCTGAGATAGGGGATTACAAATGGTGATGTTTCAGTTTCTGATCTCTTCCAAAGCATTCCAAGCATCCACAAGCTTTTTGGAGCAATGGGTTCATTTAGAATTTGAAAAATTGTCATTGGCACATCTCAAAATGGCTGCTATAAGGAGGTTGCTTATCCACAAAATGGTTGCTGTGATAGGTGTGGTCAGTAACAAAAACACTCAAACAGGGAACCTGTTGAGGTTTTTTAAAAAAAAACAGCTTGTAGAAGAACTTGGGTATAAATTAATGGGTAGTCTGGTGTATTTCCAAATGAAAAACCTGACCTACAGACAATTCCGATTTAATTCACTAAGAATACCTCCAGATTCCCAGAAAGAATCCAGATTTCCACAAAGAATATATGGCTACGCTTTGTAGAGTCCCAAGCTAATGAAAACATCACGAGGTACAGAGGACCTTGGTGGGTACAAATAAAAGGTGCTCATAGGCACCGCATTATCTGTGAGGGTGATACTGGAGATATCTGGTAATGGCTTTGTGGGATCGCCTGTATACTAACACCAAAAGGATTCCCAGTTTGCACAGTGTGCCATTTTGTCCTTCTGTGAAAGTCAAGGGAGCTGTCCAGCAGTGTGAAGTACTGTGAGGCTTGGTACTGAGATGGCAGCTTTCAGGCAGAATGGAGGGTGCATTTTTAAAATGTGTAGAATGTAAAAAATATGTGTCCATCACCATCTTTCAATGTGTCTACAGGGTGTCCCCAAAGTCACCATACATAATAACAGATATCTTGGAATGAGTTTGCCATGAATGAGAGAGAAGACTGTGTGTGTGTGTGTGTGTGTGTGTGTGTGTGCGTGCGCGTGCGTGTGCGTGTGCGTGTACGTGTGTGTGTGTGTGCGTGTGCATGTGTGTGTGCGTGTGCGTGCGTGCGTGTGTACGTACGTGCGTGCGTGCGTGCGTGCGTATGTAGAATGAGGTGGCCAACACATTGAGAACATTTTGTAAATATTTTGTAAGGTTCTGTAATGAATATTTTGTCAATAAAGGTATGTCTAGCTACACTTTCCCATTTTCCCTATGTATGGTGAGTGCAGGGACACCGTGTATTCTGGTGCATAAACAGTGCCTACAAATGGACAAGGTAATGTAAGCTGAAAGCTCACTAGAGCCGATTTTTGTGCAGCCCCAGTTTCAACAGAACTACAGTTTGGCAGAATTCAGTACCAATACCAGTCAAGGCACCACTAACTTATCTACGTCTGGTCAGAAGCACCTTACAATGCCAACAACTCTATCAGATGCCCATTATAACTACCTTAACCTGAAATCAGCACACAGAAATAAATTTGTTCAGATTTTTATCTAAGTCGGTGAAAACTGCCCTGGTTTGATAGCCTAACAATGTCACCATTGGGGAGGGTGGAGAGAAGTATAATATGTAATTTAATTAGCTCATTAACTGATTAATCTGCTTAAAGTAAGACAATTAAGGGCCTAATAAAGCATTGGATGGCTGACGGTCCTGATATTCATGGACTCCTAAAAGCAACCGTTCAGAGAAAGATAGAGTTATAAGTCATTTCAGATGTTTCTCATTATCAGATTTATACCTTCATCAGCCTTTGGATTGTCAAGATGTTACCTTCTCACTTTCTCACTTCTCTCTTCCTTATAGATTTCCCTATAGAGGAAACTATTTATGCAAACCACATTACCCTTGTGCTAACAGTCTCCTGAACTACACAAGGAGCTGCTTCATGTTTGTTTTTTTCTCCTGATTGTAAACCACCCTGAGTCGCCACGGCGAGTGGGCGGTGATATAAATATAAATAAATAAATAAATAAATAATAAAAGGCTAAATAAATGTGAAAAGCACCCATGGAGACACAGCAATCACAGCCATGTAAACTTGGTACAAATCCACATGCAAGCTTGCGTGTTCACACACGTACACACATACAAACACCAATCCCTTTTATTCTGTGGTTGTTATTAGCAACCATCTATGCATTTTGTGCATTTTGACAACCAATATGAAAAGAAGAGTTGGAATGAAAGACAAACAAGACTTATTGTAAAGGTAGCTGAGAGAACTAATGACTCTTGTGCTTATTACATTTTCAAACATGCATGTCGGATATAATGAAAAAGTCCCTTGTCACATCAAGAGCACAGATCCCCCCCCCCCCATTAAAGGATACGATTTACTCATTCAGACTGAAGTGATAAGCTTCACTGAGCAAACATTACATATGTGTTCATATAGCTCTTGCTCACTGGTGAGGAATATATGAATGTCTAGGACACTTTGAGCTTCAACATTTCACCAGAGTTTTGTACTTCCATGCTTCCTTTGGCTCTTTTTAAAAAATACCTAGCCTGACAAAATGTTTGGGGAATCTGAAAGCTTGTGGGAGTATACAGGTATTTCCTATCTGTGGATTTTGCATTTTATTTTACAATTGATTATCACTAAAACCACACAACAATCAATGTTGTTGTTTTTTTTTTTGCTCTTGTGGAAACATTACCAAATTTATTCTAAGTGAGACCCTCCAATGATTTAGACATTTTACACACCCATGCCTCCCTCAAGCTGACTGTACAGCTATAATTCGGTTACTTTGAGTGAAAGGGAAGATCTCATAATTAAGGCTATAACTAGAACAAAGCAACTAGGACTTTGAAGTAAAAATGTAGAGGCTGCTGAAATGCAGAGGTGAATCTACTGATTAATGTTAGGGAAATGAATGGCAAAAATCTCCATCCCCATTCATTTAATGTTTTTTTAAAGTAATTTTTTATTTCTTTTGAAAGGTACAGTACCATATTCTGCTTTTGTTGCTGTTCCTCAGGTCTTATGCCCATGCCTCAATACTGAGTGGGTGGAAGAGAGTAGCCAAAATTTCTAGTTGTAGCACTGCTCATAATCTCTGGGTAAAGGTAAAGGTCACCCTTGCTTGAAAGTCAGTCGTATCTGACTCTAGGGTTCAGTGCTCATCTCTGTTTCATAGTCAAAGAGCCAACATTGTCTGCTTCTGCAGATGTTTCCTTGGTTGTGTGGCAGGCATGATTAGACACCGAAGCACATGGAATGCTGTTTACCTTCCCACCTAAGTGGTCCCTATTTATCTACTTGCAATGTCTTGCTTTCAAACTGCTAAGTTGGCAGGAGCTGGGACAAAGACAGGAGCTCATTCTGTCATGCAGTATTCGGGTATTGAACCTCTGACCTGCCATCTTCCAGTCAGCATTTTTGCCCCTTGAGCCACTGCAGTCCTTGGCTCATAATCTCTGCTTTAGGTTTTTTCTGATCTTTGTTACCAATAGAGATAGGAAAGGAGCTGACCAAATGCTGAAACCAGCTCGTGCCAAACGATTCTCTGAAAATTCCTTTTCTTTACGTAAACAGAATGTTTAATAAGGTCAAGGTTTTCTGATTATGGTTCTGCACGTGGTCCATCCTCTGAGTCCATTTAGTCAAGCTATCATTTCCTGGCTTTCCTTACAGCTTCAAAAAGGAGGTAACCTTGAATTTGAGAGTAAAGCAGACTTCTGAAGGAAACAACAGCAGAGCTAAATTTGTCCCACAACTTGGAGAAGTTCCTTTTTCAAGGACAGTTCCCATATATCTCCTAGCTATCTTGATCATACATGAACAGGCAAAGCAATGTCTTCCAGCTCTGGTATACCAATACATATTTTAAATGGCATTGTCTACAAAATGTTAACTGCTTAAGAAGCCTGTGGCCGTGGAGGCTGGAACGGGGGTGGGTGGGTGGGCAACCACAGGAGCTGTCGTAGAAAAGTAAATTTCCCAGGCTGTGCTGTATCCATATGTTTCACTGAAGCATATTAATTGCAAAATGTTAACAGATGAGCAAGGCCTTGGCATGCAGAGTGGCTCTCCGTAGGGGATTTGATCTTGTGGGAAGAGCCGAAGGTAAGAAGAAACAGGGCACAGTCAGGCTGGTAAATAATTCATAGCTTTGAATGGCTTCCCTTCTGAGTTTCCGCAGCTTTTATAAATTCCACCACTCTGGAAAGGAAGCAAGGTGGTTTCCTGTCTTTTGTTACACTAAGAGTCAGTATATCCATTACCTGTCCTCTTCTAGAGTATTGTCTTTGTGTGTGTGTGTGTGTGTGTGTGTGTGTCCCCCAACCCTCCAAATTACCCTCATAGCTAGCTGGTAAACATCCTGCACAGGCTGTGAACAGATGAGTGACACATTTACAGTCGAAAAAGAAGAGCTGTCTCCTTGTTTAACAGAGATCAAAGTACAGTTGTTGTTGTTTTAAAATAAAGCCAGTAGGACCTGGAAAAAAAAGAGATTGGCAGTGAGGTGGAGTTGATTTCTTTGCAAACTTGAGGAAACCAATGGCTTTTCAAACGAACTCCAGTCTGACGGCTGTTGTGACAAATCATGAGGATGGCTCAAAGGATAGGCATTTGTGCTATAAAAGGAAACTGCTTACTTACAATGGGAGTGATGATGTGTCCTACTTTTTATAGGGGGGGGGGGGAGAAGACATCTTGTGAAACAACACTGTGGTGAAGTGCCAAGCAAAGCTATATGGCCTTTTCTCTTGGAGATACTATTGCTCATGTCCCATCGCTCAGTCCCATTCTATGGGTGCTGAATGAATTGTCACTTCTTGAATAGCATCATGGGCACCTTCAATTTCTGGGCTGCAGATCCGTTCTCGGCCTTCAACAAAAGAAGAAACCTTAGAAGGACCTGAGGTGAAAGAATGGCTATCACTGGCTTGTCAACTTGTTGCATTTTAGGACACATTTTTAGAACATGAAAATAAAAATGTTTGGCAACTCTACTCTGGCCTCATGACAACCCTGTCTGGTTTGCCTCATTTTATTCCTAGAATATTAGCATGGAATGGGTGCTGACAGGTAGAGAACTGCTTTGATACAGCAGTTTACTGCAGGTTTCTGACTTCCACTTCACTGCCCACTTTCTCTGTCAATAAAACAGAATGGACAAAACTGAGTGCAAAAGGATAGTTATGAGGAGCTGCCATTTATGTATATTTTGTTACATTTATATCCTGCCTTTCTGCCAATGAACAAGATACAGAACTGTCTCAGAGGAGACTAGAACTCAGATATCTCTGACCCCAGAGATCACAGTACTATATCTGCTCTTCTACTGTCTCCCTTTACCTCTATTTATTTTTTGAAAGAGGAACACCATATGGCATAAGACAGGGGTGATAGAACTACGGCCCGTGGGCTAGATCTGGCCCCTGACAGCAATTCATCCTGCCCGTGCAACCCTTGTCACTCCCAGAAGTGGAAGTAAAATTTCCCTGGACGTGTTTTACTTCCACTTCTGGGAGCAATGAGGGAAATGTAAGTAGAATGTGTGTTTGACTTCCACTTCTGGGAGCGACAAGGGTAGCACAGGCTGGATGAATTGGTGTCAGGGGCCAGATACAGTCCACGGGCTGTAGTTTGGACACCCCTGGTTTAAGCAGAGAAAATGGCAGCCTAAAATCTATCTCATCCTGTTGCAAAACAAATTGCAAGACATGTTTTACTTCCGCTTTCAGTGGGAAGAACCACATGACCGGCCCACTGAACCATGTGACCGGCCCACAGCCCAAAAATTTTGGGCACCCCCAGCATCAGAGCTCACATGAAGCTTTGGGTTACTTCAATTGGCATTACTAGTGTCAACATTATCTACACCAATAATTGTGTTCATCTTGCCTTCTGCCCTTGCTGACAGTCCAATCTTCCCTCACCTTTTACAATTTTCAGTTAACAACCACTACCAAGGCATTTCTTCAGTTCCACTTCTGTTTGATTTAGGGATGCTGGGCTGATTTTCTTTCCCCATCAAGTAAGGGAAGTAGGGAGTCAAGTTGATGCACCAATGTTATGAGTGCTTCCCTAATTTTGCTTCCATGTTCAGGATAGAGAATATATCTCTCCCCCCCCCCCCCCATGTGTGCACATATAGCATCGTCTTTTGTTTCAGGATTGCAGACTTAAACTTACATTGTGACAGCTTTTCGATCTTGCAGGAAATTGAAGTGAGAGGCACATGGCATAGTACAGCTACAAGACGTGAATTCTATAAAATGGATGTTGCTGTTGTTCTGTTTTATCCAGTAATATATTTTTTGCTACAGTTGTTAAGCTGCTTTGAGCATTGTGCAGTGTAGTAACCATGGAAAAGCAGCACAGAGATAAAATGAAGGAGAAGGAAAATTGCCCTGTTTTTCCACCCCACCCCCACTCCTTGATTATTTCTCCCTGAAAAACTCAGCAGTGAGTGAACATACTTCCCACGTCTCCAGCAGAAAATTTCCTGTCAAAAAATAAAAATAATATTGTGTCGCCTGCCTTCAGCAAAGCACAAGGATTAGTGTGTGTTTCCCACAGTGAAAAGAACCCTATTTGTGCTAAATGTTGTATTTATAGTATATTCGTACATTCCTGTACAGAATCTGCTGGGAAAAAAAATGTGACAATAGGCTAATGAAAGGAGACAATTTTTCCTCTCTTTGTCTAAAGCTCCCCCTTGTGATCAAAGGGAAGAAAGCATCATATTTCTCCAACGGTGAACCGGAGGCTTCTTCTACAGCTCATAAATGCCTCCTGAAGTGTGTACTATGAACTCTTCTCTTGAGTACCTGAAGAGAAGTATTCATTGTCCGGAAGAACCAAAGACTCTTAGGCACAGCAGTGGCCCAGTTCTACCTAGAAGTGGCGTTTCAAAATGAAAAGAGAAAGGAATCCCACCAGGCAGCCCTTAAAAGTGGAAAATTAACTGTTTCTCACATAGAAAGCAGGGGTTGATATGAAGCAATGCGTGCAGAGAGAAACACGTACTCGGTCTCACAGCTGCCCACAGAAGATCTGTCACAAGTCTGGTGTTAATAGAGGTGTGCTTTTGGAGTGCAGCTCTGAAAATCCTCCTCTTCCTTGTGTAGTATCTAATTTTGAATATTGGTGATCATCATAGTGATCAATCATGAAGATTGAACATCTAAGAACAACTGTCCGCCCCACCAGGGCGGATCGGAGGGGCTCCCTTGTTGTTCCATCGGCTAGAGAGGCACACCTCTCTAGCACTAGGAGGAGGGCCTTCTCCGTGTCCGCCCCAGCCCTTTGGAACCTCCTGCCAATCGAGCTGCGCCTACAGACAGAGCTCCTGCCCTTCCGGAAAGGTTTAAAAACCTGGCTGGCAAAGCAAGTGTGGGGACATAGGATTGTGGGATCTCATACAGGGTGGCTGATCTAGTGACAGCCACCCTTCGGTTCAATTTCTGGTGTGATTTTAATGCTTTTATGAATTTTTAAAAGTTTTAACATTAAGTTTTAAGATGACTATATTTTGATCTGTAAGCCGCTCAGAGTCGGGCTTGCCCGATTGGAGCGGGGTAGCAAATACGAGTAATAAATAAATAAATAAATAAATTGTCCTGAAAATATAATGGACTGGTTTTCCATTTGCCTTCCATATTGCAGCATGGTACCTGTACCACTGATCCAGTTCTGCAAGTCACTTTCTGGTCCTGAGTCCTCCCGGCATGCAAGGTTCTCCTTGACACCTTGTCAGTATTGATGAAGCTGCTGCCTTCCATCAAGATGGATTTAATCCACTTGGGGACCATCACCCATCCCTGTGGACTTCACCAGCTGTCAGGAAATGAACCTATTTCCTAAGGCTTGAAATTGCCAATTTTCAAATAGGCCTCAGAAAAATCCATTTTTCTCTCTCTGAGCCTCAAGGCGGTGTAAGAGCATGTTTTTCAACCATGTTTCTCAGTATTTCTTATCTTTTGTAAGCTAGCTGAGAGCCTAGCCGTGTTGTGTCTTTGCATAAAGGTAAACAACCATTGTTGTGAGAAAGTTTTCTTGCTGTTACGTGATTGGTTGAAGCAGTCCCATCTGACTGCAGATTCTCCATTTTGGAGAGAAGAAAGAGTTCGTCTCTGATTCTTCATGGCTTAAGACCTGTTTTTGATTAGAGAGCTTTTGTTTCTGGATCTCAATGGGCTAGCATTCTTTAGCCTAGGAGCTAAGCATTTTTGCTCCTTAAAAATGGTTACCTAGATTTGCCTGTGGACTTTATTGGACTGACTTATGCTACTGACTTTTATGCTTTATGAACTTGATCAATAAATCTTCATCATTTTTCTGAACAACGTGTCTTCATTGGACTAAAAAGGGTAAGAGCTGCCTTTCACACACACAAATCTTTGAACACGCTACCAAATAAAAACCCCTTAAGAGCTGATAAGCAGCTGAGAGTTGGATCTCTGTTCTAATTAGCCGTCCAGCTCGCCCTGTGTAGGTTTGTTTTGGTTTCCAGGGGTTTTCCAGAGGTGTGGGGGCCGGCTGGATTGTGACATGGAGGCAGCGGTGACACGGCGCGCCTCTTGACGACGTTTTTTTTGTGTGTGTGTGCATGTGTCTCTGCACGGCAAGAAGCAGCAGCCTTTGTTTGTTTGGCTGAAAGCCTGCGTGTGTGCATCTGCAGCAGCAACGGCGGAAACTGAAAGTGCCTGTGTTTTGGAATGTTTTGTTTTCCTGAGATAAAAGTGCTGAAAGGAAAGCAACTGATTGCTGTTTTGAGTTTTGAGTCGGATTCTCAAACTCCCAGATCTGAGGGCCGTGGGCCGAGGGCCGTTTCCAGTGCTGGCAAGTCCAGAGGGACTGAGACGTCTTCCAAGCCTACAAGATGGAAGGTAAGCCAGTGGCTGATGAATGTACCCCCTCACCACAGTTAGCACCCCAAGACAGACTCCATTCCAGATGGGATCTTGGAGAAGGTGCCCAGATGATGTTTAGCCAGAAGGAAGGGCCCAGGGTGGGTGAAGCTTGTCCAGATGACTTCTGAGACTTCCCCAGACGCCCAGCAAGCCCCAAGCCCTAAATAAGACTCTTTTGTGTTGAATTGGTGTCAACCTGCCTATTTTCACTCAGAAGCAGTTCCTTGAAGTTAATTTCCCCCAAAGCCAAGAAGGAGTGGAACCCTTCAGATAAGATTTATTTTCCTGCATTGAAGTTCCTAGTTGCTGATTACATGTGCTGTTTGGTCTTTGAAGACCTGGAGAAGTTGCTGATTGCCTCATTGTGTTTGAGATACCAGCTTAAAGGTGGAAGAGCTCCAACGGACTCCTCCACGTGTCCAAGGAAGAAATGTTTTGCTAGAGTGTGTGTGCCAGAGCCACCACTCTGAAAAGTGTTATCTACAGGCTGTTACACTACGCTGTTTTGGTCAGCTAGTGGGAAGTGGGAAATAATTGCCGGATGCAGTGTTTCCCTGAGTTTTACTACCCTTCGAGAAAGCCAAGAGCTGAAGAAGGGAGTAGTCCGTAAAGATGGCTGTGGGAAGCCCAACTAGCGGTTTCAGCAATAGCAGAGGCCAGATCCAGATCCAGATTCCCGACGTACTGAGGAGAGTGAATGGAATTCTGCGTGCTCTTGAGTTGAGAAGCTAGTCAAGCCATCATTTCTGTTGCCTGTTTAGTTCCCAAACCTCACAGGGATGAGGGTGATGGGTTGTTTGATTGATTCCTTTGGACTGTGTTCTGATAAATACCTTAAAGGATGTTTTCTTGAGTTTGTTTTACTAGGAAATGCACATGTTCCTGACGTCTGAAAGAAGAGCTGATAACGGAACTCTAAATGGACTTTGTTCAACTGGTTGTTTAATTGTTTGCAGGTGCAACATCGAAGAAGACGAAGAAGGGGGGAAATGTTATTGTTTCTTGCTAATCATCTGTTTATTTTTCCAGAGGCTCGTACAAGCGGCCTCTGTGACATGTGTGGTGTTACTGACCTGTTTTCTGATTTAAAGGTTGTTCTGTTTGGGCAAAATGTGTTTTGGAAAGGGAAAACCTTTGGTACCTGAAAATGCCCAAGTCTTTTGTTCCAGCAAGGTTTTATACCTGAGTTTGCTTGCAATGCAGAATGTAACTTATTTAACGTGTACCTCCAGTAACTAAAACTGGAAGAAGCTTTAACGCTTGATATCCTACATATATAAGGGATAGCTTGTTTGCTCAATTGCTTTGCTCACATTAGTAAATAATGCCTTTTGGTAAAGTCAAACCCCCGGTTTGCCTTTCCAGAAAGGAGGGCGTGTCAGGAAATGAACCTATTTCCTAAGGCTTGAAATTGCCAATTTTCAAATAGGCCTCAGAAAAATCCATTTTTCTCTCTCTGAGCCTCAAGGCGGTGTAAGAGCATGTTTTTCAACCATGTTTCTCAGTATTTCTTATCTTTTGTAAGCTAGCTGAGAGCCTAGCCGTGTTGTGTCTTTGCATAAAGGTAAACAACCATTGTTGTGAGAAAGTTTTCTTGCTGTTACGTGATTGGTTGAAGCAGTCCCATCTGACTGCAGATTCTCCATTTTGGAGAGAAGAAAGAGTTCGTCTCTGATTCTTCATGGCTTAAGACCTGTTTTTGATTAGAGAGCTTTTGTTTCTGGATCTCAATGGGCTAGCATTCTTTAGCCTAGGAGCTAAGCATTTTTGCTCCTTAAAAATGGTTACCTAGATTTGCCTGTGGACTTTATTGGACTGACTTATGCTACTGACTTTTATGCTTTATGAACTTGATCAATAAATCTTCATCATTTTTCTGAACAACGTGTCTTCATTGGACTAAAAAGGGTAAGAGCTGCCTTTCACACACACAAATCTTTGAACACGCTACCAAATAAAAACCCCTTAAGAGCTGATAAGCAGCTGAGAGTTGGATCTCTGTTCTAATTAGCCGTCCAGCTCGCCCTGTGTAGGTTTGTTTTGGTTTCCAGGGGTTTTCCAGAGGTGTGGGGGCCGGCTGGATCGTGACACCAGCCAAGGCCATTAGTCATCAGGGTTGTCAGGTTAATTAATTGTCACCTGACACTCGGCATTGAGTAAGGTCTACTCTATTACCATACCAGGATAACCTGGCCAAACTGGACTGAAATCCTGCAGCCAACTTAACTGGCTAGAGAGATCTGGCACTTGCATTGCCAAAGTACAACTATGTTCATTTCTAGACATTAAGTCTGACACAAAGTGCCATATAAAGCAGGGGGGGGGGATTAAACTGGTTACAGGTGACTCATTGGCTGCTCATGATTTGTCTGAGATCCAGTTCTCTGCTGTGCCACAGGAGGCTTGCAATAAATTGGCCATTTCCCTTATGCTCAGTGCTGGTGCTTCACAGTCTTCATTCAGCTGATGTGCAGCAGCAGATGTTGACAGCTTTGCCTACATTCAGTCTGAACATCTGTGTGTTTGTCATGGTTAAATGCTAAATGTTTTGGCATATGAAATAAGCTTTCTCGCTTTCGCATACGGCATGCACTTACATTCATAAACTGTTTCTCCAGCTCTTCCTAAACAATGTAGCAACCTTAGTGCTGATCATCATCCCCAAAGGACAGAAGAAACCACTCTTTTAAAAAAGAATAATGTCTACCATTTCCCTGTATATACCTCCCCCTTTCCCTGGCTGCTTCAGGCATTTCACACTGAAAACTTATCAAAGTTGATGCTGTTGAGACCAATTCACTTATAAGGTCACTCAGGGTGTTTGGGCAGTCCATTACCTATCATTTGGTGACTTGCAGCAGCCTATGGGAATTGCTTCTATTGAAAAGTAAGAAGCTTTTTTAAAAGATGATATGCAGATGGGCTCTCCATTGTAAAAAACAAACAAACCCTGGACCTTAACAGAGAAACTCTTTGATCTGAGGTTGGAATTTAGCATAAATAGTTACTTGGCATCAATATACTTACTTGTCAGAGCCTCACTGGGCAGAGAGGAGAACACAAAGTAGAATATTGTATTCATACTGTAAAATATCACACTTCCAAGTGATCCTTCTCTACTTCTTCACATCTTCAATTGTTTTTCTTTTCTTTTTTGGACCAGTGTAATGTAATAGATAGGACTGCAGTGGCTCAAGTGGCTGACACACTGACTGGAAGGCAGGAGGGTAGCAGTTCGATACCCAAATACTGCACGATGAAATGAGCCCCCATTTTTGTCCCAGCTCCTGCCAACCTAGCAGTTTGAAAACAAGAAATTGCAAGTAGATAAATAGGGACCATTTTGGTGGGATGGTAAACAGCATTCCATGTGCTCCGGTATCTAATCTTGCATGCCACATGACCACAGAAACATCTGGAGAAGCAGACAATGCTGGCTCTTCAGCTATGAAACAGAGATGAGCACTGAACCCTAGAGTCAGATACAACTGGCTTTCGAGCAAGGGCAACCTTTACCTTTACCTTTACCTAATGTAATAGATAGAATAATGGACTATTATTTTCCTCCCAAAATTCTTAACTACTGTCTATTCCAATTGATTCCAAGGCAGTGCAAACCAACCAAGCAACCAACGAATCAATCAACAAACAGTATGTTATAAAACCCCTAGCATCTTTCCTAGAAATAATAGAATCAAGTGGCTACAAAATTATAAAGCAGAAATTATTACATGCACATCTTGTTTGCGAAATTATGCTGGGCTGGACATGTCTCTTGAATGACAGATGGGCGTTGGACAGAAGCAGTCACTGAATGATATCCCAGAGGAGTAAAATGACTTCTTGGCAGCCCCCACCCCAAAAGATGGGAAGACCCAATCATGAAAAGCTTGGGTCGAACCTGGAGAAGAAGAGCACGGCAGCGAAAGGAATGGAAAATGAGTTACAACCAGCAGGAACTTATTCCTTGATAGTTTGGTCAATCAAGGAATCAAGGAATATCTTGCTTATGGGATTCCTACAGATCAGGATTTCTCAACCTTTTAAAGCTGGGGGCCAGGTCACATCCCCTCAGACACAGGCACATGCTGGTATATTGGGCAATCGGGCTTTCTCCCACCCCGCCCTCACCTCTGGCACCCTGGGGCACCAATAGCAATGTATGGGATTCAAAATCTGGCTGTGTAGTTACAGTAGTATAACAGAGATAGCATAACTTGAGTCAGTTTATCTACAAAAGTTAAGAAACCACTGTAGGCATTATCTGTTGTGTGCTGAATCACACGAGATAACAAGTAATGTCTACAGTAATTTATTCACTTGAGCTACTTCAGCTCTAAAAGTTATGCTATTTCCATTGTGCTGGCATTAACAATACAATACTGCAGTGACTCTGTGGTTAAGAAGCTCGCTTTGTTAGCTGGAAGGCTGGCAAGTTGGCAGTTTGAGCCCCAGGTACTGAACGATTGATTGGGTGCCCATCTCTGTCCCCGCTCTTAGGGACATGAAAGGAGCCTCATTCGGGCATCCCCTGAGCGGAGTTTCTTCCGCAAAAATCCTTTCAACCAGAATTATTTCTGACACAAAATTATTATTACAATGGTACATCATACAATGATTTTAATCCATTCCATGGGGCTTGTTGTTGTATGAAACAATTGCTATACGATGCATGCATCGCATAGCGATTTTCCCTATGGGATGCATCGTACAATGTTTTTTCCCACTAAGTGGTTTTTCCCATTGAAAAATTGTTGTACAATTTTTTCCATAGGGAAAATTGTTATGCGGGATACCATTTTTTTTTTTTAAAAAGCCCTAATTTCTATACGATTTTGTTGCTATACGGGGCGATTGTTGTATGAGGTTCCACTTTATATTCTTTTAGAGATTCTAATGTAACATTACTGTGATTTAGTTATGGCTTCCTTTGTGCAACTGATTTTAGCCATGCCCAAATATTAGTTTTACCTTTGATATTTTTAATATGTTAAGCATGTACTGGTTTATTATTCCAAGCATTTATTCTTTTCCTTAACACTTCTCTGAATGACTCTTTCGATGCAACAGTTTTGGTGCAACCTTCCCTAGAAACCTCATTCAACATCATCTTGTTACTGCTATGATTCACCAAGATACCCCACCCTTTAATAGTTATTGTTTATCACCACCAGCAACTCAATGTGAGCCTACTTTGCATGTTGATGGTATTAAACAGGAATAAGCAATGCATGACCCTTCAAACTTTTTTGAGGGGGAGGATCAGGGACTCCATTCACTATGCCAGCTACAGCTGATGGAAATTGTGTAACAACCTGTGGAGGGCCAGTCTCTTCCCAGCCCTGATCCAGAACTAAAGAGAAGTCATGCTATAGTAACAACAGTAATTATTAGGAAAGAAGATGTTTCTGAATGAGGATAAGACTTTATTGGAATTTAAGGAGTTACATCTTGCATATCCATTGTCTTAACCCAGTGAGGGCAAACCTTGGCACTCCAGGTATTCTTGAACTTCAATTCCCAGAAGCCATGATCAGCAGGAGTGCAGACTTGGGCTTCTAGGAATTGAAGTCCAAGAACACTGGGAGTGCCAAGGTTCACCATCACTTCTTCTTTTTCCATTTCTAGGCCAGATGAGAAACTGCCAAAATAAAAGGTACTTTTTCGTAAGTTTGTTCTGCAGTTCCTTTCATCTGACCTAGTGTGAGAAAGATTAGCCATCACTGCCTTAACCCTTTTGGTAGTGGAGTGAAACAAAAAAAATCTAGTCCCCATCTAGATCTTACAACGTGTTTCTTTTTAAATATAACTGTAAATGTACCCTGTGCAAAAGTTAATATCTAGACTCTTTAACACAGGGGTGCCCAAAACTTTTGGTCTGTGGGCCAGTCACATGATTCAGGGGGCTGGTCACTCTGGCCTGGGGGCCAGATCTGGCCCCAACAGCAATTTATTCGGCCCACGAAGCCCTCATCGCTCTTGTTTAACTTCCATTTTTATTTCCGCATCCAGGAGTGACAAGGGCTTTGTGGGTTGGATGAATTGACATCAGGGGCCAGATCCAGCTCTGGGCCGTAGTTTGGGCACCCCTGCTTTAACAGATCCTGAAATGAGCCAAGCAGAAATGTTTCCTCTGGTTGTCTGTAGATGATGTTGATTTATGCCTAGGCCTAGGCCAGAGTAATTTTGTGAAATGATAGCAGTATTGATCTTAGGAACAGTTTCTGAAGGAACTAAATGAAGCCTTGAAGTGAACAATATACCCTTCCTCTTTTATCAGCTTCCTATGTTTGCTCCCTCCTTGTTTAACCAGTTACAGATCTGCCTTTGCATGCTTCTTTCTTCTGTGACAGGGACATGTTGCTTTCTCTGTGAGTCAACAAACAGAAGGAGATTGATTCCCTTACTGAAGATGTATGTATAGAGTTGTCCAATTGCATCTAGCTTCATTTGCTTCTAAAGAAGAGTACTATGGCTCAAAATAAATAGTGCATCTTTATGTTGGTTCTGGTGTATATGTACATATGTATCAGTCAATTCAGTGCATTCTTCAGGTCTTCTCTATGTCTCTTTTCTTTGTTATTATTTTAAGTTAGACATTAATTTTTCAATTCATGTATTGTCAGATATGCAGCTGTGGTTGAAAGCTGGCACAGTAAAACAGCTGAGACATAATGTTGTTATTGACCAATCATCAAAAATTTCGCAGAACATGTTTAACGCTTCAGTGTAAAACAGTGAGAAGACACAGTCTTCAGTTCTTCAAACAAATATGATTATGCAGGAACAGGAACTGTTTGCCTGTGAACAGAAACACTTATTCCAACATTGTTGACCCTTTTTTGAGCCTGATTCAACCTGGAACAGCTTCCCTGTCCAGTCGCGTGCTAAATTTCCAACCTCAAGACCTACACTCTAATTTTATTTAGATAAGATAAATAACCAGTGGTGGGCTCAAAACATTTTTACTACCACACTGTGGGTGTGGTATGGTGGGTGTGGCCAGGGGGGAAGCCCTGTGTTACACCCAAATTGGATGGGCAGGGGCAGCCAGAATTTCTGCTACCGGTTCTGGTGAGCTGGTGTGAACCTGCTGATGCCCACCACTGTAAATAACCAAGGTAAAGGTCACCCTTGTTCGAAAGCCAGTCATATCCGACTCTAGGGTTTGTTGCTCATCTCCCTTTATGAGCAAAGAGCCTGCACTGCCTCCATCTGCAGATGTTTCTGTGGTCATGTATCAGGCATTACTAGATGCCGGAGTGCATGAAATGCTGTTATCTTTCCTGCCAAAGCATTACCTATTGATCTACTTGCAATTTCATGCTTTTGAACTGCTAGGCTGGAACTGGGACAGATGAGCCCACTCCATCATGGATTACTCGGGTCCCAAACTGCTGACCTGCCATCCTTCCAGTCTTCAATCTCAGCATCTTAGCCACTAAGCCAGGGGTTCTCAACCTGTGGCCTGGGGGCTGGATGTGGCCCCAGCACTATTTCATGTGGCCCACCACCACTTCCACTGTACCATGCAAAATGGCCATCTGGCCCCCAAAGCTGTCTGAGGGAGCGTGACCCGACCCCATGCTTAAAAAGGATGAGAACTCCTGCGCTAAGCCATTGCAGTCTCCAGATAACCAAGACTGAAGCTATTTTGAGACATTTGGCTGTGCTAAAAGCTTACACCCAAATTACTGAAATGCAAGTGAAATAGCCTTTCTTATTCTCTCATTCCTATTTTTTTTATTCTCCTAAACCTGATGAGTTGCTCCTTCTTCTTCCTTCCTGTTCTCATTACAACCCACTTACACATTGAGATCTCCCATAGTTGTCATGTGAAGATGAAGCAGCTCATTATTCATGACCATTGAGCAAGAGAGTGCAATAAATCAAATTAACAACCAGAAAGGAAGAGATGAGGATTGGAAAGGAAAGGAAATCATTGGCTTCTACTGTTTACTGTCTTACTGGTTCGTTGAGGTATTCTATGAACGAGCGACCCACCCATGAAATTTTAAGCTCCTCAAGGTCAGGGCGAGACGCTTAACCTTTATAATATGCCTTCATCTCTTCTGTCCAGTTAAATAATTAATGGTAAGATTTTTGAAAGACAATTCCTTTGTGTAATTCTCACACAAAATGCAATTTAATTTCAGGGCTGAAGTGGAAATCAAGTTCATGCTGAGAAACACGGGAAGTATATCTTCTAGGGTAGTTATACAGGGCGGCACATTGGAGCAGATAAATGATTCTGCTCTTTGTGAGATTGTATCAGTTTTTGCATAGCTACTTCGCCTGCAGTAGTCTTCTGTGTTTTTGCAAGTCATCTTGTTTGATTTCTATATTGGGTGAAGAAACCTGCAGAGTATCTAATTATACTTGACACAATTTATGTCTGCCTTAATGGTTTGGACCAAACTTTGGGAGAGAAAACTTTCTCAACTACAGCTCCCAAACTCCACCAGCCATTATGGCCATTGACCATGCTGCCCAAGGGTTCTATGGATTGCAGTCTAAAAAGGGGGGAGTTTCCAAACTCTGGTACATTGACAAGAGTAAATCCTTTTCAGGGCTACAAAGGTGAGTATAATTCCTATGCCTGCTCATTTTATGATTGTAAACTACCCAGAACAGGAACTCCTCCCAGATGTACAGTATATAAATTTTCTTCTTCTTCTTTTCTTGGCCAAACACGAAACTGCCAAAACGAAGGCACCTTTTGATGAGTTCATTCTGCCATTCTTTTCGCCTTACTATTGTGAGAAAGATTAGCTGATTGCCATTACCAGGGTACATCTGATTGTGGTTCGAAAATACCACAATCTTCAAGGAAGCTCTTTCTGTGTACCTCAGGATCAGAGCTTAATCTGCTGAAATAATCCAGTTATTTACTGAGTATAATCTGTTCCTCTGAAAGGTGAGAAGAGGAGGGACTACTTGACTCTCTTCCTCTTTTGCTTCAGCCATTGCTGGCCATGGCTTCCTAAAACTAGAGCTTGGAAACATGTTGACTGGTGATTCTGGGACTGGTAGTTCATAAGCTTAATGTCTGCAAGGTCACTCTAAGACTTCTGTCCAACACTAATCTTCATGGCTGTCATCCCCACTGAAAAGAATAGGGCACATGTCTGGGTAGAGAAGATTTGCCTGGAAGTTTTATTGGCGATGACTGTAAGAAGCACAGTTTATAAAAATTCAATGTTTGGACTCCAGAGACCAATTTCCTCCAGCCAGTAGGTGTTGCTGGCTGGGGAATTCTGCAAGGTAGTGTCCAAACAGAAACAAAAGGTAAAGAGGGAATAGTTTTCAAGCAATTATAAAATAACTCTTGAGTTAAACTTTGCATCCAAGAGTAACCCATGCTCAGATTCTCCTTTAACCTCTGTAGACCCCCAATGTTCCTAAAACATGACAAAGTACATGTTCTTCCAAGCTAGATGGACTACAGGTGATTGAGTGCTACAAGGTGGAAAGCATGATGAGGAGCACAGCTGTGAGGGGAGCATGATCTTGTTCTTCTTCTTGTTGTTTTGTTCTTGTTCTTTTTGTTCTCCTTTTGTTTTGTCTTGTTGTTGTTCTTGTTCTCCTCCTCCTCCTTCCTCCTGCTCCTGGCAAAGCAGAAAAGCTGACCACACTCCTCCGCCTCCTTCTGCATTTGCTCTCTCAGGCAGTGAGTCCCATGTACTCTGTCCATAAATATATTATTCTCTGTTCCTGCCAGGCACAGACTAATAGGCCTAATGTTTCCTGAGGAGCAGCCCAAAGCTGCATTAGCAGCAGATGTTTGATTGATTTAAAACAAAGAGCTCAACCGCCAAAGCAGCTCTCTATGGTTTCTCTTCCTGTCACTTTGCCTGTAGGGTTATCTCTGAAATGCAATTAAGGTGCTTAAAAGTACATTTTCAGGAAGATGCGGAATTGATGATGGTATCTGTGCCAAGAGGGGACTCCAAATGGTGTGCACCACGAGGAGCAAAGTCATGCCCTCGCCTGCAATGCCACATGCGCGGAGGCCCACCCCCATTCATACAGGGTCGTTAAAAATAGAGGGCAAAATGCCCTGCCCCCTCCTCCCATTATTAAGATCTCACATTAGACTTCTTCTGCCACTTAGATCGCTGCCTCTTCATTGTTTGCTCATTTACTATTGAAAGTCAAATGTTGCTCCAGTTCAATGTTTACATGGGAAGATAATTGTAACTGAGATTTCATTTCTTTGGCCCCATTTCTGGTATCTGCCCTTCCCCACTAGCATTGCCTGACAGCATGGGACCAAACTCAGGTCCAGTTCATGCCAATGTCATTCTGCTTCACATTGGCAAAAGGCAGCGAAAGGTTTTCGTTCAGGCATAATCTGGAGAGAATTGGAGAAACCAGGTGAGCGAGAGCCACACATCGCTGGCTTCCACCTCAAGGAAGGCAAGAGCACCCAGCATGCTTGGGCAACAACTAGGCTAGGGCACCATATCTTTAGCAATAGTGATTAGACTTACATACTGTCCCATATCACTTAGTGTACTCTCGGGGTGGTTCACAAGTTAAGTAGCATTTTGCCTGCAACATGCTAGGTACCCATTTTACCAACCTTGGAAAGATGGAAGGCTGAGTCAACTTTGATCCCCATCAGGATCAAAATCACACCATTTTGGCTGCAGCACAGCAGTTTAAACACTGCATCGCCCAGGCTTTAGCACTCATCTTCCTCTGATAATTGCCAAATCTTTGGCTGAGATGGTGCAACCCTACCCTTTACCTCATCTTTTAAAATATTCCGGCTCAACAGGCTGAGCACTGTGAGATAGATGACCTGTAAAAACTGGGACTGCAGTAATAGATCTACTACTAAAAATGATAAGCATTGAGAGTGTGTGCGGTGAGCTAATGCAGGCTTCTTGCCCATGGATCCTGGTTTGCTGAATTTGTACTCTCTTCTTATAGTTTTGCAATACTTTTAACTGCTTACCATTTGCAGCATTGATAATGGTATAATATTTGTTTCTAAGTATTGAAACGATTGTTTGCTGTTGTCTTCTGCTGCATGTATTTAGAAAATCAAGTTTTATTTAAAGGATATGTGTAGATGCCCAGGGACTGCAGTGGCTTAGTGGTTAAGACACTCAGCTTGACGATTGGCAGGTTGGCAGGTCAACGGTTTGGGTGAGCTCCTGTCGTCTGTCCCAGCTCCTGCCAGCCTAGCAGTTTGAAAGCAAGACATTGGAAGTAGATAAATAGGTACCACTTTGAAGGGAAAGGTAATAGCGTCCCGTGCACTCCAGTGTCCAGTCGGGCCTGTCAAATGACCACAGAAACGTCTGCAGACGCAGACAGCGCTGGCTCTTTAGCTGTAAAGAGAGATAAGCACCGCACCCTAGAGTAAGATACGACTGGCTTTCAAGCAAGGGTGACCTATATAAATTGAAGCAGCTGCAGCAGTAGGAGTAATACGGCACCTTAAATTATACTGTCCCAGCTCTGCCACAGAAAGCATCCATACAAAACATGTCATTTAACACCCCGAGAGGTGGTGGATGTGGATCACAAATCTCAACCAACATGGGTGGGATGGGAGTCATAATCCTATGTCCAGAAGCTGTGGGAGGTTTCAGGATGGGGTTGGGGGGTCTTAGGAGCTGGCTACTGATCTATCATTTTCAGCAATTCTTTTCTGCTGCAGTGGCTTTTTCTCCCTTTTTTGCTTAATCACACAGCAGCTCCACAGTTGCTAGATCACACACACTTCATGAAAGGCAGGGAAAATCTAGCTTCTCTGCGTGAGGCTGATAGACTTGTTGCTTGAAAAGAGCCAGTGTACTCCCGGATGCTGTTTGTACTGCATGAAATGGAGAATGCCATCTGTTCGCTGCAACGTGGTTTTAGGAGACTAAGAAAGCGATAAGAAAACTGATAGGGGGTTGCTGTAACATAGCAGGATAAGGAGAAGAGGCTGTGCTATTTAAACAATTCTGTTTTGTATTTAAGGTCATCTATGCTGAAGCTTAATCCTTAACTTCTTTATTCATATATTTTTCCCCCCTAACCATGTTGCTGACTTGCAACTCGCATCAGCCCCTGACCAGAATAGCCAAAGATGATGGGTGATGGGAGGTCGCTATGACAACACCAACAAAGTCTCACACTCTCCTCCCTCTTTTTCAAACTGCTGTTGGACCTGCTAACCAGTGGTGGGCATTTTAAAAATTCCCTACCACTCTGTGGGTGTGGCCATGTGACTGGGTAGGTGTGGCCTGTTGGCCATGTGACTGCTCTTCGCTATAGAGCTATGAATATAGAAGCCTCTTCTATTTTCATCACTCTATAGCGAACCTCTGAAGCCATTTCCCTCTTCATCCAAGGCTTTTCCAGGGCTCTGTTTCACCCCCAAATGCATCCCCAGCCACGCTTTGGGGTGAAACAGAGCCCAGGAAAAGCCTTGGATGAAGGGGGAAATGGAGCCAGTCCCCTCCGAAGCCTCTTCTAGGAGGAGGGGGAGGGTGGGGCAGGGAGGTGGGCAGGGCCAGCCATTTTTACTACCGGTACGCACGTACCGGTCCGATCCAGCTCATGTCCATCAATGCTGCTAACTCTGCCATTGCCAGATCCAAGCCTGGATGAGAAAGGAGGAGGGTTGGGATTTGGTTTAGCACCCTGGCCCTGTAAAACCTTATTTCTGAAGAAACAACGAGGAGCCTTGTTGCCCGATATACTGTAGCGGCAGAGATGTGTGCCACACAACATGAGAAGTAACCACCACCACCACCACCACCACCACTACATGGGACCTGCTACAGTGAAATCCTGCTGACGTAAACCCCCCATATAAGGGTGTAGGTTTTCCTACTTCTGAGGAAATACAATCAGTTCTGGGGTCAGGGGCCATGGAGTCAATCTAACTGTGCAATTTCTGGTCAAGTAACCAGTTGTGCAGATTGCCCCACACATCATCACATAGAACAATAGATTCTGCCATATGGAGGTAGCTGGGAAGTACATTACATTATCCCAGACATGCCAAAGACACAGAAAAGTTCAGAATTAGATTTCCTTCCTTTTTTGCGTACAACTGGAAAGCATAAGATAATGGGACCTCTTGATTATATGGAAGGTGGAGGAGCTGATGTCACTATGTCTTTTTAGTTCTACTTTTGCAGGTGATAAAGGGCTTTGGAGGAACTTTGCAATGGTTAGGACTAATAACCAAAATATGTAAAGTTTGCATGATGATATTTTGCAGGGCTTAGGGAGTCATCTGTAAATGGATGCCCGAGATGTTGAGGAATCACCCAGTGAAGTCTGCACAATGGTGGGTATGGAGAAGGCTGTAGCAGAGCACCTGCTAGCATGGGCAAAGTCCCCATTTCAATCCCTGGGTTCTTTGGGTATAGCTAAGGAAGAATGATACCTGAGGCTGCTGCCAAGCAGTGTTAACAATATTGGGTCAGTGTAAGGTAGTTTCCTATGCTCTTTTCATGTAATCAGACTCAGGGCTTCACTGCTGATGAAAGAGCATGGACAACCGAGCCCATTCCTCAATTGAATGTATGTGGCACATAACAGACTTTCAGCCTCTTCCCTCCCTCAAGTCACACTTGTTGATTAAGGACATTTTTTACTGCTGAATAAAAGCTGTGGCCTGATATATTTTGATAATGGCACCTACATCTTCCTTATGGGTCCCGATGCTATCATAAGGCAGATGCAGAAGGAGAAGGTGGAGGCAAGCGCTCTCGGATGAGAACTTGAGGTTAGTGAAACATGTAACCTCTATATATCTGTGGCATGTAAAGAGTGAAAGGAACTATAAAGCCCAGTGGATTCAGGAGACTTCTAACCAGGAGGCGAAACTTTGTAGTCTCATATCCAAGTATGCCTCACCAAAGTTGTCAGAGTTGTGTAGAGACTGCTAAACACTTCACAACAAAGGTTGAGGTCATCCGATGTAACCTAGACTCCACATTTAGTACAGTAGATCAGGTTGAGATGTCCAGTGAGCTGTCTTGTCTTAAGTATTGGGATCGGCATCAGCCTACATCATCAGAGAAGACAGACAAGGCACTTGTTTGCTGAAAGCCTATGACCTCTTGTTTTGATCCTTACCTTTAATGGTTAGTAAGATCTGTGAAGGTAATTGGGGAGTGGGTGGTGAATATCATTAATTCATCACTGGAGGACCCTTAACATGTATTGAGGAAGACCTTATGTTGGCACGAAGAAATGCTGTTGATGTGGCCCAATATTGGGCAGATGTAGTCTAGCCCTTTTTAATTCTATTTTGTTTTTAGATGTGTTAATTTTAGCTTTGTATGTTATTATATGCTGGTGGTGCCTCTGACACGAATAAAGAAAGAAGATCACTAGAGGAGGGCAATATGACCTCCTGTTTGAAAGGAAACCCTGTCCACCCACTTCTAAAAAAACTGAATTTGGCTACAAATGTATTCAACAACTATAGGCCTGTAGTGAATACAACTATAGGCCTGTAGTGAATACTGCCATTCCCCGACCCTAGCTCAGCCTGAGCGATCGCTGGACGAAGCCTAGTGGCGCCTGGGCTAGCTAGCCCGAGCACCGCTAGGCTTTGTCAAGCAGCTAGTCTAGCAGCTTCGGACACAGCCCGCACGGGCTGCGGGAGAAAGCTAGCCCAGCCCGGCTGGGCTGGGCTAGCCTTCTCCTGAAGCCCGGGGCTTTGGACACAGCCTGCAAGGGCTGCGGGAGAAGGCAAGCCCAGCAGGCACCTCTTTCCCCCCCCCTACTGGCCCCTTAGCGCTTGCTAAGGGGCCATTAGGGGGGGAGAGAAGGTGCCATTCGTGCGCCTTGTGGCACGTGAGCGGGCGCCTTCTCTTGCCACCTGACACGACCCTTAGCAAGCGCTAAGGATCGTGTTGGGTGCCAAGACAAGAGGCACCTGCTTGCGCGCCTTGTAGCACATGAGCGGGTGCCTGTTCCCCCCACCCTAATGGCCCCTTAGCAAGCACTAAGTGGCCTTAGGGTGGGGGAGAGAAGGTGCCCGTTCGCATGCCACAAGGGTGGGGGAGAGAAGGAGCCCGTTCGCGCGCCTTGTGGCGCATGAACAGGCGCCTTCTCTTGCCACCCGATACGATCCTTAGCAAGTGCTAAGGGTCGTGTCGGGTGGCAAGACAAGAGGTTTGCCGCCGAAGTCAAACTGACCCTAGGCTAGCAATCGCTAGTCTAGGGTCAGTTTGACTTCAGGGACAAACCGCGCAGTTTGTCCCTGATGTCAGGGCTTTTTTTTTTTAAGCGTTGTTCGATGCATGCATCGGACAACACTAAATATCGGATAACGTCATGACTTCTGGAACCAAGTCATTACATTATCCGATGTTATACTGTATTCTCATTTTGGACAAGGTCATAGAGAGTGTAGTGCAAGGATGCCCAAACTATAGCCCTCATATTGGAACCGACCCCTGAAACCAATGGATCCAGCCAGCACTCCCCTCATCTCTCACGGAAGCAGAAGTAAAATGTGCCTTTATTTCTGCTTCCAGTACAATGAGGGCGGTGCTGGCTGGATCCATTGGTGTCAGGGGTTGGATCCGGCGCAAGGGCCATAGTTTAGGCACCCCTGGTGTAGTGGCTGATCAGCAGTAGGCGTTCTTGGATGAAACCAACTGCTTATATCTATTCCAATCGGGTTTTAGACTTTGTCATGCCTCTGAGACAGCATTGGTCTCATTTCAAGATGGCCTTCTCCAGGAAGCAGACAGAGGAACTTCATCTCTCCTTGTGCTCCTGGATCTCTCAGGGACTCTTGAGACCATCAACCACAGTATCCTCCAGGACCAGTTGTCTAGGTTAGGAATTCAGGGCACTATTTTGCAATTGTTGAGCACCTTCCTGGGTGATTGGACCCAGAGAATTCGACTCAGTTGTCTTGATCCCTTGGACCAGGGGCGTAGCTACCGCCGTATCTGCCGTATCAATTATATGGGGGCCCCCAACGTGCGTAA
Source organism: Furcifer pardalis (assembly GCA_030440675.1). NCBI lineage: Eukaryota > Metazoa > Chordata > Lepidosauria > Squamata > Chamaeleonidae > Furcifer > Furcifer pardalis. The sequence continues at coordinate 66,071,371 of CP126897.1, read as the reverse complement.
GCAAAACAAATATTTACCCTTCCTAAGGGCCCCCAAACAAATTTTTATACAGGGCCCCGCCAAGGCACGCTACTCTTCTGCCTTGGACCCTCCAATGGGGTGTTCTACAGGGGTTGATTATCTCCCTGATGTTATTTAATATCTATATGAAGTCATTGAGATAGGTCATCCAGAGATTTGGAGTGTGTTGTCTTCAATATGTGGATGACACCCAACTCTATCTCTTATTTTCATCATCTGTAGCTGATACGGTTTGATGCCTTGATGACTGTCTTTCTTTGATAATGGAATGGATGAATGGTGTGCAAAGCTGTTTCTCCCCTACTTTCCCAAATTGCACAGTTATGTCCTCATTTGAACAGGCATTCTCTCACATCCCTAGTCCACTCACTGGTAATCTCACAGATTGATTACTATTATGCTCTCTATGTGGGGCTAGCCTTGTACCTGATATGGAGACTTTAACAGGTCCAGAATGCAGCTGCCAGGCTAGTATCTGGCACAAAGAAAGGTAAACATATTTTATATGCCTTGGCTGGTCTTCATCAGCTTCCTCTTTCTTTTTTGTATCAGATACAAGCAGTGGTGAGCTAAAAAAAGTTACTACCACACTGTGGGTATGGTATGGTGGGTGTGGCCAGGGGGAAAGCACTGTGTTGCACCCAAATTAGGACTACTTTATTTCAAAACTTGGATGGATGGGGCTAGCCAGAATTTTTGCTACCGGTTCTGGTGACCTGGTGCAAACCTGCCCACCACTGGATGCAAGGTTCTATAATTAATTAAAGCCCTATATGGTTTTGGATCTTACTATATGCCAGAGCATCTCTCCCACATAACAATTCCCCGCATCATGTGTTCTTCATAAGTGGCGCAGCTTCAGGTGCCAACTCTGGGCGTGGGTAGAAAAGATTGCAACAATGAGTAAAGCCTTCTTTGTCACGGCTGACACCTATGCTGTGGGATGCTCTACCACTGGATTTGTGCCAGGCCCCATCTCTGGATATTTTTAAGAAACATCTAAAAACGTGGCTTTTTAAAAGAGGCATTTAAGGATATTCTTAAATAGGTGGTATGTAAATGTAACAATTCAATAAACCATCGCAGAGCACCAGCAAGTTGTCTCAGGATTTTTAGGGAAGCAGCATTACATTTTCATAATAAGAGAAACACAACAGGCAAGAGAATCAATCCAAAAAGGGCCAGAAGTAAGAGAAGAAAAGGAAGAATAAATTTTCACTGGGAAGGACTTCAAAAGTATCTAGTTGTCATGTTTTTTTAAATTGTTTCTTCTCAAGGCTAAATATATCCAGCTTTCCCATCCTTTCTTATTCATTGCCAGGATCCTCTGCATCTCCTCTGGGCATGTTCCAGTTTGTTGACATCTTATCTGTGGTGCCAAGAACCAGACACAGCATTTCACAGGAGTCTGACTAAGTCAGAACAGAGTAATTTGTTACTTCTTATGATCTAGATCAGGGGTCAGCAAACTTGTTTTATCCCTGCCAGATGCTTTAGTCAATGTCCAAGCTTTGACTCCATATAGCAGTGATGGCAAACCTTTTAGAGACCAAGTGCCCAAAATCAACAGGCTGCCATCCACATCACAGAAGGGCGGGGTGAACTCTGTGCTGGGGGGAGGGAAGAAGCATTCCCATTGGGCTGTTGGACAGATGGGCAGGACAAATTCTGTGCTGGGCGAAGAAGAAAGCACTCCCATTGGGCTGCTGGGCAGAGGGGTGAGGCAAACTCTGTGCTGGGGCAATGGTACATGTGCCCACAGAGAGGGGTCTGAGTGCTTTCTCTGCCATGCGTGCCATAGGTTTGCCACCACTGCCATATAGCAAAACTGGAAATACATAACATCTCACTATTCAAATCTTTTTAGCGAGAGTTAAATCTTTACTGCATAAGGGATTTGGATAGTGCAAAAGAGGTCTGGGCAGTTTCTTAGAAATCAGAAGGGAGAAATGATGCTGGACATTTTGGGAAGCACTGTTTTAAAGCACTGCCTATTCCACATCTTGCTTAGCTATTCCACAGCTAGATAGCACTCTATGGTGGTATCTGTAGATTTGATAAGCATCCTTCACCCCACTCCTTCAATCCAAATTGTTCACAAACACCATATGCCACTCTAAGGCCAGGTAAGACTCTTGTAGCATTCTATCTTCATTTTTCTCCAAGTCAATGAGAAGCCACTGATGAGAAGGATAAGGCTGGCTCTACCATGGGGAAGAGTGAGGGAGGTCACCACAGACGGTAGAGTAGCAGGTGCAAACCTTGGCCCTCCTCTTGTGTTCCAAGACAAAGTTGTGTGTTCCAGGATGTTTGGCCTGTATTCGTCAGGCTTGATCCCCTCAGGGACAGCAGTGGTTGCTGTTCTATCTCTATTATTGAAGTAAGATTTAATTACCTCCATATTCAGCTTCTGCAGATGGAAGGAGGCATTTTGTCTTTTATCTCAGGCAGCCAATATATTGAGCTAGCCTGAAAGAAAGGAGTAGGAGAAGAGGAAGAAAAATATAAGATTACTGAGTTTTAAATTTTTGCCAAGCAACCCTCTCTGTTTAAAAGATTTTTTTCGTGGCTTATCTTTTCTTCCTCGTTTTCCCTTTTTCTATCCAATTTGTCATGCCAGTTAGTTAGAATGCATGCTTCACTTCATCCATGACAACGCCTTAAGAGTTGTTCATCCTCTGCCTCACATATGGCTAGCATGATTTGCAACTGATGTTAGAACCGGTTTACTCTTTGTATCTGACTGGAATGGTGCTTGGCCCCATCCCACCATCCTTAGTGTTTATTTCCTTTTCCTTTCCTCGTCTTTATTTTCCCTCGTTGAGATGTAATTTCTCTTAGTTCAAAAAGGATGGAGCCAAGCAAGTTCTTCTGCTCACATAAGGACTTACACATAAGGACTCTGTCGATTGGTCCTTAAGGGTCAAGTTGGAAATCTTGCTCCTGTACCTGCTCCCTTGCAGTGTAGCAGATTCCCTGCCCTGTCTGAGCTCTGTGAAGCTGTCACAATACTGGCATTGGAGCTCCCAAGACTCATGGTTCTGGGGGACTTCAATTTGCCTTCATTGGGGGCTTGGTCCCAGGTAGCACGTGAGTTCATGGCTTCCATGGCAGCAGTGGGCCTGACTCAGGGGGAAAGCCCTGTGTTGCACCTGAATTAGGACGACTTTGTTTCAAAACTTGGATGGGTGGGGTGAGCCAGAATGTCTGCTACTGGTTCTGGAAAACTGGTACAAACCTGCTGATGCCCACCACTCTATCTATCTATCTATCTATCTATCTATCTATCTATCTATCTAGCTAGCTATCTGGGCACAAGATTGTGTGTACAGGTGGCCTTGGACAAATGTTCAGGTCATGATGGGTACTTGTGATAGTTTCTGATTAATCATGGAAACTGCCTCACTTACATGCAATAAAGCTTCCAGCCATCAAGTCACTTGAATACCAAGAACTGTATTTGTTCTAAAAGAGAGAGAGATGGCTGATAATGATAATCCTGGATATAGATTTAAAGCCCTATATTTATATAGGTTATCATGGAAATTATGACGCTGGAGATTCACTGTTCCTCCCCTTGCAACATGCCAAATTAGGAACATGGGCCATTAAGGAATGGAACAAATTACCTAAATGATCGAAAGAAAAGACATCGTGCAGTTGATCACTTGTTATTAATAAATCATTATGGCAGTCTCCTCCCCCCACCCCATAGATTGATTTTAAAAAGCCTGGCAAACAAGGTGGAGTAAAAGGTTTGAGAGGTTATTGTACCACAGCTACTATCAAAATGCACAGTAAGCCCCATGGCAATTCTCAGGCCTTCATTAAGTCCTTAGTCTGAGCCTCCCTTCATTATGGTTAATAAGTCTACTTATCTGATTTTCTGTTATACTCATATCTTGCTCTCAGGGAAGCTTAGAAATAATTCTTGAGAAAGGGAGGGATAAGAAGATACTGTACCTACCTGCAGAATTCCATACTGATAAATTCATGTGAGGAGGTTGAAGGAGCTATGCAGGTTAGATGAATTTTCGATGACAGTGGAAGCAGCAGCAGGCTAGCAAATGTGCAGTTGTTCTTTTATGCTTATTTTGCTGCTTTTATCCATTTACATCCAGTTGCTACTCCCAGAGAGATACACCTTCTGAACTGATTGTTAGTGCTAAGTCAAAACATATGGAAGTCTCATTGAAGCAATGAGCCTGACTCTGTTAGGACTAGTAGCAACAAGATTTTGGTCACAGTATTTTTAGTAGACACTAGTACTCTGCATTGTAGATATTTGTAGCTGTAAAGGTAAAGGTCACCCTTGCTTGAAAACCAGTCATATCTGACTCTAGGGTTCAGTGCTCATCTCTGTTTCATAACTGAAGAGCCAGTGCTGTCTGCTTCTGCAGATGTTTCCGTGGTAATGTGGCAGGCATGACTAGACACCGGAGCGCACAGAATGCTGTTTATCTTCCCACCGAAGTGGTCCTTTAGGGCTGTATAATTTGTACCCTGGAGAAGGATAGGATATAAGCCAAACAAATTAATAACAGTACTGTATATTGATATGGATGTACAATAGAACCCCATATAGCGATAGCCCCATACAGCGATGAAATCGCACAGCGATGAGGCTTGGAGGGAGAAAGCCATTCTGCATAGTGATCGTTCCTATGGGAAAATCCGTACGATGATTTTCCAATGGGAAAAACCGCTTAGCGCCAAACATCATTGTACAGTTTCATGCAAAGGCGAGCGGGCAGGTGGGTTGGATAGATAGACAGATAGACAGCTCCTGTCAACCTAGCAGTTTGAAAGCAAGAAATTGCAAGTAGGTAGGTACCCCTTTGGTAGGAAGGTAACAGCATTCCATCCACTCAGGCATCTAGTCATGTTGACCTGCTGACCTTCCAGTCATTAAGTTCAGCGTCCTAACCAATTAGTCACCACAGTCCCCTTTTCCTGTTGTAAAGGTAAAGGTTGTCCTTGCTTGAAAGCCAGTTGTATCCAACTCTGGATACGCCCGGACGCTGGCCCCTCACCCACCCGGGCTGAGGAAGGAGGAACAGCTAGGGAGGGCTGGTGGCTGATTCAGGAGATGATTGTCCCTTTGCCACAGTTGTCAATGTATGTGTTGGTCTTTTACATTTTATTGCACTGTTACCTTTTATTGTATTGTTACATTTTATTACATTATTATTTTTATTGCATTGTTACATTTTATTGTATTGTTATATTTTATTGTACTGTAATATTGATATGATTGATTGATTGATTGATATGTAATGATATGTAATTGATATGAATGATTGATATGTAATGAGCCACCCTGAGTCGGCGTATGCTGAGTGGGCAGCATGCAAATCGAATAAATAAAATCAAATCAACTCTAGGGTTCAGTGTTAATTTCTGTTTATAGCCAAAGAGCCAGCGCTGTCTGCGTCTGCAGACGTTTCTGTGGACATGTGGCAGGCATGATTAGGCACTGGAGTGCACGGTATGCTGTTTACCTTCCCACCAACGTAGTCCCTTTTTATCTACTTGCAATTTCTTGCTTTTGAACTGTTAAGTTGGCAGGCGCTGACACAGAGACCTAAACTCACTCCATCATGCAGTGCCCGGGAATCGAACTCCGACCTTCCAGCCAGCGAGTTCTGTGTCTTAACCACTTGAGCCACTGCAGTCCTTTTGTTACATAGGGTGAAATTTCAGGAGCAATAATGGGAGCATTTTAAAGTGTCCTCTCCTCATAATGGAATCACTGGCTGGTCATTGCTCACTGTAATAGCAAAGATGATAGTAGAATTATTTGTTACTTCTCAAGAGCTTTCTTGCAGTCCAAAGGGCTCACTTCCTGCTTACTACCATAGGAGAAAGAAGCCAAGCACATAATGACAGGCATTGAGCACAGGGAGATCCGAAAAAAGTTTGGTGAAAGATGGTTTCCCTCTGGTGGCTCACTCTGGGAATTATTATATGTAACTCCACAAAGCCACGTAAAAAATTTCATTTTCAGTAGCGTGCATGAGAGATAATTGCCATAACATGATACTAAGATGAGCCCGGCGTGCATGCATATGTGTGGTTTGTGAGTCTAGGCAGTGGTGGGCATCAGCAGGTTCGCACCAGTTCGCCAGAATCAGTAGCAGAAATTCTGGCTGGCCCCGCCCATCTAAATTTTGAAATAAAGTAGTCCTAATTCGGGTGCAACACAGGGCTTTACTCCTGGCCACACCCACCATACCATGCCCACAGTGTGGAAGTAAAAATTTTTTGGAGCCCACCACTGAGTCTAGGTCAATAAAATGCACTTATTATATTTTTAAAAAGTCTTTAAACATATATTTTGCGGTTAAAAGACAACGTATTAATAGAAAAAGATATTAAAAAGAAGACCGGGAAAAAGCTTTTATAAATATATATTAAATACTGTAGTTCCATTCTATGAAACTTTATTTTGATTTCTACGAGTCACCCCAGAGGGAACAAAACATAAAATGCAACTACTGATGAAAGGCAAATCACTTTCACAAGCCAGTGTAGTGTATCTATATACATATGCATATTAAGTTGTCTGAGACTTGCATGTAAAAGTAAGCATAACATTTCAAAAAGTAGAAGAAAAGTTTCAGTTCTAATATAAGAGGGGATAATTTCATGGAACCAGTGGGGCTAATTCTTCTGTAGATGGACGAAGATTCAGTGTTTGTAGAATGCAGCTGAATCCAAGGTTCAAGAACCTTTGGTTCCACAAAATGCTTTGGATTGTGCATGGAATCCCACATTTCTAACCACTGGTTGCACTGGGAGGAACTAGGATTTGTAGATCAAAACATCAGTGAGGACATAACGTTCCCTGGACTCAGGAACAGAAGTCAAAATGACCTTAAATGGGTTTACCATTTTTCTCTCCCTTTCTTTCCCCCCCCCCAACCTCTTTTAAAAAAATACTAACAAATACAGAGGTGCCAAAAAATATATAAATTTTAATAAAGGAAAAGCTGTAATTAAAATTGAAATATTTAATATACAGTCATACCTCGCATTACAAGGTTCTCGCTTAAAGAGTAACTCGCTTAAAGAGCAGAATTTTCTCTGAATGTTCACTTTGCTTTACAATTAAAACTAACCAAAAACTTGTTTAACAAATAAATCGGGGTTCACAATCCCCCCCCCCAAAGTCATAATTGGTCACTTACAATGGTGTTTCGCTTAAAGAGCAAACTCGCTTAAAGAGCAATCCTGTGGAACACATTATGCTCTTTAAGCGAGATACAACTGTATCCCGAAAACAAAAGATGAATACAATTCACATTTGCCTTCTGCAATTATGAGGTGCTCAAAATGGTTATGATCAGCATCCAGACACTTCACACCAAACCACTGCTTGAGCAATATTGACCAAAGTGTCACCAAATCCTTTAAGGTCCCCCATAAGTAGAAGCCAATGGGTGTTAAGTCAGGAGAATGTGGTGGAAACTCAACCACAGCTCTTTGTCTTATCCATTGTCCTGGCAAATTCTCGAGGTAAGATGCTAGCATTAATTCTTTTGAGCAAATGTCATACTACATATTGCTACCATAATTCAATTCAACTTTGAAAAGTAAGACCTAGATAACATTTCTTAAAATAGGTATACATTTTGGCACCTTCTGTATACAGTATTTGAAAAAAATCTTGTTTTTAACTAAAGAAAGATTGTCTATGAAAATTTAAGAATTTTTGAAGCTGGAGTGTCTTGTCTGTGGGACTAATAATAAGAGAAAAGAAATGCACATTATTTTCTAAACTTGCTCTGGGGAATTTTATTATTTATTTATTTATTCATATTTATATTGCCGCCCACTCACCGTGGCAACTCAGGGCAGCTTGCAGACAATACAATCAATAAAGTAATAATAATATAATAATACAATCAATCAATCAATGCTGGAGTGGGCTTTGGGGGAGGGGAAAGCCTCAGCCTCCCATGCAGTGATGGGTTGTCAAAATTCCCGCTACCCAACCATGACGTCATGGACGTCGTGGGTGTAGCCGACGTCATGACATCATGACATCATGATGTCGTGGGCGGAGCAAAAATAATAATTAAAAAATGTCAGACTTCTATTTGACGCATGCACACTAAAAAATAGAACTGTGCATGCGTCAAAAGGAGGTTTGACGCATGCACAGTTCCAGGCAGCAATTTTGGCTGCCCAGAAATACATTTTTGGAGGGGGCCGGAGAGGCGACCGAACCGGTCGCCTGGGGTTTTACCACCCCCGGTGACCCCTCCTGATGGGGTGCTACTGTTTCAGGCAAACCGGTCTGAACCTGTAACATCTCATCACTGCTCCTATGTCTTCTTCTCACCCCTTGGCTGTTGGAGTGGACTTCAGGGTTTGGCACCCCTGAACCATGTGACTGGCCCATGGCCTGAAAAGTTTGAAAAGTAGGCCCTGTCCTAAGGAATATGATTTACATTGAGCATCTAAAATCAACACAAACACAGCCTGAAAATGGGGAAAGGGTTCTCAAAACCTGGATCTGTACCCAGATGTGCTCTCAGACTCATAGGGCAGAAACATCCTCATGGCACAAGAAACTCCCTAGAGCTGTGATCCATGCAATGGAAAAGTCCCAAACCTCAGAACTCAAGATTTCTGAGGATTCACCGTCTCATTCCTGGAATAAGCTTTCTTAAAAATGATGAAGGGCATGGTGACCTCTATCATGTAGAGTGACATCATGATATCTCTGAAAGTTTCACAAGAACCAGCTGAGCACATCTAGGGCAACAAGAACAGCAGCATGAACAAACTAACTCATTTTCAGAGTAAGGATGAACAACTTTGTTAAGCCTGGGTTATGTTTCTGCTTCTCTACAGCCCACCAACGTCATATAGATCTCATGGCAACAAATCTCATAAAGCCCTTAAAACAAGATGGCAATTCTTATTGTAAAGGGTTTTTCTGGTCAGTTCAGATGGTGAGAGTATTTGCGGCAGTTTGCTGTGGTTTGGCTGGGGAAACCCATTACAAACAAGCATTTCCTATTTGTTTAAAGCAAGGGTGCCTAAACTTTTCGGGCTGTGGGTCGCTCATGTGGTTCAGTGGGTCAGTCACATGGTTCCTCCCACTGGAAGAGAAAGTAAAATGCACCCATTCATGCGCAGAATGCTGCCGTAAATGCACCCATGGCTGTCATAAACGTGTTTATGTAAACACGTTTACGACAGCCGTGGGAGCATTTGTGGCAGCGTTCAGCACATGCATGGGCATGTGTTACTTCCACTTCCTTGCTCAAAAGCCAGTCATATCCGACTCTAGGGTTCAGTGCTCATCTCTGTTTATAGCTGAAGAGCCAGCGCTGTCTGCGTTTGCAGTTGTTTCTGTGGACATGTGGCAGGCATGCCTAGACACCGAAGTGCATGGAACGCTGTTTACCTTCCCACCGAAGTGGTGCCTATTTATCTACTTGCAATATCTTGCTTTCAAACTGCTAGGTTGGCAGGAGACCTGGCTTCAGATCCTTACTTGCTGGGAAGTACTCTTTGGGAAGCAGCAATGACAAAACACTCTTTTAACATATCCCATGCCTGGAAAGCCCTACTGAGCTTATCATAACCTAACAACACATATATACGGTAGCTCATATTTGGTTCCTTCATTGATGACAGATTACTTTTTCCATAGTAAACATCATTACCGTGCAAGCCTATGCAGACCACTCAAATATAAGTCTCTAAGGGCAGTCAGATCCCTTGATACCCAAAGGGGTAAAAAAGGAAGGCAAGAAAAGGGGTAGTCAGAGTTTATAAAATGGCACCCTTACAAGATTGTAATTACCAGCATGCTATGTAATTGAAACTGGTCCAAAACAGAAGAAATTAAACCTGACTGCTCCGTAGAAGGTCAAATAGTAAAGATGAAGCTAAAATACTTTGGACATCAAATGAGAAGAGAAGATTCACTTGAGAAAGTCTTCATGCTGTGAAAAGTGGAGGGCAAAAGAAGAAGGGGGTGGCCAAAGATGAGATGGCTAGATGGAATTGTAGACACAATGTGCACAGAACTGGGCAGGTTCAGGAGGATGGTGGAGGACAGAAGTGTCTGGAGGACAATGGTCCATAGGGTTGCAAAGGGTCGGAATTGACTGTGCAACTGAACAACAATAGCTGTACCCTAATAATACGAAACGTATGCAGTATATGTGCATTTTGGTGGAAATACTTGTTTTTAGATGAATGAACACAGAGAGAAGCTCACGGGAGGAAAAAGTTAAATGACACCACTGAGGTTTTTTTGTGTGATGGCACCTACTATTTTTTGATGTACAGTATTTTTGAATGTTAAATGTGAATGCTGTAAAATTGGGATTCTCAACCTTTTCAAGCCAAGGGCTAGGTCACGCTCCTTCAGACCGCTGGATGGCCATTTTGCCCTGCCGGTCACACATGGCACTTCTTGGTGTGGCGGAGGCAGGGGAGGGACACATGAAATAGTGTTGTGGGCCGCATCCGGGCCCCAGGCTGTAGGCTGAGAACCCCTGCAGTAGAGAGAGAGAAGAGTTAAAGAACATACATTAAACATTAAAGAACTGCTTAATTCAGAAACCTTTCATTCCCTGCTTGGGTTTGGCATATCTTAACAAAAGTGAGAGATTTGAAAAGCACTTGTGGAGTAGATTAGAATGTTAAGAGAGGCTTGAAGGGTGACATGAATAAATAAGAGGTAAACTGCTGCACTTAAGACAAGTTAGTTCAAACAGGTGGCAAACAAATGCAATGTTTCAAAATGGATGCTAATTTTCCAGATACTGTACAAGAATAAATTACTGCCTATATGCAGTAATCTAGATTTCTTTCTTCATTTAGCAACTGCCAAAACCTGGTGGTGAGGCAGGATCAATTGGGATTTTCCATGATGTCTTCCGTCTTATGATTTATACTGACAGAAGAGCACTACACTTGACCTTTATCCTTTTTAGACAACTAGAGTCTGACGCTATTCCTTCAGAAAGCTGTGGAAAACATCTTGCAACCTTTGGGCTGCTTTGATTGTTCATCCGTTGATTACACACATATTAAGAAAAGAAAATGCAAGAATTAGTCTTTGACACTTTATCATGATGCAACAATACAAATCCATCTCTTAACTAAAGAGGATAAAAATCACCCATAATAACACAAGCAAGGAAAAGAAAGAAAAGTAGTTGTTCTCAACTATGGATGGGCAAGATGCAATGGGGCTGTGGTGGCTCAGTGGTTAAGAAGCTACTCTTGTTAGCTGGAAGGCCATCAAGTTGGCAGTTTGAGACCCGAGTACTGCATGACAGTTTCAATGCCTATCTCTGCCTCAGCTCCTGCCAACCTAGCAGATCAAAAGCAAGAAATTGCAAGTAGATAAATAGGGACCACTGGCTGACGACAAGGGAAAAAATCTGTTTAGTAGGTACTGCAGTGGCTTAGTGGTTAAGAAGCTTGCCTTGTTAGCTGGAAGGTTGGCAAATCAGCAGTTTTTTAGACCTGCATGGTGGAATGAGCGCCTGTCATCTGTCCCAGCTCCTGCCAACCTAGCAGTTCGAAAGCACTAAATTGCAAGTAGATAAATAGGGACCACTTCAGTGGGAAAAGATCTTGGGGACATGAAAGGAGCCTCACTCAGGCGTCCCCTGAGAGGAGTTTCTCCAGCAAAAATCCTTTCAATCTAGAGTAATTTCTGCCACAAAATTATTCTTATTAGTAGAGGCTGGCCTATTTGATTAAATGGGAGGCTGATCCCTCTCGTCTACGGCTAGAAAGGATGCTGAAAGACACACATTTCTCAGCAGAAAATAAAGTATACTAATGTAGATGCCTGTTGAAGAGACAATAACTGCTTCCATTCAGTTATGACTTAATAGTTAAGGAGTTATATTGCAATATCATTTCCAAAAAAAGAGGGAGGGAACAAAAACAGAATGAATTGCTTCCACCTATTGTAGACTTTGGTTTCCTTTCTAGGGTTTGCCCTATCCTACTAGTTCAGAATAGCATGAGACACCATGATAGTCCCAAAGACTATTTTTGTGGACCCATTGCACCATTTGCCACTAACATAACTGCAGTCATCAACAAACTGTACTGTCAAAATGTGGTGTTGCCATCAACACAAAAGAAGACCCAGAATCCAACTTATCATTTTCCTTTGCAGAAGGGAACACTTTCAAGTGGTTAAGATGTTGAATTCACTGACTGGAAGGTCAGAGTTCGATTCCCAGGTACTGCATGATCGATTGAACTTCCATCATCTGTCCCAGCTCCTGCCACCCTAGCAGTTCGAAAGCAAGAAATTGCAAATAGATGAATAGGGACCATTTTGATGGGAAGGTAAACAGCATTCCATGCACTCCGCTATTGCGGCATGCCTGCTACATGTCCATGGAAACGTCTGTAGACGCAGACGGCACTGGCTCTTTGGCTATAAACAGAGATGAGTACTGAACCCGATCCAACTGGCTTTCGAGCAAGGGTAACCTTTACCCTGAAGTTTGCTCAACTCTGTTCTAATCCTTGTCATTGGACACCAAATGGAACAGTAGAATTTGACGAGTCAATTCCTGCAATGTGCTGGGTGTCTATGAGTATTTCTGTTTCTCTGTGTACAAGTTTATACCAGAACATTCATTCTGTCTTTCGGAGGCATACCTCTTCAATAGTCCTTTTCAGATCTCAGTGGGTTTGTTGGGTCTATCATCACTGCAAGGGATAATTTATATCATAGATACATTCGGTAATCATAATCATTATAAGATTATTTTGTAATTTCCATCATGAAGCACTTTCAGCTCTTCACATTTTTCTCTGTTGGCAGCTGCGTCACACAACCTGCTCTCTATCCTTAAGGTAGCCTGTTGCCCTCGTGTGCTGTATGGATTCTGTTCCATAGCCACTGTTGAAGTAAGAGTCAACTGACAGTCCAACATGTTTCTGCACATGAAAGAGAAGGGAGGGAAGCACTTTATCTCTTACTTTAGACTGCAATTATTTCTTGGGTCAGCCATTTTCTTCTCCCTCCAACAAACCAAGCAAAGCCCCTGATCGTTCACTTCTGATGTAGTTGTGTAGCTGTGAACAGTACATGAAAGAGGATGGCAACAATATGGTTTGTATCTATACCCATCATAAACAGATTTATGCCATTATGTTTTATCTCTTAATTTGACCATGCTGCTGTATCTATACACATTGCATGGCAGGTTTTATCATGCTGGCCCAGATAAACAAAGTAAGGCAACACACCAACTGTTGCTGAACTGAAGACTTATTCTGAAAAGGCTTATGGACGATACATAATTTTTTAATGGCTTTGGACAGCAAATGAGAAGAGAAGATTCACTTGAGAAGGCCTTGATGCTGGGAAGGGTGGAGGGCAAAAGAAGAAGGGGGCGGCCAAAAATGAGATGGCTAGATAGTATTGTGGACGCAATAGGCACAGAGCTGAGCGAGTTGAGGAGGATGGTGGAGGACAGAAGTGCCTGGCGGACAGTGGTCTATGGGGTCGCAGAGGGTCAGAATCGACTGAACAACAACAAAAATCTGCTTCATACTTCATAATTCAGAAGCTGAAGTTGTTAGCCATTATTTATAGACAATCAAGTCTAGCTGTGAATTCACAAAATGTGATTTACTTTATTTTTGCAAAGGAATGTAAAGATGTAGTTATAAAATTGGCTCATGCACAATGGCTATGAGGAAGAACAAGAAAGCATAAATCAACCCTATTTAAAATTAATTCTGCTTTTGAGGTTTCCTTCAGAGATGTCTGACAGAAATGCACCCATTAATCCTCCCCCCCCCTTTTCCTTTCCCAAAGCTGATGCCCCATATATGTTTTAGATATCAATTCCTATGGTACCTCACCAGTGGCCATGTTTGTTGCAACTGATAGAAGACGTAGGTCTAAAGCAGTTAGTACTTCCCAAATTGGGGAGATTAAGCTGCCTCCATGGTGGGAATTCTTTAAACATCATGTGAGAATTTAACAAAAAGTAGACCAGTCCATCAATCTTTATTTAGCCAAGTGCAAAAACACTGAGACACTGCACGGTATAGATCTGGATCTGCCTTCCATTAATGAAATAATTCCATTCTTGCAAAGTGCTTCTAGCCAATTTTAAGAAATTCCTTTTCCAAAATACCACCAGGGGGTGGGGGCTATAGGAGCTGCTGTGGGAGAAGAAACCAGGAAGTCTGGTTCCACTAGAATCTAAACCTGGATCCATCAGAATTTTGAAATTCAGATGTATGTAAGCAAAAGAACTCTATGGGTCTCACATAGAGCCTAGGGCAGTGATGGTGAGCCATGGCACTCCAAATGTTCTTGGACTTAAATTACCAGAAGCCCAAGTCAACATTCCTGCTGACCAGGGCTTCTGGGAATTGAAGTTCAACAACACCTAGGGTGCCAAAGTTCACCACCACTGGCTTAGAGATGATCATTCTTTCCATCCATTTCTGTTCCACACCCTCTTCCTCCAAGTCCCTGATGCACACTTACCCTCCCCCTCTCAACAACCCTATAATACAAGTTGAATTAAGTAATAAGTATCTTTTCCAAGGTTACAGAGTGAGCTTCATAGTTGATGGGGATCTGAACGTGAGTCTCCTTACCGTAGTGTCACCTGCTAGCCATTGTGCTATACAATCTCCACAAAGGGGGGGGGGGGATTGGCCTCATGTGATACCTTGGGATTGCTATTCAGGGAGGAGGCCCTGCATGAGTAGACATCTCCACGACGGCATTCCACACAACTTCTGCCCATAACCATCTGTCCCTGGCATATCTTCTCCATGTTAGTCCAACATTTCTTTTGAGAATATCTTTCCATCTTCCCCTGGCTCTTGCGGTCTCTCAGATACCAATTCATTATTCTGGCTCTCCATCTATTGTCACTTGTGCATGCAATATGGCCAGCCCACCTTCATTTGTTCATCAGGTATATTAAACCAGAATACTGTTCGCTAATTGTATATTCTCGTAAACAAACCTAAGAGCCAGGTAATCCTCCCATATGTTATAACACTACTAACATGCTTAGTTCTGCTTATTAGTGAGGAATAGTCCTCTTGTTTCTTTTTTAATTGTGGATTTTTAATTGTGGATTTAGAAAACAATTGGAGTCTCCATGCAGAAATGCTGAACACTAAACATTTCCACGTGTTCAAGAATACCTGTGCCTTGCCTCTTGAAAAGGCTTTTGCTCTGACTCCACAGTAACGATCTCTACATGTTCTTTTCTATATTCTTTGTTGCATTTCTTCTGATAAGTGTAGTTTGTCAGATTCACCCCAGAAGTGCCAAAAATTAACTTTCCTTGTCATTTCTTGTTCACAGCTTTGGCGTATAAATTGAGGAGGAACTGCATAGATGCTAGAAGGAATTAGAGGAAGCGATTAGAGTTCACACATTCCTTTGAAATGTGGCACATCTCCTGCAAAGTACGGAGAAACGGCTTAAAATGGAATTCTTCCAATAGCAGAAACATGACAAAATCTCTTTAATATATCAGTGACTCATAATTTGATGTATAGTCAGCATAAGTTTATGCTGCTTGCATTGCACAACTAAACCTTACAAATCTGTAGAAGCAAAAACACCAAACTTCTTTTGCTTTAAGTACATTTATTTCCACCTTCCCTCATTTTGGGGGGAAATCTTTTACAGGATGTTACTGTTTGGGATGTATTCTCAGCAAATGCTAGAGATGTCTTGCTACAGTGGTTCTTGACCTTTGCCCCTTCACATGTTTCTGACTTCAGCTCTAAGAAGCCCCAGCTGCTGTGGACCAAGGTAAAGAATTTGTGGGTGCTGGGAGCCCCAGAGATGTTTGAGAACCATTATATTAGGACACGACTATGTGGTATAGTATTAACATCAACATCTGGCACCCTTAGGCAACATCTGCTAGAGCCCCAGCATTGAGTCCTGGTTCAGAATTTCCTTTTGTCTGTTCTGAGTGACCACACCTTGCTGGCATTTACATTTCCTAGCATCTCCTGAACACTGCACATTGTCTTATTGTCGTTGCTTTTTATTATCCTCTAATCCATTGCCATGTACAGTTCTGGGTACCGGTATATTATTATTACCACCACCACCAAGAAACTGTCAAATGGGATGACGGGTGAGGTTTTAGAGTAGACCAGAAATGGTAAACCTTGGCACTCCAGCTGTTTTTGGACTTCAACTCCCAGAAGCCCCAGTCCCTGTGAATCCACACGAATGAGTTTACTGCATGTACTGGGCTTCTGGGAGTTGAAGTCCAAGAACAACTGGAGTGTCAAGGTTTGCCATTACTGCAATAGACTAAGATAGAGAGGACTGCGGAATTATGTATACATTCCTCACATGGACCAAAGTGGCCTCCTCCAGGGAGACTTGTCTACTGATTGGCTACACTGACCGCCTGGCTATAGCAGCAGTGGGAAACATGGTGATGTAGCTGTGGTGGAGGCTGGGATACTACCAGGCTGCTCCTGAAGCCACAGGTAAGTTCCCATCACAATTACAGTACTAGTCACCACATGGCAAACAAGGCCCTATGAGTCAAAAGGGCCCCCAGTCTCCTTGGAATATGAATAACTTTTGGACTATGGAATGCTCATGGTAACTGAAATCTGGGGTGAGAAAAGTTAACAAAAGTTTACGAGCAACAGACATTCAAACACTAAAAAATGATATTGGCTGAACCCTATTAGCTATTAATAACCATGTTCAATGGGGTAAACTTTAGCAACAAAATGCCACAAGTGGATTGGCTAATGCACAATGGAGACTTGAACTGGTAACTAGAGCAACAATTTGCTTCTGCAATTTACATCACAGCTCTTACGCTGGCATCAATAACCAATATGATTCTGATCATTACAGTTCAACTTCAGTGTGTGGAATTAGCTTGGTAGAACATAATAGGTACTGTACATTCATAGTACAGTATTGCAAATGTTCTTCAAGCATATAAGCTTCCATACAATGTAGACATGCAAAGCATGCCTGTAGACATGCAAAGCATGTCCATTTATATACAAAGCAAATAACTCAATAAAATAAAATACGATCCTAACCTCATTGGCACATATTTAAACAGACTACATGACTCTGAGGAGGTTATCTTAATTGGATTAGAGACTGTGACAGTTATCTTCTGGAAACAATAGTTTACAGCTCAAATTATAAATTTATTGGGAACAATGGTGTGAAGAATATATAGCATAAGCATTTCCCCCTTTCTCTTGTCCAACTGCACTTAGACTGATTTGCATCCTTAAATTAGGGAGAATTTCTTTAAAAGCCTAAATCCCTCCATGTGTTTCTTATAATGGATTGATTGATTATATTGCTATACCTCTAGATTTAGTGTCAAGCATGATTCACAGCAGTTTACAATATTACATATGTACAGTACTCAGCATAAACAACCAACCATTTAAAAAACCTCATAGCAAACCCTGCAATTAAACTCATTTGTCAACAAAGACAAATAAACATGTTAGGGCATTTTAAGGGGTATTGTACCAAGATTCCTGCCCAATGTGTGAGTATAGCTTTAAGACTCTTGCAGAGCTCCAGACACAAGTGTTTGGAGTTGAGGCACAGACTGATTACACGGCTGTGTCTACCTGGTGTACGTGCCTCAGCAACAGCACAGCTGTGGCCACTTAGTGGGTAGTATAGCAACAGCACAGTATAACTATGGCCAACTGAGGAAGGTTATACTGAGGAGGGTATTCTACTGTGGAGGAAAAACTGCTGAGGAACTGTGACAGACTGACAACTGACTTGAGAGGGAGAAGATGTGCTGCATGAAGCTCTGCTTCTCTGAGAACTATCAGGTACTCCATACTGCTGAGAAGAGCACACTGACTTTGGCAAACTGCAGTCAGTGTTTTGCTGGCAGGACTCTGTGCATGCTCATTGGACTGGAGCCTTTGGGGATTCCAAGCTCTGTTGCAACTGTGGGGCTTGAAGACAGACTGGTACCTGTGTATATAGTTCTGTGTCTATTGTCTTTCCCTCACCCAGAAGTAAACTGCACTATTCACTGGGCAGCCAATACAAGCCCACCAAGATCAGGGAAATGTGGTTGAACAGCCAACTGAAAGGAGGAGACACAGTTGTGCAGCCTGGCCGGCCGGCCATAAAAATAATGCCACTGCCGGTAGACTCTCCCTCAGGCAGCCTGGCTGAGGGAAGGAGACACAGTTGTGCGGCCTGGCCGGCCACCACCAAACTCTCCTTCAGCCAGCCCAGGTGAGGGAAGATGATGCAGCTGTGTGGCCCAGCTGGCCAGTCATAAAAACAATCCCGCTGCCGCTGGACTTGTCAGAAGCCTGGCACTGCTGCACTGGGCATCTCCAGGGTGGGGTGGGGTGGGAGGCCCTTCAGACAAGACCCTGCTGCCACACTGGGCTTCTCCCAGGGGGTGGCAGGGGCGGGGCCTTGTCTGGGGCCTGGGATGGTGGCTTCTCAGGGAGGATGGTGCAAAGCTTGGTGTGCGTGTGCATGCACATTTTGAAGCACACAGTGATGTCATGTGGGTGTGCACATACCCTTGTGATGTCACTGGCACATGTGATGGCTGCCCCCATCTGTCCTCCCCTTTTTGGGCACTCGGTCCCTAAAAGGTTCACCACCACTAGTATAGGGGATATTGCCAATCCTGTGGGACTCCACGTTATAATATCCAGGGGTCAAATACCATGTCCCAGAGCTGTACTCTCTGGATCTGGCTGTCAACAAAGGATTGGAAACAAGCTAAAGCCCAGCCCACAATTCCAATCTGAAACAGCCTAGCCAGGAGGATAGTGGTTGATGGTATCAAAGGCCACCAAGAGATTTGAGAGGACCAACAGGATAGGATTTCCACTGTTGGATTAAGAAAGGGATGCCCAAACTTTTCGGGCCAGGGGCCTGACCATGCCCCCAGAACAGCTGAGTGGGCAGATCACACCCCCGGACATATGGTATGTTTGCGCATGCGCAGCACTGACACTTCTGAGCTTGTGCAAAAGCAGTCGTTTTGTATCCTAGTTTGGCACAGGACAAAGTAGCCACTTGCACGCATGTGCAGAAGCATCCACGCCAAACCAGGAAATAAAATGGCCGCTTCTGCATATGCACTAAAGTGGCCATTTTGTTTCCTGGTTTGGCATGGATGCTTCTGCGCATGCATGAAAGTGGCCATTTTGTTTCCTGCACCAAACCAGGACACAAAACGGCTGCTTTTCATGCATGCACAGAGACATCTATATTTACTTCCTGCTTTGGCGAAGGCATCGCAGGCCAGATGGAATGGCTTCAGGGGCCGTACCTGGCCCGTGGGCCATAGTTTGGGCATGCCTGGATTAAAAAGTCATCTAGCAGAGTAACCAGGGCTGTTTCAATACTGTGGCATGGCCTAAACCCCACCTGGAAAGAATGAAGGGGATCGGTTTCATTCAGGAATGTCTGCAGCTGATCTGCCAGCACCCTTCCATTCCATTCCAATCATCTCCTTCAAGCAAGCAGGCAGACAGCTCCCATGGAGAAGAATTAATGGTGTGCATCACCCACTCTGCCGTTGTCTCATTGGCTGATTCAACCTTCCAGGATGGGCAAGGGTGGAAGTTGTCACTCTACAGACAGCAAAGCACCCTGATTTATAAGTTTAATTGGTCCCACACCACCAGACATCATAGTAGACATTTCCTGTTGATTCACTGAACTAACATGGGAATCCAGGTCCCTATGCATGGTTTTTTTCCTATTTGTGCTATATTTTCTCACTCTCTCAGAAAAGTTTCACAACCTCTTCCCCAATTATGCCGGGCTAAAGAAGTTCTGAGTAAAAGCTGACCATCAACTCAAAGCTGAATAATAAACCTTTGTCTTTCCACCAGAGATTAAAACATTAGTAGAAAGGCTTCACATTGAAAAGGCTTAATAGTATTAATTGGTTCCTGGACTCAGAAATCTAATCTGTTAATGCCGGATGGTGGCGGTGGCAGCAACTTTTAACACAATGTGTTTTCCTTGCGCTAGCTGCTACTATCATGGGACTGACAGGGAAAATGGCAGATATTAGACTGGAGTATCCTGTTCAGTCATCTCCAAACTCCACAGTTTGTCTGTCTTGATAGGGATAAGTCAAGAAATGATACAAATTTAGAAAGGTCTAATGAGGAATGATCATAAGTATTTACTTAGTTAAAGAATATTCCAGTACAATACTGAAATCCTGTGAGATATGGTTACAATGACCAGACAATAAATGGAGAGTGGAGATTTCTTCACTAGAAATGTTTGAATGCTCCTGAGCATACACAGAACATTAAGTAAATGCTTTTCTGCTTTCTCATGCTCTTAAAAATGTGTGGTTCACAAAGAACAAGTGAAATAGCACAGGCTTTCCCACACTGGGTTAGGAGGTCCGATGTTTAATCTAAGGCATGACCTGAATAACGGATCAGGAATGCTAAATGCTCCCAGATACTTTCACATGGAGGGGGGGAAACCAAACATCCTCCTTCACAACATTGCTCTACCAATCAGCTCCCCCCTCCACATTATTTTGAACTTCTATAGGCACGAGATAACTGAACACAGATCCTCCACATCACATCTAGTTATGTCCAGATATGTAAGAAATCACTAAGTGTATAATTTATGTTTTTAGAATACACAAGTTTGCATGTCACTGTAAGCTTTGATAAAGCATAACTGGGACACATCACCATCACATCTTCGCTATTTACTGCAGCTTAAGCAAACCAACAATCAGCCTGTCATGTTCCCCTACAATTACTCATGGAAGTCATCCATTTAATTACAAGGAAATATAATCCGAATAATGTTATTGTGCAAAACTTACATAAGCAGCCTCTGTGTAACAGATCTAGTTGACCTAGTTTGAAATAATATTATTTGGAGGGTGGGAGGGAATTGACACTTGGGCAACTTATTGCTTTCCACACTTTAGGGTTGAATTTTCCCTGACTGCTCACCACAAGCTATGGCTGATGGGAGTTTTAATCTAAATATATAATGAAGGACATAAATTGCTCACTGCTGTTGGTGGCGTCATTCTGTAGTTCCTCTCGCCTGACCTGGTGTGAGAAAGATTAGTAGGCATAACAATATTGCCATTGCCTGGGGTTCGCCCAACAATGGTTCAAAAATACCCCAGTCTCCGAGGAGGCTCTTTCTGTGTGACACCGGTTGGACTACTTACTTGGTCAAAAGATACTAATATTTTTTTTATCATGTTAGAAGCACACAACAGTGCTTTCTGGGTTGAAAGGATTTTTGCTGGAGGAACTCCGCACAGGGGATGCCTAAATGAGGCTCCTTTCATGTCCCCAAGATTTTTTTTCCCACCGAAGTGGTCTCTATTTACCTACTTGCAATTTCTTGCTTTTGAACTGCTAACCTGGTAGGAGCTACGACAGAGACGGGCACTCATTCCATCATGGAGGATTCGGGTCTCGAACTGCTGACCTTCCAGCTAACAAGGCGAGCTTCTTAACCACTGAGCCAATGCAGTCCCTACTAGATTTTTTTCCTTGTTGTCAGCCAGTAATTTGTATATGACTACCTACTTATAACTGTTGACGGAGACAAACTGATATATAGTAATACCTCGGATAACATTTGCATCAGATAACGCTAAAACCGCGTAACGTTAAGCAATCTGGAAAAAAATTGCATCGAATAACGTTAAAATCCTATATGGGATGCATCGGATAACATTCGCTAAAGCCTGTGCTGGTTACACTGTATCTCTATGGAGTTTTAACATTATCCGATGCATCCAATAGGATTTTAACGTTATCTGATTACATCGGATAACATTAAAAATCAGATACAGTAATACCTCGGATAACGCTAAGACTTGGTTCCACAAGTCTTGGTGTTATCCGATTTTTAGTGTTATCCGATGCATGTTAAAATCCTATGGGATGCATCGGATAAGGTTAAAGCTCCGTCGATACATTGTAACCGCACATGCTTTAGCGGTTGTTATCTGATCCATCCCATAGGACCTTAACGTTATTCGATCCCATTCTCCTCCCCAGATTACTTAATGTTATGTGAGTTTAGCGTTATCCGAGGTAAACGTTATCCGAGGTATTACTGTAACACTAAGACTTGTGGAACCAGGTTTTAGCGTTATCTGAGGTTTTACTGTACAATAAATAGAATTTTTTCAGGGTTATGGAAGTTTGACTTTGACACTTCAACTCCCTAACAAATAGATTCACATACTAAAGAAAAAGAAGGATCTGGATTTAAATCCTAAACTCAGGGGTTTACTATGTAGCTCTCACATTTTGTAACTGAACTACATAACATAAACATTCAGTATACTGTATATACTTGACTATAAGTCGTCCCGAATATAAGTCAAGTTACCTCATTTGGACCTCTAAAGCTAGGAAAATAGATTGACCCGAGTATAAGTCAAGGGTGGATAATTCAGAAGCTGCTAGTGAGTTTCAATAATTAAAATACATGACTATAGGGTAAAATTAATTAATTTAGGCATTTGTGTGGGTATATTTCTTAGTTTTTATGGTAGTGTTACTGGGTTTTTTTACTGTATGTTTGAATTTCCACCACTGAGGTCTTCGGACCCTCAGGGTCATTGACTCGAGTATAAGTCAAATCTCCTTTTGGACCTCATTTTGGGGCCTAAAAAACTAGTCTTATACTCAAGTATATACAGTAATCCTTCTAACAGAATAAGGGAATAAGTCGTGAGGATCCAGGGTCATTTTCTAGCTTCCTCAATATCAGTGGTTCTCAATGTTGGTCACACGCCCCACAGGAGGACTTCAATTCCCAGAAGCCTAAGTCAGTACATTGGCTGATCAGTGCTTTGGGGAACTGACTTAGGTTTCTGGGAATTGAAGTCCAAAACCCAAAGTTTTGGAAATGCTGCTCTATATGAAACATAAATTATTTCAAAGTTATTTTTTTAAAAATTCCTTTAAAACCCATTACAAGCTGAAATACAGTATTGATCCACATTTAAGGGAGCTATACCCTCTACATTTCTTCCTGAAATAGAAAGGTTTCTCTCTGGTGGTACAAAGGAGCCGTGGAAGCTGAATATGGTTTAGGGCAGTGGTGGAGAACCTATGGCACAGCCCTCTGTTGGTACCTGCACCATTGCTCCAGTGAGGTGAAGTATTTTGTGTGTGTGTGTGTGTGTGTGTGTGTGTGTGTGTGTGTGTGTGTGTGTGTTTGTGTGTGTGTGTGTGTTGGTGGAGGGGGCAGGCACCCCACAGGTGCAGGCACTTATGTGATGTTGCCAGTCCGCCCCAAGTGATGCACGTGTGGTGCCTGTCTGCGTACCGCCACCTTCTCCTTGGGCACTCTAAAAGGTTTGCCACCACTGGTTTAGGGTGTTACAATGATTGTTCAAAGCTGAAATGCCACTAAGTAAATCTCTCTTGGAGAGGCAACTTTTCCTATCTCTGTAATATGACCTGAGATTATAATTTTGTGAGACAGTGAAATGACCAGTCAGCATCGATTACCTCAGATTGGTTCAACGATTTTATGTAAGAAACATCAGAGATCTAGTAGTCATTTTCAATGTCCAAAAGGTAATCATTTTAAAACCATGCCATTTGCCTTTATGTGGACAAATTTACTTGTATTACTTCACCAAGAACGTAAAAACATACAGTTTTTGTAAAGAACTAGTCTATGTATGATCTTATTGAAAACACTGTATAAAGTCACATTCTTATAAAAAACATTCTGAGGTATCATTATGTTTTTTGATCCATTTACATTATTTAATCTATGATGCCTTCTTACAGGATACCTGTATTTTGTTAGTTTTAATTCCAGTTCCAATAATATTAAATTCTTTAAGTACATTCATCCACACATTACAAACATCAGAGGCCTTTTCGTTTGAGTACTAATTAAACATAAAATTCTTGCTAGTGTGTAAAAACTTGAATCAAACAAACCATTCCTGCTACAATATTCATGTCGCCAAATGAACAGGATGAACAACTAAAAAGGCATTTTGTCTTCAAATCTTCCAAATCTGTACATCTCTTTAAAAGTATGTATTAGATGCATCTTACAAAATTACACCTCTGAGAAAACATACAATAACAATAACAGTTACTGCAATGAACAACAAAGATTTCAAGAAGAGAAAAAAAAATATCAGGGCTACTTAGGTCTTTTCTTAACTCATTCAAGTTTTGCTGTTTTTTTCTGGGTGCTCACCAGTGTTAATTATTTTGGCAAACTCCACATCATAAGGTACAACAAAATATAAAGATATTCTCCACACAGTTTCCTGACAAAAAAAAATGTGAAACATTTTCCTATTTTTGAAAAAAAATCATTGTGTGAAGATTGTAATGTACACACTCAATACTGAAGTAGCCAAGCTGAAATTTTACTCATTTTGTAAAAATGTTTGCTACAGAATTTGTTGTATCTGTATAAAACAACTTTAAATGTCTAAATTCTTCAGAATTCCATTTTTAAGACTCTTTTTTTTAAAAAAAATGTTTAGTATACATAGAAACACAAATGCCTTTTCTAAATATATAAAGAACAGAATCAAATTAAAATGTACAATGTTGTTGAATTTTATATATTACCCCATCATAGTAAAAGGCACTGCATGGTTTAAAGTGTGCAAACATTGAAAGAAGTGGTGCAGACAAAATCTGTTCTTTTAAGCTTCTGTATTCCTTAATGTTTGTAAAATACCACAAAGTATTGCTTCGAATTGCATTTGTGGCTCCCAATCCCAAAGAACAGAATCTTATTAGTCCACAGAATTGCAGATCTCTTTTACTTTCTGGTTGAAGTCTTCAGGCTGATCAGCATATACATAATGACCTGCACCAAGGATGGCCTATAGAAACGAGAGGAGGGCAAAAGATAAGAACACCCTTTTAAAGATCATTTACAAGAAAAAGAATGACTAGAATCCAATCGAAAAGTTACTTCAGTATAATTCCAGTTGTGTTATTTATTGTACCATACAGTAATACCTCGGATAACGCTAAGACTTGGTTCGACAAGTCTTGGTGTTGTCCGATTTTTAGTGTTATCCGATGCATGTTAAAATCCTATGGGATGGATCGGATAACGTTAAAGCTCCATAGGGATACATTGTAACCGCACAGGCTTTAGCGGTTGTTATCCGATCCATCCCATAAGACCTTAACGTTATTCGATCCAATTCTCCCTCCCAGATTGCTTAACGTTATGCGATTTTAGCGTTATCCGAGGTAAACGTTATCCGAGGTATTACTGTAATTAGTTTCTGACATTACTCTAGGTGGCTCACAATAAATATAAAACATCCAACAATAAATACATAAATGAGTACGATAATCAACAATGTAAAATGACACAAATACCAACCTTAGTGGCACCAGGACCAATATAAATATATCAGGAAATTAATTCTAAAAATTAATTCACTCAAAGTTCATAGTAGCTTGCCAGGATCACTATGTACTATAGTAGATTTGTTTTGTGATTGCTTCCGTAAATAAAATTAAAAATTCAACATTTTTACAGAAAACTAGCAGAGTAGAGGCTGTTCTGATTTCAGATGGCAAGGAATTCCATAGCTGCGGGGCACAGCTAGAAAAAAAACTCTACTTCTAGTGGAAGATTGCTTTTACATCCTTAGGCATAAGGTAAAAAGGTTGCCCTTGCTTGAAAGCCAGTCATATCTGACTCTAGGGTTCAGTGCTCATCTGTTTCTAGACAAAGAGCTAGTGCTATCTGTGTCTACAGATATTTCTGTGGACATGTGGCAAGCATGACTTAACATCAGAGTGCACGGGATGCTGTTTACCTTCCCACTGAAGTGGTACCTATTTATCTACTTGCAATTTCTTGCTTTCAAACTGTTAGGCTGGCAGGAGCTGGGACGGAGATGGGAGCTGACTCCATCGTGCAGCACTCGGGTCTTGAACTGCTGACCTGCCGACTTTCCAGTTATCAAGTTCAGCGTCTTAACCACTAAGCCACTGCACCTATAATTTCAGAGATTGTGTACTCTAGGCAGTTTCCAAGCCTTAAACCATAAAGGGCTTTATAGATCATTACCAGCACTTTGAATCTAGCATGGAAAACCACGCTAGCCAGTGGAGGCTAGCCAAAACTTGAATAATGGGATCAAAACAACCAATACTCCAAAACAGTCTGGCTGCCACATTTTGCACCCACTGAAGATTCCAAGGGCAGCCCACGTAAAAAGTGTTGATTTTGTAGATTACCAGAACGTAGGTCAATGTTAAAAAAAAAATTCTCCTGCCCAGGTATGGGTGAAAATGGGAGTACAGTTCACAAAATGCAGACTTGACCATCAAAGCCACCTGCTGTTCCATAGAAAGCCTCAGGTCAAGTTGCACATCCCTTCATCTTAAAGGAGATTATCCCAACCTGAGACAGATTGTTCCCTATCAACATGACCTCTGTTTTATCTGGAGTTTTAGATGCAAACTGGCACGGATTAGGAATTTAGCGCAGGCATTTCCTGTTGTGTATCGAGTTCACCCACTTCTTAACTGTCAGCAATTCACAAACTGAGATTTGTACTGCTAGAATTATATCAGCAGGCAACATAAATAACAGGATTCTGATCAATATTTTTACCCGGGGGGGGGGGGGAAATCAAGCAATTGAAAGTGATAAAATAATTTCCCAAATTCAACCCAATGACTACAAGGACACAATATTATCAGTTTCTTATCCCACACAGATATAAACTAGAGTATTAAACCGTTGACATTGAGGCCATTCTGTTACCTTCACTTGTAATCCCACTATAAAATGCTTTAATTAATATTATTAAGCATGGACCTGTGTTGGCACAGCTGTCTCTATCTATTAAAGCCAAAAAAAATTGAGTTTGTCCAAGGCTGAAGTCCATAATTTGTCCTATACGGAAGATACCCGCAGACATCCTTAACATAAATTAGCTGTTGAATAATGAGTCCCATTTATTTCAGTGGGAGTCTTCTCAATAGGACTAATATTGGATTTAGTCCAGAATAAGAACATTATTAAGGGACTGTGGCGGTTTAGTGGTTAAGACGCTGAACTTGATGACTGGAAGGTCAGCAGTTTGAGACTCGAGTGCTGCACAACTGAGTGAGCTCCCGTCTCTGTCCCAGCTCCTGCTAAACTAGCAGTTCGAAAGCAAGAAAATGCAATTAGATAAACAGGTACCACTTGGGTGGGAAGGTAAACAGCGTTCTGTGCACTCAAATGTTAAGTTATGAACCCTAGAGTTGGATACAACTGGCTTTTGAGCAAGGGTGACCTTTACCTAATAAAGTTATTTCTTGTCATGCTCCTTGCCTATCCTAGTTCCACTGTCATACAATAGCCACACCTTTATCCCCCTACAAAGGCATTTCTTAGTTAAGAGCTCATGGGCCAACTTCATTGTACAAGGCTATCTGGACACTGCTTGTACTGAAGGAGATCTGCAAGAGTTAGGGGAGGAAATACAGTACAGTAATACCTCAGATAACGCTAAGACTTGGTTCCACAAGTCTTGGTGTTATCCAATTTTTAGTGTTATCCGATGCATGTTAAAATCCTATGGGATGCATCGGATAACGTTAAAGCTCCACAGAGATACATTGTAACCGCACAGGCTTTAGCGGTTGTTATCCGATCCATCCCATAGGACCTTAATGTTATTCGATCCAATTCTCCCCCCCCCCAGATTACTTAACGTTATGCGATTTTAGCGTTATTCGAGGTAAACGTTATCCGAGGTATTACTGTATATAAAAGAACATTATCCCATCCCTTCAACATGGAGAAGTGAGAGAGATTCAAAAACACTATTTGGTTGCAGATCCTTGTAGGTCGGCAATAATAACATTCCACATAAATCTGAATCTATTTCGACAACCATTACATCTATTTCAGAAACACAATAACATCAGGAAAATATTTTAACATGTTGCTTGATCTTTTTAAATCATCACAACCCTCTAGAACTGCTTCAGAACTAGGAAAATGTTAACTAGCACTATTTGTCAGATTCCCAAAGTATCTACTATCCTTTTGAAACCTGTCATTCAAAGACATTGCAAAGGCAAGTACAGTAATACCTCATATAACATTAGTATCGAATAACACGAAAATCGCATAACATCAAGGAATCTGGGGGGAAGAATTGCATCAGATAACATTAAGATCCTATGGGATGCTTCAGATAACAACCGCGAAAGCCTGTGTGGTTACAATGTATCTCTATGGATCCCATAGAGGATCAGATAACACTAAAAATCATATAACACGAAGACTTGTGGAACCAGGTTTTAGCGTTATATGAGGTTTTACTGTACTGTAACTTATAATGAATATCAACAAATATTAACACTCCACTTACTATTGTTTTCACATATGAATTTGGTCGCAGAGATTGGATGGTTGTCCCAGAATTGCCATCAATACATGATCGTGCTCCATAAATCACTGTAATAGGAATGTCTTTATGCATATTGGCAATTCGTTTCAGCATTGGCCTTTTTGCCCATCCGTATGGAACCGTCATATTTTTGAAAGCCGTTTCACCACTTAATAATTCGAGAAAAGAAAAGGTAAGATCATCTTTTAAAAAGCCAATATTCCACACAAGGTGCTTCCATATGCTTTTGGGGTATGAAATTCATCTAAATAAAGCTTACCTTGGTGACTGCACATTACAGTGGTAGATATATTCAGTGACTGTATCATCATCAAACATGGAAGAATACTTCCTCTTGAAGTCTGGCCTAATACGCTGTACAAGGCTCAATCCTGTCATAAATTTAAAGAGGGGGAAATTAAATCTGCTGCTGGTGGACATGAAATGGTGTTTTCAAAATACCTGTACTTTGTAACTGTAATTTGTAGTTTATTTCACTGGCTAGAAAAATAAGAAGGTAAATTATTTGATTCATTCCAGTCATTTTACAAAGAAAGTGGAAGTCAGTCAAAATACAGTTGTACCTCGCTTAAAGAGCATAATGCGTTCCACAGGATTGCTCTTTAAGAGAGTTTGCTCTTTAAGCAAAACACCATTGTAAGTGACCAATTGTGTGTGTGTGGGGGAGACTGTGAACCCCGATTTATTTGTTAACCGAGTTTTTGGTTGGTTTTATTTGTTAAGCGAAGCGAACATTCAGAGAAACTTCTGCTCTTTAAGCGAGTTACTCTTTAACCGAGGCGCTCTTTATGCGAGGTTTGATGTATATATGCTAATGTTACCAAATATACACATGTTGCACATCTTTACAGGAGGAGCAAACCTGAGATATCCAAAGCTCAATTCAATTGATCAGTGTAGAATCAGGCACATTCACTGTATCTTCAGTGTTAATATATGTGAGATCAGGGAAACGTGGACTAAACATAGTATTCATATATATGTGGTTATCAAATCAGTTCTGACTTATGGCAACCCTTTTCAGAGTTTATTCTAGATCATGGGTGCTCAAACTACGGCCCACAGGCTGGATCCTGCCCACGGCACCAAATCATCTGGCCCATGCTGTCCTCACCGCTTCTGGAAGCAGAAGTAAAACATATCCATGCATGCACAAAACACTGCTATAAATGCACCTGTGCAGCTGTGGGTGCATTTTTGGCAGCATTTTGCACACACTGGTGCATTTTACTTCTACTTCCGGTGAGAGGAATCATGTGATTGGCCCACTGAACCATGTGACCAGCCCACGGCCTGAAAAGTTTGGGTACCCTGTTCTAGATAGCAGGTTCTCATAAGTGGTTCACCATTCCTTTTACTGTAAGAACCATACAAGTTCACTTAACAGGTCTAGAATCTTACAGCCACAAACAAATTAAATGAGGAATCTTGGGTTGCTGGCGATAAATAAAAGAATTGCTTAGAAATCAAGCTATTATTGGTCTCCTTCATAGAGGGACTAAAACTAATGTATTATAACTGACCAGGAATATACAAATGGTTTGTGTGTTTTTTGTTAAATGAGGATTTTATAGTCTAAGCTTCTGCTGTCAACATATCATATCTGTTATGAACAGGAGTGGAAAGGGAGTAAATGTGGACACCTGGAGAGGCAAATTTGCTGACCCCTATTCTAGAGGGATGGGCAAATCTTTCTGCTTTTTGAGACAGGAAGTTGAACATATCCCCCCCCCCTTCACTTTCCATTGGCAAGTAGATATCACTACTGCATTTAAGCATGATGGACTCCACAAGAGTGGCTGGTTGGTGGTACCTCTGGCTCCCTGCATTTTGAGATAAGAGAGGGAGGAAGAGGAGAAGAAAGGATAATGGCAATGGTGGCAGTAGAAGCAATCAGCTATATGGCACCTTCTAGAGGCCACCTCCCTCCAGAGCCTTTTCCTGGAATGTGTAGCTCTGAAGGTTCTCATAGTGAGGGTGCACCACTGAAGCTGCCTACTTTAGAACAATGTAGAGAGAACATCACAGCATGCCAAGCTATTGACCCAGCAGGAGTGAAAGGCGAGTGGTAAGTTTGATGTTCTCTGTGCTCCACTACTGAAGGCCCCCCACATCACTAATGATAGGGCCATCCCTGTTCTTCTACCAGTATTTTCACTTGCCTACATGGAATTCCATGCATTCACCTGCAAGAAATTCTTCCCAAAGTATGCTAGAGCTAAAATTCAAGGGCAAGTAATCTCAGCTCAAATAAATTGAAGTTACAGAATGGATAACTATGGGAATGACATTAAAATAAAATAGCAATTGGCGCTCACCAAAGGGCCCTGCTAGTCGGAGACCAGCCAATGGATTAAATGGACTCAAAACTGCTCCAAGTGCTTTGATCCAGATTGGAATAGCCCTTTCATGTTCGGCACTGGAAGGCCTTTCCGGAAAACCCCAGGGCTCCACTAGTATAAGATGTTTTGTCCTGTGGATATAAAAGTTTAAAAAATATATTTCAACAAGAACAACTGTCAAAGTTGTTTTTCAGTTACTTTAACTACGGCACAGTTGCTCTTAAAAACTGGGAGAAATCATTTTAAGGTTGCTTCTGTCTGAAACAGCAAAGCCTAGCTTCTTGCTATTACAGTAATACCTCGGATAACGTTTACCTCGGATAACGCTAAAATCGCATAACGTTGAGTAATCTGGGAGGGAGAATTGCATCGAATAACGTTAAGGTCCTATGGGATGGATCGGATAACAACTGCTAAACCCTGTGCGGTTACAATGTATCTCTATGGAGCTTTAACGTTATCCGATACATCCCATAGGATTTTAACATGCATCGGATAACACTAAAAATCGGATAACACCAAGACTTGTGGAACCAAGTCTTAGCGTTATCCGAGGTATTACTGTACTTTATTTCTCTACTTAATTCCTCCAAATATGCCACAAAGTTCCACTTATATCTGGGATTTTTTTCTGTATGCAATTGATGGACATAAACAGAGAGTCATAATGAGTCTCAACCTTCCCCTTCTGGCTTCAAACAGCTTTGGACTTGCTTTTGAACTTAACAAGCACTCTGAACATGGAACACCTATCGCATGCAGAGGTACAGTTCCCAAACTCTTTGGAACTTGAAGAAAGAGATCAAGATACCTAGGAAACACCAGTTATAAATAACACCAGATATGCAGATACAGAGAAAGCTGATACATGCTGCAGGGGCAGAAAGCAGTAGGGGTACACAGAAAGAACCTCCTCAAAGATTGTGATAGTTTT
This sequence comes from Furcifer pardalis, assembly GCA_030440675.1. Lineage (NCBI taxonomy): Eukaryota > Metazoa > Chordata > Lepidosauria > Squamata > Chamaeleonidae > Furcifer > Furcifer pardalis. The sequence continues at coordinate 66,039,626 of CP126897.1, read as the reverse complement.
GAACCATAATCAGGCGTACCCTGATAACGGCAACCTTGTGTTGCCAGCTAATCTTTCTCACATTAGGTCATTGCAAAAGGAACTGCAGAATGAACTCACCAGATGGTGCCTTCATTTTGGCCAAAACACAGAAGAATAAGAAGGCAGTGGTGTATGGGTTTCCTTCCTGACAAACAGGTACTCCAAGACTGGAGTGCATACTCTAGTTCTTTTACATTTGTCAATATTCTAGTTCTGATACTAGAATCTATCTAGTAGGATGTATTTATTTCCTTAAAATAACATTCTATGGATAGACTGTGCTGATAACATGTTCTGCTTAAATATTCAAGAAATGCATGAAATGTGCAGAAATCACTTCTGCTTTTGACAAAAGACTTCCCTGATCATGAGATAAGCACAGTTCCTCTCACTGCTCAAAATGAATCAGCATGGCCAACACAGTCTCTAAAAAATGTGTGACTGGCTAGCATTCAGTATGCTGTACACAAAATCTTGACATCCACACATATTTCAAGGGCCTAATTGCAACCCTTATCAAACTAATATTCCCCTAAATGTTTGAATTTTGTTTGAAAAAATGTATCAAAAAAACCTCACCTGTGCTCTCAAAGGCAAATGGAGGAGGCAATTGTGCCACATTCTGATCAGCCTTGAGCCCCCTAAGATCCACCCCACCACCTTTAAAAAAAAAAGACATTGGACTGTGCAAAAGTCCCCTGACCCCGGTAAACTCCTAATTTGTAAGAAGTTTAGAGGTGGAGGTCATAGGATAAGTGCAGCCCCCCAAGATAAAGGGATAGGTGGGTAAAACCCCTTGACTTCTTGAAACTACCCACCCCTCATTTAGTTAAGTGAATAAACCAAGTGAGTTTCAGGCATACATAAGTTCCCAACCCTCTTTAAGAATGGCTTTCAGAATATTTCTTTCTCTTTTTAAGCATATTTAACATTAACCGTGGCTTGTCTGAAATAAACCAACTTACAAAATATTGTTAATCTTAGCCAAGGCTTATTTGTTTAGATTAGACAAAGTGTCGATCAATAAAACTTCCAGACTACTTTACATGGCCACACTGTACAACAAGGAAGTGCAAGAATCCAAGGTTTGCTGCAATTCTGTCTTAGCACACAAGAATCAGCCAAGAGAGCACTCCAAAAACATATGGAGGGCCACATTCTGCCCAGCAATAATGTCAGACTGTGATTTAGTCACTTCACTGTGATACCTCAATTCAGTCTATCAATCCTGTAACGACAAATAAGCAAGTGACCTAAGCATGACACTTTTTGATTTGCTGGACTATACAGATCATAATTCTTCATTCCAGAATTCTGTCTATCTTACAGGTGCCTGATAAACATTTCAATGCAAGGTACAGTAAAACACTGGATAACGCTAAAACTTGGTTCCACAAGTCTTGGTGTTATCTGATTTTTAATGTTATCCGATCCATGTTAAAATCCTATGGGATGGATCGGATAACGTTAAAGCTCCATAGAGATACAATGTAACCGAACAGGCTTTAGCGGTTGTTATCCGATCCATCCCATAGGACCTTAACGTTATTCGATCCAATTCTCCTCCCCAGATTACTTAACGTTATGTGATTTTAGCGTTATCTGATCCAATCGTTATCCGGTGTTTTACTGTACTTTGGAGAAAAGCCTAAATTATAAAGCTCCCAACTAGCATTGGGGTGGAAATGGGAAGCTGGGCTTACCCAAACCTCCAAACCTTCTAATTTAGGCTTCTCTACCAGATAAATTACATTGAGGTGTTTGTAAGGTGCTTTCAAGGTAGGTAGAATTCTTAGAATAGAGAACTGTGGTATAGTATTTGAAGCCCAGAAAGCCCAAAAATCCCATCGCTAATGTGAATAATGACACTGTGAAAATTTTTAAAAACTAAAGAGTATGGTATTGTTTGGCTAACCTGAACACAACCATTTCTAAATAGGCTAGGATGGGTTGTGTCCACCGCTATCCCACACTACAATTTTATGTCAGTTAGTGGCTTCTCTTTCTTTAATGCACGATTCTTTGCCACCTAAGGGATGCCTCTAGCATAAATTTCTATTGGTCCCTTCCTTCTATTCCCTTCTACTCCTTTTAGCAGTTCTAATAATCATTCTTTGGTCCAAATCACTTTCTGAATACATGAAATGTTGTGATTGCTTAGAATATCCTGCACTTGCTAGCTTACTCCACAGTTGGAACATGCTTACTTGCCATTTCTGTGCTGGTAGCATGAGCAAGAGTACGAACGGTGAAGCAAGCATGCTGACTACATGTTAGTTTAGACAAATACTCTAGCTTTTCAGAGGGCAGAAAACTTTAAATTCAAAACCTTTTTTGAGAGTAGAAAATATCACAGAAATTGTTGCATGCAAATGCCATCACAAGTGCACATATGATATAATAATACATACAATAGAACTGGACTCGTTTGTATTTAGGTTTCAAGCTATGAACCTGATTTTCAACAGTGTTTTTATCTGAAGGTAATTAGAGAGTTTTAACTAACACATCTGCTCCCACGTCACAGTCAAAATTACAATCAAGTCTGTAATAAGGTATAAGAAAAACTTCCTTCAGGCTATGCTCTTCAGATACCTTGATGGGTATTTCAGGGAATAAGCAGCTGCCAGGAATCCACCAAGGTTGTGTCCAAGTAAAATCATTTTGTCCAATCCCATTTTCCGTCTCCATTCTTCAATAGAGTCTACAAATTGATTTTCCGCTACTTCTGCATCAGCGTCAAACTGTGGCCTACTACTACGTCCAAATCCCAGGAGATCAAATGCATACACAGTCCTATTTTCACAAAGATCTTCAAAGTTCAGAGCCCAAAGTCCAATACCACCTCCAAATCCATGCAGAAGAACAAGTGGAGTTTTCTGTGAAAGGTTCTGAGAGAACGTGAGCGTCCATATTTTATTTCCATTGGATATGAAGATGTACTGTTTAGTGTATGGAGTTGAGATACCTGAAGAAAGAAAAATACAAAACCTTATCTTTCTTTTATTTTAAAAATTAACTTAAATAGGCCTATCAAAAACACAATAGCCAGAAAATTACAACAAGTTTTGTGGCTACCTATCTCTTTACTCCCGCCAGGATATCTTATAGTACAATAAGGAAAAAAGGTGGAGAGTCATGTGAGTACACATGTACCCACATGACTCTCCCTTCTATGGTCTACGTACAGCCTGCAGTTCTGTACATCTATGTGAAAAGCCAGGAATCTAAATCCTCTATGTCAGGGATGGGGAATTTCAGCTTGAGGACACTAAATCCAGGCATAAAGGAATTCCTACATCCTATTCCTATGATACAATTGTCCCATGGCTTGCATTCCCCCCCCCCCAGCTTTTTTATTTATTTGTTTTAAAGACCAAAAGTTTATCTGAAGCTTGATTAACAGGAACAACAGCTCTAAACTAAAATACAGTAATACCTCGGATAACGCTAAGACTTGGTTCCACAAGTCTTGGTGTTATCCGATTTTTTAGTGTTATCTGATGCAGGTTAAAATCCTATGGGATGTATCGGATAACGTTAAAGCTCCATAGAGATACATTGTAATCGCACAGGCTTTAGCGGTTGTAATCCAATCCATCCCATAGGACCTTAACATTATTCGATCCAATTCTCCTCCCCAGATTACTTAACGTTATGCGATTTTAGCGTTATCCGAGGTAAACATTATCCGAGGTATTACTGTATGCTGGTTATTTTTGGTCCCATCATTTTTTATTGTTCCCAATTGCCAGTGTAATGCAAGGTCCCACACCCATTTCTCTGAAACTGAATTTTACCCTTGGGCTGAAATATGTTTCCCTGATTTATGGCAATCTACGCCAAATATGTGCCCTCCAGATATTTTGGACTACAACCCTTATCAGTTCTAATTTCCTATCATGCTCACCACGGCTGACAGTAGGAGTAGTTCAGTATATCCAGAGGGGTGCCAAGTGGTGGGGGAATGCCCTATCATGTCCAAAGAGATGCACGGAGCTAGATTTTATAAACAATTGTAATTGTTTCTAGAGAAGAATACAGTTTGTCTAATATCCAGTTGTGTAGCTTGCCTGTGCAACAAGGATGACGTTCATCATCAGTAGGATATTGCTTCTAAATTAAGACTTTTTTGAGGGGAAATGTATGAGATTTCTACACAGTGGCTACAGCTATGTAACTTAAAGTTGCACAAGCATTTATGAAATTCATGCCAAAATGGAAGTCATAGCAATAAACATTTCTGCAAGCTATTATGGAACTAGCTACACAATCAATTGCACAATCAGATAAACAATGTTGACTTCCTAGACATGACTGCCTAGAAACTTTCGCAGAAGTAACTTTCTCCTGCACCAAGTACAACAGGATTTCAGCTGATGAGAAGAAATTGAGTGTATTCAAAACTCAGGAATAAAAGCTTCTGCTTCTGATGATGACATGGTTGGAGAGTTACGGTATATAACAGGATGTTGGCTTTTGTTTGCTAGAATAGCAATAGATAATAAAGAAGAGAGGCTAAGGTCTTCTACCTCTTATTTGAGTAGAAGAGCATTTGGTAAATGAACTAATTTTTTAAAAAAGTTCTGATCAAACAGAAGTCAGGAAAATGTTTTTTTAAAGGATAGTATAACCTTCTTGCAGTTACATAATATATTTTTTCAATGAAGAGCTTTTGCAAAAGATATGTAAGACAAAGAACAATAGGTCAAGAGATGCCCTGCCAATGCAGTTTGCCCTACACCCCCTCACACACATAAGTTCTCGTTTATTTTATCTACAGCAGAGGTTCCCAACCTATGTCCCATGGGCCGGCCCCGGCCCATGGCACCATTTCATGTGGCTTGCATTGCCACCACACCGGAAACAGGTGTGTTTTACGGCAGGGTTTATGCCAGGAGAAAACACCAGTCAGGCCCGCTCAGCTGTCCAGGAGGCATGGTCCAGCCTGCGGCATAAAAAGGTTGGAAACTCCTGATTTGGATGGGTCCCTAAATTATGTGCCTATAATTTCTTTAAGTCTAGCCATTCCCTAAAGGGAGAATTTTGGCTACCTTCCCACCAATGAAAGAAACGAATGACTGGTCTTTATTTGGACATAGTATCTTCTGGATTAAAATCTCACAATATTACTGGAGACTAGCTGCTTTCCTTCAAAGCACAATTCCTTCATTATTTGTTGTTCTTATTTCTCCCTCCCATTACTCCCAGATCGAGACAGACTTAAGAGAATCATACCAGCTGCTTACATTTCAACATTTTCTCTTCTGCTTCTTTAAGATGTACCAGTGATGTGGGACACCATGCAGGTAGCCAGCTAGACAGCCATCCTGACCTAGAGCCAGAGGAATCAAAGAATTGTAACATTAAAAATTTAAACAAAAATGATGCTAACTATAGCTATACAGTATTATGAAGCTGAGATTTAGGATCTTGGAAAATCTTTTGAGGAAACAGAAACTCGTTTGTCTTGTATTTGATGACCATCAGCAGCTAACTCAGAAATATATAGAATCTTATGTACTGTTCTATGAAAAATAGCTGGTGTTCAGAAAGTAGTGCTGTTCAAAACATCTCATTTGTATTTCAGATCATAAAAATTAGTTTTCAGTATAGCCTCTGTGTGAAACTTTTTTTTTATAAAAAGCCCACCAATTATGAAGAAATGGCTATGATAATTATAATTATTCTCATCTATATTAAAATGGGATTCAAGCTAAAGTTTAACCCAGACAAGGCAAAGCTGCCTTTCATCAGCTGAAAGGGAAATCGGGAATGGGCCTCGTAGTGCAGTGGTTAAACTGCTATACTCCAGTCAAAACTGCTAACTTTGTGAGTTCAATCCTGACAGGGCTCAAGATTGACTCAGCTTTCCATCCTTCTGAGGTCGGTAAACTAAATACCCAGCATGTTGGGAGGCAAAAATGTTAAATACCTTGCAAGCCACCCAGAGAGTGTTTTAAGAGCTATGGGGTAGCATATAAGTGTAATCACTATTGCTAATTCTAACTTTGCTGGGTGGGGTTGTACGCCCTCTGAAAACTCAAATTCGTAGCTTGGATGTACTCCTAGATTCATCCTTGAGAATCAATGCTCAGATTTTGGCAGTGGTCAGAAACACATTTGTACAATTTAGTCTATCACAGGGATGCCCAAACTACAGCCCAGGGCGTGGATCTGTCCCCCCCCCCCATGCCAATTCATCTGGTCCTTGAAGCCCTTGTTGCTCCTGGAAGTGGAAGTAAAATGTGCCAGTAGGTGTTTTACTTCCGCTTCCTGGAGCAACGAGGGCTTTGTGGGCAGGATGAATTGGCGTCAGGGGCTGGATCCAGCCCCAGGCCATAGTGACCGGCTCCCTGAACCATGTGACCAGCCAATGGCCCGAAAAGTTTGGGCACCCCTGCTCTCTCAGCTGCATCTGCTCCTGAAGATGTCTGTTACATTTATAGTGAGACATGCCTTAATTAAATCCTGATTGGATTACTATAATGCACTCTAGACTTGTCTGCCTTTGAAAAGTGTTTGGAAACTTTACCTGGTTCAAAATAATGCAGCCAACTATTCAAAAAGGGCTAGTTATAGGAATTATATCACTCCTTCAACAGCTTCACTGGCTAACTGTCTGTTTCTAGACATAATCTGAAGTGTTGGTTATGAGCTACAGACCTCTGTAAAACTTGAGTACAGAAACTTGAGTACAGGCTATCTGCAAGATCATACTTTCCCTGTCTGAGGTTTAAGATCTATTAGGGAGACTACTTCTTACAGTCCTGCTCCCCTCAGAGACATATTTATTGGGTCAGGAAAGGGATTTTTCTATACCAAGAGAGGCTGGGATTGCCCTATCCCTCTGGTCAACACATATGCAGCCAAAGACCTCTTTATTTAGACATGCTGTCAATAGGATCAGCTTCCAACCAAAGAGTTGTGGCTTTTCCTTATTCATGTCAGATGCACCACCAGCATATAACATACAAAGCTAAAATTAACATATCTAAAAACAAAATAGAATTAAAAAGGGCTAGATGACATCCACCCAATATCGGGCCACATCAACAGCATTTCCTCTTGCCAACATAAGGTCCCCCTCAGTGCACATTGAGGTGCATTGTGTGCATTGTATCATATGGGAGATAGTTTGTACTTCTCCGCCTTCACACAGGCTGTCATCTACAGGGAAACCCCACTTTCCCAGATTAGCCCTTGATTTTCCTACTCTGGCACACAGTCTGTTTAAAGCTTTCCACACAGGCCACAGTTGTTCTTGGCCAGGCGGTAGAGAGTCATGTTATCTGGTAATTCTTTGCTCACCTTCCATAGTCATTGTAGCTATATGCTGGCTATCTCCTTTTTAAAAAAATGATAATGATGTTGATGATGAACTTTTAAAATGTTTGTATTTTCATTGTATTTAATCTCAATTTAGTATTTGTAATGTATTTTTAAATTTGTATGTTTAACCACATTATAAGATGTCTTGTATTGAGAGAAAACTTGTTTATAAATAAACCTCCCCATGTGTCACACATTGAAACAGTATTTTTGAATGAGAAATGCTATGACAACAAAGATTTAACAGGTCATATCTGAGGAGAAATAGCCAATATAATTACTAATGATTCTGCATCTGAGAACTTTCATGCATATATAAATACTGTATACTCTTTCCTATATTTGATCCACAAAATGTTCATTATATATTTTTCTGTAAACATTTATAAAAAACTCAGTTTTGAAAATTCACCAATTAGTCTTAGACTAGAGCAAGGAATATAAATTACATAGATATTTATTATTTTCATAAACACCTCTGTATTAGATCTCTAAATATCCCTTTCTTCTATCACAGGACTCAGAAGACCATACACAATGTTCCTATGTGATCTTGTGCCAGGGCGGATATGAAAACATCTGTTTGATTACAGCAGGGCAACTGTTTTGCTGGCCTTTCAGACCATGTCCTGGGAACTGGATCAGCTTTTGCCACAAATGACTTTGACCCTTATGCAACTTTCTAGGAACAACTTCAGTTATTTCTCAATACTTTCCCCAACATTTTCATTTCGACCAGTGATGGGCAAAGAGATGCCTTTCAGATGTCAGATTGCAACTGCCAGTATTCCCCATCATTGGCTCTGCTGATGGAAGGGCAGTATCCACTCCCCATTTAAACAAACATAGATGATAGGGATATAATCTCAAAGCTAAATCAGTTTAACATGGCTTCATGCAGGGTAGCATGAATAGGTCTGTAATGAAAGGGTCTAAACATATGCATGGGAATCACTTTTGTGTGTACACACACAAACAGAAGATAAGCACTATTGTTCATCTTTTATCTTCAGTTCCATTTCCTTCCCAATTGTATCAGATTTTATCCAGAGGGGACTCAATCTTCAGAAGTTTCTTTCATGTGATGCATGAAAGAATGAAGCACAGGCACAAAACAAGATATTCAGTTCTTTCAACATAACCATTTTTTTAAAGAAGGAACAGGGTAATATAATCTCACTTTAGGATCATAATGTTTAATATACAGTACATAACCATATACGGTATATTTTGCAGCAAACTCTTCAAATGTTTATCAGGAATATTCAAATCTGTAGAGCACTTTCAGAAGAGATACATGAATTATACCGAGAAATTTGCAAACCAAAATAAGAGTATAGTATATAGACAGTTATATGTTAATACTGTAATCTACAATGTTTAAAATGGACTCTATATTAACCTGCATTGATAGTTACACAAGAAGTGGCCATGTTAATAGTTACATAAGAAATGCCCTTGAGTCAATACATTAGAGGCAGATCAGATGTTGATTTTTGTGATCTTTCTTGTATAACAAAGGTTAAACACATTTAAAGGAAAGAAAATTCTAGGAAATTGAATGCAGTATGCAGAAAGAAATGAACTATGGTAGAAAAATACCACAATCAAAGGGATTACAATGGTTTGTATTTGAGACAACCACAGTAAATAATCCATAGGAAAAGTTACAGGAGAATCTTAGGCTGAGTAGTTCTAGTTCCACGTCATTTTACCATCTTGTACCCAAATTGAGGAAATTCCTAGGACAGTGATGGTGAACCTTTTAGAGACCGAGTGCCCAAACTACAACCCAAAACCCACTTATTTATCACAAAGGACCAACACAGCAACAGAGGAGGAAGGAAACACTCCCATTGGGCTCTTGGATAGAGGGGCAGGGCAAATTGTGCTGGGGAGGGAGGAAGCGCTCCCATTGGGCTGCTGGGCAGAGGGGTGGGGTGAACTCTGTGCTGGGGGGAAGGAGGACATGCTCCCATTGGCCTGCTGGGCAGAGGGGCAAGGCAGACTCTGTGTTGGAGTGACTGCCCGGGTGCCCACAGAGAGGGTTCCGAGTGCCACCTCTGGCACATATGCCATAGGTTTGCTACTACTGTCCTAGGAGAAGCAGAACATATGTGGACTTTCAAGTTGTACAGCTGGTTCATTTTAAAACCCCAGGGTCCACAGAAAGAGCCTCCTCAAAAATTGTTATATCTTTGAACCACAATTGGGCGTACCCTGGCTAATCTTTCTCATACTGGGTCAAGTGAAAGGAACTGCAGAATGAACTCACCAAGGGTGGCTTCATTTTGGCAGTTTCATGTCTGGCCTAGATACAGAAGAAGAAGAATTTTAAAACTCCAATTAAACAATTGCCAAAATCCCAATTAAAAAGAGGGGGTCATGAGACCAGAGGAGAAGATGTTAAATTACAAGAAATCACTTCCTTCAAGGTGGTCCTCAACATCTTCAAGAAGAGTGATCATACAAGGCTTTACTTATGATTACTGCTAGATCAGAAAGACCATCTGCAGTTTGCCAAGGCATATACAGTACAGTTGTACCTCGTTTAAAGAGCATAATGCATTCCACAGGATTGCTCTTTAAGCGAGTTTGCTCTTTAAGCGAAACACCATTGTAAGTGACCAATTGTGGGGGAGGGGGATTGCGAACCCCGATTTATTTGTTAAGCGAGTTTTTTGGTTGGTTTTATTTGTTAAGCGAGTTTTTTGGTTGGTTTTATTTGTTAAGCGAAGTGAACCTTCAGAGAAAATTCTGCTCTTTAAGCGAGGCACTCTTTATGCGAGGTTTGACTGTATCTGAAAGCAATTAATATTTGTCCCAATAAATCACACACAAATTACAAGTCTTCTCAGCTGCCAAAGTATGTTGATGTATACTCAAAGTAACAGCCATGGAAACTCATTACGAAGTGGCACCAGTAAAACCATTCCTTAAATCTCAGATACAGTATCTCAAAAACCCTACTAGGGCTATCATAAATCAGATGTGACTTAACTGCACATAAAAGTGAGTCATCTAAGCTAGTTTAAAGAGAGAGGATGGCTCTTGATTCATCTCATTTCCAACCTTAGCTTAGCTTCCTCACTTCCTATGCTAACACATAATATTCACCTGCCCTTATACTCCTTTAAAAGGGGAGTCAGCATTTGCTTGGACATTTGAAGCTAAACAGGCTTGTGGGACCAGCAGAACTCAAATGCTCTTTCTTTGTTTACCCTTCTTCATCTATCTACATATGATGGCTCAGTGGTTAAGAAGCTCACCTTGTTATCTGGAAGGCTGGCAAGTTGAGAGTATGAGACCTGAGTACTGCATGACGGATTGTGTGCCCGTCTCTGTCCCAGCACTTGGGGACACGAAAGAAGCCTCATTTGGGTGTTCCCTGAGCAGGGTTTCTTCCACAAAAACCCTTTCAACCCAGAACAATTTCTGACACGAAATCATTATATCTACCTACTAATCATCAGCATGATTAGTTGGCCCATTTGCCGGTCTGCCGATTGCTGCCAGACATGCACCGATGAGGAGGTGCGTTTGGGCAACGGCAAAGCCAAGGAAGTGGCTTCATTTTGTCCATCCAGGATTTGATCAGGACACGAAATAAGATCAGCATGAGAATTTATGTCTATATAAAAATAAAGACACAAACAATCACCTAGAACACGTGTTCACAACAAGCCACAGACTTAATAGGTAGGACACAAGTTGAACCCAAGCCTCCCTTATTTTATGCCTCCTCTGCTTTTTCTTCCCCAAACCATATCATATTGTGGTTTATGAAGCAAAAATATATTGGTTAAACTAAGTTTAGGTCTGCGGCAAAAATAGCTTCTCTAACTCTCTAGGATAGCTTTTAATGACAGGCGATTAAACAGAGAACACTAGACATGAAAAGTCAAGAAGACCTAGCCAGGGACCCTACCTTCCTGGCTCCAGAGTCTTGGAGACACATTGCTGCCCTGGCCCTGTACCTGCTCCAACTTGAGACATCAAGTCATCGGAGGGCATTTACACTAGCTGGCTGCCAGCCCCCCCCCCCTTCCACAGTTCTCGAGGGTAAGTTCCAAAGGACACCAATGACAGAGAGCCAATGCCCCTGTGACACTGGAGAAACTGAAACCAAAGAACATGTTCTCTGCAGCTGCCCTTTCTATAAAGATATCCAAAACAAGTTCTTATCTCCACCCCTCTGCAAGTATCTTGGCCAATCAAACAGCACATACACCCACTGGCTGCTATCTGATGAAAGACCCACCTTCACCCACAGCACTGCCAGGTTCTGTGCCAGAGCATGCAAGATCAGAAGAACAATCCTGGCAGGACCTTCAGCGAAATAAAGTACTAGTGCCACAGCATAGACTTAGCAATAGCTGTAACATTATTGATCTTATGTGCTAATTTTACTACTCCTTAACTCTGAGCAGAAACGCTCCTTTTTAAGCACTCTCATTTTAACTTCTGTCTCTTGATTTATTTTAAGTAACCTCATTTTAGCTTCTGTTATTTTTGTTGTTCAATGCTGGTCTTGACTGTAATAAAGATTTGATTTGATTTGCTATATTAGTTAAAAGTAATGGCAGGTCTAGGGCAATGAGAATACAGTGATACCCCAGATAACGATTGCATCAGAAAACGCTAGAATCAGCTAACGATGCAAGTTTTTTGGAAAAAACTTGCATCGGATAACGATTCTGGATAATGATTCTTAGCGTTATCTGATGTAATGGTCTGCAGGTGTGGGGTGGTTTGGGTAGAACTACCCAATCTACCACCAACCACAGCAGTCTCTGCAACTGCAGTAGGGTTGGGGAAAAGCACCCGCCTTTTCCCCCGACCCTACGGCAGTCGCAGAGACTGCTTGTCTCTTTCTTTCCCTCCCTGTATTTAAACTACAGGGAAGGGGGAAATAGAAAGACGTGATTGGTTCTCTAGAGAACCAATTACATCTCTCTCTTTCTCCCACCCTGTAGTTTACATACAGGGAAGGAAAGAAAGACACAAGCAGTTCTCTCTCTCCCTGTAGTTTAAATGCAGGGAGGAAAAAAAGACGTGATCGCATGCATCGAACAACGCTAAAAATCGGATAACATCATGACTTGTGGAACCAAGTCATAAAGTTATCTGGTGTATTACTGTAGGGGTATGGAAGCTTTTCATGATAGAGGCCAAGATGCAACACTTATCCTTTAGGGCAGGGGTGCCCACACTTTTTGGGCCACAGGCCGGTCACATGGTTCAGTGGGCTGGTCACGTGGTTCCTCCCAACAGAAGCAGAAGTATAATGTGCATGCGCAAAACGCTGCCATAAATGCACATGTGGCTGTTGTAAATGCATTTAAGCCAGCTGCGGGTGCATTTACAGCAATGTTTTGCACATACACATTTTACTTCTGCTCCTAGTAACGGTGTAGGCCAGATGATTTGGTGCCTCGGGGCAGATCCAGCCCTTGGGCTATAGTTTGGGCACCCCTGCTTTAAGGACTAGAGATGATCTGGGCTTACCTTGAAAAATGAAAGTTATGGCTCCACTTTGATAGCAAACATACAAAAGGAAACATTTGTATTATACATCTGAAACTGTATCTATAATCTAAATGTGTGTGTTTTCGTGTCAGAGATTACTCTGGGTTGAAAGGATTTTTTGCAAGGGACGGCTGAATGAGACTCTTTTAAAAAACATTAAACAACAAAACTCCATTCAAGAAAATGGCATTATAATCACACTGGTTTTTAGAATGGCACTGAGCTATTTATGAATACCTGACACTCTACTTTTCTAGATCACATGCTCAGTCACCACACTACAGCATAAACAATATCAAAATTAACAAACCTGATATAATATCTGGAGTACTAAACCAAGAATGATAAAATAAACTTAACCACATTGGGAATCCTTGTGAAACAAGAAGCATAAACATATTTAAAATTTAAAATGAACACTCTCACATTCTACTAAACTTATCATATACTGTATAATTTACCACTCCTTCAATATAACATTGGTAAATTATGTGTATTAAAATACTTAAGATTTGTTGCAATATAGGCAAGGGCATTAGCAACAGAAGTTAAAATTTCTAAGGGCCTAGGTAGTAGCAGTACAATGAAATGACTGTGCTGGAACAGAGAAAACAAAGTCCATTCCTTTAGAGTCATAAAATTCTGCTTCCTGCTCTTCAAATCCATACCCACATTACTTGTTTTTGTTTAAATAACAAACAGGATTTTCTTTCCCTCCACTGTTCTGCAGAACACATAATTCAAACAGTAATAAACACCATATTCCGTCATTAGCACAATAAATAATGATTCCTATAGTAAAAGTCTCCCTTACTTTAAAATCAGTTTTGCCTGATGGTATGGGGTTGGTGGTCATCTCTGTTTACAAAGAGCAAGTGCTATCTGCATCTACAAATGTTTCTGTGGTCATGTGGCAGGCATGACTAGATGTCAAAGCACACAAAACACTATTACCTTCCCTGCCAAAGGGGCACCTATTTGTCTATTTGCAATTTTTTGCTTTTGAATTGCTTGGTTGACAGGAGTTGGGACAGACAACGTGCAGCGCTTGGGTTTCAAACTGCTGAGCTGCCAACCTTCCAGTCGTCAAGGTCAGCATCTTATCCACTAAGCCACCATGACCCCTCGATTCCCATACTACTAATGAATAAATTGTCTGAAGAAGTACATTGTACTCGACAGACACTCACACTGAACGAAGTCTATTAGATTAAAAAAGAGTCTTTTCATTATTGTTATATATGCTTAAATTGAATAACGTGATTACTCCTTGAAAAATACTATCATATATGCATCAGGCTGGTTTAGGCTATGTCAGAATTTTGGATTATATACAATCCTGTTTTATATGAACAAATGTACAGTATAGGAAAACGAATTAATCCAGTTTCAACCTTAACATTTCCTTTTGCAACTTTAAACAACTCATACTCTTAGATTTCTACATTAAATGAAGAACACATTCGAGGTTGAATGAGTCTAATTACAGAAAGAAAGTGACAGAATCCAATATATTCTGCTTGCCAAACAAATTTTGCATCGGACAACGATCTGTCAGCGTTATCCGATGCAGTCGTTCTTAGCAGCAGGGTGGCTGGAAAGCTGAACGGTGTTCTCCATTCAGCTTCCCAGCCACCCTGCAGCTGCGGAGGCAGGGGTGGGGTGGCTGGAAAGCTGACGGGAGGCTCCCCCATCGGATTCCCCAGCCACCCCACAGCTGCGGAGACATGGGTGGGTGGCTAGGGACGCCGATGGGGAGTCCCCGTCGGCTTCCCCAGCCACCCTGTAGCTGTGGACTGGGTCTTTAGATCTCCCTGGAGCCGGCAAGGGGGGGGGGCAGAGAACCCGAAATGGGTTAAAAAATGAATTTTAAAAAATGCAGGCTCCACAGAGGTTGGGGGATGCAATCCTCGCTATTTCCAAAGTTCCCCCACCTCCCTGGAGGCTGTAGCAAGCCAAAACACGGGAATTGGGCTCCCTGACCCCCCTGCGCACTATTTTTGAAGTTCCCCCACACTCCTGGAGGCTGCAACAAGCCAAAACGTCAGGATTCAAATCCTGACATTTTGGCTTTTTACAGCCTCCAGGAGGGTGGGGGAACTTTGGAAACAGCTTGGATCAGGTCTCCCAACCTCCCTGGAGCCGGCAAGGGGGGTCAGAGAGCCCTAAATGGGTTAAAAAATGGACTCCCCCCCCATTTTGGGCTCCTTGACACCCCTGCCAGGTCCAGGGAGGTCGGAAGACCCGATCCAAACTGTTTCCAAAGTTCCCCCACCTCCTTGGAGGCTACAGCAAGCCAAAATGTCAGGATTCAAATCCTGACATTTTGGCTTTTTACAGCCTCCAGGAGGGTGGGGGAACTTTGGAAACAGCTTGGATCAGGTCTCCCAACCTCCCTGGAGCCGGCAAGGAGGGTCAGAGAGCCCTAAATGGGTTAAAAAATGGACTCCCCCCCATTTTGGGCTCCTTGACCCCCCCTGCCAGGTCCAGGGAGGTCGGAAGACCCGATCCAAACTGTTTCCAAAGTTCCCCCACCTCCTTGGAGGCTACAGCAAGCCAAAATGTCAGGATTCAAATCCTGACCTTCTGGCTTGCTGCAGCCTCCAAGGAAACAGGGCTTTTTTTAACATTGTGCGATCAATGCATCGCACAACGATAAAAACCGGATAACGACGAGACTTGTGGAACCAAGTCTCATCGTTATCCGAGGTATTAGTGTAACAGCGTATTGAGTCTTGGTTTTAGTAGCTGTTGCTATGTGCAGAGAAATCAAAAGCTCAGTATTAAAACATGCAGCCTGGCATGCAGAAGCTTAACACTATAATGCAAAATTTTCTCAATAACTTGCTTTTTTAAAAGCAGTTCTCAACCTTTTAACGCCCGGGGCCGGGTCACGCTCCCTCAGACAGCTTTAGGGGCCAGACACCCATTTTGCCCTTCCTCCACCACATTGCACTTCCTGATGTGGTGGAGGCAGGGGAAGGGCACATGAAATGGTGCCGAGGGCTGCATCCGACCTGTGGGATGCAGGTTGTGAATCCCTGTTTTAAAGGACATGTCCATTCATTGCACATTCTAGTTTTTAAAAAGATATTTTTAAAAGAACATTTAGTCTTGCTGGTGCAGTAGTTAAACTGCTGTACTGCAACCAGAAGGCTGTGAGTTCAATCTTGACTAAGACTCAAGGTTGACTTGGCCTTCCATCTTTCCAATATCCGTAAAATGAGTATCTACCATGTTGGGGGCAAAATGCTAATTAACTTGTGAACCGACCAGAGAGTGCACTAAGTTCTATGGTGTGGTATACAAGTCTAATTGCTACTGCTACCCAGAAACATACAAGAGGATTACAAGACATGAAATATGAAGTTTGTTTTTATAAGAGAAAGCTGGCATCACTACATACCAAACAAAGATTGAATAGTATGAACTGCTACATATGAAAAGTTTTGGAAAAGGTGTAACAACTCCTGCACCATTTTACCATCATGATCTGTGGTGTTGGCTTAGCAACTTAGTGGGAAGAACAATTATCAGATACAGTAATACCTCGGATAACGCTAAGACTTGGTTCCACAAGTCTTGGTGTTATCCGATTTTTAGTGTTATCCGATGCATGTTAAAATCCTATGGGATGGATCAGATAACGTTAAAGCTCCATAGAGATACAATGTAACCACACAGGCTTTAGCGGTTGTTATCCGATCCATCCCATAGGACCTTAAAGTGATTCGATCCAATTCTCCTCCCCAGATTACTTAATGTTATGCGATTTTAGCGTTATCCGAGGTAAACGTTATCCGAGGTATTACTGTACAATAAAAACTCGGATAACGCTAGAACTTGGTTCCACAAGTCTTGGTGTTATCTGATTTTTAGTGTTATCTGATGCATGTTAAAATCCTATGGGATTCATCAGATAACGGTAAAGCTCCATAGAGATACATTGTAACCGCACAGGCTTTAGCAGTTGTTATCCGATGCATCCCATAGGATCTTAACGCTATTCAATGCAATCCCCCCCATTGCTTAACATTGTGCGATTTTAGCTTTATCTGATGCAAACATTATCCAAGGTATTACTTTAGTGTGATTATAATGCCATGCTGAGCAAGAATAACCTGAGGCAGAATGCAACAGGTGACAGTTTAGACAGCGACCTTAAGGTAATTCAGGTGTCATGCTGCAAATATTCTCAACATAAATGCACATGTCCCATGTTTTACAGCAAGTCCTTGCACATGCAACTCCTGGTAACTTTATAAGAGCCATCGAGGGAACAGATGCTCAGTAAACTACTATGTACAGTATTATAGCAATTACTTTACATTCCAATTTGATAACAAACCGAATTATATTTCCCAGTCAAACTAAAACATATGGCAATAATTCAAAGGTGTTGTTCCACTGATGAATGCTCTTTGGTCAGCAAAACAAGAAAGAGGAATGAATTCTCACCTTACTCCACCCCACTTCACTGGACTGAGAAAAGTTCAATTCTGCTAGCAGCCTCAGAAAACCTCCAGAGCTAATTTCTGCGCAGCATAGAGGGCTGAAGGGAAGAATGGAACCAAGAAGAGTTCAATTCTTCTAGCAGTTGAGTGCTAAAATCTTTTTTCATACCCATGGCTCTCAGACATTACTCTTAATAATAAAGTGTATAATAATACTATAGGCAAAAATTGTACAGTTATTGAAGCACAAACTGCATCCATTAATAGCTCCAGGCTGTAATTTTCCTTTA
Source organism: Furcifer pardalis (assembly GCA_030440675.1). Classification (NCBI taxonomy): domain Eukaryota; kingdom Metazoa; phylum Chordata; class Lepidosauria; order Squamata; family Chamaeleonidae; genus Furcifer; species Furcifer pardalis. The sequence goes on along the minus strand of CP126897.1, from coordinate 66,022,000 downwards.
TTTGTGTCCCCCCGCCCCATACTACCCTACTTGACCAGAAGGTTACTCAGGGGAGCGTACATAAAAGCATATACAGTACTGTACTGTATACAATACATAATGGATAAAATACCGTCAACTTTCACCTTAGCTAGTTAACTGAATATAGTGAGAAAAGATGTGTAGTGGGAGACTGTTCCAAAAATATGGTGTCACCACCGAGAAGCCACTACCCATGGGGGGAATAAACCATGGGTTCCATAGCTGAATAGCTCCTCATCCTGGATTAAGAGCACAAAGTCTAGTTCTGGAGTTACATGGGTAATTAGAGCTGCCTTGTATATAACTTTAGCATAGTAAGTCACAGTTAGAACAGGCCCATTTGAATAAATTAAACTTACAAAAGAGTTTAACTTAGTAAATCCCTATTGATTCAATGGGCTTACTGCAATTTGATATAATACACTGAACAAAAAGAGTTCAGTCAATGGCAAAAATTAAGTTGTATATTGCACCTAGATTAGGATCATTTGGTGTTGACCTACCTAGGCTCTGCTGATTTGATGGACATATAGTAAAATCTCATATAACACTAAAACCTGGTTCCACAAGTCTTGGTGTTATATGATTTTTAGTGTTATCTGATGCATGTTAAAATCCTATGGGATCCATAGAGATACATTGTAACCACACAGGCTTTAGCGGTTGTTATCTGAAGCATCCCATAGGATCTTAATGTTATCTGATGCAATTCTTCCCCCCAGATTCCTTAATGTTATGCGATTTTAGTGTTATTTGATACTAATGTTATATGAGGTATTACTGTACTCTAGTTCAGGGGTTGCCAACCTTTTGAAGCCGGGGGCCGAGTCACGCTCCCTCAAACGGCTGGCGGGCTGGACTGGTGATCCAGCCGCCACCACCAGAATCGGCCGTGAACTCATTTACAGCTGTCGTAAACGCATTTACAACAGCCGTAAATGAGTCCGCAGCCGTTTCCAGTGGCGGCGGCTGGCGTGAGAGCACGGGCCAGATGATTTGGTGCTGTGCGCAGGCCATAGATTGCCTACCTCTCTTCTAGTTCCTGCCACTTACAAAAAGGCATAATAGCAGTTCTTCATCAGCTAGCTGCTGGCTGGCAGTTAATTCTGAACGTGACAGAATGAGGTTTCACCATTACTGTGAGTACATATAATCCTCCCTTGCTTATTCGTTATAAGAAAGGAAGAGTTACAGTTCCACGTATTAAAGAGAAATGCCTAGGGAGAAAGAAAGGAGCTACTGCACAATTCTTCTAGGAAATGTACTATATGTCAGCTGTTCCAAAAGGCCCTTGACAGATTAATTGCAGTAAATTGCTACATTAGGTCAGAGGTAAAAGTAACTCTTCCCTTGTATATCTATTGCCTCCTGAACTTTGCATTGACTGAAGATAGCATTTACCAATCAAAGTAAAAATAGAGATTTCTGCCACTTGCAGACTCATAAACACATAACAGAAGTATTAAACTGGTCCTTGACTTGACAAATACTAACACATGAGACTGAAAATAAGATAGATTGCCCATAGTGTTTCTCTAGTTGAAAGAAAAGAGTTCCCAGCCTTCAAAGTATAGGAAGCAGTGTTAGTAAAGTGAATACAGTCATACCTTGCATAACGAATTTAATTCATTCTGCGAGGCTGTTTGTTATGCGAGTTTTTCGCATAGCAAAACAAACTTGCATAATGAAAATTCCTATGGAAAAACTCGCATAACGTGCATTTCTATGGGGAAAACTCGCATAGCGAAATTTTTTCATTCATGCGAGTTTTCCCCATAGAAACGCTCGCTATGCGGGTGTTTCCATAGGGAAAGTCGGACTCGCACAGCGAAAATTTTTGTTATGCGAGTCGGACCGGTTAGCGAAAAACCTGCTTGTTATGTGAGTTTTTCGCTAAGCAAGTCGCTCGTTAAGTGAGGTTTGACTGTACAGTAAAACCCTGACTTACATATGCCTCGAGTTACATAAAATTTGACTTATGTAATGTTTTGTGCTAAAACCCTGTCCCGATTTACCTAAATGTTCCATTTTATGTAACACAATTTCTTATGGGTTTGCTTCGAGTTATGTAAAAAATCATTTTTCTTATGGGTTTGCTTTGAGTTATGTAAAAGAAACGATTTACAGTAATACCTTGGATAACGTTTACCTTGGATAACGCTAAAATCGCATAACGTTAAGTAATCTGGGGAGGAGAATTGGATTGAATAACGTTAAGATCCTATGGGATGAATCGGATAACAACCGCTAAAGCCTGTGCGGTTACAATGTATCTCTATGGAGCTTTGACGTTATCTGATCCATCCCATAGGATTTTAACATGCATCAGATAACACTAAAAATCGGATAACACCAAGACTTGTGGAACCAAGCCTTAGCGTTATCCAAGGTATTACTGTACTTAAAAGCCTGTGGAATGGACTTTTAATGTAAGTCGGGGTTTTACTGTATCTAGACATAAGGTTTTCACAGTAGTGAATTCCATTAGTAACTCATCCGAAATAAAACAGCACTGTAGAAGCATGTAGCACGCTGTCTTATACCGTGCCAGACCAATGATCTATCTAGCTCAGCATGATCTAGAGCCATGGTTCCCAAGCCCCACAGGGGGGCAACTTGAGATTAAGTTAGACCAAGTTAATGGCCAATTAAGCATAACTAACAAGGTTTTAGCCCAGAAATATAGCATACTGTATACAAATTCCACAGAACTTCCAGCAGAAAGACCAATATGTTGTAATACAGTACAGTAATACCTCATATAACATTAGTATCGAATAACACTAAAATCGCATAACATTAAGGAATCTGGGGGGAAGAATTGCATCAGATAACATTAAGATCCTATGGGATGCTTCAGATAACAACCGCTAAAGCCTGTGTGGTTACAATGTATCTCTATGGATCTCCATTGGATTTTTAACATGCATCAGATAACACTAAAAATCATATAACACCAAGACTTGTGGAACCAGGTTTTAGCGTTATATGAGGTTTTACTGTACTTCAACATAGCTTTAGGAAGGGTAATTACAAATCATTCTTTAACAATATGAGTAATGATGTGCACAGTTCCTGCTTATTTTCCATTAACTTAATGGATGCAAATAATATTTAAGTATAAATTGTCACTAGTGTTAAGACTACTACAGTAATTCAAAAACTGACAAAATTATTTTAGCACTATAAATATTTTACTGCCATTACAGAATGTATTCTAAAGCATTAGATGGCTTTACTCCATCACACAATGCTTCTCAGGAGTCTTTCACAAGAGATAAAAATGTTCTTTAATACAGATTTGGCTGAACTTTAGAAAACAAAGCAATTTGAGAGTTGCCACATGTCTTTTTAAGTTCAGATGATAGCCCTAAGAATGTCCAAGTCAAATAAATTAGAGAATGTGATCATGTGAAGAGTAAGATGAACTTTCTTTGCCATTTGGTTTCTGCTTACACAATAAAAAGTAGAGGGATATTATTTGTTTTAAGCATATCCCAAAATTAATGTGTGAACACCGCGTGTCTATCAATTCAAAATATGCAAGACTCAAATAATATGGGTTTAAATAGTAATTTTGAGGATAAATAACAAATAAGAAATGGGGGAAGGTTGTTGTTTTGTTTTGTTCTTCTGGAGAAAAAACTAGCCCTTAAACAGATGAAGAAATCAAGACTCTACAACTGTTTTATCTTCACAAGAGAAATGGCTAACATGTTTATTCAAATAGGAGCATCACAGTCTATATAGTAAAACCTCGCATAAAGAGCACCTCGCTTAAAGAGCAGAATTTTCTCTGAATGTTCGCTTTGCTTAACAAATAAAACCAACCAAAAACTCGCTTAACAAATAAATCGGGGTTCACAATTCCCCCTACCAGAAGTCACAATTGGTCACTTACAATGGTGTTTCGCTTAAAGAGCAAACTCGCTTAAAGAGCAATCCTGTGGAACACATTATGGTCTTTAAGCAAGGTACAACTGTATGTCCCTAAGTATCCCTTATCAAATAAACCAAGGAAAAGAATGTGAAGAGTTTAAAGTCTTCATGGTTTTATAACTATATACAAAATGTATACACCTTTTCATCTGGTAAAGGTTGCCCTTGCTCGAAAGCCAGTCATACCTGACTCTAGGATTCAGTGCTCATCTCTGTTTACAGCCAAAGAGCCAGTGATGTCTGCGTCTGCAAACATTTCTGTGGACATGTGGCAGGCATAGCTCAGCACCGAAGTGCGCGGAACACTGTTGACCTTTCCACTGAAGTGGTCCTTATTTATCTACTTGCAATTGATCTGAAATCCATCATTGTAAGCGGACATAATGAAAATACTGGTGTTTCTGCTGCATCCACATGTTAAATTTTCATTACCAAAATATTACTATTAATAAACCTGGATCTGTGAAGACTGAGTGGCAAAGGTTACACAATAGGCTTAACCTGTGGAACTTTATTCAAATGTACACTGGCTAAAAATGTGTAGCTGCCAAAACTTAACTGGTTGTGTGAATGTGACTAAGAAGCACAGTAACGAAAACTTACACCATGGACTTGATAGATTTCATTTCCCAGAAGACGCCATGATTTTAACAGGGCAAGCATTCAAACCTAGGCTTTTATTAAGAGTTAGAACAGCATGGCAGCTAAAATGTATGAGTCAGAAGAAGGTCAGGAGACCCCCCAATTCAAACTGAGATTTAACCATGTACTCACTAGCAAGGGAGCATCTCCACAACTGACACCACCATCACCACACCCTTATTATTATTATTATTATTATTATTATTATTATTATTATTATTATTATTATTATTATTATTATTATTATTATTATTATTTTGGCTACAGGTGGATAATCTTCGACTGCAACTCATATCCGAGAATGCATTTTTTCCTGAAGCAGGAAAAATGTAATTGGCATGAATTTGTTTAAGGTGGATCCCAGCTTGCCATGAGGTGATCCACACACTATGATCTCAGAGCATTCTCCTGCGACATACATAAAATGAGACATGCAGGATTTAACACCGGGACTGCAATGAATTGCTGTAGTCTTTAGGATAGTATCAAGGAACACGTTCACAGCCAGTCCATTTGGCATGGCCTCTTCCGCCTCCATGACCGTTGGGAATCAGATTTCCTCCTCCATTCATTTTGCCATTGGGGCGAATATGATGGTTTCCAGTGGCATTACCTCCACTGAGGGGGACAATCTCCCCACTTAAAGGGGCTTATCCACCCGTAGCCGTTGGCCTCTTTAGGGAGTCAGATTAGTTAACCACCGCCTGACATTCAGCATTGAGTTGCTGGCTGTGCGGTCTACTCCATTACCGTAGCAGGTAATGGCCAGACGCCAAGGAAGATAATAAGGTCTTGTAAAATTGTGGTTATTATGAAATAAAGTACATAGAATAATCTGATCATTGCAAGTACTATACAAATGTTGAGTATTATTTTGAGTTTGTAGGGTTCAAATATGCACTTGGGAAACAGAAGTTTGTGTGTGTGGTTTAGTTTGTCACAAGCAGGACGTATGCATTTTGAACAAGATGCAAGCTTTAAAAATGCCAAAAGAAGAAATAATTTCAAGAAATGCAAGGTGTATAACCAGGAGAGCATTTTTTGTATTAACGTATATAAAGAAATCCTACAAATTCAGTTGAGCAGAAAAGTACGACTATAAATTGATGAACGCTGGTAAATAAAATTAAATGTCTACCTGGAATATAATAGGTAATGAAAAAGGAACATGTATATAATACAAATTACGAGCAGCATTTGGAGTGCAATACAGTACATAAATAAACTGACAGTGTTCATTTGGGGAATAAAGATAACCAAATATACATAAAGAAACAATTAGAGGTGTTTGGAGGAAGCATAATATTAATAATGTATGGAATTACTCTGAATATTGATTAGAAAAAAATAGATGTGGGAACCAGAGTTCAATGGTGCAGAGCATGATCTGAATTTAGAAGATCATAAAATCCCTGACATTTTTAGCTAAGGATCAGATAGTAAATACTGTACTGTAATATGAAAAACTTGACTCAGCTCTGACCAGCTAAGTAGCCTTATGAAAAAAGGTTAGAAGGATAAATGTGTGAAAAGAAGGACAATATGAGGCAGTATATAAGTGGAAATAATAAAAGCAACACTCTACATAAACAAGTAAATGTTACTAAAACATATATTATTAACTGAGAGAATGGTTGAGGAGATGCACATGCCATACGGGATAATAAATCTAAATGAATAAATAAATAAATACATGCTTTTGAGAAGATATATAATACAGGAGAATGGGAGATATATGTAGATATACAGCATGAACTGATAAATAAGAAATAATAACTACATGTAAATAGGATTAAAATGGCAAAATGTGCTAGAGAATAGGGCTGGAGTACGGTACATATCAGAGCAGACACTGACAATAGTGCACAGTGAAATGGAGATATTCCATGGAATCATAGAATTGCAAAACTGGAAAGAACCCCAAAGGCCTTCAAATCTAGCTACCAATGCAGATAATCCACAGCTAAAGCATCCTTGATAGGTGGCCATTCAACCTCTGCTTAAAAATCTCCAGTGAAACAAAATCTACTACCCTACTTGGTGGTCCAAGAATTTTAATTGTGCAATGATACAAGAAGTACACTGAAGCACTGTTTTGATGGCTGCAAAATCAACATTTGAAAAGGTCTTCTGGAGAAGATTTGTACAAGGAAAAAGCAGGATAGTTTTTTGTATACAGCAACATTTACTTTCGTGTATTAGCTAAATGATTAATCAATAATTGTTGCAAATTTCTACAGAAGCCCATATTGGGTAGCATAAAATGAGAGTGTTTAATTTAAGGAACAGTGTGTAACAATTGTAATAAATAGAGAAAATGGTCAGGCTTTATGAGAATTTAATCTGAGCCACAGCTCAACAGGGTTTGGTTTCTAAGCTTCTTTCAAAGAAGAAAGAGAAAGCCCCTTAGAGTTCCTGAGAGAGGAAATTAAGCATCAAGGGTAAGTTATATTTGAAAATATGATGCAAAGCTTCCCGTAAGAACACTCAGCTATACAGTATTGCCTAGCAAAACATTTTCCAGAAAAAGAGACCATAAGAAATATAAGCAAGGGAATGAAGATTACACAAAGAAAAGTTGCATAATAACTAAAGCTAAAAGCTATTTGCAATCAAGAAGTTGTGAAGCTGGTTCAAAAAGGTAATTCAAATGAGGAAGAAGAAATATATGTGAGAACTGGGATTAACATATGGAAAAGCTCTCAGACTCAAATGAGAGTGGAAATGAGCAAATTGTTGCTGGGAGAATTTGAGGGAAAGTAGACAGGACTACCAAGAAAAATAGTCTCCAGACATAATTGTGTATATATAATAAACAAAAATAGATGTCCCACATTCAAAGGGGGAATGGATTTAACACATATATTATTGTTATACAGTATGTCGTTAAGTCAGAACCAATTTTACAGGAACCTCAACAGGGCTTTCAAGGTGAATGAGATACTTAAGGAGCGGTTTTACCATGGCTGAGCAGGGATTCAGACTCAGTCCTAGCCCATCACTCTATCCACTACACTCAGTATCTTACATACAGGGTAGACAAAGTGATTTCCCCATGACTGATTTTATCCTGAAATTGCCTTTGCTCAGTTTTGGAGCAGGGGGACTTGGAAATTAAAAATAATCTGTAGAGACTTTGGTGAGAAAAATAGCTAGAATTAACTGTTTTAGAGGAGAAAAATCAAAAATAGGAGACGAGTGCAATGTTCCTCTTCCTAATCCTAAAATACTTTAAATTACACATCCTATATAGATCAATGTAACACCCCATATAGAGCAATGTAACAAAGATTGTTTCAGAGATTCAACAAAATAAAATAAAATACATTGTGCCCAAACTTTTTGTGCCGGGTGCACGAACAGCTGAGTGGGTCTGACCATGCCCCTGAAAGCAGGCATATTTGTGCATGCGCATCCGGAAACACTCCCAGAAGTGATTCCAGATGCCCCCAAACAAGCACAAATGTGTTAGCGCCACTCTTGGAAGTAGTCCCGGACATCACCGAACATGCATAAAAGCGTCCACATCACTCCTGGAAGTGGTTCCGGACATGCATGCGCATTGGTGGGCACGTCCCCCATCCACTTCTGGGAGTGGCAAGGGCATTGTGGGCCGGATGAATTGGCGTCGGGGGCTGGATCCGGCCCGTGGCCGTCGTTTGGGCACCCCTTGCCTTAAAGACTAACTCCTGTATTTTAATATTAGCATTTGTAGATCAAGTCCACTTCGTAAGACATAATAGTGAGACTTCATGGGGGATTTATTTACACATATCAAGCACAGAAGTACACAATGGTTGGCTTGCATAACAGGTAAAAGTGAGACTTCATGGCATTATGTCTGACGAAGTGGACTTGACCCACAACAGCTAACTTTAATATACAGCAGTCAATCTTTAAGGTGCCACAATAGATTGTCTTTTTTGTTTTGATTACTAACGCAGCTACCACTCCAAAAATTTGAAAGAGTGTGTTGTTAGTGTGCCTCTCAATTAGACCTGACATAGTGGTTAAACTGCTGTACTGAGGCCAAAAGTGAGTTTGATCCTGACTGGAGCACAAGGTTGACTCGGCCTTCCATCCTTCCAAGATGGGTACCCAACATGTTGGGGGCAAAATTATCTTGTCAACTGCCGAGAGCGTGTACTAAGCGCTATGCACTAAGTGCTATGGGGCGGTATATATGTGCAATTGCTATTGCAATTGCACACACTCTCCCCAAAGAAAAGGGGGAGTTGATTATCATATGTTCCGACTGGTATTGTTATTGAGTACATTTTAGCTCCCTCTTTATTGTGATTGCATCATTCTACTTTTAATCTGTTTTTATTCTGGTTTGGTAATAATATTTGAACTAATGTATTTTATCACATTTTAACCTGATACGGTCAGATGACTAATCAGTTGATACTGGACTGTTGTTGTTCTTATTGCCGGACAGTAGGACAACCATTAGCTCCTTTCAATTTGTATTTTAATGTGTATTTTAGGTCCTGTTCTTTTCCTGTACTATACTGGTCTTGGACCGGGTGCCCAAACTTTTCAGGCTGTGGGCCAATCATGTGGTTCAGGGGGCCAGTCACTACAGCACGGGTCGCTCCTGGAAGCGGAAGTAAAACATGCCCTAGCAACTATTGACAGTGCAGTGTGAAAACTGGGGATGGTGTAAGTGACCTAGCAAGAGACCAAATGTTATCTTTATTCTGTGAAGTGTCCTGAGGCTATGGATGAGAGTCCCTGACCATCCTTCTGAGGTTTGTTCTGTAAAGGTGGTATGGGTAAATTACAGCATATAACATCCTGTTAGTTGTGGTATTTTAAATATATTAATGTCCCAGGAACCCTTGACTAATATTAAAACCTTTGAGATTAGAGTCTATCACCGTGATAGTGAAACTTGGCACTCCAAATATTCTTGTATTTCAATTCCCACAAGTCCCATGAATCCACACGAATGGGTTTACTGCGATTCATCCGGCCCATGCCGCCCTCGGCGCTTCTGGAAGTGGAAGTAAAACGCGCCCGTATGGGGGCTCCGCTTCCAGGAGCAACAAGAGCAGCATGGGCCGGATGAATCGCAGTAAATCCATTTGTGTGTATCCATGGGGGCTTCTTGGCATTGAAGTCCAAGAACATCTGGAGTGCCAAGATTCGCACTAACATTTGTATATATTTTATCTCTGCTGTCTCTCTCTGGATCCTTGTCTTGTAATTCTATCTATCTATCTATCTATCTATCTATCTATCTATCTATCTATCTATCTATCTATCTATCTATCTATCTATCTATCTATCTATCAATCTATCTATCTAAACACATACGGGTGCATTTTACTTCTGCATCCGGGAGCGACAAGGGTGTCATGACCCGGATGAATCACAGTAAACCCATTTGTGTGGATTCATGGGGGCTTCTGGGCATTGAAGTCCAAGAACATCTGGACTGCCAAGATTCGCCATCACAGGTCTAACATATGTATATATTTTATCTCTGCTATCTGTCTCTGGATCCTTGTCTTGCAATTCTATCTAATCTATCTATCTATCTATCTATCTATCTATCTATCTATCTATCTATCTAAACACATACGGGCACATTTTACTTCCGCATCCAGGAGCGACAAGGGTGTCGTGGCCTGGATGACTTGGCTTTGGGTGCCAGATCTGGCCCACGAACCGTTAGTTTGGGCCCTCCTGCCTTGGACTGATAGATAGATAGATAGATAGATAGATAGATAGATAGATAGATAGATAGATAGATAGATAGATAGATAGATAGATAGACAGACAGACAGACAGACAGAAAGAAATTCGCTTTGGGGGACTCTGTTTTGACTATTCAAACACTAACCACGAGTTAGTGGGAGCCCGTATGGGGGCTCTGCTTCCAGGAGCAACAAGGGCAGCATGGGCCGGATGAATCGCAGTGAACCCATTTGTGTGGATTCATGGGGGCTTCTGGGCATTGAAGTCCAAGTACATCTGGACTGCCAAGATTCGCCATCACAGGTCTAACATATGTATATATTTTATCTCTGCTATCTCTCTCTGGATCCTTGTCTTGTAATTATTTCTATCTATCTATCTATCTATCTAAACACATACGGGCGCATTTTACTTCTGCATCCGGGAGCGACAAGGGTGTCGTGGCCTGGATGACTTGGCTTTGGGTGCCGGATCTGGCCCACGAACCAGTTTGGGCCCTCTTGTCTTGGACTGTACGATAGATAGATAGATAGATAGATAGATAGATAGATAGATAGATAGATACTGTAGGTAGGTAGGTAGGTAGGTAGGTAGGTAGGTAGGTAGGTAGGTAGATAGATAGATAGATAGATAGATAGATAGATAGATAGATAGATAGATAGATAGATAGATAGATAGATAGATAGAAAGAAAGAAAGAAAGAAAGAAAGAAAGAAAGAAAGAAAGAAATTCGCTTTGGGGAACTCTGTTTTGACTATTCAAACACTAACCACGAGTGCACGAACATCACCCCAGGTAAAATACACCTGCCAGAGACGCGGGAAAAGCGGCCGCTTCTCGCTGAGTCTCCCGAATCTCAGAGCCACAACCACACACCAGGAAGCCGCCTCGTGGAGGCACCGCAGAGGCGCGGCCACCCCGGGGCAGGGAGGCGTCCGTCTGGCCGGCCGGCCGGCCCTTCTTCTGGCCACTCTTGGCCGGCGGTGCGGTTGGAAGCCCGGCAGGCTCCGTCCAGCCAGCGCTCCTGCCCGCCTTCCCCGCCTCGGCCTCCCGTCCACTCACCCCTCGCCGGAGCACTCCGAGCTCTCGTCCTCGGCCATGGCAGCGCGTCGTCGTTGCCGCCGCTCGGCAGCTGGTCCTGGGAGGGCAGCCACGGACAGAACGGCCGCCGCCACCGCCGCGCCGCCACGACCAGCCATCACGGGACCCGCCCGCAGGGGAGTCACGCAGGCACGTCACGCTCCAGGCCCCGCCCCCTCCAACCATGGAGCAGCCCGGGCCTAGAGCGGCCCCCCTTGCGGAGTGGACGCGAAAGGGAACCACCACTACCCAGGAAGGGAGGGGGTTATTTTTATTATTTATTTATTTATTTATTTTAAGATTTGTATCCCACTCTCCTCGGTTTCAACCGACTCAGAGCGGCTCACAGAGTCCCCTAATAATATCACTATTAAAGTGCAAACAAAAATACAGTATAACAGAACAGTAAAGTACAATAAATATCATATAGTAGGTCAGTACACATTACACATCAATACACATTACAGTACTATCAAAATTTGAAAAACATATGTTTGTATGTAAACAGCAGAATGCCTTTATATTGAAATCTATGTGCCCCTTTCAAAAAATGTTTCCCCTGGCACCTACAATCAGTATCAAAACACATTAGTAACCAGTACCCCAAAACCTTCAAGAAAACAGGAACATTAAACAGTATTCCACATTTTTACAACTCTACTTCAAGCTCTTGGTCAAATCAAAGCCTTTGCATAAGACTGTTATATTATAGCGTATATTATTGGGAACTAGCCCAAGGCAAAAAGAAGAGTGGTAGACATATCATCTAAAACAGGGGTGTCCAAACATTTGGGCCGTGGGACAGTCACATGGTTCAGGGGGCTAGTCACTACAGCCTGGAGGCCGGATCCAGCCCCTAATGCCAATTCATCTGGCCCGCAAAGCCTTCACTGCTCCCAGAAGCAGAAATAAAATGTGACCATTGCTTCCTGGAGCAACGAGAGCTTCATGGGCCAGATGAATTGGCATCGGGGGACGGATATGGCCCCCAAGCCGTAGTTTGGGCACCCTGGATCTAGAACAGTGATGGCAAACCTTTGCAGTCCAATTGTTCTTGGATTTCATTTCCCTGAAGCTCAAGCCTCTGTGAATCCACACAAATGGGTTTACTGCGCGTATGCTTCTAGGAATTGGAAGTCCAATTCCAATTGAAGAACACCCAGAGTGCAAAGCTTCGCCATCACGGATATAGAATAAATATAATAAAACACAAATGCTGTAGCACTTTTGACAGCATTTTTTGAAGTGGTAGCCGTGTTAGTCTGTGCAAGCGTATCAGAGAGTAAAGAAAACAAGACAAAAAAAGGGCAAGATGCCACAACGTTTTTTGTCTTTGTTTTGTTTACTCTATGTTATAGCAGCATTTTTGTTTTGTTTTGTTTATTCTCTGATATGCTTGAAACACAGACTAACACGGTTACTATCCCAAAAAATTCAGCTATGAAGGGTTGTAGACCACTCACCCCTTCGCCTTCTGTTTACACCACAATCCTGCAAAAATGCTGGTCAGCTGGTATATAAAAAGGGAAGGAGAAAGAGAGTAGTATACAACTTCTTTCTATTGATCTATCGATCTATCTAAAAATAATTTACGTTTGCTGACCCAGGCTTGTCAGTCTTGACATATTGCTACAGTTTTGGCATAAATGAATTTAAGTTAAAACCTGATGACTACAGGACTAAGTGTAGAAAAATGTCTTGTGTTATGTCTTTTTAATGGGGAATTGCCTTTTTTTGGGGGGGGGGGGTTCCAGCTGGCAATGGGTGGTTTATTGATCTGGCATTGTTTTGGTCTGCTTACTGTTCAGAGTGATTGCTTGATCCAAAGCAAAGAGGAGCTTGCAGGAGTATATGTTCCCCTTAACTGCATGCCTGTGTCACTTAAACTCTCAAAAAGATGAACAGCTTTTAAGTAAATAAATCAGTCAGAGAGGTTTTGAAATGGAAAAGGAGACTGTTACCTAAATTATTCAATCATAGCATAACATAACACAATAACACATGATCATGGTATATCATAATGCATGCATCCATGGTCTCTGATCCATATTTAGATCCAGGACCCCTATTAATGACTCAGCCAGCCTTTTATACTCTTCACAAAGCTTCACACACGCGTCTTTAGTCCAGATGGTACAGGTGGGGTAGGTGTTCCAAGTCCTATCTTGATGTTATATATTCTAACTTACATATGCAATGACGTACATTTATCCTGTCCTCTTTATTTGTCACATATATTCTGACATGTTCAGTGGTAAGCATGTCTGCTTACTTCAGATAAGACCCTTTCCTCAATAAAGTAGCTAAAAACAACTCTTAACTAGAGAGGGTTTCATAATTCCAAGATGGCTCTGCTCATGCTACAGTATGATTCTAATTGGATACATTGCTTTGTAAAGGGAATATGGTTAAATAATTAATTTTAGCTAATTTTGTACTCACACCTGTTGTCTGGAAATTGGTTTTTTAAACTGGAATTAAAGACAGTTCAGAAAAATAAAGTTAAAAAAAAAAAGAAGAGGAGGAATTTGCTAATTAGCACATTTTCAAAGCCATCTTCAGCTGTCATATAATTCTCCGCCCCTGCTGATGCCAGCAAATTGTTTGTTATCTGGATTAGACCGCTATAGCAATTTCAATTGTGGAGACCTGATTTGAAAAGGGGAAAAAACCCTGCAGATCCAAGCCTATTTTCCTTACTGTATTGTTGTATCTTGTAGCATCTATTGAAATCTTTAGCTGTTCCAATTGGATGTCTGGCCAGACATCCTGCTACGATAATGGAGTAGATTGTACAGCCAAATGTTGGGTGGCGGTAAATAACCTAACTCCCTAAAGGGGCCAAGAGCTATTGGTGGATGAGCCCTTTTGGGTGGGGTGATGATCCCCTCAGTGGGGGAAAATGCCGCTGGAAACCATCATATTGAGCCCAATGGCAAAATGAATGGAGGAGGAATCATTTCACTATTCTGATTCCCAATGGTCATGGAGGTGGAGGAGGCCATGCCAGATGGACTGGTTGTGTAGGTGCACCTTGTCCAAATCCTCAAGGCTGCAGCAGTCCATTGCAATCCCGATGTTAAATCCTGCACGTCTCATTTTATACGTGCTGCAGGAGATGGCTCCAAGATCACAGTGTGTGGGCCACTTTATGACAAGCTGTGACCACCTTAAACAAATTCACACCAATGGCATTTTTCCTGTTTGTCATTCTTCTTTCATTAAAATGATTTCCAGGGGGAAAATGTATATTGTACAAGTAGCAGTCAATGATGACAACCAATTGGATCAGATCTCTCCCCACATGGAGTCTCATATTTGTACTGGGACACAGAGCCACACCACTTTATGTATGTAACACTTCTTCTTTTTATTTATTTATAGTGACTCGTCCTGTTGGTAACTTTAACAATTATTTCCTGAAGAGCAGAACTGATAATATTTCAAGGCAATGTAAATCACATGAATCATCAGTTCAAAGGAATAAATTGCCAACATTTACAACTGACATTGGGATCATTTCTGGAGTCTCCCCAACCCCATCCTAAACAGTTTTAGTTGTTTTAAAATATTGCTTTTTAGAAATAGGGCTAATCGGGATGCAGATAATGGGACATAATATTTACGCTAATGTTATTTAGAAAGGTACGTGATGATGTTGAAAAGTGCAGATACTATAAACAAACAGGGTTGTATGTGATTTTCATTTTTATTTGTATTAGTCACTGATCTTTATCTCTAGGTTGAGAACTACCCCAGGATGAAGTTAGATTGCAGTGACCTCTTTATCTGTTACAAGATCACTGCCACAGACTGAATGCCAATAATTAGGATATAAATCAGTAGTGGGATTCAGCAGGTTTGCCCCAGTTCATCAGAACCGGTAGCAGAAATTCTGGCTGGCCTCACCCATCCAAGTTTTGAAATAAAGTAGTCCTAATTCGGGTGCAACATAGGGCTTTCCCCCTGGCCACGCCCACCATACCATGCCCACAGAGTAGGTAGTAAATTTTTTTTTAATCCCACCACTGATATAAATTTTATTGTTCTTAATGAAGATTATGAATAGCTACAGTGCACAAGGCCATCGAGAATCTTTGGAGACAGGTCCAAGATTTGCATAGCATTCTGTTTGCCTCTTTGGCTCACAAGAGGCATGATGCCTGGTTTGACTGGAGCCATTTTGTAAAGAAAGAAGGCCAAGGAAAGCCAATTGACTTGGTTATGCTTCTGGTGAATGTGAGCATGCCTTTATGCCACAATTCTGCATTTATTGTTATCTGTAGTATAAGAAAAAAAGGGGAGGGGAAAAGTGGCATACAGTACTTGAAATTCATGTACAGTATTAGAGTCAGCATAATGTTTTAATGCAGAACATACATATTTAAGGATTATGGCATGATAAAATCGAAGAAATGAATATGAATTTTTCTTTATACTGTACAGATGTTTAGAAAGCTGCCCTTTCTTCTCATCATCTCAGCTATACCTCTTGCTGACATCTAGCTACAGATTTGCAACTTTCTTTCCTCTGTCTTTATCACACATAATTTATTTTACCAAAATTCTGATCTCAGAATCATTCATCTTTTTTGTTGTTCAGATTACAGGAAACTGTATGCTGTACTGCACTAGGCTTCCTTTCAATGTCCAGTACTAACTGCTCATTATCACCATTAGAATAATCACAAGTACATATGCTAAGAATGTCATATCAATTTCTCTGAAATCTTACCTCTCCCTGTAGTTCTGCTCTATTACTTGCTATATCAGTCATGTATTATATTTAATTCAATGAAACTGTATTTCCTGAAATTTCTTCCAACATTGTTGTTAATGTCCTTTCTGTTAGATCCGGAGATCCTTGCGCGGGAGTGAGGACACGGACGCCATTGATGGTGAACCAAACAACACGTATGTTTATTGTGACCGCTGGTAACAACAACAACAACGGCTGGGTCAGCAAGGGTTTAAATACCCTGCTTGACCCAGCCCACTGACCAATTGGAGACAGCGATTTTCCCGCCGCTTATACTTTTAAATATCCAACACCCCTTCCCCCCAGAATGCCTTAGTCCGCTATTTACATATATAATCGTTCAGGTGACGGGGGCGTGTCCGTACACGATCGGACCTGCGCAGTTCAATCGGCGCTGGGGCATCGAGCAGAGCGGACCTGTCGCTCTCGCTCTGCCCCGGCTGGGCCGCTGGCAGTTCCGGGACACGACCGTCGGGCTCCGCGGTGATCGGGGGTGAGCCTGCTCCACACGGTAAGTTGACTGGTGGTGGTGCTGCGTAACTGGGGGTGTCTTCTGGCCGAACCGGGTCGGTGACCGGTTCGTCCATCAGGTGCATGTCTGGCTCAGCGCCGGTCTGCACTCCCTGGGGAAGGTTGCTATCCGTGTCGGGGCTTGTTCGCCTCCTGAGTTGGTCGACATGGCGTTTCCATGTCCGACCATCAGCGAGGCGAACCATGTAGGTGTAGGGACCCAGCATCTCGCTGACGGTTCCCTCTTCCCACGGTGGGCCGGGCGCATAGTTCCTGGCAAAGATTGGTGATTCAATGGCTAGTGTCCTGCCCTGTGGTTGATCTCCCTTGAATTTGTCTGGGGAGTACCTGGGATGTAACCGATCGAGATGACAGCGGAGTCTCCTACCCATGAGCAACTCCGCGGGGGCCCTTCCTGTGGCAGCGCAGGGAAGGTTGTGTTGGGCCAACAAGAACGTGTCCACGCGTTCCTGCCAGTCCCCCGGACCTAGCCTTCCCAGGGCTTCCTTTGCGCTTCGTACAAACCTCTCTGCCTGCCCGTTCCCTTGTGCCCTGAACGGGGATGTGAGAGCGTGTCTGGTTCCCAGGGATGCCAGGTACTGCTCGAACTCCGTGGCCGTGAACTGAGGCCCGTTATCGGAGACGAGTGTGTCGGGGATGCCGTGCGTGGCAAAGATTTGTCTGAGTTGCCTGATTATTGTTCTAGCTGTGGTGCTACTCAAGAGTCGGACTTCCAACCATTTTGAGTATGCATCCACGACAATCAGGAACGTTTGGCCATGGAATGGGCCGGCGAGGTCAATGTGAATCCTCTGCCATGGGCCCGAGGGTTGTTCCCATTCCCTGATCGGGGCTGCCGGGGGATTGGGCCGTGATGATTGACAAGGTGTACATTTGGCCACCCATGACTCTATGTCTTTGTCGATGCCAGGCCACCACACGTAACTTCGGGCCAATCCTTTCATTTTTACTATTCCCGGGTGGCTGGTGTGCAGAGTGTCTAATACCTTGGGACGGAGTTTCCTGGGAATCACTACCCGGTCCCCCCACAGCAAGCAACCCCCCACGTAACACATCTCGTTCCTTTTGTCGTGAAATACCTTGAATTCCCCTTCCCCCTTGTCCGGCCAACCCCGGTGAACCCAGCTGGACACAGTCCGGAGGTCGGCGTCTCTCGCCGTTTCCCTGGCAACCTCGGCCGATGTAGTGGGAGAAGAATCCAGGACGTCTAGGGCAAGAACCGACGCCTCCCCCTTTTCCGCGCCTTCCTGGGTTGGAAGGGGGCATCTGCTTAAGGCGTCAGCGTTGCCCATGTGTTTCCCGGGGCGGTAGACCAAGGTGTATGAGTACCCCGACAGGAAAAGGGCCCAACGTTGCATCCGGGGAGACAAGGCAGAGGGTGTAGGCCGGTCACCAGCCAGAAGTCCCAACAAGGGTTTATGATCAGTCACGAGTTCAAAGTCCCGGCCATATAAGTAATCATGAAATTTCCTTACCCCTGCCACTGCCGCCAGCGCCTCCTTATCGATCTGGCCGTAGTTTCTCTCGGTCAGCGACATGGTCCTGGAATAATAGGCGATGGGCGCCTCGAGGCCGTTGGGTAGACGGTGGGCCAGGACCGCGCCGACGCCGTAGGGAGACGCGTCGCAGGCGAGGACCAGTGGCAGGGTCGCGTTGTACTGTATCAGGAAACTGTCCTGGGAGAGGAGATTTTTTACAGTGGCGAAGGCCGACTTTTGTTCGGGACCCCACACCCACTCTGCCCTTGCCGCTAACAGTCTGTGTAGGGGTTCAGCCGCCGTGGCCTTCCCTTTCAGGAAGGCCGCGTAGAAATTCAGGAGACCCAGGAATGCCTGCAGCTCCTGCTTGTTTTTTGGGGCCGGGGCGTTCCGGATTGCCTCTACCTTCCCCTTTGTCGGGTGGATGCCCTTGGCGTCAATGCGGAATCCCAAGAAATCCACGGAGGGGACCCCCAGCAGGCACTTGTCCTTTTTTACCTTGAGCCCAGCGGCTCTGAATTTAGCCAGGACAGCGGCGACCCTGTCCTTTAGCTGTCCGGAATCCCCTGCAATTATCAGTACGTCGTCAAAATATGGGACCACCCCCGGGAGTCCTTGGAGGAGCCGTTCCATCGTGCTCTGAAACAGTCCCGGAGCTATGCTGACCCCAAACTGCAGCCTCGTGCACTTGAATGCCCCCCGGTGTGTGACAATGGTTTGGGCTTCGGCCGTGGCGTCGTCCACCGGGAGCTGTTGGTAGGCTTGGGCCAGGTCTAACTTGGCAAAGATCTTGCCCGGGCCCAGCGAATGGAGTAAGTGGTCTATGACGGGAACCGGGTACGCGCTCGGCTCTAGTGCCTTGTTGATCGTGCATTTGTAGTCTGCACAGATGCGCACTGACCCGTCCGGCTTGATGGGGGTCACTATGGGGGTCTCCCACCTAGCATGGTCCACGGGAACGAGGATTCCTTGGGCCACCAGTTTGTCGAGTTCCTTCTCGACCCTGGGTTTAAGTGCCAGCGGAACCCTCCGAGCCTTGAGTCTAATGGGGGCGACGCTTGGGTTGAGCGCAAAAGAAATAGGGGACCCCACATACCTGCCTAAGCCTTCCCCGAAAACGTCTTGGAATTCGGTCATCAGGTCGTTTCTCAGCGAGGCGTCTCCGGGCTGGTCCGTCGCGGTGTTGTGGATGCCGGCGATGGACAGTCCCAGGGCGGGGAACCAGTTTGTGCCTAGCAGCGTTGGAATGTTGCCGTGGATGATGGTCAGTGGGAGGCGTTCCTCCTTTGGTCCGTACTTCACTTGGACCCACTTCTGCCCTGCGACGGAGAGGAATCTGCCCTGGCAGTCCTTGATCCGGATCCGCTGAGTCTGGAGGTCCGCTACCTTCAGAGACGGGAATGCCTTCTTCATCCACCGCCACGGGATGATGGATATGGCGGCCCCAGAGTCGACCTCCATGGGACACTCAGCCCCGTCGATCGTGACTGTGGTGTGGTACTTTCCTCCTTTCTGTGTGGCGGTGTGGCTTATCGTTAGCGTGTGCGTCTCGGCATCTTCGAATTTGCCGCTGTGTCGTCCTTGGCGCCTCTGATTCGCCCTCTGGTTGGCGGCCATCTTGCCCGGCGGGAACTTTTGAATGTGCCGGTCAGCGTGGCTCTCCGCTTGCCTGGCCCGGCAGACCTTTTCAATGTGTCCCCTCTTTTCGCAAAAACGGCAGATGGCGTCCCTGAAGCGGCAATGTGCCCGCTGGTGTGGCCCTCCGCAGCTAGCGCAGCGCTGACCGCTCCTGCCCGAGTTTCCCCCGTCGGTCGCACACACCTCCGCTTCTTCATCTTCGTCCTCATCGGGAACGACCTCTTGATGGTGAGTGGAGGCTTGGCGGGGCGCCGACGGGGGCCGGTTGAAGGAGGATGTTGTTGTCGTCGAGAGTTCGAAGGCTCTGGCTTCCTCGATGGCCGCGGCCAGGGTCAGGTCTCTCCGGGCCAATAGTCTCTTGCGAAGTTTGTTGTCGCGGACTCCCCTGATGAGCTGCTCGGTTAGGGAGTCCTCGAGAAATGCCCCGAAGACCGCCGGAACGGCTGCTGTCCTTAGGGCGGCCACGTACTCGCCGATGGTTTCCCCCGACATCTGGAATCGGTCCCGGAACTGAAGTCTGAACACAAATCTCGAGGGCTCCGGCGCGTAGTGATTCTTGAGGGCCCGCTGTAGTGCTTCCCACGAGACGTTCAGAATTGACGTGGGGTCCACCAGGGACTGGGCCACTTCGTAAACTTTGGGCCCGCAATGGGTCAGGAAGAACGCTTTCTTCCGCTCCGGTGCGATCCCTCCCAGCTCTGCAGCCATGAGGGAGAATTCAAACCTGTCCATATAGCTCTTCCATCTCTCGTCCTTCGGCTGGAAGGGTGCCGGAGGGACGTAAGTAGCCATGGCGAGGTGGCTTCGAGAGTGGTGGCTCTGGCGTGTGTTGGTTCTGTCCGTTCCTCAGGATCCCACCTTCGTCGCCAGTGTTAGATCCGGAGATCCTTGCGCGGGAGTGAGGACACGGACGCCATTGATGGTGAACCAAACAACACGTATGTTTATTGTGACCGCTGGTAACAACAACAACAACGGCTGGGTCAGCAAGGGTTTAAATACCCTGCTTGACCCAGCCCACTGACCAATTGGAGACAGCGATTTTCCCGCCGCTTATACTTTTAAATATCCAACACTTTCTATTCTTTTCTATTAAATGTATTTCCTTCTGCCAAATGCTGCAATTAAGACAAACCGTCCCTATGCTTATGCTATTTGGTTTGCATGGTTAAGATGCTGAACTTGCTGATTGAAAGGTCCGAATTCGATTCCAGGTTAGTGAATGAATTTGATGACTGGAAAGTTGGTAGGTCAGCAGTTCGACGGAGTCAGCTCCCATCTCTGGCCCAGCTCCTGCCAACCTAGCAGTTTGAAAGCAAGAAATTGCAAGTAGATAAATAGTGACCATTTCAGTGGGAAGGATAAACAGCATTCCATGCACTACCGTGTTCAGGCATGCCTGCCACATGTCCATGGAAACATCTGCAGAGCCAGACAGCACTGGCTCTTTGGCTAGAAACAGAGATGAGCACTGTACCCTTTATTTTTACGTTTACCTATATTAGTGTCGCTGTGCAAGGTGTTAATTGTTTTAAAACAAAGAGGAGGGATTTTTTTATGATGGATTAATGGAATTAGGTCACAAAGCACATTTATTTGCTTTCAACACAGATACTGTACATTTAATTCAGGATGTTAATCATGTGTATTACATTTAATGTGAATACTCCATCAGTTAAATACCATTTGTGACATAAGTTAGAGATGACTGGAATTGATTTGTAATTATTTATTTACTGAAGTCATTCTTCCCTGTTGTCATTTCAGTAGCTAAAATAGGACAGATGACTGACTTACCCTATTGGCATTTGTATTGTTTTGTTTACCAGTTTCATTCACATCCTACCTCCAATAAGCTCATGATACTATAAACAGTTTTCCTCCTCACTTTAATATCAAAGCAACACTGAGTTGTAGGTTGGCTGGGAGAGAATGATCTGCCCATGGTTGCTAAATTCATCTTATGGTTCTGTAAGGACATTAATGTGGATCTTCCAACATTCAAGACCTTGTCCAACACTCTGACCACCAAGGTAGGCTTCTAAAAGAGTGCCATCCTTTTTTTTCATATGAAAATAAAGGATTGTTCTCTGGGAATCATTTAAAACATTCTAGGGTAGATCTTCGTTAAATTAATATATTGTGAAAAGCTGTTGGGACTGCAATGGCTTAGTGGTTAAGATGCTGAACGTGATGACTGGAATGTCAGCAGGTCAGCAGTTCGAGACACGAGTACTACATGACGGAGTGAGCTCCCACCTCTGTCCCAGTTCCTGTCAACCTAGCAGTTCGAAAGCAGGAAATTGCAAGTAGATAAATAGGTACCATATGTCCACAGAAATGTCTGCAGACACAGTTCTGGCTGTTTGGCTATAAACAGAGATAAGCACTGAACTCTAGAATCAGATATAGGGGTGGGCTCAAAAAATTTTTACTACCACACCGTGGTTCTGGCATACTGGTGAGAACCTGTTGATGCCCACCACTGGTCAGACACAAATGGCTTTCGAGCAAGGGCAACCTTTACCTTACCTAAAAGCTGTTGCTTCGTCTTCTTACCTCCTTGCATACAAGGGTGTGTATTGGACAATTATTGCTAAATGCAGACAGCAGTAATTGTGGGATTATAATTTTCAATCAGGTTAATAAAAACAAAATAGTTGGGGCACTTTAGAGATTAATGGATCTATTTTTATGAGTGTTTTTGTAAATTATAATCCATTTCTTCAAACACATGGAATGTAATAGTTAAGCCTCAGATTTATACATGCAGAAAACGAGGCACAGGGATGGAGATTCAAGTGAGATAGGAAAAAAGAGGATAACTATTGCACTAGTAATGGGCTTTCAAAATGACAACGGCACTGTTAACACCAGTCGAAGTGCTGTTTAGAGAGAAATCCCTGTTATTAACAGGCAGATCGTTCGCAGGAAGTATGCTGAGGTTAGTAGTTGTGTCAAGGAAAATAACTTTTTGTTATACCTTTAGCCAAGACATGGATAAATCCAGCATTTTAATAAGCTTACACCAATGTCCAGTTCATTGGCATAGTGAGTTGCATTAGAGTGAGATAACTGAATCTATGTTGATTTATATAGCAACAACAAAAATCTTAGAACTGCAGAGCAGGAAGGGACACTGGATAGTCAAGTCCAGCCCCTGTCAAGGAGTCACAGTGGAGAATCAAACTCTCAACCTCTGGCTATCCAGCAGTTGATGAGTCAACTCCTCTGAATATTCAATTGCTTCAAATGGCCCACTCTAACTGTGACTTAGACTAGAGAATAATAATATCGGGCAAGAAATGAAACAAAAATATAGACTAAGATGTTTAGGCACCTAAATGATTCTTACATGTTAGTGTTAGCTTTTGTGGATCATGTCCACTTCTCCAGACATGATAGTGAGACTTCATGGCAACAGTTTAGATATGGCACATAACCAGTGAGAAATAAATAAGGACAATTTATTTATTTATTACATTTATTTATTTATTTATTTATTTAATCAAACTTCAATGCCGCCCTCCTCACAGAGACCCAGGGCAGCTATCAAACTTTAAAAAGACTTAAAACACAATAAAACATGGTATAAAAACAGGAATTAAAAAATTACAAAAATTAAAAGAGATTAAACAAGACACACACAGAGAGGGAGGGGTCAGATGAGCCAATAAACTGAAGCAACCGTCTGGCCCATACCCCACACATGCCCCACCAGCCAGGTCTTAACCCCCTTCCTAAAGGGCAGCAGCTCCATCCGGAGACGCTACTCACTTGGCAGGAGGTTCCATAGGGCGAGAGCAGACATGGAGAAGGACCTCCTTCTAGTGCTAGAGAGGTGCACCTCTCTAGCCGATGGTGCAACCAGAGAGCCAATGGTAGGTTAATACAGCAGATATAATTGCAAGTCACGTTTGAAACCCTGGAAATTAAGAGATGATTTGATTCACCAAATCCCCATTGATTCGGTGCACCTACACTAGTGTAATTTACTACATTAAGCAACAGGATTTTGGGTGTTACGGGCTAACACTCCTTGTTTAATCTTTTTAAAATATAGATTGGAATATATTACACTCCGGAGTGTTCTCTTTCGCTCTCACTGTCACACCTACCCCAACCATCCTCTTTAATTATTTCTTTTCACAACATTTGTTTTTGAAATCTGTAGCAGATTTTTCTAGGAGGTTGAAGTCTTCTGAAACTGACTTCTCTGTGTTGCCATTTCTGATGTGAGATTTGTATTTCACTTGTTCTCTTAAGTAGACATTGCTGGCTGGTAAAATAACAGCAACATCGCTCCCTCTTTTAATCCTCTTTCTTTAACCCTTGGTCTTAATTTTTGCAGTACAGTGGTACTTCACATAACGAATGCATCGTATAGCAAAAAATTCACACAACAAAGTGTTCATTATGCAATGGCGATACTCTGCATAATGAATTTTTTTTTGTTATGTGGGGTTTTTGGTAACCGTGGTATACCCGCTTAATGGGAACCCCGGTTAACAAACTTTTTCCCCCATTATCCGGAGCATCTCCCATAGGGAACCGCAATAACGAGATAGAGAAAATGCATAGCGAAGAGCTCCGTGGAACAGAGTTTTTCATTATGCGGGGTTTTACTGTACTTTAAATTGGGCGTTTATGGTTGTGGTTTTTAATGTTTTTTGTATTGTTGTATTGTTTTTAATTCTGTGAGATCCCCTGAGTCATTTTGAGTAGGGTGGCTGTACAAATTGGAAATTAAATTTTAAAAATTAAAATTAAATTAAATTGACCTGTTGACTTGAAAAGATGAGGGGCACAGCTGAAAATGGATAGCATAAATCACATCACATAAGAAAAAATAGGGCAATGGCTAAGTGAACCTTTAGAGCAATGGTGGAGAACCTATGGCACGCGTGCCGGATGGGGCACTCCCAGCCTTTTCTATTGACATGTATATCATCACCCCAGCACAGAATTAGCCCTGCCATTCTGCCCAGCACCCCAATGGGAGTGCTTTCCCCCCCCCCCGCCCCTGCAGCACAGACTTTACCCTGCCCCTCTGTTTGGGCACTCAGTCTCTAAAAGGTTTGCCATCACTGTAATAGAGTATTATCAGAGTAAATGTGCACACTTGGCATCTATTTTTGTAGCATTATCACTATATCTCAATTGTGTGGTCTATTGTGTGTCAATACTTATTTATGTTGGAGGGTCTGTTTGTACAGGCTGGCTGCCAGGAGGCTAGGAAAGGGAAATCTTGTTGTCCAGAATGAGCTGCAGATCTCTGATGATATATCAGTGCCTTAGTGGTCAGGACACTGGATTCGATGACTGGAAGGTCAGCAGGTCAGTAGTTTGAGACCCGACTGCTACACAACAGAGTGAGCTCCCGTCAATTTAGCAGTTCAAAAACAAGAAATTGCAAACAGATAAATAGGTACTTCAGTGGGAAGGTAAACAGTGTTCCATGCACTCTGGTACCTAATCATGTCTATCACATGTCCACAGAAGTGTCTGCAGATGCCGACAGCGCTGGCTCTTTGGCTATAAATGGAGATGAGCACCCAAACATATAGTCAAATATGGCTAGCTTTTAAGCAAGGGCGACTTTTACCTGATCTTTCATTTGGGAGCTGTAGGTGGCCATCACAGACATGCTATGATCTTCTCTTTTAGATTCATCTTGTAATAGGGCATTTCTGGGTACTCTTTTGCTCTGTCAATTTGTTTTTTCACCTCATTCTGTGCATGTTGTAGTTTAAGAATCACCTGCTGTAAATCTATGAGTTTTAGATCTTTGGTTTTTCTACATCCAAGCCCTCTGGCATAGTCCTGTCTTCTCAGATACATAAGGCACTGGTGACTATCTTTTTCATCATCTAGTTCTAACTCTATTGCATGTAAGTACAGGCTTTAGTAATACTGTATGCTCTTTATGAAATAGAACTATTGCCTACTTGCATGTGAAATACAGAATTGTGCAATGTTCCGCAGCATCTGAAAGGCAGGGAGGAGCTGAGAGAAAAGTAAGATTTAGAGGAATTGGCCAAATACTTGGCTAATATAAGATGTATTTGTTTCCATTGTCAAAGTTCTTCTGTGCAAGCTTTAATGAAGGAACGGAAATCATATAAAATGCTTTTGTTTTAATTTCTAATGACCCAAACAACTTCACAACCAGCCAGTGCTATATAGGAAAGAGTCTGGAATTTTACTTTTGAAAACTAACTAGCTGCAGTTCCAGTCCTAAAGGAAACCAACCTTGACTGCTCCTTGGAAAGACAAATACTGAAACTGAAGCTCAGCTGCTTTGGCCACCAAATAGGAAGCAAGGACTCACTGGAGAAGGCCCTGATGCTAGAAAGATTGAAGGCAAAAGGAGAAAGGGGCGGCATAGGATGAGATGGTTGTTGTTCTGTCGCACAGTTGAGTCTGACCCTTTGTGACACCATGGACTACTGCACACTAGGCTCCTCTGTCATTCTCCACAGCCCATACGGATCTACATCCATTGCGTCAATGATGGCATCTAGCCATCTCATCCTCTGCCATAATCTCCATTTATTAGTAAAAGACCCAGCACTATCTGCATGTGCAGACGTTTTTGTGATCATGTGGTAGGCATAACTAGACACTTGGAGACATGGAATGCTGTTACCTTCCTACTGAAGTGGTACCTATTTATCTGCTTGCAATTTCTTGCTTTCAAACTGATAGGTTGGGGGAGCTGGGACAGAGATGGGAGCTGGTGCCGTCAAACTGCTGACCTACCAACTTTCCAGTCTTCAAATTCAGCATCTTAACCACTGAATCACTACAGTCCCATTATCTATAGAACAAATTGTAATAATTAGACTTTCTCTCACCAGTACCAGCCCACGGGGAATTTTTCTCCCTGCTGCTGTTACCAGGGAAGGTCACAAATTGCAGGACTGGAGTTTTAGCCCCTACATCACTCCATAGACCCACAATCTCGCTTGCTTGTTCCCTAAGGAGCCAATATTGCAGATGTACAACATCTACATCACTTTCACACGAAGCCAGTAAACCTATATACTAAGCAGGTGAAATGGGTGGACGTGGTACCTGGGCATTAAAACACACCACAAAGAATGTTGGATAATCTTTTCAGGGTGGTGTGGATTAAGGCTGAATACTTTGAAATGCAAGTTACCCTCAATTTCTCTTTTCTCTTAGTACAAATTGAACAAATACTCAGGCATAGTTTAACAAAGGGGGAAAATGTTTACTTATCAGGATTATGTTCAAATAAAGTGTTCATGTAGATGGCAAAAAAATATAATACATCAGTTCACTTCATCTTGGTTGAAAAATCAGGAAGAACAATCTCTCAAGCAAACGATGATTGCCAGAGGATACTGAGCTATAGGTACTAACTTTTTGAGGCTAATACATTTTGAATCAGAAAGAGACTGAGCTAGATTTGAACTACTGACCCACTTGGACAAAACAGACAGGCAAACTGAACAACATTTGTTAAAAGCTGACCTCCATCTCCACGTTAGAAAGCAAAACAAACACAAAACATGATGGGATTGCCTGCTGTAAGCTTAACACTTCCTCTCAAGCCCACATTTTCATCTTTTCTAGCACTGCTTAGTCTGGGTACTCATTTTCCCAAGCTTGGAGGAAGGGAAGGCTGAGTCAACCTTGAGCTTCATCTGGATTGAACTCATCCCTGTAGGGGTTCAGGGCTCAAGGGCATAAATTCTCTCATGTTTCAAGCCCAGATGTGTCTACCAAATTAAATCCTGGGGAGGACAGGCAGTCTGCTTGGAGCATATAGCATCCTAACTGTGCTATATAGATGTTATGTTGATGTCAGAGGCTGTTTGTATGGCAAAAGCATAGGATTGTCCTGTAAGAATAACAAACTATAAATCGACAATATTGCTGGCTCTTTGGCTATAAAGAGAAACGAGCACCAAACCCTAGAGTCTGTTATGACTGGCTTTCAAGCAAGGGAGACCTTTACTAAAGAGGTGAATCCATATCCAGTGTGTGCCCACAATGCATTCAATAGTTAAGGCTTACTTCAGTTAAGGCCTGAAGCCATAGTCTGGCTAGGTTATTCTGCTACGGTAATAGAATAGACCATAGTGCCAGCGACTCAATGCTTCTCCTCAGGCAGTGGTTAATGAACCTGACAACCCTGAGGACTAATGACCTTGGGTGGTGAAGACTACAGGGAAAGGTGATGGTCCCCAAGTAAATTGGATCCCACTTGAATCCATCTTGACAGAGGGCAGCAGCTTCATCAATACTGGACTGGCCTGGGGCCGAGGAGGATTTTGTGTGCCAAAAGGGCTCAGGACCAGAAAGTTGACTCGCGGAACTGGATCAGTGGTATGGGTATCATGCTGCAATGCGGAAGGCAAATGAAAGGCCACTGCATTATATTTGAGGATAGTCTTCACGGCTGATTGCCATGATGATTGCCTATACCAGTGATGGTGAACCTTTTAGAGACTGAGTGCCCAAACTGCAATCCAAAACCTAACTTATTTATTGCAAAGTGCCAATACAGCAACCGGCAAGGGAGGAAACACTCCCATTGAACTGTTGGGCACGGGTGGGGTGAACTCTGTGCTGGGGGAAGGGAGGAAGCGCTCCCATTGAGCTGCTGGGCAGAGAGTAGGGCAAATTCTGTGCTGGGGCCGCCATACAGGTGCCCACAGAGAGGGCTCTGAGTGCCACCTCTGGCACCAGTGCCATAGGTTCACCATCTCTGGCCTATACTGTATTCGGATTCAGATATGGCAGAAGAAGAAGTGGTCCTAATGCCAGTCTGGTATTGTCAGCAGCTATCTGTTGACGATTTCCCATTATTAAAGGCTCTCCCTCATCCTGGGGACTCTCAAAGGCTTCTCCAAAGCAAAAGGGATCTCTGGGGGAGCCTCAGATCCTGGAGGGAGGGATGCCCAGTTAATTTAAACCACATTATACAGTAAAACCTCAGATAACACTAAAACCTGGTTCCACAAGTCTTGGTGTTATCCAATTTTTAGTGTTATCCAATGCATGTTAAAATCCTATGGGATCCATAGAGATACATTGTAACCATACAGGCTTTAGCCGTTGTTATCTGATGCATCCCATAGGATCTTAATGCAATTCTTCCCCCCAGATTGCTTAATGTTATGCGATTTTAGTGTTATTCGATACTAATGTTATCTGAGGTATTACTGTAGTAGCAAAGATGTAGGGGTTTGTTCTTACAAAAAAAGGGAAGACTTCTTTACAGACCTCCATTGCTTAATTCCTCATCTCCTGTTTTCTGACTAAAAACGTAAAACCCTTGAAACTACTGATTTAGTTATCCTGGTAAGAAGGGAAATGACCATGCACCCTGCAAAACTGATTGCTTCCCTGATTAGTAAAGGTTTCCCTTGCTCGAAAGCCAGTCATATCCGACTCTTATGGTTCAGTGCTCATCTGTTTCAAAGCCGAAGAGCCAGCGCTGTCTGCTTTTCCAGACATTTCTGTGGTCATGTGGCAGGCATGACTAGACACTGGAGTGCACGGAACGCTGTTTACCTTCCCACCAAAGTGGTCCTTCTTTATCTGCTTGCAATTTATTGTTTTCGAACTGCTAGATTGGCAAGAGTTGGGACAGAGATGGGAGCTCATTCAGTCCTGCAGGACTTGGGAACCGAACTGCTGACCTCCCCCGCCTTCCAGTCAGCGTCTTAGCCACTTGAGCCACGGCAGTGCTAGAACTGGATCAGTGGTACGGGTGTGTCACTCAGAAGAGTAGCGTGCCTTGGCGGGGCCCCGTATAAAAATTTGTTTGGGGGCCTTTAGGAAGGGTAAATATTTGTTTTGCTTATGCACATTGGGGGCCCCCCGTGGCCCGGGCCCCCCGTATAATTGATATGGCAGATACGGCGGTAGCTACGGCTCTGGTGTCACGCTGCGATGCGGAAGGCAAATGGAAAGGTTCCCCTTGCTCAAAAGCCAGTCGTATCTGACTCTAGGGTTCAGTGCTCATCTATTTTCAAATGAAAAACCACTGCATGATTATATTGTTCCTTGGACAATCTTCATGGCTGATCACCATGATGATAGCTAATGTTCAGAACTGGATACAACACAAGGCGGGGGGGGGGGAGAGAGATAGACCCTGCAAGCAACCCCACATCATCTTTCGGAGATGATTAGTCCACCCTTGGGCAGAAGGTGGGCGGGACGAGTGGAATCCCCACCCAGCCCCATTTTGTAACGGCGCAACGCCCGCCTCTTGCCTTGGGGCGCGGCTGACCCCTCCTTCGGTTCCCCGCGCTGCCCCCCCTCTCTCCTGCGGACACGAAGAAGTGAGTCAGAAGCGGGTGAGTGAATGGGGTGGGCCAGAAGTGGGCGAGTGGGGGGTCGGCGGTGGGAGGGATCTGGGCGGAAGGGAAAGAAGCCCCCCTCCCTTCCCTCTGCCATAGCCCGAGGCTTTGCTGGAGGGAGCCGAATACTTCTCTCCTCCACCCCAACCCCCCCCCCCGTCTTCGTTCCTTCCAGGGTCATTTGAGGAGAGGGTTTGGGGGGGGGGGTCTCGAGAGGTAGTTGGCGGAGGGAGGGAAGCGTGGTAAAAAACACAGATCAGCCTCTCTCTGCATTCCGACGGTCGTTTATTCTGGAAAGCGCCTACATTTTGCTCCCTTATTTCCTTTTTAAGGCCTCTTTGCCCCGCTCCTCCAGTGGCCTCTCCAGCCTTGCTTCGTGCTTGGATAGGTGGGTTTGGAAGGGGATCGTGGCCCCCTGTCTGTCCACATGCCTCCTCCTTTCCTCTTAACCCAGCCGGGCTCCGCAGTCCTGGGTGGGGCTAGCACTTCCCCAAAAAAAGGCTTCCCTCGTGTGCCGGCTAGCGGTGCAGTAGACTATGCTCAAAGAAGGAACTGTTCCCTAAATTAGTTTCCACACTACTACTACTACTACTACTACTACTACTACTACTACTACTACTACTACTACTACTACTACTACTACTACTACTACTACTACTACAGTGCAGTATACTGTATGCTCAAAGAAGGAACTGTTACCTAAATTAGTTTCCACACTACTACTGCTACTGCTACTGCTACAGTGCAGTATACTGTATGCTCAAAGAAGGAACTGTTCCCTAAATTAGTTTCCACACTACTACTACTACTACTACTACTACTACTACTACTACTACTACTACTACTACTACTACTACTACAGTGCAGTATACTGTATGCTCAAAGAAGGAACTGTTACCTAAATTAGTTTCCACACTACTACTGCTACTGCTACTGCTACAGTGCAGTATACTGTATGCTCAAAGAAGGAACTGTTCCCTAAATTAGTTTCCACACTACTACTACTACTACTACTACTACTACTACTACTACTACTACTACTACTACTACTACAGTGCAGTATACTGTATGCTCAAAGAAGGAACTGTTACCTAAATTAGTTTCCACATTACTACTGCTACTGCTACTGCTACTGTGCAGTATACTATATGCTCAAAGAAGGAACTGTTACCTAAATTAGTTTCCACATTACTACTACTACTACTACTACTACTACAGTGCAGTATACTGTATGCTCAAAGAAGGAACTGTTACCTAAATTAGTTTCCACTACTACTACTACTACTACTACTACTACTACTACTACTACTACTACTACTACTACTACAGTGCAGTATACTGTATGCTCAGAGAAGGAACTGTTACCTAAATTAGTTTCCACATTACTACTACTACTACTACTACTACTGTGCAGTATACTGTATGCTCAAAGAAGGAACTTACCTAAATTAGTTTCCACATTACTACTACTACTACTACTACTACTACTACTACTACTACTACTACTACTACTACTACAGTGCAGTATACTGTATGCTCAAAGAAGGAACTGTTACCTAAATTAGTTTCCACATTACTACTACTACTACTACTAATAATAATAATAATACATCAACTTGGAATTCCTCCTTGCTTTTGAACTGCTAGGTTGGCAAGAATTGGGGCAGAGACAGTTGCTCGCTGTCCTGCAGCTCTTGGGACTTGAACAGCTGACTTGCTGCTTAGTGTCATAACCACTAAGCCACCACGGTCCCTCACTATTAGATATGGAGTATCCTTAGAGAAAGACTTCTCAACCTTTTAAAGCCGGGGGCAAGGTCATACTCCCTCAGTTTCAGGGGCCAAATGGCCATTTTGCCCCTCATCCACCACATGGCACTTCTGGTTGTAGTGCAGGTGGGGGGGGGGCATATGAAATGGTGCCAAGGGCCACGTCCGACTCATTGGCCGCAGGTTGAGAATCACTGCCTTAGAGGAATTCAGAATATTATAAAACTGGCAAAAGCATCCTAAAACTGACAATGTTACAGAAAGCAGGGTTCTCCAGGGACTTCCCCTCTACCTTCAGAGGGATTTATTGTTATTGTCTCTACTTAACAACGCATGTCTGCGGCTCATCCCGCTATGGTAATGGAGTAGACTGTGCAGCCAGCGACTCAGTGCTGAGTGTTGGGCAGCGGTAAATAACCTGACTCCCTAAAGGGGCCAATGACTATGGGCGGATGAGACTTTAGGTGGGGTGATGGAGGAAATGCCATTGGAAACCATCATATTGAGCCCAATGGCAAAATGAGTGGAGGAGGAACTCTGATTCCCAATGGTCATGGAGGCAGAAGATGCTGTGAAGGCACACCTTGTCCAAATCCTCAAAGCTGCAGCAGTCCATTGCAACCCTGGTGTTAAATCCTGCATGTCTCATTTCATCTGTGCTGCAGGAGATGGCTCCGTGATCATAGTGTGTGGGTCACTTTGTGGCAAGATGGGATCCACATTAAACAAATTCATACCAGTGACATTTTTCCTGTTTGCTTCGGAGGGCAAAGGTGGCCCAGAACCAGCCGGCCTCCAAGACCAGGCCTCCCGGCACCCTGGGGCAGTCAAAAACGTATACTTGATCAAGTTGCGGCTGACCCAAACATCCTGGTCAGTGTCCCTTTGCTATGCATCATTCCCAGGAACTAATGGAGATGCCTTTTGTTTTCTCTGGTCTGAGTGACACAAGGAAATGCCCAATGGATGCTCGGGTTACTTAAGAAAACTGTTTGTATAGCCATTGAATTAAAGTAAATACTTTATGGAGAAGTGTATACATAGCAATTGTGTATTGTATTTTGCATGAATTTTAGTGAGTGTGTTCAGAAGGACTAAGTCGACTGACAGAATACCTTTTTTTCTCTAGGCAATGGTTTTCGTTGTGCAACATCAGGGGTGAGGTTGGGAAAGGAAGTGAGCCCTGTAAACGTGTCAGTTTCTGGTTAGTTGAATAGGACTTACTCCCCGGGCAAGTAGGTATAGGTTTGCAGCCCTCGCAGTTCTTAAGATTTCCTCACTTTTCTCCAGGATGGAAACTCAGGATTTGAGGACTTGGCAGATGCTGAGGGTCAAGTCTGCCGTAAATTTGTGTTGCCTCCATCCTGGAGTATTTCACTCCCATTGTGGTTCTCCTGCTGGCACCTAATGTGTGAATTGTGATTCCAGTCCAGATGTGTTTTCAAAACCATTTTATTCCCAGGGGCATACTTTTTAGGAAGCAGGTTTACCTGTGGTTTCTAAGGGAGGTTGCACTTTATGAAAAATCTTAAGTTTGCTGCTGGAATGTGAAAGCACCCTTGGAAATGTTCAACATAATGTGCTTTATTTCTATATAAAGCACAACTGTGTATTAAAAAAGAAACCTAGGGGGAGAGAAAACAACCCTGTATACATATACTGTACATTGAACATACACATATTTTTCTGCCCAGATAGTATATATACATTGAGAAGCTATACCCGATTATACAGTGTATGCTGAAAGTTATTGTCATTTATTCATAGGTTTGAGTACTAGGACCTGATCTTTTTAACTCAAATCTAGTCCTTTAAGGTTTTCATAAGTATAGTTTTTTTGTTGCATATTTTTCATAGTTTTGTTGTTGTTCAGTCGCATAGTCGATTCTGACCCTTTGTGACCCCATGGACCACTGTCTGCCAGGCACTCCTGTCCTCCACTATCCCCCTCAACTCGCTCAGCTCTGTGCCCATTGTGTCCACAATACCATATAACCATCTCATTTTTGGCATAGTACAGTATAGTAAAACCTCACATAAAGAGCACCCCACTTAGAGACTAACTCACTTAAAGAGCAGAATTTTATCTGAATGGTCGCCTCGCTTAACTAAAAGCAACCAAAAACTCATTTAACAACTAAATCGGGGTTTGCAATCTCCCCACCAGAAGTCACAATTGGTCACTTACAATGGTGTTTCGCTTAAAGAGCAAACTTGCTTAAAGAGCAATCCTGTGGAACTCATTATGCTCTTTAAGCAAGGTACCACTGTATTTTGTTTTAATGGTTCATTATTGTCTTTTCCCCCAAAGCTGTTCATAACGTACTAATAAATGTGGCTGACTGTGGTATAGTTTCAAGAAGATGAACCTTTGACATTTGAATTTATCATATATAATAAAAGACAAAGAGATTAACATATGGTGTAATAAGGCAAACCAAATATTGGGACAGTTAGATCCTCACTTACAACATAAGGCAATACCAACCACACAAAGCAACGTCTCATACAAAGCATATTCTTTTTAAAAAAATAATTTTTATTAAACTTTTAAAAAAAGGAAAACAGAATCAAAGAGTTACAAAAATACAACATAATTATCCGCATTGAATAAAATCAGCAACAAAGAAAAAACATTCAATATCACAAAACAAAACAACACCAAAACCAAATAAATACATAAATAAAAAGGACATACAATAAAAAAATATATTCACCCACATCCAACCCCTCACCTCCCATAATCCCACAATAACATAACATAATCCCTATCACTCACCCTAAAACCATTCACCATTCTATCGTCATCCCTCCCCCATCCTTCCATTGAAGGACCGGGACCAGAGCGGATTCATTCCAATGTTTAAGAATGACAGATAAATCAACTTGCTCAAAACTGTACAATTATTCCTCATTCTTCTTTCCTTCTACTAATGACTATCTTACCCCTATTCTTTTTATTACTTTTTCATTATGTTATTTCCATCCAACATTTTCAACCCTTATCCACCTTTAACCTTCTTTGACAAGAATTGATTACATTTTCATAATATTTTTATAACTATAATATATTTTTCTCCTTCAACTTTAGGTCAATGAAAAAAAAACTTCTTAATATTTTAGACATTACGTTGACTTAGTATTTAACACAAAATAATTAAGTTATTAAATTTTCTTCCAACTATAATATCCCAAACTTCATTTTCGTATTACCAAACATGCCCTTAGGTAGAACCCTTTTCTCACTTTTCTTTTCCTATATTACTGATAGGTCCTCCCCGTCTTCAACTTATCCATCAATTTAATATTTAATATTTCTCTCTCATGATTATTCTAAACTTCCCTCTTTTATCATTTTTATCAACCCTTTGTTTAGTTCCTCCCAACTCTGTGGTCCATTTAACAACTAAATTGGAGTTCGCAATCCCCCCCAACAGAAGTCACAATTGGTCACTTACAATGGTGTTTCGCTTAAAGAGCAAACTTGTTTAAAGAGCAGTCCTGTGGAACTCATTATGCTCTTTAAGCAAAGTACCACTGTATTTTGTTTTAATGGTTCATTATTGTCTTTCCCCCCAAAGCTGTTCATAACGTATATTAATAAATGTGGATGTCTGTGGTGTAGTTTCAAGAAGATGAACCTTTGACATTTGAATTTACCATATATAATAAAAGACAAAGAGATTAACATATGGTGTAATAAGGCAAACCAAATATTGGGACAGTTAGATCCTCACTTACAACATAAGGCAATACCAACCACACAAAGCAACGTCTCATACAAAGCATATTCATCCCCACCTTATGTTACCAGTACCAAACATGGACACTTACAATAAAACATAAACAAAAGTTAGTCACCATGGAAATGAGATGTCTCAGGAGGGCTGCTAGAGTGACTAGAAGGGATAAAATTAGGAATGAGATTATAAGAGAAATAATTGGAATAGAAACAATTAAAATTACATACAGAGACAACAAATAAAATAATTTGCCCATTTGGAGATAATGGCTTGGAATTCCATACCTTACAAGGCATATATGGTAAGAGAAGAAGGACAGAGACCACAAAGCAGACCCAGAGGAATTTGGAGCGATAACATCAAAGAAATATTACAAGAATACCAAATGACGGTGGTGGAGGCTGCTAGACGTGCCAGAGGAAGAACCTTGTATCTCCCTTGACACCCGAAGGGTTATAAGAGGAAGCAAGAAGTAAAAGAACTGTAGTGTTTATGCATTTTACACAATTATTACTGTATCATGAGAGAAGCTGGCCAAAATCACTTTCTTTTATCTAAAGTTTTCCCTGAATATGTTTTTCACAGTCTAATCATCACCGAACATCATTGCTATTTGTATTGCATTATTAGTAGGTGTGGCATTTATATATAAACTTTAGAAGACTCGACTCTATAAATGTTAACTAATTGCTAGCCTATTAATTTAATTTGGGGAGTATCTGTCACTGTTATACATATTACTTAAGGGAGGGAGTGGAACTGATTCACTTATGGTCTGCCAATAAAGCAGGGTAAACGAACATAAGATTACAATATAAGACAGCACAAGTAGAATTATGCTATTAGAAAATTAATACAGTATATGTATGTATTTTCAGGATTGAGATAAACATGTTAATTTTCAGGTGTAAGGCCAACTGTAAAACCATGCTGAATCCTGGTGATTACTTATAACACATATGTTGAGAATTGCACTGCATGGACTATAATACTGTGTGATATTTTAGGACAGGGGAGGAGTGAGGAACTTTTATAGTTTGGCCTGAATTTAGCCTATATGCTGGTCCATCTGGATCATAGGTCTTGAGCAGGGCCCCTCCCTGAAACCTCTCTGTCAGAAGGGCTGGAAGGGGAAGGGGGGAAAAAAGAGAAGAACGTGTGGTTTAGTCAGTACCACTTCTGCTCTTGTCTAGATCAGAACTGTAACTGGTAGGAAAAATCTGGAGGAACTGTTTTCCATAACACAGCTTGGTCCATTTGTTTTTCTGGCCTAAGTTGGAGAGTAACAAACAAAGCTAAAACACACTTTATACAATGTCTGTGCAGAAATTGGACCCAGAGAAAAATATTCTGTAGATTGGGGCAAATGATGTTACGATTAGAGCCTTATGGGAAGAGGCCATAAAATGGCATTATTTAGCCATGCATAGGTGATACTCAGACTATGGTGGCTTAGGAGTTAAGACACAACTTGTCGACTGGAAGGTCGGCAGAGCACCAGTTTGAGACCCGAGTGCTGCATGACAGAGTGAGGTTCTGTCTCTGTCACAGCTTCTGCCAACCTAGCAGTTTGAAAGCAATAAATTGCAAGTAAATAAATAGGTACCACTTTGGTGGGAAGGTAAACAGTATTCCATGCACTTCGGTATCTAGGCATGCCTGCCACATGTCCATGGAAACATCTGCAAACGCAGGCAGCACTGGCTCCTCGGCTATAAACAGATGAGCACTGAACCTTAGCGTTGGATACGACTGGCTTTCAATTGAGGGCAACTTTTATCTAGTGCTCAGACCCCCCAGCATCAATCCAATTCCCTAACTCAAAATATGGAGTAACACTGCTCTGGGATTTCTTTCTGAAGATATGCTTGGTTAAATGAAAGTTAGGGAAAGTTAAATGAAAGGTAGGTCATATTAGCCAGAGAGCAAACTTAGTAGCTATTCTTTTGGGCATGTTCACTTGATTTGCTCAAACATCATTCTGTAGTAGGGAAAAGAACTAATGCAGACTTTTTAAAACTAGTTTTTGAAAGTTGAACTTTATCTGGCATGCCATTTATAGCCTGATTGAAAGTATGTGGAAATACTGGAAACTGCTGTTTGGCAGTTGAAGGTGAATTTTTCCTTTTCTATATGCACACAAACAGAAACATATGTGCTGAACAGAACCATGTATTGTTGAATGTCCACAAAACCATTTTATTTTATTTTTTACTTCCTTAGTTATTAAGATAGTTGTCCAGAAGATGAAGATAAGTTGGTCTGCATATGACACGTTTGAAGCAAATTTCAGACCTTTGGTCGTAGTTGAGCTTGCAAAAGATACCAAAGATGAAACCAAGGAATGGCTAACAACAAAGATTCTGGAAAAGAAGAAAAATGGCGGTGAGTACAATGAATTTTACAAAAACCTCTGTTTTTAAAAGCTTTTACCATTTCCATTGTAATACGTCGGATAACGTTTACCTCGGATAACGGTAAAATCGCATAATGTTTAGTAATCTGGGGAGGAGAATTGGATCGAATAACGTTAAGGTCGTATGGGATGGATCGGATAACAACCGCTAAAGCCTGTGTGGTTACAATGTATCTCTATGGAGCTTTAACGTTATCCGATCCATCCCATAGGATTTTAACATGCATCGGATAACACTAAAAATTGGATAACACCAAGACTTGTGGAAACAAGTCTTAGCGTTATCCGAGGTATTACTGTACCTATACATCAAAATCTTCTTTGCTGAGCAGTAAAATAGAATAATTATTTTGTTTTTCATCAAAGGAAAATTGTGTTTTAAAAGACAAACCAGAAGATCAGTGTTAGAAACAATGTATATTTTGAAAACTACTAGCTTCTAGAACAGGGGTGGCCAAACTTTTCGCGCCTCGGGCTGGTCATGTGGTTCCTCCTGCCATAAACGTGTCCACGGCTGTTGTAAACGCATTTACAACAGTACCGTCTGCATTTACGGCAGCATTTGTGCAAGCGTGGGCACGTCTTACTTCTGCTTCCGGTAGCGGCGAGGGTTGCGTGGGCCGAATGATTTGTCGCAGGCCAGGTCTGGCCCATGGGCCATAGTTTGGTCACCCCTGTTTTAGAATCTAACTAATGGTAACCATATGTATGTAGCAAGATAGGAAGAAAAACAGTTCTGAAAGGACCAAGGGAGGAAAACCAATCTTAGTTTCGCTATTGGTTAAAATGACATTTTTTTCCTTTAAGGAACCAGTGTTTTAGGGCAAATGCTGTTTATTGTATTGTCTGCCTGCTCTGCCTCCTTGAGTCATACCTTCATATATAAGCAAGTGTTCAAAACAATAGTGCCCCTGAAACTTCCAAAACTACAAAAGTGTGAAAGGCTTGCTGATTTTGTTCGTTTACATAATGTGAAAGGAAATACAGTAGATGGATAATCTCAATCTCTTTGTGTCTTAATGATATAATTGTTTTTAAGTAAGCTGTGTGCTTTGATGTCTTGTTTCGAACAATACTGCAACAGCTATCTTAGAAAGGTTCGGTAGAGGAGAAAATGGGAAGGTGTGCCTAATTTTTTATTTTTCATGTGTTTCCACCGCCCATTGCTTCTCTGCTCTCAATTTCTGCCTCTTAAGTATCCCACTCTGAAACACAGCATTGGGGCTATTACGTGAAAATTTTTGCATTCTGTTTGTGATTTAAAAGCTGTTGTTATCATCTTCTAGCCAAAAATCAGTATAAGTTTCAAGTATTTGAAGGGGAGATGATGAAACCTTTTGTGTAACTCCTTCATGGAAATCAGTTGTCCTAAGCTTTATAAGGCTGCTGCTATAGCCCTTTAGATGCTGGAAATCTATAGCATATGAGTCCAAATTATTAAGTGTTTAATAATGTACCTTAAAATAATGCTGATCAATTTTTTTTGCCTTATTTTAAAGGAGCCCAACTTTTGGTTAAACCCTTGCTGGAGGATGGGCGAGAAATAGAAGGAAGCAAGAACATATTTCTTGTGGGAGCTTCTCATTTAAGACTTCTTCTAGGAGCTGAAGCAGTAGGGTTAGTAAAAGAATGCAGTGATAACACAATGAGAACCTTTACATATACCACTAGAACCTCCTTCAAGGATTTTGCAGGTAAATCAATCCATGTACAGGTTTCCTATAAAGTAACTTATATGTGTTCCACTCTTTACGTAATAGCAATCCAAGGACATTCAGTGTGTTTTTTGAATGTTGACCTTTCTCTGTGTGTACTTCTGAAACTTGGAATGTGATTTTTGTTTTAACACGTTTTTCTGGAGGTGCAGTGTTTTAGTTGTTAGGAAGGTCACCTTGTTATACGTAGGTAGTCATATACAAATTACTGGCTGACAACAAGGGAAAAAAATCTGTTTAGTAGGTACTGCAGTGGCTTAGTGGTTAAGAAGCTTGCCTTGTTAGCTGGAAGGTTGGCAAATCAGCAGTTTTTTAGACCTGCATGGTGGAATGAGCGCCTGTCATCTGTCCCAGCTCCTGCCAACCTAGCAGTTCGAAAGCACTAAATTGCAAGTAGATAAATAGGGACCACTTCAGTGGGAAAAGATCTTGGGGACATGAAAGGAGCCTCATTTGGGTGTCCCCGGAGTGGAGTTTCTCCAGCAAAAATCCTTTCAACCTAGAATAATTTCTGACACAAAATTAGTATTAACATGTTTTTCTGCACTCACTCTCTAAGCTCAAATGTTCCTGCAGTCATGCAGAATGCTATAGAGCTGTTTGCTCTTACTCCATGGGGTAGAGTCAAATCTGTCAATCAATTTTCAACTGCTTTTTTTCTGTCTGTGAGCCTCCTTGGGGGAGCTGGGGGCACAATATTGTTTACTTGATCATGATCCCCAGATGGCCAGGCCCATAGAGCAGTGTTTTCCAACTCTTGGGTTTTGGACCTCAATTCCCAGCAGCCTAAGTCAATTCCTCAGAGCACTGATCAGCCAGTGTACTGTCTTAAAGGTAAAGGTTTCCCTTGCTCGAAAGCCAGTCGTATCCGACTCTAGGGGTCAGTGCTCATCTCTGTTTCTAAGCCGAAGAGCCAGTGCTGTCTGCTTCTGCAGACGTTTCCATGGTCATGTGGCAGGCATGACTAGACACCGGAGCGCATGGAACGCTGTTACCTTCCCACCGAAGTGGTCCCTATTTATCTACTTGCAATTTCTTGCTTTCGAACTGCTAGGTTGGCAGGAGCTGGGACAGAGACGGGAGCTCATTCTATCCTGCAGTACTCGGGAAATGAACTGCTGAGCTTCCGCCTCCCAGTCAGCGTCTTAGTGACTTGAGCCACTGCAGTCCCTGACTTAGGCTTCTGGAAATTGAAGTCCCCCTGTGAGGCTTGTGCCCCACCTAGGAAACCACTTCTTTAGAGCTTCTGGCCAGGTACCAAAGAATGGAGGGCCACATTGATTGGTTCCACTGCCACTCTCTTTACATTTTCCATTACTGCTGCCTTGATGATCTCAGCTCCTTTAGCATCCTACCTCCTCCCCCCCCCCCCGTTGTCAGGTGAGGTCATCATTTTGAACTCTAGATATGGGTCCATGTGGGGTAACGGGCCACAAACCTCAGGTGGTTCCTCTTCACACTTGAACATCTGAAATGGTTGAACTGTTATGTGAGAAAATACAGATTCTGTACAGAAACACAGAACTGTTCTGGAAAATATCCATTTGACAGAAGCATGCCTAGACATGCCAATTTACCCATCCAAGAGAGTATCCAAGCAGGGACTGATAATGTCTTTATTAATTATTTCTTTAAGCATTCTCATGCTTTAGTGGTTTCTTGTACCTTTAAATCTACAAGTTACTAATTCTGCAAAGCTCAGAGTGTGGCGACACTGCAGTTTATGGTTTGGCACAGATGAAATCTATTTTCTGCCAACTACACAATGTACAGTTGATTGAAATTATACCTAGTCCTTCTCCATGGCCATTCATTGCTTTTTGTTCTGTTGGCAGGGGCTAGTGTTTTTTTGTTTTGGGTAGCGATTCAATTTTTGTTGCTTCTTTAGCGTCTGCATCAGCCCAAAGAGCAGTGACAGATGTATCTTAAAATAATGTTGTTGGGATTTTTAAAAAGAAAGTTTTGGCAAGTTACATTAGTGCTGAATTGTTGTAATCATGTAAAACTGCAGTGCTTGTTTGAAATATTGTTGAATGTGAAAACCACAATAAAATTGTTTGAAAGAGAGAAGAGGCATTTTCTTGAAGGGAATGGATGTTCCCGCTGTACTGGACCACATTGAAGAACATGTCAGTAGATCAGTGGCATCCTCCTCAAGTGAGTGCCTATTACAGGGGTAGGCAACCTACAGCCCAGATGCCGGATCCAACCTGCGGCACCAAATAATGCAGCTGCCACTGGCGGAATTGGCCAAGGATTTGTTTACACATTTGCAACAGGTGCGGATGTGTTTCTGGCATCAGTAAACAGCGAGGGGACCACCCTTCAACTGTCTGAAGGAGCATGACCCAGCCCTCGACTTTAAAATGTTGGTGACCTCTAGCCTATTGGCTCTCCTTCAAACAATTTTTATGTTTTTCAGGTTCAGTGATATGTCAGATAAACACTACGGTTTTACAGGTTATTGTACCAATTTGGTGCAATGTCATTTTGCAAAAAAATATTTATGACAAAGAAGGGTGGGTGCCCTGTGATCCTGGTGAGAATTGTAGTGACTTGAAGTGTGGTATGGACTCTTGCCACTGAAATGCCTAGGATAATTAAACATTCTATACAAATGACAATAGTGATTTAATTTTCATGGAAAACTTTGAATTGACCTAAATCAACCTCGAACAGTCTCCATGTCTAGTTGCATTGTTGGTAGACCTTATTTTTGTGTCAATACTAGCAGAATTACAGGACTAGTGCCTTGGTTAGACTTGGTTAGACATCTCTTTGATGACCTACCATGACTCCAAAGTGTACAAGTGCTATGGAATATTTCAGAATGAAAGGCAACATCAATAGTACTATTTCTTTCTGGTTTAGAGGACAATCATGATTTCCTTACAATGGCAGAATGTCAATACATCATTAAACATGAACTTGAAAACCTGAGAGCCAAAGATGAAACAATGATCCCTGGTTATCCACAAGCAAAGCTTTATCCAGGAAAGTCAATTAGTAAGTAACTTTGTATGTCTGTTTTTAATGGCAAAAATTACTAAAAAAAGAGGAATATCTCTGGAAGCGTGCTTTTTGTTCGCTTGAAGAGAACATATCATTTTTATTAGCTTCAAGAGAACATTGCAAGTTGACAGACTCCACTGAAAATATTGTTTTCTGTCAATCTTCAATGGCTGGTGCCCATTTTTCTTTAGAAGAACCTAGAACAGTGATAGCGAACCTTGGCACTCCAGTAGTTCTTGAACTTCAGTTCCCAGAAGACCTGATCAGCAGGAGTGCTGACTTGGGCTTCTGGTAATTGAAGTCCAAGAACATCTAGAGGGCCAAGTTTCGCCATCACTGACCTAGAAAAGTGCAGACATATCAAACTATCAGTTTTTGAACATTTTCAACGTCTTTCGGTTAGTTCATCTGTATGGATTTGTGGTGGTAACAAATTTGGTTTTTTCTGGGGTGTGTGTTGGTTTTTTTTGCATCTAAGTACTGCTTGGTCCTATGGTTTTTTATATGCACGTGTTGATATCGAGGGCTAGATCAAGACCTTAATGGTCCCTGGAGTAACAGGCTTTACGTGGGCCCCTGAATCTCCCCCAATCTGAACTCTTAACACATGACATTTCTCCATCTGCACATTCACAGCTTCAGAGAAGGACAGTGACATTACATACAACAGATCTTTGTGGGGTCATCAGGTCAGGAAGTCTCCTGCCTGATCATTGTCCCAAGAGCCCTACAGAGCTTTAAAAATCCTGAGGGGAAATTCAGAAGCCTGTGTTCATCACAGCTGCAAACTATACTAATAAAGGGTTAAATCCAGAATGAAACCAGAGTATTTCCAAACATATCAAAAGGTCAGTTCTGACTTATGGCAACCCTTTCCAGGTACAGCATACACAGAAGTGGTTTACCATTCCCTTATTCTGTGGGTGCCCTGGGACTGTGCATCTTGTCCTTGACTATGCAGACTGCCCCCCCCCCCCGAAGCACACTGGAGAGTTGATCTCCCAACCTCTGACTCTACAGCCAGAGACCTAAACTCAGTTATCTAGCCAGCTAAAGGGGTTGGCACACCAATACAAATATTTTAATACTAATTTCTATTGCTCTTGCAACTTCTGTTAGTAAAAAGACTTGTAGCCCAACAAAGAGTTCAGCTTCAATTGTTGTGGGGGGAAATAAATACCGGGAAAAGCATGCCCATTTTTATCAAGATGTAGTGTTGAGGAATTAATTGTGAACCTAATAATGTTGTTAAATTTATCCGGAGAGTAGATCCTGGGCTTCAGTCTAGATCAGCGGTAGGTAACATGTAGGCCACTACCTGAATGTGGCCTTGAGGGATCCAGGTGCAGTTAAGTAGCATTCCTGGACCTAACTAGCTACCCTCTTTTTTGAAGGAAAAAAGAGAAAGAAATGGGATTTCACAAAGTTCTATTGTATTCTTTGAGATAGTGAGGGACAATTCTACCATGTTTGAAGTCCCCCCTTTTAATCCCAGAGTCTCTGGTTTTTATTTGAAATGTAAGAAAGAGTGATAATAAAAGAACGAGGGGATTTTTCGCAGTTAAAAATGTATAAGACAAAAATAGAAAGGTGGAGGTTGGAGGCGGTTGCAGTTCTAACATTCAGGGATGGATATGTGTAAACCCTTAATTTCTGGAGATGTTCTG
The DNA here is from genome assembly GCA_030440675.1 of Furcifer pardalis. NCBI lineage: Eukaryota > Metazoa > Chordata > Lepidosauria > Squamata > Chamaeleonidae > Furcifer > Furcifer pardalis. The sequence goes on along the minus strand of CP126897.1, from coordinate 65,977,540 downwards.
TCTGTGGTCCAGATAGTCCATGCTTTAATTTGGCCCTAAGGTTCTTGCAGCAACTAAGTGGCAGTCAAAAGAATGCATTCATATAAAAATCTTACATCTCAGTTCAATAATCTACAATATTTAAAGTAAAGCAATCACATTTATATATCTCCCCATAGCACAGAGTGCACTCTCTGGGCTGTTTGCAAGTTAATTAGCACACACACCCCAATCATCTGGGTACTCATTTTACCAAGCTTGGAAGGATGGAAGGCTGAGTCAATATATAGATCTATGAATATAGTTTCAAAAGAACCAACGGTGTTGGTACATTAGGTGAATAAATGAATCTGGTGCTATATTTTTGCATATATTGTTTTACAAGATTGTTACAAACAATGTCATTAGAGAAGAAGTTTACAATTAATTTAATTTAACTTAATGTAAGATTGTTTGTAGTAACCCTAGTCTCTAATAAGGATTTTAAAATATTATTTGAATAACCATATGATTCACTGTGTTTCTCTTAAGAAAAAAAATACTGCAAAATGTAACATATTTTTTGCTTTGGTTTCAGTGCGAAGGCTAATGACCAATGGTATTCTAATTCAGATCTTTCCACTTCATGACACAGAAGAACTAAAGAAACTTAGGCATTCTTGGTATGGACGACTAAAATTTAGCTACCAGCCTTTAGGTAAGTTGCCATCACTGGAAGAAGACAGGGGGCTCTATTTTTGATATGTTGTGGTCTAGATTAAGTGATGGCGAACCTTTTAGAGACCGAGTGCTCAAACTGCAACCCAAAACCCACTTATTTATCGCAAAGTGCCAACACAGCAATAGGAGAGGAAGGAAACACTCCCATTGGTCTTCTGGGCAGAGGGGTGGGGTAAACTCTGTGCTGGGGGAGGGAAGAAGCAGTCCCATTGGGCTGCTGGGCAGGGGGCGGGGCAAACTTTGTGTTGGTGTGACTGCACGGGTGCCCATAGAAAGGGCTCCATGTGCCACCTCTGGCACGTGTGCCATAGGTTCGCCACCACTGGTCTAGATTGTACAACTTTTTCACATTCACAGGGACCACTGATCAATTGTAAATCAAATTTTAATGTGACTGTATTGGGAAAATGAAGCAAGGCTGTATTTTAAGTAACAGTCCGTGAGTAGGTAGTTATGAATGCCTTGCAAACCAGAGTTGAATGTTGTGGCTTCTTTTCTTGTTGTTATGCTGTGTCTGAATCCGAATACAGTCAAACCTCACATAACGAGTGTTTCGCTTAGCGAAAAACTCGCATAACGAGCAAGTTTTTTGCTAAGTGATCTGACCCGTTATGCGAGTCGGACTTTCTCTATGGAAAAACTCGCATAGCGAATTTTTTCACTGCGAGTTTTCCCCTTGAAATGCTCGTTATGCGAGTTTTTCCATAGGGATTTTGTTTGTTTCGCATAGCGAGCAACCTCACATAGCGAGCAACCTTGGATAACGAATTAAATTCGTTATGCGAGGTATTACTGTATTGGCAATCCTCATGGCAATCAGCCATGACGATTGTCCTGAGAATATAATGCAGTGGCCTTTCATCTGCCTTCTGCATTGCGGCATGATATCTATGTCACTGATCCAGTTCTGTGAGTCACTTTCTGGTCCTGAGCCCTTTTGGCACGCAAAGTTCTCATCAGCCCCAGGCCAGTATTGATAAAGCTGCTTCCCTCCATCAAGATGGATTCAAGTGGGATTTAATCCACTTGGGGATCATCACCCTTCCCTGTGGACTTTGGTACCCAAGGCATTATTCCTCACCGTGGTCAGGTTAGTTAACTGCTCCCTGACACTCCGGCGTTGAGTTACTGGCAGTATAGTCTGTTACCATAGCAGGATTACCTGGCCAGACTCCAGCCTCTTTTGGTGATCTCTAGATAACCACTCACTTTATGTTGATTGTTGCCTGCCTCACAGAGGGGAGAGATTGTGCTATCAGGGCCACAGTAGACTAATATGTCATCTGAGTCTTATGAGGATGCATAGCCTCAGTGAATATGTTGCCTTGTAGAGCTTTCAGCAAGTTCTTGCGGCTGGTCTGATAGCACAGGAGGCTATTTGTTGCCCTGTTGGGGTCTCCATTGGTTCTTTTTCTGACCAACACTGATGCAATCTCATTGCTTTCTTGGTTACTTCAGCAATAGGTGGCTAGTCTTGGATGGCTGGGAGGAACGTTAGAAGTTTTTTTGTAGTGATAGCTGTGTTAGTGCGTGCAAGCATATCAGAGAGTAAACAAAACAAAAAAGGCAAAAACATGACACCTTAAAGACTAACTGTTTGAGTCTTACACACTGACTAGCCACACTGATTTGTAAACTTATCTGTTATGTTTGCCAACCGTTGTGTGCCTCTGTACCTGATGTGTATTAATTGATGCCACAAACTCTCACTCTTATGTCTGACAATGTGGCCTTGGATCAACTATAGCTAACATTAAAATACAGCAGTTAGTCTTTAAAGTGCCACAATGTTTGTGTCTTTTGTTTTGTTTAGGGCAGTGATGGTGAACGTTGGCACTCCAGGTGTTCTTGGACTTCAGTTCCCAGAAGCCCAAATCTCTGTGATTTGAGAGTTTACTGCATATGTGTAGTAAACCCATTTGTGTATGCAGTAAACCCTGGATTCACAGAGACTTGGGCTTCTGGGAATTGAAGTCCAAGAACACCTAGAGTGCCAAGGTTTGCCATCACTGGTTTAGGGACTGCAGTGGCTCAAGTGGTTAAGTCGCTGAACGCACGACTGGAAGGTCAGAGTTCAATTCCTGAGTACTGCAGGATGGATTGAGCTCCTGTCTCTGCCCCAGTTCCTGCCAACCTAGCAGTTTGAAGGCAAGAAATTGCAAGTAGAAAAATAGGGACCACTTCAGTGAGAAGGTAAACAGCATGCCTGTCCACGTGTCCACAGAAACGTCTGCAGACACAGACAGCACTGGCTCTTTGGCTATAAACAGATGAGCACTGAACCCTAGAGTTGGATACAACTGGCTTTCGAGTGAGGGCGACCTTCACCTTTACTTTTGTTTTGTTTATTCTCTGATATGACTATTAGAGTTAGTCTCATTCTGAATATGAACTACTTCAAAAATGGGAATTTTGGTTTTGCAAACCCAGTGACTTACGCATACATACTTTAAAAGAGCACTGAGACATTTTGAAATTGTTGCTGCCTGTTAGCGATTGCTCACAGCCTCCATCCATTTGCAATGATTGGCCACACATTTTAGCAGAGACAAAACATTTCTTTCAGTGGTTTGTGAAAGGGCAGAGATCGCTGCCTGGTGATAAGCCACATGACTACTCTCCCGAAGTTTGGGAGGCTCCTGTGTAATCTGTTTCATTGTTAGGAAAACATGGAGAATGTGGGGCAGGAGGGGAAGTCTTGGATCATCAAGAATTGCTTCCCCTTGGAGTCATTTAATTGCCATTGATGATTTTTGATAAGGGGCAGCCGTTTTATTTCTAGAATGCTCTTGGAGGGTTGGGGGGGCACATGAAATGGCACCACTGGCTGGATCTGGTTGGGAACCCCTGCTCTAACTGGTGCACTGATTTACAGTTAATAAGATTTGGAGTCAGGAAGGCATATACAGTAATACCTCAGATAATGCTAAAATCGCATAACGTTAAGTAATCTGGGGAGAAGAATTGGATAGAATAACGTTAAGGTCCTATGGGACTGATCGGATAACAACCGCTAAAGCCTGTGCAGTTACAATGTATCTCTGTGGAGCTTTAACGTTATCCGATCCATCCCATAGGATTTTAACATGGATCGGATAACACTAAAAATCGGATAACACCAAGACTTGTGGAACCAAGTCTTAGCGTTATCCGAGGTATTACTGTATGGAGAGTTAGGTTTATACCACTGCTCTCCCCCCTCCTTGCTATAAGACAGTGATAGTGAATCTTGGCACTCCAGGTGTTCTTGAACTTCAATTCCCAGAAGCCTTGACTTGGGCTTCTGGGAATTGAAGTCCAAGAACACCTAGAGTGCCAAGGTTCACCATCATTGCTATAAGACATGTTCTCGAGGATGAAGGGTGGCTGGCAGGGCAGGTGTGGGGCTCCAGGAATGTGGGATCCCATGTTGGGTGGCTGATCTGATGGGACAGCCACCCCTCTCGCTGTTTTAAACTTTTTAAACTTTTTAAATTTTTAAATCTTTTTAGTATTTTGTAAATTACAGTTTAATTTTTTTTAAATTAATTTTAAACCATATTGCTGAATTTGTAGGGGTATAGTGGGATTGTTTAGTTTGTTTTGCACTCATGTGGGATTTTGCATTATTTAGTTGTTTTGCACTCATGTTGTAAACCGCATAGAGTTGGGTTCGCCTGATTGGGGCGGGATAATAAATCTAAATAAATAAATAAATAAAAATAAGATGATAACACTCAGGTGGCTGTACAGCGGATTATGGTAGCATTTATGCTTAGGTGCCATTGTAAGCATGGCTGTATAGGGCGAATACAATGTCTTTACGTCTGACAAGTTGCATATAGTCCTTGAAGGCTTTGATGTTTCAAACTAGAAGCCTTTTCAACCAAATTGACACCAGGGGCTTTGTTATATAAAGCAATAGTATAGCATTGAATAGTATTATATGTTACATTACCCAACTGCAAAGATAAAGTAGATTTTCAGAATGTGATGATTAAATTGCCCTTCTTTTCTTTCCACAGATGAAATTCGCTGCTATTTTGGTGAAACAATTGCTTTCTATTTTGCATTTTTGGAGTATATTACCTTTGCTTTGATTCCAATGGCAGTCATTGGAATTCCATATTATTTCTTTGATTGGGAAGATTATGACAAGTATGTGCTATTTGCAGGATTCAACCTTCTTTGGTCTACTGTTATTCTTGAACTCTGGAAGAGGTGTTGTGCCATTATGGCCTACAAGTGGGGCACTCTATTGATGAAGCGGCAGTTTGAGGAACCTAGACCGGGGTTTCATGGGGTTTTAGGTATCAATCCTGTGACTGGGAGAGAGGAGCCAGTATACTCAAGCTTCAAAAGACAATTAAGAATTTATCTCGTCTCGCTACCTTTTGTGTGCCTTTGCCTCTACCTCTCATTGTACATCATGATGATCTACTTCGACTTGGAATACCATGCACTTTTATATCATGAAGAGAACCAGTCTGACTTAAGCAGTTTGCTGTTATATGTGCCCAGCATAATTTATGCTGTCGTGATCGAAGTTATGAACCGCATCTATAGATATGCTGCAGAGTTCTTAACCTCATGGGGTAAGATTTCTCAATATTTCTTCCTGTTCTTTCATTGTAAAAAAAATTGTTCTTGATCCCCCCCACCCCTCAACCTGGCTGATCATGCTATAACACAGTGGTTGCCGACCTATGGCACACATGCTGTCGCCCCAGCACAGAGTTCACCCCATCCCTCTGCCCAACAGTCCAATGGAAGTGTTTTCTTCCTCCCCCCAGCAGAGAGTTTGCCCCATCCCTATGTGGTGTGAAGGGCAGCCTGTTGAATTTGGGCACTGAACCACTGTGTGATTGCTTTAGTTTGTCATTTAACTTTGTGATAAAGAACAGCTTCTTTATCTAAACTGTCGTGCTCATCCAATGTGAAGTTCTCCTTAATAGCTGTTATTTCAGCTGAACATTTGAGAATTGACTCCATGATTATTAAACTCAACAATCTAGTGAAATATTATTCCATGTGCTAACTATATCACAATCTTTAGTGATTGTGTATTTTAACAGATATAATATTTCTTTGCAGTCATTAAGGATTCCTTGTAAAGCACCGCTTTCAGTAACGCAAAAGTAATAAAAACTCATAAATCTCAGGAAACAATGGAAATAATTTCTATCCACTGTGAATGATTACCGTATATACTCTAGTATAAGCTGACCCCAGTACAAGCCAAGGTACCAGAAAATAGTTTGACCCAAGTATAAGCTGAGGGTGGGAAATGCAGCAGCTGCTAGTGAGTTTCAATAACCAAAACACATGAAAATATGGTAAAATTAATTAAATCGTTGGTGCATCTCGATCCAGCACAGTCTTGGGACCCCTCGTGGTCGTTGACCTGAGTATAAGCCGTGTCCCCTTTTGGGGACTTATTTTGGGGGCTAAAAAACTCGACTTATACTCTAGTATATATGGTAGTTTGCAAATCAGTATTTTGAGATATCTGATGTATACCCAATTAGAAGAGGTCTTAGAAAAATGAAGTTAGAAAAATGAAGTAGTTCAAATATTGAGAATAACAAATACATTGAATGGGTTCAGGGTGGAGGTCTGCATAACAGTCATGCAAATATGTCTGTATATGTGTCACTGTTACGCATGCACACACAAATAAGAAAGTCAGGGATGTTGGGATATTCTTCACATGTTCATTGTGTAGGGTTTTTTTTTTTGGCTTGAACATAGAAAACTAAAGTTTAAATTTCCACTCAGAAATTTCTACTTAAGGGCAACCTGTCTTATGAAGTTGAAACTCTGGTGTGAATTTCAGCAAATTAAGTAATGGAATTAGTGCATAAACTTCTTAAGATCGGCATCCTGACTTTTCCTTCTCGTGTTCTAAGAACAAAACCAAAATCTGCTCTGACTGGATATCATCTCAAACCATAGTTTAATATTAGCTATCTGAGTAGGCTTAAAGGAGAAGCTCACATGCTTTCTTTCCCACCCTTTTCAGTGTGTTTTCTGCATTTCTATATTCTTATTAAAAACTGCTTCATTTGAAGCAGGTAAACTTCTATTTGCCATGGATCTAGACACAATTTAGAGAACACGGCATGCAAAGGGATGAAGGAGGTAAAAACAGAAGTCAGTTTTAGTTTTATGTCCTTGGCCTTATGAGCCCATGTGGACTTTTCCTCTAACAGTGAGAATTCCAGACAATTAAAACTGCCATCAGTTTCTTTTACAAGTTTGGTAGTCTTAATTCTTGAAGCTGGTTGTAGTAAGGGAATAATTAGTATCCAGGGTTTCAGATTAGCAATCAAGAAAATTAAAGAGAAAAGATGTCCATAAAATAGTTGATAATTTCTTTTGTTCAATTGATAGCTTACTTTCCACCTAGGAAACTGTGCTGTTCTTTCAGTACCCTCAGAAAGTGAGCTGGATTAAGGCCCTATGATACATTGAGTAGAAGACAGATGGTCAATCACTTCAATTTGTTATAATCAGTTGATAGTCTCAGTGATGAGCAGATGTTCATGTTGACTATAATGTGCTTCATGTTCTTCTTGTATATTCTTTATTAAAGAGGATGTGACTGCACTTTAATGAATAAATAGTTATTCACAGAAAATGAATTTGTCTTGCTGCAGTACAAGAAATACAGAAACAGAACAAAGTTAAAATTGATTAAAATATATAGAAGTCTAGTCAGGGCAGTCTGTGCACAATGCAATGTTTTTCATAGTATTTTAAGGGGTCTTGACAATAGGAAAAAAAGAAATTCATGACATGGCCAGGATGAAAGAATGCTGAATAGCTGGAGATACTTTACTAATGGATGTAGAGACTACCAGTATCAGCATGTTTTGTGAAGGTTAATTAGCATATAATAAAACAAGTTAAATTAAATGTTTCCTTTTGATTTAGATTTCCTCACAGAAGGTATAATTTAGGGGATGAGGAACATAGAAAGATGTAAGACGTAGTAGAAGGGTTTTGGATTAGGTATGATAATGAGAAATGATTTATATGAAAATTGGTAACTGAAGTTGGGATTTTTTTAAAAAAATTTATCCTCCATAAGTTTTTTTTAATGAAAGCACATTTTATTTTTGTTTCTGGGGTTTTTTTGTACACTATTTATATTAAAATTCAGTAATAAAAAAAAATAAAGAAAGCATAATGCATAGTAAATTATGTGCTGTCAAGTGAATTATGACTTATGGTGACCCTTGTCAGGGTTTTTAAGATAGTCAGTACTCAGATGTCGTTTACCATCCCATGCTTATGTGGGCTTCCTGGGACCATGCAGTTTGCCAGTGGCTCTTCCAGGAAGCACGGTGGGGAATTGAACTCACAACCTCTACCTTTACAGCCAGAGGCCTTACGGACTGAGCTACTTAGGCAGCTCAGTGGCTTAAAACCAGAAATACTGTTAATAAAAATCTCAGGCTGTCAGGTTGATTAAAACCTATGGTGAATCTTCTCAGGGTTTTCTAAGTATCAAATACTCAAATAGTTTATCATTTTCTCCTTTTGGGTATGTTTTGGGACTGTGTAGGTTACCAAAGGCTACACAGATTGACTACTCCCTGAAGGCATAGTGGGGAATCAAATTCCCAGCGGTTAGCTTATTGAATGGGTACACAGAAAGAGTCTCCTCAAAGACTGGTATTTTTGAACTACGATCAACGTGCCTCTTCCAATGGTAATCTTGTACCGGCTAATCTTTCTCACACTTGGTCAGGCAAAAGGAACTACAGAATGAACCCCACAAAGGTGGCTTCATTTTGGCAGTTTCACGTCTGGCCTAGACATGGAAGAAGAAGCTTTCTTACCTCTTCAGCCAGTTATAACTATTGAACATTTATTTAGTGCTGTAAAGGTTCACACACAACACAGATAAAATTCTACACCCCATAAGGATTTTGCACATCCCTCAGTTTTTCACAGTATATCTTAGTTGTGTTGTATCTTAAATTTGTTGGAAAAGAAGTGTTTTCCCTTTACTGTATGTGATATGTAAAATACTTCACATTTTACTTACAGTAATTTAAATTTAATAAGACTTTTTGTTCAATTTCAGAAAATCACCGACTTGAGTCTTCATATCAGAATCACTTAGTTCTGAAAGTCTTAGTGGTATGTATACTTGAAAACCTTTGAATTATGTGAGCTCCATTAAAATTAATACAGTTTCCTAGTATATTAGCCTACCGATTTCAAGCACAAATTGGCACATCATATCTACTCTGTTATCATTTTCTCCTGCGTTACAACCTTCCCTCATTATGTTATTATTGCCTTACTCTCTTTTAATAATAAATGTACAACAGGGGTGCCCAAACTTATTGGGCTGTGGGCCGATCATGTGGTTCAGGGAGCTGGTCATTAAGGCACGGGGGGGCGGGTGAATACAGTATTGGATTTCAGCTTGAAACTGAGAATATATTGTAACTATTAAGAAAGATCAGGATTTCTAAAAGTTCCAATATTCTTTTCTCCTCCTCCGATTATGTTGTTCAAACAGGATGCCTGCGTAACTTACAGATTGATTAGTTATGGAGTGGATACCTTAGGCAAATAGTTACAGAATGGTGTTTTAGAAGAAAACCTTTTTAAAAATAGGCAAAAATTCGTTTTAACAAAATAAAAATAAAATACTAGTTAATTCAAATGTTTGTACAATACAGTAATACCCCGTATAACGCGAGTATCATATAGCGCTAAAACCGTATAACATTACAAGATTTTCGGAAAAATCTTGTATCAAATAACGCGATTTTAACGTTATATGGAACAAGCGTGTGCGGGGGGGGGGCAGTTGGATTGGGTAGAACATCTACCCAAACCAACCCCCCCCCAGTGCCCGCCCCCACAATGTTTGGAAAGGGTACGGGGATCCTTACCCTTTCGAAACTTCGAGCGTGCTCGTGCGTGTTGTTCGGGGTTAGGGCAGGAGACGGGAAAGACCCCCGTCTCCTGCCCTAACCCCGAACGACATGTGCGCGCTCGAAGTTGCGAAAGTTTAAGGATCTTTACCCTTTTGCAACCTCGGGCGGCCTGGAGGCTTGCGCAGCGGCGGTGACAGGAGGATGCGGGAAGGTCCTTCGCATCCTCCCGTTACCGCCGCCGTGCTGCGGAAGCCTCCAAGCTGCCCGAGGTTGCAAAAGGGTAAAGATCCTTACACTTTCACAACTTCGGGCGTCCGTGCGAGGCGCGGCGGCGGTGAGGGGAGGATGCGAGGGACCTTACCGCATCCTCCTGTCACCGCCGCTGTGCCGCGGAAGCCTCCAAGCTGCCCAAGGTTGCAAAAGGGTAAAGATCCTTACACTTTTGCAACTTCGGGCGTGTGCGCGAGGCGCGGTGGCGGTGAGGGGAGGATGCGAGGGACCTCACCGCATCCTCCTGTCACCACCGCCGTGCCGCGGAAACCTCCAAGCTGCCCGAGGTTGCAAAGGGGTAAAGATCCTTACACTTTTGCAACTTCGGGCATGCACGCGAGGTGCGGCGGTGGTGACAGGAGGATGCGAGGGACCTTACCGCATCCTGTCACCGCCGCCGTGCCGCAGAAGCCTCCAAGCTGCCCGAGGTTGCAAAAGGGTAAAGATCCTTACACTTTTGCAGCTCTGGGCGTGCGCACGAGGCGCAGTGGCGGTGAGGGGAGGATGCGAGGGACCTTACCGCATCCTCCTGTCACCGCCACCATGCCACGGAAGCCTCCAAGCTGCCCAAGGTTGCAAAAGGGTAAAGATCCTTACACTTTTGCAACTTCGGGCGTGCGCGCGAGGCGCAGTGGCGGTGACAGGAGGATGCGAGGGACCTTACCGCATCCTCCTGTCACCGCCGCCGTGCCGCGGAAGCCTCCAAGCTGCCTGAGGTTGAAAAAGGGTAAAGATCCTTACACTTTTGCAACTTTGGGCGTGCACGCGCGTGTCATTCGGGGTTAGGGCAGGAGACGGGGGTCTTTCCCGTACCTTGCCCTAACCCCGAACGACACGCGATCGAGTGCCTACCGGGAGGGGGGGAATGCCGAGCCTTGCCTCGGCGTGGTTTGTCCCAGACGTCAGGGGTTTTTTTTAAGCGTTGTTCTATCAATGTATCGAACAACGTTAAAAATCGTATAACATGATGACTCGTGGAACCAAGTCATCACGTTATACGGGGTACTAGTGTATAGTTATTTGTTTGACTTACTTTTTTTTTCTAGTCCAAAGGCTTAAGGAGTAAAAAAATTCAAATCTATTTGCACAATGTGGCTTCTTAAAAAGATTGTTTGGATATACAAAATGCAGTATCAGTGCACCATTTCACAAAGTTCTCCTTCATGATTTCTAAAAGCCTATACCAGTGATGGTGAACCTTTTAGAGACCGAGTTCCCAAACTGCAACCCAAAAAACACTTCTTTATTGCAAAGTGCCAACACAGCAACAGGGCTTCTGGGCAGAGGGGGCTAGGGAGGAAGTGCTCCCATTGGGTAGAGGGTTGGGGTGAACTCTGTGCTAGAGGTGGAAGGAAGCTCTCCCATTGGGCTGCTGGACAAAGGGGCGGGGTGAACTCTGTGCTGGGGTGACTGCACGGGTGCCAAAAGAGAGGGCTCCGAGTGCCACCTCTTTCACGCATGCCATAGGTTCGCCATCACTTACCTATACTATTGGGTTCTTTTGCACCTGTGTGGACCTTTCAAGAAATGTATATAGGTGAGCATCATTATGGCAGGTCCTGTTTTTCTGGTGCACATGTCAGGTATCTCTCCCCCTTTCTTTCATTTACCTTTTTTATCGCTGAAACATCGGAATTTGGGAACTTTTCAATGTTTGTTGTCTCATTCCTTTTAACTGAGTATTATGCCCCAGTTTTTCTTCTTGCCTAGGTTTTCCATGATTTTTCCCTGCCTTCAATTGATGTCACTTTAACCTCTTTTTGCCTAGTGAAAATGTCTATTATTTACAGTTACAGGTTGTCCCTCCTTTTTATCTGTGAGAGATACATTCTGAGACCTACCATGGATACCTGAAACCACAGATAGCAGTGAACCTTATATTTAACACATATATCTGAGACATAGAAGTGGGGACAGTGTTTCTCAACCTTTGGGTTTGGACTTCAATTCTCAGAAGCCTAAATCAATTCCCAAAAGTACTGATCGGCCAATGTACTGACTTTGGCTTCTGGGAATTGAAGTCCCCTTGTAGGACATGTGCCCCACCATGGGAACCACTGAGTGGGGGCAAGGTTTCAAATGCCTCTGTTGTTCTACATGAGAGCTATCAAAACATCTGCCTCAATTCCTTGTAATTATTATACTGCAGACAGTGGCATCTAGTGGCCACCTCTGGTAATTCTCCATAGAAATAGTAAAGGTTGCCCTTGCTCAAAAACTAGTTGTATCTGACTCTAGTTTGTGGTGCCCATCTCCATTTACAGCCAAAGATACAGTGATGTTTGTGTCTGCAGACATTTCCGTGGTCATATGGCAGGCACATGGAATGCTATTACCTTCCAAATGAAGCGGTACCTATTTATCTACTTGCAATATCATGCTTTTGAACTGTTAGGTTGGCAGGAGCTGGATTAGAGACGGAAATTTACTCTGTCGTGCAGCACTCTGGTCTTGAACTGCTGACCTGTTGACCTTCCTGTGTTCAAGTTTAGTGTCTTAACCATTAAACCATTGTTTATTTCAGAGATTTTTTATTGAATATTTTTAGACCTTGGATAACTGGGATTACAAATGCTGAACTTAAATATATTGGCTGGGAGGATGTATTCTTGTCTTCTCTTTCTGGGAGAAACAAGCAATATCAGAACTTTTAATATTTGCCTATTTTTCACTATCTGTGGGAGAAAAACAGAAAAGTCTGAGGTGGTGTCTACATTGTTATTATTTACTTATTAGTTCACATTTATATTGCCGCCCACTCGCCATAGCGACTCAGGGCGGCTTACAAACATTACAATTATTGCTCTAAGGTTTGTGTGTGAGCGCATGCGTTTCCCTTCCCTCGCCTGGACTTCCCCCACTTATTCTACCCCCCCCCAACTATCTCCCACCCTGCAAAAAACAAACAAACCGTGTACACCTTCCCTTGGCGAACCCCCCCTCCCCATAGGCACCTCTCTGTTCCTCCCTTTCCCCTTTTCTTCCGAGGGAGGGTGGAGCATTTCCCCCCCCCCCCCCCAATTTGGTGTGCTCTGGGTATAGGCAGGTTTACTATTTTTGCCAGTGACCAAATAATATAAATGCCAGCATTAACCAATGTATCCAAGAGCATTCCTATCTGCACTTTTCTGGCTCCAGGTCAGAGCGCTTTCTTTTTAAGGTATGGATAACATTGCTCTGTTTCCTTGGGTTTTTTTGGGTTTTGTTTCCAGAATTATGGAATTCCAGCCTTTTGTGGAACCCACTTAAAGAGGCAACAGAGAGGAAGGTTTAAATTTTAAATTGTTGCTAATGCATCAGCACTCTGTTTGCAACAATGACAAAGACATTCAAAACTTATCTGTCCTTACTTTCCAAAGGTGAACAGCAAGGAGGATAAAAGGGGGAATTTGATCTCAAGATCATTAATAGGCTTCCTTTCTGTGCCTAAGCTGCTTAACAATCTTGAGAAATTGGAAGCTTTCTGTTTAAAAAGAAAGATGCCTTGATTGTGCTAAACGGGGTCAGTTGATGTACAGTTTGATTGATTGTTGCAGATGGAAGCAAGCATCCCAAATTTCATACCTCATCTCAAAGCAACTTTGCTTAATATCTAGACCCAAATACCATAGTTCCCCATATCCCACACTTTCAGAAGGAACCAGTTGAGTTGCATTGTACAGGCTATGCTGTTCAGATAGGACAGGGTGCCCAAACTACCACTTGTGGGCCAGATCCAGCCCACGGCACCAATTAATCCAGCCTGTGCTGCTCCCAGAAGCGGAAGTAAAACACGCATGGATGTGTGCATAACGCTCCTGCGCATGATGCTGCCGTAATGACTTGCGGCGTCACAAATGTGTTTATGACAGCCATGGTTTGTTTACAGCAGTGTTATGCGCCTGCACACGCACATTTTACTTCTGTTTCCGATGGGAGCAGCCACGTGACTGGCACGCTCAACCACGTGGGCGCCCTTGAGATAGGAGATAGTCCAGATCCTGATTGAGGTCAAGAGACTCCCCCCCCCCCCCCAGGAGTCATTTTTCTTACCAATCAAAATTTCCATTCTGGCAGTTTCATGTCTGGCCTAGACGCAGAAGAAAAAGATCTCCTTGGTATTATAAGAGATTGTGACTACATATCTAGAGCAGGGGCGCCAAAACTTTTCAGGCCGCGGGCCAATCATGTGGTTCAGCCCCCAATGCCAATTCATCTGGCCCGCAAAGTCCTCGTCGCTCCTGGAAGCGGAAGTAAAACACTTGTACGGGCACGTTTTACCTCTGCTTCCAGGAGTGATGAGGGCTTCGCGGTCTGGATGAATTGGCGTTGGGGCCGCATCTGGGCCGTAGTTTGGTCACCCCTGCTCTAGAGGGAGATTATTTCACTAACCCTCTTACTAGTGGAAACATTGTTTCCTTTGACATTGGACCCTTTATAGTACCACCTGATCCCTGGTACCATCCTTAGTCAAGGAAAACCTAGAAAGGTAAGAGAATTGCCATGCTTCTCTAACCTTACACTTAAAATGGTTTTTCTTGTTCCGTTCACATTAGGGAAATGTATGAGTAAAATTTGTAAACTATATCTAAATCAGCCATATCTAGTTTTCTGCAGAGGTAAAGATATTCTTCCTCCAGTTGTTTCATTTTCACACATAGACACACACACCAAATTTCTGAGTTTCATTTAAATCAAGATACTGTACTCTGTTGCTTACCACCTTTTCCAATCTGTAAAATGACCTTGAAAAATCCCTCCACACTGGATGTTTGGAGAACACTAGCATTCTGTATTTAAGGGGCTAAGCCTCGGAGGAAAATCTGTAAGGCTTTTTCCATGTTACAGAGAACACAAACTAGGATTGCAGGTTTCTTCCACAAAGACTGTCAACATGGATTATTGACTCCAATAAAACGTTGCTGTAATTTGCAACATAAGCAGCTTCCACAAACCATAGTGGGGCATTTTGTGAAATCTGTAGCCATATTTATGCTTGTATAGCAGGGAGGTTTCCCTTCCTGACGTAAGTTGAGCAGTGACCTGGTCACAAACATCTACTTTCATCCGGCATTATCGGGTTGATGTAAGGTTGCAAACAATGCTAAATTTGGCCGAGCCTTGCTCTCTTCAGTGTAGAAGCTTCTCTGCAGAAACAACACAATGGCTTAATGGCTTGTCTATTGACACAACCCTTTTAACCTTAACTAAGGCATAACTAGCTATTGGTTTTATGCAGTTATCTTGAAAATGAATGGTAGTTGTCGAGAACAGTCTTGCTGTACATGTACTTACTAGAACTTCAGGCCAATATCCTGCTGAGGATTTCCCCCCATGCAGTCATTGCATAAATGCTTGTAGGATGTGTGATGCATGACTAGTTGTGCAACTAGTTTCTAAATGAGACAGGTGCTTGTGCAGTGTTAATTGTATGTAGAGCAACTTGATAGTGGTCCAGGTATTTAAAAAATAAACTGTGAACTGAACGTTGTATTGTGTTAAAACAACATTTATATAAAATATATAAACAGCTAAAACCTGTTACCAAATTCCTAATAAGGCAGTGTATATACAGGTTATATACAGTGTATATGCAGGTTATATAAAGTGATGGGATGTTACCGGTTTGGACCGGTTCGCCCAAACCGGTAGCACCCCATCAGGAGGGGTTGCCGGGGTGGTGGCAAATCCCTGGGCAACTGGTTCGGTCGCCTCTCTGGCCCCCTCCAGAAATGTATTTCTAGTCAGCCAAAATGGCTGCCCAGAACTGTGCATGCGTCAAACCTCTGTTTGACGCATGCACTGTTCTTTTTTTTAGTGTGCATGCGTCAAATAGAGGTTTGACGCATGCACACTAAAAAAAGAACTGCATGCGTCAAACGGAGGTTTGACGCATACGCAGACATTTTTATTTTTTATTATTTTTTGCTCTCCCCATGACGTCATGACTTCGGCTACGCCCATGATGTCCATGACGTCAAGGTGGGGTAGCGAAGATTTTGACAACCCACCACTGGTTATATATTAAAACAATAACCTGGCCAAAGCTATTTATGTGTTTCTATAATGATTGATGACTGGATGATCAGCAGATCAGCTGTTCAAGACCCGGGTGCTGAATGACAGTGAGCTCCCATCTGTCCAAGCTCTTGCCAACCTAGCAGTTTGAAAGCATGAAATTTCAAGTAGATAAATACTGTAGGTACCACTTCATTGGGAAGGTAACAGTGTTCTGTGTGTTCCGGTGTCTAGTCATGCCTGCCACATGACCATGGAAATGTCTGCAGAGCTCTCTGGCTGTAAACAGATGAGCACTGAACCCTAGAGTCAGATATGATTGGCTTTCGAACAAAGGTGACCCAAAGGTATTCAAAACATAAAGCAGCATCTTGCTCCTGGATCCTTTTTACTAAATCTGGAAATGATGGAGTTTAAAATATTAAAATAAAAAAAAATGAGATGTAACTTAATGATGGGGGTAGGGGAAATGGAAATCAGGATCTTATAAGGATAATGACACTGAAAAAGGAAACTGATTTCAACATTCAGTGAAGCCCTATATCTCTGTAACTACTGAAGTGGTGGGCAGGTTCCTTGAGTGAAATCAGTGGACTGTCTACCTGTTTACAGGTGGAAAGGGGTCAACAGCAGAGTTTGAGAATAACCTAGGAAATGTACTTATGGTAGGTAGGGAAATAACTGAAGAGGAATGAAGGAGTTTATGGAAGAAAAGAATGTTAAAAAATATGTAAGAATTAAAGAGAACTTTTCTAAAACAATATAGAGATGGTACTTAAAAAGAGTAAAAATGAATTGTTATACTTCTTAATATTCTGTAACACTTTGGGCGTATAATTGCAAGGTTGGGGAGCTAGTACATGAAACTTTCTGGAGAGAAATAGGGTGCTGTAAATAAAAATGACAAAGTAAATTAAAATGAACAGATATTGATGGGGTCACGTAATTTGTGTTTTAATTTGTTATTATATGTTTATTTTGTGCATATTGATTTATGTCTGCTTTAGAAATTAAAATTTAAAATTCCTGTTTGTAACTGTTCTTTGAGGCAATTTGTTTAGCTCCAGCATGAAGTAAAGGGCTTGCATTGGAGTGGCATACTGAATAAACATTCTCAATTTTTGCTTCCCCCTCCTTTTCTGCTTATTACTATGGTACTTAATACTACTAGGACTAAGTGCATTCTCATGTTTATTTTGTGTGGATTTTTTTTTCAACTGGCTGTTGTAAACAAATTACCACATGGTGGCAGCGCAAGATGGGGAAGTGACATGGTTGGGTTGATTTTGTCCCTCTGACTTTACCTTTCCTCTTTCAAATTAAGATACTCAAATGATGGTATTTCATTTTTTTTCTCTTGCAGTTCAACTTCTTGAATTGCTTTGCTTCTTTGTTCTACATTGCATTTGTCTTGTTTGACATTAAGCTTTTGAGACAGGTAAGTAAGAAGGAACCTGTATACAAAAAGAACAAAAAAAATGATCTTATAGCTTTAAAGGCAATGTACAGTGGAACCTCGGTTAACAAATTTAATGTGTTCTCTGGGCAGCCTAGAATGAGATGGCTAGATGGTATTGTGGACACAACGGGCATGGAGATGAGCGAGTTGAGGAGGATGGTGGAGGACAGGAGTGCCTGGCGGGCGGTGGTCCATGGGGTCACAGAGGGTCGGAATCGACTGTGCGACTGAACAACAAACAACTGGGACCTTTTGTACTACGAAAAATTTGTAAAGCAAATTTCCCATAGGAATGCATTGAAAATCAATTAATCCAATCTAGGAAAAATTTGTTAACCTAGCCACTATTTTCTATGGATTTCCTTTTGTTATGTGATTTTTGTGTTAACAGCCATTTGTTATGTGAGGTTCCACTGTACTAACTTTGGAACGTTGTACCAGCCAATACATTTTATAATTATAACTGAAAGAGAGATGCCTTCAGTTTTTATTGTCAATTTATATCAGATGGGTTCAGAAAATAATTACAGATTAGGAAAATAATTCCAGAATTGGTCCAAGCAGCTTTTTCATTTGTGATGAACTATTTGGATAAGACATTCTTATAACTGTTTTAAGTGGATTATCTTCCTGTCATATGAAATCATATCTGATATGTTTTGTTGTTGTTCAGTCGCACAGTTGATTCTGACCCTTTGCGACCCCATGGACCACTGTCTGCCAGGCACCTCTGTCCTCCACCATCCTCCTCAACTCGCTCAGTTCTGTACCCATTGTCTCTACAATACCATCTAGCCATCTCATTTTTGGCCGTCCCCTTTTTCTTTTGCCCTCCACCTTTCCCAGCATTAAGGCTTTCTCAAGTGAATCCTCTCTTTTCATTTGATGTCCAAAGTACTTTAGCTTCATCTTTACTATTTGACCTTCAAGGGAGCAGTCAGGGTTGTTTTAACTGCTTATTTGACGAACTTGCCATACCTTGTAATAGCTTATCTATTTCGATATTGCACAATGACAACATCATTCCTTTACACTGAACATTATTCTATGATATAGCTGTTGAAAATGATATTGATTTTGATTATAATTCCTGGGGGCCCATTATTTAGCATATATTTTTCTATGGGAATTGAATATTTTACCTTTCCCATTATTTCTGTTGTTTTTACTATGATTATTTGAACCATTTACTAGAATCTAGTTGGCACATTTCCTCGATGTAAATAGTGATGACATTATCAACCAGTGACATTAATTTTTATTGAAAACTTCCTATTTTCCCACACAGTCCAGGTTCCCAGTGTCCCCTGGGATCTTTTTTAACTTGGGAAAGCCTTTTGAAGTCTTGAAGGGAACGGGACATTTGATATTGAAAAATCAATGCCTGTGATCCTGGACAGTCTGGCCAGGTTATCCTGCTAAGATAATATAGTAGATCAGGGATTCTCAACCTGTGGCTTGGAGGCCGGATGCAGCCTGCGGGGGCCACTTCATCTGGCCCCTTATCACCTCCACTGCACCCAGAAGTGCTATGAGGTGGAAGAAGGACAAAATGGCCGCCCGACTCCCGAAGCTGTCTGAGGGAGCATGACCTGTCCCCCAGCTTTAAAAGGTTGAGAACTCTTGGAGTAGACCATACTGCCAGCGACTCAACGCCTAGTGTCAGGCGATAGTTGACTAACCTGACAACCCTGAGGACAAATAACCTTGGGTGCCAAAGTTCACAGGGAAGGGTGATGTTCCCCAAGTGGATTAAATCCGCCTTTAATCCATCTTGATGGAAGGCAGCAGCTTCATCAATACTGGCCTGGGGCTGATGAGGATATTGCGTGCCAATAGAGCTCAGGGCTAGAAAGTGACTTGCAAAACTGGATCAGTGGTATGGGTGTCATTCTGCTATGTGGAAGGCAGATGAAAGGCCACTGTATTATATTCTCAGGATAATCTTCCTGGCTGTTCGCTATGATGATTGCCTATACAGTAATACCTCGGATAATGTTTACCTCGGATAACGCTAAAATCACATAACATTAAGTAATCTGGGGAGGAGAATTGGATCGAATAACGTTAAGGTCCTATGGGATGGATCGGATAACAACCGCTAAAGCCTGTGTGGTTACAATGTATCTCTATGGAGCTTTAACGTTATCCGATCCATCCCATAGGATTTTAACATGCATCGGATAACACTAAAAATTGGATAACACCAAGACTTGTGGAACCAAGTCTTAGCTTTATCCCGGGTATTACTGTATTTAGATATAACAGAAGGAAATGAAGATAAAATGGTCCTAATGGCAGTCTGGTACTATCAGCAGCTATCTGTTGATGACTTTCCAATATTAAAGGCTCTCCCCAATCCTGGGGACTCTCAAAGTCTTCTCCAACCCATAAGGGATCTCTGGGGGAGCCTCAGATCCTGGAGGAAGGGATGCCCAGTGAATTTAAACCATATTATAGTAGCAAAGATGTAGAATTTTGTTCTTACAAAAAAGGGAAGACTTCTTTACAGACCTCCATTGTTTAATTTCTCATCTATTTTGTGACTAAAAACTTAATATCCTTGAAACTATTGATTCAATTATCCTGGTAAGAAGGAAAATTACCATATACCCTGCAAAACTGATGGCTTCCTTGATTATCTTCACCATAGTATACCATAAAGAAGGGGAAATTTGGATCCTATTCAGTATCAATAGCCCTGTTTAGATATGTGTTGTTTGCTAGACTAGACTTGAACATTAGCTAATTGAATGCAGATATGACATCATTTTTAAAACTTCTGTAGTCTTGTTATGTGTTTTGCTTTGCTTAATTTTTTATAGAGCTTGGCAACATTGCTAATAACTTCACAAATCCTTAATCAATGTGTAGAAGCCATCCTGCCGTATTGGCTCCAAAAGAGACGGAATAAAAGGGTCAAGAAAAAGGTGAAAGCATTGGATAAAGATGCTGATCTATCTTTATATGAGCACGTTAATTTGGAAAAAGGAATGGACACTTATTTGGTAAGTTGACTAAGTATCTCCTCTTGTCCGTTTGGGCTTTACATTAATTTGTCCTGAATTGTAACAACCAATCTGACACTAAATAGATGGGGACTGAAGTAGCTACAGTATTTGAATTCTGAATACAACTGTAGGAGACTGCCCCAAATAGTTTGAATATAAGAACTGGAATGCTGATTGAAGCCAAAGTGCTGTCTACAAAATGAAGTATTTTTTATAAAGTTCATTCTCCACAGTCACAATGAAATAGGTAAATATGAATGCATGTGACACTAAGTTATACCAGATAAGACTTCTGTCATGATTCCTTCACAAAATGTGTGGTACTCCAGACATCATTGTCTGTAACTTGTAAACCACCTGGTTTCCCCCATTCATGTGGATTCCCAGGAACTTGGGCTTCTGGGAATGGAAATCCAAGAACACAAACTCAGTAAACCCATTTGTGTGGATTGACAGAGACTTGGGCTTCTGGGAACTGAAGTCCAAGAACACCTGGAGTGCCAAGGTTCATCATTACTGCCTTAGGGGCTACATAGCTCTACCTGCCCAGTCTAGAATCAAATGGAAAGCTTCAGCCTCCGATACTAAGGTGGCAAACGTTTGGCCCATCAGATGTCCAGGTCTAGCATGGCTAGTGGTAAGGGACCATGAAAGTTGTTTAAAATACAGTACTTGAAAGGCCAGGAGAGTATGCTTTAGTTTAGGTCCACCATCTGAACATCTTGTTGCATATCTTCTGTTGCATATCTTCTGTTGAATTTATGAGATTTTGTTTTTGATCTTAATAGTATAAATAAGGTTTTGTTTAGTAAATACATATGGGCCAAAAATCTGTGCCAAGTGTAGTTTTACTTTAAGGAAGGAGAGATCGCTATTAAACCATTCCTTTCTAATGACCTATTCATTCCTGGCATGGAGGAATGGCACAAATATTCTGTCATGCTTTTATTTCATGAGTCCTTCATGTTCCATGTGAGATGAATGGATAAGAAGTATTAACTGAACTGCAAATCTAGAGAAAGAAGAACAGCCATCTACACTCTTCTCACTTTAATCTTGTGCTGTTCCCACTTTGTAATTACACCTTCCACTTTAATCGGCCTAATTGATCTTTCTAATTACTTAGGAAAATGCATAGATTTGCTGCAAACTGTTAAACTGCTTCTAATCTGGTTATAGGTAAAAGGGTCTTCTTTCTTCTTCTAGGGAACGTTTGATGATTATTTGGAGTTGTTTCTACAGTTTGGCTACGTGAGCCTTTTTTCATGTGTCTACCCTTTGGCAGCTGTTTTTGCTGTTATAAACAATGTCACAGAGATGTATTCTGATGCCTTAAAAATGTGCAGAATCTTTAAACGTCCATTTGCAGAGCCCGCTGCAAATATAGGTGTATGGCAGGTAATCTGGTTGTGTTCCTAGTGTTTGCTCAATGTTATTATTGTTCTGTTATTGTAAGAAGGGTGTGTATTTTGTTTGTATAGAACTGGGGTTCTCAAGGTTTTCGTGCCATGGGCCGGGGAGCTCACCCTCAGACAGCTGAGTGGGCCAGACACGTGATTTCCCCCTGCTGCAAATGCTGTCATAAACCGCAGCAGACACATATGCGCAGACATGTCCACTTCCGGGGTCATCGCCATGGGCCAGATGGAATGGCATTGGGGGCCAGGGCCAGCCCATGGGTTTTAGGTTGTGAACCCCTGGTCTAAAACAGTTGTCTATAAATCCCTAGCATATAGAAATAGGCTCAAATCAGATTTTTGAGAAGTATTATTTTACTTCTTCACCAATTGGCAAGTTCCATTGGAATTGGAATGTATTTATTATTACAGTCAAAGGGCAGCACCTACACGTTCACATGTTAAAACAATGTAAAAATACAACTCATGCAGTACTTACCAAATATAAAAAAATATCAAGAATTACATCATAATTAAGGGACTGCAGTGGCTCAAGTCACTAAGACGCTGACTGGGAGGCGGAAGGTCAGCAGTTCGATTCCCGAGTACAGCAGGACGGAATGAGCTCCCGTCTCTGTCCCAGCTCCTGCCAACCTAGGAGTTCGAAAGCAAAAAATTGCAAGTAGATTAATAGGGACCACTTCGGTGGGAAGGTAAACAGCGTTCCATGCGCTCCGGTGTCTAGTCATGCCTGCTACATGACCATGGAAATGTCTGCAGAAGCAGACAGCGCTGGCTCTTCAGCTTAGAAACAGAGATGAGCACTGACTCCTAGAGCCGGATACAACTGGCTTTCGAGCAAGGGAAACCTTTACCTTTACCTTACATCATAATTAAGCAAGAACTATCTGATCAGAGAGCTAAAACAAGCTATAGAGGTAGCACAAAATTTTGACAACTTTATTAGTAATATGGGGACAAGTTCCATAGGAGATCCATAGTGATCTAAGTTTTTAATTGGCAAGATTGAGGATCAGTAGAAGTGGCTAGTGAAATTTTGGTTGAGAAGAATCATGAGAAATTTCAGCTCCCAGTCCTCGTTAGCAGATTTCGCATTTTGTCTCCTAATATATGATAGAATCAGACTTTGTCTTCAACTGTGAGGAGATTAGGTCACAGTGAGATACCAAAAGTAATCAGTTAGGTGGCCAAAGGCCCTCCTTCTCCCACTGTCAGTTTTGGGAGGTGGGATTTGAGGGGCAGCTCTTTAAAGCTAACATAACAGGTTGCTTCCAAGGCAAAGATCTTAGAACCCACACATCAGTCCAGTTTCACTCCCAGAGATGTATATTCCATGCTGGCAAGTTATAGCACTCATGTAGCAACAGTGGTGTCTTTAATTTAGTTCTGAGTGTAGGGCAGGGGTTCCCAACCTATGGGTCGGCCCATGGCACCATTTCATGTGGCCTGTGTCACCGCCACACCGGAAGCAGATGCATTTATGACAACTGTAAATGTGGCCACAGCCATCGTAAATGTGTTTACTACAGCCGCAGGTACGTTTTACAACAGCGTTTACACTGGGAGAAACCACCAGTCCGGCCCGCTCAGCTATCTGGGGGGTGTAGTCCAGCCCATGGCATAAAAAGATTGGGAACCCCTGATGTAAGGTATCTTCCACCATACTGCTTCAAATATTATCTGGACCCTTTCCAGTCAGGATTCAGGCCCGGATATGGTACTGAAACTGCATTGGTCGCATTGGTGGATGATCTCTTGCGAGAACGGGATGGAGGTCATCCATCCGTCCTGGCTCTTCTTGACCTCTCAGCGGCTTTTGATACTGTCGACCACGGTATCCTTCTGGGAAGGCTCCAAGGATTGGGGATCCAGGGCACTGTGTTGGCCTGGTTCTCTTCATTTCTGAGGGGCCGGACCCAGTCGGTGTGGCTGGAAGGCGAGAGGTCCAGCCCTAGGCCCCTGCAATATGGGGTGCCTCAGGGCTCGGTACTCTCGCCTCTCCTATTTAACATCTACATGAAGCCACTGGGTGAGATCATCCGTTCCCAGGGTGAGGTATCACCAATATGCAGATGACACCCAGCTGTATATCTCAGCCCGTGGAGATCCAATTGATGCAGTGGAAGTCCTATCCAGGTGCCTGGAGGCTGTCAGGGTCTGGATGGGGGACAACGGGCTACTATTGAATCCTGGCAAGACTGAGTGGCTATGGGTAAGGGGTCCTGCGCTATCTCGGGAGTTACCATCTTTGGTTCTGGATGGGGCAGTCTTGCCCCAAACAGACCCGGTGCGTAATCTGGGGGTCCTCTTGGACTCACGACTACTGCTCAAGGAACAGGTGGCAGCCGTGGCCAGGAGGGCTTTTGCACAACTTCGTGTAATACGCCAGCTACGCCCACTCCTAGACCGGGATTCCTTGCTCATGATCACACATGCTTTGGTCACCTCCAGACTTGATTACTGTAATGTGCTCTACATGGGGCTGCCCTTGGTGACCATTCGGAGGCTGCAGCTGGTCCAGAATGCGGCTGCTCGGGTAGTGATGGGGTGCGGGTGTTATGCTCGTGCCTCACCACTGCTTCAGGAGCTGCACTGGTTGCCAGTATGTCTCCGGGTGCAATTCAAGGTGCTGGTTATTACCTTTAAAGCCCTACATGGTAGTGGGCCAGGATACTTAAGAGACCGCATTGTCCCAAGGACATCTGTCCGTCCCACCAGGGCAGATCGGAGAGGCTCTCTTATCATTCCATCTGCTAGAGAGGCGCATCTCTCTAGCACCAGAAGGAGGGCCTTCTCTGTGGCCGCCCCGGCCCTTTGGAACCTCCTGCCAACTGAGTTACGTCTACAGACAGAGCTCCTGCCCTTTCGGAAAGGTCTAAAAACCTGGCTGGCAGGGCAGGTGTGGGGCTCCAGGAATATGGGGTCCCATGTTGGGTGGCTGATCTGATGGGACAACCACCCCTCCCTCACTCTTTTCAACTTTTTAAATCTTTTTAAACTTTTTAACCTCTTTAAATTTTTTAGATCTTTGTAAATTCATGGTTTAATTCTTTTTTTAATTGATTTTTTAAAGTAATTTCGAACCTCAATGTTTTAATTTATGAATTTTCTGTAAGCCGCCTAGAGTCAGGTTCGCCTGATTGGGGCGGGATAATAAATCTAAATAAATAAATAAATAAATAAATATATTCTTCTTTTTGATTTCTGTGAATCGCACATAAGAGTTTTGTGCTTGTGAAGAAAGCTGCCTTAGAATTTTCTTTGTGAAGGCCAGATCCCAGAAGGAGTACCTCTCTCATCCTGGCCGTGCCCTCACTCCAGCCACCGCCCCTGGATTCGGCCGTGGACTCATATACAGCTGTCATAAATGCATTTACAACAGCCGCAAATGAGTCAGTGGCTGTTGTAAACACATTTACAACAACCTTTAATGAGTCTGTAACCAATTCCAGTGGCGGTGGCTGGAGCGAGGGCATGGCGAGGTTGATTTGGTACCATGAGCCATAGGTTGCTTGTCCCTGTTTTAGGCTACAGACACTTCCATATAGAAAATGCAAGAATGTTGGAGAATAGCTGAATTGTTACTCACATTTTTTTACCTCCCCATTCCCTTCTTTTATTTGTTTCAGTTGGCTTTTCAAACAATGACAGTTATATCTGTAGCTACCAATTGTGTCCTGATTGGCATGTCACCTCAAGTAAATGCACTCTTCCCAGATTCAAAGGTGGAACTTATACTGATCGTGGTGTTGGCGGAGGTGAGTGGATGATTTAAATAATATAGAAAAATAGCTCCACTATTGTATGTGGTTTGATAGCTGAAAGTTTTTTTCTCACTTCCAAAACAGGACATCTTTTTTTCAGTGATGTTAAAACTTCTTCTGTGTTTTAGTGAACTCTTTGTACATTGTTATGCATCTGCTTTGGAATCTCAGCAAGTTGCAGAGGGCATACATGTGTGCAGCTACTTATACACAGGTGCTAATGATATACTTTGGAGATTGACCTATGCATTAGAATGTGGTTTGTAAGGAAACTCTTGCAACTAAGATGAAAATATTATTAAGTAGAGAATCTGAACAATTTGACTATCAACCACATCCCCTCACAGTGTTTTCCTTGTCATCTTTTCTTTGGGCAAGAGTTATTCCAGTTTTGAAGCTCAGCTAGGAGAATAATATCTCCAAGGCAAGAACTGGGAGTGTGTGTGAAGCAGTGTATTTGTGGATTAAGGGTTCAAAATCTCCTGCCTGATGCTACTTTGCTTCAACTACCATTTGACAAAATGTGTAGACTGTCCACCAGCATGAATGTGATCAGAGAGTGATTAAATTCACAAGTCATGTGTAATACTGTCCCACTCTTTAGTAATATTGTGTCTTTTCTCATTAAACTCTTCCCTGCTGAACTGGTGATCTAGAGAGGTGAATTAAATAATTTTTGAGGCTGTAGTTACTAGGAAATTAATCCCTCCCTCAGGATTAGTGCCAAGCGCTTTGGGTGCACCTCACAAGCAGGTTAAGATACCCCTGGAATCATCTGTCCTCTCATGTGCTAATAGAAAATATGATTTTTGGGTTTCCCTCAGAATATTTTTGGACAATAAAAAAACCCCCCAGTCATTTGATAAGTCTCTGGATTGCTTGCCTCTTTTATTGATATATTTAGTGTTAAAATAAAATAGGTGTGTGCGGGAGACAGAAATCTTCTTGAGTATTTTAACAAAATATTGCTACCAGGTGAAAAAACAGCCACCTAGAATGATTGGAAAAATACACCCTATGAAAATTAAATGGTGATATAGTGCAAGGATACATACATATAAAGAAAAACTACCCATCATCATTAATTTAGGATGATGATCATAGTAAGTGATGACTTAATATATTTAAAGCTCAAATGTTTTTGTTCATGCTTTTTGTGTATCAAGGTGGCTATAATACAGTATTGTGAGCCAAAAATTTTTTTTCCTTATGCTAGACAGATATCTCATTCAGTTAGGATTGTTACTAAATTTATAGTCATGACAATTCCTTGATATTTGAACCAAAATAATTCTAAATAGTATCACAAAATTACAGATATCTACAGCTCAGTTCAATAAACAACGTCATAGTTCAACATTGCACAGCTGCTTGTGTGCATTCATACTATTTCCTTCTATGATTTTAGTACTGCCTTATATAGCTAAGCCACCCAGGATCTCCAGGTGGAGCCAGTGATGGTCAGGAACCTTCCCCAGGTTCTCAGGTGGGGCTTAGCAGTTGCAGCAGAGTGAGAGTCCCATGGCAGCTAGGCATTGTTTAACTGGCTGGTGTGGACTCTTTCAGCCTCCGTCCTTCTATCTAACTTCTTATTTTTTTTCTAACTGCCTCCTGAGCAGTTTTTTTCTGCTTTAGTTGACTCATTTTATTTATTTATTTATTTATTTATTCAAACTTTTATGCCACCCTCCTATATAGGGCTATAAAGTCCCATATTTTCATGACACTTTTTATTAATTTAAGCATTCTGACATGTTAATGAAATATACTGTATAACCTTGCAGCTCACTGTCATTAGAAACTGTGGCATCAACTATATAAAAATTAAAATAAATTGCTTTTAAACGCTTTGTTTTCGAAAGCATTCTCAAAGCAGCAGTAGGGTAAAAATACAGATTAAGAGTCTTTAAACATCTAAAGGCATTAATTAACTCTCTATTCTTTAACTAAATAGGCACTTTCTTGGCAATATGATATCTGTTTCAAAGTAATTTCCATATATTGCCACAGTTGTCCTTTTTTTCAAGTTGAAAATTTTGTTGGATAGAGTTCTGGATGGAATTCATACACACACACTTTGGGTGTGATTTTTGTGGAGTTAATTTTACAAAACGTGGACTGGGATTTGTGAAATACAGGCTTATGAGCTGTCAAAGACATTATGTAAAGTAACTCAAAATAAATTATTTATTGACTCCTGCTTTGCATAGATTCCATTCTCTTCTTGAAGAAGGTATCAGTCTGGAGTGTCATTTCTCTCACTGGAAGAAATTAGCATGGTAGTAATTCTCCCAAGTCATATTTCGTTAACCCTGGCACTGGAAGGGACACAGCAGGCAGCTGCTTTCTCCTTTTAATACAGTTAGCACTTCTTTTGAAGTCCCAGGGGACCTCTAATGCATGCGTATAATCATCTGAATCTGTATAGTAGGTAATACAAAACAGGCACAGTAAGAAGCTGCTGAAAATCTGTACCTATAATATGTTTGATCAAGGTTAATGCTAGTCAAAGGAACTGCCACAAGAAAAAAGTAATCTCTCTGGTGGTGGTTGATAAATACAAAGTAAAAGAAATATATTTTGTTTGTGAGCATTTTGAATTGGATTGCTTTAGGTGTACTGTATTTTGAAGAGCTCTTTCAATTCTGGCATCCAGAAATTCCTTGCTACCCCTCAATGCTGGTAGCATCACTAATTGATGACAGTTTAAGGATTTGAGATTAAAAGATTTGGGCATTTTCCATGAATTAGATAAGCCTGAAATGTGAGTTTATGACACCACAACCCCGTAGTAGAATTTTTGATATGTGTTATTCAAATAGAACAGATCTAAACTTGTAAGTACAGTATTTGTTTTAAATCTTGACTTGGCTTCAGAAATATGTTTTTTTTTAAAGGAAAAAAGGGTTTGGGCATATTCTTGGCACCAAGTTATTATTCAGTTGCTGCTTGAATTAACAACATTGGACCTTCTATGGCAGCTGTGCAAGCTGGCTTCCTTCAAGTCTGTTCTTGATGTTCCCTTGCTGAGTTGAGGCTTAAGCTCTGGATTTGGGTGTTGGATGCCAATTCATGGGGCCTGGGGCTGAAAATATGGATTCATTATTCCATTTCTGAAGCTGTAGGATTTTTTAAAATCTATTACATAATGGTCCTTATGTTTCTGCATGAGTTAAACTGCTTTGGGGGGAAAATCCATGCATTGGAGATTTCCCTGCAGTTTTGATCATGATTAGAATTAAGGAGACTAAATTTTTACTGCCTTAGAGAATTTGAGGTTTAGATTTTCAAGGTATGCAGTGCCAAGGAAATAAAACCTTTCCCCAAATATTGTGGATAAGGAGCTTAAATAAGGGACCAAAGTGGCAAAATGCCTAGAATTGTTAAATCGCCTTAAATATAGGCATGCTTTAACAATGGCTGCATTTCCTGTTTTACTTTTTTTATCCCTACAACGAACATTTCAGCTGCTGGGAAGAATGGCATATAATAATAATAATAATAATAATAATAATAATAATAATAATAATAATAATAATAATAATAATAATAATAATAATAATAATAATAATAATAATAATAATAATAATGACTTTGACGGCTAAGTAATGTGATGAGAGAAATTCCTTGAAATAATAGGTTTAATTGAAGAAGAAGAAGAAAAATGGAAGGTTTGATAATCTAAGGATTGATTCTACATTCTAGCCAGGCTATCCTGCTATGGTAATAGAGTAGACCATAGTTGAGGACTTTGCCGCCCCTCCCCTGCACTCCATCAACATATTGTATTGTAATGTAATGTATTGTTTGTAAGCTGCCCTGAGTCGCTACGGCGAGTGGGCGGCAATATAAATGTGAACTAATAATAAACAAACAAACAAACAAATAAATAATAGTGCCAGTGGCTCACTGCCAATCATCAGGTGATGGTTAACTATCCTGACAACCCTGAGGACTAATGGACTTGGGTGGTGAAATTCACAGGAAAAGGTGGTGGTCCCCAAGTGAATTAAATCCCGCTTGAATCCATCTTGATGGAGGGCAGCAGCTTCATCAATACTGGCATGAGGCTGAGAAGGACTTTGTGAGCCAAAAGGCCTCTGGAACAGAAAGTGACTCACGGAATTGGATCAGTGGTATGGTGGGTCACGCTGAGACGGCAAATTTATTTATTTATTTTTCTGGTTTATATTGCCACCCAATTCTGAATACTCTGGGCAGCTCACAAAAAATAAAACCAATCACATTTTAAAAACCAATAAAAACCCCATTAAAACTGCCACCCAAAATTACTCCAACCCCTACAGATTAAAAAAGATTAAAAGAGGGAGAGTGTTCTTACTAAATCAGCCAGCAGTCAGGGGTCACTATATCGCTGGTGCCCCACACCTTCTTTGCCAGCCAGGTTTTTAGCCCTGTCCTGAAGGACAGCAATGGAAGACCACTGCATTATAATCACAGGATAATCTTCATGGCTGATTGCTGTGATGATAGCCAATATTCAGAATCGGATATGGCACTTGAAGAAGGATTCATCCATACTTTCAGACAGTATTTGATTGTTCTAGTATTGATGTTCCGCTCTAAGGAAGGTATTTGTTATTGGATATATGGGATGCATCCTGGTACCACCTATTCACAAGCATGTAGAATTACTGCCTAATGTCTCACTAACATTTTGCCCATTTCCTCCACTTTTTCCTTGCTTACTTTCCTCCCTGTTTTTAGTTTCTCTCAACCACCATTTTGAAACTCTCACCTCCCCCCCATACTTGTTTTTTTTAAATGTTCTCATTTGTGATTTGATGCAGAAATTGTAACTTTTAAAAAATTAAAAAGAAGGCAGAAACAGCTAATACCCTCTTTGCTTTCTTCTCCCTCCTTCAGTTTCTCCTTTCCCCTTCTTTTCCCCTCTCAACCAGGGGTGCCCAAACTTTTCGGGCCACAGACCAGTCATATGGTTCAGTGGGCTGGTCACATGGTTCAGCGGGCCTGTAACATGGTTCAACAGGCCAGTCACGTGGTTCCTCCCACCGGAAACGGAAGTAAAACGCACCTTGCAATCTATTTTGCAATAGGATGAGGTAGATTTTAGGCTGCCATTTTCTCTGCTTAAACTGGGGTGCCCAAACTTGCAATTTCTTGCTTTCAAACTGCTAGGGTGGCAGGTGCTGGGACAGAGATGGGTGCTCATTCCATCATGCAGTCTTGAACTGCCAACTTGCTGACCTTCCAGCTAACAAGGCAAGCTTCTTAACCACTGAGCCACCACAGTCCCTGAGCCACCGCAGTCCCGTCATAGACATTGATGAACGATAACTCCCGGAATATGATCTGATTAGTAGGCATTAGTAGGAATCGTATAGAGAAGTTGTGGATGAGCTGTTTATGATAGCAAGGGTGAACTAGTGTCTTATCCATTCTGAGGGCTTGGCATGCTATAAAATAACATTTGCTTTTCCTATTCAAAATCAGTAGCAAAATACGTAACAGGCATTGGGGGGAAAGCATAATTAACTTTTTTTAAAAAATCCTTTCACTGTCACTGAACCAAATTGCTAGTCTGTTTCATTGTTTTTGGTAATATGCTTATCATAATTTCCATTTAGAAAATGTCAGCTCTAAAGTGACTAATCCTCACTTCTCAATTGCCATTGGAAAACATACAGTACTGTACTTATGAAGTACCGTAGATACTTAATGAATGTTTAATGTAATTAAATAATGGCACTATACCACAAGAGGGCGCATGGATATGGGCACTTCATTAATTGAATATCGTACTGTACTTGTATGTTGTATGTACTGTACAGTATTCTCATGTATCTAGTGAGATTTCATTCATAAATACTGATGGAAATAATAAAAAATATTTGGCCAAAAGAAGTGAAGTTCCAGCCAGCAACAATGCAGTCTTAGAGATGTTTGCTCAAAATTGACTGTCACTTTGTCCAAAGGGGTCTACTTATTAGTAACTATTGGAATTGTTCTTTACTAAGTAACATCCAGCTTTAATATATTATCACTAAATGTGGATCCTTAATATATTACTAGTTTCAATTAATATATATACTAGAAAATAAAATTAAAAAGATTAGTATCCCAAGTTAGAATAAATATTTTTGAATGCATGTAGAAGTTTTGTAATTTTATTTCATTTACATTTTTAAAATATAGAGTGCTGACATTCACAGGGAAGGGTAATGGTCTGCAAGTGGACTTTCATCTGCCTTCCACATTGCAGCGTAACACCTGTGCCACTGATCCAGTTCCATCAGTCCCTTTCTGGTCCTAGGCCCTTTTGGCACACAAAGTCCTCATCCGCCCTAGGCCAGTATTGATGAAACTGCTGCCCTCCATCAAGATGGATTCAAGTGGGATTTAATCCACTTGGGGACCATCACCCTTCCTTGTGGACTTTGGCACCCAAGGCCTTTAGTCCTCAGGGTTGTCAGGTAAGTTAACCGGCTGACACTCGGCGTTGAGTTGCTGGCAGTATGGTCTACTCTATTACCATAGCATAATAACCTGGCCAGACACTAATGTCTGTTTTAACATTTAGCAAATTATAAAGAGAGAGCTTAGAAACCTTGACATTGTCCATTAATGATTATCACGAGACGGCAGAACGGATAATAGCTGCAGAGGTTGCCCAAGACTAGTCTCTGTAAGGGTTACGCAGATTTTATAGACATCTGTGCCTGCTTTTATTTTCTTTGATGAATTGTTTTGTCATTTATGTTGATATGAAAGGCGCCACCTTATCTATATGTACATATCTACTTTTTTCTCTCATGTCAACCTCTAGCAGATCTTTATAATATACACAGAAACTTTCTTCATTTTTATTTTAAGTCAAATATGAGTTTAGGCAGACCCAGCCCAATAGTTTTTACTGATTGAGACAAAATACAAGATGGCGCTTTACTCCCCCCATTTCACCTACATAGATATGTTGAATGGCAAAGTTGACTTTATTTTATAAAACCGTTTACCATTCCTGACAGTTCAGGAAGAATTGCTATTCTTCCCTGTCATTCCACATCTGCTCTGTGAGGTGGTTCTTACTGTTTTTGATGGAAGGACTGTGGTGGCTTAAGTGGTAAAGATCCTGAACTGGCAGTCGGTAGGTCATCAGTTTGAGACCTGAGTGATGCATGGTGGAATGAGCTCCCATCTCTGTTCCAGCTCCTGCCAAGCTAGCAGTTCGAAAACAAGAAATTTCAAGTAGATGAATAGGTACCACTTCGGTGGGAAGGTAAACAGTGTTCTGTGTACTCCGAAGTCTAGGCATGCCTGCCACATGACCATGGAAACGTCTGCAGACACAGATAGCATTGGCTCTTTGGCTATAAACAGAGATGAGCACTGAACCCTAGAGTCGGATACGACTGGCTTTCGAGCAAGGGCAACCTGGTCCTGAGTTTGCGAGGGAATTTCTAGAAAAGGAAGGTATTGTCTTCTTAAGACATAGTGCTTCAGAAT
The DNA here is from genome assembly GCA_030440675.1 of Furcifer pardalis. Lineage (NCBI taxonomy): Eukaryota > Metazoa > Chordata > Lepidosauria > Squamata > Chamaeleonidae > Furcifer > Furcifer pardalis. The sequence goes on along the minus strand of CP126897.1, from coordinate 65,944,555 downwards.
AACACCTTGACAGTACTCATGTTTTGTGCTCATAATTGTATGCAAAACATGTACCGAAAGATCTTGTCTTTGCAACAATGATTAATCAAGTTGCTCCCAAATCAAATAAGATGACACATAGATTGTATTACTCCTGTATTTCCAGTGATGGTGTGGTTCTGCTTCCTTCACTGGTGTAGCTTGTTGTTCTTTCACAGCTGATTCCCCCTCTCCCCCCAGCACGCTTTGGTCCCAATTCTTGGCATCTTCCAAATTCTACCAACAAGAAGGCTTTTATACAATGTGCCTGACAGCTGAAGGATTCGAATGCCAAAATCCGCTCTCCACTTTTTATTCTCGCCTTTGACTTCATTTCTAGCCTTTTGGCTGCCTGCTTTAGTATATCCTTCTGGAGGCGGTACAGAATAGGTTTGGTTCAAACTTGCCAGTCTTTCTGGCATTTCTTTGGCACTTGTAAGCACAGGAAATAGTCTCCTCCTGAATGCTTTAGTTCAGACAAAAGCTTTGTATTTCCATACTTCAACTGACTGAATTATCTTCCCCTTGGAGCTGCCTGTGCTACGTTCCTTGTGCAAAGGTTCTTTCAAATGGAGTGGCCTCAAAATGGTTGATCTTTTAATACTTGCTGCAGTTGATTACGTGCAACCTCTGCTACAACATTTCTAGCACTAAGAACATTATAAATACAGTATAGCTATAGATATTTCATATACCTGTATTTGTTTATAATATGTGCCTCACAGGCACTGGACAATTAAACAAATTGCATGCTCTTTGATGATTTTTATCTACGGTACCTGATTTTGTAGTGTGGAAATTTTTGTTGTGCACATTGGACTTTCATTATTATTCTCTTCTACTTATCGGTGAAACTAATTGATCATGTTGGACTCTTATTTTAAGAACATGCTTTTTGTAAACATCAAGAGTGCTCCTAGGGATAGCAAAGAGGGTCCAACTCTGACATTTCAGCTGTGCAGCTAATGTTGCCCTTGCTTGCTATTGGGCTGCCTGTATGCTTCAGCCATGGGAAAAACTTTCTGCCCCTCCTGTTCCTCCCCTCCTGGCTGGAACATCTTCCACAAAGGAGGGCTTTCCTCAGTGTAGGTTTTCTTCTTCAGTAGCTGACCCAAGCAGTATCTTGTTCCCTTACATTCCAGTAAGTCTCTGAGTCAAAATTTGGATTTGGCACTTCAGAGCACCCAGTGAACCCAGCAAATCTTGGTATAGTAGTACCTCGGATAACGATGAGACTTGGTTCCACAAGTCTCGTCATTATCCGGTTTTTAACGTTGTGCGATGCATTGATCGCACAACGTTAAAAAAAGCCCTGTTTCCCTGGAGGCTGCAGCAGGCCAGAACGTCGGGATTTGAATCCTGACATTTTGGCTTGCTGCACTTGCTGAGGACATCGGGGAAGCCCAGAAACAGCTTGGATCGGGGCTTCCCACCTCCCTGGACCCGGCAGGGGGGGGGGCTAGGAAGCCCACAATTGGTTTAAAAAAATGGACTTTTTTCCACCAATTTTGGGCTCCCTAACCCCCCTGGCCAGGTCCAGGGAGGTAGGAAGACCCGATCCAAGCTGTTTCCAAAGTTCCTCCACCCTCCTGGAGGCTGTAACAAGCCAAAACATCAGGATTCGAATCCTGACATTTTGGTTTGTTGCAGCCTCCAGGAGGGTGGGGGAACTTCAAAAATAGCATCCCAATTCAAAGATTCCCTCCTTAAATTCAAGCAAAAGTAAAACTGAATAAACATCTATAAAAGGAACAAAAGTCCCATCTTCAACAGGAACCTGTGCTGTTCCTTGAAGCAAGTTATGAACTAACTTAAAGTTATTGAGGGAGAAATGGGATCCCAGCTTAGATAAAGAACTACTAAATTGGCAAAATGGTAGGAGACTGAGCAGTTGCCAGAATTATGCATTGTAAGTAATTTTATACATGTTGAAATAATTTATGAGATAGTGCCTGCTTTCAGTCAAGTAAGTGAAATAAAATATTTACAGTGTTTTTAGAGATTCACTACATATTATCATATGCAACTACTGAACTGAATTCATTAAAACAGAGGATTTAGTAATAAAGTAATTGCTGCAATTTCTCAGACATTCCTCTTGGGAACAATATAAACTAGCAGATATGAACAGAACCTTAAGCAAATAGGAAAAAACAAGTGTGTCTGGTTATTTACATTAACATCTGAAGGATAATTGGGGATGGTATTGCTTTTTTTTAAAAAAAATTATTTATAGGTTTTCAAAGAAAAATAAAGAAATATACATATGAAAATTCATACATAAAGAAAATCATACTATCCCATGTTCAGTAATAAGGAAAAAATCATACAAAGTACACACACACACACACACACACACACACACACACACACACACACACACACACACACACACACACACGTGAAAAAAACAAACCAAAGTCAACAGTAAAATAAAAGTAAGAAAAAATCCATCATTAATATCAAACTTTTCAAGCTAATTTTTCTAATACGTTTGTAAGGTTCTATATTACCTATTCTATTGTAATTCATTCTTGCAGTTGGCATTGCAGTCTAAAGATTCACAGAATCATTTGGGGCCTAGGTAGTACTTACTTGGAGATGTCTTAACCCTGCTTTGTGCTGTAGCATACTCAGTTCTTTCCTTGGTATCCATGGTATACACCTGTTTCCCAATGGTATTCACTGATGATCCCCGTATCTCATTTTTCAAACTTGTACTTTTTGTTGGGGGCCATGGTGGCTCTTCAGCTTGAAACAGAGATGAGCATGGAACCCTAGAGTCATATACGGCTTTTGAGCAAGAGAAACCTTTACTATGGTGGCTTAGTGGTTAGGACACTGAGCTTGACAACCGGAACATCAGCAGTTCGATACCCATGTGCTGTGTAATGATCTCCCATCATCTGTCCCAGCTCCTAGCAGTTAGAAAAGCAAGAAATTGCAAGCAGATAAATAGGTACTGCTTCGGCAGGAAAGGTAACAGCATTCCATGTGCTCTGGGGTTTAGTCATGCCTGCTGCATGACCATGGAAATGACTATGGAAACATCTGCAGATGCAGACAGCTCTGGCTTTTTGGCTGTAAATGGAGATGAGCACCATCGCCTGGAGTCAGATGCGTCTGGCTTTCGAGCAAGGGAGACCTTACCTTTACTTTTTGTAGGCACCCTAATTGTGACACCATTTCTGCATTTTAACTTACTGCTGTGCAGGTACTTTCAGAAGAGCACTACAAAAATAATTTCTGTTCTTTCAATTCACTTCAGCATCTCTGCTTAATAATTAAAAATGCTAATTTTGTTACTAGTTGGAACATGAGAATTATTGCCATCACCATAATCTCGGCAGGCTACCTGTGAAAGTGATTTTGGAGATCTTGAGCAAAGAACATGAATAGAATTAGTTAACATTTCTGACACTAGAAGTAGAATCTCAGGTGGCTACCACTGCCTCAATTTCCATGCTGTCATTTCCATTCACTTGTACAGTCTAACAAAGTACGATACAGTATATCAATTTGTTCTGTGTTGGTGTAAAGGTTTTTTTGGGGGTGGGGTTGGGTGGGAGGGTTTCAGACCTGTTATATAGTGTTCAGTATCTATGATGTTTTTGGCTGGGATTCAGAATGCTCAGAAGTTTTGCCTTGCTGCTTTTATCACACCCACTATGAAATCGGTGGCGGCTTCTACTGGTATCTGAGTCTGTATTTTTTCCTGGTAATCATTTTCACAAACAGGAGAAATGTCATTGCCATTTATATTTATTTATTTATTTATTGTTTATTTTTTGTTTATTATTTGTTTATTATTTGTTTATTTGTTTATTATTTGTTTATTATTATTTATTTATACATTTGTTTAAGGTGGATCCCAGTTTGCCATGAATTGACCCACACACTGTGATCATGGAGCCATCTCCTGCCGCACGTATGAAATGAAATGTGCAGGATTTAGCACTGGGACTGCAATGGACTGCTGCAGCCTTGAGAAAATTAACAAGGTGCACCTTCACAGCCAGTCCATCTGGCATGGCCTCTTCCACCTCCATGACTGTTGGGAATCAGAGTTCCTCCTCCGCTCATTTTGCCGTTGGGCTCAATATGGTGGTTCCCAGTGGGATTTCCTCCACTAAGAGGGCCATCACCCCACCTAAAGGGGTTCATCAGCCTGTAGCCGTTGGCTCCTTTAGGGAGTGAGGTTATTTACCGCTGCCCAACACCTGGCATTGAGTCACTGGCTGTATTGTCTACTTCATTACTGTAGTGGGATGTCTGGCCAGACAGGCTCTATGAAATACAGTAAAATCTCGCGTAAAGAGCACCTCGCTTAGAGAGTAACTCACTTAAAGAGCAGAATTTCCCTAAATGGTTGCCTCGCATAACAACTAAAGCCAACCAAAAACTCGCTTAACAACTAAATTGGGGTTCACAATCCCCCCCCCATCAGCAGTCACAATTGGTCACTTACAGTGGTGTTTCACTTAAGAGCAAACTCGCTTAAAGAGCTTGAAGTGCTACAGTGTTTTTTATTTTATTTTTATTTTGTTTTGTTTATTTTGCTTTGTTTTATGATATGCCTGAACCACAAACTAACACAGCTATTATTCCAAAAAATTCGCTTAAAGTGCAATCCCGTGGAACGCATTACACTCTTTAAGCAAGGTACTACTGTATGTACATCTAACATCAGGTTTGTTGGTCCACAAATGGAAGATGATTCTTATTTGTGAATGTTTTTCCTTGCAAACACCAAAATGCCTACAATTTTAACATATTTATTTTCTTTGTTTTGTAGTACAGATGATACTCCAGTCATTTTAAGACTATTTCAGTAATTATGCAGTCAGCTATTCAGTTTTCACACAATGCTTTATCCACTCATTCCTGGCCCAACTAGATCTAAACCTAAATGGGCTGAAGTCAGTTTTACCTTAGTGGAGGGATTACAGTAAAAATAAGGGAAGATTTGTTGAAGAGATTTTTCTCCCATACACTAGTACTTTGGATAATGCCTAGACTTCGTTCCACAAGTTTTAGTGTTATCTGGTTTTTAACGTGTGATGCATTGATCATACGTTAAAAAAAATCCTGTTCCCTTTCCGAAGAGGAAAGGGAAAGGGGTCAATTCGCCTGTCTTCTTGGTAGGCGCCGATCTCTCCCCAAACACCCCCGCAGTCCCAGCATGCAATTGCTGGCAGTGTGGGGGTGTTTGGGGAGAAACCGTGTGCAAAGGTACATTACCAGTGGAGATCCCAGCCTCAACAGGCACAGAACAGCCCAGTGGAATTGAGTCTGGGGTCTCCGCCGGTAATGTACTCTTGCTTTTGGGAGCCAAGCCTCGCAAAAGCAAGGGTGCATTACTGGTGGAGATCTAAGCCTCAATCCCACTGGGCTGTTCTCTGCCTCCCTGGTCACTTTCCCTCTGCCCTAAAAGCCCGCAGGGCTGGTCTCTAGCCCTGTGGGCTTTGGGGCAGAGATCAACATCGGGGAATTTGAGGCAAACATTTGCATCTCACAACGTTATGTTAACGTTGTACAGTGCAAATGTTTGCCTCAAATTCCCCAAAGTTATCCGATCTTAGCGTTATCCGAGGCAAACGTTATCCGAGGTACGACTGTACATAATTGGTCTCTATTTATATAATTTCAAATCCCAGATATTAAATACAAGGAGAATCATTTTCACATTTGCTAGACATCACGTATCTTCCCAGCAAGTAATCCTAGACACATAAAGGACAAAATAATATCAGCAATCAGTAAAGAGGTACTTCATGAAACATGCTATTAATCAGAGTGTCAGTGTGAATTGCATTGTTCATTTTTCTCAATCCGCTTCTCTTGTAGAATTCATTTCAGATCAGAGATTTCCTGTCCATTAGATACTGCACTAGCTAATTTGACTTTTGCCAGCCCATATCCTAGCTCTTTGTAAATGCCATCCATAAATTGACATAAGGATTGTACCAAACTATAAAAGGATTGTAGGACAGGAGTATATTACTGCATGTGTTATTTTATTTTGACTTTTGTATTTAAAAAAATTATATTTAGCAGTTGTGTACATTTTTAAACTGGTTATGCATTGGCATAAAGGAAGTTTTATATTGTTTGTTCAATCTATTTGCATATGAGTTTAATGGTTTTGGATTTCTGAGATTCTGTGAGGCATCTTCAAAGTCATTTAAGAGCTAGGAAGTACTACTTTTGTGTTGGGGGGGGAATGAGATCAGATTTTTAACTCACCTGTACTATTGTGCAGCAGCTACATGAAGCTGGCAACCTAAATACATTTATGGATCAATCTACCACTGTACGATTTTCTGTAATTACTATACTAGATATTTCTTTTAATCTACAGAACTATTTGTGAAGGTGAGTTTAGACAGCAGACTTCTCATCCCACCCCTTTCCTGAAAGTTAAGTAGCCCCTGCCTTAGTGTGGGTGGCAGTTCAGGATTGCAGCTGAACATGGGATCAGCAATAATCAAACTTCCCATTTATAAAGTACCAAAACACTGTATTGGAGTGTCGCTGTAGCTGCTTACTTAGCTATTCATACCTTGCATTTGAGAGTATAAATAAGGTTTCAGAAGAATTGGCGTGCAGTTTGATCAGAAATTACACTTGGCTTGCTGTCATAAAAACACAAAGTTACAAGTTTGAATGGAAATTACCATATTTTTGAGATTTTTTTAAATCTATGTGTCCACGTGTAGATTCAGTGTACGACCAGAACCCCATATTGGTAATCTGCATTGTAAGCCATTCCCCACCATGCTTAACCATGGCAACACTATGCATCACCATGTATCTTACTCTGTTTGGCTGTGTTGATATGTGTTTATGTAGCACACCTGCACATCTGGGAATTCTCAACCTGCTTCTTCTTCACTTCCTCTTTTACCACAGCCAAAATCCCATTGCTCTCTATTGTATATTCAGTGCTCCAGTACTTACTTGTGTAAACTTTAACTGACCTGAGGAGACATGTGTACAATTTGAAATGATGGTGCTATGTGGAAAAGGGGAGGAGAAAAGAGGTGTGTGTGTGTGTCTTTTTGATGGCAGAAGAAACATTGATCTGGGGATGGAAAATACATTATCTCCCCCTCTCCTCTGCTCTCCCCCAAAAAGCTGTTGCTTCATTTCCTTCCAGGCTAGAGACAAAGGTCCATAGAAGGGATGGGATGAGGTGACTCAAGAGAAGATGAGACAGCTGAGTTACCTGGGGGAGCAAGTAGGGATAGTAGTGCAGTTGACCTTCTTCTTGTGCCTTATCTGATTCCAAATATTGGGAATCATCATGGCAATCAGCCACAAAGACTGCCTTGAGAATATAATGCTGTGGCCTTTCATCTGCCTTCTGTATCACAGCATGCCCTCGTACCACTGATCCAGTTACTTTTTGATCTTGAGCCCTTTTGGCACGCAAAGTCCTCCTCAGCCCCAAGCCAGTATTGATGAAGCTGCTGCCCTCCATCAAGATGGATTCAAGTGGGATATAATCCTCTTGAAGACCATCACCCTTCCCTGCGGACTTAATTAACTTTGATTTTACTACAATTGGCACAGTTGAAACCACTGCTCCCTGATGGAAAGCATATGGAGTTTTGTATTCCCATTTTCTGGCCACAAAAAGAAGCTTTAGAAAGGGCCATGTGGTGTAGGAGCAAACACCCAGCTTCCTATGGGGGTGGTAAGATGACACCAAGAAGCATTTTGCTGTTATTCAACATGCATTTCTAAGAGGAGTGCCTGGCAGAACACCATGCCATGAACTTTCATTAATAATTTCATTCTGTTTCTCTTTTATCCCAGCATTTAGCATTGGCGCTGAAGTTTCTTATGTCATACGTGATTGCTGATAAACCACGAGACATTCAGATAAAGTTGGCAAGGCTGGAATTTGAATCTCTGGAGGCACTCAAGCAGCAGGTGAGTACTACCGGCACTGAAATGTTGTCTTCAAGACAAAAATGAAAACTGTCACTGCTCTTGTTCTCTCTTTCTGGACACACACGGACACACACACACACACATGCGTGCAGAGACACATATAGTTGTTTTTTGTGAAGCACAATTACCTCAGCTCGCTGGATGATTTAAGCCCCTCTCTCCCTCTACTTTTTAATTAGTAAGATATAGCAATTTGGTGGGCTTTTAATCTTTTTAGATTTAAATTTTAATTTTAACAGTTTTATATTTGAGGTTTTTGGGTAGTGTTTGTGTTTTTATTGTGATGTCTTTTATTACTTGTAAACCGCCCTGAGTCACTTTGGTGAGAAGGGCGGTGGATAAATATGAACAAATAAATAAATCCATAAGTTTCATTTGAGCTTTTGTAGATTCTATAAAATAGTTTATTATACCATTTCATCCCAAGAAATTTTCAGCTGCTTAGACAATGGCACTAATGTGCAATATATAGGCACATGTGCTTGATACATCACACAGTTTTCATATAATATTGAATTGATACAGGTTATCTGGAACCTTTGGTCATGAAACATTTTTCTCTCTTGCCATGTAATGCGTACACAATTGACATCAATAGTAAAGGGTATCTCTGTTCCAGTATATGCTGGGAGTTTTGCAACAGATGCTGCATTTTTTTCTTTTGCATTAACCTTCCTTTTGTAAGGAAGCTTTCTCGGCTACTTCTGTTAAATCACTTTTGTTGTGCTACCATCTGTCCAGTCTGCTGTAGCTGAAACTAAGCCAAGGGAATACATTTGTATTAATTCAGGTTAAAATAGCCTAATAGCCAAAGGCATAGATTAGCGGTGCCCAAACTTTTCTGGCCTTGGGCCAGTCACTTGGTTCAGCGGGCCGGTGATGTGGTTCCACCAGAAGCAGAAGTAAAACATGCCTTACAATCTGTTTTGCAACAGGATGAGATAGATTTTAAGCTGCCATTTTCTCTGCTTGAACCAGGAGTGTTCAAACTATTGCTCATGGGCCAGATCTGGTCCCTGATGCCCTAATTGTTCCATACAGGCTCGTTTTACTTCCGTTTCCAAGAACAATTAGGGTGGTGTGGGCCGGATGAATTGGCGTTATGAGCCAGTGGGCCATAGTTTGCGGACCCCTGGCATAGGTAATTCAGCTGCTAATGGAATCTACTGTGTTTCAGCATTGAAATCTCATTTAACAGAATGCCCATGCCCATGCCCCTCCCATTCTACCTGTCAGCAGCATCATAACTATGATCACAGGATATTCAAAAGCTATTTGGGGCTTCCAGAAGTCAGTCAGACAAGTGTTCCTGAAGCAGGGATAATATTGTAACTGCAGAGGAAATACTGTTTCTGGAGATGGCTTTTGAGAGATAGGGGCACTGCCAATCAATTTAAAGTCTAAAACAGCAACAACAGATTTTTTTGCTAGGGTTTTCTGATTTCTACTTGCTTGAGATTGATATGATATAATAATCTCAGAGTTTATCCAGACGGATCATTTGTTGCGCCTTATGTTTATTGATGATACTGATTTTCCCCCTTATGCCCAGACAACACAATGCTTAAACTAGGACCAAATGGGACAAAGCATGCCAAATAATCCCATGACTCTGTCCTTTTTAAAACTACCTCCAGGAAGTAAAAATCCAACAGAAAATAATTCAAAGGTGACATTTTTCAAATGGTGGCTGTGTTAGTCTGCGTTTTAAGCATATCAGAGAGTAAATAAAACAAAACAGACAAAAAAACGTTGTGGCACTTTAAAGACTAACTGCTGGATTTTAATGTTAGCTTTTGTGGGTTAAGTCCACTTTGTCAGACATAAGAGTAAGGCTTCATAGCATCATTTTATACACACCAGGTACAGAGGTACAGAATGGTTAGAATAACAGATAAGTATACAAGTCAGTCTGGTTTTTTTTTTTTTACAATTGGCAATATATTTGACTTGGTCCCAAAGGATTTTGTCCAGAATTTGAAAACAATAGTTTTTGAATATGTGAGGTGGATTCAAATTAGCAATATTCCAGTTTTAAAAAAAACTAGCACAGTTCTCTAGCAAAAAAATAATAATAATGTCTAAGGTTTCTTTCAGATTTTTAAAACAATGTTTTTTTAAGGTGGCTGATTTCCAAGATAGTTTAGCACCAGATGCCGACTACCATCAGAACCTTTCAGTTTAGTGCTAATTTACTAAAGCAAGGGGAAATGCAGACAAAATTGTTTTAAAGGTTTTTTAATGGGCTATAAAGTGACTCTTCAAGGCTTTCTTCAAGCTTTTTGAAACAGTTTTCACTCGATTTTTTGAAGAGACAGTGGATTCTTAAGAGAGAAAGGTAATGGGGAGAAAAATCTTGGTAAAAACTGTGCTTGGATGGCACCAGTTGGCATAAAGTGGGAAGTTCCATCTGGACAAACTGAGTTGTCTGAGTTGAGGAAGGTAGCTTTTATTTGTTATCAGCAGCTTTTATCTGCTATTCCAATTGTCCTATACCAGTGTAGTCGAACCTATGGCATGTGTGCCAGAGGTGCCACACAGAGCCCTTTTTGTTGGCTGGTGCCAGTGGCGGTGCTGCTTCCCAATTCATTCATCTCCTTCCACCAATGGGGAGGTGAGAGGGGAGGCTGAAATCCTGCCCGGAAGGCAGGGGGGACAAGGTGAGGAGATAAGACACTCCCATCCACCCCTCCTAAGAGTTTGAGAAGGTGTACCCATGGGGGGTGTACATCCAGGGGGGGTCATGCACATCCACAGTGGGCATGCAGATGCACCAATGTGACATCACCAGTGTGTCTCAAGAGGCATGCATGTGCATGCACCCATGTGATGTCACCAGAGGTGCAACGGCACATGGTTGCATGGGAATGTGCGGTGCCTGCCCGCACGCCCCCTCCTCTTCCTTGGTCACTCAGTCTCTAAAAGATTCACCATCACTGTCCTATACGAAGCTGACTTCAATTGTTCTCTGTAAGCTCTCTCTCTCTCTCAGACAAATTCATGGAAGTGCTTTGTGTAATATTTTTCTAGGTGTTGTGTCTTAAAACTGAATTATAACTTAGAAATCTCGTTCTGAGGGAATTCTTGCTGTGGGTTCCTGTCCAGGTCAGAGCTGTCTTCTACATTAATTGTGTAACAAAATAACAAATTAATCAAATGTGTTGCACCTGGATTTCACCATTCCCAGATGTATTTATTAAGCAAATAATATGGCTAGACAGGGGCTTTGCATACTATTACAAAGAGCGGGGTTATAAATCTTGAGTTACTCCTTTTCCTTCCAGTTAGGGAACGTGGAGTAAATAGGTCATCTGCTGAAATCTTAAGAGGCTGTAGTGGCTTAGTGGTTAAGATACTGAACTTGACGACTGGCTGTTTGGCAGGTCAGCAGTTCGAGACCCAAGTGCTGCATGACTGAGTGAGCTGCCATCTCTGTCCCAGCTCCTACCAACCTAATAGTTCAAAAATAAGAAATTGCAAGTAGATAAATAGGTACCACTTCGGTGGGAAGGTAAACAGCATTCAGTGCACTCTGGTGTCTAGTTATGCCTGCCACTGTTAGTCAAGGGCAACAAGACTGAGCTTAAGGTATCCATAGGTATTGGATTGTCTTACCTAAAAGAAGACTGTGTGAAAGGTAAAAGAATGGAAGATAAAAACTTCAATTCTAGGTAACCCAGATAACATTTTTAAAAAATATTGTATTATCTGTGAGTGATAACAGAAAATGTGAGATAGCACCAAGGTTGTATGGCATGATGGTAAATTTAGGAGTGTAATGAGGAATAATTGACATCATGTGCACAACACTTTAATTCAATATCTGTGAATGTTATATAAATGGGGTTTTTTTTTACAGTTGGTGGAACTGAAAAGAGAGAATGTTTGAGGTCTTTTGCCTGGATTTTTCAGGCCTTTTTTGTCTCACAGAAGCCAAATAGATTTCCGTAATACTTCAGGTGTGCTATGTTGTGAAAGACCTTAAAAGCCACAACCACCAATTTTGAATTGGTCTTCATATTCGAGTAGGATCCTGTAGATGCAGCAAGGCAGTAGCAGCATGAGTTCATATCATTTAGTCCTAGTTAGCAATCACCCAACTATATGATGATTGAAATGTCTGGATCATTTTCAAATACAGCTTCTCATATAGTGCATGTAGAGCAGTGTTTGCCAACCTTTGGGTTTTGGACTTCAATTCCCAGAAGCCTAAGTCAGTTCCCCAAAGCACTGATCAGCCAATGTTCTGACTTAGGCTTCTGGGAATTGAAGTCCCCCTGTGGGGCGTCTGTCCCACGTTGGGAACCATGGATGTAGAGTACTGTAATTCAAATAGGAGATTACCACAAAGTGGATGGCCAAGGCAAGAGTGCTGTCTCTGACCAGATAAGGTTACAGTAGTCATGTTGGCATAAATAGGTAGTTGCTGAGACACAGAAGACTCTTGTGACACTAATGACAAGTATGGAGCAGTGAACATTCTATTTTTATAAACATTTTTCTTTAATTGGAGTGCACATGTGTTGACATTGCTCATCTCTTCTATATTTGGTCATATTTTGCTATTGCCTTCAGTAAACTCTCATAATCCACAGTAGATAGCAAACCACCCACCTTGAGTCACTTAACCAAAAATTGGGAAAGCTTTTTTTTATTCCAATTCCCAGAGTCCCACAGCCAGTAAGGCAACTGGTATTCTGAGAGATGTAATCCAAAAAGCCTAACCCTTATTTAGAGTTTCATATCATATGTTCAAAACATGGCCCATCATAAATATTTTACTTTTGGTCTGTGGATTATGTCTCTGGTTGTCACAAGTTTTCAATGCATTTTCACTTTAACTGGTGAGTCTTGTAGGACTGAGGTGGCTTAGTGGTTAAGACACTAAATTTGATGATTGGAAGGTTGGTGGGTCAGCAGTTTGCGATCCGAGTGCTGCATGATGGAGCGAGCTTCCATCTCTGTCCCAGCTCCTGCCAACCTAGCAGTTCGAAAGCAAGAAATTGCAAGTAGATAAATAGGTACCACTTTGATGGGAAGGTAAACAGCTTTCAGTGCACTCTGGTGTCTAGTCATGCCTGCCACATGTCCATGGAAAGGGATGCAGATGCAGGCACAGACAGTGCTGGTTCAGAGATGACCACTGAACCATAGAGTTGGAAACGACTGGCTTTTGAGGAAGGGCGACCTTTATCTTTACCTTGTTGTGGAGTGTAAGATCATACTAGGTTTTATACCTAGAGAGAGCCATAGCAATTACCTGTCCTGACATGGCATCACCCAGCTGTTCAATGGAGCAGGAATAACAAGATACAGTAATACCCCAGATAACGCGAGTACCGTATAGCATGAAAACCGCATAACGTTACAAGATTTTCGGAAAAATCTGGGTAGGCTCCAAGGGTTGGGAATCCAGGGCACTGTGTTGGCCTGGTTTTCCTCATTCCTGAGGGGCAGAACCCAGTCGGTGTGGTTGGAGAAGGAGGAGTCCAGCCCCAGGCCCCTTCAATATGGGGTGCCTCAGGGCTCGGTACTCTCTCCTCTCCTATTTAACATCTATATGAGGCCACTGGGTGAGATCATCCGTTCCCACGGGGTAAGGTATCATCAATATGCTGATGATACCCAGCTGTACATCTCGGCCCGTGGGGACCCAGGCGGTGCAGTGGAAGTCCTCTCCAGGTGTCTGGAGGCTGTTAGGGTCTGGATGGGGGCAAACGGGCTACAACTGAATCCCGGCAAGACTGAGTGGCTGTGGGTGAGGGGCCCTGTGTCATCACGGGAGTTGCCAGCTTTGGTTCTGGATGGGGCAGTTCTGCCCCAAACAGACCCGGTGCGTAATCTGGGGGTCCTCCTGGACTCACGACTACTTTTCGAAGAACAGGTGCCAGTCGTGGCCAGGAGGGCTTTTGCACAACTTCGTGTAATACGCCAGTTACGCCCGCACCTAGACCGGGACGCCTTGCTCATGGTCACACATGCTTTGGTCACCTCCAGGCTTGATTACTGTAATGCGCTCTACATGGGGCTGCCCCTGGTGACCATTCGGAGACTGGTCCAAAATGTGGCGGCCCGAGTAGTGACGGGGCGCGGGCGTTATGCTCGTGCTACGCCGCTGCTTCGGGAGCTGCATTGGTTGCCAGTATGTCTCCAGGTGCAATTCAAGGTGCTGGTTATTACCTTTAAAGCCCTATATGGTAGTGGGCCAGGATACCTAAGAGACCGCGTCACCCTGAGAACATCTGTCCGCCCCACCAGGGCGGACCGGAGGGGCTCTCTTGTTGTTCCATCAGCTAGAGAGGCACACCTCTCCAGTACTAGGAGGAGGGCCTTCTCCGTGTCCGCCCCAGCCCTTTGGAACCTCCTGCCAATTGAGCTGCGCCTACAGACAGAGCTCCTACCCTTCCGGAAAGGTTTAAAAACATGGCTGGCTGAGCAAGTGTGGGGACATAGGGTCGTGGGGTCTCATATAGGGTGGCTGATCTAGTGACAGCCACCCTTCGGTTCATTTGATGTGATTTTTTATGCTTTTATGAATTTTTAAAGTTTTTAACATCAAGTCTAGGATTTTGATATTTTAGTCTGTAAGCCGCTCAGAGTCGGGCTTGCCCGATTGGAGCGGGGTAGTATGTACGAATAATAAATAATAAATAAATAAATCGAATAACGTGATTTTTAACGTTATCCGATACAGTCGTTCTTAGCAGCAGGGTGGCTGGAAAGCTGAACGGGGTTCTCCGTTCAGCTTCCCAGCCATCCTGCAGCTACGGAGGCAGGGGTGGGGAGGGTGGGGAGGCTGGAAAGCTGATGGGGGGCTCCCCCGTCGGCTTCCCCAGCCACCCCACAACTGCGGAGGCAAGGGCGGGTGGCTAGGGAAGCCGACAGGGAGTCCCCGTCAGCTTCCCCAGCCTCCCTGCAGCTGTAGATCGGGTCCTCTGATCTCTCTGGAGCAGGCAGGGGACACGATCCAAGCTGTTTCTGGGCTTCCCCGACGTCCCCAGCCAGTGCAGCAAGCCAGAATGTCGGGATTCGAACCCTGACGTTTCGGCTTGCTGCACTGGCTGAGGACATCGGGGAAGCCCAAAAACAGCTTGGATCGGGTCTCCCCACCTCCCTGGACCCGGGGGGGGGGGTCAGAGACCCCAAAATTGGTTTAAAAAATGGACATTGTTTGGGGTCTCTGACCCCCCCCCCCCCGCTGGGTCCAGGGAGGTGGGGAGACCCGATCCAAGCTGTTTCCAAAGTTTCCCCACCTCCCTGGAGGCTGCAGCAAGCCAAAATGTCAGGATTCAAATCCCGACGTTCTGGCTTGCTGCAGCCTACAGGGAAACAGGGCTTTTTTTAACATTGTGTGATCAATGTATCGTACAACGTTAGAAACCAGATAACGACGAGACTTGTGGAACCAAGTCATAACGTTATCCAGGGTACTAGTGTACATAAGTTTCCAGAAGTATGTGAGTATATTCATTCAAGACACAATGACTTGAGCCTTTATGTAAGGAAGTCCATTTCCTTTGTGGTCTCACTGCTGACCTCTTTGCAGCCTGAATAAGTGTAGCCTGGTGCTGTACTTCTGTCTGCATTCTGGCGCCTGTTCCTTTCTGTTCAGGTGTCCTTCCCACCCCATCCCTCTCCTCTAACTATAAACAATCATTTCTCCCTGAGGCAGCCCAAACTAATGTGTTGTCAACATGTGTACATGTTGTATTTTCAAGTGATTTCTAAATATAGTGGACAGCTCTGCGGCTGAAGACAATTCTTTTCTGGTCTTATTTTAATTTTGATGTTTTCTGGTTTTCTGCTCTCAAAGTAGATTTTTGCCTTTTAAAATATCTCCTTCAGTCAGTGTGTGTGTGTGTTTGTGTGCTGGTAATGCTAAAGGTGGCCTGGATCCAAGTTTAGACATATGCAACTGGGCTAGCAGAAAGGAATTTCCCAGTTTTCTTCTCCCCACAGCAGGGTTTTGTAGCCCTTTGAATATACTATGCAGAAGGTGCCTGCCCTTGTGTCTTCTCATCCTTGGGCACTCGGCCTCTAAAAGTTTCACCATCACCGTACTAGTTGGGCAAAATCGCTACTGTAGTCGAAATCTCTTTCATTTCAGTATCAGAAATTGTTGGCAGAGGAGAGAATGTTGACAGTTGTTAAAATTTGGTAAACGTTAAAATTTGGAAATTATGGATGATAAAGGACTTATGCAGCTATGGAGGTCTTCTCCAGAACATACCACTTTAGTTAGTACAGTTATTGACTGTTATTTTCACTGTAAAGACAATGCAGGCTTTGTCTTGGTGTCACCAGGTACAAAATAGTTGCCTTTTCTTGTTTTATCTCTATCTTCATTTCAGGTTGATTTATTTTGTTGCATGGGCTGAGCTTAGTGTTCAGTTGGGCACCTCCCTTTGTAATTTGCACCCTTCTCAGTTAATTGCTTCATTCTGAGCATTGGGTGAGTGCAAAGGCGCTGCAAAAAGACACTTCCTTTCACAAGAGGACACACATTAATTAATCATTTCCAGGCGAGAGACAACTAAGCCCTGAGTGGACAGGAAAGCTGCAAAGAGGCATGACTTTCCTTCACAGTGCATGATTTACTGTTTAAAACTATTTTTCTGGCATCCTATCCTTACTATGCCTGCCAAATCCAATGTGGTAGAAATATCACCATGGCATATCCAATATCAAATAAAACAAATATTGGGAGATTATTAGGATCAGACGACCTCCAGTTTCAGACCTATATGCAGTGATGGGATGTAACAGGTTCTCACCAGTTCTCCAGAACCGGTAGTAACTTTTCCCAGTGTCCCAGAGAACTGGTAGCAGCTTTTGGGGGGAACCACTTTTGGGGCTTACCTTTTCACTGTTTTCCCCACTGCACATGCGCACCAAGCACTTGGTGTGCATGCATGCCTACAGTGCTTGGCATGTATGCATGGTCTCCTTGCTGTTCTCCCAAGTGGGGAGGAGGAAGAGAAGCTGCTAGCCTGAAGCTCCCTATAGTTTGCTCCCCAGAGTAAGTGACTCACCTTTGGATGTGGTGTGTCTGTGTGTATTTTAATGTGTATTTAATACCTTTACCCATATTGACGTACTACCACAGATCTTAAAAAGGCCTGGTGGCCGGCATGCCTAGTGGCTTGGCTTGGGGTTTTTAAGCAAAGTCTTGGAGTTACCTCATCAATAAGCTACACCTGTGCTGTTCCAATTGCTGTTCCAATTGGAAAGCCCTTAAGGAGGTACAGCTGTTTTACATTTACATTAAGGCATATTATCCTAGAGAACCAGTACGATGACCATATCCATCTTGCAACATGGTGCTGCCCAGGCACTTATACTAACAGGTAAGTGATGGGTTTGTGTTTGGGGTGGGGGTGGGGTGGGGGGTTGATTTATGTTTGTGGTGGCTGTTTGGGTGGGTGGGTGTATTGTAATGTAATTTTAATTTTATTTATTTATTTATTTAATTTATTTACGGGTTTGTGTTGTGGGTGGGTGGGTTGAGGTGTGTGTGCTTATTTTTATTTTATTTTATTTTTCTTTGGCCCTGCCCACTATGTCATGACATCATGACGTTAGCTCCACCCACACTGTGATGACATTACGGTGGAGTAGTAAAATTTTTGACATCCCACCACTTCCTGTATGAAACCATTATTGTACCTTTGTTCCTGCAGAAATGTAGTTTTACTACAGTTGCCCTCATTCACGGGCAGTTTACTACAGTTGCCCTCATTCATTTCCTTTGCATTCCTATTTGGTTCCCGTTTTACAGCATATGATTACGTAATATCTGATGATGATGATGATGATAATAATAATAATAATAATAATACACTTTTTTCCCAACTGAAGTATTTTTGTTGTAATAGGGTTGAATCTTAGAGGGGGGGAAAGAAATCTGTCTGACGGTCAAAAATCCTGACAATTATTTGACTGTCATAAAAGAGGAATGTTATATAACATGTATAAGGCAGGTTATATAAGTCCTGCCTGGTAATGCAGTCAATCAGTCCTCTTTTGGAAACTGATTATAATTGGAGCATTAAAGAGTTTTTCACAAATTCACTGAGCAAATGAATTCACCCATTTTCAGGGACCACAGTTACAAACTGCAGTTTTGAGCAAGCCATCTGTTATGAATCCATTCAAACACAGCAAAACCAGGTCTAATATAGAGGTAGCTGGAGTGCTTTGTTTTGCCTCTAATTTATTGTCAAAACTAGGTTTATTTTGTAAATCCTAATTAAAGCAAATCCATAATGGCATGAGTGTAATGTGATATTTAAAATAGGAAAGAGAAATGCGTGGCTCTCCAGATATTGTTTGATTACCACTCATTAACCATTGGCTGTCTTGGCTACAACTAATGAGAGTTGTACTCTGACATTATTTGGAAGGCCACACATTTCTTACTGTTCTTAAAATAACAATGGAACTGACATAAAGCATTTTGGTGCATGCGCAGAATAGAGCACAGGGATTATATGGGCACCAGTTTGCCTATAGAAATCTATATGCTATATAAGTGCTCCATGATAGTGTTATATAGATAAAACATTTCTTTAAAATGGAAAGTGATATTCAGAACTGTATTCAAAACAAATCAAACCACTGGTGGCTAACCTTGGCACCCCAGCTGTTCTTGGACTTCAATTACCAGAAGCCCAAGTCAGCACACCTGCTGATTAGGGCTTCTGAGAATTGATGTTCCAGAACAGCTGGAGTGCCAAGGTTAGCCATCACTGATAATAGAACATTAGTGGTCTTGATGTCTTTGTGGTGAAGGATACTAAATTTGGCATGATTGATGAATATCTGCAATCAGATGCTCTACCACTGAGCTATACCCCCACATGAATATCTGATGTCCACGTACAAATTTAATATGCAGCAAGTATGGTGTGCAGGGAACTGTAAATGTGGAAATCAGTGCTTTGAAAGCCTTGGTTGATATGATCCTGGAATGTGCTGCTGCTGTAAATACAGTGGTACCTCATTTAAAGAGCATAATGCGTTCCATGGGATTGCTCTTTAAGCGAAACGACATTGTAAGTGACCAATTGTGACGTCTGGTGGGGGTGGGGGTGTTGCAAACCCCGATTTAGTTGTTAAGCGAGTTTTTGGTTGGTTTTATTCGTTAAGCGAAGCGAGCATTCAGAGAAAATTCTGCTCTTTAAGCGAGTTACTCTTTAAGCGAGGTGCTCTTTATGCGAGGTTTGACTGTACAAGAATAACTGAAGCAAGCAAAGAATCAGCCTAAAAAGATCCCCTTCCTACCAGGCAATTTGTTTTAATTGACTTAATTAGGTTATACAGAATTTGCATTATTATGAACTGTGCTCTGCTTTCCTTAGCAATACTCATTATTTGGACACAAACTTTGGTCTCCTAGCTCAATTATATAGCATTAAACTTGCCGTCTTTATACCCCAATTTTCAGTGTTAACATTCAAAAATGCTTGGTTCTCAAGGGTTTTATTGGAGTGCGGAGAGAATGTACCGCTTTTTTTGGAGGAAAACCTAAGACAAACAAATGGATAAAGCTTCTCCAAATGAAAATGAAGGATTGGTTGAATGAAAGCCACAGCGGCTGAATTTAGGGCATTTTCTAGCTTGCTTTCTATTTTATTGCAATGATGTTGGGCTTCTCTCAGGTTCATGTTGACTTTGGCATGCAGTATTGAAGAACAGTCTGTTCTAATGGAATTGAACTTCTCTTTCCACCTGATTTAAATTTTCTAAAGTGGACACTTAGAGGTACGTGTCCTCTAATTTACAGCCATTCATACAATATTTGTGCATGTACACTGTCCAGGAACTATTGGTTCCTTGGAAAGGAGATCATTTATAAATAGTTCAGTAATGATAGAAATAGTGGGTGACTGGAAGTTACACAAAGGTTACTTCCGAGCCCTACATCTGAGTAGATGCCTGAAGTAGCCTGCATTGTTGCAAAGCTCACTAAAAGCAGTTTTGTAGGTGTTGGCAAAGTAAAGGCTGCCAAATGTTGGACTGCAGCTTCCAGTGTTTCTCACCATTTGCTATATACTAGAAAGGACTTCTGTAGCTGCAATCCACAAACAAATATCTGTGTTTGCCCACTGTTCAGACTGGAGGTTTGATGCAGCCATAATGCTGACTAAGAATTGAATTTTGAGCGATAAGGGTAAAGTTTGTCTTTGCTCCAAACCCAGTCGAGTCCGACTCTAGGATTCAGTGCTCATCTTCATTTATTGCCGAAGAGCCAGTGCTGTCTCCGTCTGAAGACATTTCTGTGGATGTGTGGAAGGCATGACTAGAAGACATTGGAGTGCACAGAACATTGTTTACCTTCCCCAAAAAGTGGTACCTGTTTAGCTACTTGCAATTTCTTGCTTTCAAACTGCTAGTTTGGCAGGAGCTGAAACAGATGGGTCCTCACTCGGGTCTCGAACTGCTGACCTGTCAACCTTCCAGTCATCAAGTACAGCATCTTAACCACTAAGCCACCACAATTATATAACTATACAGTGGTACCTCATACAACAATTTTAATTGCATGGGGCCCGTTATTGTATGAAACAATTGTTATATGATACATTCATTGTATAGCGATTTTCCCTATGGGGTTCATCATACAATGATTTATTTATTTTTTTGGCTAAATGGTTTTTCCCATTGAAAAATTGTATGATTTTTTCCATAGGGAAAATTGTTATGCGGGATGCCATCCCCCCCCCCCCATACCAAATTGTTATATGATTTTGTTGCTATATGGGGGGGGGGTTTGCTGTATGAGGTTCTACTGGTATATACTCTATATATCTATACATAGAGAGAACTTGAGTTAAAAAATGACCCAGACCTCCAGGGCTTTATATGCTTAGCTATTTTAAAAGAATTTGAATATATGTTCATTCACTTGTAATTATGCTAAATTAGGGTTACCATCTCTTTTAATCATAGAGACTTCTCATCTTTAACACCAAATGGTAGGCATGTACACTGTGACCTTTCGTATGCTTGATAGAA
The DNA here is from genome assembly GCA_030440675.1 of Furcifer pardalis. NCBI lineage: Eukaryota > Metazoa > Chordata > Lepidosauria > Squamata > Chamaeleonidae > Furcifer > Furcifer pardalis. The sequence continues at coordinate 65,923,561 of CP126897.1, read as the reverse complement.
TTTGGCCAGTGTAGATAATTTTGTTTTTTGTAGATTTCTTGGAATGGAAATAATATGAAGTTTAAAAAATTAAAATACAGAGAATGATGTTAATGAATTTTACTGCCTCCATGCTTTTTTGTCTCTTCTCTGCAATTTTTTTCTTTGTTTTTCTCAGTGCCTTTTCCAGAACTTAGAAATGTTATTTTTATTTTTTGGATTACAACTTAGAGGTGTTACTTCTTTTTGTTTACAGTTACCAGATTTGGTGTTTTTCTTATTGTTGTTTTCACTTTCTTGGTGATAGGAAAGATGCAATTAGATGTTTTGCGACAGTGGTTCTCAAAGCCAGTTGGAAAGGGACAGTAGGTTAACTCTGTTATCATGGCTTGAAAGCATCTGTATGAATGTTTTCTAAAGCAACATAGTACAAACACTTACAGCTGTCAGATTTAATATATATCACAAGCTTGTTATTTCACCTCTCATTTATTTTATCTCATATTAAGGTCTGCATGCTTGTAATGAAATATTTGGCTTGCTGTGTGGTTTTTCAAATGCCCATGTTCTTTTAACATGACTTCAGGTTTGCGTTGAATGGCCTCTGTTGCCTTGGCAACAATCTGCTGTCATCTTGAGATGTTAGAGGATCTTTAAATGGCAAGATTGCTTTCTGAGGATGTGTTACTATATTTATCGTTTTATGGCCATTAAAAAAATCTGGAGCAGGAAAAAGCAGTCTTAAACTGAGGCAGCTGATTGTGTGAACCTTGTGTCAAAGAAATCCAAGCTGAAATTCATGATCACAAAATACTTAAGAAGCTATTTCAAGGAAAACTGATAAATGCAGCTGCTTATATACCATCCCATAGTGCATAGTGATGCAGTGATGGTGAACCTTTTAGAGACTGAGTGCCCAAACAGAGAGGCTGGGCGAACTCTGTGCTGGGGGGAGATAGGAAGCACTCCCATTGGGCTGCTGGGCAGGGGGGCGGGGTGAACTCTGTGCTAGGGCAACACCACACATTCATTCATTCATTCATTTATTCGATTTGTATACCACCCTACTCAATGCCCCCTCTGGAAAGCGTGCCATAGGTTCGCCACCACTGCCATAGTACCAAGGCATTCTCTGGGTGATTTACAAAGTAATTACGCAACTCTAGAAGTTTTTTTTAACAGATTGAAAGTCACTGTTAATTTAGGAACATAAAATATGACTATGCACAATTTGATTTGGTATGAAATGATCACAGTTGGGATAAAATAGTGTATTAAAATAATTATTACAAACAGAATGTACTTTTATTTTTTAAATTGTTTTATTTGTAGTTGTAACAAATGGAGCAACAATCTCCTGAACTGTACGGATGGAACCTCTGGTTTTGCTAGTTTATGTGGAGTAGGCAGAAACTTCAATTTTTTAAATACCAGAAGAAACTATCAAAAATGAAAATTATTTATATTTCCTCTCTACAGTATCAAATAGACATAAACACCCATTTCCATTAAAGGAATTGAGGGAAGAAAGTGTGTGGAAGGGACTAAGATTAATTGAATAGACATGAAATTTAATCAGACTCATTTTCTGAGGTATAGTTACCAGTATCCGTTTCATTCTCTGATTATGCAACTGCTTCGTTATGTTTGTCATCATCACAGTTATCGTGGACTTCTAAAAACTGAAGGTGTACCCAGATTGAAACAAGCTTCTCTACTCTTTCAGATGTAAATAAACTGCAGTTTAGCCACTGTGCCGTGGGGGGTCCTGAATGTTGCAATGTTGTGGTGGTGGTGGTGTCATCAACAAACCTAGCGGGTTTCAACGTAACTGAGGTATTTAAGGACTGGTTTTACAGTTCCACACCTCCAGTGAGCTTCTATGACTGAATGGAGATTTGAACCCAGGTCTCCTGAGTCCTAGTCTGCTACACTGTCCACTATCTCAGTATCTGAATCCTGAGATATAGTATGCTCAATTTCAAATGGATTCTTGTGATTCTTAAGTCTTTGCTCTATGGTAGTATCTACAATTAATTTGAGAACATCTTGTATGAACTGATACGTTGTATAATGGTGAAGCAAGGCTTCCAGTGTCTTACTTCCTCTTTGTCTGAGGTGCAGCAGTGTCTCAAGCACAGCCCTGTCTTCATAATTGCATCATTCATAATGCTTAAGAAAAGCTCCTGCAGTTTATGTCTACTTGTAATGCATAAGATGGGCTGTGGAGGTTCAAGTGGTTAAGACGCTGAACTTGGCAACTGAAAGGTCGGAGTTCGATTCCCGAGTACTACACGACGGAGTGAGCTCCCATCTCTGTCCCAGCTCCTGCCAACCTAGCAGTTCGAAAGCAAGAAACTGCAAGTAGATAAATAGGTCCTACTTTGGTGGGGAAGGTAATAAGTGTTCAGTGTTGAGGTGTGCTTGCCACGTTTCCACGGAAACATCTCCAGATGCAGATAGCCCTCGGTCTTTGGCTATAAACACTGAACCCTAGAGTTTTCGGATACAACTGGCTGTCGAGCAAGCGTGACATCTTTGGCACAACTCTTTTTTATTTAACTTACATTTAATTTGTTTTGGGACAAACTACCTGAATCTGCTCAATGGCTATCATGTACATGTCGCTGTCTATACACAAACAAACATCTTATAGTTTGACCAGGTGAAATCTTCTCTGGCAATTTCAAGCTTTTGGGATGTCTCAGCCCACACTAATCTCACAAGTGTTCCATCTGCCAAATGGATTAGCAGGGATCAAGACAGTCATTTTGTGCCATAATGTGGGTTTTCCAGGCAACACACTGCAGATTTGGTTGGGCTGGGAGCAGGATTATTTTTTGCTTTGTGGTTTATATTTTGTCTCCATCTGCATGGGTTTTCTTTTAACTTGGCAATGTGGCTATTGGCTGCCTGCTTTTTATTTCTTATCTTTTCATTGCTTTCCTCAGAAACTGTATATTTGCATATTTATTTACTCTCCCTAGAAACATGCACGCACATGGTCATGAATATTTTGAAGGTGAAGTTAAAATGGGATCCCAGGCTGCAATGAAAATGCAGTAGCTCTAGGTAAAATATGAAAATGCCTCTCATTCATGGATCACTGGGGGGTGGGAGATAAAGCAAGAGTGCACAATGCACAGATATAGCAGTTTTATCATGCTGTTTTACCATGTGTGCTGATCTATTTATTTTGCATGACAACCATATCTACTTTTAAAACCACCATGATGATTCCAGAATTAGTGTTGTTAAGAAAAAGCCTTCTTAAAAACATGAGAGAATCAGTTCTCTTTTCCATTTTATATACAAAAATAGAGCAGAAAAACCTTAAACCTCAACAATATTGACAAACTTTATAGATACAGTAATACCCCAGATAACGTTTACCTCGGATAACGCTAAAATCGCATAACGTTAAGTAATCTGGGGAGGAGAATTGGATCAAATAACGTTAAAGTCCTATGGGATGGATCGGATAACAACCGCTAAAGCCTGTGCAGTTACAATGTATCTCTATGGAGCTTTAACATTATTGGATACATCCCATAGGATTTTAACATGGATCGGATAACACTAAAAATCGGATAACACCAAGACTTGTGGAACCAAGTCGTAGCGTTATCCGAGGTATTACTGTACTTTGTTTTTTCAAAACACCTTACTCCTGTATTATTAAACCATTACTGTTTACTGTTAAGTGGTGCAGGTCAAGCCCTCGGGTAGAAGGCCGCATCAGCAGGGTTGCGAGGACACACTGATAAACACAGTAGGCAAAGCAGATAAGCTTCTGTGCAAGTTGTTTTTAACTGGATGTGCACATAAAAGTTCAGTTTCATAAAGGAATTTACAGCAAAGTCACAAAAGCAAACAGGATAACTTCTCCTTTGTTACTGGTCAGTTCGGTATCAGATATTTACAGTTCAAGTATGCAAAGTCCGATAGGCAAGTAAAGTAAAGACAGCAATTTGTAAGCTGGTGAAACAACAAATGTCTGAAATTTAGCTTACAGGCTTTTCTCAGTAGTCTTCAGTGTGTAGGACTTTGGCAGTCCTTTGGCATATCAGCTGGCAGCTTTTCAATATAGGCACCAGCAGCCTTCAAGCCGTTGGACATACAGACAGCCCAACAACAGACTGTTCTTCTCTGTGCTGTCGTCTAGTCTGATGTCCTCCAATCCTCCAAATGCAACATCTTCTAAAAAGTAGCAAAAGCCTTACTTCTAAACACAATGTACAAGAACTAACAAGCTAATACAGTCAAGCTGTTGCAGAATACATTCAATGCTCTTAGAGCGGAATGAACAAGGTATACTATACTACCCAATAGATTAGGCAAGTACAACCTAACGGCTACCACCCTCCTACATAGGATGTGCATTCATAGCTCTTTATGGAGCAAGTTTTAAAATAAAATATATGGTCCCCCTGATGAGGAGCTAAAAGGCTCAAAACAACATTTGACCTGAATCATACTTAACCATCAAAGTATTCTTTTCACCTTTTGATTTATGATGCACTATAACATTTGCTTTAACCTCATGGTGCATTAAAAGCCCTGATTTACTCTTTGCTATGATAGTGAAACAGTTGGTTGTAAAGTTTGATTACATTTCCAGATGAACTGCATTGTACACATCCTTAGTACAGTTGAGTCTGGCCGAACATCCTGCTACAGTAATGGAGTAGACCGTATAGCCAGCGACTCAACTTAAGGAGTGTTGGGCGGGAGTAAATAACCTGACTCCCTAAAGGGGTCAGTGGCTACAGGCAGATGAGCCCCCTTAGGTGGGTGTGATGGTCCCCCTCAGTGGACTATTCTGATTCCCAACGGTAATGGAGAGGGAAGAGGCCATGCCAGATGGACTGGCTGTGAAGGTGCATCTTGTTAATTTCCTCAAGGCTGGGGCAGCCCATTGCAGTCCCGGGGTCAAATCCTGCATGTTTTATTCATATGTGCTGCAGGAGATGGCTCCGTGATCACAGTCACTTCATGGCAAGCTGGGATCCACCTTAAACAAATTCATGCCAGTGGCATTTCCCCTGTTTGTCGCTCTTTTTTCACACATCCATCAACTATGAAAATGATTTTCGGGGGGGGGGGGAATGTATTCACGGACACGAGGAGCAGATGACGACGATGAGTGCAGTAATCCAATAATTACTATTGGGTGCTCTGTTTATCTTCTAAGATAATACTGACATTGTTATGAAGCCCCAATAATAATCCCTCCCATTGCATTTTCAATCATTAGAATGCTTTGATATTCAACTTTGATTTCAAAAGAAGAAGGGGCGGCCAAAAATGAGATGGCTAGATGGTATTGTAGATGCAATGAGCACAAAGAGGTGCCTGGCGGGCAATGGTCCATAGGGTTGCAAAGGGTCGGACTCGACTGTGCGACTGAACAACAACAAATCAGATGACAAATGACTCTGCTTAGAGGCCAATTTGCTTAGGCACCTGGGCCACAGGATGTATTAATAATTATTGTTAGAATAAAAATGGGAAACAATTTCTGCTTTATTGGTCAACATCCTATTGCTCAGTCACACCTACAGAAGACAGTGTAATTCACAAGAGCTTCTTCCTGGGAATTAATTATCGCCATCTGGATTTTTGGGCTCATGCCACCCAAACAGATTGGACCACACAGGTGACTCCAACCAGGAATTCATTTAATAGCAATGAGAAGCTAGTATGAACTGCCCCATTTACATTCTGCAGGTGTAATTATGCATTGGGATTTGGACCTTTACTACACAAGTATATCAACCACAATGTTTTATGTGTTGCTACCCTAGACTGCAGTGGCTCAAGTCACTAAGACGTTGACTGGGAGGCGGAAGGTCAGCAGTTCGATTCCCGAGTGCTGCAGGACGGAATGAGCTCCTGTCTCTGTCCCAGCTCCTGCCAACCTAGCAGTTCGAAAGCAAGAAATTGCAAGTAGATAAATAGGGACCACTTCGGTGGGAAGGTAACAGCGTTCCGTGCGCTCCGGTGTCTAGTCATGCCTGCCACATGACCATGGAAACGTCTGCAGAAGCAGACAGCGCTGGCTCTTCGGCTTAGAAACAGATGAGCACTGACCCCTAGAATCGGATACGACTGGCTTTCGAGCAAGGGAAACCTTTACTACCCTAGACTACAAACAGTATACAGTAAAACACCAGATAACGTTAAAACTTGGTTCCACAAGTCTTGGTGTTATACGATTTTTAGTGTTATCCGATGCATGTTAAAATCCTATGGGATGGATCGTATAACGTTAAAGCTCCATTGAGATACATTGTAACCGCACAGGCTTTAGCGGTTGTTATCCGATCCATCCCATAGGACCTTAACATTATTCGATCCAATTCTCCTCCCTAGATTACTTAACGTTATGTGATTCTAGCGTTATCCGATCCAATCGTTATCCGGTGTTTTACTGTACTTCTTGGTCTTCAAAGGAAATAAGAAAAGAAAGAATGAATGCTTAGGTTGATATATACTAGAGATAAATCAGTTTTTGCCTATAGCTAGAAAAAGCTAAAGGTTTTTTCACTAACTCCCAAAATTTCTGAAATGTCTGCACATGTGCTTCTGTTTTGCTCATAAGACACATTATTTATTGGAAAGGCAATTTGTTGTTCAAAGTCACTGATAAAAGTGCCTTGGTCTGATTCATCAGATAGAGAATCAAGTTTGCCTCAATACACTTTGTGATATTGCATTATAGATCAACAGGAGGAAATTGTGCACATCTCTGTGCAGCCCAAAATAAGTCATAAACTGAGCATGTGCTTATGGCTCTTTCTGTGAACTTGTAAGGTTCAATTGTATTGATGTTTGCTGGATCATGTTCTGTGTAATTATGTAGCCTTTCCCCTTGTTGTATTGCTACTGTAAGTTTTAATGTACAATCACATTTTTGTTGTCATAGAATTTTTATTCCTGCAATTTTGATTGGACATAACATAGGTTTTGGGAGGGTTTTTGTTTTGTTTTTTGAGATTTCAAACCTATTTACAGTGGTCGGTAACATCAATAAAGCCCAGTGAGTTGTTCTATATTGTTTATGTAAATAGAATAGCATGACACATCATATGTTCTTGATCTGTTTCATTTAAATGTGCTGCTGAGAAAGTGCTGGGTCAGGGTGGATAATGTGCAATCTGTTCTAAGCAGCCAGTTCCACAATAAATGTAACATGTGGGAGGAAGTCATGGGTCTCAGGAGTCTTTTTATCAGTTCATGTATCGAATTAATCTCCTCATAAATGCTAATTCAGAGAGTGCCAAAAGATAGTTCTAGTTGGTTGCCATGGCAGATAATATTTTCCATGCTCCTCTGAGAAGTATATTTTTATGAAGCGTAAATGTTTTCACGTTTATCATGGAAGAAAGCAGCAGTTGGTGTGGATTTTTCTTAGTTTAAAATTCCTTTTCCTCACTCTGATTCTGATTTTCTTTACGGTTCCATTGTATTCTCATCCTATTGTTTTCAGTGCTTTTACCCTCCTTTTGTGTAAATCTGAACCAATTGATTTTTCATCTTGCGGCCAGTCCTGAGAAGAAATAAAACAATTTCATAGAGTGTGCTGTAGCTGGCCAATATCTCACCAAAATTGGTAGACATTCCTTTAAAAGCACTGATGTAATTTTAAGATAAACCAATATTTCTGATTAGAAAAATTATCTAGAGATTTTTAATATTAAATATCTGTAGTTCTATATATACTCAAGTATAAGCCTATCCGAATATAAGCCAAGGTACCTAATTTTACCTGAGAAACCAGGACAACTGATTGATTCAAGTATAAGTCTAGAGTGGAAAATGCAGCAGCTACTAGTGAGTTTCATTTTCGTTTTGGTCCAAGATTTTGGACCCAATTTTAACAGTAGAGTCACAGGAGAGTCCAGTTAAGTGCACACAAAGGTGTGGAGGGGAGGGTGTTTTCCACACTGTAGAAGTGATCAAGGCTAGCTCATTGCTGGCAGGAAAAAAACATGAGATGACTCAAGTATAAGCCGAGTCTGCTTTTTATTGGACACTTTTGGTGCTGAAAAATCGGCTTATACTTGAGTATATACAGTATATATATATTTTAAAAAACCTAGAAAATGCTGGTCTCTTCCAAAATAAAAGGATATTCTAGTTTGCATAAACTAGTAATACGAATTAATTGCAATCATTTAACAGCCTTTAACCAAATTCAGTATTACACTAATGTACAAATGTGGTTTATGTAAACCTGATTGATAAATGTTTGTTGTTGTTGTTTATCCAAAAACAAGACCAGAACTCAAGACCGTAAACCTATTTCCTTAAAGGTTTCTTTTTAGCGGTAGATCCTAGTATGACTTGCTAAATGTTATTTTGTTCGGGACGATATGCACAGAATTTAAGTATCAAATGGTACTAAGAAGCCAAAAGCCTGATTTTTGCTGTTCCATTGTATATGCAGTAATTTGTTATAATTTAGATGGAATTACAATATATCTCATCATAAGGGGGAGAACAGTAACAGGGTGACTTGTATGCAAATGCGTAATGCCACAATTTTTGTCTTGCATCCATCTACTCTACTAACCATTTGCAGTTCCAGCAGGGCGAAACGTCACAACTAATCTGAATAACAACTTGAGATCCTCTGCTATTCCCAGTTGTAAAAAGTTAGTCTCCAAAGCTCCACAACGTCCCTTATCTTCTTGTTTTGTTTACTCTCAGATATGCTTGTATGCTTGTTGCCTAGTTGCTACTATGTATGGAAAGGTGCAACGTCCTTGATAATCTCTTTCTAAACCAGAACTGGATTGGACAGCCCTTTAAATAGCGGATGGCTTTAAACCAGGGGTTCCCAACCTAAGTCCCATGGGCCAGGTCCGGCCCACGATCCCATTTCATGTGGAGTCCCCACCCTTGCAAGGGCATTTGAGAACCAAAATGGCCACCCCTTTGAAACTGCTGAAACAAAATGGCCACCCCCATTGTGCTGGCAAGGCAAAATGGCCATCCAGCCCTCGAAGCTGACTAAGAGAGCGTGACCACGGCCCCTGGCTTGAAAAGCTTGGGAACCCCTTCTTTAAACAGGAGTTTGTCTTCTGGTAGCTTGTCAAATAGAGAACTCCCTCCCTCAAAAGAGAACACGTGGCTATTCTAGCTTTATGACTAGAACAACCCTTCCCAGATTTGAGGAGGGTGAAGCCATTTTCCAAGCTCTGGTTCTGTACACCATAAGGTTTGGAATGGCTAAGCATTTTCCAGCATGCCACCTCTTACATAGGGTCAGTTTTTTGGATGGTGGGCATAGAATGGTTATATTTTTAAAATGTTTATGCTATATTTGCAAATACTGGGAGAATTTATATAGCACTCTATAGCTTAAACTCACTCCAATACTGCTCTTTCAAATGCATCTACCGTTGTACCTTGCTTAAAGAGCATAATGTGTTCCACAGGATTGCTCTTTATTTATTTATTTATTTATTTAGATTTATATTGCCGCCCACTCGCCGAGGCGACTCAGGGCAGCTTACAGTCAAAACAACAGTACAATAAAAATTATAAAATGCAACCACATAAAACAACCAACTTTAAACGAGTTTGCTCTTTAAGCAAAACACCATTGTAAGTGACCAATTGTGGGGGGGATTGCGAACCCCAATTTATTTGTTAAGCGAATTTTTGGTTGGTTTTATTTGTTAAGCGAAGCGAACATTCAGAGAAAATTCTGCTCTTTGAGCGAGTTTCTCTTTAAGCGAGGTGCTCTTTATGCGAGGTTGGACTGTACTTCCAACTAGGAGAGTCAACATCCCATGCTATATGCATAGGCCAACACTTTGATTGATTTGCAAATAGGATCTGTCACAAAACGTGCACTGTGTAATGTTCTTATTTGGAATCCCAGCCAGCCACATTGTCTTTCAGGATACAACTGACAGAAAGTAATGTTAGTGCTTGAATGGTGATGTGAGTGATCTGCATTCTCAGCAAAACGTTTCCTCTCTACTTTTGCCAAAATTAGGCTTTGGCAACATGCACTGGGTTTCCAAACTCATTTATCATTGTCCACATTCAGTTATGCACTGACAGTTAGAAAGCCATTAAAATCTTGATCACTGCTAAAAATAATAGAAGAGAGCAGAAACTGAGTGCTGAGTCCAAAATACTGAGCTATTCTCTTACAACTCTAGATGTAACACTGAGCACGAGAAGGAGGTAATTTGGATTCTTTGGGGGCTTTTTATTGACTGTCTTTCCGTACCTCCAGCGCACGCCAAGTATTTTACAATAATGGAAAGCAAATGCACGCTGGCTCAAATCCAGTAGTAGGTTGCAAAAATTGTAGGCCGTTTGAATCAGTGGTGAGTTGGTGTGATTTAATGAGTCTAGTTTAGTTGTGACTTACTAGTAGAGTTATGTCATTAGAAATTAGAATAAGTAGGTTACATGGAGATGATGTTTTAAACATCTGTTGACTGAGACAGCTAAGAACTCTCACATTTACCTTAAGATGAATCCATTTTTTATTGTTCTGAACCAGTTTGATCACCACATTAAACAGGAAGCTGTCACAGGAAATTGCTCAATTTTGAATCACACCATTGTCTGCTTAGTTTATTATTTTCTACACTGGTTGGTCCTAGTTTTGCAGGGTTATCCCTGTTTTGCAGTGGTTAAAATGCTGTAAGGTAATGTCACCCTTGCTCGAAAGCCAGTTGTATCTGACTCTAGGGTTCAGAGCTCATCTCGGTTTATAAGCCAGAGAGCCAGTGCTGTCTGCGTTTGCAGATGTTTCCGTGGACACATGGCAGACATGACTAGAGTTCAGGGAACGCTGTTTGCCTGCCTAGTGAAGTGGTACCTATTTATCTACTTGCAATTTCTTGCTTTCAAACTGCTTGGTTGGCAGGAGCTGGGATAGAGATGGGAGCTCACTCAGTCCTGCAGTACTTGGGTCTCAAACTGCTGACCTAGCGAAAGAGGATAGAAGTTGAAAGTGGGATTTGTGTCTTTTCTCCAGATAAAAGACTATTTGGGCAAAAAAAAATGCTTGTGCCATAAACAGTCTTCAGTTTTATATCTGGTACAAAATTCCTGTCATCAGAAATGAGAATTGAATATGACATGCTTCGTTTCCATGTGTTATGAACATAGGCAGAATTGCTAATCAGATCATTTCTTTTGTCTATATTTCTCTTAACTCGTAGCACAGTGAGGCTGAGAACTGGAGAAAATTGCTCCAGGATAAGTGGGTTAATCTAAGTGTCTTGAATTCAGCATTACAGCTGCATTCTGCATTTTTTCTGACAGTTTTACAATTAATTAACATTGCTGTAGGGGTTGTTCTCACCCAGGCTTTCAAATAAATGGGGCAGAGAAACTGCCTAAATCATTCAACATTAGAAGATTTTGGTGTCCCCCCCCCCTTTCTATCCTGTTGCTAAAACTACTGAGAGAATAGTACAGAGATGCCCAAACTTTTTGAGCTGCGGGCAGGTCATGTGGTTCAAACTTTTTGGGCTGCGGGCCGGTCATGTAGAAGTAAAATGCACCTCGCAATCTATTTTGCAACAGGATGGGATAGATTTTTAGGCTGCCATTTTCTTCGCTTAAAACAACCCAAACTACAGTCCATGGGCCAGCCCTGGCCCCCAGCACCCCCATACAGGGGCGGCAAGGGACGGAAGAATTGGTGTTGGGGGCTGGTTCTGGCCCACAGGCCTTCGTTTGGGCACCTCTGGAATAGTAGAGAAATTAAATTAAACTGCTTAAAGGATGAAGTATAGCTTCATAGTGTGATTATTTTGAACACCCCCTCCAGTGTAGACTATCCATTGTTGTAGCAGTGAGTGCTCCCGACATCCATAAGGGCTTTCTTTGTTATTTGTAAGAGGCACTTAAGAGCACACAGCAATTCTTTCTAGCAATGAGATCAGGACCTAAAACAAACTGTGCAGGGTCTGAGTGAAAGAAATATCTGTGTATCCTACATACATGTAATTCAGCATATCATTTTTTTGCCAAAGCTTTATGATCAAACCGGGATTAGTGCTAATTTGGATTTATCAATGTATACCATATATACTCGACTATAAGTCCCGAATATAAGTCGAGGTGCCTAATTTGAACCTCTAGAACTAGGAAAATAGATTGACCTGGGTATAAGTCGGGGGTGGGAAATTGAGCAGCTGCTAGTGAGTTTCAATAATTAAAATACATGAAAATACGATAACATTAATTAATTTAGACATTTGTGTGGGTATGTTTTTGAGTGTTTACGCTGATCCGAGTATAAGTCGAGTCTCAGTTTTGGACCTCATTTTGAGGGCTAAAAAACCTGACTTATACTCACATATATACGGTAAATGACTTGGCTACACCCTTCCCTAGATTCATCATGGATTTTTTTAAAGAATCCCAACGCTACCTAGAAAACAGGATAATTTTCCAAAGTGGTAGTAAGAATCTGCTTTGATGTTGGCTTTTTACCAATTGTGCATATAATGATGGTACTGGAGGCAAGTGAAAAACGTTGCTGGAATTTTATTTCAAATCTAGTTACAGTGACCATCAAACACATGACTACTGGGAGTAAGTGTCATTTAACTAAGTAGAGCTTACATAGTGGCCAAGTGACCTTGTGGAGAGGTTAAGAAAATGGGAAGGGGGAGTCGCATGTAATTTTTTCTTTTACCAGCTCAAAGAATAATTTGAAGGGAGGAGGCTGGCAGGACACAGATCAGATAATAATTTCATGTCAGAGATTACTCTGGGTTGAAAGCAGTGTTGGGCTGTCAAAAATTCCGCTACCCCACCGTGACGTCATTATGTGTTGGGCGTAGTTGACATCATGAAGTTGTGGGCGGAGCAACAAATAAAAAAGTCTGTGCATGCGTCAAACCTCTAGTTGACTCATGCGCATTTTAAAAAACTGTCCATGTGTCAAATGGAGGTTTGACGCATGCACAGTTCCGGGCAGCCATTTTGGCTGCCTGGAAATACATTTCTGGAGGGGGCTGGAGAGGTGACCAAACCGGTCACCCAGGGGTTTACCACCACTTCGGCAACCCCTACTGATGGGGTGCTACCGGTTCGGGTGAACCGGTCCGAACCGGTAACATCCCATCACTGATTGAAAGGATTTTTAAGAGGCGCCCAAATGAGTCTCCTTTCATGTCCCCAAGTACAGCTCTCGGGTGTCAAAACCCGACCTTCCATTAAAACAGTGTTTATATGTCTGCTTTCTACTATCAGTGTTTAACTTGAACGTTTTATGTCTTCTTTCTGTTCAGCAAATGAAGTTGGCAGCAGAATCCCTGAAAGAACAAACCACCTAGGATGGTAAACTGAAGAGCTCTGGAAGAGTATATACAAGTTTCAACAACAAAAATGCCTAATGTTTTCACTTGATGATGGTACTCCCTACTAAAGCATTGTCATATCCTTATTTATCACCAATAGCCTGACTGAAATGAAAAAAATATTGCCATCATACTGTACAAAATATAGAGCCTGACGGATCAATTTATGCTCTACAGCTACCAACTTGACAGAAATGTCTATTACAGATGCTAATATGAATAATAACCCAACCATCCTAAACTAGCCTGTAAAAGAATTTTGGAGGTGGCAATCCATAATTCACAGCCCTGTATCTCCTGCAGCAAACAGTTTTTTTTCCTTCATACTAGAATGATATATTTAACCAACCTGTTTTTAGGCAGCTTATTAGACATTTCCATGCATTAAAGATTTTAAATCTTATTGACTGTTAAAACGTGATGTATAGCTTTATTCAATAGGACTGATCTCATGCAAAGTCTGGTTTTGCTTTAAGAAATGTGTACTGTATGAAACTGGCTGTTACAGTGCTTATTTTTTAAAAACCTCAATTCTAAGGAGCTGGAAAAGTTTGATTTGGCATGGAATAAAGCTCACTCATATTGGTTCCATCCCAGTGAGAGAACAATTAAGGCTACTTGTCTCTTCTTTCTGCTGTGCATTGACTTCTCCTTTGCTGTTATAATTAAAAATAAACTGTACCACATAAAACTTGGATCTGTCTAGGGAAGTAAGCCATTAAAATGATGAATCTCCGCTCCACAGGGGTTATGAAATATTTGTTTGTGGCATATGATGATGTGTTCCTCTTTGTTTGCTGGAGGTGGGAATTTTAAGCCAAGGTCTTCTAAATGTGTGGCAAGAGGGCCACTGGTTTTTCTGTCGCTATGGTGCGGTTTCCACTTCAGGCAAAACCTCTGTCTCCATGAAATCTTTTTAAGTCAGTCTGGAACAAAGCGTTCTTTTCTATTATAATAGTTGTACAGTAAAACCTCATATAACACTAAAACCTGGTTCCACAAGTCTTCGTGTTATATGATTTTTAGTGTTATCTGATCCTCTATGGGATCCATAGAGATACATTGTAACCACACAGGCTTTCGCGGTTGTTATCTGAAGCATCCCATAGGATCTTAATGTTATCCGATGCAATTCTTCCCCCCAGATTCCTTGATGTTATGCGATTTTAGTGTTATTCGATACTAATGTTATATGAGGTATTACTGTACTTGTTTTTAGTGTACATCAGGCTTGCAGATTCAGTATCCATGAAAATATTGACTGAAATATGCCAAAATTCATATTATTCCCAAGGTGCATTACTTGAACTGATCACTAGAGGGAGCCAGAGACTGAACTAGCTATTGGGTTCACTACTATCTGCAGTTTGAGGCATTCACAGTCAGTCTTTGAACCCACCCAATTACGGCATGCCTACTGAATAGCAGAGGGAAGGCTACATTTTGTATTAACTATGATACTGATCAAACCCCACCATACATAGCAAATTTCTCCCAGTTTTATATACTATACAGTAAAACCACCTTGGTTTAAGTTTGCTGCAGTTTACAATGGCAAATCCTATGGAAATGCCGTCCTGGTTTACAAATTTTTAAAATGTATTTTTTTCCGGTTTACAACAATCAATTCAGGACTTTTTTTTATTTTTCACTGCATCCCTATGGATGTTTTGGTTTACAATTTTTCAGGTTACAATGGAGGCTGTTGGAACGGACCTCTGTTATAACCCAGGGTTTTACTGTATTTCCCATAGAACTGACTCCTCCAGATGCCAGGTCTGAAATCCTGATACCTGACCATTGCCCCAGAGGTCCTACAGAATGTATTGTAGACCAGGGTAAGAGGGACTCAGAAATCTGCACCCATCGTACCTAGCGTTTATTTCAATAAAGAGTTAAATCCAAAATTAAGTCAGTTATTTTTGCCAGTACCAAAATTCATCTGGGTATCAAGGATGGTGGAGGGTAGGGGTACCTGGCATGCAAGGGTCCATGGGGTCACAAAGGGTCGGAATGGATTGTGCGACTAAACAACAAAATCAAGGTAAATTATTTTAAATGTTTCAATAATTCCAGGTAACATCTGGTTGTTCATTTCTATAAACTTTAGTTAATTTCTATAAGCTTCAGTAAGCAAAGAATACTTCACAATAAATATCCATAAGTCTCTTACAGCCATGAAAAGCTATAGCTACAAACTCAAAATCTATTTTTGTGAATTTATTATTTATATTTATATTTATTATATTTTATTTATTTATTTTTCCAATTTTTATACCGCCCTACTCAGCTGCGCCGACTCAGAGCGGTTTACAAAGAAAAACAGCGAGTTCATAAATACAACATATAAATATCAAAAGTAATCAATGTAAATACCAAAAAAATCTCAACATCATTACAGCATCACTACAGCATCAAAAAATTCAGTAAACATCAGTTTTAAACAACAATCCAATTTACAAAGTTATCAAATTCAGAGAAAAATTACAACAGTACCAAAAGACCTGACGCCACTGCAGCTTTTTAAGCCCCGGCCTGGCGGAGCCTCTGGGAGCAGGTGGAAGCGTCCCGGGCTGGATGGGGGGGTGTGGCCTCCTCCCCGACCCGCAGGTGTTGCTGGCGGCGGCTCCGAAGTCCTGCCACCACTCCGACTTTTAAGCCCCGGCTGGGTGGAACCTCTGGGAGCCGGTGGAAGCGTCCCGGGCTGGATGGGGGTGGCGGCCTCCTCCCCGACCCGCAGGTGCTGCTGGCGGCGGCTCCGAAGTCCTGCCACCACTCTGACTTTTAAGCCCCGGCTGGGTGGAGCCTCTGGGAGCAGGTGGAAGCGTCCCGGGCTGGATGGGGGGGGGTGGCCTCCTCCCCGACCCGCAGGTGTGAATAACTACTGGCAGCCATAAAATGTCAAGACAAGACCTGAAACTTAATTACACACAGAGCATGTTAAAAATAATGTTAACCTACATTCTGAAAATGCAGGAGCATGAAGGATACAATAAAATTACCAAAAAGAATGTCCTAAATACATTATAAAAATAGAGGGTTTTTAGTCTGAAAGGGCAAAATCAAAAGGTACAAATCTCAAAATAAAATATATATTTAACAAGCATTTCTTAAAAGTAAAAATTATTATCATTCTTTATCATCTTTAAAAAGAATTAAATGTAAAAAAATGTTTAAAAAATTACATTTCTATGAATACATGAGGAGAAATCCACAATTATCTTCAGTTGCTTGTTGATACATTTTTCCTACATTAATATTTGGTGGCATAGCCTCATGTAGAATTGTGATGTTTCCACTGTGACCACTGGCTAGCTTCCTGATCATTATTTATATATTTTAATTGATCTTATTTAAACATAAACATCTCTGCTAGACAAGGATGGTTCCAACTAAACAGCCCGCTTAAGTTGTCTTTGAATGCATTTTCATATTTACTTTGCCAATGTTTTTGCTTTGAGCTTAACAGTGACAGAAACTGGCAAACAGCTATGTAAATAATGGCATAATTTATTTAGTATAATTCCCAACATCTGGACATTAACATCGTAGGATGCTCCAACTTCATGTAGCTACTATATGGAAAGCGCCATGTGATTATCAGATTTCAATGGGTGGTGTTATAGGAATGTGTAAAAAAAAACTTCATACATGTTTACATTTTTCAAGGTAAAAAGCATTCCTGTTTACATAGCAAGAGACAAACACATTTGGCTATTAAAAGAAATGACTTTGAAGAGTTGGAGAGCTGAATAATCTGTTTACAACAACTATAGTAAACTATTTTCCAGGCTTCCATTTAAAGTGAAACATAGTTTTAGGGCTGCTTGCTTCTATATCCTCTGTGATTGTTTTAGCATCTTGTACATGCCACGTGGCAGAGTTAAAAGGGGTTGAAGTGGCTCAGTGGTTAAGAAACTCGCCTTGTTAGCTGGAAGGCCTGCAAGTTGGCAGCTTGCGACCTGGGTACTGCATGATGGTTTGAGCGTCCGTCACTGTCCCAGCTCCTGCTAACCTAGCAGTACGAAAGCAAGAAATTGCCAGTAGATAAATAGGGACCACTTCGGTGGGAAAAGATCTTGGGGACATGAAAGGTGCCTCATCCAGGTGTCCCCTGAGCAAAGTTCCTCCAGCAAGTCCTTTCAACCCAGAATAATTTCTGACGCAACATTATTATGGCACACTTGACATGGCAGTACAACCAGTGGTTGGGGAATTGCAGTCTTAAAAAGAGTAACTTGTCTAAGTTTCATCCCCTTAAGCTCCCAAATGAATGTACTGTATGCTTTAACTAAGGTTGTCATTGTAAATGTCATGTTGCTGACCCTCAAATATGCATGTCTTTAACAATATGCATTTCCTACATATTATAAGCCTAACATAGATCAACACAGGTAGTATATAGGATAATTCACTCTAGTTCTTCTGCAAATGTATACTTCTGCTAGTTATATACACAGGTTAGAGCAGGGGTGCCCAGACTATGGCCCAGGGGCCATATTTGGCCCCTAATGCCAATTCATTCAGCCCATGCCACCCTCATCACTCCCAGAAGCAGAAGTAAAATGCACCCATACATTTTATTTCCGCTTCTGGGAGCGACGAGGGTGGCGTGGGCAGATGAGTTGGCATCAGGGGCTGGACCTGGGCGGTAGTCTGGTCACCCCTGAACCATGTAACTGGCCTGCAGCCCAAAAAGTTTGGGCACCCCTGGGTTAGAGCCTCAATTGCCATATATGTCCCTTTGTCGGCCATTTGTTGAGGTATACTTTATTTATGTCATTACTCTCCCAGCACTTCAGTTGACCTCTGAAATCGCCTCACTTGTAATAAGTGACACAAGAATGTCAGACTAGGAGTCAAGAGATCAGAGTAACACATACTGGGGGCAGGCATGTATGTGCACTTGTTAACCACTCCTCTTGCATAGATTGGATACCCTACTAGGTCACCATAAGTCAGAATCAACCTGATAGCACATAATGTAACAAAGACACACTGGAGAGGTCATTGACCTCAGATGATTCATCGTTGCTGGCTGCAGAACAGATACTATCCTGTTACGTCAAAAGTAAGAGAGCAGGAAGTGGCCTTTCCTCACACTTAGGAAGGAAGCAAAACGGTCATGGTTTGGTGTCCCCAGTTGCCAAGGGGCCTGGTTTCTTGATAAACTTTTCTGCACAACAGAATGTGATTGGCTTTTGTTTATATACACAACACTGTTTGGAACAGAGAAAGATTTTAAATATTTATTACATTTAGAAGTATACCTTCCCAGTTAGTCACCCTTTTGTTGTTGTTGCAACTGCATCACGGCGAGTGATACATTCAGCACTGCATGTATGAAAGAGGCTGAATAGAAATTTATCAACAATTCGTACTTAAAAGACACAAAGAATCAGTAATATACCAACTTCAAAGCTTAAACCAAAATGGGGAGAAACAAATTTCCTGGTTGGAATCCTGTTGCTTTGATATGCAGGCAGAAGACAAAGGCCATAACATTCACTTGCTTTTAGATGGCAATAAGCCTCTTCTGGGTTTGTTGAGATATGCACCAGCGAGTGGGCACATGTGCTTCCAAGAATCATAGTGGCAATTCATTATTTGCCAGCTGGAAGCGAACATTATGCCTTCTGCCTTCCACCTGCAGAACAGAGTAGTAGGATTTCAATCATTATACACAAGGGAAAGTATGCCTTCTGCTCAACTGAAATTTGAATTATAGAGCATAGAAGCACGGCATAATTAGGCACTTAATCCCTATATTTAATGTGGTCTGCTTCAAGTGGTGTTTATAAACACATATTCAGTTCTGTACTGCCAGAAGTTGCCATTTCTTGACATTATAGAGATCACAAATTTTGTTGTTGGCTTGAAGACTTCTAAATTGTCTCACACACTTCAAGTAATATAATTGTTTAAATATCTTTGTGCTAAAGGAAGCCGGGGCAAATATATGTTGAAAAACTGAGCTGTGTGGTTTGTGGTTGGTTTGTTTTTAAACTATACTCCAGAGTATTTGCTTTGATTCTGACGCAGTTTCACACTGAATAGCTAAAAACATAGAGAAAAATTGCTTCTTCCAGACATTTTACTTCGTAACATTGAACACAGGAACAATTACATAAGTGACCTTCCTCTTTTAAAGAGAAAACATGAGTGCAACCTTAGATCCAGTTACAACCAATTTTGTTTTTATCTAAGACACACATGGACTGAAGCAGAGGATGTAAATCTTCCCTCCGGTGCTGCAATCCTCATGAAAAGTGATAGTCTGAATCTACTGTTTGCTATAAGGAAACCTCCAAGAACTGCTGTTTGCATGTTTCAGTACAAAATTGCTTCAAGGGGTCATTCAAATACCATGTGACCATTTTAGGGGGCGAGGGGGTCGATGGAAAGTCATGGGGGGAGGGGGGTTCGGCATGAAGTCACGTGACTCCAAAATTATGATTTGCTTTTGCATCCAGCTGACCATAGATCTATCTTCAAACCACATGATGGGGGGGGTCAGTCATGGAAAGTCACAGAGGGGGGAGCAGGGTCAAAAAGTAGCCTATTTTAGGTCACATGGTATTCGAAAGAGCCCTAACATTTCCTCAGAAGGATCCTTCCCCAGAACCTCTTGGCTGTATCATTGCTTGTCTTGTATTTTAGTACATAACATTTATACAACTCAGATACATCCAAGCTTGGCATTGGATTATATTCTCAATGTAAAGGTAAAGGTTGCCTTTGCTTGAAAGCCAGCCATATCTGACTCTAGGATTCAGTGCTCATCTGTTTACAGCCAAGGAGCCAGCACTATCTGCGTCTGCAGATGTTTCCGTGGTCATGTGGCAGGCATGACTAGACACCGGAGTGCAGGGAACGCTGTTTACCTTCCCACCGAAGTGGTCCCTATTTATCTACTTGCAATTTCTTGCTTTCGAATTGCAAGGTTGGCAGGAGCTGGGAGAGAGATGGGAGCTCATTCAATCCTGCAGTTCTCGGGTTTTGAACTGCTAACCTGCCGCCTCCCAGTCAGCGTCTTAACCACTTAAAACACCATTGTAGCCTTGATCAAAGTAAAACTGAAGCTGACGAGAATAGCAAAGACCTTAATGAGGAAACGTCTTCTCAGGGGCGGTTCCTCACTATGGAACACTTTGCCAGTAGAGCTGCACCAGGCCCATTCCTGGATATATGGGGGGGAAAATCTAAAGACCACCCTGTTTAAGGAGGTTTGAAAAATCTCCCAGTAGCCAATTAGTTAAAATTCAATCTTAGTTGAAGTTTCAGTTAAATTACAAGATGCACCTTTTTGGGTGCGTGTGGAGGGCTAAATATAAGTTTTCCCTTTTTCCCCTCTAACACACTGCTGCCAGACTGGGTATTGGGATTGTATTATCATGTATGCTAGAGTTTGTACTATGTTAAACTGGCCAGAATGTAAACATCTCCCAGATGGGTGGTATAGAAGTAAAATAAATAATAAATATTTCTTCGTTATTTGAACTAAGATAGACAAGTTAATTATTGACTAAAATAAATTTAACTGTTTTATGCTGAGCTCAAACCACCCGATTAATTTGAACGGTATAAACGCCCACTTGGAATTGCTTTGGCATGTAAAGATGCAAAGTAGAATGTTTTTAAATATAGTACAGAACCAACCAGATTCATAAAGCAATTATATGCACAGAACATTCTATAGATATATAGATATATGCATGCACATGTTCACTGGTTTGTTACATTAAAGGAACACTGCAATTTAAAAACTAAACAAAAATAATAGGCTTTACTGTCAAACACACCCATACATAGACCAATAGATGCTCCTCCTGAACACTAAACATGGAATATGTAGCATCACAGAACTGAACACGTTAAAAGAAAGCAGAGTGAAGTTAGGTTCTCTTCACATATTTGAAATAGCGTCACATGAAAGAGGAGGAATTTGCAGTGGCAGCCATGTAAATATCAGACTACACTAGCAGAATGAAAATTAGATGTGTATTAGCCTAACCACATGAAGTTATATTCATAGTAAATAGAATCTGAACTTACAAAATGGTGGGTCTAATTGGGCTTCATTTCCACATACTGGCATTTTAAACTTAATAAATGGCAAGAGCCTGATCACAATGCTGTTCTGTAGTATTGGACAGTACTAGTGTTACCTAGGTCTAACACCTACTACATACAGCCCTGTGTAGACAGTCAGTAGTTTTCTGGAAACAATCTGTTAAAGATGTATTTTTAAACACTTTCTTTGGTTGGTGAAGGAGTAGTATTTTTTTATTCTGAATTGTTTTAGAGAACTAGAGGGTCACAAAATAAAATTGCCTTCATACATTCATTTTCATCCATATGCACAGCTATATTATTTAGCCAGAAGAAAAAAATTGCTTTAAAAGCAAAAAAAAAATATGGTTTATAGGTAGTGTCTCTATTATGATTATGCTGACATGCTTTTGGAAAAGTGGGGGAAAAACCCTTTTCCTAAAGAAAAATGTTGTTAGTTATGGAATGCTAGGTTATATCAACAGGGCTATAAGCGAAGAAATTCTGCTTAATCCGTTTTACCAGGCCTTCTATATTCAAATATATTCTACACGGAGATTCTACTGATGTGTTCATCAGATCATGCTTGTTAGAATACATAACTTATATTATAGTAGATGCTTTGGAATACCCAAAGGGTTGCTTACATTCTGATCATGTGATAACATATACTGTACACTGATTCTGTCTGAAAACCCACCTTACTTGACACAATCTGATGAGATACATTATATAATAATTAATAATTGGCTGCGTTCAACCTTAACTGCTTTCTCCCATAAATGGTAGATCTGATGAAAAAGGTCATTTTCACAAAGAATTAACTACAGTACAACTATTTTACCACTGCTCTTTAATTTCTTTATAGACTCTGAAGTCTCATAACTTGTGATATGCTAGTTAGGTAACACAAAGAGAATGGTAATCTGATTGAGCCAGTTTTACTTTTATATCTTGTGAAAGTGGGGGGAAATACAATTAAGAAGACCACACAGTTCAAGTTTCCCATTGCAATTTTAAAAAAAATCATACACAAATTCATACTGTGACCACCATTCAAGCAAAAAGACATTCTTAAATACTGTATATACTCAAGTATAAGGCGAGTTATTTAGCCCCCAAAATGAGTTCCAAAAAGGTGATGTGACCTATACACGGGTCAAACACCATGAGGGTCCCAAAACCGTGCTGGATTTGGTGCAGTTTGGGAGATTAAATTTGGCTTTTGGCTTCAGAAGAGGGGAAAAGGAAAATATGGCCACAAGAGGGCACAAATAGCGATTTCCCCTTTAAATGCATTGGAAACAAGCAAACAATCAGAAAAGCTACAGAATAAAAGAAATTAATTTGTTTGTTTCCAGTGCATTACAGTGGGAAACCAAACCTGTGCATAAAAAGAAAGGGTTTCACTTACCTTCATTTATTTGTCTCTGCTCCATGTGGCCAAGATGGAGGAGAAAGCCATGCTCCCTGCCTGCACGGAGAGCAAGAGGCTAGGCTAGAGCATTGCTTCCTGCCTTAGTGCAATTGGCCTGCCCACCCATTTCCCCTGCAGTGCCACCAATGGTTGGTGGTGCAAATACAATTCTAAAAAAAAAAACAGTAACTACCATAAACACTCAAAAACATGCCCACACAAATGTTTAAATTAATTTTACTGTATTTTCAATTTTTTTAATTACTGAAACTCACTAGTAGCTGCTGCATTTCCCACCCCCAACTTATACTCGGGTCAATCTATTTTCCTAGTTTTAGGTACCTCGACTTATATTCAGATTAACTCATACTCGAGTATATACTGTACCTCTAACTTTGCATTGGCCAAGGAAAGAGTGGAGAAGGGAACTGTGTTCCTCATGAATGTTACAGAAAGGGGGGAGAACGTCTAATGCATTTTAAGAGTGTCCTAGAGGTTGTTACTGCTTATCCTGCAGATGTTCAGGGAGTTATTTAGTATACATTAGTTATAGGTAAAATCAATCCTTATTATTGCTTATTACAATGGAGAGGCACAGTAGATCAGCTTCTGATGTGCTCAGTGCTGAAAACCTAGCCGAATTAAAGAGTATAAAAAGTTGACATAAAAGTCATTTGTGCACCAATCAAGAGGTAATTTTTATTAATTGGGCTTCCCCCCCATTGTCACACACCATGAATTTTTATACAATGAAGAAAGCCAAACATTTCTAGAAGCAACTGACAAACGTCAACTGATATTTCTGTACCCCTTCCCCACAACACACGTAGCTTTATTCTGTTCTGCTTAATTTCATTGCTACTTGTAAAATTCTGTGTCAAGATTGTCATATCTTAAATACAGATAAATTGCTAGAGGTACGTTATATACACATACAGAAAAATACAAGACTAGTTCCTTTCCACAATATTAAATTTATATGCTACGGTAACTATAAGCAACTTGTAAAGACAGATTTAAGGGGTACAAGAAACTGTTACTTATTCTATCATAGTTTGGTCCAATATATTTCATGTAGTGGTTATTCTCTCCCTCCTTTAACATGACAACATAAAAACAACATACAACACATGCACAGTCATTCACCTGTGAACAAATGGATAAAAACACAACATTCAAGCTAACATCTGTACACCCAAAAGTTCACCCAAACATACACAACTAAAAAGGCTATATTACAGTTATGCAGCATAACTGGTCAACACCGCTGTTCTAAAGTAAGCACCAAATATATATATATATATACATACATACATAGATATACATGTTTGCATATAAAAACAAATGAAACAAAAACATCCAGGATTAGTTTAAAGGTGCCATTCCAAGGCTGTACATAATGTATGGATAGAATATTTACAATACTTGAAAAGAAAAGGCTGAAACAAAGTTTATTGCCAATGCCCTTTATAAACTTTCTCCTAATTTTATATAGATGCTCTGTTCACTGCCATCAGTGAACTGCCCATATATCTGGCCTTTTCTAAAAATCCCTGCTCAAGAAATTTTCAAGCAAATATGTTCTATGGCTTCACTCACACACTTGTTCTCGTAGCTTTTACACGTTTGCAGGCTGTTTTGAAACTAAATTGCAACAATAGTTTGAAACGGGTGCCCAAACATTTTGCGCTGCAGCTGCTCATGTGGTTCAGGGAGCTGGTCACTATGGCCTGGAGGCCAGATCCGGCCTCCGATGTCAATTCATCCATCCCACGAAGCCCTCATCGCTCCTGGAAGTGGAAGTAAAATGTGCCCGTATGGGCGCGTTTTACTTCCGTTTCCAGGAGCGACAATAGCTTTGCAGGCTGGATGAATTGATGTTGGGAGCTGGATCCGGCCCCTGGGCCGTAGTTTGGGCACCCCGGCTTAAAGCATGAAAGCAGAATGTTTCATTGATACATTACTACATTTGGGAAGTGGAAAGGAAAAAAAATCTCCCCACCCCACAAATAAGATATTTAAAATACACTGTAACCTAATTCTGACCACATCCAATTCTGTAAGCCGCCCAGAGTCGGGTCTTCCCGAGTGGGGCGGGGTATTAAATACAAAAAAAAAAAAAAAAAAATTTCCTAGAAGTAAGCCGCACTAAACTGGATGGGACTTGCTTCTTAGTAAATATGCTTTAATTTACTTACTTAGCAACCTTTACCATAGTAAAAGAAAAATCAGTATGAACAGGAAAGCATAAACATATAACAGTCTTTGGTGCTCTAAGGTCTATAACGTAAATGAAATGCATTCTACTTGACCAATTTGATAGGGTTAACATACTGAGCTATGTAAACTTTCTCAGACAATCAGTGTGTGTCTTGGTTGCTACATAATAGCATCCATTCTTTCCAGCACAACTTTCAAGACCCAGTGTACAGAGCATGAAAAATTAACACTCTTGCCTTTCCCACATCAGGAATCTGCAATATGTTACTCTAAATAGAAGTCCACAAAAGCTAGTTCATCTGGTCCTTTGTACAAAAGAAGTTCCAACACTTTCATCCGCTGGCATTTCAGTAGCAAGGGTTAAAACCAAAAAATGGTTAATAGCAGTTTTAAAAATGTAAAAGGAAATCAATCCATACCAACCTGCATTATCAGACTTGATTTGGAGAGTTTTTGAAGGGAATTTTTAAAAAAATGTGTACACCAAACTAAATTTGGTATCAGAACAATTTTATTTAATTGTGTTAATTTTTTCTGTGCTGTATTCTGAGATCTATGGAGTATACTTACATCATGTAATGGAAATGTACTCCACTTCCACTAATCTGAACAGACCCTGTTCCATTCAAATTGTACAATGGTTTATGCAATCTACAGCTTAGATTAGAACATCTGAGATGACTGAATGCCGATGTGTATATAAAAGGCTTCCGATACAACACTACATCAGAGTTAATAGTAAAAGTCTTGAATGCCGATTCATTTGTTGAAGTAATCGGAAACGAGACAAAAGGCTAGGTTTCATCTTTAAAATAATCAGTGCTCTATAAAAATTTCTATTAATATTGAAACCACATTGAATGCTACAAGGGCAATGTGGAGAACTCAGAAGATGCGAACTTCACTAATTCTTTTGATGTGGTTATGTTCACTTACGTGAAGTGACTCGCTGGAAAAGATCTTAATAGTCACACAAATTGGTCCACTTAAATATCTTGCATCGTATCTAACAAATGTCATGATATACATCAATAATATATTTTCCCTTGGATTGGGGGAAAAGACTCAAAGCAAATTAATTCATAATTTGCCTTTTTTATAGAGCTTTTAAAAGATTGTCCGTATGTAACAATATTTATATGGGGGGAAAGCTGCCTTAAAGATTTTTAATCTTGCCAGTAACAAAGCAAGATCTTCAGATCAACCACCACCTTATGCATATAAATTTAAGACAAAGATGTGGGATTAAAAATCATAGTTCAAGATATCTTAATTTTCAGTGCATTTTTGCTTTGTACAAGCCTTGGAAATCTGAAACCTCCCAGAAGAGTTTTCAGCATCAAAACATTATTGCTTTGGTTCTGTTACAAACACACACAATTATGCTATTTCTCACATAGTTAGGAAATGTATAAGATCAGAACAAAATTGTACATTACACAAAGAAACAAAAGCGCTCCCCTTCTCTCTCATATAAGTGCAGAATGTAAAACTATTAAGTGCTTCATTTATACTGGATTCAGACACAAGCCTTACTGTAGTTCAGATTTTCTATAATAAAATCATAAATGTAAAAAAGTTACACACATCCTGGTTTGTTGGGAACAAAAACAGTATTGGCTAGCAGCATGCACAAAATCATGCATTGTCTTATCAAGCAAAACTAAATTAAAATGTAATAAATTACTGCTCAAAGCCCATTTTAAAATATTAAGACAACAACAATGAAGGGGGGGGGGGTTCAGTGAAACAAAGTATTCACAGCTCTGAACAGGAAGATTGGCGATATCAAGTAGAATGGGTTAAATCTGGTTGTTGTCAAA
Source organism: Furcifer pardalis (assembly GCA_030440675.1). NCBI lineage: Eukaryota > Metazoa > Chordata > Lepidosauria > Squamata > Chamaeleonidae > Furcifer > Furcifer pardalis. Next base: position 65,896,718 of record CP126897.1, on the reverse strand, counting down.
CAACATGACAGCAAGTAGTTTGACCGGAAGTACAAAGCAGTCCCTCCTTCGGGTTACGCTGAATATTCACAGATATTGTTTTTTCACACAGAGGTAGTTGTAGCATGTTATTTTTCAAGTTCTTGCTCTTTATTCTTTCAAATTCCTTTGCAGTGTCCGACATTTGATCAGAGAAGAATTTTATGCTGCCCAAAGATGAAACTGGATTTACACCCCCAGTAGAACTTATACACATTTTCCACGTTGATTTTTCTTGCACCTTAACACTGGAAAACGAGATGGAGTTTTGGGGATCAATAATGTATTTAGTGCTATTGTGAAGCTGAGAACCGAGGCAGAGGCTCATCAATTTGAGGCTTTCAACCAGGTCACCTGCACTTTTTGAAGACAACTGCATTGAATTTCCAGATCCAGCACACCTGCGAGTAGAACCAGAATTATTATTCGTGCTTCCGCTAGAGTTGCCAGAAGGACTTCCACCTCCTTTACTGTTGTCACCAGGGCTTGTCTTGTCCACCCCTCCATTTCCATTGCTTGGTTTTCCTTGTCCACCGCCATCTCCCTGGTTGCCAGGTGGTCCTTCACTACTATCCCGCCTGTGCCAGGAATAAGTAAAGCCACTATCTTTATCTAAACGTCGCCTACTTTCTGAATCATCATCGCTTGTTTCTGAGCTGCTGCAGCTAGACCCCCGACCTTGGCTTTTCCTTCTGTGATAACGTTTGTGCACAGTGCTAGGCGAAGCAATGTTCATTTTTAGCCTGCTAAGCTTAGGAGGCAAGTTCTCATCCATATCAAACTCATCATCTGATTCACCTTCTTCAAAGATCTGATTGAGGACTGGAGCACTCTTGCGGGAAGTAAGACGATTTGTAACTGAAGGTTTCCGGCGCAAAACTACTTGAGTTGAAAGAGAAACAGATTTTTTATCTTCTTCGTCCTCCTCCTCATCTTCTTCTACTCTAAACAAACACTTTCGACCACTAGTGGTAGGCTTTAAGCTCACTGAAGGAACAGCAGAAAGTGTTGGTCCAGCTAATTCAGGGATATCCTCTTTTTTTCCTGAATCATTAAGTGCCTTACTCCTGTGACCATTTAGAACAGTCTCAGCAGTACGAGCAGGAGGCTGAGGAACAGCTCCATGGGACAAAGGAGAAGCTGTAAGATCATCATCTAAATCTTGAGGAACATCAATTTTGGTTGGCCATGATTGCCTAAAGGAGAGTGAAAAAAAGGAAGAAAAAAATACAAGTTTAATGAAGTGAAAAGAGCAAAGAAAACTCTTTAAAGTCAACCTTACATCCAAAAATGTTCATTATTAGGGAGGGAAACAATTCTAGCAGAGTGTGAAATGAATATTTAAGTGTTCATCTCCATTTATAGCCAAAGAGCCAGGGCTGTCTGCATCCGCAGATGTTTCCATGGACATGTGGCAGGTATGACTAGACATTGGAGTGCAAAGAATGCTGTTTACCTTCCCACCAAAGTGGTACCTATTTATCTAGTTGCAATTTCTTGCTTTCAAACTGCTAGGTTAGCAGGAGTTGGCAGCACTCGGGTCTTGAACTGCTGACATTCCAGTCGTCAAGTTCAGCATCTTAATCACCAATCCAGGGACTGCGGTGGCTCAGTGGTTAAGAAGGTCACCTTGTTAGCTGGAAGGTTGGCAAGTTGGCAGTTCAAGAACTGAGTACTGCGTGACGGAATGAGTGCCTATCTTTGTCCCAGCTCCTGCCAACCTAGCAGTCTGAAAGCAAGAAATTGCAAGTAGATAAATAGGGACCACTTTGGTGGGAAAAGATCTTGGGGACATGAAAGGAGCCTCATTCAGGCATCCCCTAAATGGAGTTCCTCAAGCAAAAATCCTTTCAACTCAGAAGGCACCTTTGTAAGCTTCTGACACAATTAAAAAAAAACACTAAACCACCGCAGTTCTATATAGAGAGAGTTGCCTACAACTAGCATGTTGTTTTACCCAGTGTTTAGTACATTTCCCCAATTGTAATATGTACTGTATATTATACCAAGATACTTTAACTCTTTCAAATATTTCTCTTATATGTTCCCTATGGCACACATTGCTTAACCAATCCCTCAATCTTATACCTCAGCTCTTTCCAAATCTTTTATTAATCCTTTTTAAAGGTTCTCTGGGAAACTCTCTAGGTTTATTATTCAAGTGAGTGGTGATATTTCTGGAATAATACTTTTTTTATGTACCAGATTTAAAAAATATTACTGCATAGTTTTTTTTAAAAAAAATCTATTGTTTTTACCTTCCTGTTAAAAAAGCCAATCCTTATATATACCCCTCATTGCATATGATTCAATATCTCCTCATATCAGCTCATTTTTTATATTGGGAACCAACCTAATCTGATTGGCTACATAATAGGGGTGTTAAAAAAATGGAATACTTAAAAGCTGCTTTCTGGGATAAATACCACAATTTTTATTTATTCTCAATCTTTTATCTGCATAACAGAATGTATTTATTAACATTTCCATTGTTTTATTTCCCTTTCTGTTAATTTTAACATCCAAATTAGCATCCAAAATAAAACATTTATTTTAGGCAATATTTTCATTTTACACAGAGCTAGCCTCCCAAACCATGACAAAATGTTAATCTTTTCTAATTTTCCTTTATATCTTCTTTCATCTTACCAAAATTCATTACTTTTAAATCCTGTACATTCTTTGTTATATTTATTCCCAGTTTTTAAAAATCAATTTAACTTTGATCTTAAAATTTGTCCAATTTCCCCTATTTCCTATCTATCATAATTACATAAAAGCATCTTTGATTTAGTTCAATTAATCTTTAGACCTATTACTTCTTCAAAGCTTTCCAAATTACTGTGGACAACATCTAAAGTTTTCAGGGATTCTTTTTATAGTTAATAAAGGGGTAATCAGCAAGCATAAGTCAAGAAGCAAGAGCTGGGACAGGATATTGAATAACTGAGTGGTTTAAAATAGGAAAAGGAGTACAACAAGGTTGCATATTGACACCCTTCTTATTTAATTTAAATGAATAGTACATAATGTGCAATACAAGGCTGGATGAGACACAAGCTGGAATTAAAATTTCCAGGAGAAACATCAACAACCTGAAATATGCAGATGATACTACCCTAATGGCAGAAAGTGAAGAAGACCTAAAGAACCTCTTGATTAGGATGAAAGAAGTGAGTTCAAAAGTTAGCCTGAGACTCAACACCAAAAAACCCAAGATAATGGCAACCGGCCCTATCACTCCCTGACAAATAGAAGGGGAAGAAATGGAAGCAGTGACTGACTGTACCTTCTTAGGATCTAAGATCACTGCAAGGGTGACTGCAGCCATGAAATAAAAAGATAATTCTTGGGAGGCAAGCTATGAGAAACCTAGGGAACATTAATAAAAAGTAGAGACATCACCCTGCCAACAAAAGTCTGCATAGTCAAAGCAATGGTGCTCCTTTCTAATGTATGGCTGTGAGAGTTGGACAGTAAGAAAGGCTGGGTGAAGAAGAATAGACATCTTTGAATTGTGATGCTGGAGAATTTTGAGAGTACCCTGGACAGCAAAGAGATAAAATGAGTCAATCCTGAAGGAAATCAACTCTGACTGATCCTTGGAAGGACAAATACTGAAGATGAAGCTAAAGTACTTTGGACACCAAATGAGGCCTTATTTATTTATTTATTTAGATTTATTATCCTGCCCTAATCAGGCGAACCTTACTCTAGGTGGCTTACAGAAAAGGGGGAAAGACTATACACAATAAATGCAAAACAATTAAACAATCCCCCTACAAATTCAGAATTAAAACCTTAAGGTTCAAAATCACTTAAAATCAATTTTTAAAAAATTAAACTATGAATTTACAAAAATCTAAAAGATTTAAAAAGTTAAAAGGTTTAAAAAGGTTTAAAAAGTTTAAAAGAGTGAGGGAGGGATGGCTGTCACATCAGATCAACCACCCAACATGGGACCCCATATTACTGGAGCCCCACACCTGCCCTGCCAGCCAGGTTTTTAGGCCCTTCCGAAAGGGCAGGAGCTCTTTCTGTAGACGTAACTCATTGGCAGGAGGTTCCAAAGGGCCGGGGCGGACACGGAGAAGGCCCTCCTTCTGATGCTAGAGAGATGCGTCTCTCTAGCCGATGGAATGATAAGAGAGCCTCTCCGATCTGCCCTGGTGGGATGGACAGATGTTCTTGGGGTGACGCGGTCTCTTAAGTATCCTGGCCCACTACCATGTAGGGCTTTAAAGGTAATGACCAGCACCTTGAATTGCACCCGGAGACATACTGGCAACCAGTGCAGCTCCTGAAGCAGCGGTGAGGCACGAGCATAACGCCCGCACCCCACCACCACCCGAGCAGCCACATTCTGGACCAGCTGAAGCCTCCGAATGGTCACCAAGGGCAGCCCCATGTAGAGTGCATTACAGTAATCAAGTCTGGAGGTGACCAAAGCATGTGTGATCATGAGCAAGGAGTCCCGGTCTAGGAGCGGGCGTAGCTGGCGTATTACACGAAGTTGTGCAAAAGCCCTCCAGCCTTGATGCTGGGAAACACTGAAGGCAAAAGGAGAAGGGGGTGGCAAAGGATGAGATGGCTAGATGGCATTGTTGACACAACAGGCATAGAACTGAGCAGGCTGTGGAGGATGGTGGGAGGACAGGGGTGCTTGGCACTCAGTGGCTCATGGGGCCGCAAAGGGTTAGACTCAACTATGCAACTGAACAACAACACTCAGCAAACAGGTTAATCTTTATTTTACCATTTTGTCCTATGGTGTATATATTATAATCCTGACCCACCAATCTACAGTGGTGTGTTTCTTAACTGGCTTGAGCTTCTGAGGTAAGCGTCTTATTTTATCTCTTTATTATACTGGCTTTAAACAGGCACCAGTCTTCTTGAAGGAAGTTTTCTCTCATTATACCTTTTAACTTCCTAAACTACACTATTTCTAAAATTAAATACAGTTGAACTTCATAAACAATTTACTTTATCTTTGCTAACTGCCTCCTCAGTATCTGGCCAGGTTATCCTGCTATGGTAATAGAGTAGACCATACTGCCAGCAACTCAACACTGATTGTCAAGTGGCGGTTAACTAAGCTGCCCACCCTCAGGACTAGTTGGGTGGCAAAGTCCACAGGGAACCATTAGGTTTCCCCAAGTGGATTAAATCTCACTTGAATCCATCTTGATGGGGGATAGCACCTTCATCAATACTGTCATGCGACTGATGAAGACTTTGTGTGCCAAAAGGGCTCAGGACCAGAATGTGACTCGTGAAACTGGATCAGTAGTACAGGTATCACACTGTGATGTGGAAGGCAAATAGAAGACCACAGCATTATATTGTTCCCAGGACAAAATTTATGGCTGATCAACATGATGATAGGCAATATTCAGAAGTGGATACAGCACATGAAGAAGATGAAATTTCTCCCTGCTTTTCTACCTGAACTGACCACAGGATAAACTGATAAAATGTTGCTTACACTTTTTTATTAGCTATCTGTCTGACACATATTTTGCATTTGTAGACCACCATCAGATTTGCTTAGGGAAATTGGTATTTTGGTACTGCTTAAGGTAGCTTCACTATACATTTTTCACCCATCTTAGCTTTAAGGTTTCTAACACATGTTTTGTCCTCCTAGATAAGAGGTAGCAAAATATGTCTCTCCTGCTGTTATTGTGGCATCTGATTCTGTTATTCAGAAGCTATCAACAACACATTTTAGCAATTACATTCATTTTAAAATTTACTGAGAATTTATATTATTTAACATTATCAACAAAAGATTGTAGGTTACTTTAAAGATGACAAGATATTAGATTTTGCACTGTTTGAGTACTTTTAATTCTCACCTAAACTGTGCTTTGATATTGCTAGGACTTGCTGATCTAGTTTGAATTTCTTTCTCTTGTTTCTCTCTCAAAATCCGTTCTGCTAGTAAGAAGTAGGTTGCAGTGATGTGATTGTATTTGTTGGTTTCCAGAGCCCTAAAGGAAAGGAAATTAAATTGGAATGCATCATACATTAATGGTTTTCTGAAACAAGACATCCAGCCAACACAACTTACAATATTACCCACAGAAAATATACAAGAATGCCTAAAAGAAGAAATTAGTGCTTTTGACAGCTTGACAAACACCTTTTGCCTTACTTAAAGCTTGCCTAACATGGGCAAGTTCAATAATCACACTAGGCTAGAATAAAGAAAACACCAAAAGCTGAGTAGATATTCCTGGAGCAAAGCAACTTACTGAAAGCAGGACTTTTATTGAATAACATTGGACAACTACCTGCTGCACTTTCACTTTGGTTTCAGTAGCTAACTACAGTAGCACCTCGCATAATGAATTTAATTCGTTCTGCGAGGCTGCTCACTATGCAGCCAGTGGTCCAAAAAGTTTGGGCACCCCTGGTTTAAACATTCTTCCTCGTGTTGGATCAGATAACTTTGAAAATCAAACCAAAGATTCTACATTTCAGAGAGCCTTTGTCCGTTTCTTTGTATAAGAGCAGCAAGGTAAACAGCAGGCCACTGAGCAAAGTTAATTATCTCTCATACTACAGGCACTGTTAATTTTTCTTTCAAGAGATAAGATTTGGCATTTCACTCCCCCTGCTCAATGGGCTTAGGAGGAACTTGGAATTAACAAACACTGAATGAGAGAACTGCACATCAACTAAAATGGGTAGCAAGCCAAATTACCAGACATGAGTTACATCTGTTCAGTCATTAAGCATGACAGCAGACAGACAATGAAACCTTCTGTTTACATCGACTGTTTAAAGAACTTATACTTATTAAGTGAATGTTTTTATAATGGCTTGTTAGCAAACTGTATCTCATTCTGCCATCTTTACTATCTGACAGCTGAACATACTAATGAATGTGGATTATAGCCTGACATCACTTTTTTTAAAAAGAACACACACACATAAATGCACAACAAGGATTTGCATATAAGAAAGATACAGTAGTTACATAGTAGAACAGGGATTCCCAACCTACGGCCCGCAGCACCATTTCATGTGGAGCCCCCACTGCCTCCACCACACCAGGAAGTGCCATGTGGCGGAGGAAGGGCAAAATGACTGTCCGGCACCCAAAGCTGTCTGAGGGAGTGTGACCCAGCCCCTGGCTTTAAAAGGTTAAGAACTCCTGTAGTAGAATCACAGGCTTCGGACAACTGTACCCTATAAACTAACCTACATTACCTGAATTACAGTATATAACAAGTAGAAATAGGAATAAACATAGTGGGGCATCAGAGAAAATACCCCAGCCCTTTCACATGCAGATATTTCATATCTTCATCCAGTTAACTAATAGGAAGAAAAGAAACTATTGAGAAGGGTCACGTAGAAGCCAAAGGAACACAGAGCCCAACTGAACAGAAGCAATATAAATAACTGTATAATTCATTTAGTTACACTTTACCCATAGTCCAGCTGGTCACCACTGTCTTCAAAAATCCACAATACTCTGTGACTGATTCTTCTGAATGTCTACCTTATTTTAAAGCAGCACTTAAAAATATGGTAGACATGCAAATATTCCTCTGAATCCCAGACAATTAACAGAGAATATCTTCTGTGTCAGTTGTAAACTGGCTGGGATTTGATGGAGACAGAATGGGGATCTAGAGGAATCTAGGATCCTGCTTCTAGGTTTTACCCAGCGTAGATTTTCTTACTTTCTAAAGAAAAGATAGTTTAATACAACAATGCTGAAATATAGTCAAAGAATAAAATGGTAACTTACTCCACAATGGTATCTCTGTCTGCAATGTCTCCCAGAACCATTCGCTGAATTATACTGTTGTGCTCTTCCTCAGAAAGATTTTTATATGACACCAGAGGAATGTTATATTTTGTTGCAGGTGATGGATCAACTCCTTGTAACCAGGGATGGTTTTCAATTTCTTCCAAAGATGCCCTTCTTTTTGGGTCTCTTTGTAACATTCGTGTAATTAAACTAGGGACAGACACATAGCTCTGTAAGCATATTAGCACCATTACATTAGAATATGTAACCCCCAAAGTGTGATTCCCCATATGCTCTAGCTGGCTTGATTGGAGTTCCACTGCTTGAGTTTACACAAAATTATATTATGTTGTAGATATATAACATTTATTCATAATGATCAATTACATTTTGATAACAATTCAAGGGACTTCATCCTGGTTTCGGAAACTTCTGCTTGCTCTGCCTTATTTAAGCTTAAAGGGAGGTGAAGAAAAATAGTGTGAAAGGTTCTGACGTAGTCATGTCCATAAAACTACCTTCTATTACTTTCCATTCATTTCAAAAGAGTCAGAAAAAAATCACTGACTGGCCATGAATATGATACTGTAATCATAAAGTAATTATGACTAGAAATTAATGGACAACTGCAAACAATATGTCAATTTTCATTTAAAACAGAGACCATATTTATTTAGCAGAAATGGGTTCCTGAACAGAAAATTCAAAAAATTATCTATCCATCTCAAAAGCTGCATAATTAAAAGATTAGTACAGTTGTACCTCCCTTAAAGAGCATAATGTGTTCCACAGGATTGCTCTTTAAGCGAGTTTGTTCTTTAAACGAAACACCATTGTAAGTGACCACTTGTGACTTCTGGTGGGGGGGATTGCGAACTCCAATTTATTTGTTAAGCAAGTTTTTGTTTGGTTTTATTTGTTAAGTGAAGCGAACATTCAGAGAAAATTCTGCTCTTTAAGCGAGTTACTCTTTAAGCGAGGCGCTCTTTAAGCTAGGCTTGACTGTATTTGCGATGTTTCCACCCGCCAAGGGGCTGGTAAGCTTCATTTCATGCCATATTTTCTTTTTGGTCCTCAAATCTGAATAAATTATCTATCCCAGTAGGGCATTGACGCATTAGAAGTTATTCGATGTATATTAAAAGAGTTATATTAAAAGAGTTAATAAATGATTGTTTTCAAAAAAGAAACAATGTATCCTACATTTTGTTATTAGTTCAAAGTTGCATACAGTAATACCTCATATAACATTAGTATCGAATAACACTAAAATCGCATAACATCAAGGAATCTGGGGGGAAGAATTGCATCAGATAACATTAAGATCCTATGGGATGCTTCAGATAACAACCGCGAAAGCCTGTGTGGTTACAATGTATCTCTATGGATCCCATAGAGGATCAGATAACACTAAAAATCATATAACACGAAGACTTGTGGAACCAGGTTTTAGTGTTATATGAGGTTTTACTGTATATGGTTTCCCCTCCCAATTGATCATCACAACAACCCACTTGCATGGGAAAGGAATGTTAATTGTTCTGAGAAAGGATAAATTAGTGCTTTGATCCTCTAAAATGTTTAGATTAAGCACAGCTACAAGAATGTGGAGGGAGTTCTTGGCAGAAGACAGCAGATATTGTATACTGGGATGAGTTCCAGGCACATGGTGGGTCATGATGACATCCCACTGTCCTTGGATGGTAATGAATCCATTATCAACCCTACCTGCTTGAATGTTGTGCCAGCCCAGTGTCCTTGGCTGATAATGAGCAAGTAACGAGCCCAATGTAATTCACACGTTATGCCAATTTAATCCATTCCAGATGCCATTGGCTTTGGTTTGGAGATATCTACACATCTCTCAGGCAAGGGGTACAGAGCCAAAGGGGATGACACAGCACTTGGCTAAAGGTATAAAAGGAGGCAAACTTGAACACCAAAGCTGGAGCTCTCCAAATACTGGTACCAAGTACTGTGGCCTGGACAGCTGAGAGGTTTCTTCACTGCCGCCAGGCTCCCAGCAGTTAGATCAGGGGTTCTCAACCTTTTCAAGTTAGGGGCAGGTCACACTCCCTTAAACAGCTGGCAGGCTGTAGTGGTGCTCCAGCTGCCATCAGAATTGGCCACACTCATTTACGGCTGTTGTAAACACTGCCAGCGGCAATGGCAACTGGAGCGAGGGCTGGATTATTTGGCGCCACGGACTGTAGGATAAGAACCCCTGAGTTAGATGGAGAGGAATATTTGTTTGGTATACATCTGTATGCTTCCGTTTCTTGTTCTATGTTAGTTGTTAGACAAGCTGTTTTTTGTTTTTGCTTTAAGATTTGCCTATTAAATCTTTGTTTCTTCAACCACTGAGTTCTTATTGTCTCTAAGATCCTAAAGAACCTAAGGGCAGCAGGTCTGGCCAGCTTGCCTGCACACCACTAAAATAGATAGAAGTAGAAAAATAGGATTGCAACTTAGTCACTCAATAAATTTCATCACAGAGTGGAGATCTGAATTGGGGCAATTCCAGCCTTAAGTACTATAAATCCTCAACTTTTAATTGAATTGTTAATTCTACAATTTTAATTTCATGCATTGTATACAACAATATTTTACTTACTCTTTACATTCCTTGGATACACGTGATGGCACTGTGTATTTGCAGTCCATTATCATAGTCAAAGTTTCACTGTCATTTGCTTCTTGGAAGGGTGGCTGTCCACAAACCAACATGAAAAGGATAACACCCAAGCTCCATATATCTGTCAGAGGGGGATATCAAACATTGATGTTTGGTTTATTGTAACATTACAATTATTTCAAAACTTGCTAACATTATAATTATTCCAAAAAGTCCAACTACTGACATACATTTTAAAGAGATTTATTCTTTCCAAGTCAAGAATATACATCCAACAAAAAGGGGACATTTGCCTCAGAACTTGGAGTGCCAGTCTGAACAGATAAGACAACCCTAGCTAGACCAATCGCCTGATTCACTGTTAAGTAGCCTTGTATGCAAAACAAAATAGAACAATTTTTTTTAAAAAAATCTTCAGCTCCAACTGAAATTTACTTTTAAAGATTTAGAATGTAATTTCTTTGGATGGATGTCTATGTTTTCTTTTTAGTACTAATAAAACAAAGTCCTGTTCTTTCAAAGAAACTCTTCATTTTTGTTTAAAATAAACTCTTTACTGTAACCTGTACACAATAAACTAAAAAAAAAATCAATTGATTGACAACATAAATAATGGAAATGCTAAAGCATTTGATGCTAATATTAAACTGATAAAGCATTTGATACTGTTATAACAGCACTTTATAACTTGGAAACACTCTGAGTTTCACAAACAGCACAAATTTCACAGGAAAAGAGAAAAGAATAGGAGGAAATGCATGCAACTTTGTTTAGATCCCTGTTGCTACCCTCCAAACCAAATATTACACTGTTTTTCCTAGTGATAGTTCCTCTCTGATAGATCTAACTTCTAATGCTCTTTGAGAGCATTTGAAATTACAGTACAGTTGTACCTCGCTTAAAGAGCATAATGTGTTCCACAGGATTACTCTTTAAGCGAGTTTGCTCTTTAAGTGAAGCACCATTGTAAGTGACCAATTGTGACTTCTGGTGGAGGGGATTACAAACCCCGATTTATTTGTTAAGCGAGTTTTTGGTTGGTTTTATTTGTTAAGCGAAGCAAACATTCAGAGAAAATTATGCTCTTTAAGCAAGTTACTCTTTAAGTGAGGTGCTCTTTATGCAAGGTTTGACTATACACATATTCAGAGGGGGAAGATTTTTGTATCTGTGCTATCACATGTAAACAAAGTAGCTGCATTAGCTTTAAGAAAATTTTCAGTGGATCCATATCATTTTTTAAAAGTCACTGCTTGCAACAATCAAATTGTCTCTAGAAAAGTTGGGTTTTACTTTTTTGTGAACTACAGTATTTTTTGAAAGATGATGATCTGAATGAGAAAGAGTCAATGATTTTAAAATAACATTTGTACTTTAAAACAGGAGGTAGTTTTTCATGACTAACAATTATTAAAATATCCAACTGTGACACAAACAAGTATGAGATCCGGTTTGATATTTTAAGCAGTCCTGGTCAGAACCTATGTACTGTACTTCAAACATCTCTCATGAAAAACACACTTATTGAGAAACATCTGTTTGAGCAGGGTTCTCAGTACCATAACAACCAGGCAGCGTACATACAACTTCCTTATATAACATCAAGTCACTACCATGGAAACCAAACTACGTCACTGGCTTGCCCCTGCCATGTTCATCTCAGATGCAGGAAGCAGAGAACACCAGGCTTGGTTTGTGGTTAGATATGCAGACTACACACAAAAAGATGGTCATTATTTTTTCAAAACAAAATTCCAAAGAGAACAACTGACTGATCTAATCTACAGTCAAGACTTGAGTAATGTATTTTTTCCCCCTACAAAACCAAAGTGCATATTTTACACAGGCTAACAATCTGCTAGAATTTCTAGTATATTATGTAATCTTAGAGCATCATTTTAGATACATGCTTACTCAACTTCCAAGTCTCTAAAATCAAAGCTAGACAGGTGGTCAAACATAAACAAATGAGATTATCCCCTTCGGTAGCCAAGTACAGGAGCTTACTGGGAATCTTGCAAACTATAAATTTCATTCAAGGTTTTTGGCTGAACAGATTTGGGGCCAATTTCCCTATCCAGAGGAAAAAACCTGGAGATCATTTTGATCTAGTAGAATAAGACATCTACTGGGATTCCACAGGCAAGGCTAGTAAATACTCATTACAGACTGGTTCATGGATCTTCCCTCCAAATTCAAATTAACGTTCCCATAATACAGTACCACAGAGAAATTCTCTTCAAAATAACTAGGTTAATTATATTATGTACACCAGCTATATTCCTAAAATACATACTAAAACAAACAGGAGAACCCTTAATCACCTTAATACCTTGTGATTATGATTCTACATCCTAATGATTCCCCATTTCTGACAATAAGAAAGCAGGAACAGTACAGTTGTACCTCGCTTAAAGAGCATAATGTGTTCCACAGGATTGTTCTTTAAGCGAGTTTGCCCTTTAAGCGAAACACCATTGTAAATGACCAATTGTGTGGGGGATTGCGAACCCCGATTTATTTGTTAAGCGAGTTTTTGGTTGGTTTTATTTGTTAAGCGAAGTGAACATTCAGAGAAAATTCTGCTATTTAAGCAAGTTACTCTTTAAGCAAGGCACTCTTTAAGTGAGGTTTGACTGTACAGTAGTTCATTTAAGAGGTGCTTAGATTTCACTGCGGGCAAGCTACACAGTCTACTACAAGAAGGGCTGATAAGACACTACTTAGCCTTGACAAGAACTAACTTGATGACACATTTACTACTACTATTACTACGATAATGATGATTATGACAAATTGCCCCTAGAAATGGACTGCTGGCCAGAGCAGTTGCTGTAGAAAGCACATTAGCACATTACAGTAATCTAAGCAGGATGTAACTAAGGCATGTGTCACTACAGCCAAATTGGGCATTTCATGGAATGGGCACACCAGTTTTAACTGTGAGTACACTCCTGGCCATCCAGACTCAGGGGTCCAGGAGTACACCCAAGCTGTGGACCTGAATTTTCAGGGGAAGTGTAATACCATCCAGCACAGTTTGCATCCCAATGCCATCCTCTGCCTTCCAATTGACCAGCAGTACTTCTGTGTTGTCTTGATTGAGTTTCAGTTTGTTTGCCCTCATCCAGTCCATTAATGACATCAGACACTGGTTCAGAACTAAGATACAGTAGTTTCCCTTGGAATTGGTCCAGGAAGGATCACTGCAAAACAGAGCCTCCAAATCTCATCCCAGAGAAACAGCCCAAAAATTGTCTGCTACTTGGTCTAATTCATGTAACCTATACTAAATCAAGTGCGCTGAACCCAAATCTGTAGTCTGATTCTGCCTAGGACATCAGGATCTTAAGTTAGCAAATCTCACCCTCTTGGTTAGGTTCCTGCATTGATCACGCGGGGTATATTTGCCACAAATGTAGCAAAAATTGTCTGGTTTATTAACACAGCTGACCCTACTCATCTTTAGCTCAAAACAGACTCACTATGGCCTAGCTGTAAGTACATAAGAGACATGCCCTTGGTCCATCTCACCTTATATACCTATTTCTGATGTCAGCTCACTGCCTTGCCCAGCCGCTGCTGGAACATGCATGCCACCAGGGACATGATTCAACTGAGGTGGCAGCAGGCATGGTGGTAGCCCCAACTGTTATAATATTCCCATGTAAAAATACATTACCCAATTACCAATCATTTGAACAGCTATAGAACGCCTTAAAATCTTTATGTGATAGGCAAATTCTGAGTTCAGGTTTGGAATCAACACACTTGATATCATGTAAATCACATGTGTTATTCTCAGTAGCAAAATCGTTGTTGTGCAGTGTAACTGCATAATAGAGTGGGTTTCAGGGACGGCTTTTTAAATACACTGGAACTTCAGTTAGCAAATAGCTTGGTTAACAGAAAAATCGCATAACAAAAGGAAATCCATAGAAAACAGTGGCTCAGTTTATAGATTTTTTTTCCCAGAACGGATTAATTGGTTTTTGATGCATTCCTATGAGAAACCGTGTTTCAGTTAACGTATTCTGGTTTTCAATGCATTCCTATCAGAAACTGCATTCAATGTATTCCTATGGGAAATTTGGTTAAAGTAATTTTTGCTGTAAGAAACGTCCCGGAGAATGCATTAATTACGTTAACCGAGGTTCGATTGTAATGGTCTTATTACTGCCTTCTTTAAACAAACTGAGATCCTACCTGTTGCAGAGAGGCATTCACCACTCCCCTTGCCCATTTTATTTTCCCAATCATTTAATCTTCCTGTTCCCTTTTAAACTGTGAATGATTTTACATATTATCATAACAAAATTAGTTTTTAACATTTTAAAAAACGTGACAGCCACAACCAGATTCTCACCATTCTTGCCTAACAAAGTTTCAATCACTAAATTAGCTGGTACATCATAATTCTAATTTTAATTATTTATTCATATCATTTTTATGCTACTCTTCTACAATAAAGGGACTCAAGGCAGCTCAGAATAAATTAAACATTGGATCAGAGCAGTTTTCTCAACTACATATTTTTTTATTCAATATCACCTGTCTGGAACTAGATGACTGTGCAATTTCAATTGTTGAATGAACTACAGTATGTCTCCTTCAACAGACATTTGGTAGACTATTGTGGGAAAAGAATGGTGAAAGAGAAGTCTGGTCTAATCAAGTAAAAATCTTATGCTAAACATCAGTCAAAATCCTACTGGGTGTATCCACTTGTGCAACAGGAATGACGTCACAGGTTGTGGCAAATAACTGCTGATTTAAGCTTCCTTTTGCAATTTTGGGATGACTTAGCTTTGTGTATGAGGTGTGCACACCCAAAATCTGCAAAAGGAAGGATAACTCAGTAGAAATTTCCCCGTCTTTCTGATGGCATTTCCATTTGGTGGGTGAAGCTGCACAATAGGATTTCAGTCACATGTAATATTATAAAATCAGACCTCTACAAACTTTGCCTCCCTTGACACCCAAAGGGTTAAAAGAGGAAGAAAAGAAGTAAAGACTAACTTTGCCTTGTGCACCTTCTAGGACAGTGGTGGTGAACCTATGGCAAGCGTGCCAGATGGGGCACTCAGAGCTCTCTGTAAGCATGTGAACCATCGCCCCAACAAAGAGTTCATCCCACTCTCTGCCCGGCAGCCCAATGGAAGCACTTCCTCCCTGCCCCTCTGCCCAGCAGCCCAATGGGAGCGCTTCCTCCCTCCCCCAGCACGGAGTTTGCCCTGCCCTGTCCCTTTGCAGAACAGACAGCAAACTGTTGAGTTTGGGCACTTGGTATCTAAAAGATTCACCATCACTGCTCTAGGACAGTGATGGCTAACTTTGCCACTCAAGGTGTTCTTGGATTCAATACCCAGAAGCCCTGATCAGCAGGAGTGCTGACTAGGGCTTCTGGTAATTGAAGTCCAAGAACACCTGGAATGTCAAGGTAAGCCATCACTGTTCTAGGATAACCAATTTTGCTAACAAAAAAGGCTACATCGTTTCATTGTAAGGCTGCTCTTTTTCTCTCAAGAGAATTGGCTATTCCAAACTGTATCGAAATAAAATCCAAGTGCTGTATGTACTTATTTTGCTGCAAAGCCATAGGCTAGGAATTTGATTCCACACTGTATCTCTCAGGAGAAGAGCCAGCCAGTGAACATGGGTAAACTGCACAGTCCCAGGGCACTCCCAGAAGAAGAGAATGGTAAATCCCTTCTGTATATTCCCTACAAGTGGTACTTCACTTAAAGAGCATAATGTGTTCCACGGGATTGCTCTTTAAGCAAGTTTGCTCTTTAAGTGAAACACCGTTGTAAGTGACCAACTGTGACTTCTGGTGCTGGTGTGGATTGAGAACCCTGATTTAGTTGTTAAGCAAGTTTTTGGTTGGTTTTAGTTAAGCAAGGCGACCATTCAGAGAAAATTCTGCTCTTTAAGCAAGTTAGTCTCTAAGCAAGGCACTCTTTATGCAAAGTTTTACTGTACTTAAAAAATCCCTGTAAAGGGTTGCCATAAGTCAGAATTGACTTGATAGCACACATTTATTGTTGATCACTATTTTGTATGAAAATACATGGGGAAAGCCTATATTGTTTCTTTGTCCAAATAGCATCTGCCTCTGGAAATTATCCTGAACCTGTAGTGCAAACTGAGCTCCTCCTGAATTTCATCTTAAGACTTGAGAATTTCAACAGCATACCCAACTTTGCCCTGATTCTACAGCTGTTAAACATTGAACATAAAGAAAAGTTCTGGAGAACTCAAATGCATGTGAAATATTTCATGACTTTTTAGCTGGACCTATTTCCTATTGTAAACGTCAGGACTTGATCCACGACAGGTAACAGTGAAAATATAGCAGTTAGTCTTTAAAGTGCTACTGTGTTTTTTATTTTACTTTATTTTGTTTATTTTGTTTTGTTTTCTGAGATGTCAGACTCTTTGTAACATATCAAATCTGCAGCATTCTGATTTCTTGTTTTTAGTTTTTATTGCAACTAAATGAACATTTTTCAGTTCACAAGCATTCAACAGTCATATGACTGAATTTGTCCCAACACTGAAACTTATGGAAAGTTTTTTCCTGACACTAAACATTCTACAACTGGGGTTCTCAGCCTACTGCCTGTGGAGCAAATTCGGCCCATGGCACCAAATAATCCAGCCCCTGCCCTCACTCCAACCGCCACCAGAATTGGCCATGGACTCATTTACAGCAGCCGTAAATGCATTTACGACAGCCACAGACTCATTTACAGCAGCCGTAAATGGCGGGAGGACAACCAGTCCAGCCCCCTCAACTGTTCAAGGGAGCATAACCTGGCCCAACTTGAAAAGTTTGAGAACCCCTTTTCTACAAAGATAAAATCAGAAAATGCCTTTGCATTACAGTAATACCTCGGATAACGCTAAGACTTGGTTCCACAAGTCTTGCTGTTATCCGATTTTTAGTGTTATCCGATCCATATTAAAATCCTATGGGATGGATCGGATAACGTTAAAGCTCCATAGAGATACATTGTAACCACACAGGCTTTAACGGTTGTTATCCGACCCATCCCATAGGACCTTAAAGTTATTCGATCCAATTCTCCTCCCCAGATTACTTAACATTATGCGATTTTAGCGTTATCCGAGGTAAACGTTATCTGAGGTATTACTGTATATATCTTTCAAATATCTATACAGTTGTACCTCGCTTAAAGAGCATAATGCGTTCCACAGGATTGCTCATTAAGCGAGTTTGCTCTTTAAGCGAAACACCATTGAAAGTGACCAACTGTGGGGGGGATTGCGAACCCCGATTTATTTGTTAAATGAGTTTTTGATTGGTTTTATTTGTTAAGCGAAGCGAACATTCAGAGAAAATTCTGCTCTTTAAGCAAGTTACTCTTTATGCGAGGTGCTCTTTATGTGAGGTTTGACTGTATCTTTCACAGGGATATGAGGTTACATTGCTTTTTTAAAAAAATGCAATCATTAACTAAAAATATTCCCATTATGGACCTAGCAAGAAGTAAATGCCTACTGTTCTTCTATATATTATTAGGGCAAGAATCATTTTCTTTCACAATGAACTGTATTCAATTTCATGTATGTTGTTAGCTTAAATTTTCTGAATGTATGAAAGAGCTTACTAATGAAATATGGAAATGAACCTCGGTGGAAAAGATTGGTATCTTAAAAGTAGCAGTAAGTTTACAGCGTTATGTAGCAGGCAGAGAACTTACTATGACCTTTGAGCTACTAGGTAATTCTATTAGATGTCCTATCAACAACAATATACGATAGTTAGTTGTTTCTTCCCATTGTAATTGAAACTTGTCACTCTTTCCCTCCAAAATTAAATGAGTAATGAAGAATAAACTATCAAGTTCTTCTTGCACTTTGAAACTATATACAGTACATTACTTCTTTCTCTAGATGGATTCTGTCATCTCTATATCAAACAGTAAAAAAAAAAACCCTAAAAACAAAAAAGTTTATATTTCCTGCAGTTAACGACTAGGAGAACAGAAATAAAAAGATTTAATGTACAGTATTAGTTAATAACTAGGCTGCAGGTTAAAATATGCTTGTTGAAATAGTCCATGAATCTACATAGAAAACAAGAAACCTTTTCTTTCATTTTGTAAATTTTCAAGATCTATCAATGTCATGCCTCCCAGATTAAAGCAGACATTTTTTGTATATGCATAGGTCAGAATCTGGTTGTGAATTTATGTTTAACAAAAATCATGTAACTCTTGGTGGCAAATTGCTGCCCATTAATGAGGTGCTGATTGCACTGCTGAATATATGGTTGATTCTATGGACATCCAGGAACCCAACCAGCATTTTGTTAATGACTTGCATTATTTCCCTTAGACAAGGATAAATTGTCAACAGGATTTTGGCCATCAAGTGACAGAAAATCAATTTATACTTATCAGAAACAAATGTGCCTTGGATATCCTGCTTGACATATAGAGAGTGCCAAAATGTATACACATTTTAAGAGATGCTATGCCTTACTTTTCAAAGTTGAATTGGATTATGGTAGCAAATGGTATTATGACTCAGACTTCCAACCTTCCGAGGTTGATAAAATAAGTACCCAGCATGTTGTGGGCAAAATGCTAGTTAACTTGTGAACTGTCTAGAGAGTGCACTAGGCACTATGGGGAGGTATACAAGTGTGATTGCTTTGCTTAATATAATGTTTGCTGAAAAGAATTAATGCTAGCATCACCATAAGACAGGCAGGAGAGTCAAAGAAAATGGTGGAAGCACAGTTGCCATTCAAGGAGCATAAGATCATTCTGAAGCAGTATTTGAAATTTTTGAACGTTGTGGAAGTACAAAAATGGAAGTGTGAGTATGTAACAGACCTCCAACATGCCTAACAACCACATGCATTTATAATAAGTTTGAGATGCATGCTCAAAGGAAGATCTAGGACACTTTAGCCAATGTTGTCCAATGTTGCCCAAGCAGGATTTTCCTGTAGTCAGAAGTGTATGGACACTGAGGGTAACCTCATGGAGCACCTTTTGTAATTGCTAAAGTCAAACATGACTTGCATTCACCTTTATTACTGGCATATATTGAGTATTACAATTTCAAAACATTTTTTCCTTAAAATATGTATACATGTACAGTGGAACCTCAGTTAATGTGTTCTCCAAGACGTTTCTTTCCGTGACAATTATTTTAACTGAATTTCCCATAGGAATGCATTGAATGCAATTTTAATTTAATTTAATTTAATTGTTTGACTTGTATGACGCCCCACTCGCACAGTGACTCTGGGTGGCTCCCAGAGGAAACAATTACAGAGCAATTTATATAGCATAGAAACAATTACAGATATCACATAGCAAATTACAAATATCACTTTCCGCCCTAAAGGGTTGGAAGGAGGGCCGGCCGGCCGTAACACCCTCTCCCTTCTCCCTTGTGTCCAATGGTTTGGCCTGTTGACCCCCCTGAGGTGCTCGTGCCCTCTTCCTGTCCTTCTTTGCCTTGCGGGTCTCTCTCTTTTTCCCCTCCCGTGTGTGTGTGTGTGTGTGTGTGTGTGTGTGTGTGTGTGTGTGAGAGAGAGAGAGAGAGAGAGAGGGAGGGAGGGAGGGAGGGAGAGGGGGAGGGAGGGAGGGAGAGGGAGAGACCTCCAGCCTCCTTCTCCATCCTTTGGCATCCCAGCCAACCCTCTTGCTTCCTATATTTCCCTCTTGGCATTGACACAGACACAGACACTCACACACACACCCAGCCTATCATCCCTTGATAACAGACAAGATCAACCTCCACGTCCTTTCTGCTTCTGTGTCCTTGAGGGTCTTTGTGCCTCTGCCTGCCTTGTGCCCAGGAAATGCCTCTGTCCTTGCTTCCTCCTCCTCACTGTGCCTTTGCACTCTCTCTCTCCCCCCCATAGGAATACATTGAAAACCAAAATACATTAACCAAAACATGGTTTCACATAGGAATGCACTGAAAACCAATTAATCCGTTCAAAAAAAATTCTGTAAACCCAGCCACTATTTTCTATGGATTTCCTTTTGTTATGTGATTTTTATGTTAACTGAGCCATTTGTTAACTGAGGTTCCACTGTACCTCAATTGGCACTTTCTGTATTTTAAATACAGTAATATCCCGGATAACGCGAGTACTGTATAGCGTGAAAACTGCATAAAGTTACAAGATTTTTGGAAAAATCTTGTATCGAATAACGCGATTTTTAATGTTATCCGATACAGTCGTTCTTAGCAGCAAGGTGGCTGGAAAGCTGAACGGGGTTCTCCGTTCAGCTTCCCAGCCATCCTGCAGCTACGGAGGCAGGGGTGGGGAGGCTGGAAAGCTGACGGGGGGCTCCCCCGTCGGCTTCCCCAGCCACCCCACAGCTGCAGAGGCAAGGGCGGGTGGCTAGGGAAGCCGACAGGGAGTCCCCGTCAGCTTCCCCAGCCACCCTGCAGCTGTAGATCGAGTCCTCTGATCTCTCTGGAGCAGGCAGGGGACACGATCCAAGCTGTTTCTGGGCTTCCCCGACATCCTCAGCCAGTGCAGCAAGCCAAAACGTCAGGGTTCGAATCCCGACATTCTGGCTTGCTGCACTGGCTGAGGATGTCGGGGAAGCCCAGAAACAGCTTGGATCGGGTCTCCCCATCTCCCTGTACCCGGCAGGGGGGTCAGAGACCCCAAAATTGGTAAAAAAAAGTCCGTTTTTTTACCAATTTTGGGGTCTCTGATCCCCCCGCCGGGTCCAGGGAGGTGGGGAGACGTTTTGGCTTGCTGCATTCAGAGACCCCAAAATTGGTAAAAAAAAAATGGACCTTTTTTTACCAATTTTTGGAGTCTCTGACCCCCCCCCCCCCGGCCGGGTCCAGGGAGGTGGGCAGACCCGATCCAAGCTGTTTCTGGGCGTCCCCGACATCCTCAGCCAGTGCAGCAAGCCAGAATGTCGGGATTCGAACCCTGACGTTTTGGCTTGCTGCACTGGCTGAGGACGTTGGGGAAGCCCAGAAACAGCTTGGATCGGGTCTCCCCACCTCCCTGGACCCGGCAGGGGGGTCAGAGACCCCAAAATTGGTAAAAAAATGGACTTTTTTAAAACCAATTTTGGGTTCTCTGACCCACCCACCCCCCCGCCCGGTCCAGGGAGGTGGGGAGACCCGATCCAAGCTGTTTCCAAAGTTTCCCCACCTCCCTGGAGGCTGCAGCAAGCCAAAATGTCAGGATTCAAATCCCGACGTTCTGGCTTGCTGCAGCCTCCAGGGAAACAGGGCTTTTTTTAACATTGTGTGATCAATGTATCGCACAACGTTAAAAACCGGATAATGACGAGACTTGTGGAACCAAGTCATAACATTATCCGGGGTACTAGTGTACTGCTATTTGAAGAAAAACTTTTTACAGTGGAACAACAGAGTAGCAAGTTGCGCAAACGGATTGTGGCAACCGGTAAAATACTTAAATGTTACTTTTTATTTTACCACCAATGAAATGGTTACATCTATGCAATTTCTGCTTCTATATTTGATGCTGTCCTGAAAAAGTTTGGGAAGGAAGGAATGTTCTTGTCCTTGAGAAGGTAATATAAAAGCAAGAAATGGGATTTAAAAATTGTGGGAAAGTAACACTACTAGAGGAATCAGGGTTTTTAAATATACTGTGTTTCTAGTGCAGAAAGAAAATGAGATAGAACAGTTTTTCTTAGCATGAGAAGAGATATAACTATACAGTACAAACACATTGACTACATTACCTCTTAAACTGATTGTCTGTCAGAATCTGCTGTAATATTGTCAAAAACATTCTGGGAATCTAATGCAAAGCTATTTTCACTGCTGAAGTACACTAAGATGTCCACTTTTTTCAGGAAGAAATGTCGGCTACTATCCATCTAGCAAATATTTATAGCTTTTGTATTACTAGCATCAAACTAAAAATTGTTCCAAATGCTTTGGTAAAGAAAACGATCTCTTCCAAATGAGCCCACTACTGTGGAAGTACAAAACACATGTTAAACTATTTTTTTAAGCAACAATTCTCTAACCACATCATCAGTTACATGCCACAAGTACGAGGGACACATAAAACTTCTTACAAAATGTATTCTTCCAACAGTCAATTCTAATTTATTTTGAAAACAGTAACACTTTGTCCATTAAACTGTTTGTGTTCAAAACAAACTGTCTTACCTACTGCAGGTGCATCATATTCATCCCCAAGTAGAATTTCGGGAGCAGAATATGCAAGAGATCCGCAACTTGTTGTGAGTTTCTTCCCAGGTTGAAATTTGTTGCTGAAGCCAAAATCAGTCAATTTCACAAGTCCTTGTTTTTCAAAGAAAACAACATTCTCTGGTTTTAAATCTCTGTGAACTACATGCAGTTTATGGCAGTACGATATAGCATGAACAATCTGAGCAAAATATTTCTTTGCAAGATCTTCATTAAGACCATCTTCATGTTTCATGATGTAATCAAACATATCTCCTCCGTCTCCAAGTTCTAAAATCAGGTAAAGTTTGGTCTGGGTGTCAATAACTTCATACAGACGGACAATATTGGGATGCTGTACTAATTTCATGCATCTAACTTCTTGGAAAAGATGTCCTGTAGCCAGCGTATCCAGCTTGGTCTTGTCAATTACTTTCACAGCTACCTTTTCACCAGTAAATACATGTCTGGCAAGTTTGACCACAGCAAAATGCCCTCTCCCTAATGTTTTATCCAAATCATACAATCCAGCAATTTTCCCATCATAACCTCGTTTGAAACCTGCCATCCTGCTCCAAATACAAACACTGGCACTTTTGGAAACTTGTATCTTCTTATATAAGGATTTGAGATCCTCCACTTATTTTCACTGCCAAACACATCTGAAAATCAGAAGGAAAGTTATTATAGAATGTACATTTCATTCAGTTCAGAATATTTCCATTCCAATAACATCTGATATTTGTGAGGTAGAAATACCTATAAAGAAAGTTAGTATCTAATTCAGAATTGTCTCTTTTTGAAATGCAGATACATAGAAGCATTTTCTACAAAATTTCAAAGTAGCCAGATTACTTAGTTAATATACATACAAGCACAGATGTTTAGAAAACAAGAAAAAACATAATTCCATTTAAACATCAGAAAATTGATGCATCTAAAATACAGTACTATTATATAGTGTGTTTGATGAAACTGATGAACTATATCCTATAGAATAAAGTGGTTTTTATATATTCACATGTATATTTTACACATTGAAATACAGTAATACCCCGGATAACGTTTGCACTGGATAATGCTAAAACCGCATGATGACAAATTTGGGGGGAAGATTTGCACCAGAGAATGTTCTTTTTAGCGTTATCCGATGCATCGTAATAAAGAAGTAAAGGAGGCCAAAGCTCCTCTCCCTGCCACTTCCCTCTCCCCCCCCCCAGCAGTTTGGGGACTCCCCACACCCCACTACTGTGACTGCAGTAGGATCGGGGAAAGCGCCTTTCCCCCGACGCTACTGTAGTCTTCCCTCCCTATATTTATCAGTCTTCCCTCCCTGTATTTAAAATACAGGGAAGGGGGAAATAGAGAGATGTGATTGGTTCTCTAGAGAACCAATCACCTCTCTCTCTTTCCCCCTCCCTGTAGTTTCAATGGAGGAAGGGAACGAAAAACACACAAACCTCGCGTCTTTTTTCCTCTACAGGGAGAGAGAGGCTTGAATACAGGAAGGGGGGGGAAAGCCTCTCTGTCCCTGTAGTTTAAAGATGCTAGGCTTGAGTTTTTTTCTTTCCCTTCCTGCATTGAAACAACAGGGAGGGGGAAAGATAGAGAGGTGATTGGTTCTCTAGAGAACCAATCGCATTTCTCTCTTTCCCCCTTCCCTGTAGTTTAAAAAACACAAGCCTCGAGCGATCAGCTGGTGAAGCCTGGCTCAGAGCGTGCAGCTCAGCAAGAGAAGGTAAGCACGGAGGGAAGACTGCAGTAGAGTCGGGGAAAAGGTGCTTTCCCTGATCCTACTGCAGTCACAGCGGTGGGGGGTGGTTTTAAAGGCAGGGAGGTCTCTTTCTTTCCCTGCCTGCCTTTAAAGCGGTTTGTCCCTGAAGTCAGGGCTTTTTTTTTTTAGCGTTGTTCGATGCATGCATCAGCCAACGCTAAAAATCGGATAACGTCATGACTTGTGGAACCAAGTTATAACGTTATCCGGGGTATTACTGTATCCAGCAATAATGTCCTCAATAAAATTAAGTTAAGATCATTTGAGGCCATTACTCTGTCCACAGCCTCAATATCAAATATCATCAGTTAATAAGGAGAAAGATCTATATGCCTGGCATACAGTCTGATACACAAAAATATAATTGTCTGAACATCACTAGTAAAACTAAGCACACTACATGCTATGAAGTCTCAATTGCTTTCAAGTTAAACAATACAAAGCAAAACTACATTCTACATTCCATTCATACCAGTAGCAAAATGTGTATGGTTAGAACTTCGTATCACACTTGCTGAACTGCTACAGTTATCATGTGCTTATGATTTGAGATGCTGACAGAAAACACTGCATCACAAAAAAATAAATATTGTCTGCTACTCCGTCTAATCCACATGTCCTATAATAAATCAAGTGCTCTGAATCCAAATTTGAAGTCCAATTCTGCCTAGGATGTCAGGATCTTAAGTTAGCAAATCTCACCCTCTTGGTTAAGTTCTTGTATTGATCATGTGGCGTATATTTGTCACAAATGTAGCAAAAATTGTCCGGTTTATTAACACAGCTGCACCTACTCATCTTTAGCTCAAAACAGACTCACTATGGCTTAGCTGTACTATCCAATAAGATGGTTTCACAGTAGAGACAAGCCCTTGGTCCATCTCGCTTTAGATACCTATTTCTGATGTCAGCTCACTGACTTGCCTAGACATGCACAGACGTTGCTGGAACATGCATGTCACCAGGGGACATGATTCAGCTGAGGTAGCAGCAAGCATAGTGGTAGCTGCAATTAATATTCCTATGTAAAAATGAATTACTCAATTACCAACCATTTGAACAGCTATAGTGCAAATTAAAATCTGTACTTGATAGGCAAATTCTGAGCTCTGAATTGGAAATCAGCACATGTGTTATTCCCAGTGTCTATATATAGACACCAGACAAGTAGCCTAATGATAAATTTAATTACAGGTTTCTATATGTTAGTATAGTTTACTACCAGATTACCAACTACTTCAAGAAGTGCCAATATTATTCGCCTATATTTTTATGTTATAATGCTTCCAATACCTCTAGTATATGCAAATCACTGGCTATTTTTTAAAAAAACACAAACAAAACACCACAGTTCCCATTAAGTCACTTCAACAGTCCTGAGAGTTTGGAGGAAACAAATGGTGTTGCATTGATAAATCCAATCTCATTTTACCAAATTAATTCTAATGTTTTTATCGCAGAAGCATGCTAGTATCCTTCCATGGAAATACCAGACTTGTATCCTCATCAGTGATTATTCTCTGTTCTAACACCAATAAGTCACATATAAATTAAACATCAACAACCACCTAATACATTCTAGCAATGTTAGAATACTTTTGATTATTAATGTTATTATTGATGTTGATGCTTATTGAATCTTTTTACTGTAATGTGCTACTTTTTCACTATAATGTGATACTTTCTGCTGTGATATGATACTATGATATTTTGATGATTTGTGGTCTGATACTGATTATTTGATATTTATATGTTGTGTTTATGAACTTGTATATGGTGTGAACTTTGTAACTTTGTATATGTTGTAAACCAACTTGAGTCGGTCCCACCGAGTAGGGCGGTATAGAAATTGAAATAATAATAATAATAATAATAATAATAATAATAATAATAATAATAATAATAATAATAATAATAATAATAATAATAATAATAATAATAATAATAATAATAATAATAATAATAATAATAGAAAATGTTACTTCCATCAATCTGGATGCACTCTCATACCAAAACATAAAAACAATGCTCTGTGTGCTATGTTTATATAGCCTGTCAACATCTCTCCAAAATACAAGCAATCTGAAAAAGATCAAGCTCTCACAGGAATATATTTTAAAGCAGCAAAACATAGAAACAATCAGCAAAAATTGAAAACAAAAATGTAATTAAGATGAGAATATACCAGCCGATAACTTTTACTGGATATATACCAGCCGATAACTTTTACTGGATATATACCAGCCGATAACTTTTACTGGACTCTGGGCAATTCACAGGTTAATTAGCATTTTGCCCCCAACATGGTTGGTATCAGTTTTACTGAACTGGGATGGCTGGAAGGCTGAATCAACCTTGATCCCTGGTCAGGCTCGAACTCACAACCTTTTGGTTGTAGTACAGCAATTTAACCACTGTACCATTCAAATTTAACACTAAATTTGACTAAAACAACGAGCTGTACATATACACAAAGTGTCTCTGGTTTTTTCCTCTGACACTGTCAATATCACATGTTCAGAAACATCTAGTTTACATTAGCCACAGCTTAACATGCAATTTGAATTATAAACTGTTATTAATCTTAACTATGATCCACTGAAACAAGACAACTGTTTCTACAAGCAAGTTAGCTTGTCTCACACCACAATGTAAGACTAACAAGCTTGTTTAGCTATTGTTCATCTAAAATAGAAGTAAACCATACAATGACATGAAGTGTACCATTTTGTAAAATTAATATAAAATAGTAAATTCAATCTTGTATTAGCAGGTGTTCACAGATAAGGATATTACACTACAAAGATATTTCACAAACATCACTGTAGTGAGACAATTAAAAAGAATTCACATTCAATAAATTAAATTCAGATCTACCAACCTTGGCAGTGCTCTTCCCAGAGGAATCATCTTATCTATGACTTCCTCATGAAAGTTCAATTTTTATTCATGTGTTCTGAAGATTCGTCTACTGGTATTTCCATATCCAGTTCTGAGGAGAACTACACATTCTTTTCCTCCTATTTCCTATGGAAAAGATGTTTAGGTACACTTAGTGGAAAATGTGCGGCTAACATATTACTACGAAATTTTCAGTACGTATTTATTTAACTTCATAGAAATCAGTTATATAAGTGTCTGTAGAGACCAACACCCCATAGTTCACCTAGACAAAGACTTTAAAAAATCAGATTATTGCCATATTCTTCCTGTACAGAATTTAAACATGTGTCTTTAAATGTAAGCTTTTGTGGATCCAGTCCACTTCATCATACATAAGAGTTAGGTCTCACTCTTATGTCTGACAAAGTGGACTTGATCCACAAAAGCTCATATTTAAATACAGGACTTAGTCTTTAAGATGCCACAACTTTTTGCTGTTTTTGTTTACTCTCCGATATGCTTACACAGACTAACACGGCTACCACTTCAAAAATTAAAACACATGTGTTTCAGTAACTTTGTAATATAATACGGACTCAGAACAAAACAACTCTGGATGTATCAGGAAGAAAACAAGGTTCCTTTCAAACTTTTGCTCCAACCTCAGCCCACGCTTGCATAAACTGAAGAATGCCAAAACTGTTTTTGTTTTGCTTGCTTATAGTTCAAGACATAGGGCTCTTTCACTTGGCTTTCAACATTATAGAATAACTTCCTGTGGGAAGTATCCATGGCCCCAACTTTCAATTTTTATTGCTTCTCATTAAATGTGGCTTTTTAGGGGAAGCTTTTTATAAGACTGGGGTCCTTATTTGCAAAAGTGGAGCTGATTCCTGCTTACCAATGACTTTTATAACTGCTAATGTTGTATTTATCAGATTATTTTGTTGACTTACTGGGTTTTTACTATGGTCCTACTGTTCTATGTACAGTAGTACAGTACCTCGCTTAAAGAGCATAATGCGTTCCACAGGATTGCTCTTTTAGCAAGTTTGCTCTTTAAGCGAAACACCGTTGTAAGTGACCAATTGTGACTTCTGGTGGTGGTGATTGGAAACCCCGATTTAGTTGTTAAGCAAGTTTTTGGTTGGTTTTAGTTGTTAAGTAAAGTGACCATTCAGATAAAGTTCTGCTCTTTAAGCGAGTTAGCCTCTAAGTGAGGCACTCTTTATGTAAGGTTTTACTCCGACTTACATATGCCTCGAGTTACATAAAATTCGGCTCATATAATGATTTTGTGCTAAAACCATGTCCTGATTTACACGATTTCATATGGGTTTGCTTCAAGTTACATACGGATTCTTTTTCCTATAGGTTTGCTTTGAGTTATGTAAAAATTCATTTCCCTATGGGCTTGCTTCAATTTACATAAAAATTTCATTTTTCCTATGGGTTTGCTTCAACTTAAGTAAAAAATAATTTTTCCTATGGGTTTGCTTCAAGTTACATAAAAAACCGATTTAAGCAAAAGCCTACGGAACAGGCTTTTTTTCATAAGTAGGGGTTTTACTGTATTTTATTATCTCATTGTAAGTTGCTATGGACTAGTTTCAATTAGACTTTGTAAAGGGGACAACCTAGTAATTAATAAGACAGGAAGGAAAATTTTGACAATTCTCCCTTCCCAGCCACTAAAATTTAGTCCATGAGTCAGAAGACCCTCTAAAGAAGCACAGAATGTGGTACAGGTGAAGAGGTAGATACAGTACTACTTTTCCTGCTCTGTCATATATTAGTTCTCTTGGACAATTTATGGCACTCTCTAGATGTTAACTGGTGAGAGATAATAGGAGTGTCATAATCTGTAATTATCACTCCTTATGCTGGCTACAGCTTACGAAAATTACAGTCTCAAAAATATCCAGAAGGCCACAAGTGTCTACCCTGAGTTAGCATGTTCAGGATCACTGCATCAATGACTTCAATTACTTTATTTATACAATTTGTGATGTGCATTAAATAAAGTGCTATCTGATCTGGCTCACATGCAGTTTATGAAAAACTGTAAATATGAAAGAACGACCAAGTCAATTAACTACGCGAATCTATGGCCTTGTACATTTTTATGGCATACAGACAGCATTTTCCAAAATTAAACTGGAGAACAATACAAGTTTTGAAAGGTCTCCAACCCTCTTTTTAGTCCTGTTTATTTTGCAAGACAGCTGCCTGGGTCACTAAGCCCTTAGCGATCCAGGCGATCCAGGCGGTTGTCTTGTGGAGGAGCTAGGAAGATGCCTGCCTCCTCCGCAAGGCAGCCACCTGGATTGCTAAGTGTGTAGTGACCCAGGCAGCTGCCTTGTGAAAGGGCTTTAATGTGTATTTTAAAGTGTTTTAATGTGTATTTTTGTGTATTTTATGTGTATTTAATTTGTATTTTTACGTGTTTTTTTAACTTTGGCTCTGCCCATGCCGTTGATTTTGCCCACAACACTGGCTCCGCCCACAGTGTGGTAGTAAAATTTTTGGTTGCCCATCATTGCCTGGACAGCAAGAATAAATAGGTCAATCTTAGAAGAAATCAACGCTGACTGCTCCCTAGAAGGTCAAATAGTAAAGATGAAGCTAAAGTTCTTTGGACATCAAATAAGAAGAGAGGATTCATTTGAGAAAACTTTGATTCTGGGAAAAGTGGAGAGCAAAAGAAGAAGGATGCATCTAAAAATGAGATGGCTAGATGGCGTTGTAGACGCAGTGGGCACAGAGCTGGGAGGGTTGAGGACGATGGTGGAAGACAGAGGTGTCTGGAGGGCAAAGGTCCAAGGGGTCGCAAAGGGTTGGAATCGACTGTGTGACTGAACATATATAAAACCATGGTTTTTGCTCCCCAAACCTGTTTGTAAAACTTTCCTTTGGGAGCCAAATGGGCCTTGGGAAACTATATAACTGCTTCTTGGCATAGGCAAGCAGTCTTAAGATTTCCCACCACACTTCATAGAGCAGGGGTGCCTAAACTACGGCCAATTCATCAGGCCCTCACTGCTCTCAGAAGTGGACAGGGGATGCGCCCGCCAATGCACATGCTTGCCTGCGCTGCTCCTGGAAGTGGTTGCTGATGTGCATCTGCAAACGTGCTTGTGCCACACCTGGAAGTGGTTGTGCATGCACATGTACAAATGCACCCACTTCCTAGGGCATGGTCAGGCCCCTGGCACAAAAGGTTTGGGCACTCCTGTCATAGAGCATCAAAATACTCCTTTGGTTCTTCTTTTTTTCATGTCCTGATCAATCCCTGGACTACAAAAATAAAGTCACTTTCTTTGCTTTGTCGTTGCCCAAACTTAAGTCCTCACTGGTGCATGTTTCTGGTAGTAATCAGCAGACCAGTAGATGAGCTAGACTCTGTATCTCTCCACATTCACATAGCATATGCTGATGTTGACCAGCAATCTCACTTGAGCATGTTGGTCTTGGATTTAGGGACTCCAACCCTCAGCCTATTCAGGGTCCTCCAAGTGATCTAGGGGAGGTTGAGATCCTCAGCAATATCCTCCTTTAATGCTGTTCCTTGTCCAGTAAGCTCCTTCCTCCATCTTCTAATTTGGTTTCGCTCTTGTGTACCCTCAAGAATGTTTGTATCTTGCCATAAAGCTCTTCATGGATCTGACCCAATGGACTTGAGGCTCATATCTGTTCAGAGGATGTCGAGAGTCATTCTCTTGCTTAGTTCTTTCAGCGTCTGCTGCTACTTCTCTCCTGATCTTAGGTGGAGGGATACCAACATGAGGGTCTATTTTCTCACTTTGGTTCTCCTGCCACAGACTAAACCAGTGTTATATACAGAGTGAGGTAAAAGGACCATTGTCTGGAATCAGTGTTTCCCAACTTTTGGTTTTTTGGACTTCAATTCCCAGAAGCCTAAATCAATTCCCCAAAGCACTGATCAGCCAAATGTATTGACTTAGGCTTCTGGGAATTGAAGCCTCCCTGTGGGGCGTGTACCCCAAGTTGGGAACCATTGGACTAAACAAACAATATTCTTTTACCATCTTTAAATATTGGGATCTTCTAATATCACTTCCTCTCTCTTTTTAGTTGTTGGGCTAATTTTTTAAATTGTATTTTAAATTGGAGTTTTTACTGGTTTTATGTAATTGTTGTATGTTGCCCAGAGTCACTTACCAAGTGGGCAGCAATACAAATGTGACTAATAAATAGATAAATCTTCATGATGTGCGGCAAAATATATGCTTACTATATGCTACATATTTGCTTGATTTCTACACTTTTTCTATAATACATCAGGGCCAAACAAGATGTGATGTGGGAAATCCATGCTGATGATATTTCATAGTTCAAAAAGTACTAATTACAACCATAGGGGAATGCATGCATAATTTCTGTGATGGAGGGGAATTGGTTACCTTCTCGTTTATACAATTTTTCCTAATCTGGGTTATACATACTTCACTTGATATAAATGGAAATCCAGTTTTTCCCAACATGAGCAAACAGTTAAAGCATTCACCTCAATGACACAATCCTCACCCATATCAACTCACAGTTGTTACTATTTATTTCCTTATAAGCATAAGACCTTGGCTACAGAATTCCTGTTTGTTCTTTGAGATACTATTCTGTACGGGTGCATTTTACTTCCGCTTCCAGGTGCGACGAGGGTGGCGCAGGCCGGATGAATCGCAGTAAACCCATTCATGTGGACTCATGGGGGCTTGGGCTTCTGGGAATTGAACATCTGGAGTGCCAAGGTTCACCATCATAGCTCTATACTAAATTCTTCAACTAATTTACTAACTCATGTTACAAAATACTACACTGCAAACTACTACATCCAACTGTGGAAAATAATTCTGCCCATTGTATACCTACAGCTATGAAATTAAATATTTTAAAACCATTATCTTCTCTCAAACATGTGAAAATAAATGAGGAAGAACTTGAAAACAACCCCACTGAACTGCTAACTTTATTAACAGGGAGAAAAAAAGTAGTGCACTATGGCATTGCATATACTATAGTGGCAGGATTTGGAGAAAGCATATTGTGAAGCCCACCACAGATAAATGTTTAAGTATAAATTTGTTCAAACTGAATGCAATTTTAGTATTCATTTTTTAAAGAAAAATACACAAAAGCATTACATGTGCCTCTGTCAAATATTATTATTCATTCTAATGTTAAATTGCTTTACCTTGTGTGGACCTCCTTTTACTGTATATATTACTTTGTACACTTTACACAACTGCAGCACACAGACAAGACAAATAACTTCTATTGCAGAGTCTTCCTTCTAATAACTGAACTACTGTACCAAACTTCAATTTATATCATAGAATGAAACAATACAAGAAGTAACAAAAATATTATGTCATGAACTTATTTATATTTATATTATTTCCTATTTACTGCCAAGAAAGATCAAGAGAGGTGTAATACATTTTTCTCTTGTGTTTAGTGAAGGAGTAGAGAAAAGATACAACAGTGAAATCAAAGAGCATGGAACAAAATAGTAATGTAATAAGAAGACATGCAGAACATGTTGCCAGAGCACTGGGAAAAGACTGGAAGTTCAGGCTGATAAATTAATTGGACTAAATTCAAAATGCAAAACTGATAGTGGAATTATCAAATACAAGGTGACAGCTAGAGGACCTTGTCAGAAAGTGATCTTAGCATTTTATGCAAAATAAACAAAGAGGGCATACTACTGCAGCTTCCATTTACTAGTTTTAAAAGCATATACAGTATGTGACAAATACTTTTAATCAATTAATTAGGAGATACTGTACTGTATGTTATATCACATACTCTCCTCACATTCCACTAAAATTTCCAGTAACTTTGTATCAAATTAAGTCATGTCAACCATTTTGATTTAATTTCAACAGTTATTGGCTCCAATTCTTCCAGTTTAATACACATAAACTGTATCCTAGGTAAAGGTATTGTACATCATGCTCCTGAGCTCACCTCTGTAGTTAAATTTCTCCCTTGTAGATAACTATGTGATATGTTGATTATGTCATATGTCTGCTCCACAAAAGGCAAAATGTACATTTTTGTGAGAAGTGACCAATCTTTTTAAACTGACTGCTCCCTGCAAAATAATAGTATCTTTTGTTAAAACTGGGAAATTAATTATCTCATTACAGCAGTAACCCAACAAAATATCCCTGCTGGATATTTGCCAAGATTTTTCTATAGATTGGGATTAAAGTAAAGAATATACTCTGCTTCATTCCTTCATACTTTTTTCACTCTAACCTCAACTATTTAGTATTTAAATTATCATAAAGTGCTGTAAAAAAAACATAAAAGAGTAAGAGTGGCTGCACTAGAGGGCAGACTTTTTCAAACAGATCCTGACTCACATCTTTTGAAAAGAATTCACATCCATATTGGCAAACTATAGCAAAGCCTAAGTCTCTAGCCTTCTAGCAGTAAATGAAAAATATACATTTCCAGTTCCCTATCATCATTATTCAAAACACAAGCTATGTAAAGTTTCATCCTACACAGGTTCTACTCAAGGAAATAACTACATGCATAATTCACAACAATTCACAATCCATGTACAGTAGTGCTAAAGGAACCCAAAGAAACTAAACCATGATATAATTTCATAACTCTAGTAAATTCAGCTTTGTTTTAGAACACTAAGTACTATCAATATTTTTAATAAATACATGAAAATATAAATACAAATTTAATTTTAACCTTTTGTTTCACTAATACTAAATGGGGAGGAGACTGTTAATAAAAAGTTCCACAAGTTTGGGGACAGTATCTATGCCTAACCAATACAGAACAACATAGATATATGGTTGCTTCCTAAACAAATCAAGAATGCAATAACATGTTATCAGCATATTATTACCACTACAGCTTCATAGAAAGA
Source organism: Furcifer pardalis (assembly GCA_030440675.1). NCBI lineage: Eukaryota > Metazoa > Chordata > Lepidosauria > Squamata > Chamaeleonidae > Furcifer > Furcifer pardalis. The sequence continues at coordinate 65,862,523 of CP126897.1, read as the reverse complement.
AAGATACCTGTACCAAGATCTTCTTTTTCTGGCTAAAGTACTCTCATCAAAAGAAAAAGCAGCTAAGCTCTTTCTGGACATACCTGTTGGCTCTAAACCCAGGGCACAGAAATAAGATGCAATGTCATCCCCCAGGCAGTTCTCCAGCTTAGGTTGATGAACTTCTTAGCCACCACCTAAGCCTGACAAATGCACAGGAAAGAGATCAAAGCGGCTGTTTTCTTCCCTCATATTGGGGGGGGGGGGGGAGGAGATGACAGGGAATGTGTGTGGAGAAACAGTGCTGGGAACTAAAGGGGGGGATAAGAAGAGGTGAACTCGACTTCACCTTTCTCTCATATGCACCATAAAGATATGCAAAAAAGGCCAACACTGTTTTAGGCTGCATTAACAGAAGCATAGTCTCCAAAAACACATGAGGTACTAGTCCCCCACTATTCAGCACTACTTAGATCACATCCTAGAGTACTGTGTCCAACTCTGGGTACTGCAATTTAAGAAAGAGGCAAACAAATTAGAGCAGGTAAAGAGAAAGGCAACAAGGATGATCAGAGGAACGGAAACCAAACAATTGGACGAAAAACTGAAGAAACTGGAGCATGTTTAGCCTTGAGAAAAGGAGGGAGGATGTGATAGCACTCTTCAAATACAGTACCTGAAAAAATAACCATAAAAAGGAAGGGAAGGATCTATTCTCCATCATGCCAGTGCAGAACATGTAACAAGGAGCTGAAACTACAGCAAGCCAGATATAAGCTAATAATAATAATAATAATAATAATAATAATAATAATAATAATAATAATAATAATAATAATAATAATAAGAAGAAGAAGAAGAAGAAGAAGAAGAAGAAGAAGAAGAAGAAGAAGAAGAAGAAGAAGAAGAAGAAGAAGAAGAAGAAGAAGAAGAAGAAGAAGAAGAAGCTGGATACAGTATTAAAGGAGGTTTCTTAATGGTTAAAGCAGTACGACAGTGGAACCATTTGCCTTGAGAGGTGGTGAGCGCTCTAACACTGGAAGCATGCAAGAGAGAATTGGGCAGCTATCTGTCAGATCTTGCTTTGATTCGGATTCCTGCATTGAACAGGGGGGGGGGGGGTTGGACTCGATGGCTGAAAAGGCCCCTTCCAACTCAGTGATTGTACGATTCTAAGACAATAGAAGGAAGATACACACCGTTTCTCTCTCTGACTGACACACACACACGAATTGCATCCTACCTCTGCAAGACCATTACACTCACACGCACAAAGGCACTCCTCATTCATTCTCTTTCACAGATCGCACACAAGCCACTTGAGAGTGGTGTGTGTGCGCGAGTGAGTGTGACCGACCCATCTCTCTCTCTCACACACACACACACTAAAGGTTGAGCGTTGATGCAGCACCCGGATTTTGGCCTTCAGATGAATGAGGGCCCCAGTCTCTCAGGCGCATCCCTCTCCTCCTTCGCCCCGACGGCCCCAGTCTCTCTCTCTCTCCCCCCCTCCCCTCCGCCCTTTCCTCACCGGCACCTGCCCGTTCAAGGCCTCCCTCCAACCCGGTTCTCCCCCCCCCTCCTCACTCCAAGTCCCTCACTCTTGTCTATGTGGTGAACTTACTCCCAATGTCGGCGGCCGCGGCCCTCGGCTCTTCTCCCACCGCTTCCCGCATGGAAAGCAGGAGCCCCGTCCTCGGCTACGAAACTGCGAGAGAGGAGCCGCAGAGTGGCCTCCTCAGCGGCAGGCAGGCAGTGGGGATTCGGAGGCGGCGGCGACGACACACAATTAAAAAAAATAATAAAAACAGCACCCACCCACCCCCTCCCTCCCGCGCGGACGACCCCGACGTTCTACGCCTCGCGCCGCTTCCCCTCTTGCGGCTCGCGCGCCCAACCGACGGCGCTCGCGCTTGCTTGCTCGCTTGCTCGCGCGCGCGCTTCCTCTCCTCTTCTCTCTCTCTCTCTCTCTCTCCCCCGGCGGGCTGCGAGACGTACTGACAACAACTGCGCCTCGCTTGCCGTCAGAGGGGAGGGGGCGGAGGGAGAGGAGGCTGGAGGAAGTGGAGGAAAGGGAAACGCAAGATAGGGCGGAGCCTGGGAAGAGAAAGGGGTGAGAAGTGCGCATGCGTCGCAGGGAGGAGCCGTCCAACGTTAGCCAATAAGCGAGTCAGGGTCAATCTTTCCTCCTCTCCCCTCCCCCCCCCCTCCGGCTCCTTTTTAACGGCGCTTTTGCTTTGGAAAGGTTCAGAGCCTTGAGAGGGGCTGGTAGGGAGTCGGAGCAAAAGCTCAGTGGGTTTGTGGTAATGCGCACGTCTCCCGGATTATAAACACACCCTGAAAGCAAATAAATAAATAAAACAATAAATAAATAAATAAATAAAAGTAACGTGACTTGGCTTTCGAATGACAGGTGTTTTTTGTTTATGGGAAAAAAAATACACACCACACACAACTCCGTGAGGTATTTTAGGCTGAGAAACAACAGTTCACTGAGTCAAAAGTCATTTATGGCTGACTGGGGATAATGATCCCAGGTCTTCTCAACCGTAGTCCAGCCCTTAACGTGAATCCGTTGATGAAGAGCCAACAGTTACAGAAAGTGATATGAGACACGCACTTAAAACAGTTGGAAGAAATAAATCACAGGAATAAATGGCAACACAATTTTTTCAAGGCAATAAAATAAACATAAATAAACCCACACCCCACAGATTGGAAATATTCAGTATATAAATATTCAGACCTCACCCCCTCCTCTGGGCCCACAACAATGACCAGAGGGAGAAGATACCATGGCTTGGCAAGCAGGCTGAGATCATTGCCCCCTCTGGGCCCACAACAGAGGGGAGTTAGTCTGTGTTCTGCTTTGGTTGTTTTGTGAGGTTGTATTTTATTATTTTTACTGAACTGTTGCTCTTTTGACTGTAAGCCGCCCTGAGTCGCCTTGGTGAGTGGGTGGCAATATAAATCTGAACAAATAAATAAATAAATTCCGTTTCCAAAAAAACAAGATGACAAGGAGTACAGAAGCACTGCATTAATTTTATATACAAGAAAATTAATGACAATGTTATTTACAGTACATGAAGGAAGAAATGCTACATATTCAAGCGGAGTTCAGAAAATGAAGAGGCATTACAGATCATGTTGCAAATGTGTGTTGGCTGCTGGAGTATTTAAAAAATTCAGGGGGGGGGAAACCAACAGCTCTGCTTTATACATGACAGTAGGGCTTTTTAGCACATGTGTGAAGAAAAGCTGTGGACCATTCTAAAAGAAATAAGTATGTGCTTATATTTTATTATAGTAATATATAAGTTATACTCTGGACAAGAGGCTACTGTCAGGAGAAAATATGGAGAAATAGTGTGGCTTCAATTTAGCAAAAATGTCAGATGAAAAGTGAAGAGTGTATTTTATCTTTCTAAACCTTCAATCTATTTGCAGAATATATCATATGAAAAGCTGATTTCAATTCAAATGAACAAGGAGTGAAAATTAAAAGTAACATCAGCAATTTAAAACATGCAGATAATTTGAGACTATTATTAGAAAACAGCAATATGTGAAACGACTTCAGCGGAAGACGATAAAGTAAGTGGGAAAGCAGGATTAAAGTTCAACATTAGGAAGACAAGACTTGTGACTAAACTAAAGAACAACTACATAACTTTAATGTTGACAAAGAAGTTATTCAAATTGTTGCAGCTTTTCTATAGTTTGGTTTAGTCACCAATCCAATTTTAGATTGTATTTAAGAAATCAAAAGCAGTAGGAGACCCAGATAGGCAGCTATGAGCTATAAAGAGACTAGAGAGGATTCTTAAATGTATGGCTGTATTGTTGGAAACCACGGGCAAGATCATCTATACCAGGGGTGGCCAACCTTGGTGCTCCAGCTGTTCTTGGACTTAAATTACCAGAAACCCAAGTGAGCACACCTGCTGATCAGGGCTTCTGGGACTTGAAGTCCAAGAACAGCTGGAACACCAAGGTTGGTCACCCTGATCTATACCATAGTATTCCTGATTACAATGTGTGGATGTGGAAACTGAACAATGAAAAAAGCTTAACAGAAAAATTGATTCATTTGAAATGTTATGTTAGGGAAGAACTTCACAGATGGGCTGCATAAATGCAAATAAATGAGTTCTAGATCATATTAAGCCCAGACACTTAGTAGAAGCAGAAATGACTACAGCAAAACTATTATACCTTGGGCATATAATGAGAGAAAGGGATTCACTAGAAAAGTCAGTAAAACAAGGAAATGTTGAACGTGATAGAAAAAGGACACAAGTGAACATGAGGCAGTGGTGGGATTCAATTTTTTTACTACCTACTCTGTGGGAGTGGTATGGTGGGCATGGCCAGGGGGAAAGCTCTGCATTACACCCAAATTAGTTTTATTTCAAAACTTGGATGGGTGGGGCCAGCCAGAATTTCTGCTACCAGTTCTGGTGAACTGGGTTGAACCTGCTGAATCCCACCACTGACATGAGGTAGATTGACTTAGCAACAGTCTTAGTTTGCAAGGTATCAGTAGAGTTGTTAATGATAAGACCACTGGGAATTCATCAACCTATACCATAAGGTTGCTATAAATTGGAAGTGATTTGATGATGTGTAACATCAAAAGCTTTTAAAAGGCCTCTCCTGAGGACCTTAGGTCAGGCTTTCATAGAAGCCTTTAGGAGTATGTACTGTAATTATAATGATTATCACATTGTCGATAAAATTGGAAAGGGGAAAAAATTAAACGAGCCATGATTCAAAATAAGACATAGACTTCTTAATGAAAAACCTTTATGTTTAAACTAAACACAAAACTTCTAGACTTACATTTCACTTTCTTGTTTAGAAACAGGGAATGCATGAATCTGTTTTATTCTCACCCATATATTTTTTAAAAAAATCTGATCTGCTTTCCATCCCATTTGGGAAGAGTTTGAAACATTTTGGTAGATGCTAATTTTAAAAACTAAAAGCATCACCCATTTGATTGTGTTTGATTATGATAAATAAATGCTAAACATAAAGTCCAGGGCCCAGAGATCAAAGAAGACAGGGCTACAGTAGCTTAGTGGTGTAGATGAGAGAATATCATCAGTTGTGACTTGTCATGTACAGAATAAAAGAATCTGTGCCTGCCAAAATCTACACTCTACAACTAGTAAGATATTAAGAGGCCAGTCCTCTTTGGCAGCTTCTCACTGTAACGAAACAATCCAGTACTAATTAGTCTCTACTTCTTCCCAGTAGAACAGCTTATAGATGCCAGTGTGGTGTATCCTCCTGTAAGCACTAATTAGTTTAGCCACAAATTTATGGCTCTGTGCTTTCCTTTTTCTGCCTTTCTTGAAAAATGGAATAGCACATCATTGTTTAGGGCAGACGAGGGATAAAAATCAGGAGGGAAGTAACATTTTCCAGAAAGTGCTGTAGTGTGAAAGTAGCACAATAGCTACTTAGACTAAATATCTATGCCCATGGGAGGCTATAGGATTTGGCAGATGCCTCACTCCACTTCTGGAATGCAAGAAACTCCAGCATCATGACAAATAATACCTCTGTAAGACTGCAGATGTGCCTATCGAACACTGCACCTATTCAACCTGCAAAGATAGCAGCAGAATGTTTAAAGTAGAGCAGGTATGTGTGGAACATTTCATTTTAATTTAATTTATTATAAGATTTTAAAACCTTTACATCCATATGCATACCAGACTAGTTAACTGATATAATTAAAACACAAAGATAATTAAGATCATAAAACTCCAAATAGTACATTGAGACAAAGAAAATCAATCAGATCAATAGAAGAGATGAGCTTAAAATTTCTTGACAAGTAAAAAGGCATTGATCTGATGCCAAAACAGCTGCAATGTGGTTGCCATTCACACCTCCAGGAGACAATATTTCATAGTGTGCCACAATTGACAGAGCTCACACAAGTGGCAGAGGTGAGGAAGGTACTCATATTACATCCTGCTCCCCATCAATCCACTTCTGTAAGTGTCACAGCTTACACCAACCTGACATCTAGTGCAGTATTTTCCATTGACTTGGAAGGAAAGCCATCGCCACACCAATCACCGCTCTGCTGGTGTCACTACAAGAAATGCAGAATACTGTATGCTGTGACTTAATGCCCACTCACACCACATCTATACCAGTATTGTCAACCTCACACAAATAGGCACAATTCAGATGTCAGTGTGTACAGCCAGGGCTCCACATAAGTATTTAGAACTCCAAAAGGAGAATTTTCATAGTGTGTAAGCATGAAGAAAAGGCTGTTCACACACAAAGGGAAATATTTTTACCCACACCGTTTTTAATCAAAACACTGGTAGAATCTGGAGTATATTGCAAAATCTTTACTTAATTAATATCTTTATTAGGCCAACCAGAAAGGCACTCCCAAATTGTGGAAGTTTTCAAGATCACCAGTTCTTTTCATCAGGCAAAATGTTACAAAAACGGGAAGATTAAGAAAATGTACAGTAGTTAGCAGGATATTTTTGAGAAATAATGGAAGAAGAAGGCTGTGTGCACATTCAAATGGAGCTTATCCTGTTTCCTAGCCCTTCTTTACAGAGATGTGTAGCTGGCAGGTAAAGGGTTAAGAGGAACTGAACAGAAAGGGAACATAAGGGGTCTGAGCCTACTGTTTCTTCCAATACATCGGTGTTTTGTGTCTGAACATGGGTTTCATCAGGAGTTCCCAACCTACCGCTTGCGGCGCCATTTCATGTGGCCTGCTGTTACACCCGGAAATGGAAGCAGACACATTTACATTATCCATAAAATGCACCTGGCCTGTCGTAAACATGGAGGTGGGCGCATTTATGTTAGCTGTAAATGCTTCCACTTCCAGGGGCGTGGTCCGGCCTGCTCCACCGTCCGGGGGCATGGTTAGGCCCATGGCGTGAAAAGGTTGGAAACCCCTGGGTTCACTATAGGTATGATCCTGGGTTTACCATGGATAGTGGTTTCGTTTTGCCAATGTTACATTGTTTCTGAATTTTCTGTTAATATGCTTCTCGTCTTGGAGGGAAGATAATCCAAAGGCTTGCTTTGTTCATCTTCCGTATCTAGGCCAGACATGAAACTGCCAAAATGAAGGCACCTTTTGGTGAGTTTATTCTGCAGTTCCTTTTGCCTGACCTAGTGTGAGAAAGATTAGCTGGCAACACAAGGCTGCTGTTACCAGAGTACACCAAAATGTGGGTCAAAAATGCCACAATCTTCGAGGAGGCTCTTTCTGTGTACGCCACTTGTTTGTTAAGGTGATAATTAGAATCTTTGGGTTTTATTATTAGTTTTGAAAAGTCTTGGGAAACATAGGATGGTTCAGATGTACAGTAGTTGAACAATCTTGTTGTCCCTTACCATTGACTATTCTGATTAAGGCTGGCAATGCTGTAGTCCATCATTCATCAAATTGGTCATCTGTTCTCTATTTCTGGGTGTCATGATGGAAATGTTATCCATACACATTCTTGTGTATTCTGTTTATTTCTTACTAGAATGTAAGTTGAACCAAGACATTGAAAACAGGTTTCTGTGGATCCTATTCTGAGGTACATGCAGCCACACCCAGAACTTAACATGTGAAATGTCAAACAATGTAATATATTTAGCCACATGAAATCCATATTTATCTGAACAGTCAAAAGGAAACTAATGTTTAGGCTTCAAATGACTGCTAAAGCTTTGGAAAGCAATGTTTCTTATACATCCTGTAACAATCGCTAGAAACAAATAACTTGGAAAGTTGCTTTGTGCTTAAGCCTTCAGAGTGAATAACAAAAATGAATTAAGCTTGTGACAAAGGGCATAAACCAGAAAAAATGAAAAACTTTTAGAACACAAGAGTTTCTTAATTTAGTTTTCTCTTGGAATTCAGTCATTCTGGAACATCATTAACTTTGCTTGCTTTAAGCCTACAACAATGCATTCCATTCTTATCTTTCTTGTTCAGCATGCCAGTGACAACTACAGTACACCCCCAAAGAGTGGTAATGTAGTTGTAGTTATGCCAACTCAATGGGTGTCCATTTAATGGACAGGTAGCCACTACTTTTTAGGGAGGGGGGTTGCTAGACTAAGAAAAACACCCTCAGTACATCCAAGAAGCATCAGAGAAAGAAGAAACTGGTCTGGAGATGCATGAAAAGCCAATAACAGAAGGGGTCGTATGCTTCCTTCTCTTTTTTACTTAGAGACTTTGCTGCAAAGTGCCTGTTTTTAGTTCAAGGGCTGTATTATACAACCAATGCATATGACTGCAAAAATCACGCTGATTGCAGAGACAAAACAGAGCCGGTGTTGATCAGAGGTTGGACGAAAGAGACCAAGGAAGCAGTTGTCCCAGAAAGGATGCAGGAAGATCACATTAAAGAAGAAGCTCAACCCCAGGGGGCCAAAGAAGAGGAAACTGGTGAGGAGCCGCCAGAGCTGAAATTTCCTGAGAACTAGGTTGGGGTAGAAGTACAGCTGGAAGGGAGTGAGAAGCTCATGTTGTATGACAGTGGTGGTGATGACACAGGCAGTGGTGTAGGAATGCATGATGATAGGGATGACCAGGTACTCGGTTTCGATGCCCTAATAGGCTATGGTGAGGCCTGGCAATGAAAAAGGAGAAGGAGAGGAAACCTTTCACCCAGTGGTGGGATGTCAAATATTTTACTACCCCACCATAATGTCATCACAGTGTGGGCGGAGCTAATGTCATTATGTCATGACATCATGGGCGGGGCCAAAGAAAAATAAATAAAATAACTTCAATTTAGTGTTTAAGCGAGTTTTTGGTTAATTTTATTTGTTAAGCAAGGCAACCATTCCGAGAAAATTCTGTTCTTTAAGTGAGTTACTCTCTAAGTAAAGTGCTCTTTATGTGAGATTTTACTGTAAAATAGATTTCTGTGTAAAAAACTCTGATCATTTAAAGTGATCAGTAACTTACTAAATTAGCAAAATTCAATTGTTTATAGTTGAAAGGAAGTATAAATATAGGGAGGCAAGAAACAAGCACACCAGATATCAACAGCACAGACACTGGTCACTAGACATCAAAGAGCAGCAGGCATATAACAGCAGGCTTCATTTCTAGAAACTGTCAACACAAAGATCATGGATTTCCCTCCTTACATGCAAAGTAGCACATGGTTGGCTTAGATGGGTGAGATTAATTAATAAATTTATGTATGCATCATTACAATGTGCTTAAAGGCTAAGAAATGTATTTTCTTTACTCTCTTCCTACTCTTAAGACTTTTGATATTTTAAGAGAGGTAACACTCTGCTTTTGGCTGAGTATTTTTAGGATATAAGTGCCTGCATTAAAAATTTGGTGTGCTTTTAATCTTTTTAGATTTAAAATTTAATTTTAACAGTTTTATATTTGAGGATTTTTTAGGTAGTGTTTGTGTTTTTATTGTGATGTCTTTTATTACTTGTAAACCACCCTGAGTCACTTCAGTGAGAAGGGTGGTGGATAAATAAATTAATAAATAGTGGGATAAATGCCAGCTGCAACAAATATGGGCTTCTGATTTTTTTTCCCCCTAGAGATCAATAAAGGTCAATAGGGCTCTTGGGGAGATCTTCAGATGTCTGACCTGATAAATTGGATTGGAAGCTTACTTCTTATATTAGCAAATGTCACCATTTAACTGTATGCTGTGTCTACAGAGGTAGTTTACAGAGCTTTGTTCCTTTGTCTCCAGAGATGGGGAAAGGCAGTTCATTCTACATTGTTTGACACTGATCCAACTGGTTTTAAGCTTTCATCTTGTGCCATTGCTTTAAATCAGTGCCTGACATGGCAACATCTGGCCAGAATAATTTTTGGATTTGTTCTGTTTTTCTCCTGGCTTCCACAAACTGTGTAATGTCCAGCCTGAAGAAAAGCCTGCTTACTCTGAAAGATGAGCATTTTTAAATATTTCAGTTGTCCATCAAAGATATTACCCATTCTTGGTTTTAGATTATGCTCTGTATATAGAATGGGACTGCAGTGGTTTAGTGGTTCAGATCCCGAGCTTGACAAATGGAAGGTCAGCAGGTCAAGACCAGAGTGCTGCATAATGGAGAGAATTCCCATCTCTGTCCCAGCTCCTGCCAACCTAGCAGTATGAAAGCAAGAAATTGCAAGTAGATAAATAGGTACCACTTTGGTGGGAAGGTAAACAGCGTTCTATGTCTAGGCATGCTTGCCACATGTCTACGGAAATGTCTGCAGGCAGAGACAGTGCTGGCTCTTTGGGTATAAATGGAGATGAGCACCGAACCCTAGAGTCAGATAGAACTGGCTTTCAAGCAAGGGCGACCTTTACCTTTACCTGTATATAGAACGATTTCATTTGTCTGCCCTGAATCTCACACTATTCAGCTTCAGTGAATGTCTCGAGTTTCTAGTACTGTGTAACCAGAGATGGATTGGGGGGAATATTTTCCCTACCCACATTCTCCACATCAGACATAATTTTATTCACCTGTCTCTTTACTTGGCTTTTTTCTTAGCTAAACAGCCCCAAACACAGTAACCTTTCCACGTAGGGGAAATTCCTGCAGGGATTCTTCCACTGCTTGAAACCTGTGCATCACTGGAATTTCAGAAGTGATGTTGACATTTGTGAGGTCAGGCAGAATCCTGTAAGCCTCATCTTATTTTGATGCTCAACCAAAAATCAAAGGGAATTTTTTTTATGGCTAAACAAATGAGATAAAGGCAAAGAAGCAGCTCCTCCTGCCTTTGATCCAGAGAAAGACCTGGGCTAATTTAAAGGGAAACAGAATCTGCAAGACTTATTCTCTCTCTCTCTCTCTCTCTCCTTTGTTTTGAAACTGATTCTGGAGACTAAGAAAGCAAACCTTGTTTCTAGGTTTGGGTTTTAGCTGGCTGATGAGAGATGCTGTTGGCTTCAGAAATATTTTATAAAAATGTCATTTTCCTCTGCTGTACAGCTTGTGACATTTCTTACCAAGAGCCAGATACTTCGTAACAAGAAGAATTCTTCCCAGGGACACACTTTGTTCTTTATTACATCACAGCAACATTTAATCGCATAGGAAATCAGAAGGTGAGAGTATATGAACTTTGGTTTTGTCAACCCATTCAGTTCTCAAAAGAAGCCCATCTCAGGGGTTCCTGACAAGACTAAACTAGGAAGCATATCTTAATGTAACATCAAAGATGCCTTTCCTTGTAGCGGCTCATGCAACATTTGTAAAACTATAGTGAATTGTCAAAACAGGGCTTAAGCCTCAATTACAATATCCCAGTACTTAAAACACTTCAAAAGACATTGTCTACTGTCTCATCTCAGAATGCGGCATACACCATTTGAGAAATAATAGACACATTCCTTATGACTTGCTCGGTTGTAAATGCCTGAGAACAGTCTCCACCCAATCACAAATGCAAATACTTTCATTCTGAGTCATACCTGAACATTGTTGGCATGAGATTCCTGAACTAAAGGGCATTCAAGCTGTGGTATTTAGAATACTCTATGTATTTTCTTCACACCCTGTCAAATAACTAATGCATGCCTCCTTTAAGTGAAACTCGATTGATGCAGGAAGCAGGAAGTACCTTCAATTAAACTGACTCTTTAGGTTAGGTGTGGCACAGAAGAAAAGAAAGCTTGGAGAAATTATCTGGAGGTCTATATTTGTAATATGTATTATAATTTGCAGCTGCCTGGATAGCGGTTTAGGTGTCTGGTTGTGGAACTGAAGGTTATGAGTTTGATTCCCCAGGCTGGTACAAGCTGTACAATTCCAGGATGCCTCCAGGGAAGGGAATGGCAAACAACTTCTGTATATTCAGTAACTTTTGTTGTTACTGTTCAGTCGCACAGTCGATTCCTACCCTTTATGACCCTATGGACCATTGCCCGCCAGGCACCTCTGTCCTCCACCATCTTCCTCAGCCCGCCCAGCTTTGTGCCCATTGCATCTATAATACCATCTACACATCTCATTTTTGTTCACCCCCTTCTTCTTTTGCCCTCTTCCTTTCAAGGATTTCTCAAGTGAATCCTCTCTTATCACTTGATGTCTAAATTACTTTAGCTTTATCTTTACTATCTGACCTTCTAAGGAGCAGTCAGGGTTGATTTCTTCTAGAATCAACCTATTTGTTCTCCTCACTGTCCAGGATACTCTCAAAACTCTCCTCCAACACCAGATTTCAAAGGCATCTGTTCTTCTGCGTTCGGCCTTCCTAATGGTCCAGCTCTCACAACCGGACATTACCACAGGGAATACCATTGCTTTGACTATGCAAATTTTCATTTGCAAGGTGATGTCTCTACTTTTAACTATGTTCCCCAGGTTTCTCATAGCTTGTCTCCCAAGCATCAGTTGCTTTTTTATTTCATGGGTGCAATCCCCATCTGCCGTGATCTTGGATCCTAAGAAAGTAAAATCTGTCACTGCTTCTACTTCTTCCCCATCTTTTTTTCCAGGGACTGATCGGGCCTGTTGCCATTACCTTGGTTTTCTTCATGTTGAGTCTCAAGCCAGCTTTTGCACTCTCTTCTTTCAACATAAGTAGAAGCTTCTTTAGGTCTTCCTCATTTTCTCCTATTAGGGTAGTATCATTTGCATATCTCAAGTTGTTGATGTTTCTCCGAGCAATTTTGGACCCAACTTGTGATTTGTCCAACCCTGCATTGCGCATTGTGTGCTCTGTGTATAAGTTGAATAAGCAGGGTGACAAAATGCAGCCTTGTCTTACTCCTTTTCCTATTCCAAACCACTCTGTCATTCCATATTCTGTTCTAACTGATTCATGTACAGATTTCTCATGAGCCATATAAGGTGTTCTGGTATTCCCATCTCTTTAATTACCATACTTGCCACATTTTGTTGTGCTCCACACAGTCAAAGGCCTTGGTGTAGTCAATGAAACAGAGGTAGACTTGTTTCTGATATTCCTTTGTTTTCTCAGTGATTCACCACATGGGTGGCAATCTGGTATCTAGTTCCCCTGCCTCTTTGGAATCCAGCCTCCACTTTGGTAATTCTCTCTCCACGTGCTGCTGCAGTCTATCCTGTATTATCTTGAGCATAACCTTGCTAGTGTGTGGGATGAGCATAATTGTTCAATAATTTGAACATTCTTTGGCATTACCCTTTTTCGGGATTGGAACATATACTGTACTGATATTTTCCAATCCTGTGGACTGTTGTGTGTTCCAAATCTGCTGGCATATAGAATGCAATAATTTGTTTCTATCATCTTTTAGGGCTTTGAAAAATTCAGCTGGGATATCATCATCTCCACTGGCTTTGTTGTTTGCAGTGGTTTTTAGGGCCTTTCTGACTTCACTCTCTAGGATGTCTGGCTTAAGTTCAATGTTCTGCGATTATCAGGAGTGTAGAGGTCCTTTTTGTAGAGTTCCTCTGTATACTCTTGCCATCTTTTCTTAATATTTTTATGTCAGTTTTCATCCCTGACTATGCAAAAGATTTCCACCAGCCCAACAAACTCCCCACATGCCCCAAGGCAGGACAGATCTCTCTTGCTAAGGTCTAATGGTCAAACAATACCCTATACACTATAGTCTACTTGCCATCAAACATTTTGTGTTACTACAGGAAAGATGGGTTGTTCACAGTAGGAAAGGAAGGAGTCAGTTCACATACGGTAAGGGAAACAACTGGTTCCCAAGCCAATTCATGGTGGCTAGACCAAGGTCTGGTTGTTATACTTGAACCAAGCCAGTGTTTCAAGTTGGATACATATACTGAAATAAACAAAAATGGCAGATACTCCATATAAGAAAGCACCATTAATTAGCTTTTCAAGAAATACAGAAAACAATCAATGATAAACACTGGAAATCTTATGTAATTTAACATCTCTCAGTACAAAAATGCAGAAAGTATTTTCTTTCAGCACATCTGTTAACAGAAACATCATTGGAAAACTGGAAATATTTCCAAACAGGTAGCCATGTCTTATCTGTTTCACCATAATGGTACAATTAGGGGTGAAATATTGGACAGCCTAAAGACAAGTCAAAACTTATTACTTCAAAGTTCTTTTCCCCTTTAAATTTTTCAACAAATTGGATAAGGTTTCAGAAAGTACAGTACACAACTATTTTGCCATTTGGGTTTAAATTAGTTGTCCCATGTTCTTATTGTTTTGAAACTTATTTGAATACTACTCTGTCATCAGCTTTTTAAAAAATTATCATATAATTTGGGAAAGCAAGCATATACATGTAATAATACTGCTATCGCACCAACTTGTGAAACTTATATTGTAGTGGATGCAGCAATCTGTTTTATTAATCGAACTATAAAACTCAGTTGTTTCTTGGTGCTTGAGATACAGACACAGTTGCCTCATTCATGTAGAAACAGCCCCCAGTACAGACCTGTTCCCACATGCACATCTAGATCTTCTGGTGTCATTATTTAGTAACTAGGAACAGCATGTGTAAATTGTTCTTACTATTTGATATGTAAGTGGCAGTGTCCAGTGGTTTAGTCTAATGCAGTGGTTTCCAATGTGGGGCCCACACTCCACAGGGGGACATCAATTTCCAGAACCCAAAGGTTGGGAAAGACTGGTCTAATGTCTGAAGGTGGAATAGTAGTCTCAAAAATTATCACACTGGAAACTGATAGTTAAGGCCAAAAAAGGAGTGGGGAATGTATGATTATTATATTGGAGATACATTTTTAAGAAAATGTAGGAGGAAAACATTTATTAGAAAATCTGCCAACGTTGATTTCTAAGTTTGCAGATGTATACTTGTCTACTTAAGATATAACAGAGAATGGAAACTGGAAAAGACCTCAGAGAAAAAAAAGAAGGGAGACAGTGAATGTAGCAACCAGCATATAGATTTTTAAGCATAGTTCCAACAGCCCTAGATGTCAGAGGGCCAACCAAGACAACAGCAAATCCAGATCTTTGCCAGGAATGCTGGAAATTACTTAGAGCTATCCTTGCCCAAGCTTAACTGTGTGCCAGTATTGTGGCTATTTCCCTGGAATGGAAGAGATTCAGCTCAGCAGTAGCATCACTCCTCCCTTGACCTTCTCTTTTTATACTTCTTTTTCAGCTGTTGGCAAAGCATAGATAGCAGATCGAATATGTACTGGCAAATTGCTCTGTTGGCAGATTTCTGAGGTAATGGCAGAACAGGGTTGTGCCAGCAGAAGGAATGTTTCATAAAATAGCAATCACATGTATATACTGCCCCATAGATGTTAGAGCACTCTCTGGACAGTTCACAAAGTAATTAGCATTTTGACCCCAACATGTGGGGTGTTCATTTTACTGACCATAGAAGGATGGAACGCTGAGACAATCTTGAGACCCATTGGAATCAAACGCCGATTGTGAGCAAGGTTTTAGGTGCAGAACAGCAGTTTAATCACTTCTTCTTTCATGTCTAGGTCAGACTTTAAACTTCCAAAACGAAGCCACATTTTGGTAAATTCATTTCATAGCTAATTTTGCCTGACTTAGTGTGACAAAGATTAGCAGGCAGAATGAGGTTGCCATTGCCCAGGGTATGCCTAATTGTAGTTCAAAAATACCACAATCTTTGAGGAAGCTCTTTCTATGTACCTCAGTTTAACCACCGTGCTATGAGGATTTCTGATAGCAGGAAAGGCTTGTGTCTAATATAGTAGCCAGCCTGAAAACATAAGACTATGGCCCTATCTTCAAATATACATGCACTACTGCCCATTTGTTCAGATCTGTTCCTAGATTGATTTCCCCCCCATATTCCTTTCCTACATGAAGTGTTCTCTACTCAAGATCTGGATATCCTTATCTCTTGGTAGGGTTGTGGTTGTTGTTGTTGTTTGGTGACTCTTTGTTTTACACAGGGAGAAAATGCCCTTGTTCTGCAACCCCAGGAATGCTCCATCTAGCACAGCCACTGACATACTAGGAAGGGCATTCTTGAAGTTGTAGTCCAAAAACTTTCTTTTTTGCGTCTTGAAGAAGCAGCCTTTGGTTTTGGATGTCCCTTGCATGAATGTGTGGGAAAGAGGAACTGAGTATGTTTTGTTTTCTTCCAAAGACAATTCAGTGCATCCAAGGACAAATTATATTCCCAGAAATAACTCCAGAAAGGAAAAGCCTCAGCAGAATGCCTTTTTAGCATCAGAAAGACACTTCTGTGTGGATTCAAAGTTTGTTTCTAAGCCCTGAAACTAAGCAGATGATAGATATCTACTCTTCGCAAACTCAACAAGCCAACATTGTGCAAGCCTGAGTTTAGCTGCGATAAGCAGTAGTGTTGACAACTCCTTGATATAATCTTGAAACATTAAAACTCATCACTTTGTTCAACTTGTTTGCCATCTTCCATGCAGCCAAAAGATTTTGCGTTGGAATAGAAGTACAGTACATTTCCTAGTATCTGTGATGCTAACAGCTCCAGTGACTAACTGTCAGCTGTCCAAGCTTTGAAAAGCTTGGAAACACATCTTTGGTTTCCTAGGGAACCTCTCTGTCTTAAGGGTTTTCCGTGCACTCTGGGGAGATTTCATCAGAATTACTTTGTATCAAAAAGCAATCAGCACGTCAAAATTGAATTTGCTTTCCCTTCTCCTCCTGGAAAACGTCTGTGAGGTAGCAGCACTAATTATGGGTTGGACCAAACTGTTCCAATTCTTTTCCTCCTCCCATGTTATATTTAAACAATTTCCTCTAGGAGAAGTCATTTCCTTTTCCTTCCTTAATGTTCAGCTCCAAGTCTTCATTAACACTGGAAGTGCATAACCTTCGCAAGCATGCTCAACATAAGAGCCTTGCCTGCCCACAAATGGTGAAGTGACTTTGTGACCAGGAGAGGCATTCTTCTTTCATTCTATCACTCACCTACCCTAACATTTTCTAAGTTCCCCTAGATATGTGGGACTATAGCGCCCACCATCCACAGCCAGCATGCCCATGCAGAAGAATTAGAATCCAACACATCAGAATATTACAATATCCTATCTGGAACCTTTGGCCCAACTTCGGTCATTTTTAACTGGGAGGTAAACAAAAGTAGGGACTACATTAGGGTTGAAGGTGGGAAGAAAAATTATTTTGAATGGTATTACATGGAAAAATAATGTTGCAGAGTTCTAGGATTTCCCCAGAAGAATGTAATGGTAAATCACTTCTCAATATTCTAAACCTAGAACTCTTGAAAGGTTCGCGATAAGTCAGAATTCAATTGGTGACACACAATTCTCACAGTGTCCTTCTCTGTCATTGAAGGAGAGGACATACAAGTGAAGAAGCTGAAGAAAATCTTTATTGTTTTTTCTCAACAAGTAAGTCTTGACTGGACCCTAATGCAACCAAGTTTTGATTAGGGATTTTTTCTTTTGTCTTTTCTTTTGGTTATTTCCTCTGGTTAGCATAATATGCAAACTGAGCAATATCATCTGTGTAATAAATGTGATACATTATACACCTAACAAAACCCCTGGGAAGGTAACACTGTTTTGGACTAAACTCTGGACAATGTCAGCTACATAAAAAGATTGTGCATTATCATTAGAGATTTTTCCCCACTTACAAATTGTATAGTAATCTTTACCTGAGTTTAAAAGGGGCTTGTAATGGAAGGGTTGGGGGGGTTGCTTATTTTTTCAGCAGTGGGTCTCATCTATGACAGTGTTGGTGAACCTATGGCACACGTGCCAGAGGTGGCACTCAGAGCTCTCCCTGTGGGTATCCATGCAGCCACCCCAGCACAGAGTTTGCCGCACCATTCTACCCAGTGCTTCCTCCCTTCCCCAGCACAAAGTTCACCCCACCCCTCTGCCCAGCAGCCCAATGGGAGCACTTCCTCCCTCCCCCCAGCACAGAGTTTGCTCTGCCCAGCAGCCCAATGGGAGTTTTTCTTTTCTCCCCTGTTGCTGTGTTGGCACTTTGAGATAAACAAGTGGGCTTTGGGTTGGAGTTTGGACACTTGGAGATGCAAACTCCAGAGCTGTGCCTGCAGTTTGTTTATTTTCCTCTCTCCTCATCATCCATTGCCCCATTTATCATGTGTTCTTTACATTGTGTCAAAGCATGTGAGTAGTGAGTTAGTGTCTTGTTGGCTATAAATCTTATGTAAGCTGTTTTGGGAGCCTTTTTGTCTGAGAAATGGTGTGAGCATGGTCTGAATAAGTAAATATAATCTGGTCTTCTAAAATTTCCATTGTGTGTCAAGAAAAAATATGTAGATAAAGTGTCTTCATTGTGTACAAGCTGTCTAAGGAGAATGAAATCTTGAATAGTAGGAAGTCATCACTGCATTTCTACACAGATGTTTATCATGGTTAGCTAATCTGCCTGAACTTTTTGACGTGAATTCGATGAATGTCTTATGTTTTGGTTGGGTGGTCTGGCAGCTTTTGCGATGTAACAAAAATCATGTACTTTCGACGAACTGCCACCACAAAACTAAAGCACCTATGAAAATAATGGTTACATCGACTAAAAGCTCGTCTCTGTGACTTACAGAAATTTAAAGAGCCATTGGCAAAAATGCAAAGCGATGATGTCATTGCTTCCGAAAGTTGCCTTGAAAAAATGCAATCTTTGCTGGGGAGTCAGTTTTCAGTGGCCCAGCAACCAAACCACACAACCGATTCAGGTGACCCAAAGTATGTTTGAAAGAGGAAAGAATAACCTGTGTGGTGACACTATTACATTTGAAATTGGACTTGGGGGTGGGACTATGAAGCATTTTACAAAAAAACACTCAAATGAGGTCACAAAAACTCAAAAACAAAAGGGAAAAACATGTTAGAAACTGAATATGACAACTTCCCGAGGTGGCTACAGTTTGAATACAACATGTGGAGAATAATCACACCAAATCAGGAATCAACAACAAAGATATTAAGGAAAAACGTGACTCGTAAAAATGACATTTTCGGGGGGGGGGGTCGGTTGGTGGTGAGCCAGTGACCAAACTGATCAACTGATTGAAGTGATCCAAAGTGATATTGTTAGAGGACATAATAACCTTTCTTGTGACACTTATTTCATTCAAATCAAAAGAAATAAATGAACTAATGAGCATAATTCAACACATCAAATTCACGAACTAAATCCCTGATGGTAGTGTCCTTAGACTCTACCTGCCACTTTTTTTTTTGAGACACTTTGGAGTGAGCAAGTATGAAACAGGTTGTATAGGAAACAATGATGGTTGCTAATAGACCACCTGCCTTATCCTACTGCCTTCCAGATGTGTGGAGTTTCAGCCATGATGGCTAGAGTTGATAAAAGCTATAGCCCAACACATTTTGAAAGCATTAGGTTAGGGGGGGAAAACTGGTCTGCATGAGAGATTAAGGTGTGTGTGGAGAGTATGAGCCTGTATATGTAATCTACTTATTTATTTTAGCAGTTTCATGTCTGACCTAGACACTGAAGAAGAATTTATTCTATTTGTTGGAAAGAGAATGGTCACTTAGTAGCAAAGACCATGTAGATAGCAACAGTTTCTAGGAAACCCTTTAAAAAACTTTTATCTAAGTCAGGGGGCTCCCAACCTTTTCAAGCCAGGGGCTGGGTCACGCTCTCTCAATCAGCTTCGAGGTCTGGACAGCCATTTTGCCCTGACGTCATGATGGGGGTGGCCATTTTGTCCCAATAGTTTCAAAGGGATGGCCATTTTGTTTTTCAAATGCCTTTGGAGGAGTGGGGGGGCCACATGAAATGGTGCTGCAGACTGGGGGATGGTCCGTGGCCTTAGGTTGGAAACCCCTGATCTAAGAGAGAGTGATTTTTTTCCTGCCAAAGTATACCCTGGTTATTATGCTGAATTCTTTTGTTCTTTCCAGATTAGAAATAGCAAAGGCCTATCCATCTCTACATGCAAAAAACGAGACTGGAATCTTCCTACAGTATGAGTCATTCATTCTCAACATGAAATTATGTAACTAAATCAAGGGGATATAACAGAAGTTCTCAACCTTTTAAAACCAGGGGCCAGGTCATGTTCCCTCAGACAACTTTGGGTGCCGGATGGCCATTTTGCTCTTCCTCCACCACATGGCACTTCCTGGTGTGGTGGAGGTGGTTGGGGGCCACATGAACTGGTGCCGTGGGCTGCATCCAGCCTGTGGGCCACAGGTTAAGAATCCCTGGGCTATAACTTTACCTTACGAGAGGGTGATACAGACTTGATTCTTCAAATCCTTAAATGGAGAAAGCCTGGGGAGCAACTAAGACACTGGATCCCTTCAACTGTAGTACTGGATGACTAGAACAAACGGTCATTTGGTGCTTAACACTGAAAAAATGAAGCATGTTGATTGACACATTCTAAGGATGGAATCCTAAACAAGATACTGTCACATTTATGATCTGTCTCAGGCAAATGAGGTAGAGCTGCAATGAAGTCATGTTTGTTGCACGTACAGTGTTGCGCTTGAGAGTTTGTCATCTTTTCAATATACAGTACTCACATTCTTTGTATACAATAAGAAATTTTACAACTTCTAAAATGGTAGCCCGGTTAGTCGGTGTTTCAAGCGTATCAGAGAGTAAGCAAAAAGAAAATAGAAAGAAACAAAAAAATGTTGTAGGACTTTAAAGACTAACTGCTGTACTGTATTTTAATGTTAGCTTTCATGGATCAAGTCCACTTCGTCAGGCAGAAAAGTGAGACTTCATGGCATCAATTTATACACATCAGGTACAGGGTTACAGAATGGTTAGAATAACAGATTAGTATACAAATCAATGTGTTTTTAAACAACTGGTAACACCTGTTATTCAGATAGTTATTTGAATAACAGGTGTTATCAGTTGTAAAAAATTTTTTGAATTTTATACTTATCTGTTATGCTAATCTGTACCCCTGTACCTGATGTGTATAAATGGATGCCATGAAGCCTCACTCTTCTGTCTGATGAAGTGAACTTGAGCCAAGAAAGCTAACATTAAAATACAGGAGTTAGTCTTTAAAGTGCCACTCTTTTTGTCTTTTTGTTTTGTTTACTCTGTGATATGCTTTACAATTTCTGTTTTTTTTTAAATATTTATTTTATGTTATGTGATGACAGGTAGCACCCAGTGGATGTTAGCCATAACAGGGGTTTCAAGTGAGATATATCAACAGCAATTTTATCATTCGTATCTCTGAGTGAATATCCATGGCTGAACCAAGGCTTGAACCCAATACTACATCACACTGGCTCACTTTTTCTTTCAAAGAGTTGTTATTTCCTGAAAATGTTCTGTGGGATATTCTACATGACATCAGAGCACAAAAGAAGATGTAGATAGCAACAGTTTCTAGGAAATCCTTAAAAAAAACTTTATCTAAGACAGGGGTTCTCAGTGAAAGAAGAAGAATGTATTATTTAGGATTAGGTTATGGTAAAGGTTTCCCTTGCTCGAAAGCCAGTCGTATCCAACTCTAGGGTTCAGTGCTCATCTCTGTTTCAAAGCCAAAGAGCCAGCGCTGTTTGCTTCTGCAGATGTTTCCGTGGTCATGTGGCAGGCATGACTAGACACTGGAGTGCATGGAACACTGTTTACCTTCCCACCGAAGTGGTCCCTATTTATCTACTTACAATTTCTTGCTTTCGAACTGCTAGGTTGGCAGGACCTGGGACAAAGACGGGAGCTCATTCCAACCTGCAGTACTCGGGAATCGAACTGCTAACCTCCCGCCTGCCAGTCAGCATCTTAGACACTTGAGCCACTGCAAGTCCTCAAACCTTTCAAACCCTCCTGCCACCCTCAGTAATCCATCACTTGGCTAGGGAATTCGAGGAACACTAGAAAATGTTAACTTTTCCCATTCTCTGGTCACAAAGTTCTGGAGCTGAATTGGCATAGGTTGATGATCAAAGTTTTAGCCTACAAACCCTATGGTACTTTTTTAGGATGATCCCACACAGGGTGGTTAATTTAAGGGACAGCCTCCCTTGCTGTTGGTTTTATTCCATGGAGTTGCTTGTTCCTGGTTTATTTCATGTTTTTATGAACTTTCAGAGTTTTAAATTTTTTAATTATTAGTATTTTATTGGATGGGTTTGGGTTTGTGATTGTATTTTTATCTTGTAAGCCGCCCAGAGTCGGGTATGCCCGATTGGGGCGGGATAATAAATGGGGATAATAATAATAATAATAATAATGATCCAAAAAGCAGGGCTTATAGGTACTGTATCTGACTTGACTATCAATAAATACTGCTGAGCATTTGAGAGAGAGTTTTACTTTTACCAATCTACCCCAAACTGTTCAAATAACAGGGCTGGCAGTCTCCAAATTAAGGTCTGTTTCACTCTCTGACAGGGGTACTGGAAAGAGGTCTTTATGGTACAACTGGGTAAAATAAATGGCCATTGTAATACCCCCTTCCCTAGACAAAGACACACCTCCCAAGGAAAGAAACCTCAAGCATAATTGTCTAATTCTACAGCAGATGTTGCAGATCACAGTGTGAGGTCACTTCTCACCCTGTATTTGGCTCAGAGACAACTTAGTTTTGCTACCAATTTAATTCTGCTCTGTCTGCCAAGTAAATCATTGCCATTATCCTCCCTGCAAGACAAGCCCGGGTAGCTGTGCCAACTGAACCATCTCAGTCATTTGGGGTGCTTTGCCACAGAAGATGTCAAATCCATCCTTGATCCTAATTATACGTGGTGCAATCCAAACATTTTTTAAAATAAGGTGCCTAAAAAGAAAGAAGAGAGAACTACTGTTTTGATTTTTTACAATAAGTGGAATGAACTAATTGCATGAAAGCCATACTTTCATATGATACTTTATTTTTCTCTTTATAAAAAAGGTTTCCCCGGAAGCAGCAATTAGTTGGATGCTTGGCATCAGATCTCATAGATGGTGAACCTTGGCACTCCAGGTGTTCTTGCGTATACACAGTAAACCCATTCGTGTGGATTCACAGAGACTTGGGCTTCTGGGAATTGAAGTGCAAGAACACCTGGAGTTACAAAGTTCACCATCACTGACATAGAGGACTAAACAGAAAGGGGAGGAAGGAATAGAAAGTGGAGGAGACACCTTACCAATATCCTCAAGGCTGCGGCAGTCCATTGCAGTTCCAGTGTTAAATCCTGCATGTCTCATTTCATATGTGCCACAGAAGATGGCTCCATGATCACAGTGTGTGGGTCACTTCATGGCAAGCTGCGATCCACCTTAAACAAATTCCCGCCAGTGGCATTTTCCCTGTTTGTCAAAAATGATGTCCAAGACCGGCTTCCTGAACCACATGATCAGCCCACCACCCAAAAAGTTTGGGCACCGCTGTTATAGATACTTGTAGAGTAGGCAGCAAGTCTGCTAGCATGGTATGATATTCCAAGATTGAGTCATTGCATCCCAGGTTATTTCATTGTAAGCCAGTTTACCAACTTTTAAAGTCTTTTCAATTCAAACTATAAAGCCCATACCAAACATTTCCTCTGCCACTCCCTATAAGACCAGAGTCTGCATTACATATCACACATTAGAAGATGAAATAAAGAGCTGAAAATGTACGTGATAGCAGGAGATTTTCAGACTCCCTGAAGTTTGCAAAATAGCTTTGTTTTATGATTGGCCATCAGGAGATAAACACAAGCCTTGTTTGCAAGTAAAGCTTGAAAGCCAATCATATCCGACTCTAGGGTTTGATGCTCATCTCCGTTTATAGCCAAGGAGCCAGCGCTGTCTGTGTTCGCAGATGTTTCTGTGGTCATGTGGTAGGCATGGACTAGACATCAGAGTGCAAGGAATACTGTTTACCGCTCAAGTCTCAAACTGCTGACCTGCCAACCTTCCAGTCATCAACTTCAGCATGTTAACCAGTAAGCCACTGCAGTCCCCTGTAGTCAATAAAGATTTAAAAATTAATAAATCTTTTCGCATCTTAATATTGCAAATAGTAAGCAAATGTAACTAGCATTTGTTCACACACAGTCTCCTCAACAATGAAGTTGGGATTGTTTCATTATTTTTTTTACATAGTACAGAGTTCATTGCCTTGCTTAAAGCATACCCCCCAGAGAGGGCAATATAAACATGGGAGATCTGGAGAAATGATGTTTTAATATAATTATCCCAGAGCTTAAGCAAAAACAAGATAGTGCACTTCTCCTTCCATGTGGAAAAACCAGCTAGACTGGCAACTGAGTGTTCTTCAGAACTTTATTTATTTATTTATTTAGGACAATGTCCTAAAGTGTAGTTGAAGACAGCAGGCTATTTTTGGGAGCATAGGGCATGGCATCTAGATCTTTCCTCCAACTTGTCAGTCCTGGGACTGCCCAACTAGTGCTGGCTTATCCCACTGGAAGTTCTTTTAGTCACCCTTGCTGCAATTCAGCCTATGTGTTCGGGGACAATATTTGATACAGATCTTCTTGGACTATACCATTAAAGCAAATGGGGATTGGATATTTCTGAATTCAACTCCCAAAAGATTTTTCCTGAACATATCCCAGAATTCATGACAGTAGCACAGTGAGAAAGGAAAACTATGAATATGTCATCATGGATATATAGGTCACCAGTTGTTTATTTTACTAATATCCTTACTGATTACCACAAGAATACTGAGAGGGGATATCTAAGACCAACTAGAGAATTAAGAAGACTCAAAGTTCTGAAAATCCAAATCAATCAATGGAATGAAGCAGTCCATGAAGTTTGTTGTTCAGTTGCACAGTCGAGTCCTACCCTTTGCAGCCCCATGGACAACAGCAAGCCAGGCTCCTCTGTCATCTGCCATCCTCCGCAGTCCACCCAGATCTATCCCCACTGCTTCAACAATGCCATCTACCCATCTAATCCTATGCTGCTCCCTTCTCCTTTTGCCTTCGATCTTTCCTAGCATTAGGGCCTTTTCCAGTGGGTCATCTCTTTTCATTTGGTGGCCAAAGTACTTGAGCTTCCACTTCAGCATTTGTCCTTTCAAGGAGCAGTCAGGAAGAAGTTTAGAGATCTGTTTTTTTTAAAAAAATTAATGTTCAGGGACAGGTGCAGTTTTGACTGTGTGACCTCCCTTTGTTCCAATCCAGCATGACTGTTCTAACAATTCTGCTAAAACTGTATATAACTACATAATTGCAGAACCTTGTCCCCAGTAATGCCTCACATTTGTTTGCCACATGCCTCTATGTATGGCTATTATACACAATGATTAGAACATTTGCAGGACTTCTTTCCCCTTTACAAGTTTGTCTGGGCATTGACATCTTCATGGGAGGTCCCTCACTTGTCTTTGCCACCTTTAAGGCAGAATATCCAAGGGATGCAACGAAGGGATTTCTTGGTAGCTGTTCCCAAACTATGAAATTATTTTCCCAGGAAGGTTAAATTCAGCCGACTCCTTCCTTGTTGTCCTTTTGTCATCAAATAAAGACCTTTTTGTTCAAGCACACTTTTGCCAATGGGATGGCTAGAGAGAAAACACTTTTAGGGGATTTCTGCATTTTAAAATGATGTTATTTTAAACTTACTTTCAATTTAACTAAGTTTTAATATTATCTTTTGTTTAACTGTGCATTAATGGTGTAACTTTCTGTGGTTAAATCTGTGGCTCTTTAGTTAATTGTGTTGCAACTTGCCATGAGACCGATTTGTGAAGAGATATTATTTACTTATTTATTCTGATTTATATTATATTAAATAAATAACAACAAAAATACATAGTGATCTAAGGAAAGTGTTGGGGGAATGGGCAAAGAACTGCAGCTGAAAACAAGTTACCAATAGCAAGTCTCTTCAAGAGGCTCCTGCCTAGGAGACGGCTTAATCTTGGTTAGAATCTTGTACCACTCTACCACACTCTCTCCCGCAGTCTTTATTTTAATAATGCAAAAATTATTGCAGCAATTCCCGAAAACACACACATTAAAGGGATGTGTCGATACAATACATTGTGTAATAAAAAACAACAGAGCCAGTAGGGATGTGTTGTTTCTTGCACCCAAGGATTTCAAGATTTGACATGCCTCCAATGATGACTTTATGTTCACTGTACAACCAAGCTAGACAAGAAACTGCTAAAATGAAGGCACCTTTTGGTGAATTCATTCTGCAGTTCCTTTCGCTTGACCTAGTGTGAGAAAGATTAACCAGCAACTCAAGGTTGCCTTTACCAGGGTATGCCCAATTGTGGTTCAAAATACCACAATCTTCTAGAAGGCTCTTTCTGTGTACCCCAGGGCCATAGCTGGCTAGCAGGGTGTATGTTTCTCATGCAACTGGTTCCAGGTTTAGTCTTGCCTCTCTGAAGGCCTACTCAGGCATTACCTTTATAAACAGTCCCCACACATTTTGAGGAAACTTCTAACCCATGGGTGCACAAACTACTGCCTGGGGGCCAGATCCATTTGGCAGCACAAAAATGAGCATGTTCAGATAGGGCATATAGCTTGGTAGCTGGGGCTCTTCGAATTTGCTCAAAGTTATAACGTCCACATTTATTTTTTGTTAGAGTGCTCTACATACTCCCCTTTGTAAGCTATTGCATTTTTCTTCATACCTAGTAATATGGCTGGATTTTTGCATTGTAAAAAGATTCTGTGACATATGTAACAATAGCATATGTCACCATAGCCTTTATTTATTATTATTATTTATTGCATTTGCTACCCCGCCCCAATCGGGTGAACCCGACTCTGAGCGGCTTACATCAAGGTTAAAACATAGGATAATCTATATAAGTGCTATTTATAATTAAAACTTAATGTTTAACTCTAAAAATCATAAAAAGTTAAAACAGTGTACAAGCTGCACACAAATTATATAAAATTCAGACCCAAAGGGTGGCAGTCCATTAAATAAGCCACCTAGCATGAGAGCCCACATTCCTGGGTCCTTTAGCCTTTAGCGCACTTTCTGGGCAGCTCACAAGATAATTAGCATTTTGCCCCCAACATATTGGGCACTCATTTTACCAACCAACCTCAGAAGGATGGAAGGCTGAGCCAACCTGACGCCTGTCAGGATAGAACTCACAATGTTTCAGCTGAGTACTACAGTTTAATGACTGTGAAATAAGGGATCCTTATGTAATGGATTATGACACTAAAATGAATGATGGAAAATTATATTCTAATTTCACTGTTTGAAAAAAAAATCTTATCTGATGCATCGTTTGATTATTAAATAATAGGGAAGTCACCATGCTGACTTCTGCTGCTGTTGCTTCTACTTCCTTACTTGGGAGTGAACTAGGTAAACTTACTTGAGTAAACCAAATAAACTTTGTTGGGGGGGGGGGAATGATGAGCTGAAAACTGACTCCTTTTTATATGTAGTTGTGTATACCTCCTCCATGGGGCAAAACATACCTATATCGCTTGTCTGTCTGTCTGAGCTGTATAGGCATCCATAGCCAGCACCTGATTGAGAAGATGAGACAAATGAACTGCCCAGAACGCATGGAAGTGAAAATGAAAATAAAATTGCACTTGATTTGTAGTATGAATCATGATATATTCTGTTTGATTGTACAGTATCTCAATTTTCTATGTACAGTATCTTGCTCTGAAAATGTCAATTACATTCCTATGTAATGTTTCTTTGAAATTGTTTTGAGAAGTGTGTTGATCTTGGAGCTAATGATAAAAAGTATACTTACAATAATAATTTTGTGTCAGAAATTATTCTGGGTTGAAAGGAGTTTTGAGGAATTGACTCTGCTCAGAGAACGCCCAAATGAGGCTCCTTTCATTCCCCCAAGAGCTGGGACAGAGACGGGCACGCAATCTGTCATGCAGTACCCAGGTTTTGAACTGCTGACTTGCCAGCCTTCCAGCTAACAAGGAGAGCGTTAGTGTATGGAGAGACTAGCTTCGGTACTAATACTATAAGTTCCCAAGCTGTGAATCATGTAGTAATTTTCATAATCTCGTTTAAATTTTCTAGATCTTTACACCTGTGTAGTCTACTGTACCTGCCTGTATTGTGGTTTTTAATGGGAATGTTTTGAGGAATGTAGCTATATTAAACATTAATGGTGAAGTTATGATCCTGAAACGTGAATTTATTTCTGTCTGTGATGCCTTTACCTACCACACACACACACACACACACACACACACACACACACACACACACACACACACACACACACACACTGCAACTAAAGAAACCTCCAAGAGAATGAACATAATTTTATTTATTTATTTATTTATTCATTCATTCATTTATTATTCAAATTTCTACACCGCCCTCCTCACCAAGGTGACTCAGGGCGGTTTGACATCACATAAAAACAATTCAGGTAAAAAAAATTAAAAGATTTTAAAAGATCAAAAAATTAATATCAAATTAAAACTAAAAAGTTCTAAGTTAAAAGATTAAAATGGAGAGGGAGGTTAAATTAAAAGGCTTTTAACATTAGTTCTCCACTCTTCCCATCAGAGAGCGAGAGAGAGGGTGACAACTCTGTGATGTATGCAGTGGGTTATGACATTAAAAATGGTAAAGATGTGGGTCCATGAATGATGCCCATGAAAGAAAGTGGGGAAGAGGGCAGAAAAGGGAGTGTCAATAAGTAACAGTGGGAAAATTTTCTGATACAGGAAATAAACATCTACAGCAGGGGTTCCCAAACTCCGGCCCATGGGCCAGATCCGGCCCACAGCACCAATTAATCCAATCCATACTGTCCTTGTCACTCCCAGAAGCAGAAGTAACTATAGCCAATAAAAATTTAAAAAATAATAAATCTTTGCACATCTTAATATTGGAAGCAGTAAGCAAATATAACCAGCATTCATTCACACACAGTCTCCTCAACAATGAAGTTGGGATTGTTTCATTAAAAAAATTACATAGTACACAGTTCATTGCCTTGCTTAAAGCATGCCCCCAAAAGAAGGAAATGTATACATGGGAGATCTGGAGAAATGATGTTTTAATATAATTAAATATCCCAGGGCTTGACAGGAGGAGGTGACAGATGTATGCCTTGACTCCAAAATCCGCTGAGACAGCATGTCCAGAGGCTCAAATGAAAATCATCTGTCAAATTCATCAGCCATTTAGATACTCTTTTGGTAGGTACAGCAGAAAATAACTTGAAAATGGAATCAATTTTAATGCAATAGTAAGCACTTGTTTAGTATGGCTGCCTTTAAAAAAATACAGTGCAGTTGCATATGGAGATATCCCGCAATTATTCTGTCGACGATGTTCAGGAGGTTATGCAAGGTCCTATTAGAATGACGTTGTCATTTATAATAAAGAATCAATAGCAGACAGGTAATATTTGTTTTCTGCATTTGCTATAAGCATTGCTTCAACATCTCAGGCCAAAATGCTACTCTGATCCAGAAGATAAATCTTGCTGCAGATAATGTTATCCCTGTGGGCCTGAACTAAAGACCTCTGAAAAGCATCTACTGACTTCAGTTGCTTTAGATCATAGCTTAAATGCATTATTGTTCATCGACATAAGGCAGGCTATTATAGATGAGGAAGACATAATCTACTAGAGTGTCTTCTACTTGAGCCTTGTTCAAAGGAAAGAAACGTGATGAGAGAAAGGGGAATTCTAGCCCACAACATAATGGTATGTCTTGAAACATGAGCTTTCATCATAACAGTCCTAAATGGCTGCAGTCCCAAAGATGGTCACATGGATAAACCTAGCAAAGTGCACTTCCATTTAGTGAGCTTTCTTGTGTGGTTTCCGAAAGAGTCAAGTGAATAGGAATTGCAGAATGAACTCACTAAAAGGTGCCTTCATTTTGGCAGTTTCACATCTGGCCTAGACATGGAAGAAGAAGAACAGCTGCCTGTTCAAGATCAAGCCAAACATATTGCATTATTGTCTAGATAGTTCAGAAAAATAGTGCATTGCTAGTTGTTTCCATTTGCTTTCCTTTAAGGTGAAGACTGCAGATAAGTTGGAGGCAACTTGATGACATGTAGCAACAACAGCTAAATAGTTAGAGTTTTCTATGATGATGGGAATATAATAATGATATGCCTGCTCTTTATTCCTTTGAAACTCATTGCTAATATCACTTCTTGGTGGACAGTAATAGAGCATCAGCAGAAATGGAAATACAGTAGTTACCTTTTCAAGGTATATCTTCTAGTTTGCCTCAGGCAACATGGTCAATAACCATGCTGGCTGGGTATTCTGGAAATTATAATCCAAAAAACAACTCTTTCAAACTCAAGGCAAGAAGCAATCTGGCCTAGTGATTTAGTATAGAATGAAAAACAAGGGAGTAAGTTCCAGTGATGGCCAACCTAGGCACTCCAGGTGTTCTTGGACTTCAATTACCAGAAACCCAAGTCAGCACTTCTGCTGATCAGGTCTTTGGGAACTGAGGTTCGAGAACACCTGGAGTGCCAAGGTTGACCATCACTGGTTAGCCCATTCTAATTGTAGCATTTCAGTGACTAGTTTCAAATTTTAGCCAGCTCTAGCATTTATTTATGACCTTTCTATGTTTCAGCCTCTCAAAAGAAAGTAATATAATTGGTCTGGCATCCAACCACTATCATAAACAGGTATTGCTCTCTCTATATATATATCTTTGACTCACCTGTAGGCTAAAATCACTGTGTTCCCTTTATACATTTCTGTTTATCATTTTTTACATAGTTGGAAGGGAGAGTAGACATTGACTTTGACCTTCTGATAAAGATAAAACAAAATAAAAAGTGTTGCATAAATGCCATAATTAACAGATTAAATCAAAGATGCTGCTGACACACCTTTGCAAAACCAGGTGTCAGGTTACATTTATTTTCTGATAATATAGATGCAACACAGTAACATTGCGTGGATTTCAGCCGCCCGGGACTGAAGCCAAATTTGCCACCCGTTGGTGGACGCTGGCTCCCGCTCCCACTAGGGCTTCTGGGAATTGTAGTCCAAGAACACACATAGCCCAAAGAGCGCTGCCTGGGGCCGCTCGCCCCCTAAACCCCCCCCCCCATGTGATGCCACTGGTGCAACCTGAAGAAGAGCACAGCAGTGAAATGAATGGCAAACAAGTTGTGACCAGCAGGAAATTATTCCTTGATAGTCTGGTCATTCAAGGGGAAAAAAAGAATAGGTCCAATGAATTTAGTTTGAAACAGGATAGCTCCAGCATCACAGATATAAAAGAAAATAGTCACAAGCAGTGATGGCATGTAACAGGTTCTCACCAGTTCGCCAGAACCGGTAGTAACTTTCCCCAGTGTCCCAGAGAACCGGTAGCAGCTTTTGAGGAGAACCACCTTCATGGCTTACCTTTTCACTGGTTCCCCCACTGCTCATGCTCGCCAAGCACTTGGTGTGCATGCATGCCTACAATGCTTGGCACGTATGCAAGGCCTCCTTGCTGTCCTCCCAAGCAGGGAGGAGGAAAAGAAGCTGCTAGCCTGAAGCTCCCTATAGCCTGCTCCCCAGGGTAAGTGACTCACCTTTGGATGTGGTGTGTCTGTGTGTATTTTAATGTGTATTTAATACCTTTACCAATATTGACGTACTACCACAGTTCCTAAAAAAGGCCTGGTGGCCTAGTTTGGGGGTTTTAAGCAACGTCTTGGGAGTTACCTCATCAATAAGCTACACCTGTGCTGTTCCAATTGCTGTTCCAATTGGAGAACCCTTAAGGAGGTACAGCTGTTTTACATTTACATTAAGGCACATTATCCTAGAGAACTTGTTATGCAAAGACTTAGTACCTAACTTCTTTAACTGTTGAAAAGTTGAAAAGTGCCAAAATGAAGCCATCTTGTGGTGAGTTCATTCTGTAGTTCCTTCCATCTGACATAGTGTGAGAAAGATTAGCCAGAATAAGCTTTAAGCTCTGGTTTAAAAGCTCTGTTTGATTTGTGTTTGGGGGTGGGTGTATTTTAATGTATTTTTTAAATTTTATTTATTTATTTAATTTATTTATGGGTTTGTGTTGTAGGTGGGTGGGTGGGTTGAGGGGTGTGTATGTGTGTGTGTGTGTGCTTTTTAAATTTTATTTTTAATTATTTATTTTTAATTTTTTCTTAGGCCCCACCCACAATGTCATGAGATCATGATGTTGGCTCCGCCCACACTGTGATGACATCACGGTGGGGTAGTAACATTTTTGACATCCCACCACTGGTCACAAGATAAATATTGTTGCTCCCACCCATCTCTCTGTGCATACATATGTAGAGATCCAGGAATCCTGATTTACAGAAGATTGCTGGTTGAATATGGTCATCATTTGGAGAATGTCAAGTCTAAGTCCAATTTAAAGACATAGAACCATGTAAAGGGAGAACAGGTCCTTCAGATTTTCTTTCCAAGGCTAATACCCAGACAATAGACTGAGCAGACATATCATCCACCTAAACATCTGGTGTGATATGCTGATTTTTCCTCCCCCATTTGAAAAAAAAAAGAAAGAGGGGGGATATCTCCATGGTCTTTTCTACAAAGACCTCCATAATTCCACACTGCTGAGTACAGGGGAAAAACCCCAGCAATGTTGCCATTGTACCAATCCCTGCAGGCAACATTATTCACTCTGCCTGCAGGATATAATCCTCTTTTAATTTAATTATTCAACTTTCAGTTATTCAGGCTGTGAGCCAGCAGCTAAGCTCTTGGTGATGTCTCAAAGTGCTTCTGCATTGTCACTGAAATTCTATCTGCCACATAGGAAGGGCCTGTTATGTTAAAGCCACTGATACTGCATATTCATTAATCTTCTTTTGTGTGATGTCTGTGTACAACATGCATTTGAATGGTTCTGTTTCTGCCATACCCCTATGTTTGTGGGGCTGATTGTTGTCGTTTGCTCTACAACAGCTGGACTGAGAATCCACAGATGTGATTTCTGGTGGTGGTTTCTTCCTCTACCTCTTTTTCTACTGATAAACCTCTGGTGAGAATTCCATGGGTAGAGTTATGTGCTGAGGTTAAAATACTTGGATTGGATTATAAACTACTTGAATCAGGCCAGCTTGTTGGGGAAGAATAAAAAGTAGGATACTGAACAACGAGGACACAAGCGGATGGAATCACAAGAAGGATGCCAGGGGTTGGGGAGGGAACCCCAAAGGACTGGGTTGTGTTTGACTATCTGGAAGGTTCCTTAACTCTAGGGTTGGGTGTACTCTTTCATCCTCACCCCAAGGCTGAACAATTAAGCATTTCTTCTGACCTGAAGAGGTAGAGGGGGTGACTGTTAAGCTCAGCCCTAGCCTTGTCATGGGCAATGAAAGTAACAGAGTCTTAGTCTTGCAGTAGAATATCAGGTCTTATGATCTGTTCTGACTATTTAGGTCACAAGTTGGCAACTTCTTGGTATGGGGGGATGTTGTCTCTCCCCCAACCTTCTTGGAGCCATACTGCATTGCTGAAATTCAACAATTGCAACCAAGGCAGAGGCGTAGCTACCGCCGTATCTGCCGTATCAATTATACGGGGCCCCCGGGTCACGGGGGCCCCCAACGTGCGTAAACAAAACAAATCTTTACCCTTCCTAAGGGCCCCCAAAAGATTTTTATACGGGGCCCCGCCAAGGCACACTACTCTTCTGAACCAAGGTTCCTGTCAGCACTGCAGCTGCCAGACAACTTGGTGCACTCTGTATTGGTTCTCTGAGGTGAAGGAGAGTGTCCTCTTATAAACTGGGAGGTCTGCAGAGTGACAGAGCAGAGTATCTCCTTCCTTGTAGGGCAGGGTTCACGTTCTGGTGGCATCATTCTATCTATGACAGTGGGAAACGGGGTGGGCAGAAGACAAAAATAAACTCACAGTCAGTGTATAATATACATTTCTAAATTAGCCCATTCCATTTGCTGAATTACATTTGCTCCATTTCCATATTCTGAAGTTATAGGTAGTATTTAGGTATCAGAGGTGAAGGGCATGGAAGAATCTTCCTCCTTTTGAACCTGGATGTTACAGACAGTCTATCTTTAGAAATATCTATTAGTTTTCAGAGAGGAGAGTCCCACAAACCATTTTGACTGAGCAGTCATACATGCAAATGAAGCCTGTGCTTATCTCTAGATGACCAATCGCAAGACAAAGCAAGGGCCTATCTATGCTGCCCATCAGAAACACACAAAGGTGCTTTCTGGGTTGAAAGGATTTTTGCTGGAGGAACTCCACTCAAGGAACTCCCTAATGAGGCTCCTTTCAGGTCCCCAATATCTTTGGTCCCAATTAGTGGTCCCTATTGATCTACTTGCAATTTCTTGCTTTTGAACTGCTAGGTTGGCAGAAGCTGGGACAGAGATGGGTGCTCAATCTGTCATGCAGTACTCGGATCTTGAACTGCCAACTTGCCGACCTTTCAGCTAACAAGGTGAGCTTCTTAACCACTGAGCCGCCACAGTCCCCCATGTTCCAACAGCATTTTGCTCTTTCAGGTTAACGGTATAGAATTATCAGAGGCTGTGGCAGAGAGGTCTCAACATTGTGTTTTGGGTTTTTTTAGGTGGGGAGCAGCAGTGAAAGCAGTAGAAGTGGGGCTCTTCATTGGTCTGGTTTAAAAAGACACAAAAATCATTGCACGCTTTTGCAATCACAGGTCATGTCCCCAAGCATGATGTTGCAAAAAGGCAGAGGGCAAAGGATGTTGGCGGGATGGTGGTGGTGGTGGTGGTGGAGAGATTTAATGTGAAAGCCATATAATCTGGATGTTTTTAAAATACAGTAGATATATTACAAAATGGGATCCACAGAGGTTCAAATTGGGCTCATCAGGTACAGTATCTGATCTCTCACTGAATATCCTATAGGTGTGCTGGCAGTAATGTTGGTTCTCCCATTTCAAAACAAACAAACAGACAAACAAACTAATTTTGTAAAAAAATAAATAAAAAGGCTGCCTTTAGTTCATAGCTTCTAAGCCCCTTGGAGGTAGAGAGCAAAGTCTTACAAGCAGTCTTTATATTGACATGTTTGGAGATAACTTTAGGCTGGATTGGATAACGGATGTCAGTAGAGACCAAACTGGACAACTTCACCCATTGTGTTGGAGGAAATGTCTTTTCCGGCAATTTAAGTCTCAGTTTCCGGTGGTATGATGTTCTTTTCCTTCAGTGTAGGGATCCCTTTGCCAAATGTGTCCATCAGAGGCTGGGCTTGGGAAAGTTCTTTTTTCCCTTCTGGATAGCAGCTTCCAGAATCATTAATTACAAGTGCCTTTTTTAAAAAAAATCCCTCTAGCTCTTGGTTCTGAATCTGGTGTCATTAAATGAATAACAGAGGGGTTCTGTTAGAAGGAAGGCTTTAAGGCATTTCACATTACCTGCCTCTGCCGTCACCTCTCCAGGCCCTCTGCTATCATTAAGAACTCTCTAAGGCCTCCATGTTTCCACTGTGTGTCTATGCATGCACTCACACACCCTGGAGATGAGGAAGGCTGACAACCAGAAAGGACGATGGCACCATCTGGAGCCTGTCAGTGTTGCTCCTTTAATCAGCCAAGGGGGCTAATTACAGAGCAACAGAGAAGGCTGCTTCATTGCTAGGGGCTGAACAGGCTCTTTTTATAGTGTTTCCTGCCTGCACCCATCCTCCCCACGCCCTATAACCAATCATGCCTGGGATTGTCAGGTTCCAAGGGTCGGGCTGGACTCTCAGGGCTTTGGTGTGCTTTGCTGCATCTCCAGGCACCGAGACACATCTCGGAGTGAGTAAGACAGGGGGAAATGGCACAATTGTTGCGTGTGCAGGGTGGCTTCAAAGCCTCGACACCCACACCCAGTGGAATCAAGACTTCAACCACTCAGTGTGAAATAGTTGGTACAAGAGGTGCATTGGGTCTCAAGTCAGGGCACTCAAAAGCTAGGAGCAAGGGGAGGGGACTGGTGAGAAAGCTGTTGGGGGGTGGGTAGGGTTGTTGCTGGTATCGATTTGAACCAAGGCAAGAGGGTGCCTCTTTTCCCTAATTATAGAATTAGTTGTTCCACAAGCAATTCTGCCATACACACACCAACACTTGCCTTTCCTGCCTTTGTGAAATTAGGTGCTGTCACTGACCTGCAGAAGTTAGCTATATAGAGTGCCTTTCCCTGTGAGAAAACCTAAACCAGGGCAGCTGGCTCTGATTTATTTCCATGAGCCCCTTGCAATGTGACCAGGTCACCTTCACCTTGCTTTAAAAGACTGTGCAACTTTTAGATCATTCACAGCCATATCATCATCATCCAAAGGCCCCTGCCATGGGCCATTTTTTACAAATGGTATGCAAGGCAAGTGCACAGTGCCATTGCGATCCAGGTATGTTGACGTGAGAAAGAAGCACATTGTCTGTTTGTGGACATGCCTGTCTGTGGTGTGACTTTTAAAATCAGAGCTGCCCCCAATATAACCTCCAGTGAAGTGGTGGAATTCAAATATTTTTACTATCTACTCTGTGGGTGTGGTTTGGTGGCCGTGGCCAGGGGAAAAGACCTGTGTTACATCCAAATTAGGACTTCTTCATTTCAAAACATGGATGGTTGGGGCCAGTCAGAATTTCTGCTACTGATTCTGGCATACTGGGGTGAACTTGATGAACCCCACTACTGGTCCAGGGCAGTTATAGTTCTTAAGTTTTCCCCATCCTTCTACTTACCATAACTGGCCTATTGTGATTGTTCAGAGATTAGCAGAAGCTACTTGATTCCATGCCCATGTCCCAGTAGTAAGGCTGCTGCAACATACTCTGACCAACCACAATGTGGATCTCTGCAAGGATACCCAACAATGGCAACACTGGGGCTTCCTTGAACAACCTCTTCCTTGGGGTCGGGGCAAAGTTGGACTCCTTCTGTGAGCTCAGCTGGAAATGAAGTTCACTTTTTAAGGAGATAGGAGGAAAGTAGCACCTTGAAATAGCTTGAGACTTTGCTTAGTACTAAACTCCAACATTAGAGAATATGTCTATCAGATGTTGTAGTATTATACCTTAGAGTTTTTCAGATTGTTCAAAAGCATCATAACTTTTTAGGTTTTGGGGAGAAAAAATATTGCAAAACACATTGCAGAGGGGAGGACGGGTTTGGAAGTTGGATCAACAAAGTGTGTGTTTATTAGCGACACCACCACTGAGATACTTTAATAAACCCATCAAATTAGACTTTGATGGGGTGTATTGAGATGTCCCATGGAAAAGGGAGATAAAGCCAGTATTACTCAGATGCATACAAAACCAGAATTACCTGAGTCTAGCTCCACCAGAGGGTTGATAATGGATTGTCCTTCTGCCATGGACCTCAGCCAGCTGGTCGACACACAAGGCTGATTCAAACAAATCTTGGGCGACAGTGTTCAGCTCAGAATCTCTTCAGATTTTGATACAGAGGGATGGAGTAAAAATGTCCTCACAAAGATTAGTTTAGGTTAAGAACAAAGATTAAATGAGATTAAGAGTTGTTTACTGATCTTGAAACATGACTCAACTTTCTTGCTCTTTTGCACACCATCACTCCAGAATCAAGGGAAGGGAGACAAAACCATTACTGCGATCAACAGCAAACACACCGTCAATGCACAAAGAGTGGTCGAGAACGTTTATTTATTTTTATTATTTATTTACTCATATTTACTATCCCGCCCCAATCGGGTGGACCCGACTCTGGGCGGCTTACAACACAGATTAAAATCACAGATTAAGTCTAATATAATTGTGATATTTAAAACCTTAAAAATTCACAAAAAAATCAAAACAGCGCAACAGATAAAAACAAGAGCAGGAAGGGGTGGCTGTCCCTTAAATCAGCCAACCTACATGGGATCCCACGTTTCTGGGTCCCCACACTTGCTCCGCCAGCCAGGTCTTTAAGCCTCTCCGGAAAGGCAGGAGCTCTGTCTGTAGGCGCAGCTCAGTTGGGAGAAGGTTCCAAAGGGCCTGGGTGAACACAGAGAAGGCCCTCTTCCTAGTGCTAGTGAGGCAAGCCTCCCTAGCCGATGGAATAACAAGAGAGCCCCTCCGATCCACCCTGGTGGGACGGACAGACGTTCTTAGGGTGACGCGGTCTCTTAGGTATCCTGGCCCACTACTATATAGGGCTTTAAAGGTAATAACCAGCACCTTGAATTGCACCCGGAGACATACTGGCAACCAGTGCAGCTCCCAGAGCAGTGGTGTGGCATGAGCATAGCGCCCTCGCCCCATCACTACCCGGGCCGCCGCATTTTGGACCAGCTGCAGTCTCTGAATGGTCACCAAGGGCAGCCACATGTAGAGCGCATTACAGTAGTCAAGTCTGGAGGTGACCAAAGATTGTGTGACCATGAGCAAGGCGTCCCGGTCCAGGAGTGGGTGTAACTGGCGTATTACACGAAGTTGTGCAAAAGCCCTCCTGGCCTTGGCTGCCACCTGCTCTTCGAACAGTAGTCGTGAGTCCAGGAGGACCCCCAGATTACGCACCGGGTCTGTTTGGGGCAGAACTGCCCCATCCAGAACCAAAGCTGGTAACTCCTGAAATAACACAGGGCCCCTTACCCATAGCCACTCAGTCTTGCCGGGATTCAGCTGTCGCCCGTTTTCCCCCATCCAGACCTTAACAGCCTCCAGGCACCTGGAAAGGACCTCCACCGCACCGCTTGGGTCCCCACGGGCCGAGATGTACAACTGGGTATCATCTGCATATTGATGATACCTCTCCCCGTGGGAACGGATGATCTCACCCAGTGGCTTCATGTAGATGTTAAATAGGAGAGGAGAAAGTACCGAGCCCTGAGGCACCCCATGTTGGAGGGGCCTAGGGATGGACCTCTCATTCTCCAGCCACACCGACTGGGTCCTGCCCCTCAGGAATGAGGAAAACCAGGCCAACACAGTGCCCTGGATCCCCAACCCTTGGAGCCTTCCCAGAAGGATACCATGATCGACGGTATCGAAGGCCACTGAGAGATCGAGAAGAGCCAGGACAGACGGATAACCTCCATCCCGCTCTCTCCAGAGATCATCCACCAATGTGACTAGTGCAGTTTCTGTCCCATATCCGGGCCTGAATCCTGACTGAAAAGGGTCCAGATAATCCGCTTCATCCAGGACTTCCTGTAGTTGCTGCGCCACTGCCTTTTCCAGCACCTTGCCCAAAAAGGGTAGGTTGGATACTGGCCGGTAGTTAGTGAGTACCATAGGGTCGAGGAATGGTTTTTTCAGAAGGGGGCACACCAAAGCATGTTTAAAAGGTGCTGGAAAAGACCCCTCCTTTAAAGATGAATTTATAATCGCCTCGACCCAGCCACCTGCCACAGCCTTAGATGCTTTAATCAGCCAGGCAGGGCATGGATCCAGTACGCAGGCCGTGGCGCGAACAGATCCAAGAAGCCTGTCCACTTCCTCAGGGCCAACTGGTTCGAACCGATCCCAGATAACGTGGCCAGACTGTGCTCCGGTCAACCCCAGCTCCATACATTCCACGCCGGGATTAAACTTTGAGCGGATCTGAGCGACTTCCCCACCAGATAATCAGCAAAAGCCTCAACCAATCCCTGCCAACCAGGGCCTGACCCGCCCCCCCCCCACCAAGGAGGGACCTGGTCACCCTGAACAAGGCTGCTAGGCGATTATCTGCAGAGGCAATAAGGGCGGTGAAATATTGGCGTTTCACCGCCCCCATTGCCACTAGGTAGTCTTTAATAGCTGCTCTAGCTAGTGTTCGATCAGACTCACTTTGAGTCTTCACCCAGCGGCGCTCTCGGCGTCTCTTTGCCCGTTTGAGCTCCCTTAGTTCTTCTGTAAACCAAGGGGCAGATCGATCCTTACAAGCGCGGAGAGGCCGTAGTAGAGTGATTACGTCCAAAGCTGCCGTCGCTCTCTCATTCCAAGAGTTGACAAGGGCTTCAGGTTGGATTATTTAAAACATGGAGAGAGGGGAAACATGGTGAGGGCTAGCTGTTTTAAGCCACGGACGGAGGTCTGCAATTACACTTAGTTTTCTTTTTCCTCCTTTTTCCTCTTTTAAAAAAGTAAACAGGAAATGCTTTAGTGGTGGTTAATCAAGTGGCTTAGCTATTTTCAACATTATAGCATAATGCCATACCCTTGATGTGGCCAACCATTAGACCAAGTAAGACAGATGCCTCAGGCAGAAGATTTTGGATGTCATGAAAGGACAGCAAATGTCACTGATTTAATGTTGTATTATTGTTTTGTTTATTGCTAAAATGGAAATATAACTGGAGATATTTCATTTTTCTTGTGGGGAAATGACTTTCTCTCACTATCTTCTTCATTGCATTTATAGCTTGCTTTTCTTCCACTGAACCCTAGATACTGTAAATGGATCTCTTCCTTCCCACTTTATGTCCTTTGATATGGGTTAGGCTAAGAGGGTGTGACCAAGGGAGGATTTGGATGGCAGTCTCTTGAATCCTAACCTAGCACTCTGACCGCTACAACACACTTGGTTGACTTTTGAGATCTTGGAACTTGGTTTGGATAGAGTTGAGGTAGCACTGCTCTGCCTCAAGAAGCAAAATGTTTCGGCAGATCTGACCCAGGAGATACTGATCAACAGACATGAGTGAGCAACTCAGAACAGGTCAATAATAGTTCAGTTCAAATGTGGCCAGTTTAGTCCCCCCCCCCCAATTGTTTAAAAAGAGAGGAAAGCCCCCCCCCAACAGCTGACTTAAATCTAACTTAAAAACTAACTTAACAGAGCATTCTTAAAACTTGCCCATTAATATCTCCCCAGAGTTGCCAAATGTTCTCCCACAACTGTTGCACGGGAAGATTGATCCAGAGTAAAATACAGACAAAAATCAGTAAGTGTAAATCATTCTGATTTTGGGCAAATAATAGTAATGAGAAATTATTTATATTTCCAGGTCTGTTCATATACAGAAAGAGACTTTCTTGGAGCCTGCTTTGAAACAGTACACCTGCTGGATGAAAAATGGTGCTATTAAAGAAAGCTATTTTCTTCCAGCTGCGGCTGACTTAATTAAACAATGGGATATGACAGATGTATCTAGTCTATCCACATCAGTACATCTAGGCAGAGATTAGCACTCGCAAATGACAGCGCAATTTTACACATGCCAACTCAGAAGTAAGCTTCACTGAGTTTAAGAGGATTTACTCCTAGGTAACCTCTATTAGATTGCACCCTAATGGATGTCTCTGTAGTGCCGTGAGTGTGAGGTATTGTAGAAATGTCACATATTGCATTTTCCTTTGTTTGTTTTGTTGATGCTGCTTTCCATTCAAACATGACTCTAGTCTTGGTCAATATTTCCCCTCCTGTCTATACCTGACTTCCCACTCCTCTCTTCCTCTGTGACTCAAGACCTCATCCCTCCTTCATCACTCCCCATTTACATCATTTCCCCCCTATGCAGATTAAGTAAGTACTGTAGAGGTCACCCTTGCTCGAAAGCCAGTCATATCCAACTCTAGGGTTCAGTACTCCTCTCCGTTTATAGTCAAAGAAGCAGTACTGTCTGCATCTGCATACATTCATGTGTTCATATGGCAGGCATGACTAGAAACTGGAATGCACAGAATGTTGTTTACCTTCCCACTGAAGTGGTGCCTATTTATCTACTTGCAATTTCTTGTTTTTGAACGGCTAGGTTGGCAGGAGCTGGGACAGAGATGGGTGCTCATTGTCGTACAGCACTCTGGTCTCAAACTGTTGACCTGCTGACCTTCCAGCCATCAAGCTCAGTGTCTTAACCACTGCAGTCCCTCATGCAGATTGATAGTGTAGCACTAATTGGGGTGGGGGTGGGGGTGGAGGGACTCCAGCCCAGGATTGATCCACTGGGAAACAGCACAGCGCAAATTTCTCTCTCCACACAAAGCAGTACAAAACAAATGAACAAATGAACATTAGTTTGAGGTGGGAGAAAAAGGTATAGGAACTTATGGGAAATATAAACAGAGTGAAGTAAAAGGACTGTTGTCTGGAATCAGTGTTTTCCAACCTTTGGTTTTTGGACTTCAATTCCCAGAAGCCTACATCAATTCCCCAAAGCACTGATCAGCCAATGTACTGACTTAGGCCTCTGGGAATTGAAGTCCCTATCACTCCCTGGCAAATAGAAGGCAAATAGAATTGGAAGCAGTGACAGACTTTACCTTCTTGGGTTCCAAGATCACCAGATGGTGACTGCAGCCATGAAATAAAAAGACGATTACTTCTTGGGAGGCAAGCTATGAGAAACCTGGGTAGCATAATAAAAAGTAGAGACATCACCCTGCCAACAAAGGTCTACATAGTCAAAGGAATGGTATTGCCAGTTGTGAGAGCTAGCCCATAAAGAAGGCTGAGTGCAGAAGAATAGACACTTTTGAACTGTGGTGCAGGAGGAGGCTTTTGAGAATACCCTGGACTGCAAGGAGATCAAATAAGTCGATCCTGAAGGAAATCAACCCTACTTATTGGAAGGACAAATACTGAAGATGAAGATCAAGTACTTTGGCCACCAAATGAGAAGAGGGGACTCACTCAAGAAGGCCTTGATGCTGGGAAAGATCGAGGACAAAAGGAGAAGGGGGACGCCAGAGGATGAGGTGGCTAGATGGCACTGTCGACGCAATGGGCATAGATCTGTGTGGTCTGCAGAGGATGATGGAGGACAGAGGAGCCTGGCGTACAGTGGTCCATGGGATCACAAAGGGTCAGATTCAACTGTGTGAATGAACAAAAACAAGTCTTCCATGAAACATAGTTTGGGAAACGCTGAAGGGGGGAAATTTGACAAGATCAGTGCACAACCTAATTCTTCATGAAGAAGATAATGCTATATTTGGATGACCTCTTTGAGTAAGAGGAAGGGAGACAGAATAATGGGCAGAAGCCTAAGTTAACTTCCAGATGAACATCCAGAAAAGCAGCCATTATTCCACATGGCTCTAATCTTCCCTGATTGTACAGCTTGGTTTTCATAAAGATGAATCTGGAATATTTTAAACATAGAGGAGTTTGTCCTTCATTCCGACAATAATTTCCATGTGGTATGGAAAGAAGCAGAGAGAACTGAAAAGCCCAGTTGAGATGACAGTTCAGACAAAAAGAAAACACAACAATTTATAAAACAGGATTGGGGGTGGCGAGGAAGGAAAGGATTTGGTTATAGCTCATCTGTGTTATATAAATATGTGTATCATTACAGTTCTCTTTCACATTGTCTGAATTTCATCTAAACCAGATCTGGGGTAGTTTTGAAAGCCTTTTTTTTTTCAATTGGGCTTCAGATGTTAAGAAGAGGCTCAGCCCTGTTCTATACAGAAACATAAATCCCTGGAAATCTGTGTGGCCATAAGGATGAATAATTTATAGGAAGCTGAGGGTTGTCTTGCCTAGTTGTTTGAGCAGTGCTTATTATTACGATATCTATCTGTCTTAATGAACACGTATTTCAGTGCTCATTGTTCTGCTGCTTGGCAGGGAGATGACCTCTAGAAGCTTGTTCTTTCTGAGTAAGGAGCTTAAGATTTACAGGCACAAAGGCTGCAAACTAGTCCTTGAGCAACCAACGCTACGTGTGTTGAGTTGCGTGCTTTTAAGGCACTCGCATGAGTGAAACTCCTTCATGGAACAAACCTTCATAAAAGAAGGCTATGCTTATTTGTTTGTAAGTCCCCTCATAGACTTGTTACATGTCCTTATGGGTCAATTGGGGAGCTCTGCTTTGTCTAATTCA
Organism: Furcifer pardalis; assembly: GCA_030440675.1. Taxonomy (NCBI): domain Eukaryota; kingdom Metazoa; phylum Chordata; class Lepidosauria; order Squamata; family Chamaeleonidae; genus Furcifer; species Furcifer pardalis. The sequence goes on along the minus strand of CP126897.1, from coordinate 65,818,973 downwards.
TTTTCATTCATTCAGTTTTAAGCAGCCTGTCTTCTCAGCAGCCTATTAACCTGAGGTTGAACTCTTCCTGTAAAGGGAGAGTGGGCAAATAGCTCTTCGAAACCAATCTCACAATCTCTAAGCATTACACAGACTATTTTGCAGGCATGATGGGTTTGGTTTGCCATACCACTTGAAATGACCTCTTGTTGGGTGTTTTTTTTTTTTTTTGCCACTTAAGGCAAAGAACACATAGATTTCTACAGGAACAGTAAAATCCCAGCAAGACTGAGTGGCTGTGGGTCAGGGGCAGTGATGGGATGTAACAGGGTCTCACCAGTCCACCAGAACCGGTAGTAACTTTTCCCAGTGTCCCAGAGAACCGGTAGCAGCTTTTGGGGGGAACCACCTTCGGGGCTTACCTTTTCACTGGTTCCCCCACTGCACGTGCGCGCCAAGCACTTGGTGTGCATGCACACCAACAGTGCTCTTGGTGCATATGCACGGCCTCCTTGCTGTCCTCCCAAGCGGGGAGGAGGAAGAGAAGCTGCTAGCCTGAAGCTCCCTATAGCCTGCTCCCCAGGGTAAGTGACTCACCTTTGGATGTGGTGTGTCTGTGTGTATTTTAATGTGTATTTAATATCTTTACCTATGTTGACATAGTACCACAGTTCCTAAAAAGGCCTAGTGGCCTGGCTTGCGGTTTTTAAGCAAAGTCTTGGCGTTACCTCATCAATAAGCTACACCTGTGCTGTTCCAAGTGCTGTTCCAATTGGAGAACCCTTAAGGAGGTACAGCTGTTTTACATTTACATTAAGGCATATTATCCTAGAGAACTGGTTAGGCAAAGACTTAGTACAGTAATACCTCATATAACATTAGTATCGAATAACACTAAAATCACATAACATTAAGGAATCTGGGGGGAAGAATTGCATCAGATAACATTAAGATCCTATGGGATGCTTCAGATAACAACCACTAAAGCCTGTGTGGTTACAATGTATCTCTATGGATCCCATAGGATTTTAACATGCATCAGATAATACTAAAAATCATATAACACCAAGACTTGTGGAACCAGGTTTTAGTGTTATATGAGGTTTTACTGTACCTAACTTCCTTAACTGATGAAAAGTGCCAAAATGTGGTGAGTTCATTCTGTAGTTCCTTCCATCTGACCTAGTGTGGGAAAGATTAGCCAGAATAAGCTTTAAACTGTGGTTTAAAAGGTCTGGTTGATTTGTGTTTGGGGTGGGTGAGTGGGTGTTTGGGTTGGTGGCTGTATTTTTATGTATTATTTATTTATTTATTAATTAATTTATTTTATGGGTTTGTGTTGTGGGTGGGTGGGTGGGTTGAGGTGTGTGTGTGTGCATGCTAATTTTTATTTTATTATTTTGTATTTTTTTTAAATTTGGCCCCACCCATGACATCATGATGTCATGATGTCAGCTCCGCCCACACTGTGATTATATCACGGTGGGGTAGTAAAATTGTTGACATCGCACCACTGGTCAGGGATCCCGCGTTATCACGGGAATTACCATCTATGGTTCTGGATGGGGCTCCGTTGCCTCAGACAGACCCGGTGCATAATCTGAGGGGCCTCCTGGACTCATAACTCCTGCTCAATGAACAGGTGGCAGTCGTGGCCAGGAGGGCTTTTGCACAACTTCGTGTTGTTTGCCAGTTACTCCTGGTCATGGACCACGACTCCTTACTTATGGTCACTCACGCTCTAGTCACCTCCAGACTGGATTATTTATTTATTTATTGTTCACATTTGTATGCAGCCCTACTTGCAGAGAGACTCAGGGGGGCTGACATAATATCGCAGACAAACGTCAGGACCACAACAATCCAATAAATTCATCAATAAGACCCATAAAAATTTAAAAGCTTAAAAGCTTTAAAAAGTTAAAAAAATTAAGAAATTAAAGGGGAGAGGGGGAATATCAGATCAACCAGCAGGCTGGGGTCACTGTGTTGCTGGTACTTCACACCTGTTCCGCCAGCCTGAAAACATTGAGAATGGCTGGTCTAAGGCATCAGCAAATAATGCCAGACTCTTTAGTATAGGGTTCCATGCAAAATAAAATTTGAATAGAAATTTCTGGGAGCATTTCTTCTAACTGAGGTTCTGAAATGCAGGGATGACAAAAACCAAGAATCTAATAAGATGGCCCTTGGCCTATTCTGTTGTATTTCACATTCTCTCTTTCTCCACTCCAGGCCTGCACAGAACAACATAAAAGAATATCAATAAGACAGGAGCTTGATTAATAGGGAAGCTCTGGTAAATGTCTGCCAACACACAGATAACAGTTATGACTTAGCAATTGCTCATTTTATTTTAAGAAATAGTATTGTTATGGTAATGTTGTATTACTGTGTTTCTGTTGGATTATTTTATGTGCTGTGTTAAACTACAGATGTGAAGTGCTATAGAAATATTTACAATAAAAAAATAAAGTAATAGCTAAAAATAGACTCACCATCCTTATGGTACGCACAGATGCACTCTGATAGCAGACTCTGGAGACAAAAAAACCCCAATGCTATCTCATTTCACCAGTAGCTTGTGATCCGAGTATCAGGGGAAGGACCTCTCCTACCATTTCACAGTAAGCCTTCCCCACAGTGATGGGATGTAATAGGTTCTCACCAGTTCTCCAGAACCGGTAGTAACATTTCCCAGTGTCCCAGAGAACCTGTAGCAGCTTTTGGGGGGAACCACCTTCGGGGCTTACCTTTTCACTGGTTCCCCCACTGCGCATGCATGCCAAGCACTTGGTGTGTATGCACGCCTAGTGCTTGGCACATATGCACGGCCTCCTTGCTGTCCTCCCAAACGGGGAGGAGGAAGAGAAGCTGCTAGCCTGAAGCTCCCTATAGGCTGAAGCTCCCTATTTTTATTATTTTGTATTTTTTTTATTTGGCCCCGCCCATGACATGACATCATGATGTTAGCTCCACCCACACTGTGATGACATCATGGTGGGGTAGTAAAATTTTTGACATCCCACCACTGCTTCCCCAGCTCTGATTATGGGTCACTAGTGTGAAAAAGGACATGCCAGGGATTCCCGTTCAGCTTTGGTGGTTAAACTGCTGTATTGTAGCCAAAACTGCTGACATTGTGAGTTTAATCTGGATGGGGACCAAGGTTGACTCAGCCTTCCATCCTTCCAAGGTCAGTAAAATGAGTGCCCAGCATTTTGGGGGCAAGATGCTGATTATCTTGTGAACCGCCCAGTGAGTGCTATAGGGTGGTATATAAAGTGTAATTGCTATTGCTAATTGCTATTTTGCTGGTGGAAGGCTGGTACCAGTAAAACCATATTTTACTATGTATTTTATGCTACCTGTTGTCATTGTTGAGCCACATGAGTGAAGTTCTGACTGAAAATTATTTTGCATTCAGGGAAGTAAAAAAAGAAACCAAGCTTGAGAACAAATGGTAGTATAGGAAGTGATGTTTAAATGGGGATGCCACCATATTAAATATATTGTTATCAACAACAAAGAGGTAGACCTTGGGTTGTGTGGCACCACTGGGCGTAGGGGCTCTCCTGGTGATTTCAAAGTCTAAATGGTTCTATAAGGGAGAAAGTCTTCTCTCAGATAGCTCACAAGTTACTATCTCTAAAATACACAGACCACTCTCTTTTCTAATAAAAGCGGTGTCATTCCATTTGCTATTGTCAGCTAGAACAGACCCACCGAATCAGTCAACAAAGGGCAAATCAAAAGTGAGTTCATTCAGATAGGAAACCTCCAACTTAAGGCTACTCTTCCTCATATCATATTTACCAGCCTTTCCTAATCTACAATCTCCAAATGCTACAGTTCCTTGATTTTGAACCTGTACAGTCAATGGCAATGGATGATAGGAAGATGAAGCTCTACAAAGGAGCCTTCAGAATTTATTGGTCACAGTGGCAAGATCAACTAAATTAAAATGAAAAATTGTAAGGTTTATTTTTATTTTTAGCTTAAAGAATTGTATAAAGAGATTTGAAATAGTGCAATTAATGATAAATTGACAAATGAAATACGGTTGTAAAATGGTTTGACAAAGGAAAATAGATATATTTGGGGAGTGTTTATTATTATTATTATTATTATTATTATTATTATTATTATTATTATTATTATTATTATTATTATTATTATTATTATTATTATTATTATTATTATTATTATTATTATTATTATTATGTGCTATTGAAAGAAATAGATATAACGCCAGTGCAGGAAATAAAGTAATAATTTGGAGATAAATGTGGGTACGTGAATTATGACAAAAATAATAAAATTATTTAAATAATTTTCCATTTAAGGTCTCATGAATTGGTGGTGTGAGCATAGTCTTATTGTTTCTATTTCTTGTACATTTGGCTTTTCTGTTTTGTAGGTTTTTTGGCTTGCTTATGATTGTATGTTTAATAAAAAAAAAATTAAAAAAAGGAACATGTCACCAGATATTGATAATATCACTTTTTAAATCAAAACATACATACATACATACATACATACATACATACATACATACATACATACATACATACATAGCTAAAGGCTGCCTTTGTTCGAAAGCCAGGCATATCTGACTCTAGGGTTCAGTGCTCATCTCTGTTTATAACCAAAGAGCCAGCACTGTATACGTCTGCAGATGTTTCTGTGGACATGTGGCAGGCATGACCAGACACCAGAGTGCACATACATATATAGTATAATACAGTATGCAATATCTAAGAACCTAATATGGAATAGACTTCAATATTATAAACCATTTTTGTTTTGTATCCTATGGATTCTGTGAGTTGTACATCTACATAATAGCTGGCAATATTAACACTCATACAAGTACAATTTCCCAGAATTCCATAGAAGAAAACCATCACAGCTATCACATATTCAAAATGTGGTTTGGAAATTCTCCAGCAACTGGAACTGACACTGTCTTCTAAGTTTGTGTATGTTTGCTGCAGCTGCCGTTAACCTACACATTCTTATCTCATGATGTGCATTCCTTGACTGACAGTGACAAGCATAAAGGTTCAGACTCAAGTTTATTACGTGTTACAGGTTCTGTCATGCTTTTAAAGCCAGCTTGCTTTTGTTTGATTACAATCTCAGCATTTAAAGATGCTGTTTGTCTTTTTGTTTTTAACACCTGCAGCATTTTTCTCAACATTTAAAGATGCTGTTTGTCTTTTTTTAACACCTCCAGCATTTTGTATTGACTGCACAATATTGCACTCATCCAGCCAGAAGCTATGTACCCAATTGCACTCCGATATTGATATTGATCCAGCAAGTACAAACCTTGCTTTCTGCTTTTTAAAAATCACTACAAGTTGTATGTTTGTTTTACTTTGTATTTGAGAAGAGCTCAGACTGGTAAATCATTCTAGGCTCGATGCTTTCTTGTTGGTAATTATTATTACCTATCCTCGGTTCAGTGCACATCATTTTAACAGTTTTCCAGTGTTTCCTCAATGTTGTCCAAACAGAGAGTGTGAAATATCTGACAACCAAATGAAACTGGGAGGGGAATGAACCTCTGATTTTAAAAAAGTGGCAGGTAGAGTCTAAGGACACTACCGTCAGGGATTTAGTTCATGAATTCAATGTGTTGAACTATGCTCATTAGTTCATCTATATCTTTTATTTCATTCAGATCAAAAGAAATAAATGAACTAATGAGCATAATTCAACACATTGAATTCACAAACTAAATCTCTGACGGTAGTGTCTTTAGACTCTACCTGCCACTTTTTTAAAAGGAAGGTTAGAAAGAAAGTGTTTTCGTATCTGTCTCTGTGTGTGTGTGTGTGTGTGTGGGGGGGGGAATCAGGACACATCCAGCAGAGAAGAGGCGAGCCAGAAGCAGCAGACGCAAGTGAGAACTTTTTAAAGTTCTTGTTTGCCTCTTCGCTGCCAGGTGGGTCCTGATCCCCACCACTTTCTCTCTTATCTTCCTTCCCTCACGAAACAAACACGTTGACAGCCACTTTACTTTCACATCCAGCAAGAAGGTGAGAGTTGGAGAGAGACTTTTTTATAAGGAAGGAAGGTTAGAAAGAAAGAAAGCAAGGGGTTTTTTTTTTTGTTTTAAACCTTCATAGAAAATGTATCTGAAGTCTGATCCAAATTGTATGTCACAAGAAAGGTTATTATGTCCTCTATCAATCGCACTTTGGATCACTTCGATCAGTTGATCGGTTTGGTCACTGGCTCACCGCCAACTAACACCTCCCCCCCAAATTGTCATTTTTACGAGTCACATTTTTCCTTAATATCTTTGTTGTTGATTCCTGCTATGGCGTCATTCTTCTCCACATGTTGTATTCAAACTGTATCCACCTCGGGAAGTTGTCATATTCAGTTTCTAACATGTTTTTCCCTTTTATTTTTGCATTTTTGTGACCTCACTTGAGTGTTTTTTGTAAAACGCTTCAGAGTCCCCCTTCCGAAGTCCAATTTCAAATGTAATAGTGTCACCACAAAGGTTATTCTTTCCTCTTTCAAACACACTTTGGGTCACCTGAATCGGTTGTGTGGTTTGGTTGCTGGGCCACTGGAAACCGTCCCCCCAGCAAAGATTGCATTTTTTTCAAGGCAACTTTCAGAAGCAATGATGTCATCACCTTGTATTTTTGGCCAATGGCTCTTTACATTTCTGAAAGCCGCCGAGACAAGCTTTCAGTCAATGTAACCATTATTTTCATGGGTGCTTTAGTTTTGTGGTGGCAGCTTGTTGAAAGTATATTATTTTCATTACATCGCAAAATCTGCCAGACCACCCAACCGAAACGTAAGATGTTCATCGAATTCACGTCAAAAATTCTGTGAATTATATCTGAAAGCTATTGCTATCATTAGCAAAAATCTTACCATCTTAAAACCAGTGAGATTTTCCATGTTTGCCACTTCTGTGGAAATGTTTTTCCTACCATTGCTCAGCACACCCTCTTAATCACTGTCTGATCCAAGTCATAAGAGATACTGCTTAAGATCTACTCAGGATGACTTAGTATCTCTCCCACCAAGAATGGAAAGATTTAGCTCTGTGGCATATGAAATTCATGTACACATTTCACAAATAATTCCACAGGGGAAGACACTGAAGCTTTCTTAATGCTGCTGAAATCATTTTTGAGCTCCACTGCTTGCTTGTTCATTTACCTTGCTGTCTCATGAATCCCATACGTTCTTGCTAGAAATGCTAAATTTCAAGGAAAGTGTTGGGGATAGAGATGGCCAAAAGGAGATATTTTCCTGATAATAATACTTTTATGTCAGAAATTATTCTGAGTTGGAAGAATTTTTGCTGGAGAAACTCTGCTCAGGTGACACCCAAATGAGGCTCCTTTCATGTCTCCAAGATCTTTTCCCGCCAAAGCGGTCCCTATTGATCTACTTGCAATTTCTAGCTTTCGATCTGCTAGGTTGGCAAGAGCTGGGATACAGATGGGCTCCCAGTTCATCATGCAGTACCTGGATCTCGAACTGCTGACTTGCTGGCCTTCCAGCTAACAAGGCAAGCTTCTTAACCACTGAGCCACCGTAACCCCTTATTTTCCTGATGCAGCATTGCAAATGGTTTGCACTTACCTTCTCGGAAAATAAGAATAAGTAAACAAAATGTCAGAAAGTATTTTGCTTTATTTTTGCCAGGCTCTGCTGTTGTTTTCATCAATTTTGTACAGCTCCCTGTCAGCTGAAGGCAAAGAAATGACATTCAGCTGACAGGAAGAGATAAGTCGATTGTAAAGAACTGAAATGTCTGCCAGTAAATTGATAGAAGATTGAAGAATACAAAATTACAGATTGACGTCTTCCATGTATTTTTCCAGCTGTCTTCTTGTCATGTCACTAATAGTTTAATAGCATCAGGTAATGCCTAAACTCCAGGCAGAGGGAGGGAGTGTTGTGTGTGTGTGTGTGTGTTTTTTTGTATGGATCTCCCAATATTGTTAGTCTTTGCATCTCATTAACTCAGTCAGTATGGCTGGGGTGGGTGGGTAGCAATGGGAATTGTAGTGCAGCAACATCTGAAGTGCCCCAGGTACCTTGCTTTTGCCATATAGGGCTGCTTTCTTAGGTGAACATTTGGATTTTTCTTTCCCAGCAGTTTGGTCTTAAGACAATTGTTCCAAGGATAATATTCACAAACCTATTTCACTTGATATCAGGCAGCAGTGGGGTAGCAATAGCAATTGCAGTGGTACCTCGAGTTACAAATGGTTCGAGTTACAAAATTTTCACACTACTGTACGAATGAAAATCAATTGAAAATAATGGCTCGAGTTACGAATTTTTCTGCAACAGATTAATTGGTTTTTAATGCATTCCTATGGGAAACCATGTTTCAAGTTATGAATTTTGGTTTTCAATGCATTCCTATGGGAAATTCGAGTTACACATTTTTCATAACATGAAAAACGCCTTGGAACGCATTAAATTTGTAACCTGAGGTACCATTGTACATTTATATACTGCCCCTAGTGCTTAGTGCAATCTCTGGGTGATTCACAAGCTTATTATGGGATATGTGTGGATGGGTAAGAGAAAGGGAAGGAGGGAGATTGTGGATGTATCTGGGCAGTCATCTTAAGTCAAGAAACCTTGCTGTCCCCTACTAACATGCAGCCCATCCTGGTCTAATCCATCACAAGTAAAGCTTTCAGTAAAGCTTTCTTAACCCTTTGGTTCAGAATGATCTAAAAGCTATACATCATTGTCATCATCAAATTGATTCTATCTGTGTCAGGCCTTTTTTTAAAGGTATAATGGCCAGGACTGTAATACTTATGCTTGCCAGTGTAAATCAGAGTAAACCAAAACAGGGAATTGCTGTTAATTAAGAAGCTGGTGCTTATATTCCCCCCCCCCCCCATCATACTCTAAGTCATGCAATTAGTTCATAAGAAAAATACAAACCTCAACTTCTTAAATGGTGGCAGTTTACTTAAACAATTTATGGCATTTGGCTTAAATGGGGGAACAGAAATACTAGAACTTTGGCCAAAGTACAGTACAGTACTGAGAAGTATTAAATATACATCGATATATAAAAGATGACCAGCTTAAAATAATTAAAAACAAATATAAAAGCTGGCCAACCATGATCCCTATGTGGGATAAAAGGAGGATAACAATTATTATTATTATTATTATTATTATTATTATTATTATTATTATTATTATTATTATTATTATTATTATTATTATTATTATTATTATTATTATTATTATTATTATTATTGGTTGAAAGGATTTTTGCTGGAGAAATTCCACTCAGGAGACGCCCAAATGAGGCTTCTTCCAAGTCCCCAATATTTTTTCCCACCGAAGTAGTCCCTATTTATCTACTTGCAATTTCTTGCTTTCGAACTGCTAGGTTGGCAGGAGCTGGGACTGAGACGGGCGTTCATTCCGTCATGCAGTACTCAAATTTCAAACTGCCGACTTGTTGACCTCTCAGCTAACAACTGAGTCACCGCAGCCCCTATAAATGGAATACATAAATAAAATATGAAGAAACAAAGGAAGAGGACAGCTGTCTCCACAGTCAACAGTTGCCAATTCTTGTTTGAAGAGAAGAATCTTTGCCATCTGGCATCTGGACAGAATTGAGCAGGGCAATAATCTTGAAAGAGCCACCAAAAGGTCCTCTCCCATGTCCTCACCAGATGGGTCCAGTGTCAGTGTTATGTGGATGGAGTTGGATCTGAGGACATCTGGGGAAGCTATGTGGAAAAATAGGTGTGTGGGGGAGTAGAATAACAACATAGATAAATTAGTGGCTCATCTTTCACTATTCAGGGTTTTTATGGCTATTAACCATCACAATTTGAACAAGCAAAGGTAATCTTCAAGGCAACTAGGGAATTGTATAGTGACCTCGCAGTAATGAGATAATGTGAAATATTTTTGCTTCATAATGCCTGCTTTCTGGAGAGTACATTTCCTTTGAATTACCTATTAAATAAAGGGAGCAACTGATAGACCACCTTCGCTGTGCAGCAAATCAAAACACACAATCCACAAACATTCATTAAGTTCTTTCAGGTAGGTGACTGACAAATTAATTTCATAATTACCCAGCTGCTATTTCCATTGATAATTGAAAGTAATTTAAGAGCTGTCATGGTCAGGTTGCTGATGCCTGATCATTACCCCAGGAGTCCTACAGAAGTTGTAGACCTCAAGAGGAATAAAAGGTCAGAAGCTTGTGTTTGTCATGGTTGACATTCATCCTAACAAAGGGATAAATCCAGAGTGAAATCAGACAGTAACTTCCAATAACACCCAAATTCATCTGGCTATCAAGGTAAAAGTATTTTTCAATGTTGCAATAATTCCAAGCAATATTGGCTTCTCTCTTTCTACAAGTTTTAATGTATACACCGACATCCTAAGTAAGACCAAAGACTGTGCTTGGAGCACAGCAATACTGTATTGCAGGGGTTTAATTTAAATTAAATTTTATTTTATTTTCACACTTGTATTGCAGGGGTTCCCAACCTTTTCAAGCCGGGAGCCGGGTCACGGTCTCTCAGTCAGCTTCGAGGGCCGAAGAGTCATTTTGCTCTGGCTCCATGATGGGGGTGCCCATTTTGTTTCTCAAATGTCCTTGGGGAGGGGTGGGAAGGCCACCTGAAATGGTGCTACAGGCCAGATCCGGCCGGTGGGCCTTAGGTTGGGAACCCCTGCTGTATTGTAACTCTTTTAGAGTCAAGCTCCTGGAATCCCTCAGCTAGCATAACTTTGGGGAAATTCTCAGACTAGTCCAAAATACTACTCCAGAAAACTAACCATTGTCCAGAAATGTAACTGTTTTGAGCTCTGATTTTTATGTGCTATCCATGCATGTGTGGTAATATTACACACCAGGGGAAGGGTGAAAAAATCCTTGACAGGCATTTTTTTCTTTTCCTGAATGCTTTTCCAAATCAAATGGAAAAGAGTTGTCCATCTCTCTTGAAGGGGTTGAGCCCCTTGGAGTTGGGGAGAGCAGGTGGACTTGCATTTGTTCTGAAGAGGCCAATTGTGGCTCATTGAAAGTTTGAGAGCAGCTTCCACAGGTCTGGAGTGGTGTGGGAAATTTCCAAGGGCCACAGAGATGTGACTGAATAGAACAGCTGCAGACTTCTGTGAAAGAAGAGGTGCCAAGTGAAAAAAAAGGTGGAAGCAGGCCCCCTTTGAAAGTCAGTCGCACTTTGGCAACCGGCCTCCGTGGAATTAATTCATTCTTTCTGTGAGAGAGTTGAGGCCGGGCCTTGGAACAACCGTCCTGCCAAGTTCTTTTTTTCCTTCGGTTGCAGAACTTTAGAGAACCAAGAGACTTCCCTGAGAATAGGACTGTTGATTCTGTCTGCCTGCCAAAAGGGCCTTGGAGAATTCATTCAATTGTCACAGGGCCTAGAAGCGTTCCAGGATAAAAATATCTGGATCTGGGAATTTAGATTACAGCAAACTATTTATTTTCCACTCTTTTCTTATGATTCAGATTTCAGATGTAAAGGGGGGAGGCAGCAGGACTAATAGACCTTAAGGCAGAAGCTCTAAACCTTTTAAAGTTGGGGGGTGGGTCACGCTCCCTTCGGGGGCCAGATGGGCATTTTGCCCTTCCTCCACCACATGGCACTTCCTGGTGTGGTGGAGGTGATGAAGGGCCCACATGAAATGGTGTGGGCCGCATCCGGCCTGGGGACCACAGGTTGAGAATCCCTGTTGTTTTTTTACAGAGTGTTATGTTATATTCTGTGAGCCACCCTGAGTCTGTTTTACTGAGTAGGGCGGCATACAAATCAAATAAATGAAATGAAATACCTTAAGGCTATTTTAGGAGATTATGCTTTTGATATCAATTTGTTTACACTTCAGTGAAAAGAACACTCTCACCTACTTTTCTGTGATATACTGTGGTCTCCTTAAAGGGCTAAATGAGCAAAACAATATTTGTTTTAAAATTACTGTACACAGTAATACCTCAGATAACATTAGTATCGAATAACACTAAAATCGCATAACATTAAGGAATCTGGGGGGAAGAATTGCATCGGATAACATTAAGATCCTATGGGATGCTTCGGATAACAACCGCTAAAGCCTGTGTGGTTACAGTGTATCTCTATGGATCCCATAGGATTTTAACATGCATTGGATAACACTAAAAATCGTATAACACCAAGACTTGTGGAAACAGGTTTTAGTGTTATCTGAGGTTTTACTGTACTTGCTTGCTGTGGAGTATGCGTGGGACTCCAGCTAGACGAGTCAGTGACACTTTTAAAAATAGGGTGAATTGCAGTCCTATTTTTGCAAGAAGGCTATTCTCTTCCATAGGTATAACTGCCCACATGGGGCACACAGAAAGAGCCTCCTCAAAGATTGTGGTGTTTTTAAACCACAATCTGGCATACCCTGGGCAATGGCTACCTTGTGCCGGCTAATCTTTCTCACACTAGGTTAGGCGAAAGGAACTGCAGAATGAATTCACCAAAAGGTGGCTTCATTTTGGCAGTTTCATACAGTGGTGGGATGTCAAAAAAATTACTACCCCACCGTGACATCATCACAGTGTGGGCGGAGCTAATGGCATGACATCATGATGTCATGGGTGGGGCCAAATAAAATAATAAAATAAAAATAAGCGTGCACGCACACACAAACACACCCCTCAACTCACCCACCCACAACACAAACCCGTAAATAAATAAATTAATTAAATAAATAAAATAAAAATTACATTAAAATACACCCCAACACCCACCCACCCAAAACATAAATCAACCCCCCTAAACCCCCCCACCCCAAACACAAACCCGTCACTTAACTGTTAGTATAAGTGCCTGGGCAGCACCATGTTGCAAGATGGATATGGTCATCATATCGGTTTTCTAGGATAATATGCCTTAATGTAAATGTAAAACAGATATACCTCCTTAAGGGTTCTCCAATTGGAACAGCACTTGGAACAGCACAGGTGTAGCCTATTGATGAGGTAACTCCAAGACTTTGCTTAAAACCCCCAAGCCTGGCCGCCAGGCCTTTTTAGGAACTGTGGTAGTACGTCAATATAGGTAAAGGTATTAAATACACATTAAAATACACACAGACACACCACATCCAAAGGTGAGTCACTTACCTTGGGGAGCAGGCTATAGGGAGCTCCAGGCTAGCAGCTTCTCTTCCTCCTCCCCGCTTGGGAGGACAGCAAGGAGGCCGTGCATACATGCCAAGCACTGTAGGCATGCATGCACACCAAGTGCTTGGTGTGCATGCGCAGTGGGGGAACCAGTGAAAAGGTAAGTCCCAAAGGTGGTTCCCCGCAAAAGCTGCTACCGGTTCTCCAGGACACTGGGAAAAGTTACTACCGGTTCTGGCAAACTGGTGCGAACTTGTTACATCCCATCACTGGTTTCACATCTGGCCTAGACATGGAAGAAGAAGACTGCCCACATATAGAAAACTAACATGTGAGGGAAAGGGCTAGGCTGGACTCTTCTCTCTGAAATGCTAGCCTCTGTGCATGAAATATTCTAAGTTTTAGAAGCAATAAAGGCAGAACACTTTATCCTAAAGTGCAAAAGGCAAAATATACTACAGTATTTTGTCAATCAGACAAAGGCTGTTGTTGTTTATGCCTGTTCTGATTAATTGTGAGGCTTAATCTGGCCTATCCTTTTCAGAGACTAATGCTGCATGCCAATATTCCATTCTGCACTGAAAGTGGCCATGAAGCCTGAGCATAAATTGCAATAGTGCCAAATAGCTCACTAGAAGGTGGCAAGCTAAGTGGTTCTGGCCCCTAAAAAGCAATTTTCCCCAAGCTCTTGGCTCATTTGGTGAAGCTGAACAGTGAGAGACTGAGGAGGAACAAAAGGAAGGCCTTCATTTTACAGCACATAATTAACCGATGGAATTCATTAATGCATGATGACCGCCACTTTGGCTGGCTCTGACATGGGATTAGACAAATTCATGGAAGATAATGTAGTCCATGGCTACTTGTCATTAAGCCTGTATGCTTCTTCCAGGATTAGAGGAAGCATGCCTCTCAATGGCAGAGGAGAGTTCCTCGCTTGTCCAACTTTTGCGCTTCCCAGACGCATGTAGCTACACCTGTGGGATCACAAAGAAGCATTTGGTCAGAGCCAGCACAATGCTCCATAAGTTCATGTTCATGGCCTTTTGTGCAGCTAAGCCAACTGACGTAAATGAACTTACATAACATCGCCTCTTTGTCAGCTAGTTGCTCTTGAAGAAAGCAGATGCATGTCAGCTACTGGAAAGTATTCTGAAGAATAACAGCCTGAAAGCAGTTTGCTGTGGGGTTTTAGGAACACATATGGAAGAGATATAAGGAAGCTTATATCTGCTGCAAGACATTTCAATGGGAAGCCATAATTACCCCCAAAGCACTCACAAATAGGTAAATAGGCATAATCTATTCTTATTCTGCAGCATCTATTAGATCAGGGTGGCCAACCTTTTCACGCCGTGGGCCTGACCACACACCCTGAACAGCTGAGCAGGCCTGACCATGGCTCCCAGAAGCGGAAGCAGGCACGTTTATCACAGAAGTAAATGCACCCACTTCTGCATTTACGACAAATGTGGGCATGTTTACACATGCACAGGTGCATTTTACGGCTGACGTTAATGCATCCACTTCAACTTGTGTGTGTGTGTGTGTGTGAGAGAGAGAGAAATAGAGAGAGAGAGTTAGCTAGTTAGCTAATTAGCAAGAAATTGCAAATAGATGATTAAGGACCACTTCGGTGGGAAAAGCTATTGGAGACATGAAAGGAGTTTCATTCAGGCATCCCCGAGTGGAGTTTCTCCAGCAAAAATCCTTTCATCTCGGAATAATTTCTGACACAAAATAATTCATTCATTCATTCATTCATTCATTCATTCAGTTAGTTAGTTAGTTAGTCAGTCAGTCAGTCAGATCAGAAAATCCCACAAGATCTTAATGTGGTCATTTTCTAACAGTTTCCCTACCTGATATTCAAATGAATTCTTGGATGCTGGCAAACTATATATTATATAGTGACCAGTGTTTTAATTTTACCATTCTATTTTGGCTTGCTTTGCAGTCTGTCACAATCTTTGAACGTTCACAGATGAGGTGTGACAGAGTTTCATCCTTTTCCTGACAGAGTCATTATTTGCAATTTGCACGAATTCCTTGAAATTTAGCTTTCACAACATTAGTTACCCAAATACTGTACATGCTTTCTGATATTATCATTCAGCCTCAGTGTGGATTGCACAGGGCTGTATGAGAGATATAGGCAACAAATGGCCATCCAGATGTTTTTGGATTACAGCTCTGAACAACCGGAGCCAATAGATGTGTATCGCATCCTACCAACAGGCAATCTTTGATACACGTGAAAATATCAAATTTTACATCAGAAACTTTGAGGCAATTGAGTCCAAGAAGGTAATGTTCAAGAGTTTCTGATTATTCCATTTCCTAATCTATGCTACCTAGTTATAATGAAGCTAGATTTAGCATCGTGATAATTTTTTATAAGTGACTCTGTGGCAGAATGAGATATCTCTGAAGCACTAAACTCTAAAAATGGAAATGAAAAAGGACGTGTATGTTTAATTCAGAAGTACAATCTATATTTAAAACTTTGAGGAATCAAAAATGAAGAATCATTATGCCTGTTTGGTAATTCTTCTTTGTGTAGAAATGACAAATGAAAGCATAGAATGGGAGAGGGAAGTGGGGTCCGCTCACCTCTCCTGCTTCCAGCTTTCACACATCAACTCCATAGGAGAGAGTGTACATAACATTCTGCATTCAACTTGTATCCTTCATTTCTTTAGAAGTACATCTGTTCATTGTGAGGAAAATGTGTTGGTTTCAGTTTCTCCTGTCTTTGAATGTCTTAACCCTTGAATTCTTTCTGCTCAGATTAAATTTGTGAATTTTGTTTTCTTCTTCGTATATAAACTGGGGGAGGGGGCAAATTCCTCCGTCTGCGGAGGCCAAATTCAATAGCTATTCCCTGCATGGAGAAGCCAAGTTGAACATTTGTACCCAATAGAGGGTTTTTGAAAAGACAGATGACAATCCTAATTTTTCAGACCCAACATGGTTGAAATCTCTGGAATCCAAACAGAATATTTTTAGAATCATGCTTGTCTGTCATTCTGCTTGATTACTCTTTACCTCATTGCTTTGTGACCCTTTTGCCTTGTGACATCTTGACCCCTGCATCTGGTATATAAACCATGCCTGGAAGTTTTACTCCTTGTCTGAAGAAGTGGACTTGATCCACGAAAGCTAACAGTAAAAGTATAGCAGTTAGTCTTTAAAGTGCTGCAGTGTTCTTGTTTTATTATTTTTTGTTTTGTTTTCTGATATGCTCAGAAGTGGTTTGCTGTTCCTTTCTTTTGGGGGTGCTCTTGGGTCATACAGCTTATCCCAGGAGGTATAGTGGAGAATTAAACTGCCAGCATTGTGCCAGATCTCTAACTCGTTGAGTTGTCTAGCTTGAGCTTTGATTAGGGACTATAATATTTGTACTATCTGCAGTGAGGCAAGCAGCAAGTGTTGGTAAGATTTTCTTCAAAGTACTACAGACTGGCTGCATATTACCTGCCCAAAGGAGTCTCCTTTAGCTACCTGTGCAGTAAGTTTCTTTTCAAATGTTCTGTTTGCTGTCATTTGCACTAAAAATAAAATAAAATCAGTGGTCACATACCGTATGTATAGTGAACCTCTTAGAGACTGAGTACCCAAATTCAACAAGCTGCTGTTTGCACCACTGAGGGGCAGGGCAAATTCTGTGCTGGGGGAGGGAGGAAGCACTCTCATTGGGCTGCTGAGAAGAGAGACGGGGTGAACTCTGTGCTGGGGGAGGGAAGAAGCACTCCCATTGGGCTGCTGAGCAGAGGAGTGGTATGAACTCTGTGGTGGGGCGATGACACACATGCCCACAGAAAGGGCTCTGAGTGCCCCTCTGGCACGTGTGCCGGAAGTTCGCCACCACTGGTATAGGCCCTCGTAGAAGAGCTTCAATATCATTCTAGCCCCAGGCCTCATAAATCTCTTGAGTAACCCTACAAAGTTGCTAAATGCCGTCCTTACTAAAGTTGCTATGGTCTCCCCTGCACAATACGTTCATTTATGGAGAAATGAATGGCTGAGAAAAACAACCGTGTTATGCAAGGTGTTAGAATTAGGGTTGAGGTTTTTTTCACAGTCTCACATGTTGCCTTTAGTTGGAGCATCTGGGAGGGATTTTTCCGGTTAATTGTTTGTCTATCCAATACTAATCAATCTTTCCTTGCCACCTCTGAATTCTAGGAAAACTCAACCCCTTCCTGCTCTATGTTCTTTCCCTCTCTTTGTTGGTTGGTGTAAGTTGTTTTGTTGCTGTTGCTCTATTCAGTTGGTTCAAGCATGCATACAGTAAAGAAAGCAGCACACACACACACACACACACACACACTTGTAATACCAAGTAACTGTAAGCAAAGAAATGTTTTTATTATTTCTCCTGCAAATGTCTCAGAGTGAGTTATTGAGACTTTGAGTGCCAGTTAATGAGAAAGGGAGGGACTCTGCAAGACTTGTAATTATTCACTTCCATGGGTCTCTGCACTTCTATTTTACAGCTAAAGAGAATCATACTAAAAATTCAAAATTATGCAACACAAGAGCGTAATGAGCATTCAAGTAAAAGATCTGAACAATTTTCTTTTAAAGAAGAAATGTTTTTCTGAGAGCAGGGATTGGGCTGTGCTCGCATCCATTACCTCCAGGTCTGTAAAGTGTTCTTCTCATAAAAGGCTAACCATATACACATGCTTCAATTGTGTGCTAAGCAGAAAAGGTAAGGGATTAGGGATCCTCAACCTATGGCCCGCAGGCTGGATCTGGAACCAGAATGATGCACCAGCATTTTTTGTTTATGTGGGACAACAACGTCATGTGCTAACCATTCAAACATCCCTATTCACTCTAGGCTTAGCTGCAGTTGTGATAGAACCAACTGAAGAGATGCAAGGGTTTAATTTACCCAGTAACATTATATTAGCATAAGATACCCCTACTATGATTTTGCACTGCTTTTTTCCTAGATGGGCAATTAAGACTCATCTGCTCTACAAAGACCTATTCCAGATGAAGGCAAAAAGTACTAGATAAATATGCTTATGTCATCATGAATTCACGGAGATGTGTGGGGTCTGAATCTCCCTCTTCCAAATGTTTATTTCTACCTTGTTTGAGCTAACCTAAAGGGAGATACTGTACTGTCAAAGCACTGGAATTCTTTAAGTCCAATTGAGAGCACCCAAAATCCAAATTAGATCCTGGATAATATTATTTGTTTGTATAAATCTCCTCTTGAGGACTGAGAAAATGGTGTAGATTTCACACTTGATGGATTTCAGTGATTTACAGCTACACAAAACATTGAGGATTGAAGAACTGAGGAACCAAAGCTACAAAGGTTAAAGAAGGAGTTCTCAACCTTTTAAAGCCAGGGGCCGGGGCAGACTCCCTCAGACTGCTTCAGGGGCCGGGCAGCCATTTTACCTTTCCTCCACCACATGGCACTTCTGAGTGTGGAGGAGGAGGTGGTGGGCCACATGAAATGGTGCCTCAGGCCGGATCCAGCCCACAGGTCGCAGATTGAGAATCTCTGGGCTAAAGGATCACTTTAAGTTTAAACTTAGGGGTCATCAACATGTTCATGACTGCCAATGCAATGTGGCTTAGAGCCATCGTTAGAGAGGTATGTGCTTTTGGCAGCCAAGGAGATGACGGATTAGGTTTGGTTTGTGCTTTGAGAGGCTGCATTCCTGGGAGATATTTGTTCCAGGTTCATGCTGATTGCAGAAAGAGCCAATGTGAATACAGAGGCTGAACCTGATGGAGCTAACATCTCATAGGCTGTTGTTCTTGTTGCATTGTCAAAGTGTGTGTCTAATCCTGTGCTGAATAAAGCTGGTATGGATTCAGGAATTCCTGGGAATCCAGTTTTATTTGTCACTTGCAGCCTTTAAACAGCCAATAATTCTTGCGAGGGCAGAAGATGTTTGACAAAGCCTGGGTAGCACTTCTTATCAAGCACTTATCAGGCACCCTATCTGGCAGATACCCTTCACTGCCAACCTCTTGATAAATGGCATGTGTGGACGTGCCATTTGGTCAGTGCACTGAAGAACTGGACTTCCCCCCCATCCTCAAACTAGAGTTTCCAGAAAAGCCCAGCCAGCCTGGTCAGAAGCCATCTTTGCCAGGGATTCTGGGATAGGTTGTCCAAAGAAGAATGTTTCCAACCTTTGGATTCTATCTGGCAGTACAAAACCAGAGGCACAGTGTGTTCAGTTTTTTAAAAATGCACAGCAGTAAAATGGGGCAGATTTACAAATAGTTATAGTTAGCAAATTCTCCAAGCATTACACTCCCACTCTAGCCCAGTAATGGAACTCCCCACATGTTTTTGAAGTATAAGAAAATGTACTTTACTTACAGTTTCTTAGCCTTAGATAGAAGAATAAACAGTTCCTTTGTTTGATAAAGAGTTCTTTACAGTAACTTTCATTTAAACAAATATACTTTGCTTGTAAGGCAAAATTGGAGAGTGAATAGGAGAGAGAGAGAACATCAGAATACGTATTAACAAGGTGACAAAAAAAAAACCCCACACAACTGACTGAATAAAAATCCAAACAGCAAGCAGTCTAATACATATCAGGTGACCCAGGAGGCGGAAAACTAGAAAGACTCTTCTGAAGGGCTGTTTATATACTGTATATACTCGAGTACAAGCCGACCCGAATATAAGCCGAGGTGCCTAATTTTTACCTGAAAACCCAAGAAAATAGATTGACCCAAGTATAAGCTGTGGGTGGGAAATGCAGCAAATGCTGGTGAGTTTCAATAACCAAAATACATGAAAATATGGTAAAATTAATTAATTTTTTGGCATGTCTCAATCCAACACGGTCTTTGGATCTTCGTGGTCATTGATCCGAGTATAAGCCTTTTGGGGGCTCATTTTGGGGACTAAAAACTAGGCTTATACTCGAGTATATACAGTACATCATTTACATCAACAACCCATTTCATTGTGGGGTTGCTTTAACACTCTCAACACAGTATTGCCTGGAGATGGTTTCCTGCCTGAGGTTCTGTGTCCTCCCTCCCTCTTTTTCAGGTACAGACACTGGACCGATTGGCAACTGAATCTTACTTAAAGCGTGGTGACATGATAGCATCCTAAGCAGCAGGTTAGCACAGCAAGTTGCATAGCACACAACAACCCTGCCTGCTGATAGTTTGCCATGGCTTTTTTACCCTTCTCCTCTGTACCTATAACCTGAGAAGACCACCCCACTTTGTCCAATGGTAGAGCCAACCTACGCAGGAATATGAGCCAGTAGCGCAGAGGCTTAGTGGCTAAGACACTGAACTTGATGACTGAAAGATCAGCAGGTCAGCAGTTTGAGAGCCAAGTGCTGCACGACGGAGTCAGCTCCTGTCTCTGTCCCAGCTCTTGCCAAACTAACAGTTCAAAAGCAAGAAATTGCAAGTAGATAAATAGGTACCACTTTGGTGGGAAGGTAACAGTGTTCCATGCACTCCGGCATCTAGTCATGACTGCCACATGTCCATGGAAACCTCTGCAGACACAGACAACATTTGGCTGTAAATGGAGATGAGTACCGCACCCTAGAGTCAGATACAACTGGATTTAGAGCAAGGGTGATCTTTACCTTTACCTAATGACAAATGTGTGCCTTTGCCTGTTGGAATTAAAGCTTATTTCTGTCCTAATATCCCTGGTGCACAATAATCTCTTAGAAAGCAGGGAATCATGTTTTGATCTGATGTAGGTCATCATCTCATGGAGGGCATTAGTATTTACAGAGAACCCTTATTTTCCCAGTGCCTGGGATCTTTAAAAGTGTCCTTTTGTTCCCGTGTGCAATGGCCAGGTCCCTATTATAGCTTTTGGCAGCCCCACTGAACTTTACAGGAGGGAAACGATTGTCAGTGTTGTGCTGGTGGTTCAATTTTTCCACAACAAAACATATCAGCAGGAGGAAGCTGAGCTTGAGATGTTGTTTTAAAAGGAACTTGCCTCATTACATCTTATTCGGAGCTGCAAGAATCTCATT
Source organism: Furcifer pardalis (assembly GCA_030440675.1). Classification (NCBI taxonomy): domain Eukaryota; kingdom Metazoa; phylum Chordata; class Lepidosauria; order Squamata; family Chamaeleonidae; genus Furcifer; species Furcifer pardalis. Next base: position 65,797,811 of record CP126897.1, on the reverse strand, counting down.
TGTTTGTTTGCTTGCTTGCTTGTTTCTAACTAGATAGTAATCACAGGTTTTAAAACTCCATAAAAATCTTTAACCCATTTAAGCACATATCTGTATTGAAACCATAATTGAAAACATTTTAATTAATATTAAAAACCTTTTAAAGCATTTTAAAAACTCTTAATTCAATAAATATAGCATTCTGGAGCCATCCACTTATTGCTCAAAAGACTTGCCCAAAAAGGAAGATCTTTGTTTGACAATAGAAGGATGATAGGGAAGGAGTTAAGCTAGCTCAGTGCTGGGAGTGACGAGGGCAGTGTGGGCCGGATGAATCGCAGTAAACCCATTCTTGTGGATTCACAGGGTGCTTGGGCTTCTGGGAATTGAAGTCCAAGAACATCTGGAGTGCCAAGGTTTGCCATCACAGCCCTAGAAGGATACCATGGTCAATATTACCAGAAATTCACTGAAAGATCCGGCAAAACCAACAGGGACGCGCTGTCCCTGTCTGGTTCCTGAAGTAGGTTGTCCATCAAAATGAACAAAACTGTCACTGTTCAGTAAACCAACCTGAAATCAGATTGGAATAGATCAGATATTCTGCTTCATCTAGGAACCCCTGGAGCAGAGACTTAACTTGTATAATTACTTCTACTCTGGGCTAGTGCCTGATGCACTATGCATTAATATAAGATGTTACAGTCCTGTCCAGTTCCCTTCAGTGGGCAATTTTTGTATTGCATCTTCAAAATTCAAAATGATGCTTCCCTTGCAATTTTAAGGTTCTTCAGATGGATCATTTGCATGCCTCCTGGTTCCCCATTTATGCATTGATCTTGAAAGAAATCCCTTTGATGTTCACACATGTCCTGTCCTGTCATGCACTACAGTTGGGGAAGGGTTTAGTTCTTTGGCACTTCTCAAGCAGGAAGAACCTAAGAACATTTTAAACCAGGGGTGCCCAAACTTTTCAGGCCGCGGATCAGTCATGTGGTTCAAGGGGCTGGTCACTGGCCCATGGGCAAAATCTGGGCCCCAGTGCCAATCCATCTGGCCCACGAAGCCCTCATTGCTTTTTTATTTATTTATTTATTTATTTATTTATTTATTAGTCATACTTATCAACCGCCCTCCTCACCGAGGTGACCCAGGGCGGCTCACAATTCATTAAAAAAACAAATAAGCAATAAAACAATAAAACACTGTTAAAAACATTCCTAAAAACCCCTCAATTTAAAACTTTAAAATCGAGGGTTTTGTTTTACTTCCGCTTGCGGGAGCAACAAGGGCTTTGAGGGCTGGATGAATTGGTGTAAGGGACCAGATCCGGCCCACAGGTTGTATTTTGGGCACTTCTGGTTTTAATGACAGAATGCTCAACAGAGAGAGAGAGATCAAGAATCTCAACGTTGTTCAATTGCACTTAGCACTGAACAGCAAGTTCAGCAGACACATAGAACTACAGTACTGACCAGTTTTCTCCACTTGAGTGACTGTACCACAACTCTATTTAAATTATTAAAAATATTTTCCCTTCGTTTACACTGATGATTATAAATTAGCACATGCTGTTTTATGGAAGTTGCTTTTCCTGGTTAACTCTTTCATTGATGTATGCCATCTTTTTGTGTATGATGTGTAAGTGGCCACCTTATGGTGCTTCCATTGTGTCTTTTCTAGGCAGTAGAGCACTAGTGCTTTAACTCATGAGGCACAAGCCCCGGCAGCAGTGAAGCATCATGTTCCATGCATGCTGTAGGCAAGACCATGTGGGTTGTGAAACTTGGTATTGATAATGCAAATTGCTGCATTTGCTGGGATACATTTTTTCACCTTCTGCTGGTGAACACAAATGGATTTTTTTCACTTGTCTGGCTGTAGGTTGCTCTGTTACCTAGTTAGCTTATATACCAGGGATTCTCAGCCTGCAGCCTGCAGGCCAGATGTAGCCCATGGAACCATTTCATGTGGCCCCCAGAAAGTGCCATGTGGTGGAGGAAGGGCAAAATGGCCCTCTGGCCCCCGAAGCTGTCTGAGGAAACATGACCTGGTCCCCCGCTTAAAAAGGTTCAGAACTCCTTTTTTATACCACCCAGATTGTGCACTTAGTGCTGTGGGGTGGTATATAAATGTGATTGCTGTTGCTCTGCTTCCATCCTTGAGTGAGCTACACAATAATTCTGAGAGTAAAAAAAATCAATTCCATTTGTATATGTTCAAATGCCCTCTTATCCTCTGTTCTTATAATGGATGACAACCTTTTTTTGGATGATGTATAACAGGCCATCCATACTTTAACTTAGATTTAGGTCCAATTTGTGGGTGGTGATAGAAGGTCTAAGTCACACAGTGGAGGTCTGGCACATTAATCTAACCATTCCGATTTATTTCAGTTTTTGGGGAAGTTCAGTCATCTCTAAACTGATACACTGCTTTGTTGTTTTCTATGTTGAGCTTTCAGGCAGATGGCGAAAACACATTAAACATTTCTGTTAGCATCCATTGCATGTATCTGATCAGGGCCATCAAATGAAAGATGACATGGGGAATAGCAGCAGGCAAAGCTTTTCCTGTATGTTTTCATGCAATATCATTATGATCTGTCAAATTAGTTTCAGCTCAGTCACCAGCTCTATATTTATCATCAGCAAAGATTAAGTCCTTAGCTACTTGAAAGTTATGCCTTCTGGTCCTTAGCTACCACCTGCCAAGGATAAGTCAGATGTTTCTTTTAGAATTAAATATATAAATAGCTATTTGGAGCTGAATGCTGAGAGACAGAAATGCCAGAAGATAATATACTGTTTTTCCTATGTGGGTGGTAAATGCATAAGAGCATGCACATTTCCCACAATCATCTATGTGTTAGGTGGTGGTGGGGAGATCTGCTCATTAGGGTTGCAATATTTGACTTTTTGCTTTGGAAATCAAGGCAAATAAATAAATAGACATACTGACGGACGTACAGACAGACAGATTTTGTTATTGTTGTTGTTCAACTGCATAGTCGAGTCCGACCCTTTGCATTCCCATGGACCATTGTACACCAGGCACCCCTATCCTCCACCATCCTCCGCAGCCCACTCAGAAGGTAAAGTCTGCCACTGCTTCCATTTCTTCCCCTTCTACTTGCCAGGGAGTGATAGGGCCAGTTGCCATTATCTTGGGGTTTTTTTATGTTGAGTTTCAGGCCAACTTTTGCACTCTCTTCGTTCACCCTAATCAAGAGGTTCTTAATCACGTTTAATTTTTTTCATAAGAGGAACATATTGGAGATGATGGATGTAACTCAGTTTTCTGTCAAGATGCAGTTGTTTGAACAGACAAGAGTACACACATTGAGAGAAGGATCTCTCTGGAATTTGTGAACCATCCTTTATCTGCCCTGATCTATGCTAATCTTTCTTCAGCATAAACTGATATTTTTAGCATTTCTGATGTCACTTCCGGATTTTATTCAATCCTCTTGCTTTGTTCCTAAGTACAGGATCAGCCATGACTACTTTCATCTTTGCATTATTTAATCAGAACTAGAATTGCTACCATCTCTTCTCTGTCAATGCATTTCTCTAATAAATGCAGATGTTGGCAACAGCACATAAAATTTAACATGTTAACATTAAAACTGCTCTTTTGTATTAAGCAGGAAGACAAGTTATTGGTGTATTTAAAAATGGTTCAAAAGTAAGATTTAACATTATTTCTAACAAAAGATTTTTAATTGGGTGCATCAGTTCCTGATTTTCTTCTTTGTTGCTATTATGTAGAGTTGAGTTGCCTCCAGTCTATGGTGACTCTATGAATGGGTGAGTTCCAAAATGTCCTGTCTTCAAACACCACTACTCAACACTTGTTAACTCAAGACTCAATGTCACTTGAGCATTACTCACATATGACTGCAAAACAAAGATAGCCTTGTCAAAATCAGGTGGACATTTTAGTGCACAGCACAGTGAGTCTTACATTTTAAGGACTAATTCAGGAAATATGGGAAATAATGAAAAATGAAACCCAAATGTCTTGGATTCATATGAAATGAGGAAGACTCTTTTGGGTTTGGTGCATGAATGCTTGGTTTCTCAGTTGAAAACATGGTCTTTACCTTGACTTTCAATATAAACTGTGACCTTTTCCTTGGGGCTTTAATTTTAATCCAGACTGTTACTGTATTTTTTGGACCATAAGACACACTTTTTTCTCCCCAAAAGTGGGGGGGGGGGGGGAGATGAGGGTGCGTCTTATGGTCCGAAGGTTCAGAATTTTTTTCTTGTTTTCCTGCTCTAAAACTGGGTGTGTCTTATGGTCCCAAAATACAGTAATTAAATAAATAAAATACATACTTTGTCTTGATGAAAAGTATTTTGTCCTTTCTTGGATCTATTTGCAACATAAACTGAAATCTGTTTCAAGTCATTTAACTGTTATGATTTCCAGGCAACAAACTAATTATGGGGATTTTATAGTTAGAGGGATTCTAAGAAAGAATTTGTGGTAATTAAATTAACATTCTAGGAGTCTTGAAGATGAAGCTGTGATAATATTGTAACCAGTTTCAAAATGGCTTCTGGTGTAGATCTAGGGTTGACAGGTAACAGAATAATGAATTACAGTACAGTATATTGAACTCATATACTACTTCCATAAATCAAATGAGATTAACATTTTTTTCCTTTTTCTCATTTTAAGGAGTGTGGTTCAGTGATTATTTTCTGCCTTTCATGTTCAGTGAGCTGACATCAGAAATAGGTATACTGTATAAGGCGAAATAGGTATACAGTATTGTATAACCCACTGCAACACACACACACACACACACACACACACACACACACACACACACACACACATACACACACACACTTTATTTATTTATTTATTTATTTACTTATTTGGCTTTCTATACCGCCCTACTTGGTGCAACCAACTCAGGGTGGTGTACAAACAGGTAGAATACAATCAACAATACAGTACAATATAATAATAAGGCAACAATACTATGGCAGAACACCACACAGCAAAACAGCAATAACGTGGCAATACAATCAGCAATAATATAATAGTACAGTCCAACCATACAATGTAAAAATATAATCTGACAATATAATATAGCATACAATATAATGTCAAGAAAGTTCTATCCAGCAATACAAAATAACACTCTATGGTCAAATATCATAGATACTACATCCTCTCAACTGACGGCAATATAATATAACATACAATATAACAATATAACATCAAGAAAAGCCGGGGAGGACCTCAGTGGCCTCCTTGGAGGTGCGGCAGTGGTGGCACTCGCTTGAATCGCCCTGTGCCGTGCTGCGCCGCACCGCCGCCCTACATCGCCACCACTCACCACTGCTGCCGCTCACCGCCACTGCCCGCTGCCACTGCCCGCCACCACTGTTCTCCATTGCACCAGGCCAGGTTGTGGTGCACTGCTGGGCTGGGCCAGGCCGGACCAGGCCAGGCCACACCGCTGCTGTTGCCGCCTGCTCTGCTCCCCAGGGTAAGTGACTTGGGTTTGGGGTGGGTGGATGGATTATGTATTTAGTGTGTGCTTTTGTGTTTTTTTAAAATGTCTATTTAATTTGTATTTAATGTGTATTTATGTGTTTTATGTCTATTTAATGTGTATTTTAATTTGTAGTTTTATTTGTTTTTATGTGTATTTTAATTTTTATTGTTATGTGTTTTTATGTGTATTTAATTTGTATTTTCATGTGTAATGTATTTTTATGTATTTTTAAAACTTTGGCTCCTCCCATGACATCATGACATTGGCTCCGCCCACAACATCAGCTCCATCCACAGTGTGGTAGTAAAAATTTTGGCTGTCCATCACTGCTGCTGCAGCTGAATCACATCCCCATGCATGTTCCCACAGCAGCTGGGCATGTCTGGGCAAGTCAGTGAGCTGACGTCAGAAATAGATATATAAGGTGAGATGGAACAAAGGCTTGTCTCTAATATGAAACCATCTTATTGGATAGTACAGCTAGGCCACAGTGAGTCCGTTTTGAGCTAAAGATCAGTAGGCTCAGCTGTGTTAATAAACCAGACAATTTTGCTACATTTGTAACTGTGGAATGAGATAATGTAGTTAATCATATCTATACGTGTAATTAACTTAAGATCCTGACATCCAAGGCAGAATCAGACTTCAGATTTGGATTCAGCGCACTTGATTTAGTATATGACATATGGATTTAGTATACGACACATGAACTAGACCAAGTGTGTTTGTGTGATGCAGTGTTACTGACCATTTGAACAGCACGTCTATAACTTAAAATTTGTACATGATAGGCAAATTCTGAGTTCAGATTTGAAATCAGAACACTCGATATCTTGTAAATCACATGTGTTATTCTCGGTAGTTGTGTTGTTAGGATCAAATGTAATAGATCCATTAAATGAATCAAAACTGTTAAGTGAACATTTTTATAGTACAGTACTGGTAATCTTTTAAATTGTGCCCCACAGATTTGTCAAGCAGTTGGAAAGTACTATAATGTTAAGTGGCACTTTTTCTTGATTTTAGTGTGAGTTCTTTCTATGTTTTTGATTTAATCGTGACATTTATTCATCACTTGTCAAGATTTAATGTACATAAATAAGCACATAAATATATGAATGCATTGTTTTATCCCAATACTTTGCCACAATTAAAGCTTCAGCAGAGGTGAATTGATCCATTTTCTCAAATGCCCCTTCCAAAACAAAAACAAAAACCCAACTACTGTATAACAAACATTTGGCACCAGTTTAATTTAAATAAAAATTTATCTTACCCTTATCCTAAGCTCTGTGCATTAACCATAGCAAAACAAAGACTTTAAATCTGTTTAATGCATTCTTTTAAAAAAACCAAGTTACTTTCTTTGGTAATTAATTTGATGCTCATAGCTCTTCTAGTCTCAGCCTTCTAATTGTTTCTGGATTGCATTCTCCATTTCAATTTATGATATACAAGATACTGTATACAAAATCTTTCACCAAGGTAAAGATATTTCTTGAGTGTCACTTTGCTTGCATGGAGAAGCAGAACAGTGGTCCTATAGATACTGCACTCCTAGGCACTTCATTTCTTCGGCACTGGAATGTATTGATTGTTTGTCATTGCTCTGCCTGTGAGCCATTGTTTTCTTTTCTGTAGTTGTTGGCATATTCTTGTTAGGATTTTAACAAATTAAGTGTATGTGGCTTGAAACAGTTCTATCGATATCCTATCTACCTCTGATGATTAATTTCTTCCCAGGGCTTTCAGATCAGTCAGGAGGCAAAATAACCAGGGACATTTTCTTTTCAGATATTCAGCAAGTGCATCAGTGGCATGAGGAAGCACCCATAGTGAAGAAACGGGGAAAGAAGGTGCTTCCTTAAGTGCTCTCTCCTTCTGTCCCACACAGGTAATATGTTTGTCTCCTCCCCTGTCAGTGCCAAACACATGCTATTGTTGCCATCTTCAATCCTTGATAGAAGTCCCTCAAAGAGAACTGACTGAAACTTAAGATATAATTGCAGATGGCGAACCCAGAAAATAACTTATCTGAGCACTGGAGGAGTCCAGTCTTCTTCAATTACTGAAGGACAGTGAGAATTTGAATGGCCTCAGAACTTAGCAAGAGATCAGGGAACATTCCTGAGTCAGCCTCTGCCCTTGGCAGTCCATAGGTGTGACCTTACCCACTGGGTAATGCTCATTTGCTTGAACAGACTTAGTAGTCAAATCTGTGTAGGAATGCTTTTGTACTGAATCCCAGGCTTCAACAAAAAAAAGTCAAGAGCTTTACCATATAGTTCCACATGCAGTTAAATATGACGTAGATGTCCTGTGGCTTTGTCCATGTGGTGCTATCTGTATATATTTACCTTTTTGATACTTAGCCCATGACTTGCATACTTCACCCTCTGAGTTGAGTCTATATCTCAATCAAGAGTTCCTTGCATGCTTCGGCAGCTCTGGATCACATCCTCATAACATTTGTTTTCTCCATGGGCTAATATTTTCCGTGAAGTGCATCCAAAGAAAATATGAACCGCTGCACCTAAAAGAGACAGCAAGCTGCTGGCTTGTGTAACGCCAGGGTGAAGGGACCTTGACAGTGTAAGGCTGGAAGTCCCAGAAATCTATCCTCACAAGCCCTTTGGTTAAAAAGTAGTCAGAAAAACCCCATGATGCACTGGACCATAATAATATACTCACATCCAAAGTGTGTTCTTGACCATTTTGAAACTCCTTTTCTTGCATATATTTGTCTGGCTACGGCAGGCATTCTCAACCTATGGGCCGTGGACTAAACCCAGCCCCCTGACACCAATTCATCTGACCCCCGATGCCCTCGCCAATCCCAGAAGTGGAATTAAAATGTGTTCTGCGCATGCACAGAACATTCTGCGTATGCACAGTGTGCATTTTATTTCCGCTTCCATGTGGGAGAACCATGTAACCAGCCCAATCAGCAGTCCAGGAGGCATGGTCAGGCCTGCAACCCGAAAACCTTCAGAAAGTCTGTACTATGGTAATGGAGTAGACTGTACAGGCAGTGACTCAATGCTGAGTGTTGGACAGTGGTAAATAACCTGACTGCCTAAAGGGGACAACGGTTACAGGCAGATGATGTTTCCCCTCAGTGGAGGAAATGCCACTGGAAACCAACATATTGGGCCCAATGGCAAAATGAGCGGAGGAGGCACTCAGATTCCCAACGGTCATGGAAGTGGAAGAGGCTATGCCAGATGGACTGGCTGTGAAGGTGCACCTTGTCAATATCTTCAAGGCTGAGGCAGTCCATTGCAATCCCGGTGTCAAATCTTGCATGTGTTTTTATGGCCTGTTGATAATGAGACTGCCATGTGTTCATAATGTACAGCATTATCCACAGATCTGAATCTGGAGCAATGCTTACAACCTAGCTGCTAGCAAGCAATGACTAAAACAGTGTATTTCTCTTAAAAATAATTTTCTAGCTTCTGATTAGTTAGTCATGATTAGCTTAAATCCCATTAGATGGAATAGGCAATTGGTTTATTTTAAAAATGGTTAAGTCAGAATCCAATGCATTTCATCAATGGACTCAATTAGGGACTTCATTTTTCTCTGCAGCCATTGGTTCCTCTTGTGACCACAGCACACAGTTTGAGAATCACTTAAGGGAAATAGATGCTCTGTGCTATAATGTTCCATTGTACACACTAAGTGCTATATTGTTACATTGCACACTAACTTTTAAAGCGCCCGGGCTCAGTGAATACCTTCAGTTGAAAGTGTGTTGTTGAATTCCTTCCAACAGATTGTAGCTTCCTTTACTGTAGCTACCATTAAGGCAGTGAACTAAAACCGAAGAGCCAGAGTCAGCTCTAAAATGATTATTAGAGGAATGCGACTTTTTAATTTAAGGTTTCAGCAGGCAAACCATGCATCAGGATTCAACAGAGCATTGGATTTTTGTATCAATGTCATTCACAATCAAGGTTATACTATTAGGGATTGTTTTCCCCTCCTTCTAGCAGAATTCTATACAGTATCTCCTTATTTTCAAGTGCCATACTGTTTAAGAATAGGGAGCATACAGTACCATTCCAGGAGAGGGGGGGGACTCTCCTTAGTGTTTGGAGATAGTTTGCTGGTGAGTCTTTCTCCTAACCCAGGGATCAGCAAACTTGGCTCTCCAGATGTTCTTGGACTTCAATTCCCAGAAGTCCTGATCAACAGGCATACTGACTTGGGCTTCTGGTAATTGAAGTCCAAGAACACCTGGAGAGCCAAGTTTGCAGATCCCTGTCCTAACCTAAACACAACAGGGGCCAAATCATAGACAGGTAACTTTCTGTCCTGCCTCTAAAGCAGTTGTTGCTAATCCACTGTGTGGGTCATAGCCTGTTTTCGGAAGCATCCATTCCGCATGGTAGAGAAGTCTTCCTCTGTGCCTATATGTTTGTAGAAAATCATATATCATGTAGGCCTTTCCCACATTGGCCTATATAGCTATAGCTTTACTGTATTTATGAAGCACCATCATTCTGTCTGTTTGCTGGATTTTGAGAGGATTGAATCACAAATATAAAAATTACCAAAATATGTCCTTCTACCATTGAGATGGGCAACATTGTTAGATTTCAACTCCCATCATCCACTAACAACTGGCTTTAGTGATTAGAGAAGAAGGGATTTCTGGAGGATTGTAGGTTGCCTAAGCTTGTCCTATATGAAGGACCTTTTCCTCATTCTATCTCCCTGTACAATGGGTACACAACTACAATGCCTTACTTTTTTTTTACACCAAGTCCTTGCTAGGATTCCCTGTTGTCACAATAAGATGTCAACAAACGATGGAAAACACGAAGTAAACTAGACATTCAATGACTACAACAATTAGCAAACAGTCTTTGGGAAAGCATCGTGGCAGACTTGCACTGGAAAAAATGCTTTATAATTTTACAACAGGGATTTGGGCATCCATGAGGTTCACTGGAATACTTGTAAAGCTCTTGCTATGCCTTTACTTTCGTTGACTCCCAACATCATAAAAATATAGGAGTAATATGAAGTCAAGGTCATGGGGTGAACCCATCTCAAACTAACACTAGAACTTCCTGATGCAGTACTTTCTCTTTTATTTATACGTGGCATTGTACTAGTGACTGTCCAACGATTATGGTGGTGGTGGTGGTGCTGATACGGACAGCAACAACAACTACTGAACGTATCGAACATATTACCTTGTAAAATTATAATGCAGCTCCATGAATGAAAGTCTGCCTACGATACTTTCCCAAGAATTATGTTTGTTAACTACTGCAGTTACTGAATGTTTCCTTTCTTTTCCATGTTCCATCATTTGTTTAGAATGTAGCAAAGCTAGTTTTGTGCAACGAATGATGTAATCTATAGTTACACAAAGGAATAAGAAAAGTAAGTAAATGAAGGTACAATAAAGGTAAATAGTCACAACATAACTTTTTGAATATTATGGGTAACATCTCCTAGTTTGTTTCAATTGTTATTCTTCAAGGGCATTTAAAGACATTTGCTTTGTGTGTCTTCTTCCTTCTTCTGCCGTATCCAAATATTGGCGAACATCATGGTGATCTACCATGAAGGCTGTCCTGAGAATATAATGCAGTGGCCTTTCATCTGCCTTCCACATCGCAGCATGTCTCCTGTACCACTGATCCAGCTCCATGAGTCACTTTCTGGTCTGAGCCCTTTTGTCACACAAAGTCCTCATCGCCCCAAGCCAGTTATTGATGAAGCTGCTGCCCTCCATCAAGATGGATTCAAGTAGGATTTAATCCACTTGGGGACCACTACCTTTCCACGTAGACCTCAGGATTGTCAGGTTAGTTAACTACCCCCTGACACCCGGCATTGAGGCACTGGCAGTATGGTCTACTCCAGTGTTTCCCAAATGCTGGTTTTTGGACTTTAATTCCCAGAAGCCTAAGTCATTTCCCCAAAGCACTGATCAGCCAATGTACTGACTTAGGCTTCTGGGAATTGAAGTCCACTAGTGGGCTGTGTACCCTTTGTTGGGATTAATTACCATAGCAGGATAACCTGGCCAGACTGATTCTGTGTCTGGTGCAGAAAAAAACACACCATAAAAATTTCAGAACTATAGGTCAGGATTCTAAAAAGAACGTTTCAAAATGAGGTCTGCAGTCTCAAGCAGTGTAAAGTTTCAAATTCTACTCCTGGAGGTGTGAATTAGAAATTGCAAGTAGATAAATAGGAACCACTTCAGGAAGATAAACAGTGTTCCGTGCACTCAGGTGTTGAGGCTTGCCTCCCACATGTCCACGGAAACATCTGCAGAGCCAGACAGAACTGGCTCTTTGGCTATAAACAGAGATGAGCACTGAACCCTAATGTTGGATATGACTGGCTTGCTTACCTTTACCTAATAACAGAAGATCCCTGATAGGTATTCAAATTTACTGTGAAGTTTGGCCCTGTTTGGTTGCAAGTAGTTAGTAAAGGTAAAGGTCGCCCTTGCTCAAAAGCCAGTCATAGCTGACTCTAGGGTGCCTTGCTCATCTCCATTTACAGCCAAAGAGCTAGTGTTGTGTGTGTTTGCAGACGTTTTCATGGTCATGTGGCAGGCATGATTTGATCACCCACCCAGTCACATGCCCATGCCTACAGAGTGCACCGCGCCCACAGAGTCCACCGCGCCCACAGAGTAGGCCATGCCCACAGAGTAGGCCATGCCCACCATGTGGTAGTAAAAATATTTGGAGCCCACCACTGCAGAGGATCATCATCCTTGTGAAGGCATCATCTATTTGAAGGGCTGGTCTGGTTTAAAGATGTAAAGAACTACAAGGAGAGAGAGACAAAGCCTCTTGATATTGTCCATTCACAGTTTGCGTCCTGATAGCAGACCCAGCATGCATCCAGATTGCCTAACCACAGTCTTCTCAACTAACAGGATATTCACCATCATTCTCTATAAATTATAAATAATTGTTTCTTATTTTGCATCTGTCCATACAAAGTAGCCTGTGCAATTTTATACAAATCTGTGAAGAGTATTTATGAGATACATGCCTAACATCACAACTTTTATTACAATAGTCATAAAACCTCTTTGACACTCCTCTGAAACAATAAATGGGGAGGTATTCTGTGAGATCCCCAGCAGGATTTATTCATCCAGCATTTCTTGTAAATGCCATCACCAGCTACTGCCTGCAAGTTACTTAGAATAGCTTAGACACACAGAGTTCAGAATGTCCTACATATGTTACTGACCAGTGATGAATTGCACAGCAGAAAAAGAACAGAATTATAACTGCTGCCAAAGAAAGGTTGAGTGGGACCTTTCTTATTTTTTGAACTTTCTTGACCTTTCTTGTTTTTCAGCAGATTAAAAACAATAATCCAGCACTATAGCCACTGTTTCTCAATCATCAGTCAACAGGTTTTGGCCAGCAGGAGAACTTATGTAGACTGCTTTTTCCCACATTCCCATTGCAAGTGAGGAACTTGGCGCTGAGCCTGCCAACAGATTTTAGCTCTCATAAAACGGCAGAACATTTTTGGTGCCTTAATTTATCATGCTGACAAACTAAGTTTACAATTTCTCCTCAGGTGCTTAAAAGAGAGTTAGCACTGATTCTATATCTGGAGGCAGAAATGATGACATTGTGGCTGTCCTACTTTGGGCACATCTTGAGATGGCAGGATACTCTAGAAAAGACAATAATGCTGGGATGGGTGGAAGGCAGCAGGAAAAGATGAAGACCAAACACAAGATAGATTGATTCCCCTAGGTCAGTGATGGCGAACCTTTTAGAGACCGAGTACCCAAACTGCAACTCAAAACCCACTTATTTATCACAAAGTGCCAACACAACAACAGGGGAGGAAGGAAACACTCCCATTGGGCTGCTGGGCAGAAGGGTGGGGCAAACTTTGTGCTAGGTGGAGGGAGGAAGTGCTCTCATTGGGCTGCTGGACAGAGGGGTGGGATGAATTCTGTGCTGGGGGAGGGATGAAGTGCTGCCATAGGTTCACCATCATTGCCTAGGTGAACCCACAGCCTCAAGTCTGCAAGAGTTTACAACACCAAGGCTGTTGAGGACAGACTATTTTGGAGATTGCTCATTCTCAAGGTTGCCATAAATCAGAGATAAACAACAACAACAATCTATCATGGTAGAGGCAAGATTGGAGAGAAGTGCATGTGGGATTTTGTGCTATGTGCCAAAACTGCATGTTGGCTTTTGGCTACTTAAACATTGTCATGACTGGCTACCAACTACTGCTCTGTCTCAAGTTGAGCCAGCCTGATCTATATTTGTGCAGTGGTACCTATCTCTTGGAAATTGCAATCATCTGCATGTCTATTTAGGAATAAGTCCCACTGAGATCAAATGGACTTACTATAGTGGCATAGCATGGGAGGCAGGGGGGTGGCCTGCCCTGGGCAGCACTTTTTGGGAGTGGCAAAATGTCACTTGGGCATATGGGTGTTCTTGGACTTCAATTCCCAGAAGCCCTAGAGGCTGCTGTGGGGACGAGTGCTGGCATCTTGGGCCCCGCCCAGGGGGCAGCAAATTTGGCTTCACCCCGGGCGGCCTTAATCCACGCTACGCCACTGATTTACTATCCTCAAATAAGTCCTTTGCATGTTTGGAGATGAGTGAAAGTGTGAGAGTGACCCATGAAGGTGCAGATAGGATGAATTTAAACAAACAGAGCAGCATGGACCTTCCTAGCACAACACTTTGGAGTCATAATTTTACTTATACACTACCAGCCACACACACAAGGCAATTAATTTTTCAGTCTGTGACTTAAAACATAGTTGGGAAGTCCACAACCCATATAGGTTACCATTTCCATTTTGCGAAGTATCTTTGAAAAGGGAAGATACAGCCTAAGTGAATTTACAATTATAATGTCTCTAACACCTCTAGGTTAATGACGATTTGTGTGCAAAAGATTGCAAAGGATTAAAGTGAGCACTGTTGCTACCCACTGGTGCACAAGATCCATGAAACTGCTTTTCATGTACATTTTCAGCGTGTCTACGAGTCCTGGACCAAATCCTATGGTTCAAATTATGATCTGTTTTACCTTCCAAACATGTTAAAATTGGCAGTTGTGAACACCCAAGAAATCCATAGTGGCTATTTCATCAAGGCAAATGGACCATTGCCCAATGTCGGGCTCAGACGGTGATCCAGCCTTGCCCATCTCCTTTCTTCAGCTGAGAGTAAGGGCCATGTTTGTACTCATCTCTGGCTATGTGTATTTATGAGTGCTTGTTTGTCTGCTTCTCTCTGTGTGTATATACTGATAGCCACTTTTACCTCTGGGTTTGCTCGTATTCCTAGCTCCATCCACAGTACTGAGCTTTTCATTATACCCACAGAATAACAGCAATATCAATTACACTTATATACCACCCCATAGCACTTAGTGCAGTCTCTGGGCGGTTCACAGGCTAATTAGCATTTTGCCTCCAACATGATGGGTGCTCATTTTACCGACCTTGGAAGGATGGAAGGCTGAGTCAACCTTGATTCCTGCCAGGATGAAACTAAACCCAAGCCACTACCACAAACCAAAGAGCTATCTCACCACTTTTCACACCACATGACTCATGATATAATTGTTGCTGTTATATGCCATCATGTTGCCTCCATTTATATGGAGACCCTATGAATGAGAGATTTCCGAAATGTCCTGTCCTCAAAAGCCTTGTTCTGCAATTGTAAAGTCAAGGCTTCAGGGAATCAACCCCTCTCCTATTCCCACCCCCTTCCTCTTTCCTTGCTGCATTGAACTTTTCCTAGCATTATTGTATTTTCCAGAGAATTTTGACTCCAGTGTATGGAAATCTCAGTCTTGACATGTTTTCCTCCAGAGATTATTCAGGCTTGATTTGCTCTAGGACTCACTTGTTTGTCTTTCAGGCAGTCGAGAGTTATTAGCAAAGCTTCACTTCAAACGATTCAATTGTTTCCCCTGTCAACCAACACCACGGTCCAGCTCTCATGTCAATGCATGGTGACTGGAAATTTAAGAGTTTAGATGATCTTGGCCTTGGTCTCCAGTGATATATCCGTGTATAATATTTCTGGTCTTCATGAAATGTTTGTATAAACATGCCAATGGGAGAAGGAGAGAAGAAATGAGAGAGGTAGTGAACAAGGGATAGAATTCATGAGTAGAACAAACATTTAAGTCGAAAGGCCCTTCTACTTGGTCCTTGAACCAGCCTTAGTTACTGTGGTGGATTGGGATTTTACTGTTCCAGGTTCTATTCCTCACTGAGCCATGAAGTTTAGTGGTGACCTTGAGCCATTCACCATCTTTTAGTCTGAAGTAGATCCCCAGAGTTTGCAGTGAGGACAAAATGAGGAGGAGGAGAACCATGTATAATATCTTGAGGTCACTGGAAGAAAAGTAGGCTCTAAGTGTAATGAGTGAATTAATAAATGAAGAGTTGTCTACTTGGGATTCATTGACCAAGAAGGATAGATATATAGTCCTGCAATTTTAGATCTTCAAAGTGGTGATGCATGTAGCAGTATGAGGTTCAGTGCCTGGTTACTGCCTCAGGGTAGCAAGTAAGATGGAAGTAAGGGTTTGTGCACATGCCAAGAGCACTATGATGGAGCAAATGTGGTGCAGGTTTCACTGGGAAAAGGTACAGTGACTACTATTGCATCAATTTTTGCACTGAGTACCTGCTTAGTTTTCATAAGGTGACAGGTTCAATGTATGGCATTCTATTGGACTATTACATTCGCAACCTATGGCTCATGGGTCAGATCTGGCCCACTGCACCAAATAATCCAGATCCCAACCTTGCTCCAGCAGCTGCTACTGCCACCGGAATCAGCCGTGGACTCATTTACAGCTGTAGTAAACACGTTTGTGACAGCTGTAAATGAGTCTGCAGCCATCATAAACACATTTACATCAGCCACAAATGAGTCCATGGCTATCTTAGATGCATTTACGATAGCTACAGATGGATTTTACAGCAGTGTTTATGGCAGGGGAACCGCCAGTCTGGCCTGCTCAGCTGTCTGAGGGGGTGTGGTCCGGCCATGGCTTGAAAACATTGAGAACCCCTGCTGTAGGTTAACACACAATAGCTTCTTGTCAACCCAGTTAGTAATCACATTTACAACTACTGTATTATGTTTTTATAGGAAAATATAATAACACATCACTGGGTCTATTTTGCTGTCAACTTTGTCTATATCTTAGATTCAATGGAATCTGGTCTGTTTAGAGTTGCTTTTGCTTAATTGATTGGTAGACTTGATCGTTCTTGCATAAGGCATTGAAAGGTCATATTGGAGGAAGAATCACACATGCACATACAGTACACACAAATGCACTGTGGCTCTTTGTTGAAACATTCTTTGGATATTTAATCTATGAACCACATTTCTGAATGTGATGCTTCACTCTGAACAAGCCTGTTGTTTTGTCTGTCTTTTATTTGCACAACGATACCCTATCTCTGCTATTTGTCTTAGGCAAGCATTCCAGAAAGCAGTTTAGTAAAATAAGTAAACCTGGATTCTGACAGTTCTCATGTTGGAATTCAATAGGTCAGGAAAGGACAGAGGAGGACACTGGCAAATGAGTATTAAAAATATTTGCTCACTTTAAAAAGATTTATTGTATGCCAAGCAGATGATTTATGAGAAGACAATAGCCAGGACAGGCTCAGAGCCTAGATCACAAAGTTTTCTTGCACAGGGTAGGGAAGTTGTTCTTCTTGTCATCTTCATGGCTCTGTCCTCATCTATGAATCACAAGACAAGGCAGCAATTACCTTTAGTGGTGCAGACTGACCAAGACATCTGCTACCAGTCCTGTTGGGATGGTTCAGTGATGGTCACACAAACTTCAATTAATGCTGAATGGTGGTGGATGGTGTTCTCTGTAGTTTGTGAGCCATGTCTTTCTAGCTCCCAAGGCTGACAAATAGAGTTGACAAGCCCCCCTGCATGCACAGAGAAAAAGAAGCACGTGCATGCACGCATGCATGCACACACACATGCTAGCAGGCATTCACTGGGACACTCCCACACTCCTAACCCCACAATTCAACAACTTTTTCTTCTTCTGCCATATCTGAATCTAAATATTGGTGATCCTCATCAGCCACGAAGACTGTCCTGAGGATATAATTTAGTGGCCTTTCATCTGCCTTCCACATCACAGAATGACACCTGTACAACTGATTCAGTTCCACGAGTCACTTTCTGGTCCTGAGCTCTTTTGGTACACCAAGTCCTCAATAGCCCCAGGCCAGTATTAATGGAGCTGCTGTCCTAGTAACGTCTCATGGATTTCAGCTGCCCGGGGCTTAAGCCAAATTTGCCACCCACTGGTGGACGCTGGCGCCCGCTCCTGCTAGGGATTCTGGGAATTGTAGTTCAAGAACACCCATAGCCCAGAATGTGCCACCCGGGGCTGGCTGCCCCCCTCCCCCGTGATGCCACTGCGCTGTTCTCCATCAAGATGAATTTGAGTGGGAGTTAATCCATTTGGGGACCATCACCCTTCCTTGTGGACTTTGGCACCCAAGGCTGTTAGTCCTCAGGGTTGTCAGGTTAGTTAACTGTTGCCTGACACTCAGCGTTGAGTCGCTGGCAATTCAACTAAGGACCAGAAATATACAGTTCTCTTCCACTGTAGAAACATTCCTACTTGCTACTGCATTCCCCTGTGCAATTTCAAAGCTGGGCAACTGGATTTACTTACCCTCCTTCTTTCATTTTCTTCCCCACCCCACCTACACCAGGTATGAAACTGACAGTTTTCAGGAAGGAACATAGGTGAAGGCCTTGAACCTCCTCAGAAAGAAATTTGGAATAGGTTGCAAAACAGCCTGAGCCAAGGACAAGACAAGGCCCCATTTACTCTAATAGGACAGCCTCTACTGAGCCTGAGGGGATAATGTTTTCTAAGAACTGAGACTGGAGAAATAGCCCTTGCCACTTTCAGTACAAGCCTACTGTTTTCTGTCCCCAAGTGAACTCACACAAACCAGTTCTACAGGGTTTTTTAAAGCATGATTCATCTTCGGCTGGAAGGAATACATCAGTGGTGGTCCAGAGCAGTGGCTCCCAAGAAGTTCTTGGCCTATGACCGCTACCATCTCTGCTCCTATAGGTCATGTTGGCAAGTAATTTATTGCTTAATATTATGGTCCAAACATCCATGTAGGACACCAACTGATGGCTGAATTTAGTCACCACTCCTTATCCTGTGTTATTTTTTGCCTGTCTTTTCTTTATTGTTGTGTGTCATGGCAGTTCTAACAGTATCGGCTTCCAAACATATCTCCCCCCCCCCCCGGCCCCAAACTATCATCCTAGAGTTTGTGCTTTCACAAGATGCCTTGCAATCATTCATCCACAGTAGTTGAGGTTCCTGGTTTGGGAGAAGATTTGTATTTGTTTGTATTTAGACTTTAGATAAGAGGTGCCCAAACTATGGCCTGGAGCCGGATGCGGCCCCTGATGCCAAGTCATCCGGCCTGCAAAGCCCTCCTTGCTCCTGGAAGCGGAAGTAAAACATGTCCCTACGGGCACGTTTTACTTCCACTTCCAGGAGCAACGAGGGCTTTGTGGGCCAGCTGAATTGGCATCTGGGGGCCTCATCCGGCCCCCAGGCCATAGTGAACAGCTCCCTGAACCACATGACCGGCCCACTGCCTGAAAAGTTTGGGCACCCCTGCTTTAGATGTTACAGCCAGGAACAGCTTTTACACCACAGATTACTGTCTCTAGCATTTCTTGTGGAGTTATGGCTGGTGCCACCATCATTGGCAGGTAAGTCATAGAATCATAGAACGACTAAGTTGGAAGGGGCCTATGAGACTCAACACAGAAATCCAAATCAAAGCAGATCTGACTGATGTTTGTCCAGTTTCTCTTGAATTTTCTCCAGCGCTGGAGCGCTCACTACTTCCGGAGGTAATTGGTTCCATTGTCATACTGCTCTAACAGTTTAGAAGATTTTATTGATATTCAGTTTATGTCTGATATCCTTTAAGTTTGAGCCTGTTATTACATGTCCTGCTCTCTGGGATGATCAAGAACAGATCTTACCCCTCCTCTTTATGACTGTCTTTCAAGTATTTGAAAAATGCTATTATATTCCCCCTCATTCTCATTTCTTCAAGGCTAAACATATCCATTTCCTTTAGTCTTTCCTCATAAGGTTTGGTTTCTTGTGCCCTGATCATCCTTGCCGCCCTCCTCTGAACTTGTTCCAGTTTGTTAGCATTCTTCTTAAAGTGTGGTGACCAGAGTGGGATAAATACTCTAGGTGTGGTTTTTTATCTGATATGTCAACACAGACTGAAATTCCCTCTTTTTTAAAGATACAGAAACCCCATTAAAGCAACAGGAACTAAGAACGTGCAATTATTATAGGCTTAAAAACCCTATACTGTTTTGTATTTTACATACACATCCTTTATATCAAGGGTGCACAAGCTACAGCCCATGGGCCAGATCTGGCCCATGGCACTAATTAATCTCGCCCACACCACCTGCGCCGCTCCAGGAAGTGGAAGTAAAACATGTATGCACATGCACAAAATGTGCCACATGTGGACAGAACGCTGCTGTAAATGACCTGCGGATGTCATAAACGTGATTATGACAACTGTGGGTCATTTCTGACAGTGTTCTGCGCATGCACATTTTACTTCCGCTTCCAGGTGGGAGGAACCACGTGCCCGGCAAGCTCAACCACGTGACCGGCCCGCAGCCTGAAAAGTTTAGGCACTCCTGCTCTATGTCCTATCCAGAAAGTAACCAGATCCAAATTGTAGCTGTGAAACCTGGCTATATCATTTGTACCCAGACCATGGCGTTAAGACTTATTATTTCACTTGCATTAAAATGTAGTAAACAATCCTTTTCTTGCTCATTTTGTTGGGTGGGATCATAGATATTCACCCCTCAGTTCTATTCTGTTTGTAGGGTTGGCCAAATTTCAAAACTGGGAGTCTGGGGAGTCATATTTCCTCCTGCAAATTATTTTATTCACACATCCACACACAAAGTTTGATTATTTTATCAATTTTCTATGCAAAATTGAATTCTCTGGGGATTTTTTTTAGTACTATGGGATATTAGATAAAGGTGTTTTTTTTTAGTGTAACTGATTGGCAGGTGTCCATTGATTTCTCCATTGACTTCTGCTCAAGCTTAGATATCGAACAACCCTTTGCTTCTGTGTATCTGTTTCTGTTTAAGAAAAAGCTGGACTAAATAAGGCATTAATGATAACACACATGATGTCACTCAGGCCAGTTCTAATATTCTCATTTTCTATTCGATCGAGAGAAAACAAACGAGCATATTGTTCTGAATTAATTTTCTCCATTCCTCCCCTCCTACTATACTGTTCTACCCAAACCTCCTCTTTTGCACACATAATCTGTCTCCCCCTCTCCCTGGCCCAATTTCACTTTTATTCCAGGCTTTGTCCCTTCAGATCGTTATGGCACATCAATTTTTCCATTGCTCCGATTATGTAATGCTAGATCAAGTAACCTCTAGAGGCCATCTGTTATGTTTCCCTAATGGCCAGAGGGAGTATCACTTTCGGAGTGATGCAAAGAGCTATCTACCCCCATGGCAACCTCATTACCACTCCAAGGCATCTCACAGGCTTAGCTGGGGAAGGATCAACAACTGACCAGACAGGATTAATTTTGAGGAATCTTTTAAGGGAAATTTTGCCCTCTCAAGCCAGGGATTGGCTTGGGCAGTGAGGTATCACACTGCACACAGGCTGGGGCAGGGGGCAGAGCCCCACCATAGTTAAGCAACATGGAGGAGGGGCCTGGCCACTTGCTTATCTGCTGTGTCTTAAGTCCATGCTCTTACTCTGTTCGCCGGGCAGATTCAGCAAAACACATTGATGGCAGAAGGCTGCCATTGGGGCTTCCAGAGCCACCCACCCCTGCAGCCAGTGGTGGGCTTAAAAAAAAATTACTACCACACTGTAGGCGTGGCCTACTTTGTGGGTGTGGCCTACTCTGTGGTTATGGCCTACTCTGTGGGCATGGCCATGTGACTGGGTGGGCAATCTAGTCATGCCTGCCCAGTGGTGGGATTCAATTTTTTTTACTTCCTCCTCTGTGGGAGTGGTATGGTGGGTGTGGCCAGGGGGAAAGCCCTGCATTCAGTGGCGGTGTGTACGGGGAGCTAGGGGGGGCGGGCCCCAGGTGGCGCTTTTTGGTCTATGTTTGTTCTTGGACTACAATTCCCAGAAGTCCTAGTGGGAGCGGGAGCCAGTGTCCACCTGGGGGCGGCAAATTTGGCTTCAGCTCCGGGCGGCTGAAATCCAAACGATGTTACTGCCTGCATTGTACCCGAATTAGGACTACTTTATTTCAAAACTTGGCTGGGTGGGGCCAGCCAGAATTTCTGCTACCGGTTCTGGCGAACTGGGGCAAACCTGCTGAAGCCCACCACTGTCTGCGGCATGGTTTGGGACATCCCTGGCCTGGAACCCAGGGGCTTCCCTAAAAGGGCGCTGGACAGGGAGTTATTAGGGTGTCTAACCCTAAAAAAAACTATATACAGTATGTTCCCACTCACCTTCTAATTTCAACTCTCCTCTGGGAAATTGAACCCCAACCTTCTGCTTACAAGGTAAAATTTCAATCTCTAAGCCACAGCAGCTTCATGACCAGTGAAACTGCTTTTGGCCATCTTATGATAGAGAACTCTGTGTTAACCAGAGAGGATATCATTGCTTAAAAAAAAAATCAGGTTTAAAAAAATCCTCAGTGGATAAGTGGTTAGTGTTTTTGACTATGCCCTAAAGGTACCGAGTTTGATTCCTGCTTAGGACTTAATTTTTAAAAAATATATATTATTATAAATATAATTACAATTATAATAAATAATAATAATAATAATAATAATAATAATAATAAAATTACTGTTCCATGTTGTATATTTTCTTCAAACAAAGGGTCTCTCCTGAGGCAGAGTTTGATTCCCAGTTCGGGCTTCTATAGCCCAGATTTTAAAAGCAATGATATCCTCTCTGGTTAACAAAGAGTTCTCTGTTATAAGATAGCCAAAAGCAGTTCCATTGGCTGTGGGGCCACCATGGTTTAGAGGTTGAAAATTTGCCTTGTAAGCAGAAGGTCAGGGTTCAATTCCCCAGGAAGGATGATGGGAAGATGTATAGAGACAAGGCAGGAGGAAGGCACCCATCCTTCTGGTGTCGCCACCCAGCCCCTGCTCCCCCTTGATTTAAGCCCTGTGTAGCACTGGCTTGGCTTCTCCCTTCCTGCCCTTTGGTTAAGAAAAAATAAATAAAAATATAGCTCTGACCACAGGGATGGAGATTGCTGGGGTGGAGTGCAGCAGTGCCCAATTGCCCAATATCCCAGCACACCGCTGCCGGTACCGGTCCACAGCCTGGTGGTTGGGGACCCCCGTTTTAAGGGACATTTTGCCCTCTTAAGCAAAGGATTGGCATAGTAAAATTGGCATTGTTGGTTGGTTGGCCTGCAGGGAACACATGAAATGGGTCATTTGACATCCATTCTGAGCCAAATTGATGCATTATGTAAACTGATTTATTTCGGCTATTGCTCCCCATAGTGTAGTCCACATGGTACAATAGCTGTCCACTCTCTACCCACCCCCTGCAACAGACTTGGAAGGAACCATTCATGGAGTTATGATTCAAACAGTAACTTTCCTAAATGCTTGGTCTGCCGTGCATAAATGCAGTCAACTTGCCTCTGAATTCAGATGGAATTGCACAAGAAGCCTTCGTTTCATCGTGGCTCTATCTCGACCTGGCTTGAACTTGCAGTGACAACCTGGGGGCCATTACTTTTGAAATGTTGGCAAAGCTTGTGTATGGCTAGCTAAGAATAGCTCATCTCTTTTCTTCAGGTCACGGCAAAAATAATAGAAGTACTGTACTGTAATCTGGATGATATCCTTCTGAAGCAGCTATCTACTCAGAAAACAGGGAGAACATTAATGGGTGATTTTAGGTGCAATTGTTTGCATATATACTTAAAACTAAGTCCTGTTGAGTTAGATGCCGGTGGCTTGCATTTAAGTGTGTAAATTCACAATATTTCATCCTGAAATGCAGGTTTTAGAGTCCATTCCTTGGTTGCCAGGCTTTAGACCAGAAATTCCAGGCCATGGGATACTGGCAACCATACATTTTCAACATGTTAACAAGTACTTTCATCTGTCGCATGCTCTTTCTCATGCTTCTCAAAACATTAGCCTTTACATTCATCTCAGATTCTGTACATTCTTTGCCTTTTACAAGGACACCCCCACACACCATTTTGTAAATGTTTCATAAAGATCCATCTCCTGTGACGTCACAAAGGCCTTGGACCTGAGCAGTGATGGGATGATACCGGGTCGGCCCGGTTCCACCGACCCAGTAGTTCCCATCACAATTGGTTCACTGGGGGGGGGGGTGTTAGAACCCCAGGAGATCCAGTTCTGAAATTTTTTTCCAGGCAGCCAAAATGGCTGCCCATTACTGTGCATGCATCAAACGTGTATTTGACGCATGTGCAGTAAGAAATAGAGGTTTGACTCAATTTTTAGGTGGCGGGGGCCTTTCCTTGCTGCGGCATGCCATCAGGCCAGTGCGCCGATGCGCTGCTGCACCATTACGGGTAGCTATTTTGGCTGCCTGGAAAAAATTTTTTAAGTGGCTGCGGCGGCGGCCTTTCCTTGGCGCGGAGCCAGGCCGTTGCGCCGGCTGCGCCACTGCTCTGCTGCCTCTTCTGCTCCCGGATGAGGGTAAGTGACCCAGGTTTTGTGTTTGGGGTGGGTAGATGGGTGTTTAGGTGGGTGAGTGTATTTTTATTTTATTTATTTTATTTATTTATTTATTTTATTTTTTAAATTTATTTACGGGTTTGTGTTGTGGTTGGGTGGATGGATGGGTGGGTTGAGGGGTGTGTATGTGTGTATTTAATTTAATTTAATTTAATTTTTTAATATTTTTATTTTTAAGGCCCCGCCCACAACATCATGACATCATGACATCGGCTCCACCCATGACATCATGGTGTCATGACATTGGCCACACCCATGACGTCCGTGACGTCAGGGAGTGGTAGTAAAAATTTTATCATCCCATCACTGGACCTGAGGATGAACTGGCAGCTCTTACTAGAAGTGTGCAGTGTTGAGCTAGGGTCCAGGAGACTTGGTTTCAAAGACCCACTTAGTTAGCCATGGAAACCCACCAGAAATCAGCTATGGTAAATGCCTTTCCAATGGCTGATCTGATAAGGTATAGCTAAAGGTCTCCTTTGCTTGAAAGTCAGTTGTGTCCAACTCTAGAGGGTGGTTTCCATCTCCATTTACAGCGAAAGTGCCTGTGCTGTTTGCATCTGCAGTGGTTTCTGTGGTCATGTAGTAGGCATAACTAGATGCCAAAGCACACAGGTACCGAGGTGGTACCTATTTACCTACAGTTTTTTGCTTTCAAACTGCTAGGCTGGCAGAAGCTGCAACAGAAGATTGCTGACCTGCCGATCTTTTGTTCATCAAGCTAGCACCTTAACCACTAAGCCACCAGTTCCCAAAAAACCTACCGGTAATAGGGTCGCCATAAATCAAAAGCAACCTGACAGTACATTACATGCAACATCAGGATATCTAACTGGGAGTTTTCTTGCAAGGCTCCAGTCGATGGCTGATCTTCTGCTAGTTATGCAGCATCCTGTGGGTGGGTGCAGATGATTTCTTAGATTAACAGCAAGGACAGAGATTATCTGGCAAGCGAGTCCATGGCATAAGGTGAGAGTTCACCCACAGCCATTCAAAGCACTGCTGACTCTACTGCAGCATAAGCCTAGCCATAGGGATGAAGCCACTTGATTTGTTTAATGCCCTTTTAAGGCCAAATCTCGTTGACTAAATTGTAACGAGGTCAAGCTCTTTAGATGTTGCTGCTTAACAGAAATGAAAATGTCGCAGCTAAGTAATGCGTTCTGGGTCCAATTAAGGCTTTCCTCAAAATTACCTCTGATTTTTTTTTTTGAAACAGAAAATAGTGGCCTTCTGCTACTTGGAATAGCATAGACTTGGGGAGCATGGCGGTTAATGATTTAATTACTGGTTCACCTCCACGCAAGGGTTACTTCTGCATGATTAAAAAACCTGGTTTAGTTTTCCTCTCCGGGCTGTACAGTTACTTGAAGAGTCCAGAAATATTTTTGCTGTGAAAACAAAACTCAATACTGCCCTCTGTCAGAATCCAAGTGAAACTCTTCTGGAGAACGTTTTCCCTTTGTTTATCATCCTGTTATGACTCTTTAATGCAGGAGTTCCTGTCCTTTTTAAGACAAGGGCCGGGTCACGCTCCCTCAGACAGTTTCAGGAGCCAGATGGCCGTTTTGCCCTTCCTCCACCACATGGCACTTCCTGGTGTGGTAGAGGCACATGAAATGGCAGCACGCTGCATCTGGCCCACAGGCCACAGGTCAAGAACCCCTGTTTTAATGGCTCATTGAGAAACACAGAAAGAGCCTCCTCAAAGATTGTGGTATTTCTGACCCGCAATCGGGCATACCCTGGTAAGGAAACCTTCAGTTACAGGCTAATCTTTCTCACACTAGGTCAGACGAAGGGAACCGCAGGATGAACTTATCAAAAGGTGGCTTTATTTTGGCAGCTGCACATCTGGCCTAGATATGGAAGAAGAAGAAGACTGGCTCGTGTTGCTTTTTACCTAATCTCTTAACAATTGTTAGAGTGTGTGAATGCTTCTTCGACACTCAGAGGGATTGCAAGGCATATTGTGGCTATGTAACTTTAAGAGCTTGACACAGGAGCACAGAGGTGTGTGTACTTCGTCTTGCTGTGTCACGTCAACCTGTGTATGTAGTCCAGAGCTATTGAGAGCTTGGAGCAGCAGGAGCAGTTGTTTCCAAGGAGTGGCTTGAATGTTATTCCAGAGTTGCCTCTTGGAGCTGTGTTTGAGGACGGCTACAATGCTGTTTTAGTGCCACGAGCAGTGGTGGGTTGTCAAAATCTTCACTATCCCACCGTGACGTCATCGACGTCATGGGCGTAGCCAACGTCATGATGTCATGACATCGTGGGTGGAGCAAAAAATAAAATGAAATAAATTTTAAAAATGTCTGCACATGCGTCAAACCTCCGTTTGACGCATGTGCAGTTCTTTTTTTTTAGTGTGCATGTGTCAAACCTCTATTTGACGCATGTGCACTAAAAAATAGAACTGTGCATGCATCAAATGGAGGTTTGACACATGCACAGTTCCGGCAGCCATTTTGGCTGCCTGGAAAAACATTTTTGGAGGGGTCCGGAGAGGCGACCGAACCGGTCACCCGGGTTTTTACCACCACCCGGCAACCCCTCCTGATGGGCCGCCACTGGTTCGGGCGAACCGGTCCGAACCGGTAACATCCCATCACTGGCCACGAGATACCAGTTCATCGTTTGCAGATACAGTCAAACCTTGCATAAAGAGCGCCTCACTTAAAGAGTAACTCGCTTAAAGAGCAGAATTTTCTCTGAATGTTCGCTTCGGTTAACAAATTAAACCAGCCAAAAACTCGCTTAACAAATAAATTGGGGTTCACAATCCCCACCAGAAGTCACAATTGGTCACTTACAATGGTGTTTCACTTAAAGAGCAAACTCTCTTAAAGATCAATCCTGTAGAACACATTATGCTCTTTAAGCGAGGTGCAACTGTACTGTATTGGTTTTCCTTCAGTGCCTGCTCTGACTGCAAACTCAGCTGCCAGGTATGGAGAAAGGCTCCTACGCTCTTTGCCTTGCGGACTGAGTTCTGGTGGGTTTGCCTGGCAGGCTACTTTTGCCTTCAGGCAGCAAAGGACTTGGGTACGCCTCATCTGAGGGACAGAAGCTGTGGAACTTTGTTACTTGTGCTTACTGCTTGCCTGTGCCCATTTAACTGAACTGTATGAACTTGTATAGACCTATGCGCTACCCCAGTGAGTTTAACTGAGAACCAAGAGACTTGTGTTTCCCTATAAAAAGTTCTGCACTTTTACTTCTGAGTAACCCCCCATTGCCTCCACCACACCAGGAAGTCTATGTGGTGGAGGAAGGGCTGTCTGAGGGAGCGTGACCTGGGTCCCGGCTTTAAAAGGTTGAGAACTCCTGCCCTAGGTCTTTGTTTTTATTAAATGAATGTTCCTGCAATGTGTAACCCTTTCAAAACTGAGGGGCAACATGTTTCATTTTCATCTAGATTGCTTCTTCTACCAATGTTGCCTTGAGTAATGGACAGGGAGATAAATACAGGAAGTAAAACAAAGACCTAGTGATCAGATGACATGGTGTTATAGAGCTCTTCTCATCTATTTAATTTTTAAAAAGGAACAGGGATCACGTGAAGGAAAGATGGGTGGAGGTGGGATCACAAGAAGGAAGGAAATAAATAAATAAAGGGGGCTGCAGATTGGAATGGAATGACAGTTGGATCCAGTGGTGGGCTGTCAAAATTTTTACTACCACACCGTGGGCGGAGCCTATTTTGTGAGCGGAACCAACGACATGGGTGGAGCCTAATTTGTGGGCAGAGCCAACGGTGGGGTGGAGCCGATGTCGTGGGCGGGACCATGTGAACTGGTGGGCTGGGCCACAGTTAGTCCGCGGCAACGTGGTAAGGGGCTGCCAGTGAGGCGTCCGAACCAGACGCCTCAAAAAAAAAAGAAGTAACAATCTCGGGTGGGTTACTACCCCCCGGGGTGCCACCCGGGATTGTTACTACCAGTTCGGGTGAACCGGTGCAAACCGGCAACAGCCCATCACTGGTTGGATCACCAGTGTAGACTCTAAACTTCCAATTCAATGTGCAAGCCCGATGTAAGCACTCTTTACAATTCCAGTAGTAGTTGAGGCTGCAAATCGAACTACAGCTGAGCCAAATTGCTCTGACATGGCTTTCCAATGTAATCATACCCCTAGTCGGTTTTAAATATATCTAATAATGTGGTCATAGTATGCTAAATTAGCTTTCCTGAATCTGCTTCTCCCAGTTTGGAATAATATGATGGGAATGATAGTTTAACACCTCTAGAGAACCCCAGTTTGGTGAAGGCTGTTCTAGATTAGTAGCGTAAAGCATCCATGTGTATGTGTGTGCATCTGTACATGAGAGAGAGAGAATGAGAAACAGAATTTGAATGAGTACACCGAGTGGACTGTACATAACTTTCCTGCTTTCCATAGAATAGGAATTATAACCTTTCACTTTTCAGATGTTTTGGATTGCAGCTACCATAATCCTTTGCCATATTAAATTGGACTTCTGTGAGATGTAAGCTAATATGAACGGCCAAAAGCATTCCTTTGAACTTTGTAGGAGATGCCTGCTTGAGCATGCATGGACATTTTAAAAACATTCTTTATTCCCCTGCATTTTTAAGAGGGAGGAAAAGAAGTGGTTCAGAGTTCTGACCAGTATTAGACTGCCAGTCTGGGTGAGCATTGTACA
Organism: Furcifer pardalis; assembly: GCA_030440675.1. Lineage (NCBI taxonomy): Eukaryota > Metazoa > Chordata > Lepidosauria > Squamata > Chamaeleonidae > Furcifer > Furcifer pardalis. The sequence goes on along the minus strand of CP126897.1, from coordinate 65,768,809 downwards.
TCACTTTGATCCCCACATCTGCCACACCTGATGCATATCCCCGAAGCAGTGGTGGGCAGCAACAGGTTCGCACCACCCCCATGGGAAGGGAGTAGCAAAATTGGGTGGCCTCTGGGCAGAGGGGTGGCAAAATTGGTTGCCCTTCAGGCAGGGGGGGGAGTGAAATTGGGTGGCCACGCCCACCTCCCTGCCCTGGCCCATAAGGTTTTGTCCCTGCACGTGGTTCAAGGTTTCCCTTGCTCAAAAGCCAGTTATATCCAACTATAGGGTCCAGTGCTCATCTCTATTTACAGCCAAAGAGCCAGTGCTGCCTGGGTTTGCAGATGTATACATGGCCATATGGCAGGCATGACTAGATCACCCATGACTTAGGCTCCGCCCATGATGTAGGCTCCGCCCATGACATAGGCCCCACCCATGGTGTGGTAGTGAATTTTTTTGCTATCCACCACTGCCCCCAATGGTCTGTTTGTAGAGAGTGACATCTTCAAGGATAAGTCATCGGAGCCAAGAAGCCAGCACTGGTACCAACCACCTGGACTGGCTAACTGCACATTAGTCACACATTGCTACAGAGCACTAGGTCACTTCCTAAACACTTCAAAAAACAGGTTTCATTTGTACATTATTTTGGATGAAATGTACACAGAACCTGAACAGCGAATAAATGCAAAGGGGACATGAAAATGCACTGAGACTGTTCCCTCCATCCCTACTTTTAACATGTAGCAATTTAGTGGCAAGATTGAATTTTGAGAAAGCACACTTCACATGAACAAAGCAGCTAGAGATTCTCCTAGTAGATTAGAAGTGAGGTTTGAAGTTTAAGTACTCATTTGATTACTCTCATTTATAAAAGTTTTTATTTCACCCACAGATCTCTATTTCTATGATGTACGGTGAGGTACAAATAAAGCTTTTGATGGCAATGAAAAGATCATGAATAGCAGATCATGTTCAAATTGAAGATTTAAAAAGGTACTATTTTTTAGACTAAACCTCCCAGAATTTCCCTTCTTGCAATGGTTGCTGATAGGTGAAGTTTCTGGGATCTGATGCAAAACAATAAGAAATCAAACAAAAACCACAATCCTTACTCTGAAGTTGTAGTCCAAAAACAACTTTGCCAATCTTTGGTTCTAAACCAGATTAATATTAATAGATATTATTAAAGAATTGTTTTCCTCCAGTCAAGGAGCTCTGCAAATAATGCCAATACAGTAATTAGTAAGTTCCCATTCACTAATTCCTCACTAATTCTGTCATTGGTATCAGTCACTAGTGGCTTACATTTCTCCTCTGACTCCATGGTTAGCCTTGTCGGAAGGGTGATTCATGCTGTTAGATAAAGACTTCCTCTGTTTTTGCTCAGTTCTTTGGGCCATTTCAAGGAAATGCTCATATGTCGCTTGTCCTCCCACCTCATCGCCTACTTTTCTGGCTGTCATGAGGAACTCGACTCACAAGGAACTGTAAAAGATTCATGGTGTCAGTAAGAGATGCTGTCACTTTGTGGGGTGTGCACGTGTCTACCTGAGTGACAAAATAGCTGATGAAATTTTCCTCTTCAGAGCAGTGAGAAAGTAACTCAGAGCCAAGATCCACACCAAAGCAGCCCTTATTCTGCTATTAGTCATGTCAAATGGGAACATGTAGTATCTAGTCCTTCTAAGTCTCTCCAATTACCCAGTAGTAGTTTTGAACCCCTTCATTCTCACCTACCTAAACAAAATCTCACCAGCTTCCTTCATAACTAGCTTTTGTTGTGGTCATAAATTTCTGTTTTCCTCATTCTGGGACATACCTACAACAAACACACCTAGGAAATGTAAAGGTAAATGTTGCCCTTGTTCAAAAGCCAGTTGTATCTGACTCTAGGGTTCAGTGCTCATCTCTGTTTACAGCCAAAGAGCCAATGCTGTCTGCATCTGCAGACATTTTCGTGGATGCCTTGGCACCGGAGTGCAGGGAACGCTGTTTACCTTCCCACCAAAGTGGTCCGTATTTATCTGCTTGCAATTTTTTACTTTCGAACTGCTAGGTTGGCAGGAGCGGGGACAGAGACGGGTGCTCATTGTCGTACAGCACTCTGGTCTCAAACTGTTAACCTGCTGACCATCGAGTTCAGTGTCTTAACCACTTGAACCACCGCAGTCCCTTAGGAAATGTAGCCTTCTATAAATAACACTAGCATTGGGAGGTGAGAAAGGTTGCCAAGCACCATTGCTGCCCATAGTAATTGCCATCCAAGACCATTTTTTGTGGCAGTCACAAGAGGAAAGATACTATTGTAGAATGTTATTTCCCTTTTGTTTTTCTACAGGGCATGACTCTTCTCTAAAACAAAGTGGTCTCATTTTATTTTACCCAAATACAGTGTCTTATTTATTATTTATTTATTTATTTAGATTTATATTGCCGCCCACTCGGCGAGGCGACTCAGGGCGGCTTACAGTCAAAACAACAACAGTACAATAAAAATTATAAAATACAACCACATAAAACAACCAAACCAGAACACAAACTAACTCCCGTCAGGCCATTGTTGTGGGCCCAGAGGAGTAGGCAAAGTCCCCAGCCACTGCTAGGCCTTGGCATCTTCTTCCTCAGGCCATTGTTGTGGGCCCAGAAGAGGGGGCAATGTTCTCAGCCACTGCTAGGCCTTGGCATCTTCTTCCTCAGGTCTTCACAACCAGAAGTACTGTTTTTCCCCTGTTCAGGAACTGAGAATCCAGTTACTTTTTCTAGTGACCAATACAGTCCCAAAGAAAAACAGCAGAACATCAGCATGTCTACATTCTGGTAGAGAAGGAGTGAAATGAATTCTTCCAGCTCAAATTTTGATCAGAACAAAAGAATAATGTTGGGATAGTAACAGCCACTGTGCACTAGAGGGGAATATTACATGTAGGATGGCCAGTTATAGATAACCAAAAAGGAGGCCGTGCATTAAAAAAAAAGGGGGGGAAAAGGATGATACTATTTTACATGCCTACATTTGTGTTTGCTCATTTGCCGGGAAACTCTGATTCCCAATGGTCATGGAGGCGGAAGAGGCCATGCCAGATGGACTGACTGTGAAGGCGCACCTTGTCCAGATCATCAAGGCTGTGGCAGTCCATTGCAGTTCCAGTGTTAAATCCTGCATGTTGCGTTCCATATGTGCCACAGGAGATGGCTCTGTGATCATAATGTATGGGTCACTTCATGGCAAGCTGGGATCCACCTTAAGCAAATCCATGCCAGTGACATTTTTCCTGCTTCAGGAAAAAAATTCATTCTTGGATGCGAGTTGCAATCGTCGTCGACAATTTGTGTTTGCTAATACAGTAAAACCTCGCATAAAGAGTGCCTCGCTTGGAGACTAAGCAGAATTTCTCTGAATGGTCACCTCGCTTAACAACTAAAACCAACCAAAAACTCACTTAACAACTAAATCAGGGGTCACACACACACACAAAGTCACAATTGGTCACTTACAATGGTTTTTGTTTAAAGAGCAAATTTACTTAAAGAACAATCCTGTGGAACGCATTATGCTCTTTAAGTGAGGTACCACTGTACAGTGGAACCTTGGTTAATGTAATTAATCCATCCTCCAGGATGTTTCTTACAGCACAAATTACTTTAACTGAATTTCCCATAGGAATGCACTGAATGTAATTTCCCAAAGGAGTGCATTGAAAACCAAAATACTTTAACCAAAATGCGGTTTCCCTTAGGAATTTATTGAAAGCAAATTAATCTGTTCCAGAAAAAAATATATATCTGTAAACCGAGCCACTATTTTCTATGGATTTCCTTTTGTAATGCGATCTTTATATTAACCGAGTCGTTTGTTAACTGACGTTCCACTGTATATATGTAAGGGACTGTGGTGGCTTAGTGGTTTGGACACTGAATGTGAAGACCAGATGGTCGGCATATGTAGAAATGTAAAATTAGGGGGGAAATTGTAATTTAAACTTAATTAAAACACTTCTCACCACAATAGAGAAGGCTGTGACCAGATGGTCTCAGTGCTTGTTGAATCTGCTGTCCAGGTGCTACTAAATGTGAATGGATACCTTCAAAATGCTTGAACTGTCTACTTCTCGTTCTTTGTCTTTAAATCAGATATGGATAACACCCTGTCAAATACTGAACACCTTCCAAAGGAGGAGTAGCAGTTCTTCAAATGAGGACATTTGGCTACAAAAACTACAAGCCCATCGAGTTTCATATTTCCAAGCCAAGAAACACACGCTTCAACAGTATCCCGGAACATACAAATAAAGGGAGAATGAAATGGATTATGTTTCTTCTTGATCATCACTAAGACTATTGTTTATGAAATCTGGACCCATCACTCTGATACGAGCTAATTAGGTTATATGTTTGCAATGAAAAAAGAATGGAGAAATTGAGAGCATATATAGGCCTTTCCAGGCAGGACCTTAATTGTCTCAGGATGGTACCTGACGATGAAGCACGTAGAAGGGAAATTCTATCTTCCAACCATTCGTGCAAAGCTGTTACTTGGTGAAGAGAGTTGGAAAGGAAATTGGTTCCTGGAATATGGGGCCACTCTAGGGACACAAAGCTGTAGCAATTTCATTTTTCTGAACACGATTGCATGGCAAATGGCGTTGAAAGTGATTTCACAATTCCTTAGATGAAGTTAATGTCTGCCATTACAAATAAATGCAGCTAAAAAGGAGCGAGTGATTTATCTCATTGTCCAATAAGCCCCTTGAATTACAGGAAAGCAAATCACCAGAGAAAATCTGCAGCAGTAATTAAGTCAAGACAGTAATTAAAAATGTGTCTCAAGATAACCAATGTGTGACATCCCCGCCAGGCTCTACACTCTTATTAACACCCCCCTTCCTTTTTTTTTCTGATTTCAAGTAAATGGCAAGTTCCAGAGTTGCTATGGTTACAGAGACACCAAAAAGAAAGCTGTAATGAGCACTGCCGTTGTATAGTGACCTTGTCATTTTTGGAGTGTAGTTATTTAGTACACCTTGCATTGAAAATAATGATAGAAGTATTGTTTGGTTTACAATTATTTTTTGGAGGGATATTTTTCCAATTTAATTTTCAACTTTCAGAAAAATGTTCAAAGCATGTATTGATTTCTGGCTATTATACATAGAGGTTGTTGTCTCTAAAATAGTGTTATGTATCAATCCAGCTAGATAGATACCATGCTACCACTTCTGGAAGTCCCTGCTTCCTATCTGAGGTACACAGGTGGGGTAAAGCACCCTGTATCTTCTGCAAATCAGAGCTTGGAAGCTTACTTTTTGGACTACAACTCCCAAGAATTCCCCAATCAGTGTGTGTACCAGAGGCGTAGCTACCGCCGTATCTGCCGTATCAATTATACGGGGCCCCCGGGCCACGGGGGCCCCCAACGTGCGTAAGCAAAACAAATCTTTACCCTTCCTAAGGGCCCCCAAACAAATTTTTATACGGGGCCCCACGAAGGCACGCTACTCTTCTGGTGTGTACCCAGAGATTCTGGGAATTGTAATCCAAAAGAAGCAATGATTCAAGTCTGTGATTCAGGTGAAGCTAAAATATATTAGATATGGGTGCAACTACACTGCTCTATATGGTACCTTGACATTTAAATGTTGAATTATGCAACACAGAACATCACATAGCCCCCTTCTTCCTGCCTCTTCTCTGCCCTTATCATTGTTTACTTGTCTACCACTTTTGCTGATTAATGAAACAATGCATTTTGTAACAGGATGTCTCAAAGCTACACTAGTTGAGAAAATATATCCTCTTGGTATGTTCCACTTAAGATAAGGAGAGAGATAGCAATGGATGCCAAGAGAACTAAGGAAGACCCTTGACATCCTTTGAATGGATATGAGTCTCTAATCTGCCAACTCAAATCCAGAAAGAGCTTTATGACAATAACAAACATTATTGAGGATATTCAAGAGCAAAACCAAATTAGAAGACAGAGAAAGGAGCTCACTGGACAAGGAATAACATTAAAGGAGGATATATCTGAGGATTTCAACTTCCGCTACATCACTTGGAGGATCCTGATTAGACTGAATGTGGAGTGCCTAAATTTAAGACCAACAACTCAAGTGGGATAACAACACGTGCTGGTGGATAACATGTGCTGTGAATGTGGAAAGATACAGAATCTAGCTCACCTGTTAGTCTGCCGATTACTACCATAAACCTGCATTGATGAGGATTTAAGTTTGGCCAATGGTAAAGCCAACAAAAGCCTATCCCCTTTAACCTTGATCATGCTAACAATTCCAGTAACAAAAATGAAGATACCAAAAGAAATTTCTTGTGAATATTAATATTAGGTGGTTAATTTCTACTGTCCAATTTTAAAGTTCAGTATTACTACAGTATTTGTGTTTAGTATTCACAACACTTAACTTTACTGTGGAAGAAGAGATATATGACTTCCATCGTCAAACTGATCTAATTTCATGAATTCTTGCAGTACTGTATTTAGTATTTTAATCATTCCTCAGAATGATGGTTTTGCAGTAGGGGGCATCATTGCCTATAATTTTCTTTTCTGTACTGCTTTGTCATTCAGCCATCAATATAAGCCCACAAGTTTATAATTGGTAGCATGTGAATGTGATATTGAATCTTGTAAAATGAAACATTGCCTGATTACCTAAAAAAGGTCTCAACATGGCCCACCAGTTAAGGCACAACATTGCCTCAGCGTATGTCTGTATTTTGAAAAAGAAAAACTCGCTAGTCCCTAAACCCTACTTTTACAAATCTTATACACATGAAATGGAAATAATCACATATATTTCACATTCAGCATCCTCATTTCCTTCCCATTTTTCTATCTCCTGTCTTTCAACATGTACACTGTAGAAACCTTGAAGCAGACACTCCTATATTACAGTGGAACCTCAGTTAACAAATGGCTCAGTTAACATAAAAATCGTATACCTAAAGGAAAGCCATAGAAAATAGTGGCTCAGTTTACATAATTTTTTTTTGGAACAGATTAATTGGCTTTCAATGCATTCCTATGGGAAATTCAGTTAAAGTAATTTTCAGTATAAGAAACGTCCCGGAGAATGCATTATGTTAACTGAGGTTCCATTGTTCTCTTTATATGGGGATTAGTGGTGGTGTAAAATACATCAAGACAGTACAATTTGCCATTTTAGGGGAAGGTCATGGTAAATGCCTCCTCCACTCCCCCTCCAACCACACAACTCTTTTACAATTTAGGACCAAGAATGTTGGCTTTGATTCAGAGATAATGTGATGCTGTCTCTTGTCAAGTCACAGCTCTGCAAGTTTCCCCTCCACAGATACACAGAGAGAGTGAGTGAGTGTGTGCGTAATCGGCATGTTTGGTTTCCCTCTTTTTCTGCTGCCTTCCACCTTCCTCAGCATTATTGTCTTTTCAGGAGAGTCTTGCCCTCTCACGATATGCCTAAGACAGTCTCAGTTTCATTTTTGTCTCCAGTGACAATTTAGGCTTGATTTGCTTTAGGACCCACTTGTTTGTCTTTCTAGCAGTCCAGAGTATTCACAGAGCTCTCTTCCAACACCACATTTCAAAGAAATCTTTTTCTTTTCACTTTTCTTTACTGTCCAGCTTTCACATCCATACACAGTGGTCCTAGACCAGTGATGGCCAGCCTTGGCACTCCAGATGTTCTTGGACTTCCATCCCATCCAAGAACACTAAGTAGTAGTACAAAGTGACAATAGGGCAAGGAATATGAACATTTGGCTATTGTGTTTACCCTTCTGTCCCTCTCCTACATGACCATCATGATTATGTTTTGAAAAGCATTCTTTAATCTATACATTCCTATTGAATTAATTATTTATTGAGTCCTTGCAATTAAATTGTTTATATCCTTCTTACAAATGAGACTCCCAAGTGGCTTGGATTAAAACAATAAAACGCAATATAGAAATGATGTGACAAATCAAAAGCAAATGGCAGCACTAAAACTGAACGTTCCTTCCTCTCTTGCTTCCTCTCTTGCAGGACTACAAACAAGGAGTGCCATCATAAAAATGTATCTCACAATCCAATACATCTTTAAACACATGCAAAGAGTGGGGAAAACATTTGTGGTGTTATTGTTGTTTTTACATGCCGTTGAGTCAGCTCCAACTTTTACATGCCGTTGAGTCAGCTCCAACTTATGGTGATCCTATGAATGTGAAGTCTCCATGAAAGGGTCTATTTTGGTTGTTTTTAAAGTAGAAGCCCCAGTGATGGAGGGGGAAACTCTTGACTGGGAGGAGGGAATTCCCTAGTGATTCATATTTCCCTTTGCATCATTTTATCAATGGGAAAAATGTGGATCCGTCCACCCATACCTGTAGCATTTCCTGTGTTTTTATCAGTGTGGTCACACTCTACAGGACTTAAAAGTGTAAACTTTTGTGACATTTTAGTAGTCTACAAAGGTATTTACCCAGCCCTGATTTTTTATTTCACACATGGGCTACACACGTGTTTTTCTTTGTTCTACTATGCTTAATAGTTTGCTTTGAGCCACCAGGTTTGGCACTGAGCACATTTTATGCTTTGTGCACCTGCAGCCAACCATTGTTAGCATTTCCAGTTCATGCTAGAATTCCTACTGAAACTCAAAAGTCAACATTGTTCAAAATCACTTGTGTAACCTATGTTCCCAAAAATACATTTTACTCTCTCTGAGTAATTCATCTCAGAGGAATTCAGCCAAGTAACTAGAAACTGCAATATGACCAAGACAAGAGTCAATAGAAAGAATTTACAGAAAATCTGAATTAAAACCGTGCTTTGTCTGAGAATTTTTGGAGGAAAAATAATAAACTTTCCTCTAAGTTTCATTCAGATATTTTGGCATGATTAAGCAAACAGAAACATATACAGTATATAAGTTCTAATGTGGAAAACAGCAAGACTCTTCATCTCTCAAGGTTTGATTTTTCCTGCTCAAAAACATTTTTTGGTTAGTTAACTTCAATAGATGATAAGAATGGTGTAGACAAAAACTCAGTCATGCTTCCTGAAAGAGAGAAAAGAGTGAGATATCACAGGAAAAATAACTCTGTGAAGTGTAAGAGTAGGAACATCTTTTGAAGGATAGCAAAAATATGCTTAGCATGAATACAGATTCCGATACTTTACAGAGAACAAGTGTTCTTCTGGAAGAGCAAGTTACACATCTTTTTAATTTTGAGGTACTTTATTTTTAACACCCACATGACAGGGCTCTCTAAATGTTAGAAATACCTCGGTCTTGTCTTGGACAAATGAAGGATTGTGCTTTAGTTCATTTTTGATGAGTTTTTACAAATCCATAAACGTCTTATTATCTGCAATAAAAAGGTTTAATAAATTCATGTGTGGAAGAATAAACTTTCTCTGCTGTATGTAGAATGAGGTTTATATATTGCTGTAATCCCACCTGTTAAAAATCAAGACCTTCACAACACAAAATAAAGAGGCACCTTGCTGATAATAACAACCATATAGAAAAACCATTAAATGTGTGCCCCATAAACAGATTGCCCCTAGAAGATCTTAAACTGTGGCAAATAGGAACAGATTAAAGAAGTGGGATTACTTAATGGAGTGACTATCTTTCAAAACGTTAACTGCGAGTATTAGGAAAGCGTGAAAATCTGATCACTACATAAATTATCAGAAGCCAATTTGTGCCAATTTTAGCCCCTGTCATAAGGAGATGGATAATTATAACAATGTGCTGTATTGATATCATGTGCATATTCAAACCAATCATTCCTACTCTAAGAGGGAAAGAGTGTCAACATAAAGAGATTGTTTTATGCATTCACAATATTTCAAGTCATCAAGTGGTTTTGTCTAGATTTCTCTGTGTGTGTGCCTTTAACAAGGATCAGGCCAGCTAATCAGTGCTCATCTCCGTAAAGAGTCAGTGTTGTCTGTGTCTAGAGACATTTACATGGACATGTGGCAGACATGACTAGGCACTAGAGTGAATGTTACGCTGCTTACCTTCCCATCAGAGGTACCTATTTATCTACTGTACTTGCAATTTCAAACTGCTAGGTTAACAGAAGCTGAGACAGAGATGGGAGCTCATTCCATCATGCAGCACTCGAATCTTGAACTGCTGACCTGCCAATTTTCCAGTTGTCAAATTCAGTGTCTTAACCGCAGTCCCCTTAATGTGACTCTAAGCAACACTATTTAGCCCAATCCTACTGAGCTGTTTAGCCAGGCCCTCGAATGGTAATGAAAAAGGCTGAAAACCCCAAGACAGGATCAGCAGGACCATTATAACCAGGGATTCATTATAGGCCAGTGGTGGTGAACCTATGGCACGCGTGCCAGAGGTGGCATCAGAGCACTCTCTGTTGGCACCCGTGCAGTCACACCAGCACAGAGTTTGCCCCACCCCTCTGCCCAGCAGCCCAGTGGGATGCTTCCTCCCCCAGCACAGAGTTCATCCCGCCCCTCTACCCAGTGGCCCAATGGGAGTGCTTCCTCCCACCCCACAGCACAGTGTTTGCTCTGCCCAGCAGCCCAATAGGAGTGTTTACTTCCTCCCCTGTTGCTGTGTTGGCACTTTGCAATAAATAAGTGTTTTTTTGGGTTGCAGTTTGGGTACTCGGTCTCTAAAAGGTTTGCCATCACTGTTATAGGCTTTACCCCACTATAAGAATTAGCTAGAAGTACAAAACTGGGGTTTTAAATATATATTTTTACTCTTTTATCAAATCAAGAAGCATCAGAGCATTGTACTTTTGCCTTTGAAACAATGCTCTTTGTGTAGAATGATTCTGTCTGTTTAAAAGGGAGGATAGAGATTTGCAAGCCTAAATTGAGTGAGGGTGAAGACACCCCTGTGGTGTGCCCTACAGGTACAAGCAGTATATCCCAAGGATTCCCAATAGTAGCACTCTTATTCTGCCTCTCCCTGCTGAACCCAACACACTAGCTAATGATTTAGGACAGTGGTGCCAAGCCTTTGGCATGCATGCCAGAGGGGGAACCCAGAACCCTCTCTCTGGCCGGGCTCACGCACCATCACCCCAGCACAGAGTTCACCTCATCCCTCGGCCCAGCAGCCCAATGGGAGTGCTTCCACCCTCCCCCAGCACAGAGTTAGCCCCGCCCCTCTGTCCAGAAGCCCAATGAGATAGCTTCCTCCCTTTCTCCAGCACAGAGTTGGCCCCTCCCCTCTGCGGCATAGACAGAAGCCTGTGGAGTTTGGGCATTCAGTCTCTAAAAGGTTCACCATCACTGATTTAGGATCATAAATAGGCATGGGTCACCATATAGGTAAATTCTTTTAGTGCTGTAGCCAGAATCAGCTGTTTCATGTGGAATATGGAACCAGGGCAAGGCATCCTCTCCTCCTTATCTGGATTTGAGTACATTACTTATAAGCCAGTGTGGTTGCTGATTTTGTGCTGTGCCATTCCTGATCACGTGTTTGTTAAGACAATACCATTCGCTTCCCATTTCCTTCTACAATCAGTGATGGGATGTAACAGGTTCTCACCAGTTCGCCAGAACCGGTAGTAACTTTTCCCAGTGTCCTGGAGAACCGGTAGCAGCTTTGGGGGAAAAACCCCACCTTTGGGGCTTACCTTTTCACTAGTTCCCCCACTGCGCATGCACGCCAAGCACTTGGTGTGCATGCATGCCTACAGGGGTGTGTGGGGTGGTGGTGGTGTGTGTGTGTGTGTGTGCTTATTTTCATTTCTTTTTATTATTTTATTATTTGGCCCCGCCCATGATGTCATGACATTAGCTCCGCCCACACTGTGATGACATCATGTGGTGGGGTAGTAAAAGTTTTGACATCCCACCACTGACAGTATTACATTATGTAAATCAAAACAAGTCTTAACTCTTCCCTTCATATGCTAGGTTTTTTGATAACTGAATATGGCCATTGCCTAATCGAAACAAAAACTGTTTACCAGCTTCTTGCAATAACGGGCTTTGTAAGTTGTCAAGCCTTTCTATCAAATCCTCCCAGCAATTAAACAGTCAAACGAGAAACATACTTTCCCTTCAGGAGCCCAGTTATGACTCTTATAAGTTAAAAAATTTGTCACAGCTACATATCTGCCTGATGCTCCTTTACTAGGCAGAGGTGGAAAACTTTCTTTACCACTTCTGTTAACAGTTTTGTACTTTTGCAACATATTATTGTTCTCATTAATCCTCTGTAAGCAGTTTTGGAGTCCTGCTAACAAAAATGTTTAAAATCAATTAATATTTAAAAAGAAGTAAATAAATAAATTGCAGTTAGAAGTATTAAGTGCATCCACTGTATCAGAAACAGATTAACACATACACACACAGATTCACAAGCGATGGGGAAAGGATCTATTAAAAACTTAGTTTTCCCCAACAAGCACCAACTTATCAGGGCCAAACATTTCAGCAGTTGGAGCTTGACATTAATTTAGTAGGAAGATGTTTAACTATCATGTCTCCTTGGGAATATGAAATTATGCATACAAGCACCAGCTAATATGAGGCTTCACTGCAAGTTTCTGATTATTATTTTTACTGGGCAACAGAGTCGAATAACTGTTGATGTAAATTTCTCCTTCCTATGAGCTCAATATCTTATGTTATTATGCAGTGTGAGGGAAAGGACAATATATACACCCTAATTCCACATGCAGAAGCCAAACAACTGATAGTTGAATATTATTTCAATTCTAGTAAGGCAGGGATGGACAAACATTTTGCGCTGCAGGCCGGTCACATGGTTGAGCGGGTCAGTCACGTGGTTTCTCCCACTGTAAAACGCATCTGTGGCTGTTGTAAATGCATTTACAACAGCCACAGGTGCATTTATGGCAGTGTTATGCACATGCATGGGTGCATTTTATTTCCCCTTCCAGTAGCAGTGGGCAGTGCAGGCTGATTTGGCATTGTGAACCAGATCTGGCCCACAGACTGTAGTTTGGCCACCCCTGTAATAAGGGATAGCATCAACCAATCCCCATTAATACAGCAGGTTGGCTAGAGGGTGAAGCAAAAATCATATAAGATTCCCAGCTCTCTATTTCTCATCCCTCAACATCTGTTCCATTAAGGGACTGCCTCAATTTGCCAACTGGAAGAGCTGGATCTGTCAATAACATACTTGAAACAGTCATTGTTTTGTATGTGACAGTATTAAGACATTTTCACCTTGACCATTTGTGAATTGTGGTCCACCTGCATTGTGTTTTTACCCTGACTAAAGGTGTCTGACTCTAGGGGGCAGTGCTCATCTCCATTTACAGCCAAGATGCCAGCGCTGTCTACGTTTGCATGTTTCTGAGGTCATGTGGCAAGCATGACTAAGACACTGGAGCGCATGGTGGAACCTATTTTTCTAGTTGCAATTCCTTGGTTTTGAATTGTTAAGATTGGCAGGAGCTGAAACAGATGACAGGGGCACACTGTCACGCAACACTTAGGTCTCAAACTGCTGACCTTACAGTAGTCAAGTTTAGTATCTTAACCACTAAGCCACAGTCTCCCTTCTTACCCTGACTACAACACTTCAATCCCCAGATAGTTGGTCCAATCCATTGGTGATACTTGGTGCTGAAGTTAAAAAAGTAACTTTTCTGTGGTCAATACTGACCAGAAAACTGTGAAATTGGGTTTTTTAAGAAAAGAATCTCAATATTGCAGCCATGAAATAAAAAGGTGACTGATTCTTGGGAGGCAAGCGATGAGAAACCTGGGGAGCATAGTGAAAAGTAGAGACATCTCATTGCAAACAAAAATTCATCTAGTCAAAGCAATGGTATTCCCTGTGGCAATGTATGGTTGTGAGAGCTGGACCATTAGGAAAGCTGAGCGCAGAAGAATAGATGCCTTTGAGATGTGGTGTTGGAGGAGAGTTTGGAGAGTCCCCTGGACAGCGAGGAGAACAAATAGGTCAATCTTAGAAGAAATTAACCCTGACTGCTCCTTACAAGGTCAAATAGTGAAGATGAAGCTAAAGTACTTTGGACATCAAATGAGAAGAGAGGATTCACTTGAGAAAGCCTTGATGCTTGGAAAGGTGGAGGGCAAAAGAAGGGGGCGGCCTAGAATGAGATGGCTAGATGGTATTGTAGACACAAATGGGCACAGAGCTGAGCGAGTTGAGGAGGATGGTGGAGGACAGAAGGGCCTGGCAGACAGTGGTCCATGGGGTCGCAAAGGGTTGGAATCGACTGTGCGACTGAACAACAAAAATAGGTTAGGAAGCACAAAGCATTACAAGAAGCAACCTTCTCCTTCCTTCCAAAACTCACCACTGTCATGGCCATCACTTTAACAGTTGCCAGCTTATCAAGAAAAAGAAACCAGCTTCTGCATTTTTAACAGCAGCTGGATTTGCAGGGCTAAACTGAGGAAGCTTTCCACAGCAGAGAAATAAGCAGGCTATCATTGGCTTATGAATGCAGACAAAGCTATTGTTAAAGGAAGAAGAACAGATGCAGATGCCAAGGTGGTACCCTGAAGTCCTAGACAACTCTAGCCAAAGTGAACAGTCCTAAAGACCTGGCTAAAATGCAGATGTCCAGACTACTATTGCAAAACTGGAAAAGTATGAATTAGGAGCATAGTTTTAAAAAAAGAAGACAAATACAATAATATTAGACATCTTGAAGGACCATTTTCTTCCAAATTTCTGCTTAGATACTTAGATTTTGGGGAGAGGCCCTTTGTCGGTCCTGTCATCTTCAGAGAAATATTTGCTGAGGACAAAAGAAAATTGACCTTTTTTGGTGGTTGCTCTTAAATTTGGAAATTACCTTCCAAGCAAGGGGAGACGTAGGCTGCTCTGAACCCTCTTGCCCTTCTGGGGCTGGACAAAAAAAAAGGGTGAGCAGATGGCATACATCTGAATTTTTAAAAGCACTTTTGGTGAGGTTTGGTTCATTCTGTTTTCCGGAGGTTAGATGTGTTTTCAGGAATATTGATTGATCCTACACCTTTGACAAGCTCTCCCATTCCTTTCTGGAACAGCGCAAAAGCTGCCATTAATTTGGTGTAACACAGAACACTTGATTATACCATTTTGTAATCCTTGAGGTGGGTTAATCTGTTCCGAAATGGAGCTGTGGGTGGTGTTCTCCTTGGTGACAACCCTATAACACAGACAGTGGGTTGTGACATTAAAAGAGATGACAGAGAAAACCCTTTTTCTATTTCCATCTTCACTTTTTTTTAAAAAAGAAAAATCCCTTAATTGGTGTAACACAATCCTAAATAGGTTGGAGGTGCCCTTCGGTATTTGTAATGTATCTGATGGTAACAATAATTAAAAGGAGACATTGAAGCACTCTGAAGTGCTGTCTGGATCCTTCTCATGAGAGAAGAAACATCTCCCATGTCAATGGAAGCATTGCTCAAGTGCAAGATAAAATAGATTACACCAAAGATAAGAGCCTTTTAATGGCTCTTATCACTTAAAACAACACTGTTCAGCCAGACATCCCACTATGGTAGACCATACAGTTAGTGATTCAACGCCAAGTGTTGGGTGGTGGTAAATAACCTGACTCCCTAAAGGGGCCAATGGCTACAGGCGGATGAGTCCCTTTAGGTGGAGTGATGGTCCCCTCAGTGGAGGAAATGCCATTGGAAACCATCAGATAGGGCCCAACGTCAACATGAGCAGAGGAGGAATTCTGGTTCCCAATGGTCATGGAGGCAGAAGAGGCCATATCAGATGGACTGGCTGTGAAAGCGCACCTTGATAATATCCTGAAGGCTGCGGCAGTCCCTGGTATTAAATCCTGCATGTCTCATTTCATATGTGCTGCAGGAGATGGCTCTGAGATTATAGTGTGTGGCAGGCTGGGATCCACCTTAAGCAAATTCATGCCAACAGCATTTTTCCTGCTTCAGAAAAAACAATGCATTCTTGGATATGAGTTGCAGTTGCCGCCGCTGTTGTCACAAGCTGCCTTGAGTCCTACTTTTGGGATTTTTCTTCTTCTTTCATGTCCGAATCAAACCCTGTAAATTTCTGCTCTGTCTACTTTTTCTTTTGTGTCTAGGCCAGATGCAAAGCTGCCAAAATGAAGGCACCTTTCAGTGAGTTCATTCTGCAGTTTCTTTTGCTTGACCTAGTGTGAGAAAGATTAGCCAGCAACACAAGGTTGCCATTACTAGGGTACACCCGACTGTGGTTAAAAAATACCACAGTCTTCGAGGAGGCTCTTTATTTGGCTTAATAAGGGAGCCCCTTCAGGATATCAGCAAATTGAATACTTCTCTATGGAGAAGCAGGGGAAGTGAAATTAATTTTGACGCTGCTGGATCATTGCTGATGTGGTGAATCGCTTAATTAAAAAAGCATTCCCTCTGAGTAAAGTGCCAATCAAAATTGTGGTGATGGGCAGCTTCTTGATTGGCACTGCCCACAAGGCAAAATAATTTACAAAGAAAGATATTTAAATTAAGTGATTCAGAGTATCTGGTATGGCAGTGACAGCAAACCTTGGCACTCCAGGTGTTTTTGAGCTTGAATTCCCAGAAGCCCTGATCAGCAGGAGTACTGACTTGGGCTTCTGGTAATTGAAGTCCAAAGAAGACCTGGAGTGCCAAGGTTCACCATCATGAAGCTATGGTCTCTAACAGATTTTTTTTTATCACTTCCCCTACCCCTCTGCAGAGAAGCAAGAGAAGTTTTCAATTTTCTCATATCCTGACCTAGTGTCTTGTTTAAGCTATTGCACAACACAGTACTGTACTGGAAATTGAAGTCAGTATGCCATTGGGATGCGAAGATCCCACAGCCTGGTGGCTAACCTTGACACTCCAGCTGTTCTTGGACTTCAATTACCAGAAGTCCAAGCCAGCACTCCTGCTGATCAGGGCTTCTGGGAATCTAAGTTCAAGAACACCTGGAGTGCCAAGGTTCTCTTCCAACTCAAGCGATCCTATTTAGACTACACCAGCCCATACCAAAAGGGCCAGTGCACCTTTATTCTCAGGTCCTGCATACACAACTGAAGCCTAAGGGATCAAACTACAGGTAAAAGTAAAGGCCACCCTTGCTCGAAAGCCAGTCATATCAGACTCTAGGGTTCAGTGCTCATCTCTGTTTATAGCAGAAGAGCCAGCGCTGTCTGCGTTTTGCAAACGTCTCCGTGGACATATGGCAGGCATGCCTAGACACCCGATTGCATGGAATGCTTCCCACTGAAGTGGTCCCTATTTATCTACCTGCAATATCTTGCTTTCGAACTGCTAGATTGGCAGGAACTGGGACAGAGGTGGGAGCTCACTCCATCATGCAGTACCCGGGTTTTGAACTCCTGACCTTCCACCTCCCAGTCAGCGTCTTAACCACTTGAGGCCACTGCAATCCCTCAAACCATAATAAAGGCTTCCCTTGTTCGAAAGCCAGTCGTATCCGACTCTAGGGTTCAATGCCCATCTCTGTTTCAAAGCTGAAGAGCCAGCGCTATCTGCTTCTGCAGACGTTTCCGTGATCATGTGGCAGGCATGACTTAGACACAGTGATGGGATGTAACAGGTTCTCACCAGTTCTCCAGAACCGGTAGTAACTTTTCCCAGTGTCCCGGAGAACTGGTAGCAGCTTTTGGGGGGAACCACCTTCGGGGCTTACCTTTTCACTGGTTTGCATGCATGCATGGTGTGCATGCATGCCTACAGTGCTTGGCACGTATGCACAGCCTCCTTGCTGTCCTCCCAAGTGGAGAGGAGGAAGAGAAGCTGCTAGCCTGAAGCTCCCTATAGCCTGCTCCCCAGGGTAAGTGACTCACCTTTGGATGTGGTGTGTCTGTGTGTATTTTAATGTGTATTTAATACCTTTACCTATATTGACGTACTACCACAGTTCCTAAAAAGGCCTGGCGGCCTGGCTTGGGGTTTTTAAGAAGAGTCTTTGAGTTACCTCATCAATAAGCTAGACCTGTGCTGTTGCAATTGGACAACCCTTAAGGAGGTACAGCTGTTTTACATTTACATTAAGGCATATTATCCTAGAGAACTGGTTAGGCAAAGACTTCGTACCTAACTTCTTTAACTGTTGAAAAGTTGACAAGTGCCAAAATGAAACCATCTTGTGTTGAGTTCATTCTGTAGTTCCTTCCATCTGACCTAGTGTGAGAAAGATTAGCCAAAATAAGCTTTTAATGTATTATTTTATTTATTCATTTATTTAATTTATTTACGGGTTTGTGGTGTGTGTGTGTGGGGGGGGTTTAAGGGGTGTGTATCTGCGTGCTTATTTATTTTATTTTATTTTTTATTATTTTTCTTTGGCCCCACCCACAACATCATGATGTCATCTCCGCCCACAACATCATGATTTCATGAAGTTAACTCCGCCCACACTGTGATGACATCACGGTGGGGTAGTAGTAAAAATTTTGACATCCCACCACACTGCTTAGACACCGGAGCGCTGTTTTGAACCCCTGTCAAGGTCAGGACAAGTGAGCAAATTCAGCACTTTCCCCGCAAATGGCAAATAAATAAAGCTCAGCAGCTCCTCTTTCAGAATAAGAATTGTCAAAAATTATCTCCGTTGGCCCAAATAATATAAGGTACAGAATCAGGTTTTGGAGGGGGGGGGGAGGGAGAGAAGAAAACTACATCTCCCAGAATGCCTTTGGCCGGCTAGCCCGTGCCGGGCTAGTGCCTGAGCATGCGTGCGTCCCGCCGACCCTTAGCAGGAGAGCTGCGGGAAGGCAGCGGGGCGTCTTTGGCGCCGCCCAGCCGCGGTCGAGGGAGGCGCAAGGGGGCCGGCCGTGTGGTTCGCTGCTGTATCGCCCGCCTCTCTTTGGGCGCCAAGGCAAAGTTATCTGTTTCCCGCGAGAGGGGGGCGGAGACCGAGCTGCTTGGAACAGCGGCCGGGGCGGCGGGAGGAGGAGCAGTAGTAAGAGGAACAGCAGCAGCAGAATCAGGGCGACGAGCGGGCGAGAGCCGCGGCCAGGCGAGAACTGCGGCAGAAGCCCGAGGTGCCGCCGGCGACGCCGCAGCAGGTGAGGAGCAGGGTTGCGGTCTGGCCAGCAGGAGGTGCTAGAGCAGGGGGTGCCCAAACTTTTCGAGCCGTGGGCCG
Organism: Furcifer pardalis; assembly: GCA_030440675.1. NCBI lineage: Eukaryota > Metazoa > Chordata > Lepidosauria > Squamata > Chamaeleonidae > Furcifer > Furcifer pardalis. Next base: position 65,749,751 of record CP126897.1, on the reverse strand, counting down.
TCACTGCGGGCTGGATCCGGCCCCCCTCCCATTCCACTTCATTCAGCCTGCAAAGCCCTCGTCGCTCCCGGAAGCGAAAGTAAAACGCGCCTATACGGGCGCATTTTTACTGCTGCATCCGACGAGGGTTTCGTGGGCCGGATGAATTGGCATGTGGGGGGCGGATCTGGCCCACGGGCCGTAGTTTGCACACCCCTGGAGGGAGGAGGGAGGCGGCACCTGCGGCAGCAGCAGCTGGAGCAGCAAGATGACTGAAGGAATAAATAAATCTCCCTTGAAGGGGTAAAAGAGGAAGCAAAGAAGAATACAGTAAATAAATCCCAAGCCGCACAATCTGGGAGCGACAAGGGCTTCGTGGGCCGGATGAATTGGCATGTGGGGGGACAGATCTGGCCCATGAGCCGTAGTTTGCACACCCCTGTACTAGAGGGAGGAGGGAGGCGGCACCAGCAGCAGCAGCTGGAGCAGCAAGATGACTGAAGGAATAAATAAATCTCCCTTGAAGGGGTAAAAGAGGAAGCAAAGAATACAGTAAATAAATCCCAAGGCGCACAATCTGGGAGCGACGAGGGCTTCGTGGGCCGGATGAATTGGCATGTGGGGGGGGGCTGGATCTGGCCCACGGGCCGTAGTTTGCACAACCCTGTACTAGAGGGAGGAGGGAGGCGGCACCTGCGGCAGCAGCTGGAGCAGCAAGATGACTGAAGGAATAAATAAGTCTCCCTTGAAGGGGTAAAAGAGGAAGCAAAGAAGAATACAGTAATACCTTAGGTATCATTAGTATCGAATAACACTAAAATCGCATAACATTAAGCAATGGGGGGGGGGGAGAATTGCATCGGATAACATTAAGATCCTATGGGATGCATCGGATAACAACCGCTAAAGCATGTGTGGTTACAATGTATCTCTATGGATCCCATAGGATTTTAACATGCATCGGATAACACTAAAAATCGTATAACACCAAGACTTGTGGAACCAGGTTTTAGTGTTATCTGAGGTTTTACTGTAAATAAATCCCAAGCCGCACAATCTGGGAGCGACGAGGGCTTCGTGGGCCGGATGAATTGGCATGGGGGGGGCGGATCTGGCCCACGGGCCATAGCTTGCACACCCCTGTACTAGAGGGAGGAGGGAGGCGGCACCTGCAGCAGCAGCTGGAGCAGCAAGATGACTGAAGGAATAAATAAATCTCCCTTGAAGGGGTAAAAAGAGGAAGCAAAGAAGAATAAATAAATCCCAAGCCGCACAATGGTGGTTCTTCCAAGCTGGGATGTTGATTTTCTCTAGACCAAAAAGAAAGAACCCCCCCCCCCCAATGACCCTGCCTGTGATAAAAACCCTTTTGTTTTCACGGCCGCAACATGAGGGGCTGCCAAAATAAAACCCCTGCCTGGAGAGCTCAGCTTTCGGTGCTTGGTGCTGCGCCAAAAGCGCTCTCCAGAATCGTGATTGCGCTGCTTGATTCAGCATCCTTTTTCTGGCAAGAGAGGGTGGCGGGAGCGATCGCTTTCTGTTTGCAAAAAGGTGGAAAACAAACCCCATAAGATCGAGGGTCAGGATCTGTAAGTTTCGGAGGAGGAGAGGTGGTACTAAATTAGTCTGGCTTCTTATTCTGTCCCTCCGGGTTTTTTTTTAACCTACCCTACGCTTTGGGAGAAACTGTCAACATATGAGAAACAGTCTAATCCGTAAGGTTTCTTGTAAAAGTGCTTTCTCACTGTAACCTCCTAAATAAGCTCGGAGCAACTACCTAGATTGCAGTGTTTTACCAGCAGGTGAAACAATGAGGAGGAAAATGTTCTTGTCTCATCCTATACCAGGATGTTAGGAATAAAATCCAACGTCGTCCCCATCAGGTAGAGCCAGCCTTGAAATGCCAATTTGTGTGTGCGAATTGACTTTTGTGTGTGTGTGGTTCATGGACTCACTTCTAGGCGTAGTAGCCCTGTTTCCATACATCTGTGCTAATACAGTGTCTTGTCTTATTGTGGTTTATCTTCAGCCTGTATCCAACCCACTTGGATTAGTAAGGCATGCTTCACAAATCAGTGCATGTCACTTGAGTTGCTTCTGCACTCTCAGAAGCCGGCTCAGAAGAACTTGTTATGTGTCTTCAGGTTGCTTCTGATTTGTGATAATTCTAATTTGAGGCATCTCCAGTGTTCAAGGAAAGGTTTACCATTGCGCTGCCTCCATGAGTTTCAGTGGTCAAGTGGAGATTCGAACCCAAGTTTCCTGAGTCCTGGTCTAGTAATCTGTCTACTACAGGGGTGCACAAACTTTTCGGGCTGTGGACTGACCACGCTCCTAGACAGCTGATCAGTCCGGTCACGTGCATCCTCCCACCAGAAGCAGAAGTAAAACTAATATGCATGGGATGTGTTACACACCTGCACATGTGTATAATGCTGCTGTAATTGGGGAGGTTTCAATCTCTACATCCCTGAGTGTGGAGTTTTGTGTGTGTGTGTGGTTGGATGAGTAGCTTTCCCACCCACAGCTTATCAGCTGTCAGGTGATCTGGCCATTTGGGGCCCAGAAGATTATGAATTCCTGGTGTGTAGGTTTGCAGCGTCAATGTCTCATCACTCATTATTTCTGTAACCTGATGCATGAAATGCCCCCCATCGAAGATATCGTGTCTGAGGTGATGTGATATGAAAGCTCTGTCTGTGTATTGATCTCTAGAAGTCTTTTCACACTGAGAATCATCCAGCGATGTTTCAGTCACAGAATGATAGATAGAAGTACTCGACTAGAGTGATGTACAAGGATCTTTCTCTGAACTCACTTTTAGGATCACTGAATCAGAAGAAATCCTCAGGAGCCCCTTCTAACACATACTCACCCAGCATATTTAATAAATAAAAATATGCGGACCAGACAAGATTGCTTTGAAAATAATAGCTCCTTCTGGCTATATTGAGAGATAAAATTAGGCAGTCTGCATATCTGTAGTAGGTCTTGCTTTCTTGTTTACAAATGATGTGCTCCTCCCCCCCCACTGGATACTACATAGAAGCAATTGACTAATTGCAAGCCTGGATAATATCCTGGGGGAGAGGGGGATCCTAGGTCCACAATGGTAAACCTTGACATTCCAGGTGTTCCTGACCTTCAATTGCCAGAAGCCTAAGTCAGCACTCCTGCTGATCAAAGCTTCTAAGAATTTATTTATTTATTGTATGATGATTATTTACATTGATGTTGCTATGACAGCAAACACAAATTGACTATCTCAAGTTCGTAGCTAGAGTTCCACATCCAAGTTTGAGAGCCATTGAAAGGCTTCATCTGTGACACTATGCAAGTCCTCCAGTGTACCTCCAAGCACGCATAAAGGACACCTAAATATAATGTGGTCCATGGTTCGCTCTTCTCCATAGTCACATTGGGGAGAGGACTTCCATCCCCAGGTGAACAGAGTGTCTTCGCATCTATCACAGCCGGTCCTCACTCTGTTGAGCATCCTCCACTGCCATCTTGGAGGGGAAAATCCAGCTGGCCATTCGCAGGGATTCTTGATTATGTGATGATGGGGAAATGGAGAAAGATGTTGCCAGAGTTCCATCCAAGCATCTGAGATATTGAAATGGTTATTCTGAAGGTTGATTGCAGAGCGCCAAGCAGGGTGTCTAGGTTTTAATCATTGGGCTGAGAGAACAGTTATATCGACATGGATTGGAAGGAGAGGATTGTTTACTATTTTTATCCATAGGTTTAATAATGCCCATGATCTTCTTTGTGGTGGTGGCAGAATGTGGCTCAAGACAGGGAGCCAGTGGGTGTTTGTTGGTCAAATACAGCCTGTGATGATTCTGGGAATTGAATGTTCAAGAATAACTAGCTGGGGTGCCAAGGTTTGTCATCAGTGCCCTAGGTTGTGTGAATGAGATCCAAACTGTACAGCAGTGGTGCCCAAACTAAGGCCTGGGGGCCGGGTGCGGCCCCCGACACCAATTCATCTGGCCCGTGAAGCCCTCGTTGCTCCTGGAAGCGGAAGTAAAATGCGCCCGTACGGTCGTGTTTTACTTCCACTCCCAGGAGCGACGAGGGCTTCGTGGGCTGGATGAATTGGCGTCAGAGGCCACACCCGGCCCCTGGGCCTTAGTGACCAGCTCCCTGAACCACATGATCGGCCCATGGTCCAAAACGTTTGGGCACCCCTGCTGTACGGTAAGATAGGCCTTTGGTATCTCAAGTCACAGTTTTCAAAATACTGTACAAAGTACATTGGTGGTGAGGTGGGGAACCTTTGGTTCTCAAATGCATCAGGCTTCAATTCCCAGACATATTTATTAGCGACCATGCTTCACAGAGATGACAGGAATCTGGGTCCCTGAAAGGCAATGTAGTTGGAAGGACAGCTTGTGTTGGTGTTTGCTATGACCAGAGGAATGGATTGGGGGTTTATTCCCTCTTAACTCTCACCAGTGCTGTATGTTGGTACAGTTATATGTCTAGGTATGAGCTGACTCACAAGCAGTGGACTGCCCTTCTGTCTTTCTCCATGGTAAGGTTGCCCTTGCTTGAAAGCCAGTCATATCTGGCTCTAGGGTTCAGTGCTCATCTCTGTTTATAGCTACGCTGTTTGTGTCTGCAGGCATTTCCATGGTCATGTGGCAGGCATGACTAGACACCAGAGTTGCACAGAACGCTGTTTACCTTGCTGACTGGGGACAGTTATAGGCAACATATAATTCCCTTTTCCAAGTGCTTCATTGGTTACCTGTCTGTTTTCAGACACAATTCAAAGTGCCGAGTTATGATCTATAAAGCCATATATGTCTTGGGTCCAGATTGTCTGAAAGAACTCATCTCCCATATAAACCTACCCAGGCTGTAGGACAGTGGTGGTGAACCTGTGGCACACATGCCAGAGGTGGCACTCAAAGTCGTCTCTGTGGGCACCCGTGCATTCACCCCGGCACAGAGTTTGCCCCACCACTCTGCCCAGCAACCCAATGGGGACACTCCCTTTCTCACCCAGCATAGGGTTCACCCCGTCCTTCTGCCTAGCAACCCAATGGGAGCACTTCCTCCCTCCCCCCAGCACAGAGTTCACCCCGCCCCTCTGCCCAGCAGCCCAATGGGAGCATTTTGTTCCTCCCCTGTTGCTGTGTTGGCACTTTGAGATAAGTACCGTATTTGCTGGCGTATAAGACGACTTTTCGCCCCTGAAAAACATGCCTTCAAGTGGGGGGGGGGGTCGTCTTATACACCGGGTGCACTTCAGCTGGGATAGACATAGCTGCCCATAGTGGCCTCCCAATGCTCACCCACCTCATTCTACATACCATCCAGATGAAGAAAGAAGCTCTACATTACAATTGTGTCTCCCTTTCAAACTGGTGGGGGGAAAGAAAGGGTTTCACTTACTGGTACCTTCTGCCCAAGATGGAGGAAAAAGCCATGCTTGCAGGGGAAGCAAGAGGCTAGGCTAGAGCAACACTTCCTGCCTCAGTGCAATTGACCTGCCCACCCACTTTACCTGCAGCGCCACCACTGGTGGGTGGTGCAAGTACAGTTCTAAAAAAATCAATAAAATAATTAATATTACTGTATTTTAATTACTGAAACTCACTAGCAGTTGCTACATTTCCCACTCTTGGCTTACACTCGGGTCAATCTATTTCCTGGGTTTCAAGGTCAAAATTAGGTACCTTGGGTTATATTTGGGTCGGCTTATATTCATGTATATCTGGTAGATAAATGAGTACCACTTTGCACTTGCACTGTTTTATGTTTACTGTACATGTTTGATAACATACAGCCTTGTGACAGTTTTTCTGCATGTCATAAACATTTGAATATAAATTAACATGTTGAAATCAAATCTGATGTTCTTTTACATTTTATTTGGTGTGTGGAAGGTGTGCGGAAGAGGGGGTAGTCTTATACGGCGAGTATATAACAAACTCTATATTTTGAGTGGAAATGTTGGGGGGTCATCTAATACGCCCAGTCGTCTTATACGCCGGCAAATATGGGTAAGTAGGTTTTGGGTCGCAGTTTGGTCACTCAGTCTCTAAAAGGTTCACCATCACTGCTGTAGGGTGCGTGAGACAAGTTCTTCCCGTGCTTTCTGTTTGGTGGGGACTTAAGAGAGGGCCTTCTTGAGGGGCTAGATTTGCACCTTCTCTACTCTCCTTCTGGGAGCAGGTGAAGATCTATTCATTTAAACAGGTCTTTAACAATTAAAAGCCTCCTATTATACAAGGCCAGCAGATGCACCTGGTTTAAGTTAAATTATTACTAATATTTTAACTGATTTTAAAGAGTTTCAATTTCAGTTTTCAGTTTTGGATTTTAATTGCATTTTGTTTCTCTAGTCATCTCATTTTCTGCCGCCCTTTTCTTCTTTTGCCCTCTACTTTTCCCAACATCAAGACTTTCTCAAGTGAATCCTCTCTTCTCGTTTGGTGTGCAAAGTACTTTAGCTTCAGTGTACTTTCTATTTGTTGCTATTACTGTGTAGTATTCTTACACTCTCTGGCTCAGCTCCTGGCATCTCTGCGTAGGGAAGAAAAGGACCCTCACCTGGGATTCTGGGATAAAATCTCTCACACACACATCAACATGCAGACATAGTTTGATAACACTGTAAAAATATTTTGACTCATGCATCCACACAAGTGTCTGCCTCTTGTTTCTCTTTCTTTCAGCTAAGATATTTTTTAGCTGGGAAGTAGATTGTTGCTGACAGTTGAACTCATCTTTACCCAGGCAAAAATGCAAAGCACCTCTTTAATTTTTAATATTGAAGCCTGACACTGAAGTGTTGAGGCTCAGTTTTATCATTATTTGCATAACAAATCCGTTAATTTTTTTTCCCAAGCTGATGTTAAAAATCTATCTGAGTTATGGTAATGTTTCAAAACCTTAAATTTCCCTATCAGTTCTGATTAGGAAAATGTGTAGCACTTTGGATTGCTTTGGATTTTGAAAGAAAAGCTGAGCAGATGTTGAAGTGTCTTGATTTAAAATCAGTGGATTTAATCCAGACTAGATAAAGTCTCATTGAAATGACTTAGACTTAAATTAAGCCTAGCATGTTCTGTTGGTTTCAATAATGTGGACTGTGTTGTCAAGACATAGTTGTGTTATTTTTCACGAGAGTCTTGGATGTGTCTCCTCTATACACCTGTCTCCTTTAGTCCATATCCACTGGACATTTTAGGTCAAAGAGCAGAAATCTTTTGTTTTTCATATACTATTGGATTGTGAGCTTTCATTTTTTTTTTAAATTAATTTTATAAAATAAATGATTGTTTTTGTCTTTTTTTGTACCTAACATTCCTAGGAATTGCCTCAGGTGAAAACTCAGACTTTCACATTGCAGACTATTTAGATGCCTGTGTAAAATTTTAAATGTGTCTTTGAATTGTCTGCAGATCTCTCTCATCCTGTTTCAACTCAGGGTTGAAATATATGGATACCTGTGCTTTTAACATCATTAGTTCTTCCTCTCCCTAACCGTTTGATTACCTGATTAAGAAATTTGGAGTCTTGGAAATTTGTGCACATTATTGTGCCATTTATTAAGCCAACTTTATTGGCTTAATAAAGTTGTTACAGATTTTAGCTCTTTCCTTGTTATAGTCAGTAAAGCTACCTTTGCTTTTCATAGCCCATGAAATGGTTTTCTTTCCATTTCATTAGCCTCCCGCAGTAGTTTCTTTTAGAATCATTCTAAAAGAAACTACTGCAAGAGGTTAATATATAACTGCTTTTCATACCATCTTCAAAGATTGTTACACAGTATGTGGTGGCTTAGTGGTTAAGACGCTGAACTTGATGACTGGAAGATCGGCAGGCCAGCAGTTCAAGACAGAAGTGCTGCATGACAGAGTGAGCTTCCGTCTCTGTCCCAGCTCCTGCCAACCTAGCAGTTTGAAAGCAAGAAATTGCAAGTAGATAAGTAGGTACCACTTTAGTGGGAAGGTAACAGCGTTCCACGCGCTCCAGTGTCTAGTCATGCCTGCCACATGTTCACAGAAACGTCTGTAGACGCAGATTTTTGCAGATGCAGCTCTTTGGCTATAAACAGATGAGCACTGAACCCTAGAGTCGGATATGACTGGTTTTCAAGCAAGGGAGATCTATGCAGACACAGCATATGCATGAACTCACATGTTCTGAGGCACACCTATAAGGGATTTTTGTTGTTGTTCAGTCGCACAGTTGATTCTGAACCCCTGCCACTCCATGGACTACCACATACCAGGCACCCCTATCCTCCACCATCCTCAGCCCGCCCAACTCTGTGCCCATTGCATCCATAATGCCATCTTACCATCTCATTTTCTGCCGCCCCCTTCTTCTTTTGCCCTTTCCCAGCATCAAGGCTTTCTCAAGTGAATCCTCTCTTCTCATTTAATGTCAAAAGTACTTTATCTTTATCTTCACTATTTGACCTTCCAAGGAACAGTCAGGGATGATTTCATCTAAGATCGAACTATTTGTTCTCCTCGCTGTCCAGGATACTCTCAAAACTTTCCTCCAACACCACATCTCAAAGTCATCTATTCTTCTGTGCGCAACTTTCCTAATGGTCCAGCTCTTGCAACCATACATTATCACCAGGAATACTATTGCTTTGACTATGCAAACTTTTGTTTGCAAGGTGATGTCCCCACTTTTAATTATGTTCCCCAGGTTTCTCATAGCTTATCTCCCAAGCATCAGTCACCTTTTTATTTCATGGCTGCTATCACCATCTGCAGTGATTTTCGATCCCAAGAAAGTAAAATCCGTCACTGCTTCTACTTCTACCCCATCTATTTTCGAGGGACTGATAGGGTCTGTTGCCATTACTGTATCTTGGTTTTCTTGAAGTTAAGTCTCAAGCCAGCTTTTGCACTCTCTTCTTTCATTCTAAACAGGATTTTTTTAAAGTGATATTAGGGATATTTGAACATTGGTAAATGTAAATACTAACACTGACTGGACTGATTAATCACATTTACACCAGGCTGTTCCATGGTGGAGTTTTTTTTGAGATACAAATTTTAAAATATACATCGTGACTGACTTTGGAAATAGCAGAATTACAGTATGGTTGCATGAAGATAAAATATGTTTGTTTCAAAAATGTTTTAGTGAAATAACAGCTCTAAGAAAGCATATTTATGAACTAGACTAGAAGATTCTAATATTCAGGCTATTAATGCAAAGCCTGGATAAATCACCAAACATTTTAAGCTAAGCAGTTTAGATGCTCACGAAACAAAGAGAACAGGAAAAAAAGAGAGGGTGTTTTCCTAAGAGAGAGAGAGATGTACTGCTGAATATAGATTTAGGGATGTTAGATTGATTTGCAGCTGGGAAACATAATTCCAGTTGAAACAATGCAAAGTATACTCTTGGGCAGAGGTCCTAAAACAAAATAGATTAACAAAGCAATTAGACAAGAATCTGCAGTTAAGGGGTGAAATATAAGCTAATAAAATCCTCTGGCTAAATCTTAGAATCTGGCTGGTGGGGAAAGTGGTTCAGCTAGGCTTATTTTGGGGAGACTTGAGAGATTTATTGATGTGAGCTCAAAAGGAAGTTAGTATAAATCAGCATCTCTTTGCAATAAATGTGCACAGAGAGATATTGTTAAAGGACTTGTCACAGATGAGGCTTTGCAGAGATGTTCAGTTCCTGCCAACCGAGCAGTTTGGAAGCAAGAAATTGCAAGTAGATAAATAGGTACTGCTTCAGTGGGAAAGGTAACAGTGTTTTGTGTGCTTCGGCATCTAGTCATGCCTGCCACATTACCACTAGCTCTTTGGTTGTAAATGCAACCTAGAGTCGGAGCTGACTGGCTTTCAAGCAAAGGAGACCTTTACTGGTTCCCATTAAAGTAAAAGTAAAGGTCTCCCTTTGCGTTTACAACCAAAGAGCTAGTGGTAATGTGGCAGGCATGACTAGATGCCGAAGCAAACAGAACACTGTTACCTTTCCCACTGGAACAGTACCTATTTATCTACTTGCAATTTCTTGCTGCTAGGTTGGCAGGAACTGAGACAGACAATGGGCACTCACTCGGTCACGCAGCACTTGGGTCTTGGACTGGTGACTTGCCGACCTTCCGGTCATCAAGCTCAGCATCTTGACCATTAAGCCACCGTGGCCCTGGCTCTCATTAAGGAGGGTCAGAAATGTAGACAAAGGGATCAACCAGATAAGTAAGGAGCAGGTGCTTCATAAACTTAATGGATCTGAATCGCCTATTAAAAATGCACTGCAGTGAGGGTAATGTATTCTCTGTTTCTCTCCCAGCTTCTATAAAAACTGCTGCTTAGCTCAAAGTGAATCGGGAAGCTGGGGGGACACCAGATAATGCCAAAATCCAGCTCTGATTCTGTGAGTTCTTGCTCTACTTTGCCACTGAAGGGAAGACGGAGAAAACTGGACTTGCTGTTCAGTCTGTTCACTGGGAAAGCCTGTGCACACAAAGAAAAGGCAGATTGTTTGTATTTACAGGGGCAAATGGAGCTAGAGGTGTAGGTGCATTGTCAGGCATCAGTGAGATTGTGAGTTCAAGCCTTACTAGGAATCAAGGTTGACTCAGCCTTCCATCCTTCCAAGCTCGATAAAATGAGTACCCAACATGTTGGGGGCAAAATGTTTTTGAACTTGTGAACTGCCAAGAGAGTTCACTAAGCTCTATGGGGTCATTTAAGTGTGATTGCTTTGCTTTAGAGTTATGCCTAGCCAGGAAAAAAAACGAAATAAACGAAGGCAAAAAGCATGTGTCAAACTTATATAATTTTGCATGTCGTCAAGTCAATTCTTAGTGATGACAAGTGGTTTACACGATTTTCTAGGTAGAGAATAACACAGAAGTCATTTATCATTCCCTTTTTTCTGGGGTTCCCCTCAGACTGTGCATCTTGCCCAAGGCTAGTTCTTCCTCTCATGAGGCACAGCGGGGAATCAAACTCCTAACCTCTGGCTCTATAGTTAGATACCCAAACAGCTGGGCTCTAGGCGCAGGCACAGAGTTAGAAATGATTACTGCAGCTCAAATAGTTACAGATTTCTGTGATGATTTTAATAGCTTTGGTTGTTTCAAATTTGATGGTTTTGTGGTTTGATCTGTTTTGATGAACTGCTTTAAATGCTGACTTTTCATTTTTCTTTTCTCTTTCTCTCTTTTTCTCTCTGTATGTAAAGGTGGGATATGCCACATAACTAAGAAATGCAACTCGTGCCCTTGCAGTGGGAGTGACTTGACAGGGTGACATGTGTTCAGATGAGGATTGTCTTAAAGTACCTCATTTGATTTTTAAGTATGGACATTTGGTTTTTAGGTATGCAGACTCCCATAGAAGTGACTGAAGTGGCTTAGTGGTAAGACACTAAACTTGATGACTGGAAGGTCGGTGGGTCAGCAGTTTTAGACCTGAGTGCTGCATGATGGAGTGGGCTCCCGTCTTTATCTCAGCTCCTGCCAACCTATCAGTTCGAAAGCAAGAAATTACAAGTAGATAAATAGGTACCACTTTGGTGGGAAAGGTAACAGCATTCCGTGAGCTCTGGCGTCTAGGCATGCCTGGCACATGACCACGGATACGTTTGCAGACATTGATGGCACTGGCTCTTTGGCTGTAAACAGAGATGAGCATCCTAGAGTTGGATTTGACTGGCTTTAGAGTCCTTTAGTGGGGGTAAAACAAAAAAGAGCAGCCAAAATATTATTCGTCCCTGGTTATCTGCCTTGTTGTAGCTTTTTTGTAGGACTCTAGAGAACCTGAAAAGTTTTTTTAACTGCACTTTTCACTGAATCCTCTCTCCAACAAGACTGTTGCGGTACAAAAGTTAATTTTTCCAAGCTCTGAGATCTTTTATGAAACACTGCAGGCCTGACTAGACTTCACAGAGCTCACTGTTAAAAAAAAGCAAATCTTCCAGTGTTAAAAATAATTTGATTCTTGCATGATGAGTTGTTTTGATCTCCTGCAGTTTGCAAATCAGCTTGCATTGTTTCATGATTGGTAGACAACAGTGTTCTCATTGTTCGGAGGTGAATAATAGGAATAGATCACTTCACTGAAACTCTAATACCGTATGTTTCTCCTTCTAGTTACTGTGCTAACTATGGTGCCTGTTTTAACCCTGAACATATGAAAACAGCTTTTGGGGAATGTAGTTATTTCAAAACATTATCTGTGGTGTAGTATCACAGTCATTTTTGAAGAAATAACAAGTGCGTTGTCCCTTTCCCCCGTTCTTCAGGTTAGGAATTTTCTTTCTTTCTTTCTTTCTTTCTTTCTTTCTTTCTTTCTTTCTTTCTTTCTTTCTTTCTTTCTTTCTTTCTTTCTTTCTTTCTTTCAATAGGCAAGAGAACCTATGAGCAGCCACTGGCCAGAGTGGCTAGTTCAGTGGTGCCCAAACTAGGGGCCAGGTGCGGCCCCCGACGCCAATTCATCTGGCCCGCGAAGCCCTCGTCGCTCCTGGAAGCGGAAGTAAAACACGCCTGCACGGGTGCGTTTTACATACACTTCCAGGAGCGACAAGGGCTTCACGGGCCAGATGAATTGGCATCGGGGGCCACCCCTGGGCCTTAGTGACCGGCTGCCTGAACCACATGATCGGCCCACGGCCCAAAAACTTTGGGCCCTCCTTGGCTAGTGTGATGGGAACTGTAACCTAGCCTATCCAGAGGACAGCAGATTACCAAAGGCTATACATTAATAATGTAATTTAAATCTCTAATACATGCCTGAAATGGGCAACTTTTGAAGTAATTTTTTTAAAGGAATGAGTAACACACATGAGGGACACAGGTGGTTATTAGTTATTCTGTTTTCAGAGAATTGTAAATTTATTTATTTATTTATTGAATTTATTACCCCACCCCACTCGGGAGAACCCGACTCTGGGCGGCTTACATCGTCATAAAACAGAGGTAAAAGATAAAAACATATAAAATCATGAAGTTTAAAACAAATTAATATACACACTTAATTTTTACTTAGAAATGGTACATTCATTCATTCATTTTATCACATTTATATCCCACCCCCATCCAAAGACTGAGGGCGACTTACAAAATTAGAAATAGAGTTTAAAACACATTAATTACATTTAAAAGTTAAAAGGGTTAAAAAGTTAAAAATATAAGGGAGAGAGGTGGGGGTTATTCAAAAGAGCCAGCCGGCCAAACTGACTGTCCGGCTTGCACCCCACAAATGCCCCGCCAGCCAGGTCTTCACCCCCTTTCTGAAGGGAAACAGTTCTGTCTAGAGGCACTTTTAAAGAACTCTGAGGAGAATTTACAATATATATAATACAGGAGGCTTTGTATTTGTACAGTCAATAAGTACAAAGTTTGGGGTCGTTTGCTTTTCTTCTATCTTTCCCTCCTCTATTGAAGACTGTTGACTTTTCAATATTGCCTTTTCTTGCTCCTTGGTTTTCATTATTTGTTCTTTGTCCCTCTGGTTGTTGCGCTTATTAATGCATAGAGGTGGTGAGTTGTTTGGAAAGGGTGAATGAAGACTGTGATAGTTCTCCTTTCCCTGTATTGTTCTTGAGCAAAGGATACTCAATATTATATAGCCTTAATCCAGCTCCTAACAAATGCAGCACTGCATAACAAACACAGATTATTCGACACGGTTTTAATGACAGGATCCGGAGCCTGACACACAAGACAGTCTTATTAGGCAAAATAAAATTCTGCTCTGACTTCTAATTTAAGCAAAGTTGGTGACATGGTCTTGCGATGTGACTGCATTAGAAAATCAGATCCGGAGAAGCCAAGGAGAGGGGAGGGCTCCTTCCCGCCCAAACCACCTACAGCAGTGTTATTGATGTTCCACTGTGTTCTCCAAACTGCTTCAGGTAATGGGTCCCCCTTGACTTTTTCAGCTTCATCTCTGCTTTCATCCTAGTGGTTTTGATGATGAATAAAGCTAAGCAAATAAAACCTTTCAAATCAGTCTGGCTTTATTGCTCTGGCCCTGATGAATAAACATAACTCCAGTAGCCCTACCCTGCAGTTGTCAGAAGGTGCAAAAGGGTCTCTCTTAACCAGGGGTGGCCACACTTTTTGGGCCTCAGGGCAGTCGTGTGGATCAGGGGTGCCCAAACTATAGTCCGGGGGGCCGGCCCTGGCCCCCAATGCCAGTTCATCCGGCCCACGACGCCCTCGTCACTTCTGGAAGTGGAAGTAAAACGTGCCTGTACAGGCACAATTTACTGCTGCTTCCAGGAGTGACGTGGGCTTCATGGGCCGGATGAATTGGCGTTGGGGGCCGGAGCTGGCCCCTGGGCCGTAGTTTGGGCACTCCTGCTCTTAACTGTGGAACTGTACATTGTTACATACAGCAGCTAATATGGCTCTCTCCAGAGGCTTGGATTACACATCTTTTGTCGTGTGCAGGAATTCATGTTGATGTTGAACAGTATGTTATGGGTACCCCTTTTTTCTCTTCTCTGTCAGTAGCACAACTTGAAAGTACAGTAATACCTCATATAACATTAGTATCGAATAACACTAAAATCGCATAACATCAAGGAATCTGGGGGGAAGAATTGCATCAGATAACATTAAGATCCTATGGGATGCTTCAGATAACAACCGCTAAAGCCTGTGTGGTTACAATGTATCTCTATGGATCCCATAGAGGATCAGATAACACTAAAAATCATATAACACGAAGACTTGTGGAACCAGGTTTTAGTGTTATATGAGGTTTTACTGTAACTAGCAACAAACAAGTTTGCTTTGCCATAACAAGGGGATAACTAAATTACATTATAATGTAACAAGGGATATTAATTGTATTCCTTCTATGGTACAATAGTAAATGGGTTAGTAGTTTTTACAGTTATGCAGGGATACGGCTTCATCATCTAGGAGTTCTAGACCAACATCAGAGGGGGATAATAGTTCACCACCCCTCTTAGAGACACTTTTGCCCACTTGCATCACAAATTTGTGTGGGAGTGGGGGCTTGACATTGTAGTCAGTAGGTCTCTCTGTCAGCATTTCATAAGGAGTTTTCACAATTTCTTATTTGGGAGGGGGGGAGAGAATGTTCCTCATTAAGAGTGAATGTAAAAGTCTTGCACCTTTTACAAGTGGATTCATAGAAGAATATTTGTTTAACAGCTCGTTTTTTAAAAATGTATATCTTCCCTTTCTCCCAAAACTCAGGCTTAAGGCAGCTGCCGGCAACATTAACTAAAACGGTATAGATAAAAACATAAAATATTACAGTAATAACTTAAGGAGTGTTACATTAACATAAATTATAATATTAAAAACAGTTGCTTTTTAAAAAAAAGAAATTATGCTCATTAAGTGCCTTCTTCAGTTTCTTCAGCTCCATCTAACCAAAACAGAATCTTCACCAGCTCATGAAAACACAAAATTTAAAATAAAGTAAAAGTAAAGGTCATTACCTTTAAAGCCCTATATGGTAGTGGGATACCATATCTCTGTCAGCATTTCATAACCCTCTGGTAAGGATACCTAAGAGACCGCGTCACCCCAAGAACATCTGTCCGTCCCACCAGGGCGGATCAGAGAGGCTCTCTTGTCCTTCCATCGACTAGAGAGGCGCATCTCTCTAGCACCAGAAGGAGGGCCTTCTCCGTGTCCGCCCCGGCCCTTTGGAACCTCCTGCCAACTGAGTTACGTCTACAGACAGAACTCCTGCCCTTTCGGAAGGGTCTAAAAACCTGGCTGGCAGGGCAGGTATGGGGCTCCAGGAATGTGGGGTCCCATGCTGGGTGGTTGATCTAATGGGACAGCCACCCCTCTCTCGCTCTTTTAAACTTTTTAAACCTTTTAAATTTCTAAATCTTTTTTAGTATCTTGTAAATTACAGTTTAATTTCTTTTTAAATTAATTTTTAAACTAATCACTAAATTTGTAGGGGTATAGTGGGATTGTTTAGTTTGTTTTGCACTTATGTGGGATTTTGGTATTGTTTAAGTTTGATCTGCATTTATGTTGTAAGCCGCCTAGAGTCAGGTTCGCCTGATTGGGGCGGGAAAGCTGAGCGCAGAAGAATAGACACCTTTGAGATGTGGTGTTGGAGAAGGGTTTTGAGAGTCCCCTGGACAGCGAGGAGAACAAATAGGTCAATCTTAGAAGAAATCAACCCTGACTGCTTATTAGAAGGTCAAATAATAAAGATGAAGCTAAAGTACTTTGAACATCAGATGAGAAGAGAGGATTCACTTGAGAAAGCCTTGATGCTTGGAAAGGTCGAGGGCAAAAGAGGAAGGGGCTAGATGGTATTGTGGAGACAATGGGCACAGAGCTGAGCGAGTTGAGGGGGATGGTGGAGGATAGGAGTGCCTGGCAGACAGTGGTCCATGGGGTCGCAGAGGGTCAGAATCGACTGTGCGACTGAACAACAACAAAAATAAATCTAAATAAATAAATAAATAAATAAATAAATAAAATAAAGTGCGGGGACGGGATCTAGATTAGTTTTCCCAGGAAAAGTCTCTTGTAGCCACTGAGGCAGGAACTATGCATTTCAGATAACTTGCTTTCAAGTCATCTTCAGGTAGGTGCAAAACTGGCTGCTCTTCTTCACAGGCTCTGTGAATCACACTGATGGGTTATCTGCTGGTTTAGAACCCTCCCAAGCTAAATTAGTTAGTCCCCCTGGAGGCATCTAGAACCGTATCCAACCCTAATCCCTCAGTTTCTTTTTGTCCACTACCAGAGCATCAGCGATTTGTAAGCCTCTTGCTGAATACCCGAGTATTTCCTAATTCTTTTTTTACTTTCTTGTGGCTCAGTGGTTAAGAAGCTTGCCTGTTTAGCTGGAAGGCTGGCAAGTCAGCAGTTTGAAACCCAGGTACTGCATCTTGGATTGAGCGACCATCTCTGTCCCAGCTCTTGGGAACATGAAAGGAGTCTCATTTGGGCGTTCCCTGAGCGGCGTTTCTTCCACAAAAATCCTTTCAACCCAGAATAATTTCTGACATGAAATTATTATTATTAGTTCACTTTCTCTTTATTTTTGTTCATCATATCTCATTTGGGTTTTTTCCCCCTTGCATTTCATCTGATTTGCATTTTGTTGTGCATCTCAATATAAGTCTCCGTTTTGGGGAATTGTGCGGTGTTGTCAGCCTCAGAGGACTTTTGCATTCATCAAGCACTATAGATTGATGCCAGTAATGAGACCAGATTTGGGAGAGATTTGTCTGCTGCGATACAGTGATACTCCCTCCTCTGGTAAGCCATTTTGTAATTTCCCATCAGTGTGATAGACAGAGATCATGAAGAACACCATATTACCTACTTATAACATCTGGTTCTTCAGGTGGTCATCAGACTATCCACCAAATCTCATGTCTCTTTTTGTCAGCAGACAGGAACTGAGGGGACAGAGCTGGATGTTGTTATATATCCCTCCAGGAGTGTGGGAGGGATTTTCATTTTAAAAAGTTATTGCTCAGTTTGGGAGGGTCCTGAACAAGTTCTGTGCAGGTGCAGATAACTCATCAGTGTGATTCCACAGATGACCACCTGAAGAACCACAGTTACAGATAGATAACTGGCCATTTGGAGTACAGTCAAACCTCGCATAACGAGCGTTTCGCTTAGCGAAAAACTCGCATAACGAGCAAGTTTTTTGCTAAGTGGTCTGACTTGCATAACGAATTTTTCGCTATGCGAGTTGGACTTATCCCTATGGAAAAACTCGCATAACAAGCGTTTCTATGAGGGAAACTCGCATAACGAATTTTTTCGCTATGCGAGTTTTCCCCATAGAAACGCTCATTATGCGAGTTTTTCCATAGGGGAAAGTCCGACTCGCATAGCGAAAAATTTGTTATGTGAGTCAGACTCGCATAGCGAATTTTTTGCATAGCGAGCAACCTCACCGAATGAATTAAATTCGTTATGCGAGGTATGACTTTACACAGAAAGAGCCTCCTCGAAGATTGTGGTATTTTTGCACCACAATCAGATTTACCTCAGGCAATGGCCACTTACCTTGTTGTGCCAGCTAATCTTTCTCACACGAGATCAGGCAAAATGAACTACGGAATGAATTCACAAAATGGTGGCTTTGTTTTGGCAGTTTTACGTCTGGCCTAGACATGAAAAAAGAAGAAAGCTGGTTGTTTTGCACACTTCGTTTTGATGCAGTTCCTGGGAGGCATCCTTTTTGCTACTGACAGCACTGGGGTCAGGTGGCATCTCACCTGCTTGGTAAGCAGTACAAAACTGAGTTGCTCAAATTTCTCTTCTCCCTTGGCAAGGAAAACATTGCGTGCCACCCACTGTCAAGGTAACTGAAAAGACTTCCAGCACTGGCCAAGTGGTGACATTGTTCTGGTCAGCTGGTGAAATCTTTGTGTAGTTTTTAGAAGTGTGCATTACAGTGGTGGGATGTCAAAAATTTTACTACCCCACCGTGATGTCATCACAGTGTGGGTGGAGCTAATGTCATGACATCATGACATCATGGGCGGAGCCAATGCCATGACGTTGTGGGTGGGGTCAAATAAAAATAATAATAAAATAAAATAAAAATAAGCACACACACACCTCTACCCACCCACCCACCCACAGCACAAATCCGTAAATAAAATAAGGTACTAAGTCTTTGCCTAACCAGTTCTCTAGGATAATATGCCTTAGTGTAAATGTAAAACAGCTGTTCCTCCTTAAGGGTTCTCCAATTGGAGCAGCAATTGGAACAGCACAGGTGTAGCTTATTGATGAGGTAACTCCAAGACTTTACTTAAAAACCCCAAGCCAGGCTGCCAGGCCTTTTTAGGAACTGGGGTAGTACATCAATATAGGTAAAGGTATTAAATACACATTAAAATACACACAGACACACCACATCCAAAGGTGAGTCACTTACCCTGGGGAGCAGGCTATAGGGAGCTTCAGGCTAGCCGCTTCTCTTTCTCCTCCCCGCTTGGGAGGACAGCAAGTAGGCTGTGCATACGCGCCAAGCACTGTAGGCATGCATGCACACCAAGTGCTTGGTGCGCATGCGCAGTGGGGGAACCAGTGAAAAGGTAAGCCCCGAAGGTGGTTTCCCCCCAAAAGCTGCTACTGGTTCTCCAGTAGCAATGTGTATTGGGTTTTCTGTAATGTGCAGTTACAGCCTAAGAAGGTCTTGTTCAAACACCCCATGTAAGTGACTGCAGAAATGAATGGGGGGTGTGTGTCTCCCTCAGGATTTCTGGACACATTCATATGATGGAATGCAGTCCTTCAGATAGACCAGGGGAAAGGTTTTGGTCTTCTCCGGACTGTTTTGAAAAGTCGCATATCCAGTAATGGTGACTAAAGGTAAAGGTAAAAGTTTTCCTTGCTCGAAAGCCAGTTGTATCTGACTCTAGGGGTCAGTGCTCATCTCTGTTTCTAAGCCGAAGAGCCAGCGCTGTCTGCTTCTGCAGACGTTTCCATGGTCATGTGACAGGCATGACTAGACACCGGAGCGCATGGAACGCTGTTACCTTCCCACTGAAGTGGTCTCTATTTATCTACTTGCAATTTCTTGCTTTCGAACTGCTAGGTTGGCACTTTAATAGCCTGTGTAATAGATAAACCATTGGCCACGTCGCTTTGTAGAATGACTGCATCTTTTAGAAGAGGAATGATGCTTTAGTCTTCCAATTGCAAATGTGAACAGTTACATCATTGTGGCCTGTTGTCTCCTTCTCAGTTTACAAAAGATCAACTTCTTAAATTGCTTTCAGTATAATGTGAAAATTTTGTTTATGTTGCTTTTTTGGTCGTCAGTGTGTGCATTTCATGGGTAAGACTGCTGAAAATGTCAGCATGTGTTTTTGTGTGTATTAATATAGTGTCTAGGAATATTGTGATTTATTTAGAAACATGTAGTCAGACAGCAACAAAAAATAAGTTCAGTTGCCTAGCAATGCTTATCCTATGCCTTAGTCACTGGTGCATGCAGAAGGTTACAGATTGCACTTCTCCTGGTGCTTCCACTTAAAGGGATTAGATTTTGATTAATTGGTAATAGTTTACCAAACCCATCTTTTAGCGATGCTCATGGACCATAATCCCATCAACCACACATGGTCCTGGTGACCTTGGCTGGCCTTCATCTCAGGAGGCACAGTGGGGTTTTGATCTCCTGGCTCCATAGCTAGGTTTTCCAGCCTTCTGAGCTGTACTAGCTCAGGGGTCAGCCAACCTGGTTCTCCAGATGTTCTTGGACTTCAATTCCAAGAAGCCCTGATCAGCAGGTGTACTTACATGGACTTCTGTGAATTGAAGATGTCCAAAAATATATGGAGAGCCAAGTTTGATAATCCTTGTACTAGCTCATTTCATCCTAAGGAGTAGCAAGTTCTCCAAATGTACAGTTGTACCTTGCTTAAAGAGCATGATGTGTCCCACAGGATTGCTCTTTACACGAGTTTGTTCTTTAAGCGAAACACCATTGTAAGTGACCAATTGTGACTTCTGGCAGGGGGGATTGTGAATCCCGATTTAGTTGTTAAGCAAGTTTTTGGTTACTGATGACCATTCAGAGAAAATTCTGCTATTTAAGTGAGTTAATGTCTAAGCGAGGCGCTCTTTATGTGAGCTTTTACTGTATCTTAATTTTAGGCCTATGTGCTGAAGATCAATCCAGTACTATACTTATTAATGATGATAGGCAGTGCTGAAGAGCCAGGGCTGTGGTCTGGAGGTACCCAATGATGCAGTTGTGTAGTAACTAAGCAAAGCTGTATCTGCTTAGTGTGTAGAAGATAGGGTATAGCATTCTGTATGCACATTCGGCAGCCCTGTGTGCATGGAAAGCCCACAAGTAGAATGTGCGTACACCAATGTCCTCCCACTCTTAACTTCCAGCAGCTGGGGAATATAAAGATATGCTGCCTCTGATATGGGGGGTTGAGTATATCCATTATGACTCATAACTGCTCATAGCCTTATCATCCATGAATCTGTTGAATCCTCTTTTAAAGCTGTCTAAGTTGGTGGCAATCAGTATCTTATAAGATAGCATATTCAATTCATTAACTATGTGTTTTTTGAAGGAGTACTTCCTTCTCTCTTCTTTGAATCTGCAAATGATCCAAGTTCACTTAATGAACTTTGCTTCTAACACTGGCATTAAAAATAATAATCTTCCTAGCCCCCTTTTCCAAATCTGCATATTTTTAATACTTTTGTCTGTCCCTCTCCCTCTTTTCCTAAGGTAAACAGACTGTGGTAGTTTAGTGGTTAAGACACTGAACTTGATGACTGGAAGGCCAGTAGGTCAGCAGTTCAAGACCTGAGTGCTGCATGACAGAGTGAGTTCCCGTCTCTGTTCCAGCTCCTGCTAACCTAGCAGTTCAAAAACAAGAAATTGCAAGTAGATAAATAGGTACCGCTTCAGTGGGATGGTAACAGCATTCGGTGCGTTCTGGTGTCTAGTCGTGCCTGCCACATGTCCATGGAAACGTCTGCAGACACAGACAGCACTGGCTCTTTGGCTATAAACAGAGATGAGCACTGAACCCTAGAGTCAGATATGACTAGCTTTTGAACAAGGGTGACCTTTACCTAAACAGACTCAAACATTCTAATCTTCCCAGTTAGTTCAGCTTGTCATTTTGGCCAATGACAAAGGCAAGAAAGTAGCTTCATTTTGGTAGTCTATAGTTTGATCTGGACACGAAATAAGAAGACCCATTTCAGTTAAATCATATCCCTGGTCATTTCGAGGGTAGTTTCCTATGCCTTTTCTAGTTCAACAATACAGTAAAACACCGGCTAACGCTAAAACTTGGTTCCACAAGTCTTGGTGTTAATCCAATTTTTAGTGTTATCCGATGCATGTTAAAATTCTATGGGATGGATCGGATAACGTTAAAGCTCCATAGAGATACATTGTAACCACACGGGCTTTAGCGGTTGTTATCCGATCCATCCCATAGGACCTTAACGTTATTCGATCCAATTCTCCTCCCCAGATGACTTAACGTTATGCAATTTTAGCGTTATCCGATCCAATCGTTATCCGGTGTTGTACTGTATACAGTTGTACCTCGCTCAAAGAGCATAATTTGTTCCACAGGATTGCTCTTTAAGCAAGTTTGCTCTTTAAGCGAAACACCATACCAGAGATTCCTGGAAGAACAAGTTGGTATTGGAAGTTTTTATTTTGATTGCTTTTCTAGTTCTGCTCACATTTATTTATTTATTTAGTGAATTTATGTCCTGCCCATCTGGTAGAATACCAATCTAGGCAGCCTACAAAGTATCGAATCACATAAAACACAATATAAAAATTACAAATCATTCCCTCACAAAACACATCACATTAATCTAAACAAGTATACTGTATATTAAAAGGAAAAATACAAAATAGATGAACTAAGAGGGGAAGACTTAGTGGAACAAACAGTTTGCTGTCTCTTTCCCTTTTTCTCATCCTTCTCTCAATATCTTTTTAAAAACTTTCCCCCCCTAAGTAAATTTCTTCCCATTTTTGACCCTTTCTCTTCATGAAATTGTCTTTGTCGTATATTGCCTTGTACTCTCTTGTGGCCTATGCCAGTACAGTATCTTGAAATCTTAGTACCGAAAATTGCACATTTGCCCAAAATATGATTTTATTGTAAGGATACTGCTTCCAGCATTTCAAATGGTTCTCTTTGTGAATTTTCTTGCAATTTTTTCATTGACGCATTTCCACCATTTTAGTTTCTGTTCCTTTGGAACTCATTTAATTCTTTTCTGGTGTATCCTTTAACATTCAAGTGAAGTTCCACCCGAGAATGATGGTTTTCCTGTGATCTGACTTAGTTTTTACTCTGAAGATCTATCACGCAACTTAACATCTTGTACTTAATTTTTGAACTTACCAGCTGCTATGTAGCCCAGGAGGGGCACCTGAGAATTCCCAGGGGCTCAAATGTGGTCTAGCTCCCCACATTTTGTTTAAACAAATTAATTGTGCTCACATTGGTTCCCTTTGTGGCCATTTCACTCTTCCAAAACATTTTTGTAAAATAATTTTAATTGGCCACAAGAGGGCATAAGGCGGCATTTAATTTTTAAAGCATTTTAAAAAGTAAAATATTGGGGGCTAGTAGGCAGGTTGTAGGGACAGTTCCCTCAAAGTTCAGAAGATATGTGACCGGCCCTCATACTTGAAGATGTTACCACGCCCTGATCAAACTTGATGACAGTTCCTGGAGAACTCTGAAAGAAGTAGAGACTTGCACATTTTATGCATTTATAATTGACCTTAATTGGAATATAGGTCACTTGTGGATTTTTTAAAATATATTTATTTTGGTTTCACGTTTTTCAGGGTGGTTCCTACAATCAAATAATGCTCCATTTAAAGAAAGCACAATTCTACTTAATAACATCTCCCTTAACCTGGACTCTCCTGACAGCATAGCAGTTCGAAAGCAAGAAATTGCAAGTAGATAAATAGGGACCACTTCAGTGGAAAGGTAACAGCGTTCTGTGTCTAGTCATGCCTGCCACATGACCACGGAAACATCTGCAGAAGCAGACAGCGCTGACTCTTCGGCTTTGAAATAGAGATGAGCACTGAACCCTGGAGTTGGATACGACTGGCTTTCGAGCAAGGGAAACCTTTACCTTTACCTAACCTGGGCTCAGTGTGTTTAGGGTATAGGTCCCCAATGTACGGCCCATGGGCCGGGCCCTGATGCCATTCCATCCGGCCCATTGCCACCTCCGCTGCACTCAGAAGTGGAAGCAGGTGTGTGTACATCAGCCATAAAACGTGCCTACGCATCCACAAACACGCCTATGGCTGTCATAAACGCGAAAATGAGTGCATTTACAACAGATGTAAACACATCTGCTTCTGGGGGTGTTGTCTAGCCCACTGAGATGCCTGGGGGCATGGTCAAGCCCACGGTATAAAAACATTGGCCACCTCTGGGTTAAGGCATTAATTTTTAAAACCAGCCCTTTAAACTAGGGGTGCCCAAACTATGACCCTTGGGCTGGATCCGGCCTCCCAACGCCAGTTCATCCAGCCTGCGAAGTCCTCGTTGCTCCCGGAAGCGGTATAGGTGTGTTTTTGATTCCAGGAGCAACGAGGGTTTCACTGGCGGATGAATTGGCGCTAGGGTCTGGATTGTATTGTATTGTTTGACTTATATGCCGCCCGTGGGCCATAGTGGCCATACTAGCCCACGGCCCAAAAAGTTTGGACACCCCTGCTTTAAACTGAGCACTTAAATGGACTGAGAAACTATAATTAATCAAAGACCTCTTGGTTCAGTAGCGTGAAAGAACTGCAGACACAACCAGGAGACTTATTAACAGGTTGGCATATGATCATTCAAACATGCCCTGTATAGACACACATTTGTGAGTGTACAGGAGCCCCTTTGCATTATGTGATTTGGTCTCTTGTGCCTGAGGTCATACAGAGAGACACAAATTTGTCACCTCCAATAAAAATGTCACCAAATATGCAATTATTTTCCTGTTTCTTTCTGATCTCATATGACATACTGCATTTTTGTCAGATAGTAAATAAAACAAGACAAGACAAAATGTTGTGTCACCTTAAAGACTAACTGCTATATTTTAATGTTAGCTTTCATGGTTCAAGTTCACATAAGAGTGAGAATTCATGGCATTAATGTATACATAGCCCCATGATCCCATGGGGATACAAAGGTACACAATGGTTGGTTAGTATAACAGATAAAGTTGTGAATCAGTGTGGCTTTGCTGACGAAGTGCCACAACGTTTTTGTCTTTATGGTTTTCTTTTGTTTGCTATCTGATATGCTTGCACAGACTAACATAGCTACCACTTCAAAAAAAAAAAAACCTGCAGTATTCTTGGAAGGGATCAAAGAAGCTTTTTCCTAAACAAATGTGGGCAAGATTGCCACCTAGAATAATGGATTTTCTTTCAAGAAGTAGCTCTGTTGCTTAAAAAAAGGAAATCTCAAAGAAAATGTGCAGTTTACTGTCGGTACTGAGCCATATCTCTGCCTATTTTCGATAGAGTGGCTCTTACAAAGGACTCAAGAGGTTGAAAGGTAAATCCTTTCTGTTGCTTTCTCTTCCTCAAGTTTGAGGCTGTCCTGTTGTTGTTTTGTTCCTTTGTTTGTGTACATTCTTTTTCTTTCCTTCCTTCCTTCCTTCTTTCTTTCTTTCCTTCCCTTCCTTTTTCTTCCCTTCCCTTTCCATTCCATTTTCTTCCCTTCCCTTCCCTCTTCCTTCCTTCTTCTCTTCCCTTCCCTTCTTCCCTTCCCTTCCCTTTTTTCTTCCCTTCCTTTCCCTTGCCCTCTTTCTTTCTTTCCTTTTTCCTTCCTTCCTTCCTTCCCTTCCCTTCTTTCTTCCCTTCCCTTTTCTTTCTTCCCTTCCTTTCCCTTGCCCTCTTTCTTTCTTTCTTTCCTTTTTCCTTCCTTCCTTCCTTCCCTTCCCTTCTTTCTTCCCTTCCCTTTTCTTTCTTCACTCCCCTTCTTTCTTCTCTTCCCTTCCCTTCCCCTCCTTTCCTTTCTTCCTTCTTTCATTCATTCTTTCCCTTTCCTTTTCGTCCTTCCCTTCCCTTCCTTCCTTCCTTCCATTGTAATTGCCAAAACAATATATCAAGCTTCCAGACATACTCCAGCTTTGTAAAATGGCACTCTGCTCTTTGTCTCAATCTCACAGGACCTGTCTGGGTTTCCAGAATTTCTGCAGCTGATTCTCCAACATATGAGGTTGACCTCTGGGGAGGCTAGCGGATTGGGCTGAGCCAGCTGGAGCAACAGGATACCGCTGGCAGATGGCTCAAGCTGAGAGACCGGTCTGTAGAGGAGAGGTCAGAGCTGGATCATGAACTCAGGCAAAATGCATGATCTTGTGCTGACAGCTGTTGCAGTTTTGTCGGGGTTGGCAGAAGAGGCGAAAAGGAAATCTGCAGAGCATGTTTTCTAACAAGAAAGCCTCCCTAGGGTTTCCTTCCTCCCTTCCCGCTCCTCCAGGGTGTGTGGGTATAATTTTTCCTTTGCTGAAGGAGCTTCAAATGTCCCTTTGTCCATCCCTTGAAACCTTGATTTGCCGGTTAAGGAACTTGTATGCACTAAAAACAGGTGGGCAGGGATATGCTTGGCGAACCAGTCTGGTGTAGGAGCAAATGTGTCAGACTAAGACACAGGAGTTCTTCAAGTGCTGTATCCAGTTCTGAATATTGGCTAACATTGTGGCGATCAGCCATGAAGATTGCCCCGGGAACAATATAATGCAGTAGTCTTCCATTTGCCTTCTGCATCACAGCATGACTTCTATACCACTGATCAAGTTGCATGATTCACTTTTTGCTCCTCACCCTTTTTGACACACAATATGCTCCTCAGCTCAAGGCCAGTATTGATTATTTATTTATTTATTATTTATTTATTTATTTATTGGATTTCTATACCGTTCTAATTGGTGCGACCAACTCAGGGCGGTGTACAAAACAATTAGCATACAATCAGTCAATAAAGTACAATAAGGCAAACAATGCTATGATAGGACACCACACAACAGCAACAATGTGGCAACGCAATCACGCAACAATATAACTGTACAAAAGAAATACAATGTAGAAATACAATCCCAAAGTACAAAATAGCGTACAATATAAAAATATAACAGTATAATGACAAAAAATTCAATCCAGCATTACAAACAATATAATCAAATGTCATAAATACAACATACGCTTGCCGCCAACTGTTCTTAATCAGCCTCCGGGCCGAGGTGGAAGGAGCCCGGAGGAAGGGCGGGATGTTACTGCCTTCCATCAAGATGGAGTCAAGTTGGATTCAATCCACTTGGGGACTATCACCTTCCCTATGGGCTTTGTCATTAGTTCTCCCGATTCTCAGGTTAGTTAACTGCCACCTGACAATTGGCATTGAGAAAACTCAGGAGATAAGTGAGTTTTCTGACTTAAAGTACAGAGAGATCAATATTAATGCATTTGATTTCATTAAGTGTGTATAATTCTCACCATCCTCATGTACAGCAAACCTAGTTTGTCATAGCTCATTCTTTTTCCCCCTTGCTGCCACTTAAGCTATCAGATACAGGGCGAGTTAGATAATTTGCTTCCTATAATTCCCCATATCCCTAATTGCAATTACTTACCATCTGATTAAAAGTGCATTTGATGAAAATCTCGCCCTGCTGAAATGGTAGAGGACCTAATGTGTTAGATACCCACATACAAAGCATAGTAGAAGAAACTCTGTGCTCACCCTGATGGAAATAACAAACAACTCTACAGATTCATAAAAAGAACAGATGTCAAAAACATAGAGTTTTCACAGTCCTTTTACATCTACCTGCAACTAGGTATCACAGCTGCAAAAATGCTTTCAGCAATGACCTAATGCTGCTTCCATTTAATTAATTGGTGGATTGGGTAGAAATGTTACTAGGATGATAGCCCTACCCTGCCTGAATCTTGATCCTTCAGACCTCTATTTTGCATGTACTGTATTTGCGCCCCTCCAAATATTATAATATTTTGGTTCCCATTGTCTCACATCAAAAACCATGAAGGTTGAGCCAGATGTGAGCCAGAGTCCAGCAAGGAATTAATATAGCAGTGTTTCCCAATCTTTGGTTTTTGGACTTCAATTCCCAGAAGCCTAATGCAATTTCCCCAAAGTAGGGATCAGCCAATGTACTGACTTAGGCTTCTGGGAATTGAAGTCCAAAAACCAAAGGTTGGGAAACATTGGATTACAAGGTCTCTTCACCCAGTATTGCTTCGTCTTTCATGTCAAGGCCAGACATTAAACTGCCAAAATGAAGCCACTTTTTGGTTAATTCATTCTGTAGTTCATTTCACCTGACCTAGCATGAGAAAGATTAGCCAGCACAATACTGTTGTTGCCCAGGATATGCCCGATTGTCATGCATAAGTGCCACAGTCTTCAAGGAGGATCTTTCTGTATACCCCTCCATCTAACATTGTGTGTGTGATTTTTTAAAAACCCATATACTGTAGCTGTGGTCAGCATTCTTTTGACAAAATTCTTTGTTCTTCCTGCATTTCATCTCTTTCTGAGATCTTCTAGGCATCTCTCTTGCCTTGAGTGGAAAAGAGAGTTACTTATCTGATTGTGTCTTTGATCTCCTTCTGTATCAGTGTTGTGTGTTGTTGGTTTTTGTCTTATTCTCTGCAGTTCATTAAAACTGAGCACTGCTGGTCTTTCATGAGGGCTTGGTGTCATCTAACATCACTGTAGAGCAAGGATTCTCAACCTGCAACCTGTGTGCCAGATGCGGCCCACGACACCATTTCAGGGGGGGGCACCACCTCCACCACACCAGGAAGTGCCATGTGGTGGAGGAAGGGCAAAATGGCCGTCTGGCCCCCGAAGCTGTCTGAGGGAGCATGACCCGGCCCCTGGCTTTAAAAGGTTGAGAAATCCTATTGTAAAGCTTGGGAAACATTTCATTTTTGACTCCAGTTCTCTTGACTCTTAGAGATTTCTGAGAGTCAAGTTTTTTTCCAAGTTTTGGATTTTTCCTCTTGATTGATCCAGCCATTTAGCAGGTAATCCTGTACAGTAATACCCCGGATAACAATTGCATCGGATAACGCTAGATTCGGATAACGATTCAAGCTTTTTGGGAAAAACTTGCATCAGGTAATGATTCTGGATAATGATTCTTAGAGTTATCCAAGGCAATGTTCTGTGGATGTGGGGTGGTTTGGGTAGAACTTCACCCCCCCCACCCCCCCACCCCACCTGCAGCGGTCTCTGAGACTGTAGTAGGGTCGGGGAAAGGCACGCGCCTTTCCCCCGACCCTACTGCAGTCTCAGAGACTGCATCTCTTTCTTTCCCTCCCTGTATTTAAACTACAGGGAGGGAGGGAAGAGAGAGGCGTGATTGGGTCTCTCTCTCTTCTCTCCCTGCCTGTAGTTTAAATACAGGGAGGAAAAGAGTGAAACACGATCGGGTCTCACTCTTTTCCTCCCTGCCTTTAAAGCGGTTTGTCCCTGAAGTCAGGGCTTTTTATTAGCGTTATTCGATGCATGCATCGGACAACGCTAAAAATCGGATAACGTCATGACTTGTGGAACCAAGTCATAACGTTATCCAGGGTTTTATTACTTTAAAAGTAAGTTTATTGAAATGACTGATATTTTTTTTCTGAGATTACTCATAATACATAGGAGTGATCATTAGAGTCAATCACATAATTGGATGTTGTAGGCTTCCAGCCCCTTATGTCCCAGCTCAGTCTTTCTGGACAATACATTTTTATTAAAAAACCTGTGTATTTCACCACCCTCAGCCCAAGCAAGGTGGGGGACATAAAGTTTGCAGTAGTCTGTTTTTCTCCCAGTGAATGCCGCTCCGATTTGGACCAAAGAAACAGTACTGTTGCTGTAAACAAGGGGTGCCCAAACTATAGCCTGTGGGCCGGAGTCGGCCTGTGGGCCAGACAGCCGCTACCGGAAGTGCCAAAATCGGCATGTTTTGACAGCGAAATGCAGCAAAAACTTGCAAATTTTTTAAAGCGCAAAAATGCTCCCCCCATTGCTCCCTCCAAGGGAACTGTTGGAGGAGGGGGAA
Source organism: Furcifer pardalis (assembly GCA_030440675.1). Classification (NCBI taxonomy): domain Eukaryota; kingdom Metazoa; phylum Chordata; class Lepidosauria; order Squamata; family Chamaeleonidae; genus Furcifer; species Furcifer pardalis. The sequence goes on along the minus strand of CP126897.1, from coordinate 65,720,212 downwards.
ATAGCTGGAAACACAGTATGATCTTATGCGCTGTAGCCAGGAGGAACCACGTGATCGGCCCACACAGCTGACTGAGGGGGCATGGTCAGCCCCCTGGTAGGAAATGTTTGGGCACCCCTTCTATAAACACACTATCCTTCTACAAACCTGCCCACACTGGTGACCTTTAAGAGGTTGTTAGCTGAGTACATCAGCAGGGAAATCAAGCTAAGCCTAGGAAGGTGCTGTAACCGCCACACTTCAGCCTACACAGCACAGCTTAGCAATAGCAATTACGTTTATATACCGCCCCATAGCACAGAGCATTCTCTGGCCAGTTGTGTAAGGAAACGTGTTGTAAAGATTCCTTTGCAAATGTTGAAGCTGACATTCCCAGCGTGTATTTTGGGAATCTTTCATGGGCTGCTGCCCCAAACAGTATTTTTAAACTCCATCAGTGCTCCTTCCTCCTCATATGAACATTGAACTGCTTATGAACTTGTGAATATGTGGTGTGCCTTTATAAAACTTTAAGATAGGAAGGTGTTAAGGTAAGATCCTGGTGTCATTTGTAGTAAGTCCCCAATCATTTCTTCTTAACTACAGAATGATTAATAAAATCAACAAGAAAACGGCCTCCCTGCTTGTCTAAATAAGGCTGAAGAGACATTGAAATTTGAAATGGAAGCTAGGGGTAGATTTTTATACAATGCTGTCATCAACCCTATTCTTGTGTTGCTATGATGTGCTGTCAAGTGGCTTCTGACTTATGGTAATCCTAATAGGGTGTTTGAACTATGCGAGATGTTCAAGGAGTGGCTTACCATTGTCACATGCATCCATACATTTATATGGCCAAGAATTTGAACTCATGTCTCCTGAGAGTTGTGGTCCTCTACTGAGTTTGAGCAAAGCAGGCTACAACTATCCATTGCACTACAGCGGGTCTTTCAAGTCTCATACTGATTGTTGAATGCAGCATGTATGCAGAAAATCCCTGTGGTTTTTAATTCTAAGATTATGTTCACCTTTCCTTTCCTTTTCATATGCTCACTCTTTGGAGGACTTTGGGGTCCTGGTATGGAAGCTAAGTAATAATAATTCTGTGTCAGAAATTATTCTGGGTTGAAAGGATTCTTGCTGAATAAACTCCAGGGGACGTCCAAATGAGGCTCCTTTCATGTCCCCAAGATCTTTTTCCATCGAAGTAGTCGCTATTTATCTACTTGCAATTTCTTGCTTTTGAACTGCTGGGTTGGCAGGATCTGAGACAGAGACAGGTGCTCAATCTGTCAGGCAGTACCCAGGTCTTGAACTGCTGAATTGCCAGCCTTCCAGCTAACAAGGTGAGCTTCTTAACCACTGAGTCACCGCAGCCCCTGGATGCTAAGTAGATCCCATAATCTTGTGGTCTGTCCTAGTGCTGTCAATTAATACAAAAATTGTGCACTGATTGGTTTTGTTTGTTTTGTCATTTTGATGTTCAGGTCTCTGCCTCACCATGTTGAAGTGGACTGATGATGCCTCCTTCTTCCTCTGTGTTCGTCGCCTGCCCTGGTGCTAGGATCAAGGTCCAGAATGAACATAGCAGCTGTGCTTAATGCCTTGCTAGTGTCTGTCCTTGCGGCTGTGCTGTGGAAATACATCAAGCTGCGTGACCACGTCTCGGTGCTGGAAGAAGAGCTGGTCCTCACACGCCAGTCCCAGGAACTCTCTCAGGTCCGCATTGACTACCATGCTGCCCTTCAGACCCTGGTGGAAGATGGCACCAGGATGGTATGCACTGGCAGGATGCACACGGACCGCATCTGTCGCTTCGAGTCCCTCTGCTATTCCACCGAGGCTGAAGAATTTGTCTTCTTCCACAGCAATTCCTCCATCATGCTTCCAAATTTGGGCTCCCGGAGATTCCAGCCCGCCTTGCTTGACCTCTCATCAGTGGAGGACCACAACACACAGTACTTCAACTTTGTAGAATTGCCATCCGCAGCCCTGAAATTCATGCCAAAGCCTGTTTTCGTCCCAGATGTGGCCCTGATTGTCAACAGATTCAACCCAGACAACTTGATGCACGTCTTTCATGATGACCTTCTCCCGATCTTCTATACCCTACAGCAGTTCCCAGATTTGGACCTGGAGACCAGGCTGTTCTTCATGGAAGGATGGAGCGAAGGCCTTCATTTTGAGCTGTACAAGTTGCTAAGCAACAAACAACCCCTCCTGCGAGAACAGCTCAAAACTCTTGGGCGGTTGCTTTGCTTTACCAAGTCATATGTGGGGCTGTCAAAAATCACCACCTGGTATCAGTATGGTTTTGTTCAGCCCCAGGGCCCAAAGGCAAATATCCTGGTCTCTGGCAATGAGATCCGGCAGTTTACTAAATTCATGATGGAGAAGCTGAACGTGAGCTCTGAAGGAATGCCTAGTGAGGATTATATTGTTGTGTTCAGTCGTACTATAAATAGACTTATTCTAAACGAGGCAGAACTTATTTTGGCACTTGCCCAGGAATTTCAGATGAAAACCATCACAGTTTCTATAGAAGACCACACATTTTATGATATTGTACGCTTGATTAGCAATGCCTCCATGCTGGTCAGCATGCATGGAGCCCAGCTGGTCATGTCTCTCTTCCTGCCAAGGGGAGCCACTGTTGTGGAACTCTTCCCTTACGCCATCAACCCTGAACATTACACACCTTACAAAACGTTGTCTACGCTGCATGGCATGGACCTCCAGTACATTGCCTGGCAGAATACGGAGAAGGAGAACACTGTGACCTACCCAGACAGACCCTGGGATCAAGGAGGGATCGCCCACTTAGACAAGGCAGAACAAGACCGCATCCAGAAAAGCACTGAAGTCCCCCGCCACCTGTGTTGCCGCAACCCAGAGTGGCTTTTCCGCATCTACCAGGACACAAAAATCAACATTGCTTCCCTTATCCAGGTGGTCAGGCAAACTGTCAAAACAAAACCTGGGCCTAAGAGGCAGAAATGGACTAGTGGTCTCTACCCGAGCAAAGTCCGAGATGCCAAATGCCAAGCCTCTGTCCAGGGTACTAGTGAAGCCAAACTCTCAGTGTCGTGGCAGATTCCCTGGAATCTGAAATACCTGAAAGTCCGGGAAGTGAAGTACGAAGTGTGGATACAGGAGCAAGGGGAGAACACGTACATGCCTTACATCTTGTCTCATCAGAACCACACCTTTTCAGACAACATCAAGCCATTCACGAACTACCTGGTCTGGATCCGCTGCATTTTCAACAAGACTCTTCTCGGTCCATTTGCGGACGTGCTATTGTGCAGTACATAACTTCTCTTGAGAGACGAGCATTGTGCTGTGCCCAGGGGCTCTAACCAAGATAAGTCTGGTCCCATGTCTTGTTATTTTTATGGCAATGGGACCAGACTTATTTGGTTTTGTCCATGATACCGGGGCATAGTTGGGGAGGAGAGAGGAGAGATGCACAGACTTGGTAGAGCTTGCTAGTGCCTCAGTGTTCATTTGGTGTGTCTTTTCTCCTATGTGTGGCATTATTTCCACTTAGTGTAAAAAAAACATGGTTGGCCCTTAAATGAAGCCTGCATGAGGCTACATATTTCAGAGCAAAATGAGAACAGTAATTGTTGTATCTTTATAATGCTCTTTCCATCTCTATCTTTCTGTGTCATTTGTGATGAATATTTTGTGCCTAGCTTTATATTGGCATTTATTTATATTGTTGGATGGACATATCTTTTTTTGTATTCTCTTTATTTATTCTTTGATTTTTTTTAAAAAAAATTGTTCTTCCTCCAGATATCTGTATCCCAAAGCAAAGTATTTGGTAACAGAATATTCATTAAATGGTTGAAAACCTTTTCAAGTCCTTTCTCTTCCTTTTGACACATATTTATTATGTATTAAAAACGTTTTCATAGTCTTTTTTTTAATTACTATTGATATATTCACATTTTATAAATGATTTCACCTTCTTTCCTCCAGAATGCAGTTCTGCTTCCTACTTGGACCTCACAAGCTAGTGACATAGATCAGGGGGAACAAGAATCATTGACCCAAGATTGCTTAGATCGGGGTGTCTAACCTTTTTATGCCACGGGCCTGACCACGCCCCCTGGAAGCAGAAACAAGCACATTTATGGCTGTCATAAATGCACCCACTTCCGCATTTACGACAGTCACGGGTGAGGGGCACCACTTCCGGGTGGCATGGCATCACTGGCCGGGTTCAGCCTGTGGGCGGTAGGTTGGGAACCCCTGGCTTAGATCTCAAATCTGGCTCTATAGAGATCCATTCATAAAGCACAGCTGCTGCACTTATTCTTAGTATAATCTTTCATGATAATCTCTGCCTTCTGTTTCAGGAAACAACGAGCATGATTTTGTCAAAACTCAAGGCCTGATCATTGTGGTCAAAGTGTGCAAAATAGAAGAATTTCTATTCTGTGAAGTTTGCATAAGTCATCGTCACTCAATAAATGATTAGTTCAACACCACCTGAAAGGCCACATGTCACTCACACACATACACACCCCGCATAAACATATGTCATGGTGCAGGCATAAGTGTTCTTCAATCAGATACAGTAATACCTCGGATGATGTTTGCATCAGATAACGCTAAAATCGCATAATGTTAAGCAATCGGGGGGGGGGGGGGAATTGCATCGCATAACGTTAAAATCCTATGGGAAGCATCTAATAACATTCGCTAAAGCCTGTGCTGGTTACAATGTATCTCTATGGAGTTTTAACATTATCCGATACATCCCATAGAATTTTAATGTTATGCGATGCATGCATTGGATAACATTAAAAATCAGATAACACTAAGACTTGTGGAACCAAGTTTTAGCATTATCCGAGGTTTAACTGTACTCACTTCTGTAGCCTGGTTTGCATTAAACGATGTGCTTAATTTTCCCTCCCTAAACGTAGGGATCTTCCAGATCAAAAAAAGATTCTTTTTTGCTTGGTGGCAAAAGGCTTTCTTCTTTATTTGTGTCAGGCTATTGCACGGCTTATAATTATGGACATATATAAAATATAAATGAAATTCAAACAGTAAAATATGAAAACAATTAGACTGTTTTTAATCTGAAGTGTTAAATGTTAAGTTTAATTACGTAGCTTTATCTGAGCCATTAACTAGATCCTCTTTTGTATTCAAAGTAGGGCATAAATTGTGTACACATAAATGCTGCATTGAATGTATTTCTCCACATTCTCAGAAAATTTGTCCTGTATCCCAAGTAACCTCATTTTACTTGGTTATTCTTTGATCTTCCTACTTGCTTCAAAGATCTATTACGTAACCTCCAGATGGTCCAGCCAGCATCTTGTCTTAGTGGGAGATGCAAAAGGCTACAGTCTACCAAGAAATCACATCCAAACTTCCCTTTTAAAGGACAATTTTCTTTTCTTTAAGACAACCACTTTATTTTAGAAAATCTGTCAAAAAATGTAAGAATTCCATTTCTTTGCTTGAGCTTCAAGCTGTTTTATGAAATGTTATTTAAATCAAAACAAGAACCAAAAATATTTAATACTATAAAACAACACAATATATACAAAAGAAAAGGGACCATTTAGAGATATAACCAATGTGTTGGTTTGTTTTTACACTTACAGAATTCCCTTCCCCTTCCAAATATTCATTGTTTTTTGAAAACATATACAATCCTTCCTCTCTATTAAGACATAATCAACAATTTCCACCCAGATTTCTTTAAAAATATATTTATCAACCTCTACTTTAAAACTACATGATAACTTATTGATGGCTTTTTTATATCATCCATATATTTGAAAACCATACTTTACTTTTCAATTTCTTGCTATTAATAATCTAGCTGCTGTTAATAAATTTGAAATTACAGTTAAACCTCACTTTATGGAATTAATCCATTCCACAATGTTTTCTTATAACAATTTTTCCTTAAAGTGAACTGCATTTTCCCATAGGAATGCATTGAAAACCAATATTTCTGTTCCAGAGGTTAGAAAGGAGCCAAGGAAACATGTTTTTCTGTTCAGAGCTCTTTCTAAAGAGGCGAAAACACAGCAAAAAATTCCAAAGTGTGCTTTGGAAAGAGTTTTGAGTGGAGGGGATACTTTTTTTTGGCTTTTTAGTGAGTTCCTGAACTGATTGTTTTGGTTTGCAATACTGTACATATTCAGCACATTTTCGATAGCACCAACTAGTGGCCAGCCCTGATAATTGCAGGAAAAGTACCCATTGAACAGCTGATGAAGGGAGGGGGGATTTTGACACTTCCTGGTTGCGGGGAATGCTTCTAGAGGTGCCAAAACCCAAGAAAAATTTAAAAAATGGAGCGGAAATGCTCCAAACACCCTCCCACCACTGTGGGAAGCGTCAGAACACACACACCCCAAAGTTTCATATAGCAATTTTTTCCCTTGAAGCGGACCATCATTTGCTATGGATTTCTTTTCCTGAAGCGATTTTTCCGGTAAGAGTGTTGTCCGTAAAATGGGGGTTCACTGTGATTCCTTCATGTACCAATCCCATTGCTCATTATAAAATATTCTCTCTCATCTACTGTGAGGACTGCAGTTCCGCTCAAAGGGAATAGGTGAATTTAATGGGGGTGTAATGGAAGATATCATCATCTCTGCTAATCAGAAGGCCCTCCAGGGCTTCAGCCATGAGACTCCTGCCTTCACTAAATCAGTGTGTATTGTGCTTGGCTCCATGGCAAAACACATGCTCTGCATACACAACCCAAGTCTTATTTTCTAGTCAACACAGATGAAATGTTTAGTTTCAAGATTATTCTTTATCCTCCCTCAGTCTGAATTAAGTGCAGTAGTTATTGTACCAAATAACAGCTTGCTTGGCTGTCGTTCCATGATAAGTGCTCAAGAAGTTGCAGTGATTCAGTTATTCACAAGTGGATATAAATGTTAGTCTTGCTCTGTGAAATTAAGTTGACATATTTGACACATTGCTAGAACAAGGAATACATGCATCTCCTTCCCCCCTATACAGTATCACAGCCTGGTATTTCAATTGTTTGATGCTATAGATCAGTGGTTCCCAATAAGGGGTACACAGCCCACTAGTGGACTTCAATTCCCAGAAGCCTAAGTCAGTACATTGGCTGATCAGTGCTTTGGGGAAATGACTTAGGTTTCTGGGAACTGAAGTCCAAAAACCAGCATTTGGGAAACACTGTATAGATAAATGCTTCATTTTAGCACAGCTTGAGTAATTTGTCACAAATGGCAAGTGGCTTCTAACATTTATTTAAAGAATAAAGATATCTTCTTCGATTCCAAATATTGGCTGTCATGACAATCAGCCATGAAGATTGTGCCGGTAAAAATATAATGTAATAGATTTCCATTTCTTCTGCATCACAGCATGACACCTGTACCACTGATTCAGTTCTACGAGTCACTTTCTGGCCCTGAACCCTTTTGGCACACAAAGTCCTCATCAGCCCTAGGACAGTGTTGATGAAGCTGTTGCCCTCCATCAAAATGGGTTCAAGTGGGATTTAATCCACTTGGGGACCATCACCCTTCCCTGTGGACTTTGCCACCCAAGGCTGTTAGGGTTGACAGGTTAGTTAACAATTGGTGTTGAACCACTGGCAGTATGGTCTACTCTATTGCCATAGCAGGATAACCTGGCCAGACTTGGAAATAAAGGTATACCATGTTAAATTACACATGTCATTTAGCAAGGGATAGCTCCGTTCCTTTTATGATGTCACTATTCCTTTTATAGTTCTGTTGTACATATTGAAGTTGTGTCAAAATGGGCAGGAAGGGAACGTGTTGCACCCCAAACAATGTCATATATTTTAAAGTACAGTAAATACAATTAATTAGTTACTTCCCAGAAACTGCAACCAAAGTGGTAACTAAATAGTTTGAGGGGACTTGGAACTGTTACTAAAAACTTCAAAGAAATGTTAAACTAATGGTTTTAAAGAAGCAATTTTTCCATCCTCCAAGGTTGTTTTGAAAAGCACTGCCACAAAAATAAAAAAATAAAAAAATACAGTGTTTGCTAATGCAGACTTCACCAGACTTCCATTTTCCCTGAAATTGGCCATGCTGGTTAAGACGTGAGCCTTGTAGTTTTAACACATCTGAGGGCACTCATTTAAAAACCTTTCCTTTGGTCATTTTTTTTTCTGGCAGGACCTGGAAGCCATTCCAGTTGTGATGGAAGTGACCGTATTTAGAACTCTGTTTATACAAACAAGCCATGGTGAAAGAAAGCTAGAATTCAACAGTGCATCGAGGAATATTGAACAAGAAAGTAATACTTCGAAGAATAGTAGAGAATGTATCTATGTTTTTCTTCGATCGCACAGTTTTAATTACAGATGATCAAAGGCCCAGAAGTACAGACAAGAAGAAACAAGCCCTCATTCTCCTTTCAGGCTATTTAAACAAACTCACCACCTATTCATCCTTGGCTCATTTAACCCTCCAGCCAATAAGCCTTTCATTTTGAATCATCAGAAAGATTCTCAAAAAGCAGCTATGGTAAGAAACAGACTAAACAAAATTATTGTGTTGAACTGGCTCCAGATTTGTGGGTGTTTTATCCTAGAAAATGGGACTGTGGTGGATTGGTGGTTAAGACGCTGAACTTTGACTGGAAGGTCAACAGGTCGGTAGTTCAAGACCTGAGTAATGCACAACGTACTGAGCTCCCATCAATATCTCAGCTCCTGCCAACCTAGCAGTTTGAAAGCAAGAAATTGCAAGTAGATAAATTGGTACCACATCAGTGGTACTCCAGTGTCTAGTCATGCTTGCCACATGTCCACGCAGATGCAGACAGCACTGGCTCTTTGGCTATAAACAGAGATGAACACTGAACCCTAGAGACGGATCTGACTTGCTTTCAAGCAAGGGTGACCTATCTTAGAAAAATGTGCCCTCAATTGGTGGGCCCAATAATTACTTGATGGTGCCTTCCCCCCTCCCCACAACACACACGCATACACACAGCACTATGACTTATCAAGTGGCTGTGAGATGGTAGCTGAATTTTCAGCAACTTTCTGGAGCACACAATGCTGTGTCAGTCATCTTTGCGGCATTATGGGAATAAACATGGAGGCTCACTGACCAATCCTAAGAAGGACTAAAGGCAAGTGTCAGCCATGTTTCATGTTGCAGCAAAAGTAGTTGCGCAAAAATACCAGTACTGAGGGCAGGCTGTGTAAGATGACAGTTTATTGTAACACCATCATATTGATAGATTAAAATGGGAAATGAACTGTCTCCGTTTGCATGAGCATCTCCAGCCATTCAAAATTTCATAAAGCAGTCGACCGAGTTCGTCTGTTCTCTGCTAAAGGGTTAATCCTCTTCCACAGCTTTCCGTAAAGAGAAAGAGGGAAAGCATGCTAAAGTACACCTCCTGCTGTTTTATGGGCAAATCCATTACAGTGTTGAATGGAACAGAGACCTGGCCAGGAAGAGTTCATATTCATGTGTATAGAGAGATAGGTTTGTAAGATAGAGAGGCTGGAAAGCCTGTTTATTCTCTCATGAAAAGCTGGCTTTCTGTTTGAAGCTGTTCCCCTCCCCCCCCCCCCAGAAGATTGCTGTGAAGTCTATATGTCACATGGTTTATAACGGCGACACTAGGATAAACTGGATCAATTTATCTGGACTTTAGTTGACGCAGGACATTTGTTCCAGGAGAAGACATTTGGAATCTGCCTAGGACTTTATTGACTTGCTTTGATATGGAAGAGTGTATTGGCTTTTGCTTTGATGAATATCAAATAATTCTGTTGTGTCCACAAATCTTGCAGTGTTTAACCTGCCAAATGAACTCCCTTCCTGGAGACTCCACACCATTAATTGTACTTCCTTGTTTTGATGTAATGTTTTCACTACATGCTTGCTTGTTTGCTTGGAGCTGTAAATTCTCCCTTTGATGTGCAAGTGTATAAAATAAATGTTCCCTTTTGCTTTCATTTGCAACTCATTCCATGATTCGGAAGAGTCCTGTGTATCTCCAGTGCTTTACCTTCCATAAAGGTGTCTATTGAAGATAAACTATTATTTTGAGCACAGTCATCGATCTCTGGTCTTAATTCTCTCTGCCAGAGGAACCCAAATTAAAATATGATCTGATAATGCCAAAATGTCTCAATTGAGTATGTTTCTATAACCACTGCACCTCTCTTTGAGGGGGCAGCAGATCAGCAGAAGCACCCAATTTTGGGGTGCCCAGAATTTCAGTTTTCAATATGAACCAGACCGATTCTGTATTTCTCAAGGAGTTTACAAGTAAGATGGGAGCAGTGCGTGGAAAAGTTACTCTTTTTGACTAAATCTCCCATGTATTCTGCCAACAAAGCTGCTTGCCAAACTAGTGGAGGATTCTGAAAGCTGTAGTCCAAAGAAATAGTTCTAAGTCAACGATGACTGACCATGGCACTCCAGGTGTTCTTGGACTTCTGACTTGGGCTTCTGGTAATTGAAGTCCAAGAACACCTGGAGTGTCAAGGTTCACTATTACTGTTCTAATCATTGAAGTGCTAAATGGAAATAGTAATTCCTTGCATAGTTATACCTGGAGATGGTGCACGTTGTTGCCTGCGACACCAGAGGTGCTGGTTTATCAACAGAGCCAGGCACAACATCTTGCCATTAAATTTTGGAACTCTCATTGATACTTTTCCGACCGTATCCACAAGAAATTGATGTGTGCCTCAAGAAGTGATCTTGAATCATGAAAGCTCGCATAATGATTTTTTTAAGTGATCCAATATAGGTATCGCCTTCCTCCTGCATTTACCTCTATAGTGTCACTGATTTTCTCATAGAAGGCAATTTGTTAGTGTAACTCTGCCACCAAGCAGAATAATTTCTGTTTTGAGCTATCTAGCCAGTTTAATGGCTTGTAAGTGACAGATAATATGGCTGTTCTGGATGAAACACAAATGCTCAAATTACCCAGAAAGAACATGGAGACTGACAGCCTTTCAGCGGAAGCTTTACAAAATGTCTCTGTTTATGTGATTTTTTTTTCACAGATAAGAAAATAAGGAGGATTTGGGGAAAGTAATGGAGATGGAAACTAATCTGGGGTGTACTGCTATTATCTTCCTATTGTGGCAGCTCTACAAGGACTTGTTATGAAATCTAACTTAAACGTGTTGAAGTAGCATTGTTTTTGCAGATGCTACAGTTTTGTTTGGGTTTATCCATTAAGACAAATGATCACCCCTTTGCTTTTCTCACCTGATCATACTCTTCTGGACTTCATCTCTAGTAGTTACATAGGTCTCATACAAATCTTTTTGTTCTTGTTATTTTTATGTGCTGTCAAACTGAAACCAGATTATTATTATAAGGTAAGTGAGATATTTAAAGCGTGGTTTTATCAGATCCACCCTTCACCTGGAGATGGGCATAATAAAGGTTGAGGCAAGATTGACTAGCCACTCTCAACCTTTGGCTCAAAATTATGTTTAATCCCAATGGCCTGGCATCTCTAACTCCAGGATAGCTTCCAATCAACATGGAAGAGAACAATCCAATCCAGGCTGTAGTACCTTGGCTTCTCCCAACCTCTCATATGGGCTATGAGTCACAACCAGGCAAAACAGGCCATCAAACAGAGAACACTAGACATGAAAAAACAAGAAGACCTAGCCAGGGTCCCTACCTTCCTGGCTCCAAAGTCTTGGAGACACATTGTTTTCCCAGACCTGTACCTACTTCAACTTGAGACACCAAGTTATTGGAGGGCATTTACACTAGCCCACTGCTAGGTCCTCCCTCAGTTCTTAAGGGAAAGTTCCAAAGGACACCAATGACAGAGAGCCAATGCCCCTGTGACACTGGAGAAATTGAAACCACAGAACACATTCTCTGCAGCTGCTCTTTCTATAGAGAAATCCAGAACATGTTCATATCTTTGCTACTTTGCAAGTATCCTGGCCTGTCAAACAGCACATACACATACACATACACTGGCTGCCATCTGATGAAAGGCCCACCTTCACCCACAACACTGCCAGTTTCTGCACCGCACCGCAGCCTGTAAGATCAGAAGAACAATCCTGACGACCATCACTCAAATAAACTACTAGTGCTATAGCATAGGCTTAGTACTAGCTATAACATTATTGATCTTATGTACTAATTTTACTATTCCTTAACTCTGAGCAGAAATGCTCCTTTTTAAACACCCTCATTTTAACTTATGTTCCTCTTGCTGTTCTATTCTGGTCTTGGACCGTAATAAAGATTTGATTTGATAGTCTACCCTACTCTAACCACTACACCATGCTATATTTCATCCCAAAGGGTATACATATGACTAGTAGACATGTGACCAGTAGACATTGACACCCTCCACCAAACAATCAAATTACTTCTTACAGTCGTCTAAACTAGTAGCAGCCATCACTGTACTTGATGGTGATCATCTTCCATGCCTAGACCAGACGTGAAACTGCCAATACCAAGGCACCTTTTGGTGAGTTCATGCTGATGTTCCTTTTGCCTGACCTAGTGATAAGAGAGCATCGCTAGTGTGCCATTATGATTAGTGGGGTGGGAGGCACAGCAGACAATGGAAGGCAGAGCCAGAAGTATAAAGACTGCATCGGGGCAAGGATGAGCATTTCATACACCAGTGGTGGTGAACCTATGGCACGTATGCCACAGGTGGCACTCAGAGCCCTCTCTGTGGGCACCTGTGCAGTCACCCCAGCACAGAGCTTGCTCTGCCCCTCTTCCCAACAGCCCAATGGGAGCACTTTCTCCTTCCCCCCAGCACAGAGTTCACCCTGTCTCTCGGCCCAGCAGCCCAATGGGAGCACTTCTTCCCTCCCCCCAGCTCAGAAGCATTCTGTTTCTGGTAAGTAGGTGGATAAGACTGGATTGACTAGGAGAGCCTGAGGCTGGCGTAGCAGCACTATGTTTGCCCTAATGGATTAGCCTTTATGGCCAGACCAACTGAGGGAGATAATATAAATACATTACCCAAAAAGAAGCTGGCAATCCGAGCTGGGAAACGTCACTTTTCTTGACTACAGTTCCCAGTTTTCCCCGGTCAGGACAGTCAGTCACAATCCTGGCTGGGGATTTTGGGAGTTGTTATCCAAAAAGGTAACATTTCCAAGTTCTGATTTTATTTGCATAAACTTAGCATAAATTAATATTTCCTAGACAAACAAACAAAAAATCCAGTGGCTGAAATCCAGTAGTAAATCAGTGTGGAGTAAGCCCACTGAATCAGTGAATATTTGGTGAGTTAACTCCTCTGTAAATTCCACTGATTGAATCATCTTACTCTAGGTGTAGCTACTGAATTTCAACCAGTACTTCCTACATGTCCTTAAATCCTTCCATATTTGTCAATTTTTCTCTTCAGGAGTAGCATCCAGAAATTAACATGGTACATTAGGAAAGAATAGAAAAGAAATTCAGCAAGATGCTGTCTTTATATTGTCCTGGTGAAGTTGTGCTTTCTATAAAATAAATGGAAGAGCCAGCATTGGCTAATACCTTTACTGGGACAGTATTAAAAAGATGATCTTTCAAGTCCTTCAGAACACTTCATCAGGCTGGGTGATGAAAAAACGAGTGGAGTTAAAAATCATCCTGGCTAGATATTAAAACCCTGGAATGTATAGTTACTTAAGTCCAAAATGGAAGCTGCAGGCTTGAAGGGCCAGCGGAAGGTGTGCTGTTATTAGATTGCACCGTGAGTGACACAGAATCAATTCTCATGCTCTGTTGGAATAGCATGAAAAGTAACGGGCTGTACGACAACCTCACATTGGCGCTTGTTTCATATAATGTCCTCTGGGAAATGCAAGCAAATAGATTTTGACATTGATTTCAGTGAATCTACGTGTCACGTTTTTATGCCAAGAGACAAACCTTATGCATATTCAATAGATTTATTCACAGATAGATGAGTATGAGAAACCTTGGAGCTGATCAGAGGTGAAAGAATGAAAAGAGAGAAATAATTGGCAAGTAGGAACGAGATTCCAAAAGGGCATTGCTTACAAACCCACTTCTTTTCTTCTCCCTGATTGATTTTGAATTCAATTTCATTGGTACACAGAGGACTGCAGCTACACAATTAATCTCAGCTAGAGTCAGGCAGGAATACGTGCCAGGAATATCTTTCCCACCTGTCAAATCTCCTGCTTCATGTTTCTACATTTTTGACACTTCGTCAGATCAGTAGTAATTTTTTTTTTGTTTCAATATTTCGTCAACATAAATTAATCATTTACTTTTCATCATTGTGTTGTTTGAATATGAAGAAGAGACACTGGGTCGTGGAGTGGTGAAATCTATAACATTTTAGGGAATACTGCTGAAGAAATTTGTCCATGGAAGAGTTTGGCTCTTGTTTGCATAATACTCAGGGGGGGATCCCCCCTCCCAAGCAGAATATAAAGATAGTTTTATCTTAAGTGATCAGCTTCCTTGAAACAAATTAGTGGCTTTATGGAAACAGATTTCTGCTATGCTTGGTTATGTAAGCAGCACATGTAGTTGTTATTAGAATACAGCTGTGACAGGATCAGAAGAATTGCTGTGACCCAAACAAACCTCCTGAGAGTGCCTAATTGTTCTTACAAACTGCCTGTATTCACATGAATAATGGAAAGAGTTTATTTATTCATGTGTCTATTTATAGCCTGCTTTTTTGTCCTGTTGCTTAGTAGACCGTTGTTACTAATGACCCTGACATGTCCACGTCTCAATATCTGAAATGGCAAATTTAGTTTCTCATCTAGTCTACAGAAAGTTCAGTGCCCACAAACACATAGTCAAAGTATGTTGTACACAGTCATAAGTAAGAAAGCATGGTTGGCCCCAAGGTGGCCCTGTGTCTTACATTAGGAAATGATAGTTATCTATTTGGAGGGATGACAGAAGATAGTCCACTATTTGATAGTACACTTCAAGTACAGTTTGAAAATAAGGAACTGGTGGCACAGTCGTTAAACCACTGTGCTGCAACTAAAATTGCTACTGACATGAATTTGATCCTGACGGGGATCAAGGTTGATTCAGCCAGTCATCCTTCCAAAGTCGGTAGAATGTTGGGGGCAAAATGCTAATTACTTTGTGAATGGCAAGAACCTTGAAATTGCTCAGGAGTAGCAAAAGTTTGTGAGGAAGCTGAGCAACATTAGGAGAGCACAAGGGTATTATTTTATTTCTCTGTTCCAAGACTACTTACTTACTTACTTGCTTGCTTGCTTGCTTGCTTGCTTGCTTACTTACTTACTTACCTACCACTTCTTTCAAGTTGACCTAAATTGGACGTGGGCGGTAGAAAACTAGCACTTGTACTCAATCTCAGAGATTACTCCCAGGAATTAAGGTGCTGTAGTTGCTGCCCGCTGAGTCTCTTCACAGCAGTTCGCATTGCCACTGCTAGCCACTTCCCAGGTAAAATAATTTTCAATATCAGGTATTGAAATAAATATTAAGAAAGTTCTCTGTCTCACTTCTGAACTGTAAAAACACTATACCCTTTATGTGGGACTGCTTGCTACTACTATGGCACAGTGTGTCTTTTTTGTGGTTTTATTACATATTTTCTTCCTGACGAAGTGTCATTTCAAACCTTATGACTGATGAGGGTGACTGGGTATCCTCTTTTACAACAGACAGTCTGATATTTGAAGGGCTGCTGTAGTCTGCCCCATTTAAACAGTAGTCTTGGAATAACTCGGGAAGATTTAATTTAAAGTCGACACTAACCAAAAGTTGCTGTGGAATGCCTGCTTAGAAAGTATATTCTTTCTACTTCTCCTAAACTTTAAATAATGAATGGATAACTACAGAAGTAACATAATTTATATTAACATAGAGTTATACCCACAAATAGAAAAGCTATTATGCTTAATCAAGGATATTGATTTAACAAATGCTGTTCTGAGAAACTTTCTTTTATTTTTCGGAATTTAGGAAAGAGATTATAATTTCTATCTCTTTAAAAGTAACATCTCTAATAAAAGTAGATTCCATGTTTGGGGGGGGGGGGGAGCCAGTATATTCTCTGTAGTCTCAGACTATTTGATGTAGTACATTTCATTTTCAAATATGCCCTTTGATACAAACCCAAGATTTCTGTATCAAAGCTTTCTATTAATCTTAGAACTTTCCCCCCTTCATTCTTGAAGCTCAGAAGAGGCACTTTGAAAGAAGATCATGAATGAAGCTTGACAAGTCTGCCCCTCGTGTACACCTTCATATTCTGCAAGAACAAGTAATTGAGAGAAGAAAGTAAGGAAATTTTCGGGGAAAGATTGCAGGGGAGCTTACTAAACAAGTTGTGAAAACATGTTCCTTTGGTGCCTTTTCTATCTCAAATAGTTAATTAAAATATGTCCTGCTTAGAGTTGTTGCTGACGAGGAGAGATAGAGATTTTGTGCAAAGTTAATGATCCTCTTTTATCCCTGCTATCTTCTTCCTAAATCAAGGGGAGGAAACAGTGCAGAAAGGGGGCTCTTCCTCCGTTACCAGTAGTTAAATGAGCAACATCTGTCTTTGCTTTAATATTTATTTGGGGAAAGTAAATCAGTGGTCCCAGCAATATTTTAAAGAAAGTAATAGTCAAGCTACATGTTACTCTAGTTGCAAAATGAAATCTGTAATCCTTCTCACACTGGGTCAGACAGAAGGAGCTGCATAATGAACTCACCAAAAGGTGCCTCCATTTTTGGCAGTTTCATGTCTGGCCTAGACATGGAAGAAGAAGAAGAATGTTCAAGAGATGTGGATCAAACAAATATTTCTAACTAAGCAATTATAAGTACAAATGAAGCCTGTGGTTAATTTATGATGGCCAACTGCACACCACAATAAGCTCATTTGCAAACTGCTAGTGGTATGACAAAACTGCCACTTTCAGCACTTAAGGAATTCCCTTTATTAGCCACTTTCTTTCTATAATATGGACTGGGGTGGCTTAGTGGTTAAGATGCTGAATTTGATGGCTGGTAGGTTGGCAGTTCGAGACCTGAGTACTGTAGGATGGAGTGAGCTCCCGTCTCTGTCCCAGCTCCTGCCAATCTAGCAGTTTGAAAGCAAGAAATTGCAAGTAGATAAATAGGTACCACTTTGGTGGTAAGGTAAACAGCATTTTGTGCACTCCGGTGTTTAGTCATGCCTGCCATAAGTCCATGGAAACATCTGCAGACACAGACACTAGCTCTTTGGTTATAAACAGAGATGAGCACCGAATTCTAAAGTCAGATATGACTGGCTTTCAATCAAGGGCAACCTTTACATTTACCTTCTATGATTTCCAGTTTGGCCATAAGACTCGCTGAATTGATTGTAACTTATATCAAACATATCAATTCTTATCTTCAGCTCTCATCTTCTGTGATGTTATTACCATACTGCTGTGGTCCTTCCAAATCTGATAACTGGAAAATAGTTTAGTGCAGGGGTTCTTAACTTATGGCCCACAGGCTGGACCCAGTCTGTGGCACCATTTCATGTGGCCTGCACCACAGCCATAGAAGCGGAAGTGGACATGTTTACGACAGCCATAAATGTGCCTGCGGCTGCCGTAATTGCATTTACGACAGCCATGGATGCGTTTTACAGCAGCGTTTACAGTGGGGGGAGCCACCAGTCTGGCCCGCCCAACTGTCTTAGGGGGTATGATCTGGCCTGCAGCTTGAAAAGGTTGAGAACCCCTGGGTTAGTGGCTAGTGAGGAAGGAAAAGGAAGAAAGCAAAGCTAGACTTGATTTTGCTGGCACTGATGTTCCTCCACCCTTACTAAATCCATGGTCAGGTTAGGTTTGCAGTAAAATCAAAAGTTTGAAAACTCACCTCATACTCTTAATCCAGACCCACCCACTGACATATACACAGTCAATGATTGCTGTTTAAAGGGAAAGTACTGTACTCGAGAAGGGTCAATTGCAAGGTTAATATGATTTCTACTTTCAGCTTGCAGCTGTGCTGTAAATCAGCTCTGCATATTTTTATAATAACCGAGGTAAAAACAGATTTACTTTTGTGGCATGCAAAATGAGAAAGAATTCCTTCTGTGACAGTGGAGAGTTATTCTGGTTATCTGGCTATCCCCAGCTTCCTGCAGAGATGTTAACTGACTGTTTGCTAGTCCTGATTCTATGCCCAAAAAACATATTTTGCATATTTCATAAGAAAGGAGAGCAGAAGCCTTGAAATTGCCCTTCACAGACTGTGCAGGCATACAAGTGAATTGTTCAGAGCGCTCCCCATTGTAAGCTATATAATCATAATTGTGTGCTGACCAGTCGGTTCTCACTCATGGTGACTCTTTTTAGGATTTTCTAGATGGAGAACACTCAGAAGTTGATTGCCATTCCATATTTCTCTAGATACCCTGGGACTGCGCAGAATGTCCAAAGCTACATAGTCTAGCTCTTCTGGGGAACAGGATTCCCAACATCTGGTTCTGCAGTCAGATACTGAGCTATCTGACTCTTAAGAAGCACTGAGCTATCCTGACTCTTAAGAAGATATATAGTGCTCCATTAAAATTCACAGTTGAGAATGTGTGGCACTACAGATATTTTAGAACGAAAACTTGCCTTATCTGTCACAGTTGCTTAAGATGGCTTTGACTGGCGGGAGTTTTAGTCCCAGAACATATAGCGTTCCCTACATCTCCCACCACTGCTATAAACTAAATAAGTTATTTCTAAAAACTCTTTTTCATGCATATAAATCACAACATGCACATTTCATGCAAATTTGTACCTTTCACATTCTTTTTGTTTATTATATATTTCCTGTTGTTCAGTCGCATAGTCGATTCCAACCCTTTACAACTCCATGGACCATCACACGCCAGGCACCCCTATACTCCACCATCCTCAGCAGCCTGCTCAGCTCTACACCCCTGGTGTCAGTAATGCCATCTAGCCATCTCATCCTCTGCTGCCCCCTTCTCTTTTTGCCCTTGATCTTTCCCAGCATTAAGGCCTTCTCGAGTGAGTCCTCTCTTCTCATTTGGTGTCCAAAGTACTTTAGCTTCATCTTCAATATTTGTCCTTCCAAGGAGCAGTCAGGGCTGATTTCCTTCAGAATTGACTTATCTGATCTCTTTCTTGTCCAGGGGACTCCCAAGATTCTCCCCCAACACCACATTTCAAAGGAGTCTTATTTTTCAGCACTCAGCCTTCCTTATGGTCCATCTCTCGCAACCATACATCACTACTGGGAATACCATTGCTTTGATTATGCGGACTTTTGTTGGCAGGGTGATGTCTCTACTTTTTATCATGTTCCCTAGGTTTCTCATAGTTTGCCTCCCAAGAATTAGTCGTCTTTTTATTTCATGGCTGCAAACACCATTTGCAGTGACCTTGGATCCTAAGAAAGTAAAATCTGTCATTGCTTCCATTACTTCCCCTTCTATTTGCCAGGGAGTGATAGGGCCAGTTGCCATTATCTTGGTCTTTTTGGTGTTGAGTTTCAGGCCAACTTTTGCACTCTCTTCTTTCACCTTAATCAAGAGGTTCTTTAGGTCTTCTTCACTTTCTGCCATTAGGGTAGTATCATCTGCATATTTCAGGTTGTTGATGTTTCTCCCAGCAATTTTAATTCCAGCTTGTGATTCATGGAAATACATAAGTGACTATTGATTGGACCACCTGCTTATGGACCACCCATTGTGGGCCAGGATACCTCAGAGACCGCGTCACCCTAAGAACGTCTGTCCGTCCCACCAGGGTGGATCAGAGGGGCTCTCTTGTCATTACATCAGCTAGGGAGGCTCATCTCTCTAGCACTAGGAAGAGGGCCTTCTCTGTGTTCGCCCCAGCCCTTTGGAACCTCCTCCCAACGGAACTGCGCCTACAGACAGAGCTCCTACCCTTCCAGAAGAGCTTAAAAACCTGGCTGGCGGGACAAGTGTGGGGACCAAGGTATGGGATCCCACACAGGGTGGTGGATTTGAGGGATAGCCTCCCCTCCTGTTGGTTCTATCCCGTGGGGTTGTTTGTTCTGGTTTTACTTCTTGCTTTTTATGAATTTTTTTACAGTTTTAAATTTTTTAATTATTAGCATTTTATTGGATGAGTTTGTGATTGTATTTTTGTCTTGTAAGCCGCCCAGAGTCGGGTGTAAGCCCGATTGGGGCGGGATAGTAAGTGTGAATAAATAAATAAATAAATAAATAAATAAATAAATAAATAAATAAATAATTGTGCCTCCCAGGAGAGAGACCAGCTGCAACCAGCTGGAATGTACACAGCACATACAGCAATGTGCACTTTCCATTTGTATGGCTTTGGGCAAGCTGCATGGTTCCAAAAGGCCATCAGGTGGAAGTACATCAGAATATTCTATACCCAAAAAACCTGGGTTTCCATAAGCTTAAAACGACTGAATGATACATAATATAATATAATACAATACAATACAATACAATACAATATAATATAATATAATATAATATAATATAATATAATATAATATAATATAATATAATATAATATAATATAATAATTAGAAGTGATTACCCTCTTTCAAAAACAACCTGTTCATTTAGACAAACTTCATCAGAGCAATAACCTGCTTTCCCTCTGGCTGAGTATCTTGGAAGGTTATACTGTATCCATATTTTTTTTGGTGGACCATCTATATTTTGTTCTTCTCAGGTTTCTTATTTCAGTAAATTAAAAGTTTTTTTCTCATCTAAAGAGAACATAACTGAGTTAAAAACTTAGCCAAATATTAAAACTTGACTGAAATCATTTTGTTACACATGTGGAAGGCAAATAGCAAAACTTTCTATGCCTTTCAGCTGGAAGCTAATGAGTTCCTGCTGGGATTCTAAAGTACAGTATGTGCCAATGCAATGCATGCGTGTGCCCTAGAGAGAATCTCAGAGGTGACTCGTTAATTGCCAGCTAGAATTAACAGAATGTTATGGGCAGGGAAGTGGGTGTGTCGGGGCAAGGAGGTGGGCATGGCCACCCAATTTTGGCACCCCCTGCTCAAAGGGCCCCCAATTTTGCTCCCCTCCCCCATCCGGTGTGTGTGTGTGAACCTCTTGCTGCCCACCACTGTATCTACCTGACAACTTTATTTCAACATAAGCCTTGAAAGTAAACATTTCTTCTTCAGCTAGAACTGTGCCTAAGCATCTGGACCAATAGGAACTAAGCAGAAAAGGGGAAATGGAGGAATGCTTGCATTTTGAAGCATTCAGCCTTAATCCTTGGGGCACACTACCTGCATCACTCTGCAAAGATTATCCAACACATTTGAGCAGCACAAAAAGTAGGACCCATGGATGAGAGTTCATCCATGAACTTGGGGGAGTTTGCAGCACTATAGGAACTGTGAAATCTGGACACATGTAGGCTGGACTGACTCCTAAAGCTCAAAAGAGTATGCTAAATGCCTGTCTGGATATAATCTCAATTTTCCTCAATATAGTACCCTCCAGATGTTAAAATACAGTACCCTCCAGATGTTTGGGACTATACTTCTCAGAAACCCTACCTGACATGCCCAGTGAGGGATCCTGGAAAATGCAGTCTAAAACACATGGGAGAAAAGAGACCAAGGAAAGCTGATTGATCTTTTCAGCAAGAAAATATTTGTGTGCTTCTTGAAAGCTCTACAGAGCTAAATACAGTACTTTAACTTTGCATGAAATTAACATGACAAATGGATTTTAAAATGCTGAGTAGCTTGATAGTCACAGCTGGAATTTTATAATCATAGCTAGCAGACCTAAATTACAAGATATTTAACTGGGTATTACCTGACGGTTGACACATCTGTGTGAGATAGGCAGCTATTACACAGATTAGCCACCCTGTAATTTTATAGACATCTTCGCTGCTGGATTAAAAATTACCGTTTGTAGACATTAAAAAGTTGGCAAACTCCAAGAATGTCTTCTCAAAGATGCCAAGTGCATTTGGAAACTAGAGATGAAATAGCTTGTTGGGGTTTAAAAGAATAATTTAAGGGTTGAGGCGGGTGATCACCTGATTTGCGCTTTAATAGATAAGCAATGACAAATCAATATTGGATATTGGGATTTAAGGGTACTTTGCTTTTATTGCCTTTTTCCTCCAGCAGGCTAAAAGGAATTAAGAAGCATTGAATTACTTTCACACACCAAAGGTAATGCCTGAGCAACTGGCATGTATATAGTTTTGTTGTTCAGTCGCACAGTCGATTCTGACCCTTTGCGACCCTATGGACCATTGTCCTCCAGGCACCTCTGTCCTCCACGATCCTCCTCAGCCCACCCAGCTCTGTGCTTACAATACCATCTAGCCATCTCATTTTTGGCCACCCTCTTCTTGTCCCCTCCATCTTTCCCAGCATCAAGGCCTTCTCAAGTGAATCCTCTCTTCTCATTTGATGTCCAAAGTACAGTAATACCTCAGTTAGCGTTTGCATCACATAACGCTAACATCGGATAACGTCGGGGAATTTGAGGCAAAGATTAGCATCACACAACATTAACATAACATTGTGCAATGCAAATATTTGCCTCAAATTCCCCAACATTGATTTCTTCCCCAAAGACCGCAGCTGTCCTAGGCGATCATTGGGACTGCCAGGCTGTTGGGGGAGAGACCGTGCATGCGCACGATCTCTCCCCCAACACCCAGCTGTCCTAGGCGATCGCTGGACTGCCAGGGTGTTGGGGGAGAAACCGTGCATACACATGACTTCTCCCACAACACCCCGGCAGTCCCAGGCAATTGCTTGGGACAGCTAGGGTGTTGGGGGAGAGATCCCCTCTTTCTGGCTTGCTAAGGGGCTTAGCTATCCAGGTGGGAGGGGGGATTCTTAAGAGAGGCTGGGAAAAGGGTGCCAAGCCTCTCTTAAGAAGCCCTCGCCTGGATAGCTAAGCCCTTTAGCAATCCAGACGGAGGTTTCTGAAAAGAAGTTAGGAAAAAGTTTTCCTAGCTTCTTTTCAGAAACAACTCCCCCCCCCCCCCGGGCCTGGCTTGCTAAGCAAACCAGATTCCCCCCCCCCCCGTTCCCTTTCCTCTTCAGATGGTGCCATGGGCCAGATCCAGCCCACAGGCCTGATGTTGGGGACTCCTGATTTAGGATATAAAATATAGCTTTTTTTTAAAACAACTTCATATCCTATATCATTTAATGTTCCAAAAATTTTAATCACATACTGTGAACAAAAATAAGTTAGCAGAAGTTATATTGATATGACAGCTAGCAAATTACAAAAGAATGTGCATTTGAACATGTTTGGAAGGTGTAAAATCAGTCATTCACAAATCCTTGCATAAAAATAGGAACAAGACAAACTGTTAATCTAATGTGCCAAATATAACACAACATTGGCATGGACAAAATGAAATACAGTACCTAATTAGGAACAACAAATAGCCATTCCACTTTGTAAAAACTGCAAATATTTGACAGGTAACACTTGCTTCTTTCTACTAAGCACTTGCTTTCTTTTTCAGAGGAATGAGTCTATTCCATATAAAAATGTTCCTAATTTCAGCCTGGCGGATACAAGAGGTTAGGAGATGGTTTCTACATTCTAGAACATCACAGCTCCAAAGAACACAGTGTATATTTCAGATCTCCATTCTATTCCAAGTCATACAGCCAAAATAGAAAGTCATGTTTGGTCCCTTATTTTGACAGCTTAGTGGGTGGGTGGGTGGACTGTGTCTTTGAAATTGCTCCCAGACCTCAGGAAGAAAAAAAGGGATGGGGAAGGAATAGCAAAAAGAGAAAGAGAGGCAACTATTTCCCACCAGTAGTTTCCCTATTACTAAGTTAATGTGTCAGAATAATACTTGGTCATTGATTTTTGTAGATCTTCTTGCTTTTGTTGTGCTATGAAAATTCTGTGATCAGCTGAATCAAACACAGCCTCCTGCTGATGCTTGCTCATTCTAGGTTTGAAATACATCCTCTTCTAGTCCTTGTGTACGATTTGGAGAGTTTGCCACTTGCCATCCAGACTGACATTTGGACTCTTTACTTTTATATGCATCTTTCCCAAGTATTGACTTTAAAGTGTCTTTTTGTGAATTAGAGTTAGAGGAGTAACTACTGGACTACTGTTCCCAGAATACCTCAGCCAGTATAATCGCTGCCAATGCAGAGTGGGATATTCTGCAGTCCCAGAAAATAAACTTCCCCATTGCTGTTCTTAATGCATGAACATTTACACACATATGCATGTGTATTTCTTCAAGGATATGCATTTTAATTCCTTGTATTTCTTTGTGTATCATTCGAAAGGGGAGAAGTCTGGCCGGACATCCCGCTACAGTAATGGAGCAGACCGTCCTGTCCCTGGTTTCTGTATTTCCCAGTACTTTGGGTGTGTGAATTGGCCTGTAAACATTATGCAGAAACTAATCATTTGAGATTTACTATCAAATCGTAGTTTGGATATGATAGCCACACAGGGCTATTTTCAAATTGTTGTTAAACAAACAGTGTCAGCTCTAAAGGAAAAAGAATAATTGCAACAACAACTTTGGCCACAAGAGGCCACTATCTCAAAAACATGGAACAATTTCATCAGTGGTTCTTCTTATCATATTCCGCTTAAGCCGCAACTCACTTTGTGGCATTTCTGCAACTCTCTTTAATATTTTGGTTCTTAAGATGGTTTCCGATAAAAGCTCCTAGCACTAACATTCAGAAAGCATTGTGCAAATCTTATTTATCTCTCTCTCACTCCTTTTACCCTTCCTTTTGAAATTGTTGTTTTTGTTAAGAAGAAGAAAAAACAGGAACAAGGCATGTGACAACACGATAAGACCAGTGGCGGGCAGAAAAAATTTCACTACCACACCGTGGGTGGAGCCTATGTCATGGGCGGAGCCTACGTCATGGACAATCTAGTCATACCTGCCAAATGGCCATGTATACACCTGCAAACACAGGCACCACTGGCTCTTTGGCTGTAAAAATGGAGATGAGCACTGCACCCTAGAGTTGGATATGACTGGCTTTTGAGCAAGGGAGACCTTGAACCACTTGCAGGGACAAAACCTGATGGGGCAGGGCAGGGAGGTGGGAGTAGCCACCCAATTTCGCTTTCCCCCCCCCCGCCCGAAGGCCACCCAATTTTGCCACCCCCTTGCCCAGAGGTCACCCAATTTTGCTAAACCCCCTCCTGAGGGGGTGTGAACCTGTTGCTGCCCACCACTGGATAGGACTGCAAATTCTTGGTGGCACAATAGAAGAAAATTATATTGACCTTCATTAAGGAGATTATTAAATACATTCCCGTTTATGTATAATAGGAACTCCAGTCCTTTTCCAATTTAAATTAATAATAGTTCAAAGGGGTCAATGAATCGCCTACCTTCCAAAGCCCTTTAATGATCTGACTCATACAGTTCCCTCTAACAAATAGCCAATATTTCCTTCCAGAGTTTGTAGTACAAATGCCACTTGAGTGAATATGAAGGAAGCAAGCATGAAAGGAAATTGGGTTTATTCCATTTAATTGAAGTCATTTGAACCTAATGAAACTCTCAAAGGGTCAAATTACCAAGTGGAAAACTGGACTGAGCAAAGGTTAAAGCAAATAAAAAGTTATATATATATCTCTCTTCCTCATACTTAGATTTCTGTAAAAAAAATAAAAGCCCTTTCTATAATGAGGTTTTAATACTGTAGGGAAAATAATTCACCAACCAATTGCCTAGTGCTTGTCAGATGGCATAGCAGACTTTTAATGGACCATCAAACTGCAAATAGATAGTATCAGATGCTTTTTGTTGCAGGGATGCTGTGATGACAGTGTCAGGGTTGTTTTTCTCACCTTCTCTCCATCTCATTATTAGGACTCGAAAATGATTTACATGAAAATGGGATATTTATTTCACACAGGTACTTTAGCTCCTGCTGGCTGACTTCCATGAGTCATCTTAATCATTTCCATGGCAACCGGCTGTGACTGAAGAAAGGCAGAAGCAATTTTAAGATGGAGCTTTTGAAAATTGTTGGTGGCTGCTTCAATCTGGAGAGGACAAACAAGGAAAATGACAGTCAGCTACAGAAATGAGTCAAATGACCTGATGTTGACACACTTTAATGTATATGGAAACCATGAGGACTGAACAGTAGTGAAGCAGAGAAAGACTTGATGGGTTTGACACACTTTGGCCCTGAGCTTTAGCTCCCAGACTGTTAAAGTAAGCAAAAAGCAACTAGAAAGGAAATTTCTAGGAAGATACTGTATTTTCATGTATCACAGTATCTGGAATTTTGTTAACGAAACTACTATATTATGAAATATTATGCCAGTTGGTATTACCTTTCATGCTGGTGTTTCATTTACGAAAGCATTTACTTCTTCCAGTATAAATAATACTAACAGAACTTGTGACAATTAAGGGGTCTTCATTGAGCCTAATAAAAAATGCTAGGGAAGAATGCAATCAATATGATGTCCTTTTGGTAGGTTCCAGTAGAGGCACTGCTTAATCGTCGATCTCAAAATTGTTCTTCTCATAAATCAGGAAGATTGTTTCTTTTTATCATATACAGGTAGTACTAACTTCATAGTATATAAAACATAGATCTAATAAAGAGTATTCAATTGTTGAAATCTAATAGATAATTTTGTCCAATATGAAGGAGGTATCGGAAAACAACTACAGTTTGTAGTTGTACTACAACTACAGTTTGTACAGAAATGTTTTGATTACACTTTTATATCAGACCCCAAGTTGGATTTATTGAATTATTTAGAATTAGCTATCCTATTAGATAGACTACCATACACATGGGAAAATCAGAAGCCAAGTAGCATCTTTAAGAAATACTAAATTTGATTTTTCATAAGCTTTCAACATACGAAAGCTTATGAAAAAAATAAAAAAAAACAGCTAATGTCAAAGGTGCTACAAGAATTTTGGTTTCTCTTGTCTATTTGAAAACAAAACAAAATAAAACAAAAAAAATAAAATAAAAAACACTGTAGGACTTTAAAGACTAACTGCTATACTGTATTTTTATTGTTAGCTTTCGTGGATCAAGTCCATTTCTTCAGACAAAGAGTGAAATTTACAGGCACAGATTCTCTTGTGTTACAGTAGGCAAACACAACTACTGCAAGAATATTCTGCAAGAATATACGTGCTTTGTATATAATCACAGTTGTAATAAATATATTTATAGAATCATAGAATAACTGAGTTGGGAGGGGCCTTTTAAGTCATCGAGTCCAACACCCTGCTCAATGCAGGAATCCAAATCTAAGCAGATCTGACAGATGATTGTCCAATTCTTTGCAAAGACTTAAATATGTAATACTGTAGATTTTAAAATGCCATCAGGACAAAAAGAAGGGTGTGACTACAGAGCAAGGGAAATGTGAGTTCACCTACATTCACTGCAACTGCACGAGGGATTTATGCGGGATTTATGCGGCCATGCAGGGAGACAGGAGAAACTCCATGTTTTTCTTATTTGTTTCCTGTCTGCTCTTAGGTGCCCTAGCTGCCTAGCACATTAAAACTGACACAATGCTGTTTAAAAATAATAATTTAAAAAAACCCTTAATTTAGCTGCAAAAAGAAAAGTCTAAAAAGGTTTTGCTTGTCCCGGCTGTTAAAAAAAAAAAGGGGGGGGGGAGTTTTGTCAAGACTTTCCAAGAGATTTTTTGAGTTTATCTGTTAAAAAAAGATTTGCCAACAGACTTTGCTCACTTTTCCTGTGTATGTGCTGGTGCTGTAACTTTTCCGCATCAGTTCAAGGAGCCGCTGTCATCAAACAATGCAGATCTATCCATCTTTTTTTTTAAATAAAAGGCCCTGCAGCATAGGGGGAAACTACAATTTGGGAGAAGAAAACTCCTGGCTAATTCACAATTTTCCTTTGTGTCATGTGATCAATGAACAAATAGGAATCAGCCCTCTACAAAATCGTGGGTTTCCCACATTTTTACCCAGTGTACCGCAGTTCCACCCTAAGAATCCTTGGAACAACCAGCAACGGTCAGTTCAATTCCATCACAAAAATGCAGACGAAAATATAATTTCCTATTCAGAGAGTGGAATGGAATATAATTTGGTATTTAAAAAGTGGAACAGAAAGTGAAAAAACTCTGGCATTCATGCAGATATGTTCAATTACTGGCACATTTGCAGCAACTAGAAGGAAGGGGTTAGGTTAAACATGTCCATAGTGTCACTATGCTCTCCTTTAAAAAGAATGCCGCATCACAAAGACTCTAGCCCTCATAGACTTGGAATCTTCTCAGGAAAGCCTCAGCCATGCTCTAGTGATTTTTTGAAAACTCCAGTGCCTGGAAAAATTACTCTTTTGGACTTCAACTTCCATAATGCTCCGGCTAGTATGGAGTCATACCATGGTGGCTGCAGAATTCTGGGAACCACATTAGGCAATATGTTAAGCTAAATCCAGAGCATAAGAAAGCATATTTACACTGAATTCTCCACTGAATAGTTCTAGTATATCCGCTGAACAAGAACAGAGAATTCTAAGTACCACATCAAAACACAAATCTCCGGATGTCATAGTATGGAGTCATGGTATTTGAAATGTCTGTTATAACTGTGCAGTTATATACTAAGGGTTCTCAAACTTTTCACGCTGTGGGCTGATCTTGTAGTTAAGCAGGTCAGTCAAGTGTTAAGCGGGCCGGTCACATGGTTTTTCCCACCATAGACACTGCCGTAAAACGTGTCCGCGGCTGCAATAAACATGTTTACAACTGCTGTGGGTGCATTTACGGTAGTGTTTATAGCAGGTGTGGTCATGTTTACACATGCATGGACACATTTTACAGCTGACGCAAAAGGGGTCCACTTCCAGTAGCGGCGTGGGTGGCAGTGGGCCACATGAAATGGTGTCATAGTTTGGGTCCGGCCCATGGGCCATAGTTTGGCCACCCCTGCTATAGACTCTCTGACAGAGTCCTTCAATCTTGGGGCTTCTGATTTTTCTTATGCACACTGGACTCTTGCCAACTAAGCTGAGGTGAAGTTAGTTGCTTTGGTTTATCATGCGGCTTTTCACCGGAGGCTCTGAATTCCAATTTTATTCAGACAATCCCCAATTGTCCAATGGACTACTAAAGGCACAGATGGCCCTTCACAGATGGGAAAGGAAATGACAGCACCTTTCTAGGCTATGGAAATAAATGTAAAGTGAATGACAGTCTTATACACTTCAACATATGCAAAAGCTGTCAGGCAATTATTTTCCATCTTTCAAAATAGCTTTTATTTTTTCCGAATTCACATGTGTTACATAGTCCATCAGGTGCTTGAATGTTGGCTGCCATCTTAGCAATGAGGTTGTTTTCACAAAAAGAACTCAACATTCTTCTCCATAATGAGTATAAATGACTGTGTCATTTTTGCTGCCAAAAGTTACAGCGATGAGTCTTGCGTGACCGTAAAGTTATGTTCCTGGATATACTGAAGCAGGATTTGCCCTCTCCTGTTGATGGTTTGAAGCCACTGTTTTAGTTCTTCGGACCCACTCTGGTCTTCCCAGAATTCCTGATCAACATACAGGGACTGCAAAAGCAGGTTTTGTAGACATCCTGACTTGAGGACATTCACAGCTGTCTGAGGAAACCTGACAAAGAGTATTAAATAAAAACAAAAGAGTGGGAAACAAAAAGATTAAAGTGAAAATACCATAAATTAAGAAGATTAGAACACATATTTCTGCTCTCTTAGACAGTCAAATTCCTCCACTTTTGGTATTTCATGCAAAGAAGATATGATTTCAAGGCTAAGAGATTTGCTTCAGTGGATGTGATCTGTCTATGGAAAAAACATCTGTAGCACCTTGAAGACTCAGACTTTATTTTGTCTTAAATTGTCATTTAATAGAGCTCACGTTGTCTGAAAGTGTAAATCATGACAGTTACTAGCATGGTATACTAGTTAGTATTTCAGGCTGCAATTTTACATGTACTGTATATCCCACTAAACACTGTAAAATTTATTTTGAGTAGAACAAAGATAGGCAAAACATCCCATTAGGTCAGATGTTTGCAACCTACAGGAAGTAGATGCATTTACAACAGGCTTAAACACACCCACGCATGCGCAAATGTGCCTACTTAAGTTTGTGACAGCATTTACGATGGGGGAAACCACATGTTGGCCCACTCAGTTGTCTGAGGATGAGTGGTCTGGCCCGTGGCATGAAAACCTTGAGAACCCCTTCTTTAGATGTTATTGGATTGCATCTCCCAGTATTCTGTACCAGTGGCTTGCCTGGCCAGTGTTGATGAGAGTTATAATCCAACAGCAAGTAGAAAAGGGCAACGGTTTGACAATTCCTGAAGATTCCACTGCATGATATCACAGACACCTCACAGTGATTTTGCTGCAGGAAATTTTCATGGTTAGCCCTCTGAACTCCACGTGGTAGTCATGGTTCTTGAGTTTAAGAGTTTTCACATTACCCTCTTAATAGAGAAATACTGTGCTGGATAGAAAACCCCAGTGAAAACATACAGATGACCCCTGACATATTCAGATGAAAAGTCTTCTCCCCACTCTGCCCCACGACTACCCCATCTCTCTGCCGTACACACAATCCCAAATCCTAAATTCAAAACAAGAATAAAGCCCTGACCACTGGGTTCCTCTGTTGATCAAAGGTCTTCTTCCATTGGTAGAAGGAACCAGAATCAATTCATAGTCAAACTTCAGGATCCAAACTACTGAAATCAATGGGATTTATGTTTGCAATTGACATCGGTGCATCTACTCTGTATATGACTATGTTTGGCTCCAATGCTATTTTATTTCATGTTATTTTGCAGGACAGGAAGGAAATGACATCAAGTATACAGTACTTATATTGGCCATGAAACTGGCTGACTTTCTGCTATAACACTTGTCAACCCGCCTGTCTTACCCATCTATGCCTTTCAGGAGCCTGAAATTAAGTTTTGCTTCTGAGTGAAGAGGTTGGCCTGCGTTGTCAATAAATACTAAGTGAGAAGGCTGGCTCCTCCGAACCTGGAAAAAAAGAATAAAACTGAGTAGTAAACTGAGAACATGGGTGTGTGTGCTACCAGATTGAAATACAATTTTTAGGACCTTTGAGGATACTTCAGTTACTGTTCAGCCCATATAAGACTGCATATTTTCCAGTTACATTTCAGGCTGCAGAAGTAGAGTGAGAGGGAAGGAGAGGCAAAGAATCACAGAAGAAGGAGGGGCAGTGTTCAAGTCTGATTATGGAAACAGTGACTTTAAGTCAGATTTGAGGTCAGAGAACTTCTCACAATGCAGATTGTTATGGAGAGATTTCCTCAAGTGCTCCGTTTCCTTCATCATGATCTTCATTGGAAACTGGCTACGGAAAATCTAAACCTGAGCCTGCTGAGCATTTAGAGCTTCTCCTTTCCTGCTGCAACGGCCAGCGTTCTTGGTACAAAAAGGCCATCAATGTATTGATGTGTGATTTTGTATCACTGATGAAGATGGTTCTTTGAGTAGTATGGACACAATCCTCCAGGAAGGGTCCGATAATAAGTCCCACTAAAATGAGTGGTGTGTGTGTGTATAAGAGCACTACTGTAGACTTAGAAGGATGTAGAAAGTTAAAGTCTCAACCTGTCATCCCCCCCAAAATTAAGAATTAAATCTAGAATAATCTGCCTGTGGCTACATGCTGGTTGTGAGTGGAGATGAAGCTGGTGATGAGAAGAGCTTGAAGGTGAAGCCATAATAAAAAGTAGATAGAGCAAGCTCTTTTCTCTCTATCTCCCATCTTTCCTCCATCCCCTTCTCTCTCTCCCCCTTTCTCTTTCTCACTTTTCATTTCTATCTTCCTTCTTGACCAGTGGGTCAAAACAAGAGGAACTGAATGCCTTTTTCAGGGTTTAACTGGCTGATTGCACAGAAATTTTTCAAAGTGTGGGAAAGTTACTCATTTAGACCAGGGGTGCCCAAACTTTTTTGGGCTGTGGGCCAGTTACGTGGTTCAGGGGGCTGATCATTATGACTCGGGGGCCAGATTCAGTCCTGACGCCAATTCATCCGGCTCACAAAGCCCTCATCGCTCCCAGAAGTGGAATTAAAATGCACCCATATGGGCACATATCACATCCAGGAGCAATGAGGGCATCAGGGGCCGGATCCAGCCCCTGGACCGTAGTTTGGTCACTCCTGGTTTAGACTATACCTCCAAGCATCCCTCGGCAAACATGGCCTCAAAAGTAACTTTTCCAGACTCTGGGCTTAGCTCTAGAAATCTTGATTTCCCTTTTGGGAAAAGTGGCATAATATAAGCTTTAAAACCAAGACAACAAGGCTAGGAACATTAGATTGCCTACCTTTGCTAGAGTTCACTAGTGTTAATCTGGGAAGCCATTGTTACTCTGAAAACTGTGCATGTAGACCACCCACTAATGACACTTTCAGAGTGAGCAAAATTGTAATTCTCCATATATTGTTGGATCCATGTCCTATCAGGCCTACCGAAGAATCACAGTCTGGTGACCTCAGTTTTGTAGTGGAGGCAAATCTACTCCAGATTTTAGATCATATGTTACAGGAGCTATCCAAAGTACTGAAAACTGTCCCCAAATAAGTAACTTCAGGCTAAACTCCAGAGTAGCTTCATTGCCCCCAAATTACTTGAATCATGGTTCCCACCCATGAGCATTATGAGGGTGGCAGGTCAAAAATATCTGGAGAGCCAAAGGTTTCCCAACACTCTCTTACATAAATGTTCGAAAACAACTTCAGTCCTAACTTCTTTCCAAACATCTACCTGTAGAAATTAAGGCAACATATGCAAACCTTAACAGACAAGGAAGACTTTGCACAATGCGATGCAATTCACATGTGATGTTGTCCTTAGCTGCAAGTGTTTCTTCTGCTCCCAGACAAAAGACATGCACACATCTGTTCTTTCGCTTGTAATTACCTATGTTCATCCCAAGCATTTATTTTGACATGTTTACTCAGCTGGACAACTCAGAAACATAACAAGAAGCAGACATGCATGACGGGGCCAGTCGGTAAATCAGTGAGGCTAGAATGGAAACAGACACAGTCATTGAGAAATGACATACCAAGATATGAACCAAGAACAACTCTGCAGGGTTTCGGCATTTCTCATGCAGCATTTCCTGAATGCAAGGCTCTGACGGATCTGGCTGGAAGCCACAGCAATATCGATCGAGTCGGTCATGGACCTGTGGGAATGGGGGAGATTCAGAGGCTTCATAGCTGTAATGTCAGAGAAAGCAGGCCTTGGAAGCAGCTCATTATGATTCTTTAATTATAAAACCTTCCCCAATACACAGTGTGTGTGTGTGTGTGTGTGTGTGTGTGTGTGTGTGTGTGTGTGTGTGTGTGTGTGTGTGTGTGTGTGTGTGTGTGTGTGTGTGTTGCAATAACTAAAGTCTATCTAAACCAGGGATTCTCAACCTATGGCCTGTGGGCTGGATACGGCCCACAGCACCATTTCATGTGGCTCCCCCACAGCCTACACCACAGCAGGAAGTGCCATGCGGTGGAGGAAGGGCAAAATGGCTGTCCATCCCCCAAAGCTGTCTGAGGGAGTGTGACCTGGCCCTTGACTTAAAAAGATTGAGAACTCTTGATCTAAGCTATATGACAACCGCAATGCAGCAATGAAGACCATCACTTTTTTATAAGGTAACTGTAACTGGGTTAGTTATAGGGTCTGGCCAGGTTAGTTATATTTTAAGTTAAGGATGTTTGGCCTTACTATTTCCATGCGTTTGCTAACCCAAGCTAACAGTTTCACCATTTAATTTTATTTTATTTTAAAGAGAGACCATTTTACTTTTGAATAAGAAGAAATTAAAATGCTCCTTTTAAAATTGTGGCAATAATAGCACGTAATTACCTATTAGAGATACTGTGATGATTTATTTATTTATCTTTGAAATAAACCTACAAAACAGTGAGAGAAAGCTAGCTGTTTGTCAGCACTAAAGTTGCATAGTTCTTCTGTGTGCAAGATGAGTATTTGCCAGTGGCTGGATGACAACTTTGGGTTTTCCATACTTAGCCACTCTGTTAGTTAAATGGGGATGCACCCTAAGCTAGGATGTCGATTCATATCCCACATCTGCCACAAGAGTATGAGATTGCCAATTTTTCAGTACCACTTAGAGGCAGGTATGCAGATAATAAAACATTTCCCACATTTATGTTCAGTCCTTTGCATGGATTACTTGGTAGTGGCTTCAAAACAGGCATCAAACTGGCCAATACTGCTAGCAAGCTGTTAGCGGAGGAGCTTTTTAAACTGCAGAAATACATCTGTTTGCCATAGCACGTGGTTTCACTCTGCTCCAACTCCTTCCAGCTGTTTGTTTGCTTATTTTTAGGTTGGCCACATACTCTGCATGACAGACTGAGCTCCTGTCGTCTGTCCCAACTCCTGCCAATCTAGCAGTTTGAAAGCAAGAAATTGCAAGCAGATAAATAGATATCACTCTGGTGGGAAGGTAAACAGTGTTCCATGCAATTGGATGTTGAGTCATGCCTGTCACATGACCACAAAAACATTTGGAGATTTAGATAGTGCTGGCTCTTTGACTGTAAATGGAGATGAGCACTGAACTCTAGAGTTGGATATGACTGGGTTTTGAGCAAGGGCAACCATGTACTCTACTAGCTCAGGCAGGCAGGTCTTAGATCATCTTGGCACTGGAGAATCAACATGCTACCAGGAAGCATGTAGTTTGACTCTAAGGTTGTCAGGTTGCAATCAAAGATTTGACTTGCCTTTTATAAACCACTAAGTTAGTATTAGGGTCTAACCAGGTCATCCTGCTACGGTAATAGAGTAGACCAGTGTTTCCCAAATGCTGGTTTTTGGACTTCAGTTCCCAGAAGCCTAAGTCATTTCCCCAAAGCACTGATCAGCCAATGTACTGACTTAGGCTTCTGGGAATTGAAGTCCACTAGTGGGCTGTGTACCCCTTGTTGGGAACTACTGGAGTAGACCATACTGCCAGCGACTCAACTCCGAGTGTCAGGCGGCAGTTATCTAACCTGACAACCCTGAGGACTAACGGCCTTGGATGACAAAATCCACAGGGAAGGGCGATGGTCCCCAAATGGATTAAATCCCACTTGAATCCATCTCGATGGAAGGCAGCAGCTTCATCAATACTAGTCTGGGAGTGAGGAGGACTTTGTGTGCCAAAAGGGCTCAGGGCCATAGCCAGGATTCTAGAGGGGGGGGGGATATTTTTTCAGGAGGGGCATATGTGTCACACACACACACATATATATAACATTAAACTTTGCCCTGGGTTGCTGTTAGCTCAGGGGGAGGTTAATCTGCCCCGGGCCACCCCCTACAAAAAGGCTCAGGACCCGAAAGTGACTTATGGAACTGAATCAGCGGTATGGGTATCATGCTGCGATGTGGAAGGCAGATGAAAGGCCACTGCATTATATTCTCAGGACAGTCTCCATGTCTGATCACCATGAGGATCACCAATATTCTAGCTTTTTAAAAGTTTGCTATTAGTTCTGGCTGCCTGGTTTCTGTGGATAGATACGGTAAGTCTCATTTGGGTGTCTTCACTTCCTCCGTCGCCACCCTTGCCATGAGATATTCTGCTGGGCGCTGGCATTGCTTGGGCTTTGGGAACCCTGGCCGAGATGTCTCTGTCCTGGCTCCTATGCTATCCAACTCCCCACTTCTGGCAACTTGGTGCGCAACAGACGAACAGGCACACCAGTCAGCTTGACACGACGAGTGGAGCAACAGCAATATCATGCCACTTTTCCACTCTGAAAAAGCCAGTGTTCTGGCAAAGGTGGAAGTGCAGGCTGGGAAACATCAAGCAACTCTCACCGTTAAATGTTGCTTTGGCTGGTTTCAGAACATTAAAAAATGTACCATTAGTTTTCTAATAAAAATTGAGCTGACATTCTCGCCATTTTACCAGATGGCACATTAAGCACCTATGTGATACTGTCACATTTGGCAGTTGTGCAACTAAGACCTTGCTTGCTTGCTTTCTGGGGCTGCCAGGAAAAACACTGACACCTTTGAAACCAATAACCTAGAGAGCTTCCATGAAACAGTGGATTGGTCTGAAGTCACTTTTTCCTGATCTGCCTGTCCGTATTGCTTGGTATCAACCCTCAGATTGAGAAGGATAAGGAGAGAGGTAATATGTTTTCTTAAGTTTTGATCTAATCCTCAGAGAGCGGCAGCTACCTATATATGTGTATCTTTGGGCTACATTCTGCACTATAGTGTATACAGAAACTGAACAGCACAATTGCAGAGGTGGTCTGCTTAATATTAGAGCTTCCTTCCAAAAGAATTATGCATCCAGATGGAGCTGCTGTCCTTTAGGAAAAGAGTGAAAACCTGGCTGGCAGGTCAGGTCTGGGGGATGGATGGAACAATATCCCTAGCCAGTGGGATGATTTCACCCCCATGCCTCTTAGCCGCAACTCCTAGTCTTAATCTTTTAAGATTCTTTTTAATTTTTAATCTTTTAATTAGTTTTAAATTGTCTGATTGTTATTTGACATGTTGTGAATCGCCCTGAGTCACTTCGGGGAGGAGGGCGATAAACAAGCGTGAATAATAAATAAATAAATAAATTATAGTCTTCATTGCAAAACAAACAACCCTGCAGACAATAACATTTATTTATTTATTTATTTATTTACTTGAATTTGTATACTGCCCTTTTTTTTTAATTGCACAAGTCCTTCCAAGCCCAGGGTGGCTTTGAGTATTGGTTTCTGGAATAGGGACCTCTGTGCAGAATCACAGGAAGTTTCAGTATCTACACTAAAATACAATCTGGAGTTGCTGGTCCAAGAAAAAAAAAATACAAAGCACCAGTGAATGCACCCAAGACTTTCAATGCACATTGGGCTGCTCTCTGTATTGTGGCTAATCTGTTTAAAAATTAGAGAGCAAAGGAATCTGTGTGAAGTTTTCTTCCTTTAGATTAAAAAAATCCTTGTTCTTCCTGGCATTTGAATCTATAACATACCACACGCCTCTTTGTCTTCCCAACCTGTCAATGTCTCTTATTATTTTTTAAATCTGCATTAACGCACAAAAAGCAGGGATGAAAATGTTTGGAAGTAGAATAGGCTAGGAACCAAGTGGGTCAACCTATTTTTGGGACAATCCCAGATTTAACCTAAACGAAGAAACTGTTTCTGCTGCTTTATTGCAGGTATCTCCACCGCCTGATTATAAACATACAGTATTTACTTAGAAACAAATCCTGTTGGGTTCCATGCGACTTGGAGTCAGCCTAGCTAGAACCATACCAAGTGTATGCTGTCCACTGCTTTTGTTGTTTTTAAACTAGATACAGGTAAGAGAGGGCTTGTGGTTTCAACAGAGGAAAATCAGGGGAGGGATGGCTTAATCTTAGCCAGGAGTGAGTTTAAGAACAATAGCATTAGAAGAGCAAGACGTTTCCTTTTTAAATTCATTGTCTGTGGATTCTTCACTGAGTTTTTGCTGAATGCTTAATGTACCAGAACATGAAGCATCTGGGTCCATCCAGGCAGATCTGCTTTTTTCCGTGTATACAGTATTGCTGTCACAATTATAGATGTGCCTCTGAACCTACACCTATAGCAGTAGGGCAGTCTGCAGAGCACTGCATTCAACTCAGTTCTGGATCTTGGCTGAATATATAAAACATACTTGAGAGGCGTGCCATCAAAATAAAGGAAGCAGAAAATTGGTGCATTGAACGATGGCTGGGTTTATGCATTGCATCTGGACACTATAATCCTATGGCCAGAACCCTATTAGGGATTTATACCACTAGGTAAAGGTCGCCCTTGCTCAAAAGCTAGTCGTATCTGACTCTAGGCTTCAGTGTTCATCTCTGTTTATAGCCAAAGAGCCAGCACTGTTTGCATCTGCAGAAATTTCCATGGACATATGGCAGGCATGACTAGACACCAGAGCACATGGAACACTGTTACATTCCCACTGATATGGTCCCTATTTATCTACTTGCAATTTCTTGCTTTCAAATTGCTAGGTTGGCAGGAGCTGGGACAGTGACGGGAGCACACTCCATCATGTAGCACTCAGGCCTTGAACTTCTGACCTGCTGACCTTCCAATCCTCAAGTTCAGCGTCTTAACCACTAGGCCACTGCAGTCCCTGCAGTTGTGTAAATCATGGGGCAAACTACCACTAATTAAAGAGTTGCCACCTTCATTCTTTCTCACATGACAGGTTGTGTGGCCGGCACACAGCCAGGAAAGCAAACAGCAGCACAGTAAGTATGCATTCAGTCATGGGCTGAGTCTGTTAGATTGTTTTAATGGAGGGGA
This sequence comes from Furcifer pardalis, assembly GCA_030440675.1. Taxonomy (NCBI): domain Eukaryota; kingdom Metazoa; phylum Chordata; class Lepidosauria; order Squamata; family Chamaeleonidae; genus Furcifer; species Furcifer pardalis. The sequence goes on along the minus strand of CP126897.1, from coordinate 65,681,913 downwards.
GAGCAACACAGCTCCCATTAGCCTTCGTCCATATAGCCAATAATGTGAGGTCATGGGAGTTGGAGTCCAGCAACATCTAGAAACATTCCTGCTAAAAGTATTAATGAAAGTTATAATTCACAGGCATATTTATTTGCTACAGAATAAAAAAGACTCATATACAAGGCCTCATGTTGTTACACACGAGCACACCCACAATTGCAGTGTACTCTCAAATAGATACAGTTGCTTTGGAATTGGCAGGTGTTTTAGATAACATCCTGAAAATACTCCCTGTTCTATAGTTTTTTTTTATAACCGTTTAAAATGATTGACCCCCAAATCTTTTGGTACCTGAGGGTAGTAAGGAACCATACGCTTGAATTCCCTTTTCACAGATTAATTCACTAAAGCAAAACCTAGTGACTTGGCCTAAAGGAGACAGACTCATTCGACTGATTAGCAAATCCAAAAATCAAATTCCTGTTCCATACACTGCAGTCCCTGTTAAGATGGCAGTTAAAATACAGTATATGGATGATGTTTACATCACTACACTAATGTTTACACACTATCCATAGCGCACAACACTCTCTTTTTAAAGAGGTTTTTCTTGGCTGTAAATCCTTATTCCTGTGGTAAACTATGTTGCCAAATGATGAGAATTATATCAGTGAGTCAAAGCAGTACTGCAGCATTGATTTCAACTGCCCAGGGCATAAGCCAAATTTGCCACCCTGTGGTGGACGCTGGCACCCGCTCCTGCTCAGGCTTCTGGGAACTGTAGTCCAAGAATACCCATAGGCCAAAACGCGCCACCCGGGGCAAACTGCCCTCCTCGCCCCCCTTCCTACACCACTGAGTCAAAGTATACCGGGGGGGGGGGGGAATGAACAATTCTGTGACGTTTCAGGCTAGTTTGTGTTTTGCTGTGTTTTTTTAAGTGATAGATTCCAATCAATCTAACTGATCTCTGGAAAGTTTCATGAATCATCAAGATTGCAAACAGTCTGCAAATAATAATAAAATTGAAGGAAAACCCTACAATATATAATGGGGGAAATTTCCTGTTTCATTAGACTATCTAAAATATTCTGTAAAGCTGGGGAAATCTAACTCTTCTCTAGAATGAAGTTTAACTTTCTAGAGAATCAAATCTTTGTGGTTCAGTTCATGCCATCAAAATGGCAACCACCAATTTTACAGCCATCTAGAGCCAGTGGCATAGCGTAGCGGTGGCGGTGGGGGCGGCCCACCCCAGGTGGCACTTTTTGGGGCAGCAAAATTTCACAATAAATAATAATAATTTCGGAAGGGCCTAAAAACCTGGCTGGCAGGGCAGGTGTGGGGGTCCAGGAACATGGGGTCCCATGTTGGGTGGCTGATATGATGGGACAGCCACCCCTCCCTCACTCTTTTAAACTTTTAAAATCTTTTTAAACCTTTTAACCTTTTTAAATCTTTTAGATTTTTGTAAATTCATGGTTTAATTCTTTTTTAATTGACTTTTAAGTAATTTATGAACCTTAAGGTTTTAATTTATGAATTTCTGTAAGCCGCCTAGAGTCAGGTTCGCCTGATTAGGGCGGGGTAATAAATCTAAATAAATAAATAAATAAATAAATAATATATTGTAATCTGAACTAAAAATTTGAACCATTTAATTTCATTTTTTTGTCATACCTACAATTCGGACCGATTAAAATGAGCATGGAACTTTTTATTATTTAATCTATGATGTAACCGGGGAATCCCCTTTCTTTAAATGAGTGTAGTCATCTTGCTCGCTCTAGCGACTGGCAACACCGTCTGTACTTGCAGTAATTACCCGTGTTTTATTTTGTGCTCGGATTATTCACAACGAATATTCAGCGAGAATTAATTCTTTCATATAAAGAATAGAATTCAATATTGTCTAATAACACCTGCATATTAGGATATGGTGCAGGTAAGTCCCTTTGGGGAAGTCCGTCCATGATGGCAAATTTAGCCTACGCTCCGGGAGGCTGAAACCCAGGCATAGTGTTACATATACAGTCAAACCTTGCATGAAGAGCGTCTCGCTTAAAGAGTAACTTGCTTAAAGAGCAGAATTTTCTCTGAATGTTTGCTTCACTTAACAAATAAAAACCAAAAACTCGCTTAACAAATAAATCGGGGTTTGCAATCCCCCCACAATTGGTCATTTACAATAATGTTTCGCTTAAAGAGCAATCCTATGGAACGCATTATGCTCTTTAAGCGAGGTACAACTGTATACAGTATATGCAAGAAATGCTCAACAATTGGGACAGTCTGAATTGCATTATTTTCTATTAGCTATGTGATGTAAAAGACAATGTGAATCAGCCCAGAGTTTTCCCTTAAAAATCTAAGTAGTTTTTTCCCTCCACTGTGGGGACTCCTACTTTTTTGGGATTTAATGCTTTCACATCAGTTCACGAGAAGCTGGAAACAAACCTGAAGGTCATCCAATGAGCTTCCCAAATGAGGAAAATTTGAATATGGATCACCTTGATCCTACATTGAAACATGAGAGTCTGTGGCCGGTGGGCGACACTACCGTGAAGATCACTGTTGTCAGGACCACTTATACTATAACACATATTTATTTTTACTTGAACTTTGGTATTTTTGCTGTTATGTGCCATCAGGTCATCTCTGGTTTATGGCAACCCTACAAACCATTGACCTCCAAAAGATCCCAAAATAATGCTTGAATTTGATCACTAATAAATATCCAATATGGCCTTTAATAGTTAAATTCTTCAAAATCTGCAAAATGAACTGGTACATTCTGGTTGTAAAACTATTAAAAATAATTGTGCAAGGTGTTTGTGCATTTACTTTTGAGCACAATCAATGTGAACTTCACTCTGTTTGTGTCCTGCCAATACATGTGAAATCAGAAACAATATTTCAGAATGTCATTCAAGTTTACACAAAAATATTATCTGGAGTCATTTTATATAGTACAGCATTAAATTATGTTAAATTACTGCACAATAGTGCAACCTTTTTAATCACTCGCACTTTAGGTCACTGACATGTGTGAATAGACATAGGACCTGGAGCATCACCTTATCAATAGCCGCTACCCAAGTAGTTGTAAAATAGTCTGAATTTTTTGAAACATTTAGAAATTCCTCCTCATCTTAATTTGAGCTTTATAAGGCTTCCTGTGTACTCACCAAGCATCACTGTTTTGTCACAAAGTACACAATTCTACCCTTTATTGTGACTCAGCTATTAAGAAAAGAAATAGATAAATGCTGCATCACCAGCAGGTCTACCTGAAGGAGAAAATCAAAGAGTGCCAGTTTGGCCCATTCTGAATGGTGGATAGTCAAACAAGGAGCTCTCCCAAGAGATGCTCCAGAATTTTCCATGCCACACCGTTGGTTCAGTAACTCCTGGTACTGCTGCCATCCCAGAGTAAAGGAGTTCTGGTCATTATTTGAATCGTTAAGATGTTGAACATCAGGTGCCCACCACACAATGGGCCGGAGATAACCATTGGTGTATTTGTAGGGTAACAAGTGGCTGCTGAATTTCCTCGCCACCACAGGTAGACTCCGATGCAGCCCCAACACCCTGTCCAAGTGGAAAGCCAGAACCTCATAGAGGTCAGTGGGCCTTTTGATTAAACCACACAGCCCCTCCAAGCAGAGGTTTTGAGGGTCATGTGCATGGGGGACCTGGCTGGAGGAAAGGACAACTCTAAGTATTTGGCCATGAGCAGGGATTCTGTCTTTATGTATCACTGCACTGTTGGCCAGAAAGTTCATCTTTTGCATATCATCCAGAGTAAACCATGGAGGGTTCTCCTCACCAAACTTCTGTTGACCTCCCAATTTTCTAGGATGGCCAAAGTCTTTTGGCTCTTTGCACCATCTTGATTTTTGCAGCCCCTCTGCATCTCTGTCTCCCAAATGAATTCTCTGTGGGTCCTGAGAATTAGAGTTCTCTCTCTGCCCCCAAGTGCCTGTCATGCTCCAGAAGGGCTGCTTGTCTGCCATAATACCATGGGTTAAATCAGAGGGTTGACGTTCTGCATCAGTTGTCCGTCTATCCAGTTTGTGTTGTTCTTGTGGCTCAGCAAGCTGGCTTGCAGGAGCATTTTGAAGAAATAAAAGAGTGTCAAGCTTCCTCTCTTGTAAAAGAGGAGAAAAGGGGATGAAATGCTGCTGTGACTTCCAACCTAACCCCTTCCCAGCTAGGTGCCAGGATAAATTAAGACCTTTCCCAGCATTCTTTTGAGTAAACGTGTCAAATCTTTTCCGCTTTTTATAGTTGATCTTGGAGGGACAGTTTTTGTGCTGGAGTCTTCTGCTGTATTCGGAGTTTTTTGCTGCAAATTTGAATTTTCTAATCCCCCCACCAGACCTTCTCTTTCTTCGGACATCCCCGAGATTCTTACCACCCTGGCTACTTTGCTTGATCTTTTGTCTGCAGACAGAACCAGGACTTGATAATGCTTGACTTTTTTGAAGGTTGCTCCTTCTTCTGTAGTTGAGATGCCTCACCCGCTGAGCAACAGAGGCTACAGAATTTGTCCACACATGTTTAAAATGGGCAGTTTTCCCATGTGAGCCATCCCTTGGCAGGACCTGGAAATTAGACCCCATGCTGTTGTTCACGGATGCTGGAGAAAACCCAGTGAGAGCAATGGCAGATAAGGTGAGCAAGAAGCAGCATCCAACCAAGGGAAATCTGTTCAGCCTCATTCTATACCACATTCTCTGGGCCTGTGGAAGCAGAAAAAGAAGATCCTGCTTACAGAGATGTCAATCATACACAGAAGAAAGATATGAGTGCTACAAATCCAATGTGCTTCAACACAAGCTCAACTGGGTGACATGTTATCTGAAGTAAGATTTGAAGGTCAGCATGCAGCAAGTCCATTCAAACCCTAATCCTATGACAATTGACTGATACCAAAGGTGACATAGCCACACTATGTAGAGTAGAGGGGGAATTTATACCTTCACAACACATCAGCTACAAGCTATTCAAGTCCTATGACTGCCACTATAGGAAATGTTGTTCTGCTTGTGCACTTCCCAGAAACATCTGGATGGTCCCTGTATAGGATGAGAAAGGAACTGAGACTACAAACAGGACTCTTTCTGTGTTGAATTCTATAGACTGCTTAAATGTATGAGTTTTTACAATTCATGGCATGTTATGTCTCTGAAGAACCAACCAACCAACCAATCAATCATTCCATGAACATTGTTCATCAGATACAACGTGCTCAGTATGGTTTTCATGACTGATTCCTGCCAGAAGTTGCTGATGGTTAAAATTTACTTTGCATAGAGTTTAAGCATCATGGCAATACAAACTAGTAAAATGAGCATTATCTACATGCTCTATACAGAAAATCTCAGTAATCCTGGAAGAAATGCTTTCTTTATTCTGAAAGTGTATATATTTCTAAAATTATGCCATGATCTACATTGGAGTTTTGTCAATAACCAGAACTGACCTCCCTTTTGGTTACTTTTATTTCACATAGCATCTTACTTAAAGAAGATTCTATATATTTTTCTGACTTTTTTCCAACTTTGTTTTGAATTTTGTATTTTCAATGTGAACTACTAGACATTTAATCCCAAATATTTGGGGTTTGTAAATCCTGCTAGCAGCACTGGCTGTCACTAACACTGGGGCCAATATCTCTAAATATTATGGTGGGTTCTAGAAAGAGCCCACAAAAGTAGTGCTTTCTGTATTTAAAAAAAATTCCATTAGTCCTAATTCACTACACTAGCTTGTGTCACTGTTCTTGGCAGATCTTGAAAATCATTTTTTTCCAGACTAGAACTCTTTGAACCCATTCATCAGCATGGATTCTGGGAGCTGCTGTTTCTCCAAGTTCCATTTCTAGGGAAAGGAATGGATCAGCATCTAACCATTTAGAGTAGGGTTTCTCAACCTTGGGCCCCAAGAAGATGTCCTTAGACTTCATTACCAGAAGCCCAAGTCAGTGCACCTGCTGATCAAGACTGAAGTCCAAGAACATCTGGGGACCAAGGGTTGAGAAACCCTAATTTAGAGTGTTGCTTGTTCACTCTACCACTGTTTTGGATTTGCTCCTGAAACTCTTGTAAGAAATAAACTATTTTACCATAGTACAATACAGTAATACCTCGGATAACGTTTACCTCGGATAACGCTAAAATCGCATAGATCAGTAATCTGGGGAGGAGAATTGGATCGAATAACGTTAAGGTCCTATGGGATGGATCGGATAACAACGGCTAAAGCCTGCGTGGTTACAATGTATCTCTATGGAGCTTTAATGTTATCTGATCCATCCCATAGGATTTTAACATGGATCGGATAACACTAAAAATCAAATAACACCAAGACTTGTGGAACCAAGTCTTAGCGTTATCCGAGGTATTACTGTACCACAACATCATTATATGCTGTCAATTCTAATTTACAGTGACACTTTCCAGGGGTTTCTAGGTAAAGAATACTCAGAAGTGGTTTACCAATCCCTTCTTCTGGAGGTCCCCTGGGACTATGCAGCTTGCCCAGGGTCACTCAGGAATCAAATTCCCAATTTCTGACTCTGCAGACAGATACCTAAACCACTAAGTTAGAAATTCCATCACCAGTGAAGACACCCAGAATCAACTAACCATTAATTAAGGCATCACTTCACCATGAATAGTGAACTGAGAAGTAACCTCAATTTATTTCTGTTTATGTTTGGTTGTAAAGTTTCAATTAGTAAAGCTTGCCAAATGTTAATAAGAGAGTTTCAACCAGGTGCAATGTACTTTTCAGCTGTTAATTAAGAAAAACAAACCATCTGGCCAAGACCCATTGCCATCTAAACTGGGATTATAAAGTACAGCCCTCCACAAATGTTATCGATGCTTGATTATTTTCCTCATTCTCTGACTTCATCTGTGCTTATTTGTCAAAAACAATGGTAAACCGTGAAGGCCTAATTATCACCTCAAGAGAAGAGGACGAAAATGAAAAGCCATGGGGTCCTTTTGCATAATCCCAAATCACTCTATAGCCTCATTCATTTACTGATGCAGAGAGAGTAGGGCAGGGGTGCTCAAACTACGGCCTGTGGGCTGGATTCCTCCCCCCCATGCCAATTCATTTGACCCATGAAGCAACAAGGGCTTTGTGGACCAGATGCATTGGTGTGGGGGCCGGATCCAGCCCACAGGCCGTAGTGACTGGCTCCCTGAACCACGTGACCAGACTGTGACCTGAAAAGTTTGGGCACCCCTGAAGTAGGGGGTCACTGACACCAACAACTCCTGCACTTAAAATAAATATGTTCTGGTACTCTTTCCACCTCTACTTCACTTCTCACTGACTATTTTTCTTTTTCTTAAAGCAATAATCAAGTAAATAAGCAAAGTTGAAGAAAAATGCTGCCCCCACCCCCAATTCTATCCTGCAGAGGCATCTCTATTGCCTCTAACCTGGTGATTATTTCAATGGCTGCAGTGGCTCAGTGGTTAAGAAGCTCACCTTGTAAGCTGGAAGGCTGGCAAGTCGGCAGTTCGAACCCGGGTACTGCAAGACGGAGTGAGTGCCCATCTCTGCCCCAGCTCTTGGGGACATGAAAGGAGTCTCATTTGGGCGTTTCCTGAGCAGAGCTTCTTCTACAAAAATCCTTTCAACCTAGAATAATTTCTGACACGAAATTATTATTTCAATGAGTGAGAACTAAAAGGAATCAGGAAATCATCAAGGAACAGAAAGAAACAGAAGTTGGGTTTCATCCCGCCAAACAAGCACAGAGTACTTGTAATGGATTTCTTTATGCCTACAGCAAGCAAAGAAAACGCATGCACCCAAAGTTGTCTAGAAACACAGTCATTTACAACATTTACTATGATTAATTGTTTAGGCTGCGATGCTGAGTCCCTTTACAATAGGATTTCCTTGAAAGTGATGTGTGTAAAATTATATTGTCACAGTGCTTCACCCATGTTACTTTGATTTTTTTTTAAATTCACTTTCTATTATACAAAAATGCACAGAATAATTATAATCATTACAACAACTTTGTAAGGTCAGCAAGGACTGATGTCACCATAAGACTGGTGTCAATTTTATGGGGGCCTAACAGGCAATAACTGAACTACAAATATCTTTGTTCACAACTGAAATTTGTAATACATACACCTTGATGTGCAGATACACAGAAAGGGATGTGTGTGAGTGTAGCCACTGGCCCTGCCCTACATGTACTGGGTGTTCGGTCTACAAGATCCCTAGCATGATCAAATTGTATATGCATTGGCTCTATTTACACCCGGGCTTCTCAACCTTTTCAAGCCAAGGGCCGAGTCACGCTCCCTCAGACAGCTTTGTGGGTTGGATGACCATTTCCCTCTTCCTGCCACACATGACACTTCCAGGTGTGGCAGAGGTGGTGGAGGACAACGTGAAATAGTGTCGTGGACCACATCCAGCCCCCAGTCCACAGGTTGAGAACCCCTGTTCTATACCATTACGAAACCTTTGAACATATAAGTTCAATAAGGCTTAAATGCAACGAAGTGCAGAGGAGCTGGACCAACCAGCTGATCTGAGAGCATTCTGATAAACCTCATAACAATGCTTCCTCTTCTAAAATTCAAGAAATGTTAGGGAAACATAATAGGTACCTGTACATCTCATCAGTTGTTTATGTAGCTGTACCTAAGGACCTCAACAGAAGATTCCTCACCACTCCATGCCATTCCAACACAGGGGAAACTGAATTCCTGCCTTCCCATCATCAATTTTGGGTCAAGATATTTGTATGTGGTTAAGCAGAAGCAGGAACTGAGAGTGTACTCAGCAAATACAACCCTTGCCTAACATAACTTCCTTGTAAATTCTTGTTAAGAGAGCAGCAACAAAGTACGTACATATTATCCCTGAATGATCAGTTGAAAACCTGAAACAGCAGGAGAGGATTTTCCTTCCCTCCGTGGCTCTTGCAAGCTCTTGAAACTGCCATTTTTAATAAGAGGTTCATTGCATTGAACAGATATAAGCAACTTCTTTTTTTTATTTAAAGAGTTTTACAAAAAGTATACATTTTCTATTCCCCCCATAGCCCCTCCCTCCCCCACCCTCCCCCGTTACCCCTCCCTCCTTCCCCCCGACTTCCCAGAACTGGACACAAGGTATAATCCATACCAAATCCCATTAACATCTAAGAAACACCAAAATAAACAAACATTATACCAATCACATCATTCAAATATTCTTAATACTCATAAGCTAACTGGATCTTATCTGTTTTATATCTATCCTGTATAAAATCAATCCAGCATCTCCAATCTAACAAATATTTATCAATTGTCTGATCTTTCAAATATGCAGAGACTTTTGCCATCTCTGCCAGATTTGATACTTTAAGCACCCATTCCTCCACTGTACACAATTCTTCCTTTTTCCAATACTGGGCGATCAGTAACCTCACTGTAGTTATTAAGTTCAATAACAATTTTGTTTCCACAACTGTACATTCAGAAGTAATCCCCAATAAAAATAAGCTTGACTTAAAAGTTTGCCATCGCCATTTTAAAAGGGGCGTTTTGCCGAAAAATTATTTTAGTAAGGAAAAAAAGCACAAGCTACTTGCAGTTCGTACTCCTGCTCCAGTTCCGCTTGGTATAATTCTTCTCAGGTTTAAAACAGTTCCAAGGGTGGGGATTCATGTTCCTTGCCCTGCACAAAACTACAGGGGATATCCCAGCAACCAGAGCTTCCTCCGAGCCGCTCTGGGGGGCCCACCTTCAAGCCCCCAGTGTTCAACACCCAGGGGCTTTGGGGGGCTCTACCCTGGCCTGGAATTCACCCCCTTCTTCGCCCGAGGGGGGGGGGTTGGATCCACGTACATGGCCGCTGGACGCCACTCGTGGATCTGACAGTCAGCTGGGGATCGGCTGCCAGAGATTCGGCTGCCAAACGGGACGGAAGCCCAACCGGAAGTCGATATAAGCAACTTCTTGAAGACCCTTTTATTTTGAGGGAACAGTCCAGGGTCTTGTGGCATAATTTACTTTGCAAATAACTCCCTCTCATATGGTCAAACTGCAATTTTTAGTTTTAATCGCTTTCCACTTCCAGATATACAGTACTGTATATACTATACTGTATATCAGTGGTGGGTAGCAAAAAAATTTGCTACCACAGTGTGGGTGGAGCCTATGTCATGGGTGGAGCCTGTGTCATGGGCGGAGCCTGTGTCATGGGTGATCTAGTCATACCTGCCATATGGCAAGTAGCTCAAAATAAATCAATAAATGTCTAGGCCAGTGGTTCCCATGCCCCACAGGGAGACTTCAATTCCCAGAAGCCTAAGTCAGTACATTGGCTGATCAGTGCTTTGGGGAATTGATGTAGGCTTCTGGGAATTGAAGTCCAAAAACTGAAGGTTGAGAAACACTGGTCTAGGCTACATTTTGCCATGACGCCCTAGCGCAGTGGTGGCAAACCTATGGCATGCGTGCCGTCAACCCATCACAGAATTTGCCCAGCACCTCTGCCCAGCAGCCCAATGGGAGCACTTCCTCCCTCCCCCCAGCACAGAGTTCACCCTGCCCCTCTGCCCAGCAGCCCAATGGGAGCACTTCCTCCCTCCCCCCAGCACAGAGTTCACCCTGCCCCTCTACTCAGCAGCCCAATGGGAGTGCTTCCTCCCTTCCCTGTCTGGGGCAAGGTGGGTGGCTCGCATGCGGCGTGACGGTGTGGCATGGATGGCAGCCTTTTGAGTTTCGGCACTTGGTCTCTGAAAGGTTCACCATGACTGCCCTAGCCATTTAGCTAAGCATTATAAGACTCACTTCCACTGAGAGTTGTGTTAAAGGTGGTAGAGGTCAAGATCAGCAAAATCTTTGGAGAGCTCTCAGAATGCAAGGGTAGCAGCTGCAGCACATCAGAGGTTGGTTTGGGTTAAAAAAAAACCCTATCTTTACATTCCCACTGATGACTATTCTTTAAGCAGCTTCCTGAATTTTCTCAGCAACTTTTGTTCATTGTGCTGCTTCTTACAGTACCTACCCATCTAACCTAAAGAGTGAATCAAATTTCCTGACAAAAGCTAGACAATGAGCCATTGTGCTTAGCACAAAAATAATTGAAAAGGCAGGGATACATTAGATGCATCAAATAGGAATTTTGGATTTCACTCTGCTGCCCTGAATTAGATCCAAGCTAACCATCCCATGCTTTGGAAACTATGCAGATTCCATACTCTTACCTGCCTGAATTCCCGACATCCACATCTGTGTCTTCTTTTCTCCATTTGTACCTTTTCCTCCTCTAGGTCCTTCCTTATTATCACTGTGCACTATATCCCTGCCTTCTGCTGTAAAGTTGGCAATGCATCATAAAAAAACAGAATCACATAAATTATGAAGAGAGGCCAAGCCAAAAATCTGCTATTAATTTCCTTGTCTGCTCTTCTTCATGCCTCTTTGGAGTATGGATGTTGGTTTCTTCATAAAAAATATAGAGATGTGTCTACATTTCCCTGTTTCTTTGCAGAACACCAAAGGACAAGATCTCTTTGATTCACCTCTCTTTGTCTTAGGAAGTACCACAAAACTTTCTGGAGTTTTGCCCTGTAGTTTGCACGCACATAAAACTGTAACTCAAGAATAATTTCCTAGCACAAAAAGATTCCAGGCTGCATCTTCATGCAGGTATTGCAGCATTAATCTTCAACTAGGGGGGGGGGGTAGATCCTCTGGGATCAGGCAGAATGCAGTCCTTCCTCTCTAGCACATCTGCACAAAAAAGAAACAACAACTTCTGGTTTCATACATGCAGGCAAATCTTCTCACCCCCTGCACTCATTAGGTTCTCCTCACACCACTGTTTCCAAACCTTTGGTTTTTGGACTTCAATTTTCAGAAGCCTAAGTCAATTCCCCAAAGCACTGATCAGCCAATGTGATGACTTAGGCTTCTGGGAATTGAAGACCCCCTGTGGGGCATGGGCCCCACGTAAGAAACCACTGCCCTACACCACCTCTCATAATGATGATTTAGAACATAACCATCCCTGAATCATGGTACAATAAAACACCAGATAACGATTGGATCGGATAACACTAAAATCGCATAACGTTAAGTAATCTGGGGAGGAGAATTGGATCAAATAACGTTAAGGTCCTATGGGATGGATCGGATAACAACCGCTAAAGCCTGTGCGGTTACAATGTATCTCTATGGAGCTTTAACGTTATCCGATACATCCCATAGGATTTTAACATGCATCGGATAACACTAAAAATCGGATAACACCAAGACTTGTGGAACCAAGTCTTAGCGTTATCCGAGGTATTACTATAATTGGAAATGACCAAATTACTTGTCCTCAAAGTTTTACATTAGTATTTGGTTCTGTCTCTACAATTTTAAAAGTTCACAATTTTCAAAGCAGCACCATGACTCTCAGCGATGCAAACTCTGCTTTCACCAACAGTGAATCTATGCAAGGTATTTTTGAAGTCTGGACATGTGTAAGAGAAATAGCCAAAATGGTGTGAAACTGAATCTCTGTGTTTATTCAAGTAGTCTAGACAAAGTTCTGCCAAAAATGATGGCATGTGTTAAATTCAGAAAGAAGCAACTGCCTCTTGGGAGGCAGAGCGATACTCAGATAACTGACTCTGCCCACCTTCCCGGTGCCCACTGTCATTCTCCTGAGGTTGCTCTACACCAGTGGTTCCCAACGTGGGGCCCATACCCCACACTGGTACTTCAATTCCCAGAAGCCTAAGTCAGTACACTGGCTGATCAGTGATTTGGGAATCTGCCTTAGGGTTCTGGGAATTAAAGTCCAAAAACCAAAGGTTGGAAAACACTTCTCTACACAACATAGACCAAAAAAACCTGCACTAGTAATACAAAAGTTGGATAACAAAAAAATTGTTAAACACACACTTTTCAGTGCTAGTGTGGCATCATAATGATATCTTTGCCCAAGTACATATGGTGGGAGGGAGAAATGTATCATGGCTGGTGCCGCCTTCTTCCAGAAAGCTAGGGCCTGCTAGGGTAGACAATGCTGACCAAGGTAGACATGTATAAGCAGCTCCCTAACATCCCACAAACAATTATTACATATGAGATATGGCTCACATCATTGGCTAAAACCTCCCCATATGATCACCTTGAATGTCGTGAGAACATTTCCACCTTGGAGATACAAGATAGTGTACTCCAAGGAAAGCATACACTGTGGTTGACCCTGAGCAGAGAAGGAACAGCTTCTGAAAGAGGACCTGTGGTTTTGAAGGGCAGCTTACTTTTAAAACTTCAGCAATGCTCAGAAACAACCAAGATCAATGCTTTCCTCCCTGTATTTGTTCAAAGCTAAACTACAAAATAAACATTTTTGGCTACAAACATTTGAGCAGCAGAGAAAAGAAACATCGCGACTGCAGAAATAGCCGCAAAACAGATGACTAAGACAAAGCTACTGTGTACAATTTCATAACCCAAGGAATGGTCCTGAAGGACCACATGGCAGAGAAAAGAACTTGCTCAACTCCGTAAACATCATATGCTATTCAATATGAAGAAGTGATTATTCTGTAATGGGTTTATGTGATGTTTCTCTGTAATTTCTCCCATACAGTATTTGTTCAGCAAGCAAGATAGTGTCTTCCTAGTGAGGTTTTTTTTTTTTGCATCCTTTTTTTGTGCTAGACATCTGCACAAATGTATAACATTTGGATAGGGCATACGCAAAACAATTTAACAGATATATATCATGTTTCATCCCGCTTAACATTTAATGGACTGCAATTTGAGCTTAGGAGCTATTTAGGCATAGATACCTAATGGCCGTTGAGGTAGGTAGGATACATTCATATCATGAGCAGGACAGGAAGGTGTGATTTCGCATTCATAATATGCAGGGACCAGACTGCCCAAACAAACTCAAATTCCAAATGGTCAGAGCTGGCAGAACTGGCCTCCAAGATAAATTCATGTCTCTGCCACACTCCACAACTTTGCCCTATAAATCTTTTCAGCCTGTAAGGAGCTAAGATTCAAAGTAGCCTGTGATTCATAGAAAGCCTGCTTTTCAGCCAGACCCAGAATCCGCTGCAGTTTTAAAACCGCAGCTTGGATTCCAGGAGTCACTGCATCTCATTCTGAAAAGTAAACAGTATTTAAGATTTGCTTGATATTGACAGGTTTAAATTTCAGCCATTCTCTTAATTCTTGCTCAAAGACAAGGGCTGTGAAAGCTTCGTAATTCTAGCATGGCTTGCTTCTTAATGCAAAGGAAATATCAATTTCTTTTTCTCCTCCCAAGTTTGCTCTTTGCAGAAAGTTGGTACTGTGGCTTAGCCAGGTCAAGAGAAAAGCAAACAGATGGAAAATAAAGAATGGGGAAAACTTGATTCTTTCAGAAAGAGCCATTAAAATTTATTGTTCAGAACAAATACACCAGATATACCAGTGGTGGTGAACCTATAGCATGCATGCCAGAGGGGGCACTCAGAACCCTCTCTGTTGGCATGTGCTCCATCACCCCAGCACAGAGTTTGCCCCGCCTCTCTGCCCAGCAGCCCAATGGAAACGCTTCCTCCCTCCCCCCAGAAGAGAGTTTGACCTGTCCCTCTGCCCAGCAGCCCAATGGGAGCACTTCATCCCTCTACCCAGCACAGAGTTCACCCCTCCCCTCTGTTTGAGCACTTGGTCTCTAAAACGTTCTCCATCACTGAGATGTACCCCTTGTCAGTGGTAGGCTCAAAAAAATATTTACTACCACACTGTGGGCATAGTATGGTGGTCGTGGCCAGGGGGAAATCCCTTCGTTGCACCCGAATTAGTACTACTTTAATTCAAAACTTGGATGGGCAGGGCCAGCCAGAATTTCTGCTACTAGTTCACGCAAAATGGTGCAAACCTGTTGATGCCCACCACTGCCCCTTGTGGAATAATGCAACAACCACCAGCCATGCCTATCCTCACTATAAGGAGCTACACTTTGCCTAGAAAAACCTAGAAAAGTGAGAAAATATCATTCCCTCCCAAGACTGTACTACAGTCAGTCTCCAGAATTCCATTCATTCGCCATATTTTTATAATACCCGGGGGATCATATCACATGACCTTTCTCTATTAAAAGACCTTACAGCGCAAAAAAGTGGACTTGAGCCATTTCGAATGCTTCTTTCAGGATAAATCTAATAACTAGATTGATAAGGGATGCCAGTAGATATTTATATTTTTGTGTTGCTTTGAGCCAGAACCAAGACATTCTATAAATAAATGAATGGATATAACCGCTCACATAAAGCTTTGAAGTAACTAGTTATTAGTAACACCATTATATGTAGATAGTTACATTTTGTAAAACAAATAATGTACGAAGTTTGTTTTAAACCATTGGTCTCTGATCTTTGATCTGAACATATATTTTCCCAATCTACCAATAGAATATTTTCTAAAGAGACAGGGGTGTTCAAGCTGATAAACAGATTAATTGGCTCTCACTGCACATAAAAGACACTCCTTTAATTGCATTAATGTAAGAGCAGTCAAGCCACTCTTTGAGAAGCAATAAAACATTTTTTAAAAGGTAAGCACAGTTCATAATCAGAAGAGTGATTTTTTTCCTCTGATAATGTATTGTCACCTTAAAAACTCTCTAAAAGGTGGCAAGCTTATAAGTTACTTAAATATACATAAATGAAACAGCCAGAGAGGTTTTGAAATGGAAATTTGTCAAGAAAGTCAATCTTAACATAGCATAACATAATATAATATTACATATCATGGTCACGAAACCAGCCAGCCCCCTCTGCTCTGGACCTCCTAAACCAAGGCCCCCAGAGGGTGAGCTGGCCGGCAATGCAGCTAAGCTGCTTCCCTTCTGCAAGGAGGTTTAATAGGTAGCGTATTCAGAGGCTTGTGTGTGAATTACCCCTTAGTCCAATGAAGAGATGTTGTTCAAGCAAATGTAGGTTTATTGATCAGGTATATTGATCAGGTTCATAAAGCATAGGTCAGTAGCATAAGACAGTCCAGCAAACAGAACAATAGTCCTAGGTAACCATTTTGAAGAAGCAAAAAGGCATAGTCCCCAGGCAAACATCCACAGACATCCAAAAACGAACTTCCTCTCCCCTCTCCAAGATGGAGATTCTCCAGTCAGGTGGGATACCTTTAACCAACCAGGGAACAGAGAAAACTTTCTCATAACATAGGATTGTTGACACACATGTACCGTCAGTGCTATAACATGTAGTCACAACATCAAGGAACTCAGCAAGCTACAGATAAGGAATAGGAACACTGAATTGAAAACAAACTGTCTCGTGACACTTAGTCTTGTAAGACAGAGAGGAAAGGATTTTTGAGGCCTAGTTTAAACTACAAGCTCTCCAAGCTTTGAGAACATTAGGAAAAAGATGTCGTTTCATGACATCATGATATAATGTATGCATACATGGTGCTTGGATCCATGATTAGATCCAAGGACCACCAGCAACAATTCAACCAGCCTTTTATACTCTTTACAAGCTACATACATGTGTTCTTCAGCCAAGATGGGCCCCATGGATAGTAGGCGTTCCATGTCTTACCTCGGCATCACATATTCATCTAGCACTGTGATGGTGAACCTTGGCACTCCAGATGTCCTTGGACTTCAATTCCCAGAAGCTCACGTCCCCTGTGAATCCACACGGATGGGTTTACTACGATTCATTCAACCCGCACTACCCTTGTCGCTCCCGGAAGCAGAAGTAAAACACGCCCATACAGGTGTGTTTTGCTTCCAGGAGCAATGAGGGCAGTGTGGGCCAGATGAACCACAGTAAACCCATCCGTGTGGATTCACAGGGAGCATGGGCTTCTGGGAACTGAAGTCCAAGAACATCTGGAATGCCAAGGTTCATCACCACGGATCTAGCATGTTCAATGATGTATATTCACCCTCTCCCCTTACTTGTCACGTACTTTACAACATGTTCAGTGATGTACATGTCTGCTTACTTAGATAAGGACCTTGGGTATGTTCTCAGTAGCCTAGTTTGAAAAACAACTCTCCAACTAGAATGAATTGCATCATGCCAAGATGACTCTGCTTATTTTAATTGCATATTTATTTTGTCAAAAGAATATGTCAACAAACCAAAATTGGCTATTTATTTCTCATCTTACAGTATTATCTGTATAATACTGTATGTACGTTGCTTCCTCACTGCTTCCACATGGCAAATAGAATTGTACTGTATTATCCAGCTAAAAAGCCTCCGTGGTTCAAGATTCCCTTGTAGTATTTAGAGTACTTAAGAATAAATCCCATTCAGCATAGCCTGCATGCTCTTTAATTAGAAGATTCCTTGAGGCATCCACCTTTGATCACTGCCTCCTCAGCTTGCCTTAACATGAGTGACAAACTGCCTTCAGTTGCACTGTAATTAGTTAGTTCCTGTTATTTTTTAAAGAGGCTTCTTGCTGGGTTTCTTTTTCTTTTACATTTACTGCAAATTAGGATGGCTATACTGTAGTTCTTTCATGTTTGGGTAAGACTTTAAAGTACCAAAACGAAGCCACCGTTGGTGAATTCATTCCATGGTTCCTTTCCCCTGACCTAGTGTGAGAAAGATTAGCTGGCACAACAAGGTTGCGTTTGCCTGTGGTACACCCAATTGTAGTTCAAAAATACCACATTCTTCAAGGAGGCTCTTTCTGTGTGCCCCATGGCTATACAGTACTATAAAAGGGGGAAGCAAAAAATAATGAGAGGAAAAAGTTATTCCTATCCCCCCCCCCATCCAATGGAAAAGGAAATAATTAGGTAACGTTTAAAGTGAAAAAATAATAACACATTATTCTAACCAGGAACCAATTAGAAATAGAATAAACTTTTAAAAGGGAGCTTCTAATTAAATGTACAGGAGCCCTGAATTTATTAGTCCAACAGGAAAATGCAATGCACTTTGCTGCTTAAGATAAAGGACAGAACATTCTATGTACAAAACCTGACCAGTCTAGTGCAAGAATCGTACTTCATCCATTCTGACAGAACAAAATCTTCATTGTATCATCATCACCACCATCATCTCAGCAAAAGACAGTTTAGATGGCACACATATTTCTATCCTTACTCAGTGATGGGATGTCAAAAATTCTACTACCACGCCATGACGTCATGGACGTCATGGGCGTGGCCAATGTCATGACGTCATGACGTCACGGGCGGAGCCAACGTCATGACATCATGACGTTGTGGGCAAGGCCAAAAATAATAATAATAATAATAAAAAAACATGCACACAGACCCGTAAATAACTTAAATAAAATAAATAAATAAATAAATAAAATAAAAATTAAATAAAAGTACAACCACCCACCCAAAACACAAATAAATCACCCACCCACCCTAAATATAAAAGCCTCACTTACCTTCCTTGGCGCCGACGAACCTCCATGTGGTTCTTCCATCCTCCTCCTCCTCCCCAGCGCCCCGGCGACACACGCCCTCCTCCGGCTCTTTATACCTTCGATCTCCTTGCTCTCCCCGGCGCAGTTCATGGCCAGCGCCCCTTCCTTGCTTCCTCCTCCCGCACCCAGAGGGTCGGCTTTGGAGCGGAATTCGGCGAACATCGGGCAGGCGGGGCGCGGCGGTTGCAAGTCCCTTTGCTCGTGTGAATCCG
The DNA here is from genome assembly GCA_030440675.1 of Furcifer pardalis. Lineage (NCBI taxonomy): Eukaryota > Metazoa > Chordata > Lepidosauria > Squamata > Chamaeleonidae > Furcifer > Furcifer pardalis. The sequence goes on along the minus strand of CP126897.1, from coordinate 65,663,255 downwards.
CCCTCCGTTGGCTGACCTGGGACCGCCGGCCCCCGAACGAACACGGGTCTCTCTCCCTCCCTCTCTCGCTGAGACCCCCCTCCCCTCCTGCGCCTGGCTCGGGCGGCGGCCAGTCCGTGTCTCCTCCTCCTCCTTCCTCCTCCGACTGTGGCCGTTTCCTCCTACGAAGGCCGCGGCCGGCCCTGCATCCGCTGGCCACGGCCGCCACAGCCCCTGCCTGGCCACCAAACTCCCATGGGCACGTTGGTGCCTGGCCGCGCCGTCCGTCCGCCCGCGCCGCGCCCTCCTAGGGACTTGGGCCCGACAAACCCCCGTGCCCTGGGGAAGCCCGGCGGAGGTCGCCACCGCCGCATCGTCTTCTGCTGGGCGCCTGCTGCTTCCTCGGGCCATTGCCTTTTCGGCCCCGCCGGGCTTACCCAGGGCATGGGGGTTTGTCGGGTTTGCCCAAGTCCCTAGGAGGGCGCGGCGCGGGCGGACGGCGCGGCCAGGCACCAACGTGCCCGTGGGAGCCAGGTGGCCGGCTAGGGGAGGTGCCCTTCTCTTAGGGCTGCCGCTGCTGCTGCCGGAGCCACTCTAAAAAGGGGCGGCTCCAGCTTCGGAAGATTTTTTTAAAAAAAAATTGGAGCCATTTGGCTCCAATTGATTGCGCATGTCCAGAAACTCAATTTGACGCATGCGCAATGCGTCAGATTGAGTTTCTGCACATGCGCAGTCAATTGGAGCCATTTTAGCTCTGATTTTTTTTAAAAAAAAATCTTTCGGTGAGGCGTCCGGAACCGGATGCCTCAAAAGTGGACTCCCCTCCCGGAGAACTCTCCGGGATTGGTCCTACCGGTTCCAGGGATCCGTCTGGAACCGGGGACATCCCATCACTGTCCTTACTGCTGCTCTCTGACTCTTGAGCAAACATTTCCTGAGGAAACATCGCCTTGCTTTCTGTAGCAGTATGGCTGACAGTGTGTCCACACTGTAGAGACTAGTGCTGTAACTGTATTTTAGGGATATACTGTATATGTAACCATAAATCAGATTTAGAAAAGATGGAAACACAGAAGAGGTTGGAATGCAACAGATTGGCAAGAACATCCACATTATCTCTCAGAAATGAAGAATGGCATTTCAGCTGAATAACACAATCAAATACATATCTACTTACAAGTAAAAATAATTGACGTTCATGAGGCTCATTGCAAGAGAATTAGACTGCAGCCGAAAGATTGTTGCTGTTATTATTTGCCATCTAGTGGGAGGCAATTTACAGTGAACTTAATAGGGCTTTTCCAGGTAAATGAGGCTGAACTTGACAACTGGAAGGTCTGCAAGTCAGCAGTTTGAGACCAGAGTACTGCACGATTCAGTAAGCTCCTGTCTCTGTCTCAGCTTCTGCCAACCTAGCAGTTTGAAAGCAAGAAATTGCAAGTAGATAAATAGGGACCACTTTGGTGGGAAGGTAAACAGCATTCCATGGACTCAGGTGTCTAATCATGCCTGCCACGTGTCCACAGAAATGTTTGCAAATGCAGATAGTGCTGGCTCTTTGGCTATAAACAGAGATGACCACTGAACCTTAGAGTTGGATACGAATGGCTTTTGAGCAAGGGTGACCTCTATGTTTACCTTTTCCCAGTGAATTTCCTTTGCTGGACAGACATTTGAACCCAGGCCCCCTGTGTCCCATTCTGCCACACTACCCATTCCATACCATGTATCCTAACCTAAAGACCTACATACTTAGGCTCTAGATATCCAGTACAGAAGCAAATATAGCCTCATTTTAGACTTTTCTGTTTTGACAGGATTATCACCTATGACTGAATATCTTGTGACATTTTATCATGCTATCCTTTTCTGAGTGGGGAAAATCCCCTTTTCAGTAATCTGAAATAGGACGCAAGGGAGTTGAAACAGATTTTTAGTTTTCTCCCCCAAGAATTTACAGCAAACTAGTTTTTTTAAAACGTATTTAATATGTCATCCACAGGGGAGAGCATCAGGTTCTCTTCAAAGCATGTGGAGAGAGATTTACAAGTCAGCAGATATGGTTTCCTTTTTTCCTCTTGGAGAAGTCTGTAAAGTGCATTCTTTAGATTCCATGACATCCCTGATGGAAAAGAGCGGCATTCGGAGCAGAGATTTTCCTCAAAAGAAACAGAAATGGTTTCCATGTGCTTTGTATCAGGTGGGGGCAGAATTAAACCTACAGGCCACACAAAGTCCTCACCATTTGTATCTACTGCTGATCTTCTATATTGCCACTGATAAACGTAGTAAAGGATTCACTTGCTCGAAAACCAGTCATATCCGGCTCTAGGGGTCAGTGCTCATCTCTGTTTCAAAGTCGAAGAGCCAGCGGTCTGCTTCTGCAGACATTTCCGTGGTCATGTGGGAGGCATGACTAGACACTGGAGCACACGGAGCGCTGTTACCTTCCCACCAAAGTGGTCCCTGTTTATCTACTTGCAATTTCTTCTGCTACAATCACCGTAATCTAAATTGTGTCAAAGTTGTCCAACTCCCCAAAACATTCCTATTGTTTTCTTCTCTTGCTTCCTCCTTCCTACCTCCCCTCCTCTTACTTCCCTTGCATACATTTGTGCTTAACAAACAGAGTCCAAATGTTAAAATATGCTACTCTTAATGGTGCAATATGATATAATCATGTAAAGCCATAATTGTTGAAACTCTTCCCGAAGAGCCACAGACAGCCAACCATTTACAACTTCACAGACCCAAACTTCACAGAAATAAATCGAAATATTAATCATGGATCTTCAGGTGGTAAAGGCCACACTGATTCACAACCTTATCTTTTATACTAACCCACCATTGTCTACTTCTACATTCCCACCTGATCTGTATAAACTACTGCCATGAAATATGGGCTGCAGTGGCTCAATGGTTAAGAAGCTCACCTTGATAGCTGGAAGGCAGGCAAATCAGCAGTTTGAGACCCAGGTACTGCATGATGGGCTGAGTGCCCATCTCTGTCCCAGCTCCTGCCAACTTAGCAGATCGAAAGTAAGAAATTGCAAGTAGACAAATAGGGACCACTTCGGTAGGAAAAAGATCCAGGGGACATGAAAGGAGCCTCATCTGTGCATCCCCTGAGGGAGTTTCTCCAGCAAAAATCCTCTCAACCCACAATAATTTTTGACACAAAATTATTAGTGCTATGAAGTCTCTCACTCTTATTTCTGAGGAGGTGTACTTGATTAATGAAGACTAACTTTAAAATACAGTAGTTAATCTTTAAGGTACCACATTTTTTATCTTTTTTGTTCTGTTTAATTTACTATCTGAGAGTGTGACAGTGACTGTAGAAGTATCACCTTCAAAGGCAGCTGCTGAATTTCAACTGCAGCAGTTGTAAATCTAAGTGGTTGAAAGGATTTTAGCTGGAGAAACTCCACTCAGGGGACATCTGAATGAGGCTCCTTTCATGTCCTCAAGAACTGGGACAGAAATGGGTGCTCAATCCGTCATGCAGTCCCCAGGTCTCGAACTGCTGACTTGCCGGCCTTCCAGATAAAAAGGTGAGCTTCTTAACCACTGAGCCACCGCAGCCTCTTGGTAATAGAGTAGACCATACCACCAGTGACTCAGTTAACTAACCTGAGAACTAATGGCCTTGGGTGCCAAAGTCCACAGAGAAAGGTGATGGTCCCCAAGTGGATTAAATCCAACTTGAACTCATTTTGATGGAGGGCAGCAGCTTCATCAATACTGGCCTGGGGCTGAGGAGGACTTTGTGTGCCAAAAGGGCTCAGGACCAGAAAAGGAACTGGATAAGTAGTATGGGTGTCATGCTGTAATTTGGAAGGCAAATGGAAGGCCACTGCATTATGTTGTTCCCAGGACAATATTTGGAATCAGATATGGCACTTGAAGCAGGAAGAGGAGGAGGATGTATGAGGACCTGGCTCTTTTGGGATATTCCATGGCTTATCCCTTGACTCTTTACATTTAAAAAATGGACTCAGCAATTTGCAGGTCCAACTCAAGGCAACCTGTATTACGCCAAAGCTTAAATGCTCATTCCTAGGCTTCATGCAGCAGCTAAGCAGAAGATATGACATGCAAATGGATCATTTTCCAGGTTCCTGGCTATTTCACTTCACAAGATTAATTCCTCACTTCCTTCCTTCGGTTTGATCTGGTGTTAGAAAGATTAGCCGCCCAGGGTATGCCAAACTGTACTCACAATCCTCAAGGAGGCTTCACAAGATAGAATATGCAGACATCTCTTTCTGATTTCTAATTCCCATCAGAGAAGTAAGTGCTCTCCTGGCTTCCATTATTCTGGGCAATGAATGCCAAGACCTCAAAGTGGCCGACACGAAGCTAGCATCAATTTTATTTTCCACACCATTAATAGTTTAAATGTTATTTAATATTTAAATATATTGATTTTAAAAAATAGTGTGTGTATATTTTCTAAATACAGTTGTACCTCGCTTAAAGAGCATAATGTGTTCCACAGGATTGCTCTTTAAGCGAGTTTGCTCTTTAAGAGAAACACCATTGTAAGTGACCAGTTGTGAAGGGGATTGTGAACCCTGATTTATTTGTTAAGCGAGTTTTTGGTTGGTTTTATTTGTTAAGTGAAGCAAACATTCAGAGAAAATTCTGCTCTTTAAGCAAGTTACTCTTTAAGCGAGACGCTCTTTAAGTGAGGTTTGACTGTATAAGCTTAAAACCTACAAGACTGGTTGAGGCATCCTCTTCTGATTCTGCCCCTCCCCCACTTCCCCAATGCTTCTAAAGCAGGGGTGCCCAAACTCTGGTCCGGGGGCCAAATCCAGCCCCCAATGCCAATTCATCCGGCCCACAAGCCGTCATTGCTCCCAGAAGCGGAAGTAAAACACACCCATACAGGCTGGATGAATTGGCGTCATGGCCGGATCCAGGCCCCAGGCCATAACGATCAGCCCCCTGAACCACGTGACTGGCCCACAGCCCAAAAAGTTTGAGCACCCTGGTTCTAAAGTAATCATCTTTTATGAATGCCTGAATGTCTCTGCTTCCTTAAATCATGTTTACATGATAAGTGGCTCAGGAGAAAGCAGCGCATCTTCTCCTAATGAATCCCACAGGGAAAACTAACCCAAGAGTCCTTCTGTACCCTTTCTGCTGTTGAATGGCCTTTTTGCTAAAGGAAAGGGAAAACTGCTGCCTGCAAACCAGATTCATTAAGCCTGGCCTCAGAAGCAGATACTGTACTGCAGTGGTGGGATGTCAAAAATTTTACTACCCCAACATGACATCATCACAGTGTGGGCGGAGCTAATGTCATGACATCATGATATTGTGGATGGGGCCAAAGAAAAATAATAAATAAATAAAAATAAAATAAAAATAAGCAAACACACCCCTCAACCCACCCACCCACCCACCCACCCACAACACACCTGTAAATAAAATAAATAAATAAATAAATAAATAATACATTAAAATACACTCACCCACCCACCACAAACACAAATCAACCAGAGCTTTTAAACCAGAGCTTAAAGCTTATTCTGGCTAATCTTTCTCACACTAGGTCAGATGGAAGGAACTACAGAATGAACTCACCACAAGATGGCTTCATTTTGGCACTTTTCAACTTTTCAACAGTTAAAGAAGTTAGGTACAGTACTAAGTCTTTGCCTAACCAGTTCTCTAGGATAATATGCCTTAATGTAAATGTAAAACAGCTGTACCTCCTTAAGGGTTATCCAACTGGAACAGCAATTGGAACAGCACAGGTATAACTTATTGATGAAGTAACTCCAAGACTTTGCTTAAAAACCCCAAGATAGGCCACTAGGCTAGGGAACCAGTGAAAAGGTAAGCACCGGAGGTGGTCCCCCCAAAAAGCTGTTACCGGTTCTCTGGGACACTGGGAAAAGTTACTATCAGTTCTGGCGAACTGGTGAGAACCTGTTACATCCCATCATTGCTGTACTGTAATGGCAAGGGGGACTTGAGGAAACCACTTAAAGCTCCAATATTAAAAACACGGCCAAACTGACCATCTTGTTTTAGCCAGCAGATAATCTCTTAAGAGTAGTATAGGCAAAAACACCTCAAAAAATAGACCAGACAACTTTTTTTAAGTAAAGAAAATATGGGTCATGTGACTTGATTTCTCCAAAATGTAAAGGACGACAGAAGGTCACAACAAGTAGCAAATTCAATTTTTTTTTCAGATGTCCACATGCCACACTGTGAATTCTGCTGATATGAAAGACAGTGATTAGGGATTGGATCCAGTTTTACATCTGTACAACCACAGCTTGGAAGTAACCACAGCTTGGAAGTAATGTGGTATAGGCAACAGTGCTAACTGTAGCATACTAGTTTTGCTCACTTCTTGGCCATGGTCTGTTTGTATGAGTCAACAAGAAACTACTCTTTTAAAAAAACATATGCGCTCCAACAAGTTAATATGCAGGTTGTGGGTTTCTCAGTTTGTTCAAGAAACCCAGACTGAGAAATTCTGCTGGGAAAATCTATGCACACAGATCTGGGACCCTGGCCATGATTATCTTCACTTTCTGCTTATGAGGCACTTCCAGACCTTATTTTTATTTATTTATTTACTCCAATTTCTATACCGCCCTACTCGGCTGGGCCGACTCAGGGCGGTTCACAAGCAAAGAGTAAACAGTAAATTCATAGACACATCACATAAATATACAATATATAACTCAACATCGTTCCATCACAAAAGTTCAGTAAGCATCAATCTCAACAACAATAAAACTACAAAATTCATCAAATATGCACAAAAAAATTTAACAATTGTCGAAAGTCCTGGCACCGCCGCAGCCCTTGAACATAGCCTCCGGAAGAGGTGGAGGGAGTCCCGGCTGGGCACGGCGGTAGTCTCTTCCCCCGGCCGCAGGTGTGTTCCATGGCGGCGGGGCGAGAAATGCTCTGCCGGGGGAAGTCCTGCCGCTACCGCGGCCAGGGAGGCTCCTTTTTCCTTCCTTCCTCCCGGCGGGTGACGAGGGCCGGGAGGGCGCGGCAGCAGCAGCGGCGGCGGCGGCGTTTTCGGGCTTCCCTCGCCTAGGGAAGCCCCTTTTATCTTCCTCCCGGCCGGTGACGAGGGCCGGGAGGGCGCGGCAGCAGCAGCAGCGGCGTTGGCGTTTTCGGGCTTCCCTCGCCTAGGGAAGCCCCTTTTATCTTCCTCCCGGCCGGTGACGAGGGCCGGGAGGGCGTGGCAGCAGCAGCAGCGGCTGCCACGCGAGTTAGTCTCTAAGCGAGGTGCCCTTTATGTGAGGTTTTACTGTACTGTCAAATCCTCTCCAACTCATAGTGACCCTATGAATAAAGTATCCTTTCAGATCTAAGCCCACATTAAGAACAGAGCCAGTCTTGTCATTTAAGCTGTAGGGAACTGCTTAAGACAGAATATGATAAGGCAGAGATGGAAAATTAAGCAGATCCAAGACCAGGTTTCTGCTTCAGGAGTTGGGGGTGGGTGGATTTACATACCACCAAAAATAGTTTCAAAAATGAAACCACAAATGGTGATAATCCCATTTCAAGGGTTTTTTTTTGTGGTGGTGGTGGGCTACTTCAAGTGTTAACCAGGGGGTGCGTTTTACTTCCACTTCCGGGAGTGACAAGGGTGGTGTGGGCCGGATGTATTGGTGTCAGGGGCCGTATATGGCTCATGGGCCATATTTTGGCCACCCCTGATTTAAGCAGAGAAAATGGCAGCTTAAAATCTATCTCATCCTGTTGCAAAACATGCAAGGCATATTTTACTTCTCCTTTTGGTGGGAGGAACAACGTGACCGGCCCGCTGAACCATGTGACTGGCCCACTGAATCACGTGACTGGCCTGTGGCCCAAAAAGTTTGGGCACCCCTGTGTTAAACAACGGAAGGCGATCCTGTAGTCTGTTTTTAACAAAGAGTATATGCAATTCTCTTTCTGTTGCTATGGAAAAACATATTAGCAGTGGAGACAGTGGAATCTGGCAAGTGGGACCACAACTAGATGTTTTAGGAGTTCCGTTGGCCACTTTGAGATCCTCTGTTAGGAAAGAACATTATGGTGGTCACTTCTTGCTACAGCAGCAGAATGAGAGTAAGAGAGAGAGACATTTTGTGTCCTCCTTTGCTTTAACACCACTGGAAGATGGTCAGTTAGGGCATGTAGAACTCTATTCCTATCCAAGCATAAGCTACTCCCAGCCAGCCTACTTTGTATGCCTTCTTTCTTACAACCAGCCCATGGAGTGGCACATTTGTGCCACAGCAAAGAATGGGACATGATAGCAGGGAAGCCTACTGAGCCATCAGAAGGGATCATTCCTCAGTCCCATTAGATGTCCAAAGTTAAGGATTTGCATTGTTGTAGCATTGTAAGTGACAGTAAACGGGACACAAGAATTAGTTGTCTTTGCCCAGTGTTGACCTGCCTTCAACCTCCATCGGCCACTCTGCTTTACCAGTTCTGATGGCCAACAACTGCTTAACACCTGTGTTTCTGCTGTCTAGGAACAAGGGTCTCTATACAATATTGCACAAGTTGACTTCCTTTTCTACCATTGACTCCCAACCCTGGTTTCCCAGATGTTCTCAGACTACAACTCCCAGAAATCTTAGCTATCAAAGTCAACGGTGAAGGCTTCTAGGAGTTTTAGTCCATGAACATCTGGGGAACCAAGGTTGGAAGTCACTGGTTCATGCAATGGGATTTCCCCCTTCCTCTTCTCCCTGCCACACCCCTTCTTCCCTTCAGATCTGCTCCAGAAGGCACATAACCCTAAAGACAAGCTTTAACAGGCATGTGACGAGAGCTGCAGGAAGGAGAGGAAACTTAATTGATCAGATGTATCAGGTTGGCTGTGGGATTAACTCAGACAGATGCAACTCATGGAGAGCAGGAGGGATAAAGAGACTCATTTTATGGTATTCTAATGGGCAGGTTTCCAGGGACTGTGGTGGCTTAGTGGTTGATGCTGAACTTGATGACTGGAAGGTCGGCAGGTCAGAAGTTCGAGATCTGAGTGCTGCACGATGGAGTGAGCTCCCGCCTCTGTCCCAGCTCCTGCCAACATAGCAGTTTGAAAATAAGAAATTGCAAGTAGATAAATAGGTGCCGCTTCAGTGGGAAGGTGACAGTATTCCGTGCACTCCAGTGTTTAGTCATGCCTGCCACATGTCCATGGAAATGTCTGCAGACACAAACAGTGCTGGTTCTTTTGCTATAAACAGAGATGAGCAATGAACTCTAGAGTCAGATATGACTGGCTTTCGAGCAAGGTGATTTTTACCTTTACTAACGAGTAGGTAAATATTATTACAGTTCTAGAGGAGACATAATGGAGAATACCTTGCACACCATGACTGACAAGTTCCATTCCTTGCTTCATGCACACTCCATAATTTATATCATTTCTTGCAGAAGTGTCGTAAGACTGCAACATTACTTAAACGGTTCCTCTCCTTTTGCCCTGAGGTGAGAAACCTGCTTTGTGAATGTTTTCTTAAGGAACTCAGCAACATCAGTTGTGCAGTATTCATAGTGGACTGGTGCCACCTCAGGCATAGCTTGCGCCAGGAAAATTATGGCTCAGTCTAATACGCAGACTGTGTTTACATCAGGGCTCAAAATGTGCAACCTTGCACATTTTCCTGGAAGCTCTACAATTCGTTAAGAAAAACAGGCTCAGCATTCTTTCCCTACAAGAGACTTTCTCTTTTTATCTATTGTTAAACAGTCTTCCCCGCAGTTTTGTCAGGGCCACCCTGTGTTATAAAAATCAAAAGGGGGAGGGAGTACATTTTTGTGCTACACATCTCTGAATGCCTAGTGGTTGCCTCAGCAAGGGAATTCAGAGAGCTGTAGTCCCAAAAGAAATAAAAATATGTTAAATTCTGTATTAAGGAGGACTTTGAAAACAGTGGGACAATGTGTCACATTAACAATCTGAAAAGATTCTGTAAAAATTTCTCAAATTACTGTGCATTATATTGCTGAGAATGTGCCAGAAAGTTTCAGAAAACTGTTGCAATGTATCTTTAACACAAATGCAGAATGAAGAATGGGAGAGCAGCAAAATGCCTTTACCATAATAATAATTTTGCATCAGAAATTATTCTGGGTTGAAAGGATTTTTGCTGGAGAACCTCTGCCTTTGAGCTTTCAGAAATGAACTCGTGTTCAAAGACTCCAGCAACACACAAAGCCCACATAGACAGCACTGTGGTATAACAGACATGCTTATCCATGAATGTTTATATAGTATCCCATTTTTCCTCCAAAGAGCTCAAGGTGGACATGAATCTGAATTCCTTAGAGATAAGCAAGATTGAAGATGTAATAACCCCAAGCAATACCACATTTAGCAAGGCCTTTCAAGACTACAAGCTGAGACATTTTAAGAAATGGGGTGCTGGGATGAGGCTGTCATGGACGGCTTCTTTCTCAAGCATCAGCTCTACCTGTTGACGTAGAATACACAAATGTACTTCAAGCATTTGATTACACCAATAGAAACACTTTAACTCTCTTTTGCATTGGTATTAAAATGCTGAAATGTGTGTATGGAAAAGGTGTGGAAAAGTTACCTTTTTGGACTACCACTGCCAGATAAGTAATGTTTCAAAGCTCTGCACCAAATCTACCCAATTCCTTTCTGAAACCAGGCTGGCTCTGGTCTGGTCAGACCTCCAAATCAGACGAAAGGTGTGTCTGCAGATCCAGCTCATACCACGGGGACCTTATGACTTATTCCAGATGAGTATCAGCAAAACCAAACTAGTAATATGGAAGATAATGAGCTGGCTCGTGGTTAGAAGTGGAGGGGGAAATTGCCATTTGCTCAGAAGAAGGAATCATGCTATTCTTCATTTTATTTATTAATTGCACTTGCATCTTGCCTTTTCTCCAAACTGCTATGCAAATGAAGTTCTTCTCCTCCTCCTCCTCTTCTCTTCTTCATTTGTGTCTAGGCACATGAAGAGGAGGAGGAGGAAGAGAAGAAGAAGAAGAAGAAGAAGAAGAAGAAGAAGAAGAAGAAGAAGAAGAAGAAGAAGAAGAAGAAGAAGAAGAAGAAGAAGAATTTTTAGAAGGAAATTTTTTATTGATAAAATTCTTACTACAGAACCATCTGTCAAGGTGAACTACATAAACTTGTCATCACTTTCAAATACTTAGCTCAGTAAACATAGTGACATATATAGTGATTGTGAAAGGAAATATACATTATATACAATACCAAAAGAACAATGATATTTACAATTATACTGTCATTTACATGAAACTTAACTTTTAACATTCTAAGTTATTCCCAAATTTCTTGAAGAAGAAGAAGAAGAAGAAGAAGAAGAAGAAGAAGAAGAAGAAGAAGAAGAAGAAGAAGAAGAAGAAGAAGAAGAAGGTCATTTCCATAGTTCTGGCTAAATTAGAGTGACTGGCTCAAAATCATTAGTCCCAGACCAACACTCTTATCACTTGCATGGGAGATCCTTGGGAAGAGAAGCCCTCTTCTTTTCTGATCTTCTACAGTGGACAGATGTACACCTTTCCTCTGAGCACTATGCATGGCACTCCAGGAGACTTCTGAATCAGCCTGCACAGTATTGTATTATGAGGAACAAGACAACCAAGCCTTACCATGGTGAGATTGATGCTTCTCATCTTCTCCACGGGCCACTTCCAGATCTTATTCCCCACCCAGAAGGGCTCTCTCTTTCCCAGAGAAAAATGGACTGCCTTAGAACCTGATATTCACAAGTGTCTTCAACGCTTTTTCTCTCTCAGGAATCATCTCAGCCAGATGTTACCTCTTCAAGGTGCCACCGTTCCAACCACCGAGGAAGGAAGCCGTTTCTCTCCAGGCTGACAGCCTTGGACTGGTCCTCACCATTACCCTCCACACAAAAATAAACAAAATAAAATAAACCGGAGCTAGATTTTGCTGAAATCCAGAGTTGGCTGACCAATTTCCAAAACAGTGCAAGGCATGTGTGCAAACTCTTTCCTCGCTGGTGTTGCTCATAGACTGGTACTGGGGAGGGAGGGAACGGGGATGGCTCAGCGCCCAATGGGTAGGAGCTTGCTTAAAGTCCGGCAAAGTTACTCCTTGAGTGCTCCAAGGGGACCCGCTCCGCCAGCGTTGTGGGGAGGGGAAGGGAGGGAAGGAGGGGGAAAGTTTTGTTCACTTGTTGAGGCGGCTCTTCACAATAAAAGCCCTCTCTCTCTTACTCTCTCTTTCTCTCTCTCAAAGTTAAAAGCTGCCCGGACTTGAGCTGTAACGCTGGAAGATGAGATGAGCCGCCCTGAGTAGGGATGAGTTATTCCCCTAGAGGGGCGGGATATAAGTCTAAATAAATACATAAATAAATGATTGTCTTGCCCCAGGATAAATGCAGACTGGAAGAAGAATCAGTGATGGCATGTAACAGGTTCTCACCAGTTCGCCAGAACCAGTAGTAACTTTTCCCAGTGTCCCGGAGAACCGGTAGCAGCTTTTGGGGAGAACCACCTTCATGGCTTACCTTTTCACTGGTTCCCCCACGGCTCATGCTCGCCAAGCACTTGGTGTGCATGCATGCCTACAATGCTTGGCACATATGCAAGGCCTCCTTGCTGTCCTCCCAAGCAGGAAGGAGGAGGAAGAGAAGCTGCTAGCCTGAAGCTCCGTATAGCCTGCTCCCCAGGGTATGTGACTCACCTTTGGATGTGGTGTGTCTGTGTGTATTTTAATGTGTATTTAATAGCTTTACCTATATTGACGTACTACCACAGTTCCTAAAAAAGGCCTGGTGGCCTAGTATGGGGTTTTTAAGCAACGTCTTGGGAGTTACCTCATCAATAAGCTACACCTGTGCTGTTCCAATTGCTATTCCAATTGGAGAACCCTTAAGGAGGTACAGCTGTTTTACATTTACATTAAGGCACATTATCCTAGAGAACTTGTTAGGCAAAGACTTAGTACCTAACTTCTTTAACTGTTGAAAAGTTCCAGAATGAAGCCATCTTGTGGTGAGTTCATTCTGTAGTTCCTTCCATCTGACCTAGTGTGAGAAAGATTAGCCAGAATAAGGTTTAAGCTCTGGTTTAAAAGCTCTGGTTGATTTGTGTTTGGGGGTGGGTGTATTTTAATGTATTTTTAAAATTTTATTTATTTATTTATTTATTTTATTTATGGGTTTGTGTTGTGGGTGGGTGGGTGGGTTGAGGGGTGTGTGTGTGTGTGCGTGTGTGTGTGCATGCTTTTTAAAATTTATTTTTAATTATTTATTTTTAATTTTTTCTTAGGCCCCACCCACAATGTCATGACATCATGATTTTGGCTCCGCCCACACTGTGATGACATCACAGTGGGGTAGTAACATTTTTGACATCCCACCACTGAAGAAGATGCACGTCTTTTATTTGGAAGCTCATCCATAGCAAGAGCAAGGGACTGCTGTGGCTCAAGTGGTTAAGACGCAGAACTTGAAGACTGGAAGGTTGGCAGTTCGATACCCGAGTACTGCACGATGGAGTGCGCTCCCGTCTCTGTCCCAGCTCCTGCCAACCTAGCCGTTCAAAAGCAAGAAATTGCGAGTAGACAAATAAGTACCACTTCGGTGGGATGGTAAACAGCGTTCTGTGCACTCTAGGCATGCCTGCCACATGTCCACAGAAATGTCTGCAGACGCGGACAGTGTTGACTCTGGCTATAAACAGAGATGAGCACTGAACCCTAGAGTTGGATATGACTGGCTTTCAATCAAGGGTGACCTTTACAGCCCCGTAGCGCTTAGACCACTCTCTGGGCAGTTCACAAGATAATTAGCATTTTGCCCTTGACATGCTGGGTATTCATTTTACCAACCTCGGAGAACACTAAGTCCAACTTGAGTTCTGCTCAGGATCGAACGCACAATGTCAGCAGCAGTTTTTGGCTGCAGTACAGAAGTTTAACCACCATGCCACAAAGAGTCCATGAATGTCAGGAGTGACAAAAGGCAGTAGGGCGGTTGGCAGGGAAGTGGAGCAGTGCAGAATGGATAGAATGCCAGGCTAGTTTTAAGGATGACTGCGGTGGAGGGATGATGACCTCTGGGAAGAAGAGATAGCCTGTATTGCTATGGGTCAGCTGCACAATCCCTGGGCACTCCCAGAAGAAGGGAATGGTCAACCACTTCTGGGTATGCTCTCTTTAGAAAACCCTGGAAATACACATCACAAGTTAGAACTGTCTTGATTTGTAAATCATCATCTTCTGCCCCAGAGGGTTAGAGTTGCCATAATTCTCTCCCACAAAACCGGGACGGAAATATACTTGACAAAAATGGGCGGGTTATCTACAAAATAGTCTTTTTAAAACTAACATAATGACAGCTATAAAACACTTTCACATTAAATATATCAATACATAAATGAATTTATTTACAACAGTTAATTCTTACTGTAAGACGATCTGTTGTACTTCTGAGAAGTTGTGTCATGGTCAACTCTTAATGTCCTCAGTTCAAGGAAACACTCTGGTCACACTTATTGGGCGGTGGCTTGAGGTGAAGACTTTAAGATTTGTCTCCAGGTATACTCCAAGTCCAATGTGACAGGAAATCGCTCATTTGATGACAAGAGTTTGAATTTATTTTAATGGTATGTTATACACTCAGTAAGTTTTTAAAATCCGGGACTTTAACATGATTTTTTATTGAACTGGCAGGGACAATTTTTCTGACCTTGAATCCGGGACAATCCTGGTTTTCCAGGACGTATGGCAACAGGGTCATTGTGAAGTACAGTATTAGTGGGTAGAAGCAAAACCTGCATATGGTGCCTTAAGCTCTCAAGAAGAAGGCAGAGATCATCAAGTGCAGGGGCAAAACTGTTATAGGTGTTACCTTGGAAGGTTCTTAAGGCAGCTTAGTCCTCTACCATGTTTTATTCACACAAGTTTTGTGCAACTATAAACATAACTCTCCATTGGGCTAATGCTGTAGTTAATAATGTGCTACAGTATATACCTTTTCATTTTAAAAGTCAACATTACAAAAAATGGCCAACCTCTGAAGTCCCCCCCTCCCAAAGTAACAAAACAAATGCACGATGAACTGCAAATCATTGCCAACTAGTAAGATCACTGGCATTTTAACAATTTAAATAATGGCATTAAAATGAAATGCTGACATTTTATTGAGGAAAACAAAACAATTTTAAATAAACTATTTTCAAGCCCTGTTCAATATGCACCTGAAGGAAGGATAGCGTGTATAGATAAGAAAACCAATGACAGTCTGAGGCAGATTGTAACTGAGCTGCAGCCAGCTCATTGTAAGTTTTTCCCATCTTTGTTTCTATTTGGAAGTCTTTTTCTTTACTTCTTTTCTCTTGCCTTATTTTGAATGCCTTCAATTTATGAGCAATTTCCTGTCAAAATCAATCCTGACGGGAGACTCAAGCTAGGCAGATGGTGAATGACATGGCAGGTGATTTGTGCAGTAGCTTCAGATTCCATCTTCTCAGGCAAATAGGGGTTTTGAATGAATTTCTGACATTTGAAGAACTTGACCTCAGAAACAGATACACAGCGCTGTCAAAAGCTTCAACAAAATGAAAATTGGAGGAAGAGGGTGGAGGTGATTCCTGGCCCTAGATATGTGGATGTCCAGAGAGATTCCATTAGAAGATGAAGGGGTCAGTATTTTAAAACCTTATAGCAGTGTTTCTCCTGGTCCTCCAGATGATTTGAACTTCTCTTATCAGAGGGTCAATGCTGAAGGATAATCTCTCCATCTCTCTCTCTCCCTACCTTTCTGTCTGCTTGTCTGTCTGTCTGTCTATCAATCACCCATCTAGTAGGGAGGGGGAATAACTATTTTGGGTGGTTTACATAGATCAGGAGTTCTCAACCTTTTAAAGCCAGAGACCGGGTCACGTTACCTCAGACAGCTTTGGGAGCCAGATGACCATTTTGCCCTTCCTCCTCCACATGGCACTTCCTGGTATGGTGGAGTTGGTGGGGGGCCCACATGAAATGGTGCATCCAGCCCATAGGCCATAGGTTAGGAATCCCTGACATAGATAAACAGAAAAACTACTGAGACAAAAACCCATCCACTGGCGGCAATATACTATCACTAAAAATTTAACTCTAGAACTTTGGTTCCAGAGACAAATAAATAAGGAAACAAATAACTATGGGAGAGGAAAAAAATCTCTTTTTAGGATTTTTTTTAATGCCTAGTTTCAGAAGCCTGATGCAGCTCTACAGGTAGACGATTCCACATGGTGGGGACTACCATCAAGAAAGTTATTTTCTTGGTTCTAACCCTTTTTGTCATTCTCAATGTCAGCATCTGGAGTTGCATGGTATGGTAGGACTGGGTGAGGTAGACAGTATATTATAGGAGTTGTAGTCTACAAATATGTGAGAGCCAATCTGATGTTATGAATAGAGTATGGGACCAAAGAGATCTGGGCTCAAATCCCCATTATAGACCTTTAGGACAAAAATCAGATGGCTATATTTATCACAGGTGGCATCTATCCCTTTTAGGAGTAATTTCACAATGAAACTAACCCATCACTTATAAGTCTTTTAACTGTTGCAATCACCTTGTCTAATTCTACAAGCTTTATTTGTCTACATTGCTTTATTTATTTATCTACATTGAGAAAATGTTTCAGCATCCTGCTCCCTGGTCATCTGGCCAGGTTATCCTACTATGGTAATAGAGTAGACCATACTGCCAGTGATTCAAAGTCAATTGTCAGGTGGCAGTTAACTAACCTGACAACTCTGAGGACTAATGAACTTGGGTGGCAAAGTCCACAAAGAAGGGTGATGGTTCCCAAGTGGATTAAATCCTACTAGAATCCATCTTGATGGAAGGCAGCAACTTCATCAATGCTGGCCTGGGGCTGATGAGGAGTTTGTGTGCCTAAAGGGCTCAGGACCAGAAAAGGACTCACAGAACTGGATCCCTAGTGCAGGTGTCACCCTGTGATGCAGAAGGCAAAATGAATGACTACTGCATTATGTTGTTCCCAGGTCCATCTTCATGGCTAACCACCATGATAGTAGCCAATATTAGGAATCAGATATGGCACTTGAAGAAGAAGATCAGTCTCCCTGACCCAATAATGCCACCACTAGGAGAACTTCTCCAGATGACCACAGGCATAAATAATGAATAAAGTAGTCTCAGTAATAGGTACAAAGTTGTTTAGGGTTTTATAAATTAACAACTAGTTAGATATGCACATGAGCTGTTAGTTCTGTACTTTTATTTATTTATTTATTTATTTATTTATTATTCATGCTTGTTTATCGCCCCCCCTCCCTGAAGTGACTCAGAGCGATTTACAGCACGTCATTAATAACAATCAAACAATTTAAAACTAATTAAAAGATTAAAAGATTTAAAAAGAAGATTAAAAGATTAAAACTAGGAGTTGCAGCTAAGAGGCACGGGGGATCAAATCATCCAAACAACTGGGGATATTGTTCCATCCATCCCCCAGACCCGACCTGCCAGCCAGGTTTTCACTCCTTTCCTAAAGGACACATTCACACACAAATACTCTATTATTTATCTTTCCTCCTCCTTCACTTAAGCACCTAAGAACAGTACATGAGGGTACACAGAAAGAGCCTCCTCGAAGATTGTGGTATTTTTGAGCCACAATCTAGCGTACCCTGGTAACGGCAACCTTGTGTTGCTGGCTAATCTTTTTCACACAAGGTCAGGCAAAGGGAACTGCAAAATGAACTCACCAAAAGGTGGATTCATTTGGCAGTTTCACATCTGGCTTAAACACAGAAGAAAGAGAAGAAGAACAGTACATCCAGATTTTTTTTTTTAAATAAGCCTTAGAAGAACAGGTTAAAAATGATCTTAAAAACAATACAAAAATTACACAAAGAGGTAAGGAAAAGGCATTTACTGGGAATAACTCTCACACCTTAAATCTTTCTTAGCTACAGATCCCCCCCTCCAATAAATTATCACTGGAAACTGTTCCCATGAACATTGCAGCCCTCCAGGTAGAAATTAGGTATGCCAATATGCAAACTGGGAATGGAGCCAGCTTGAAATGTTTGGCAGTTGTTACACTAAAGAGTTGTCTTCTGGCCCCATCATGCAGCACCTCTGAGCTCATGCAGGATGGACAAACAGGTGCAAGCCCAGCCAGGCAGAAAAAATAATCCCATTATTTCCTCTGGTTCTGCTCTTGACTCAAGATTTCCTGACAACTGCCGAAGAGTTTTACCTCAGAAACAGACTAGTTTCACTTGTCTTTGAAGGTCTCAGTGTGCAGTCAATACCTCCAGATCAAACGTTCTATCTGCCAGTTGTCCTCCTGTGGCTCTTTCATGGCATTAGCCTTCCACATCCTCACTGCTCTCCTGATATTTTGTATTACATCTCCCAGAACCCCCGTCAGCAAGTAGGACTGATGGCTGGGACACAGTTGACCTTGCTTATGTTTCAACTGTCCTATGTATGCTTACTGAGGGAGGTGAGAGATTGAGAAATGATACTCTTTCACATATCCTCTTTGCATGTAATATTGCTGGATAAGCTCGGTGGTTTATATCAGGAGTTCTCAACCTTTTTAAGCCAGAGGCCAGGTCACGCTCCCCCAGACAGCTTCGGGGGCTGGAAGGCCATTTTGCCCTTCCTCCACCACATGGTACTTCCGGGTGTGGCGGAAGCAGTGGGGGGGGGGGGGAGACACATGATATGGTGCCAAGGGCTGCATTTGGCCCACAGGCCGCAGGTTGAGAATCCCTGATTTAGAGGTTTGAAATTTGATTCCCCACTGTAGTTCCTTGACAGGTGTTGGACTTCATAATCCATAAAGTCCTCCCCAGCTGTCTACTACTGCTACTGCTACTGCTACACCGATGCCATTGTTGTTGTTGATACACTGCTGGCCAATATGTGAAACTGGAAAAATAATATGCAAAATAATCACTAATGGAGAATGCAGAATTAAAGACAAAGGCAGACTTCTCTAGAGAGTAGCTCATGGGGGGGGGGGATGGTCAGGACAATGCGGAAGCGGGGAAGGAAAGGAATCATTCCTTTTTTGGCTATAAAATTCTGGGTACTGTGGTCCCAAAAAGTAACCTTTTCACACTCTCAATTAAGGAACAAAATATCAGTCTTATTAGTCTCTAGACACATGTTTAAGTAAAAGCAGGTTTGGGGAAACTAGCCCTTTGGATTTGTTGCATTGCTGCTCCTGTCAAAATCGGAAGGGCCCTCTTTATGCTGTAACCAATCAATGCTTAAGGACCCAATGGAAAATCAAGTCCATTCATGAGTATTTAGAAGACGTTGTCGCTGATTTTGTTCAAACTTTCCCAGGACGTATTCTGGCGAATGCCACAGTTCTGGTGCTAATTGAAATCTCATCGGTATGGTTTCTCTCCTTAACCACAACCTCAGGAAGGGACCAAAAGTGCTGGTCATTGCGTTGATCCATATTTACAAATGTGCAGCAGTTTTCTTCTCCACTGGAACAAGTCTTCCACAAAGCAAGCCACTCTGAAATAGTTCGCCTTATAACAAGGGCAGCCCAGAACAATACATTGCTGCTGAGGAAAAAAACACACACACACTCAGCTACTGTGCAAATTGCAGCTAAGGCCAGATGCAATGGGGGACTCTAAACGAGTGGACGCAGTAGCACTGCTAAACAAGAGCATCCTTTTTTGTATTGTTGCAGGAGACTTTTTTATTTGTATGAATTAACAATTTTTGCGATTTTAAAATATTATTGACTGGTTTATGTAAGGTGGCGAGCTGCCCAGAGTAGTGCTTTTACACTAACTAGGGCAGGATACAAATCCAATAAACAAATCATTGTCTCATCTAAGCAGAAAGTCCTAGTGCTTTAAACCGGTAGCCACAGACTTTTTCTACCACTAATCCTGCTGTTCCCTGCTCTGTTTTATGACTCTTAGAACATGTACATAATGGCTCCGCTTTCAAATCATGCCTTAACCCAGGAGTTGGCAACCTTTTAAACAGTGGTGGGATGTCAAAAATTTTACTACCCCACCATGATGTCATCATGGTGTGGGCGGAGCTAACATCATGATGTCATGTTGTGGGCAGGGCCCAAAATAAAAAATAATTAAAAATAAAATAAAAATAAGCACACACGCACACACCCCTCAACCCACCCACTCACCCACCCACAACACAAACCCGTAAATAAATAAATAAATGAAAATGCATTAAAATACACCTACCCACCCCCACCCCAAACACAAATCAACCAGAGCTTTTTTTAAACCAAAGCTTAAAGTTTATTCTGGTTAATCTTTCTCACACTAGATCAGATGGAAGGAACTACAGAATGAACTCACCACAAGATGGCTTCATTTTGGCACTTTTCAACTTTTCAACAGTTAAAGAAGTTAGGTACTATGTCTTTGCCTAACCAGTTCTCTAGGATAATATGCCTTAATGTAAATGTAAAAGAGCTGTACCTCTTTAAAGGTTCTCCAATTGGAACAGCAATTGGAACAGCACAGGTGTAGCTTATTGATGAGGTAACTCCAAGACTTTGCTTAAAAACCCCAAGCCGGGCTGCCAGACCTTTTTAGGAACTGTGGTAGTACGTCAATATAGGTAAAGGCATTAAATACACATTAAAATACACACAGACACACCACATCCAAAGGTGAGTCACTTACCCTGGGGAACAGGCTATAGGGAGCTTCAGGCTAGCAGCTTCGCTTCCTTCTCCCCGCTTAGGAGGACAGCAAGGAGGCCGTGCATACGTGCCAAGCACTGTAGGCGTGCATGCACACCAAGTGCTTGGTGCGCATGAACAGTGGGGGAACCAATGAAAAGGTAAGCCCTGAAGGTGGTTTCCCCCAAAAGCTGCTACCCGTTCTCTGGTACGCTGGGAAAAGTTGCTACCGGTTCTGGCGAACTAGTCAGAACCTGTTACATCCCCTCACTACTTTTTAAAAAAAAATTTTAAATTAGGTTTATAAAAGAAAAACAAACAAAAAAAGAGAAAGTATACATAAAAAGCAAACTCATACATAAAGGAAACAACTCATTCACATAATCTGCAGTAAGTACAATACACATAATGTATACAGAACAAAAATCCAAACAGAATCCAACATAAAATAAAAATTCGTAATCCACCATTGGTATCAGCTTATTGGCTAATTTTCTAATATATTTATTTTCCTTCTCTACTGTAATTCGCACTTTTATTATCACCCTTGTGATATTTACATTGTCCGGGGGATTGTAACAGCTCATAATTTCCAAAAATCACTTTTAACTGGTACAGGAGTGATACCTTTCTTTTTAACCATTACATGTTCAACAAATGGTTTCCAGACTCTCCAGAATCGATTGACTTGGACTCTACCTTTTCTAATATTTAACTCCCATGTAAGCTTATCATTAAGTGCCAGCTCCCACATTTCTTTGTACCAATGCTGTATTTTTAGCAATACATCATTTTTCCAATTTTTCACAATACATTGTCTAGCCGTTGACAGCATCACAGACATTAATTCTTTGTTATCATTACTCATTTTAAACTTATCCACCTCTGTTAGCAAAGTTGTATCTGGCCCCAATTCAAGCTGCACATTCAATATATTCTTCATTTCACTTTCTATTTTTCCCCAGAATTTTCTTAAACAATTACAGCTCCACAACATGTGTACATATGTTCCCACCGCTTGTTTACATCTCCAACATTTATCGCTCATCTTTTTATCCATCTGGTGCAGCCCAATTGGGGTCCTATACCACTGCCATATTAGTTTATAGTTATGTTCTTTCACTCTAACTGACATAGTTCTCATAATCCTTCTTCTCCACTTTCTCTGCCAATTTTCTTCTGTAATTGTCACGTTCAGTTCTTGTTCCCACCTGTTTTTCAACATTTCTTGTATTTTTCCACCTTTATTCAGGATTTTATAAATCTTGCTTACTAACCCTTTGATCCCTATGTCCCCTTTTCTTAATATGGTCAAAAGTATTTCGAATGTTGTAACCACTCTATTTAAGCCATTATCATATAGGTATTTCTTGTTCCAATTGTTTATCTGGAGAGTCTTAAACCAGCCTATCTCCAATTGCAAAAAGAGCTCCCTTTTTTTCTTGATCTCTGCAAGTTTTGACCCAATCTTTCAATAACAAGACCCCCTTTTCTACTAAAATACTCTTAATCCTTCTATCTATCTTTATTGGAAAATTATTAAAGTCTTCTAATTCTATAATGGGTGAAGTGCCTGGGATAAGATCTTTCTTTACTCTATTCCATTCTTCTATAGTTGTTTTTGTCATCTTACACTGTATTTTCTTTTTCTTTGTTTCCTTTTCTTCCTCACTGCTTTTAAAGTCAGAGGCCAGGCCATACTCCCTTAGATAGTTAAGGCAGCCAGACTGGTAGACCAACTGACTATAAATGTTGCCATAAATGAGGCAACAACCACTTCTGGCAGTGGCTGGCAACAGCAGTTGGGGCAAGAGAGGGGGCTGGATTATTTGGCACCATGGGCTGCATTCAGCCCACAGGCCGTCGGTTGCCGACCCCTGGTTTAACCTCTTGAATGAAGCCTGTATTTTAACTCCTAATCTTCATTTGACCTCTAGTCTATACGTATATACTTTCAAAGAGGTAGCTGTGTTAGTTTGTCTCAGCATGTTGGTAAAAGGAAAGGAAAGGGGGAAAAGAAAGGGGAAAGGAGGGGAGGCAAAGCATTTGTAGTACTTTAAAGATTAACAGTTTTATTTCAGTGTGGGAATTTGTGGATCAAAATCTGCTTCCTTTGATACAGAGTACAAGTACTGTATAGTACATGGAAAACTCTGGATTATTCTAAATGAAATTGGCATAGCTGAACGTTTGATTGGCTTGATACATGACATGCGCTCTGGACAAAGGGTCTGACTCTACTGTTAGGACAGAATAAGGAGAGAGAAAATGATTTTCAAAATGGCAAAAATGACAGGCAAGTGTATATTTAGGCTCCCTATTCATTTAGCTGCAGGCTATATCATACAAAATGGCAGGATTAGACTCAGAAAGAGTGAAAATTGGTGGAAGATTGGAAACATCAATACAGTACTGTAATTTAAAATGTACGAATGATACCATATTAAGGGCAGCAAAGAGCAGTGACTTGAACTAGGATTACAGTTGAATTTTAAGGAGACTATGACTACAGAAGAACTGCATGACTTGAATGTTACATTTTCCACACCTTGGCTCACTCATCAATCAGAAATCACAGTCAATAAGTCAAAAGAATACTGAGATTTGGAAGGGTAGGTTTGAAGGAACTAAAAAGGGACCTTAAATATAAAGTCTCAAACTGTTGGCCTGACAACTTTTCCAGTCATCAAGTTCAGTGTCTTAACCACTAAGCCACTATAGTCTTCTACAGGTACCATAAACTACCAGAAAGACAAATAAGTGGATTGAAAATCAAATCAAGACTGATTTTGAGTTTCCAAGTCCAGAAGAGGGCTGGTATGACAGGATCATTTTGAAGTCACTAAATTATACAGCTGCTGTAAGCAGGAGGCACTTTGATGCATGTTTAGTACTCAGCTTTCAATACAGCATGGTAGAAAGATGCTGAATGACTCTGTCAATCCTTAGTCTAGAGCAGAGGTTCCCAACCTAAAGCCCATGGGCCGGATCCCGCCCACGGTGCTATTTCATGTGGCCCCCCCACCCCTCAAAGGGCATTCAAGAAACAAAGTGGCCATCCCTTTGAAGCTGTTGGGACAAAATCCCCCCCCCCTTTGTGCAGGCAGGGCAAAGTGGCCATCCAGTCTCTGAAGCTGACTGAGAGAGCAGGACCCAACTCCCAGCTTGAAATGGTTGGGAACCCCTGGCCTAGAGCAATGGTGCCCAAACTAAGGCCTGGGGGCCAGATACGGCCCCCAGGACCAATTCATCCGGCCCACAAAGCCCTCATCACTCCTGGAAGCGGAAGTAAAACGGGCGCATTTTACTTCCGCTTCCAGGAGTGATGAGGGCTTCGCAGGCTGGATGAATTGGCATCGGGGACCGCATCCGGCCCCCAGGCCTTAGTGACTGGCTTCCTGAACCACATGATTGGCCCATGGCCCAAAAAGTTTGGGCACCCCGGGCCTAGAAACCTGCAATGGTGAAATAAATTCTTGATAGTGATGTTAAAAAGATACTGTGTTTGTTTCCAAAACCTGTTATAAAATAATGTTATATTCTAAGCAGAGCTTCTGTAATTTGCTTGGAACCTATTTTAAAATAAAGTATTATTTTATTCTTTTAAAATATTCCCAGTCCAGAGTATACAGCAACATCTGTACTGTATGTTATATATTTCTCTGAGCTGGAGCATTTTTGCATTTTCCAGATATTGCTTTTGTCCCCTGTTTATGATTATGACTCGGAGAAGCATACAGTGGCAGGGGACATACAGCCATTATACCTTCATTATACCTTAAGCCAATAGTGCATATCAAAGAGCTCCGGATTGCTTTTCCAACCAAAAAACAGCCTCTGCAGAACTCAAGCTGTGATTACTGAAAAGAGTAAGGCATGTCTGAGTGTCTAATAAATATAAGATTTTAAATGTCTCTCTGAAGCCCCATACAGCAAATTCCAGTACTGTACTATAAATAAATTATTTTAAGCAAAATTCTAAGGAACTATTGTTCATATCCTCCAAAGTCAGAATTTGAAAAGCTGTTTTTCTTGATGTGTGTGTTTGTGGGGTTTTTTTTCTACTATTGCTCCTAGAACAGGAGTTCTCAACCTATTTAAGATGGGGGTCTGGTCACATTCCCTCAGACAGCTTCAGGAGCCGGACAGCCATTTGCTCTTCTTCCACCACATGTAGGGTTGCCATATGTCCCGGAAAACCAGGATTGTGGCAGATTCAAGGTCAGAAAAATTATCCCGGTCAGTTCAATAATAATCATGTTAAAGTCCCAGGTTTTTAAAACTTACTAATTGTGTATTATAACACACCATTAAAATAAATTCGAACTCTGGCCATCAAATGAGCAATTTCCTGCCACATTTGCTTGCCTCATACCACTGCCCTATAAGTGTGACCAGTGTATTTCCTGGAACTGAGGATGTTAAGAGTTGACCGTGACATGACTTTTCAGAAGTACAACAGATCATCTTACAGTAAGAATTAACTGTTGTAAATAAGTTCATTTATGTATTGATATATTTAATGTGAAAGTGTTTTATAGAGATCATAATATTATGTTTGTTTGTTTTTTAAAAAGGCTATTTTGTAGATAACCCACCCATTTTTGTCAAGTATACTTCTGTCCTGGTTTTGTGGGAGAGAATTATGGCAACTCTAACCACACAGCACTTCCTAGTGTGGTGGAGGCAGGGGGGGCACATGAAATGGTGCCATGGGCCCAGTGGTGGGCATCAGCAGGTTCGCACCGGTTCGCCAGAACCAGTAGCAGAAATTCTGACTAGCCACGCCCATCCAAGTTTTGAAATAAAGTAGTCCTAATTTGGGTGCAATGCAGGACTTTCTCCCTGGCCATGCCCACCATACCACCCCCACAGTGTGGTAGTAAACTTTTTTTGAGTCCACCACTGCATGGACCGCAGGTTAAGAATCCCTGTCCTAGAAGCTAGGCATAGACTCCTAGTAATCCAAAATAACAGTTTTTCAGAAAATAAAATTGTAGTAGATCCCAATACAAAACTGAGGCAGATGCAGTTATTCCCCTAAACCATAAAACTATTTTAAGGTGGTTCATTATACAGCTCCTAATGAGTTGCCTGAGGCTACTTAATGACCTCACAGCTAAATAGGATTAGGGTATCAATGTATTCTAGACCTAAGGGCTTGTCTAAACTGCAGATATAAATTGAGAACTAGAGATTTTTTTTTTTTTAAAAAAGTCAGTTTATTGTCACATGGTCTTTGTGTCAGTTTGTGATCCTAATGGGAGACCTCGTAGTTCAATGTTGTAGATCGGTCCAGGGAATAACATGGGATTTCGGATTGCTACTTTAGAAGTAATTTTATACCCCCCTGATCCTGGAGTGTTAAAGGGAGTCTCTCTGGTCTCATTAGCAACTTCGCTACCAGCAGCACCTTTAACTCTCATGTGTGGCGCATTTCCTCACTCATTCACTCCCTCCTTCTCATCCCAACACAATCAATCACACATGCCTTAAAGATTCAAAATGATCCATGACCAGAATCAGATCAAAATAAACAACCCCCAATAAACCCATTGGGAGAGGGGGGATAGTGTGCTTAGAGCTACATCACGTAGTTCCCAATTTTTTAATTGATTTACACCTTGGAAACCCAAAGCAAACACAAGACTGTAAGAATGTCTAGGTAAAGGTAAAGGTCACCCTTGCTCAAAAGCCAGTCGTATCCGACTCTAGGGTTTAGTGCTCATCTCTGTTTATAGCCAAAGTGTCAGCACTTTTTTTGTTTGCAGACATTTCCGTGGACATGTGGCAGGCATGCCTAGACACTGAAGTGTACAGAACACTGCTTACCTTCACACCAAAGAGGTACCTATTTATCTACTTGCAATTTTAATTTTTTATATTTTTGCTTTTTAACTACTAGACGAGCCCTAATTGGGAGACTTTTCTCTAATGGCTCTGGGGAATTGAGGGTTGCTTCAAGAAGAAATGCTCCTGCATTCTTTTAAGACTGTAGGGAGGAAGAAATGTTATTGATCTGACATATGCTAACAAAAATTACACTTGATGGCTAATATGCATATGTAGCAGATGGTGTCCTTTTCAGAGCACTGAAAAGTTTGCAATAGGTTTGGACCAGCCATTCTCTTGGCGATGTCATTATACAAAACTGCTTTGATTAAGCTGCAGTCCCTGTCTTTCTGGCTCATGACTCTTCGGTTCAGTGGGCCAGTTATAATCTCTGGTACATGACAGAAAGCTAAATAAATAAATTTTGTGTCAGAAATTACTCTGGGTTGAAGGATTTTTGCTGGAGAAACTCCACTCAGGGGACACGCGAATGAGGCTTCTTTCATGCCCCCAAGATCCATTGTGCAGCATTCAGGTATAGAACCCCGACCTTCCAGTCTTCAAGCTCAGCATCTTACCCATTAAGCCACCACAGAGCTGTGACAGTGAGCTAATCTCAAGTAAATGTGGTCTTTTGTTTAAATGAACATTTCTTGCTTTTTGTTCAGCAAGGAGGGAATAGTGGTTGGTAGGAGTAATTATGGTTGTGTCAGAGTTCCCCCCTTCCCTGCTTCTGGCATGTATGACTATATCGGTTGAAAGGGGCAGAGGCCAGTATGTGTCCTAGGATGGTTTTGATAGTGGACCCTTTTTTAAAAAATGGCAAGTGACATGGCAATGAACAGGTATAAGAACTTATGAAACTGCAGAACTTTCTTGATATAGTACTAAAGTGGAAAAGCCTAATAAATATTGTTCAGAGAAGAAACAAGAGGTGTTTATATTTGAAGGGAATGTTTCCACTCTACTGACATATCACATACAGTTAAACACCGGATAACGCTAAAACTTGGTTCCACAGGTCTTGGTGTTATCCGATTTTTACTGTTATCCGATCCATGTTAAAATCCTATGGGATCGATTGGATAACGTTAAAGCTCCATAGAGATACATTGTAACCACACAGGCATTAGCGGTTGTTATCCAATCCATCCCATAGGACCTTAACGTTATTTGATCCAATTCTCCTCCCCAGATTACTTAATGTTATGCGATTTTAGCGTTATCCAATCCAATCGTTATCCGGTGTTTTACTGTACCATTACAAGTTATGCCAGTACTGTACAGTGGGAATATCCCCTTCTTCAAATAAGCACTTTTTCTCTCTCCTTCAAATAATTTATTATTATGGTTTCTGGCTATAGCGCTATGTTAGACAGCAATGCAGTTTCACATATCTTATATCAATACAGCACTATATCACTTGCCAAAATCATTTTTAAAAAATATGGGAAGAGGGCAGTGTTAATGACAAAATAGGTGGGCAATGTGTGGTTTCGATGGGAACTGTAGCCATTTGCAGTGTGGTGTGAACTCTTGTCCCCAAAATTGCCCAGGATAATCAAGCATTCAGTTGAAATGACAAGACATTTAACTGCCAAAGGAAACTGTCAAATAAACAACCTAGCAAGTCACATCCTTGGTTTGTTTATGTCCTGTATGTTGAGATAAACGTACATCAGGGATGCCCAAACTACGGTCCGGGGGCCGCATCCAGCCCCCGATGTCAATCCATCTGGCCCACGAAACCCTCATCGCTCCTGGAAGTGAAAGTAAAAAGTGCCTGTATGGGTGTGTTTTACATCTGCTTCCAGGACCAATGAGGGCTTTGTGAGCCGGATTAATTGGTGTTGGGGCCGCATCTGGCCCCCTGGCCATAGTGACCAGCTCCCTGAACCATGTGACCTGGCCACAGCCTGAAAAGTTTGGGCACCCCTGATGTACATTATGACCTCTCTGAACATTACTTTCCATAGAATCAAACATGCACACTGTCAGACAATCGAGTTTGTTTAGACACCTGGTGGACAGACAGTTACCTAACATAGAAGAGCTGCCTACAGAATTTAGTGGAGGATTTTAGAATATATGCAGTTTACAGGAATATCATCCCCAAACCAGGACAGCCTATTCTATCTAATTCAGGTAATCCTTGTTCAGAAAATGTACATTATTTGTCTTCTTTAGTTTTAATACTTTTTAAAAAAAGGATTCAACCTAGCTATAAGCAAATCAGAGGAGTGCAAAAACTAGGCTTTGGCATTCAATGGAGTTCTTCATTTGCATAATGTGAAGAGACAATTTAAGCAGATTAATCCTGGCTGGTACATGATAGTTGGTTTACATGGGTGATTTAAAGTTGCAAATCCAAACAGACTTTAGTTCTGTCTCTAAGCGCCAGTGCCGTGTTAATACACAGCTATGTTTGTAACGCTCTTGAACGAAACTTTGCTTTCTATATCTCCCCTCCCCTTCAATATGGAAATTACAGACTGAAGTTGCATTAGATTATTATTTATTGTGGTACAAATGTAACAAAATCAATACAGCTGGCGAAACAGCTTGTACGTAATCTGATGTCACTGCAAATCTGTTAAGTCTCTAAAGTACCACAAGACACGTGGTTGTTTTGGTCGCAGCAGACTGAGGCCAATTTTCAGATGTAATCTGGGAATTATATTTCCATTTGCCATTTTTGAGACCTTCACTTCAATGTTTTAGAAAAAGGGTTTTCTTTTTCTTTTTAAAGAAATGAATCCATCTGGAAGCACTAGTTCCTCCATATTAATTCAAGGCCAAATCGAGTTTTTCCAATCCAAGAAGTTCCCATACCTTTTACAGTCAAAATAGCTTTTGAGTTGTTCCTTCTCCTTACTCACTCATTTATTTCCAGCGCCAAAAATTCTGGTAATAATAAATAAGTACCCAGTGTGATATAGTGGATAAAGTGATGCACTAGGAGTCAGGAGGCATGGGTTCGAAACCCACCCTCAGTCACTGTAACCTACTGGGAGTTGGAAATGGGCAAAACCACTTCATAAATATCTCACTTACTTTGAAAGCCCAATTTTTTTTTTGTTTGGTCGCATAGTTGAGTCCAACCCGTTGTAACCATGTATGGACTATCATACGCCAGGCACCACTATCCTCCTCATCCCGCCCAGCTGTGCCCATTGTATCGACAATACCATCTAGCCATCTTATTTTCTGCCACCCCCTTCTTCTTTTGCCCTCAAACTTTCCCAGCATCAAGGCTTTCTCAAGTAATGTCCAAAGTACTTTCTCTTCTCATTTGATGTCCAAAGTACTTTAGCTTCATCTTCAATATTTGACCTTCCAAAGAGCAAATTAACCTATTTGTTCTCTTTGCTGTCCAAGGTATTCTCAAAATTCTCCTCCAACACCACATTTCAAAGGAGTCTATTCTTCTGTGCTCAGCTTTCCTTATGATCCAGCTCTCACAACCATACATTACTACTGGAAATACCATTGCTTTAACTATGCGGACTTTTGTTTGTAAGGTGATAGCTCTACTTTTAATTATGTTCCCCAGGTTTCTCATAGCTTGTCTCCAAAATTCAGTCACCTTTTTATTTCATGGCTCCGATCACCATCTGCAGTGATCTTGGATCCTAAGAAAGTACAATCTGTCACTGCTTTTACTTCTTCCCCATCTATTTTCCAGGGACTGATAGGGCCTGTTGCCATTATCTTTGTCTTCTTGATGTTGAGTCTCAAGCCAGCTTTTGCACGCTCTTTCAACCTAAGCAAGAGCTTCTTTAGGTCTTCTTCACTATCATCTGCATATCTCAAACTGTTGATGTTTCTCTCAGCAATTTTAATTCCAACTTGTGATTCATCAATCCCCTGCATTTCACGTTATGTGCTCTGCATGATGTTAAATAAGCTGGGTGACAAAATGTAGCCTTAGGGTTGTTCTAAGTTTCAATTTGAGAGCACATAACAAATGGACATCAGTGAAGGAGAAATATTTACCTATTCCAGTGGAAGTACAACATGTCTCTTGCATTATATTTGTTTCTAATAATTTTAGGAATTTTTTACAAATTAATTCCTTATTTTATATATATTTATCAACAGGCAAAAGTAATGTTGGTATACTTTCTTTTTCTTGCAGCACATGACTATCATACCTTGCTTGTTGATAAGTGAAACAGAGTATCTCAAAATCGTTTAACAGGAATGCCACCCTTGTGGTTGAAGAAAATAACTTTGGAATGTTAAAAGACACCCCCCCCACACACACACACACACTGAAAGCTGCATCAGGATCTGTCAGGTGTTTAAAAGGAAGAAACAGTGCCCCCACGTGGTCGATCAGAGTCACACGTCCATTTCTTTACGTCATTCAACAGTGGGTCTGGTACATTCATAACAGATGAACACACACACAGCTTGTATCCAAGGCAGTGATATATACACAGGTTGGACTAGGAAGGGGCATACATGATAAACCAGGTCTCCGCCGCTTCAAGATTGTGAAGAGCTCGACGCTTTAGAAAAACACTTTTAAATAGAGCAGGAGCAATACCCATCTGTGTCAAGGGCCATGAGAATCCCAAACTTGTAAAAATGTTAAGGCAGGGGTGCACAAACTAAGCCCTGGGGTCCGGATGCGGCCCCTGAGGCCAATTCATCCAGCCCACGAAGCCCTTGTCACTCCTGGAAGCGGAAGTAAAAGGTGCCACATCTGGCCCCCGGGCCTTAGTGACTGGCTCCTGGAACCACATGATTGGCCCACGCCCCAAAAAGTTTGGGCACCCCTGTGTTCAGGTATGTTTTTACTGACACTGGGGGAGAAAACCAACAGTCCCATGGTGCCATTAATTAAGGCTAAGAAACGGAATACAACAAAAGTCTTTGCTGGTCTCTTTCATCCTACCTTTCCTTAAATTAGCTCAAGGCAGCATACATGGTTTTTATCCTACTTTAGCATCATGACCTTATTTAGTGGTCCTACTGGTGATTTAAAAACTTAATGGCTAGAGCAGTACAACAGTGGAAGCACCTGCCTGAAGGGGTGGCAAGCACTCCAACACTGGAAGCATCCAAGAGAATTGGAAAACCATGTCAGATCTGCTTTCATTCCGACATTGAGCAGGGATTGGAGTCAATGGCCTACAAAACCCCAGCCAACTTAGTTATTCTTTAATGAACATAAGAATCCGATTGCCGACTTTGGAGCAATGTTTCTTCCTTGTTTTTTTTTAACCTTGTCAAATCCTGATGGTCCTTTTTAATGTATTGGATTGTTATAGGTTGTATTCAATGTTGTACCTATTTTACCAATGGACCACTTTTAAGTGTAGTTGGCAACACATAGGTAGGGGACTGTGGTGGCTTAGTTAAGATGCTGAACTTGACAACTGGAAGGTCAGCAGGTCAAGACACGAGTGCTGTGTGATGGAATGAGCCCCCCATCTCTGTCCCAGTTCCTGCCAACCTAGCATTTTGAAAACAAGAAATTGCAAACAGATACTGCTTCAGTGGGAAAGGTAAACAGCATTACATGCACTCTAGTATCTAGTCATGCCTGCCACATGTCCACAGAAATGTAGATGCAGACAGCACTGGCTCTTTGGCTGTAAACAGAAATGAGCACCACACCATAGTCGGATACTACTAGCTTTTGAGCAAAGGCAACCTTGACGTTTGCCTAACACAGTGTTTCCCAAATGCTGGTGTTTGGACTTCAATTCCCAGAAGCTTAAGTCAATTCCCCAAAGCACTGATCAGTCAATATACTGGCTTAGGCTTCTGGGAACTGAAGTCCAAACACCAGCATTTGGGAAACACTGGCCTAACATATTGGCACCTAGCAAGCACTTCTATCTGGTAATATTACATTCATGGAGTCACTACATAGCAAGGAGATGGACTGGCTTCAGTTGTGAGCAAGAGTCAAAACTGGATGATTCTGACATGCACATTATGGTAAACACATGTGCATTTTCAGATTTCAAAACTGAAACTTTTCACATTTTCATTTGGAGTACCTACAGAATTTAATTCATTATTGAGATGGAATGTGACACTAAAGGTAGACCTGTTCCTCCAGGGAAACAAAGGCCACAATCTACTTTTAACATCACCTAAAATTCCAGATTTCAAGAACTTGAGCTCCAGCAGAAATAGTTAGTCCTATACTGTATTTTACTTTTTGTTCTAATCATGCCAATTTCATGCCTACCCAACTCCCAGCAACTCAAATGATGTATACCTATCTTAAATGGCAGGATGCTAAAAGGCTGTAAGCTTATTTCAATTTCTTGTAAGGGCTCAAGGGACAGTCTAAACTTACTGAGGAAAAATAATAGTATGAGAATGCCCATATAGGATTACAGTAATCATTTGTCTCCATTATATCAAGCATGATGAACAATGTCAAATGCAAAAAAAAAACACCTTATTAACAAAGGCTTGAGTGATTTCTACTGAAAACTGCATTCTATTCCATGTTGGTTTTGCATGAAAACCAGTCTTTGACAAGTATTACAAGAAACCTTGAATCCATTTCATAATACCATAAAATCCACTTCTATCAACACTTGACAAATGAAAATGATTGCTCAAAACCGCTTTTCCCCCGGTAAAGTGTTTCTTCCTTTCGATAAGAAATTTTGTGATGTTAGAAAGCCTGTAATTTCAGCAAATGAAGCTGATGGAATGCAGCACAAAGTCACAAGGACCCACTCAAACAGTGGTTAATTCATACATTACTGCCATGATACAAACTGCAAGTAAATTGCTGCTAGTTAACAAATGTACTGTTTGTGGCCTTCACTGTACACCAACTCACAAGACTGGCTTTTGACAACGGATACTTGTGGCAACTTGTTAACTAGCAAGCATTTTCTACTGTAACTTACATAATTCCACTAACACTAAGGTAACTGATAGGATTCTCACCTATATATACAAACCAGAAAAGCAAACCTATTTAGGAAGCTGCCTTATACCAAGCCAAAACACTGACCCATCTACCCTGATATTTGTACTGAATGGCAATGACTAATTAAGGTTTTGAAGAACATATTTCCCAAAATAGAACCTGGGACGTGCATGTGCAAAGCAAGCACTGTTCCAGTAAATTACAGCTCCTTCCGCAAATGATAGTAGGCGCCGTTAAATGCCAACAGATGTATATTCAAATACCTTGTATTTCAACAGAAATACAAAAGAATCTGATTCTGATTATTCTTATTTTTAAACAGCTTTGGTAGCCACTGCCTTTTGGCACAGAACAAGCCTTATCTGCATGAATGGTATATAGCAAAACATTTCCCAGGCCTGGAAAAAAATTTTTTTTTTAGCCAGAATGGGAAATGTTTGCTTAGTTTACTTACAACCATAAAACAACAGAAAGAGTAGCTAAAGTCATGTTTGCCGTACGTGGTTGAAATCTAGGTGATAACTATCATACAGTAAAATTATTTGGCTTCACAATAAAAAAAATAGTTAAGTCATAAGATTATAACAACCATACATTAAACTGAAAGTTTATTTGTTGACATATTATGCTTTTTTGGAAGCGGCAGAGGCCTTCTGAAGCTTCTTCACTTCATGCTTGATGATTCGGTTTCTCTGTAAGAAATGAAGTGATTTACAGTGAGATGGTCAGTTTTCCACAAACCTAATCAACCTTATTACTTATATATTTACAACTAAAAGAGATAATGTTGCATTTCAGGTAGAAGATATTTAAAACTATGGTCAACATCTTCAGCTTTTACTATTATGAAGGTTAAACTGTTGGCTGACATATTAGAATACATCTGAAATATATTCTGCTATATTCTACTGAGTGATATAACAGTTACCAAGTTCTAATATTTCTTCTTTACTTTAATAGTTAGAAGGTAAAGCCAATTTACAATGTAAAACACACTCAATCAACCCACAAAACAGAAGTATAAGTAGAATGAGAAGCTGAGATCAGCCAAGTAATAGTCAACTTTTAACTTTGGTAAATATGGTCCTCCTGTAGAACCTGAAATAATTAACTTCACTGTCAGACAAGTATTTTGGTGAATGCTGTACAACTAATTTAAAAAGGGGATTGCATCCATACAGTTTAGAAGGCAGCCTTCTGGTCTCCAGCTGCTTAACAGAAGCATGAACATCCAAAGAAGAGCCACAGATGAAGACTAGCAGGGTGAGAAAACACGTTCCTTCTGCAATTCCCATCAGTTTTCACCAATGATTAAGTTGGATAGGGCTGGTGGAAGAAAGACCTAAAGGGCCACATTTTGTCCCACTCTGATTTAAAAGTTGAGAAAGGCTTATCATTGGCAAAAGGACTGCGGTGGCTCGAGTGGTTAAGACACTGAACTTGAAGACTAGAAGGTCAGAGTTCGATACTCGAGTACTGCACAACAGAGCGAGCTCCCATCTCTGTCCCAGCTCCTGCCAACCTAACAGTTCGAAAGCAAGAATTTACAAGTAGATAAATAGGGGACCACTTTGTGCACTCTGGGTGACCTTTACCTTTACCTGTTATTGGCATTATACTAGAAAACATCCGCTTAAAAGACTATCAGCATCTCTGCGATGCTCAAATGGTGATTCTAGAAAACAAATTGTACACAATTCACCCACCATTTTCTTTGCCTTCATGACCTTGTAGCGATCAAAATCTGACATCTTGGCTTTCTGTGGAAAGATTTCATAAAACAAAGATTATCTTGGTGCTTTGGTCAGAATTCAAAATCATTTTCAACTTAATAGACATCTCACCTCTATTTAATTATTTTTGCTTTCCTAAACAAAATAAGACACCCTGCTATTACATTTATATGTTGTCTTTCATCCAATAAACTCAAGGTAGTATATAGTTCTTTCATTTTCACCACAACCCTTTGAAGTAGATTACAGTATGTTGAAAAATGCTGATCCAAGGACAACTTGTTGTGATTAAAGGCTAAGTGGGAATTTGAAACTGGGTCCCTCCACTCCTAATTCAATTACTTTACACTTAGAAAATATCTGTTCATATTTTTATCCCCTAACACAGGGGCCAGATGCAGCCCCCGAGGCCAATTCATCCGCCCACAAAGCCCTCATTGTGGGGACATTTTACTTCTGCTTCAAGGAGGAATAAGAGCTTTGCAGGCCAGATGAACTGGCATCAGGGGCCACATCTGGCCCCTGGGCCATAGTGACTGGCTCCCTGAAACACATGACTGGCCCACTGCCTGAAAGTTTGTGCACCCCTGCCCTAACACATTTACCATCTTACAACCAAATGGCTTTCAAAAGTGAATGTCAACCTTCAAACCTGAGTTTACTAAATTAAAATGTGCTGTCACTATTCCAATAGTATTTTACTTGATCCATCTGTAATTAAATCAATTGAAGCTCACAACCTACTGTAAAGTAACCTCATATACAGTATTTCAAACACTTAGGCATGAATGTTGTCACAAAATGACATCCGCACACAGAAGACAGATATCAGCAACGCCCAGGATCTGTAAACAATTAATTTTTAAATGAAGCAGTTATAAAGGTAACCCCTCACTTACATTCCACATTCCATGGCCTGTTCAGTGGCCACAAAATGCTGGCCTTTACTAGGGAATGGAATACAGCAATACCTCGGATAACGTTTACCTTGGATAACACTAAAATCGCATACGTTAAGTAATCCGGGGGGGGGGGGGTTGCATCAAATAACGTTAAGATCCTATGGGATACGTTGGATAACAACCGCTAAAGCCTGTGCGTTTACAATGTATCTCTATGGAGCTTTAACGCTATCCGATGCATCCCATAGGATTTTAACATGGGATAACACTAAAAATCGGATAACACCAAGACTTGTGGAACCAAGTTTTAGCGTTACCTGAGGTTTTACTGTATACCAAAAGAACATGTTTGACTGATAGCATTGATTTCACCCAGTTGCTTACAATTCAGATAGAAAGTACTACAGCAGTTGCTCAAGGTGCCACTGATACACACATCACACTGCTGCAGTATACACAGAACACATATGGAACATTGCAGGAACAGATGAGAACTTATAAAGTTCCAGGATCTGAAGCACATCAAAGCAACCTTAAATGTCCAGCAATGATAAAGTGAAGGACCAGGGAGTTCTAACATCATAGCATTAAATCTTTCAAAGGGCAAGTGAGACAGATTTACTTATGTACCCCATTGCTCAACCAAAACATCATGTTCCTTGAGAAAAAATCCAAGAGTACAAATAATTAAAATATACTGTTTTTAAAAAGATCTAGCATAGTAGCACAAACCAATCCCTAGGATTTTAGTAATCCAGAAGGATACAATGTTCACCTGATTTCAAAAGGATATGGGAAATATGAATTGGCCAAGTCTGACCAAGAACATTCTTAGTCGCTTTACAAAACAGGCAGTATTGTTGACAAAGATTTTAACCTTATATGCAAGTACATGGAGTTGGTAAGCTCTTCAATTAAGTAGATTTCACTGCAGGAATACAAGCCTGTGCCTCTCAAAGTCTTATCCCCTGTCCACGTCGTGAGGAGTGGTAACAAGTCCAATTAAGGGATTGTTAGGCCTGGGCAAAGTATGGTGTAGCCTTGTGCCACAGGACCACTACCATGAAGGTCATTCTGGATTATCCCGAAAATACCTCGCCAAAGGAGCTCTGGTGAAGTTGCAACAGGCCCAGGCAGCCAGCAACCCATTGCTAAAAAACTAGAAAAATGATGTAAACAGACTGAATAATAATTTCGTCTGAAATTATTCTGGATTGAAAGGATTTTTTTTTGTAGGAACTCTGCTCCTTTCATGTTCCCAAGATCTTTTCCCACCTAAGTGGTCCCTATTTATCTACTTGCAATTTCTTGCTGCAGTAATATCCCGGATAACGTTAAAACTTGGTTCCACAAGTCTTAACATTATGCTGTTTTTAACGTTGTACGATATACAGTAATACCTCATATAACATTAGTATCGAATAACACGAAAATCGCATAACATTAAGGAATCTGGGGGGAAGAATTGCATCAGATAACATTAAGATCCTATGGGATGCTTCAGATAACAACCGTTAAAGCCTGTGTGGTTACAATGTATCTCTATGGATCCCATAGAGGATCAGATAACACTAAAAATCATATAACACCAAGACTTGTGGAACCAGGTTTTAGTGTTATATGAGGTTTTACTGTATTGCACAATGTTAAAAAAAAGCCCAAGAGGAAAGGGAACCAGGGATAGATCTGCCTGCCAGTTTGGAAAGGGCTGTGGGCATCAGATGCTCTGATGACCGCTGCCATTTCTAAACAGGCAGGCGATCCAGGCTGGATGTGTGGGTTTCTGAAGAGAGGCTGGGGACCCTTTTCCCAGCCTCTCTTCAGACCCCCTCCTCCCGGCTTGGATCACTAAGCCCCTTAGCAATCCAGGTCAGGGGAGGTGTCTCTGAAGAGTGATCCAGGCCAGGTGTGTGTGTGTTTCTGAAGAGAGGCTGGGAAAACTTTTTCCAAGCCTCTCTTCAGAAACCCCTGCCTGGATCGCTAAGGGGCTTAGCAATCCAGACCAGGAAGGTGGTGTTTCTGAAGAGAGGCTGGGAAAAGGGTCCCCAGCCTCTCTCCAGAAACACCCCGCCTGGATCGCTAAGGGGGAAGACTAGCCCTGCTGGCTTTGGGGCAGAGATCAATGTCGGGAATTTTGAGGAAAACTTTTGCATCGCAAAACATTAACTTTGTGCTGTCCCGACGTTATCTGGTTTTAACGTTGTGCAGTCCACACGTTAACTCAAATAGTTATGCAGTACCCAGGTCCTGAACTGCCAACTTCCAGCTAACAAGCCAAGCTTCTTAACTGCTGAGCCATTGTAACCCCTTTGACGGACTAAACAAACTACCAATACAAGCCTGCTGAACTGACTATTGCCAAAGTCAACCACAGTCATTCAGTTACTCAAGAAATACCATGTTTAGTTACATTAGTTCATTTTGTTTGGCACAATGTCACCTATTTCATGTCATTCTGTAAACATACCTTCTCCCTGGCCTCAATCTTTTTGGCCCATCTGGTGGCTTGCCACTTCTCATTAATGTTTTCCTTCTCCCAAGCAGCTCGCACATATTTCTGACGAGCACTAGATTTAAACAGAATTTTTTGTTATTATAATGCAACGTAAAATTCCATTTACAAATGAGTCTCCACATCCACCATGTACACAGACCCTATATTTCCCCCTAAATGAAATTATGAAACCCTTGTTTAGTAGAAGTTACATATATACTTTCTGTTTACAGAAATCATATCCATGTGGCATCCACTGAACATAATACAGTATAGCCATTTTGTACCTCTTGGGCTGTGACAGAATAAACCAATTAGAAAAGGGGGAAAATAACAATGCAGGTTGAAAAGTTAGCTGAATGGGCAATATTTGGTTCCAGGGGAATAAACACTAGTTTAAAATATCGAGCTGTTTGCAGTTCCATTGCTCCATGTCTGATAATGTTACACTACAGCCATATTTACATATCATTTTAAGTTACATTTGCAACAAGGAAACGAACTATGGTCCTGCATGGTGGGGGAAATTCAAAAGTGCATGCTTTTGTGCTTTCAGATTAAGCATGGTTAACATTAGTTACTGTTAATGTAAAATAAATTCCCTTGTTTTGTTGAAACCAAGAATGGACAAAGAGTTCCCCAGCTTTGAGTTTGCCTGTAACAATTTTAATTGTTTTGCTCAAGAAGTTATTTTGCACCGTCCAGGGAATGAGGGAAGCAATTTTATAATTCTTCCCTCTTCTGCTGTTTTAAGTTGAGAATTCACTTTTCAAAACTGTCAACACCATCCAGGAACAGTTTAAAAAGGCAAAAATTGCTTGGTAAAATCACTTGAGGGCAAAAGGGGACCTTTTAATTAAACTTAAAAAATATTTTGAGGGTAGAGGGGGTGCAGAACCTCCAAGGTCCAGGAGACATGTGCAAACTCTGTTTGTTTGCTTTTCCTGATTTTAACCAATCGCAATCAGTGTTAACCAAGACTTCCAGCTCTGAACAAAATGGCAAGTTATTTCTGATCTTGTGGCCTACCAATCAGAAAGCATATAGAAAAGCATGTCAACTTGAGGCTCACTGACTTTATGGTAAACGAAAACACTCATATATGGGCAACAGCTCCAGCAGGGGCCTCTCATGTCAGCTGGTGTTAAAAGAGACAGTAAGATCTCTTAGGACCCCACACACATTCTCATGTTGTTAGGCAGAAAATTTGGTATCTGTTTTAGCACATGCAATAAGGTAGACTTCAGTCAAACATAGGCCTTTATGTTAAATCTGAACAAAAATTTGGTATTCAGAAGCCTGAATCGTAGATGCTAGCAACACTTATACTCCAGGTACTCCAGTATCAATGAGAAAGAGAAATTTGATTCCATATTTAGCTTAACTTTGAAGAGAGGACATAAAAAGTACTAATTATAACAGAAAAAACTCCAGCTATTGCTAGAAGATAAAGAAGTCCCACACTACTATGGATTTCCAATAAAGCTTTCAAGTACTGTAATATGGAAAAGTATAACTGTGACATTTTACAGAAGTGCTATGGAAGCTATTCCTGTAGTTATCTATCATTACAATGATTCAGGATTACCTGTGAGGAAACTTGAGAACAAAGTCAGTTAGCTGCATGCATTTGAAGGGCATTGCCTGTCTTCTGACACCACTGCAAGGACCATCCACTAAAGCCTAAAGTAGTAAGTGGGAAAGAAGTAAAAATTCTCAACAACTATTCATGTTTTGGATAGAAACATACAAACAACAGGTTGAACCTTTCCTGCATTTTAAAGCTATTTTTATCATTACATAGTGTACATGTGTGGAGTAACAATCAGGGATAAAGTAAACAATAAGAAATTACGGTAAGGAAAACTTCCTTTGCTTCCCTCTCTACCTTCCCAACAACAAACCTAGTGCAATTAAACAGGAATATGAGCAAGAACATTTTATCACTCCAGTGACAAGCCAGACTACAAATGTATGCAAACTAATTCTTAGATTAGGCCTCACTGAGCAAAGAATCAAAGTATCTCACGATAGATTTTAAACATTCTCTTTCTAATGATTCAGTTTGCAAAAAAATTTCTGTGAAAACAATGACTACGGAAATAAAGACACTGCACAAAAACTGTAAGAAATGTTCACATCTGCAGAAAGTAGGAGTAATACTGTTAGTAAAGGTAAAGATTTCCCTTGCTCGAAAGCCAGTCATATCCAACTCTAGAGTTCAGTGCTCATCTTTGTTTCAAAGCCAAAGAGACAGCGTTGTCTGCTTCTGCAGACATTTCCATACTCATGTGGCAGGCATGACTAGACACCGGAGTGCATGGAACACTGTTACCTTTCCAATGATCTCTATTTATCTACTTGCAATTTTTTGCTTTCAAACTGCTAGGTTGGCAGGAGCTGGGACAAAGACAGGAGCTCATTCCGTTCTGCAGTACTCAGGAATCAAACTGCTAACCTTCCGCCTCCCACTCAGTGTCTTAGTCACTTGAGCCACTGCAGTCGCCATTAATACTGTTGGCACTCTATAAATCTTGCTAAGAGGTTAATACGCTACATTTTTAGGGGTTATTAAATGCAGGCTATTAACCATTTCTCTTTTTTTAAAAAAGAAAAAAGTCTATTTGCTATCAAAGGGAAGGGACAGAAGATTATCACCCTGACTGCTGGAATTCTATGTAGGTTGTGCAGAAGGACTGTGACTTTCTTTTTGCTGAGAGTGACACTCATAGAAAGAATGGGACAAATGAAATGAAAAACTTACATGGGAATTAAATATAAAAAGGGGGTTAATAAAACAAAATAGATTTTGGGACATTTGGAAACCTTTTTTGCAACACACATTGATGGATAATAAAGGAGAAAAACCTGCACCGAATACAATGTATTTTTGGCAGAATGATTGAGTTGTAAAAGGAGTGGCTGGTAGACTCAAGGACTATACTGCACTGGGTGGTAGGTACCATGTATAAAATAATAAAGTTGTAATATTGCGGTGAAAGAGGAGAGTTGATATAAAGGTGAAATTATACAGTATAGTAAATGTATAGAAAATAACTAAAGTAATATCCAACTACATTATATTACAGTAAAACCTCAGATAACGCTAAAACCTGGTTCCACAAGTCTTGGTGTTATCCAATTTTTAGTGTTATCCGATGCATGTTAAAATCCTATGGGATCCATAGAGATACATTGTAACCACACAGGCTTTAGTGGTTGTTATCCGATGCACCCCACAGGATCTTAATGTTATCCGATGCAATTCTTCGCCCCAGATTGCTTAATGTTATGCGATTTTAGTGTTATTCGATACTAATGTTATCTGAGGTATTACTTGTATATTGATATGTATTTTTTTCTCTTATCTTTAACGCTGTAAGATGTACGTGGGAACTACTTTTTTTGTATGTAATTGGTTTTTTTTATGTTTTGTAGATTGTTTTGTTATCTTTTTAATATTGTAATAAAAAATAAACACAAAAGAAAGAATGGGACATTCTGTGCTCATTCTAGAAGCCTTCTCATTCACCAGTCCAGCATTTCTGTTCAACTTTAGCTTTTACACACACACAAACAACTATTAAACCAATAGCTATACTAGAGGCACAACACAAGCATCCAAACTTACCCTGTTTTGATCAATAACATCCACAATTGCTACCAGCTTGCCGGCATGTGGCCCAAAGGAAATGTAAGCCACTCGGCCAATTTCAACATAGCGCTTGAACACCTAAATTGAACAACAAAAAAATAGCATTTAGTAATAAGTGCAATAATATACTGCCAGAGACATGCACCGATGAGGACTTAAGTTTGGCCAACGGCAAAGCCAAGGAAGGGGCTTCCATTTTGGCAATCCAGGGTTTGATCCAGACATGAAAGAAGTAGTTTAGGGAAAGTGTTTTGTTTTGCACACTGTGGGCGCAATAATTCCTCTTCCCAACCGTGGCCTGAACAAGCCACTCCTCACGGGGAAAACTGAGGCCTTCAAGCCCGAGCCGGGTAATCTCCCTCCCTGCTCCTCTCCTTCGAGCCCTGCTAACGAGGGACGCCTCATTCCTCCAACCCCACCGAGGCCGAACCGAGGCCTTCTCCCCCTGGGAACCACCGCTGCCTTTCACAGTAAAGATAAGAAGAGCCTCCCCGACTAGGCCGCAGCCACGCGCCCGCCGCTCACCATGATGGGCGCCGCACGAGCCGACGGAAAAAAAGAAAGAGCCGCTTCCGGTTGCCTGACGATAACCGTTCCCCCAAAGTCTTAACTGCGCAGGTGCAGAGAAGGAAGAGGCGGGGCCTGCGGTTCGACAGAGGACGCGGCGCGAAGACGCATGCGTGACAGCGCGCGCCCGACGAGGGGAGGGGAATGGATTAAGCGCTGGAGTTGGTGCGCATGCGTTTTAGCCCCATCTGAGGGAGGTGGGACTCCGCGCTCTCCATGCTCGACAGTATTCCACGCATGCGTAGTAAATATGCGTTGTGAAAGGGACGTTATCCGTGCCAGAAGAGAAAACGGTTCTCAACCTTGGCTCTCCAGGTGTTCTTGGACGTCAATTCCCAGAAGCCTAAGTTACCACACCTGCTGATCAGGGCTTCTGGGAATTGAAGTGCAACCTTGGAGAGCCAAGGTTGAAAAACCGGCTAGCTCCGTGATGACGAACCTTGTCACCCCAGATGTTCTAGGACACTGGTCTGCAAACTTGGCTCTCCAGGTGTTCCTGGACTTCAATTCCCAGAAGCCTGAGTCAGTACCCCTGCTGATCAGGGGCTTCTGGGAAATTGAGTCCAAGAACATCTGGAGAGCCAAGTTTGCTGACCCCTGTTCTAGGACTTCAGTTCCCAGAAGCACCCTGTGAATCCACACGAATGGGTTTACATCGATTCATCCCGCCTGCACTTCCCTCGTCGCTCCCAGAAGCGGAAGTAAAACGCGCCAGGACGGGTGTGTTTTACTTCTGTTCTGGGAGCAACGC
Organism: Furcifer pardalis; assembly: GCA_030440675.1. Taxonomy (NCBI): domain Eukaryota; kingdom Metazoa; phylum Chordata; class Lepidosauria; order Squamata; family Chamaeleonidae; genus Furcifer; species Furcifer pardalis. The sequence goes on along the minus strand of CP126897.1, from coordinate 65,619,747 downwards.
GGGCAGTGCAAGGCGGACGCATCGCAGTAAACCCATTAATGTGGATTCACAGGGTGCTTGGGCTTCTGGGAATTGGAAGTCCAAGAACATCTGCAGTGCCAAGGTTTGCCATCACAGGGCTAGCTTATAACCTTTTGTTCCGTCAGGATCGAACTCAGATTGTGAGCATAGTTTCGGCTGCAGTACAGGAGTTTAAACACTGTGCCACAAGGGCTCTACTAGAGCAGTGGTCAGCAAACTTGGCTCTCCATCTGTTCTTGGACTTTAGTTCCCAGAAGCCTTGATCAGCAGGAGTGCTGACTTGGGCTTCTGGGAATTGAAGTCCAAGAACACCTGGAGAGCCAAGTTTGCAGACCCCTGTACTAGAGGAAGAGCTGCAACGGGATGACCAGGCAGGATGTGAGGGGCACAGAGGACGGTGCATGCCAAAGGTCTCCAGATCAGTCAGATCCTCATTAACAGTAGTACACAGGATAAAGTGTTTTAAGTAACACCCAATTGTAGTACACCACCACCTGTTCACAAACAGCAGCAGGAATTTAGCTAAGGAGAGCAGCATATTGCTATAAGTCTCTAGTGCCATGTTGTGAAGAGGAAAAAAGTATTGGGGAGGAGATGAAAATACAGTACTGTATATATTTTGGTGCACTTTATAAAAAAAGGCAAAACTTTGCACAAAACAGCTTCTCAATATTTCTGGAACTTGCACACAGTACCAATACAGGTCTAGTTAGAATCCTTAGGAGAAATCTCATCCTTGGACTGCAGACACAAACTCAATTTCACCCCAAAATGGGCATACCAGAACAAAGCAATTCACACAGGCAACCTACTTAAAGCAGGTTGAGTATTACTGTTTTTGTCTCCACTGTACATCGTGCAAGACTAAGTACAATTATTGGTCAGACATGTATTCTTCCCACTCAGTGTCTTACACAACTGTCTCTTGTTTGAATGCCCTCCTTCCTACATTGATGGCTGTACTAATTGTCAGTTTTGGACCAGCTAATTAGCCCCAATGAGCTTACGTTCTTTGACTCCTGATAAAGACAGAAAGCCACTGATCTTAGATAGTTTATTGTATTAAGGGTTGACAGTGCCTCAGAATACAATACACCAAAAGGAAACATGCAGTTGCCCTCACACACTGGAGAACCCTCTTCCCTAAGTCCAGTGAGGTGTAGCCTTTTTGATGCCAGGAGCCACAAAGGTAACCAGCTCTCCCTTAAACAGGTAGGAGGTTACCATGATTTGGGAAACCAAAGGGTCCTTGTGTCTTAGCCTTCTTACTTTGGGACTGTAGTGACTTAGTGGTTAAGATGATGAACTTGAGGTCTGGAAGGTCGGCAGATCAGTTCGAGTGCTGCATGATGTAGCGAGTTCCCATCATCTATCCCAATTCCTGCCAACCTAACAGTTTGAAAGCAAGAAATTGCAAGTAGATAAATAGGTTCCACTTCAATGGGAAGGTAAAGAGTGTTCCATGCACTCGGTGTCTAGTCATGCCCGCCACATGATGACAGAAATGTCTGTAGACACAGACAGCACTGGCTCTTTGGCTATAAACGGAGATGAACATTGAACCCTAGCATCAGATACTGCTGGGTTTCGAACAAGGGAGACTTTTTCCTTTACCTTCTTACTTTGAACTGAGCAGAGAAGACTGAAAGACAACAGCCACCCAGCCTCTCTGCTGGTTTTTATAGCACTGTTACATGTCGAGTGGTGCAAACTAGGTCAGCACCTTGATAGGGTAAGCAACTTTTGAAAAAGTAGTAGGGTGAACATGGGCTATGACACGTGGCTTCTTTCCATACTCATGGCCTCCATTACATTGGTGATATGGCATCTATATTTAACAGCACAGATATGTTTTATGCAAGAACTTCCTCAACCATAAAGTGGAAAACACCATCTCAAAAATGCAGAACAGGCACTAACCCACTAGCTGTCTGTCGGCCAATGTGAGGTACCCCATAACTTATAAAACTGTGCCCCATAGAGTAATGGTCTGTTGTTCAAAGTTTTCTCCTACAGAACACATTCTAGGATGAATGTATTTCATACAAAAAATTAGTAATACAGTACTCAACAGTGGGCCAGAAAATCCCACAAATTGCGGCCTGTATCTTCCACTATGCATTGTCCAGATTGAGAAAAGGTTCAAGTAGAAGAGACCAAACATTCAGAACATGACAACTTTATGAAAGAGCTTGTGGTGTCACAAATAATAGCATTAGTAAGAGATTTTTAAAGTATTCAACATTTCTTTTAGAGGCAGATAACACTGGAATATATTATAATTATATGGTGGTTAGGTCTGTCATACAATAAATTTAGACTTGTACTGAATGTATCTCACCTAGAATAATCACCTTCTCCCTTTTAATCACTATAAAGGATTAAGAAGTCCCAATTCATGGATATATCAATATTTTGGTCCTCCTTTTAATAATCTATTACAAGTTAAGAGTGCATTGAAGGGTAATTAATTGTCTTAGGTGATCTGGAATATTAATACAGTGGTACCTCATACAACAATTTTAATCCATTCCATGGGGCTTGTTATTGTATGAAACAATTGCTATACGATGCATGCATTGTATAGCGATTTTCCCTATGGGATGCATCATACAATAATTTTTATTTTTTTGCTAAGTGGTTTTTCCCATTGAAAAATTGTTGTACAATTTTTTTCCATAGGGAAAATTGTTATGTGGGACACCATTTAAAAAAACCCCTAATTGTTATGCGATTTCGTTGCTATATGGGGCAATTGTTGTATGAGGTTCTAGTGTATTATGAATGAGACTTCCAAAGTAGTCAAGCAAAACAAGAGGTGAGCATTTATGAATTCTGGGACAAGTAAAAAATGTGTCAGAGAAGAATCCATTTGATACATCTTTTACAGTGTTTATTCAATGCTTTGTGTTGTAGGTATTTCCTACAGTAAAGGTGGGCAACTTTTGAAGATTCAGGGGGCATTTTAACTTTTCCCCATAAATTAAAGGAGGTATTGTTTTGATAAACCTCAAAATCTTACATTTGTTCAAAAGAATGGACACATAAGAACAGGCTCAAACTACAGGAAGCCAGATACAGACTAAATATTAGGGGGAAAACTTCCTAATAGTTAGAGCAGTATGACAGTGGAACCAACTGCCTCAAGAGGTGGTGAGCACACCAACACTGGAAACATTCAAGAGAGAATTGGACAACCATATGTCCTATTTGCTTTGATTTGGATTCCTGCATTGACCAGGGGGTTGGTCTGGATGACCTAAAAGGCTTCTTCCAACTCAAGTTATTCTATGATCATAGCTGCAGAATCGTGCGTGTTTTTTGCCCTGGACTTGGTTTATGCTGTAAAAGCCTCCCCCCCAAAAAAACAATAAAAGACTGGTCTGCCAATTTTTGACATTTCGATCGGGTGGTCTGACAGCGTTTGCCATGTAACAAAAATTGTGTACTTTCGACAACCTGCCAAACCAAAACTAAAGCACTGATGAAACTAATGCTTATGTCGTATGAAAGATCGTCTCGGTGACTTTAAGGAATGGTAAGATGAAAAGGCCAAAAATGCAAAGCAATGATGTCATAGCTTTTGAAAGTTGCCTTGGAAAAGTAACATTTTTTGCAGGGGTGTGTGTGTCAGTTGTCAGTGAGCCAGCAACCAAACCACTCAACCAAACGAAGTGATCCAAAGTGTATTGGATAGAGGATAAAATAACCTTGTTGGTGATACTATTAGAATTTGGATCGGACTTTGAGAAAATTTTCTATGAAGCTTTTTACAAAAAGTCCCATGACCAACAGCACAAAAACACTAAAATAAAAGGGAAAATCTGTTTGAAACTGACCAGGACCACTTTCTGAGACTGAAAGAGTTTACCTGCATCATGTGAAGAAGAAAGACACTGGAGCCGTTATCAACCACAAAGATATTGAGGGAAAACGTGCCTCCAAAAAGTAACATTTTCGCCAGTAGGCTCACCGACAACCGAATGCTGACTGAAGGACCCAATGGCAGAAAATGGAAAGCAATTACATCACTGCTCTCAGAAGCTGCCTCTCACCCCCATTTGAAACACTGCCCTTAGCTAATGAATGAAATAAATGAAATAAATGAACTAATGAGCATATTTTAACACACTGAATTCATGAACTAAATCCCTGATGGTAGTGTCCTTAGACTGTACCTGCCACATTTTTTCAGGGCACAGTAGGATTGGAGTATCAGGAATTACACTGGTGGCTGAGGAACATACACTTTGGTCAAACCTGCCATGTAAAACAAAGAAATATCTCTTCTGTGTAATAACAGTAAGCAGGTTACATTCAAGTATCAAAAGCTTGAAGAGGAGAAAAATCTAGAGCTATTTGGATGTTTAGGATGGTATCCCTTCTTATCTTGTTATCATGCTGTTATTTTCTTTGCTCCATATTCGTCTCTCCAACATTGCTTGCTAAATTAAATACAAGGTTAGATCTCCCCCAATAGGTTTTATTCCACAAATACATGTTCAACATGACAGGCATTCTTTTGCATGCGTGACACAACACATGAATACACAAGGAAGATTAGGCACAGTAATGCCACTGCTGTGAAGAAAAGAAGGAGTCCAGCAAACAGGTTGGGATCCATAGGGAACCAGATCCTGTCAGTCTCTGCAGGAATCATGTTTGTGAGGCTGAGCATGTAGCCTAATGACCAGGCTATGCTGCTGTTGCCAACCTAAAACACACAAAAGAGAACATTGTGTTAGAAACAGCAGCCATGCAGATTTGGGACCACTCCAGAAGACAGGAAAAATATTTGGTATATCCAAATTCAGCAGTTTAGTCAGTTCCCCCATCTCCTCATTCTGCACAAGTCAGTGGCATCGCACGGGCCTCCACTGCTCGGGGTGAAGACCAAACTTGCCGCCCCCTCCATCTTGGCTCGCTGCCACCACCCCCACCCAGTTAACCCTTTGCTGCCTTTTCAAAGGCCCCCGTGGCTGGACCCAGGGCAGGGAGAGCCCCTGACGGCCAGCTGGGTGGGCGGGCAGAGGTGAGCAGTGAGCGTGCGGTGGGGCACCCATCAGAGGGAGGCAGAGCAAGGGCAATCACAGCCGGCAGGAGGCAAAGAGGGGGCGTGTCAGCCGCCGCCACAGCAAAAGGGCCGCCTTCTGCCTGGGAAGTCTGGCTCCCTAAGCCCAGGCAGAGGGAGGCCAAAGTGGTGGTTCCTCTATTACTCTTCTCTCCTTTGCATGCAGAAAGAGAAAGTAATGAAACTTTCATTTCAGGGTTAATCACGGTTCCCTGTTATGTCAGAACTAAGAGAACTGTAGCTTGTTCTCTTTGTGTTACTTAAACCTAAACCAGGATGACTAAACACAGCTGGAATAAACTGTAGTTCTTCAAATTCAAAAGTAAGGAGAAATTGTCATTAGTTCTCAAGCAAAAGCTTTCAACCTCGTCTTTGCGGAACAAGGAGCAAGGTGTATATGTAGACTTTTCTCCCTTATAACAGAAGCTATGGTTTGGGATTTCTTCTGAATCAGGTTATTAGCTTAGAATCTTTTTTTAAAAAAGAGATTCATTCCTTCATTACCATGCGGCAAACAGGTTGCTATTATTATTCAATATATGCTATTTGTAAAAATATGCTGCATTTTCTGTTAATAACCTGTTGTATTGTTGCCAGCAGCCAGAAAACAGACAGGGAATACACTACAGCCAACTCCAATATTGAAAACAAAATTATCTATAATTTCGCAACTCCTCATTGTGTTACGTGTGAAATTAGTTCCACCCCTGTTGTGCTCCAAAAGCAAGAACTTCCAAGAAAGCTTTTGTCTGACAATGAGCAAAATCAAATTTACCTTTGAAACAAATCCCTTTACTGATCAAATCCCCCCCCACACACACACACACACACACACACTATTTGGACTTAGTTTTATTCCCTAAAATAGTTTACAACACATTTTCTAGCCACAATAGTGAGCGGGATTCTCTTAAAATACAAATTGCAAATGCCTGATTATTTTTTTCAGGTGGCAAATTCCTTTATATTTCACATGTTGCTGTTGCCAATGTGTTGACATATGATAACCCTAATAGGGGTTTCAAGGCGAGTGAGGCATGTAATGGTTTTACCAGTTCCACCCATCCCACCAGTGAGTTTTCATGGCAGAGCCAGAGAATCAAAACTCTGGTCTTCTGAGTCCTCGTCCATCACTCTATCTCAGGGTTCCTCAAACTTGGCTCTCCAGATGTTCTTAGACTTCAGTCCCCAGAAGCCCTGATCAGGATGAATGCTAACTTGCTTCTGGGAATTGAAGTTCAAGAACACCTGGAGAGCCAAGTTTGAGGGACCCTGCTCTACCTACTACATCACATTGGGTATTTCAGTGTCTCACAAGCACATCCAAATGCTACTGCTGCTTCTGTTATCTTATGTCCTTGCAATCTCTTTTTAGCTTCTAAGATGTTGATTTTGATAATACAGTATTCACATGATACAGAAGCTACTGCTGCATCAGAAAATTCCTGACAGGATCATCCACAAGGAAGTCAACCATGCAGTTCCCTTTCATGCCTGTACAATTACTCCTGGATCAATGTTTATTCAGGAAGGAGTCACATACTGAATGGCTTGGACACATTCTGTAACTTCTGATAGCATGCACTTGGAGTTGAAAGAAGCTATACAGGAGTAACTCTCACATTATGGAAAAAAAATCATACCCAAACTTTAAATGCTTTTACAACTACAATGAAAAATAAAAATGTAATTCCTCCTACTTCAGTATTTCTCAGATACACAAAGGAAAGTTGAGATCAGGAAAATGATCTCCTGCATCTTCCACCTGAAGATACATTATTATTATTATTATTATTATTATTATTATTATTATTATTATTATTATTATTATTATTATTATTATTATTATTATTATTATTATTATTATTATTATTATTATTATTATTATTATTATTATTATTATTATTATTATTATTACACGAAGGCTTTTGATTGTGTCAACCACAACAAGATGTGGCAAGTAATTAAAGAGATGGGAATACCGGAACACCTTATAGGCCTCATGAGAAATCTGTACATGAATCAAGAGGCAACAGTTAGGACAGAAAATGGAATGACGGAGTGGTTTGGAATAGGAAAGGGAGTAAGACAAGGCTGCATTTTGTCACCATGCTTATTCAATTTATACACAGAACACATAATGCGCAATGCAGGGATGGAGGAATCACAATTTGGGATCAAAATTGCTGGAAGAAATATCAACAATTTGAGATATGCAGATGATACCACCCTAATGGCAGAAAGTGAGGAGGACCTAAAGAAGCTCCTGATTAGGTTGAAAGAAGAAAGTGAAAAAGCTGGCTTGAGACTCAATATCAAAAAAAACCAAGATAATGGCAACAGGCCCTATCAGTCCCTGGAAAATAGATGGGGAAGAAGTAGAAGCAGTGACAGACTTTACTTTCTTAGGATCAAAGCTCACTGCAGATGGTGATTGCAGCCATGAAATAAAAAGGCGACTGATTCTTGGGAGGCAAGCGATGAAAAACCTGGGGAACATAGTGAAAAGTAGAGACATCACATTCAAAACAAAAATTCACATAGTCAAAGCAATGGTATTCCCTGTGGCAATGTATGGTTGTGAGAGCTGGACTATTAGGAAAACTGAACGCAGAAGAATAGACGCCTTTGAGATGTGGTGTTGGAGGAGAGTTTTGAGAGTCCCATGGACAGCGAGGAGAACAAATAGGTCAATCTTAGAAGAAATCATCTCTGACTGCTCATTAGAAGGTCAAATAATAAAGATGAAGCTAAAGTACTTTGGACATCAAATGAGAAGAGAGGATTCACTTGAGAAAGCTTTGATGCTTGGAAGGGTCGAGGGCAAAAGAGGAAGGGGAAGGCCCAGGATGAGATGGCTAGATGGTGTTGTGGAGACGGTGGGCGCAGAGCTGAGCGAGTTGAGGGGGATGGTGGAGGACAGGAGTGCCTGGCGGACGGTGGTCCATGGGGTCGCAGAGGGTCGGAATTGACTGTGCGACTGAACAACAACAACAAAAAATTATTATTATTATTATTATTATTATTATTATTATTATTATTATTATTATTATTATTATTATTATTATTATTATTATTATTATTTATTTATTTATTTATTTATTTATTTATTTTTATTTTTATTTATTTATTTATTTCTATACCCTGCCCATCTAGGGTTTTCCTACTTTGGGTGACTAACAACAGATAACTCATGCATTAAAAACAGTCACACTTTTTTAAAAATACATTATATGGTCAAAGGCAAACCTAGGCCATTTTAGTGCTTAAGATAAAATGTCCAAATGGAACCATATATTACATGGGGCCAAAGCCCATCAATACCTTTTCTTTTACAAGAGCCACTAGAATAAATTGAAGTTGTGCAAGAGCCCCAGATTTACTACCTCATAGGACCTCTGGGTGGGACCAGTTTAGCTTTTTGCAACTCTGAGAAAAGCTACTGGGAACTGCCATGAAAGAAGCTCTAAATCTTGAACAAGATTAGAAACTTTTTAGCTTTCCAAGATTTATCACATCTTCCAAGGTGATGATTCAACTTACCTCCTTCTGAAAGTGTATTAGAGGCCAATTCTCTGCAGTGAATTTATATCCATGTATAAGCAAGTAATAGATATAGTTTGCTGAAAAGCAGTAGGATCTCGCATATGTTTCATCAAATTTGGGTAGTATAAATGGAAGCTGAAAATCAAATAGTACAAAATGAATATCAATTGTTATTTTGTTTGTTTAACAACATGTTTATGTTTAACAACATGTTTACCCAGCCTTTTCATTGTTACTGGAAATGACCTTCTATAATCTCACAAAAACAAGATAAAACAAAACAAAAATATTTCCTGTTGCATTTGCTCTGGAAGCTCAAGAAATATCTCGAGAAAAAAATAATATCAAGTATGAAAATAAGTGTAGAAATCTGTATGGTGGAAAAACCACACCAGTCAATTATTAGGTGCAATATATATTTCCTGAAAATACTTGCTAAGATAAAGTTACTAAGGCACATCATTGCTTGTTTTATTTTCCTTTATCTGAAAATAATTACTTTGACTGTAAGAAAAATGCCAAGATCCATATTAGTATAATACCTAAATTGGACCCAACCAAAGGGCAGACAATTTGTGCAAGCTTTAGAAATTTCCACATTTTTTCATGGTGGGAGGTGTTACAAAGAGAAAGAGAGAAAGAGAACGGGGTAACTAATGTCAGGGTAAAATCATTTAGTTTGCATCATCTCATTCTTTAAACTGAAATTGGGCAGGAATGATCTGGAGAAAATCAAATGAAGCTGCATGACGTAAGGTGATAATTTTAGGTTTCACTCTATGAATTCCAGGAAAAGGGGTTAGTTGGATGCTTGTGAACGTAGAACTTTCTCCATCCTGGACATTAGCTGAGCAATCTTTCATACAGAACTGTAATCATGCAAGACATAGTCCAGCAAGAATTAAGTACTTTTATGTCCCATAAAGAATTAAGCAATTACTGTACTAAAATATAAACTGGATCATGACAAGCATTATAAATATAAGAATAATTGTGTCCTATCAAGTCATTTTTCTGACTTATGGTAACTCCTTCCAGGGTTTTCTGGGTACATAATACATAGAAGTGGTTTATCATTCCATCCTTTTGGGGGTGCCATGGGAATGTGTAATTTGCCCATGACCACATTGGTTGGCTGTTCTCCCTGGAGGCATAGTAAGGGATCAAACTCCCATTCTCTGACTAACCTAAACTATTGAGTTAACCAGCCATATTATGAACATGGAATACTATAATCCAGGGGTTCTCAATGTTTTCCCACTGTGGGCCAGACCATGGTATGGTGTGGGGTAATGATGGTTTATTGACCCCTCCCCGCTGGCTTATTTAACATCTTATTTAACACCTTATACTTACCCTCCCTCTCTTTTACTCCTTTTACTCCTTTACTTAAAGAAACGAGAGGTTGTTTTAAATAGTTTTAAATTGTTTTTAGAGTTTAAACTGTGTGTTGTATGTTTGTTGATTGGTTGTAATCCACCCTGAGTCGCCTGTGCGAGTAGGGCGGAATATAAATTCAATTCAATAAAATAAATAAATAAATCACCCTCCGGACAGCTGAACAGACTGGACATGTGGTTCCCTCCATCGTAAAATGCATCTGCGGCTGTCGTAAATGCATTTATGACAGCCATGGGTACATTTACAGCGTGTTTTCAGCTGTTTTCACTGCTTCTGGCAATGGTGGCAGTGGAAACAAGGGCGGCACATTTTTTTTGCTGTTTTTGCCACTTCCGGTGGCAGTGGTGAGGATGGCAAGCCCCATGAAATGGCACCATGGGCCGGGGCTGGCCCATGGGCCGTAGGTTGCAAACCCCCGCTATAATCCCACAAGGGTTCTGTTAATGATGTCTCAAAATAAACCAACAGTTCATGAAAACCAAGGAATGAACAAAGTATAGTACAATGTTTCAGGCTTTATATGATGTTTTAAGCTTGCATAATATTTTGCTAAACATTTTAGCGCACTGGGATAAGTGAAAATATTATTTTCTACAGATTGTTTGTTAATACCCCCCCCCCCCTTTACTATCTCAAGAAACTGGTACAGACCTGATTCCAATTCTGTGAGCAGAAAGACCACATGCTTGAATTAAAATCAGCCAGTGAAAATTGTCCAGTTAAATTCAAAGCATTGATTGTGTAATAGAATCCAGAAAAAGCCTATGAATAAAGCCAGATGAGAACCATTCAATAAGAGCAGGAATAAATTTTGATTATTGGAAAAATGATGGCCAGTATCCTGTTGTGGAATTATGCAAGTGTAAATGTAATGGTAGAAATCACAGCAGCCAACTGCCACTCACTAATAAACTACCACTTGCATTCCTATTCACCTGGCTGAACCCAAGGAGGAATTAATAAATTAGCAGCAATTCACTGCTGTGATTTATCCCATTATACTTATGCCAACATAAATCAACAAAGGGATGTTGATCGAGATCTACTAAATTATTTTATTTGCTTTAAAAACAAATACTCTGCCTTGTTCCAAGGTGGCTTGCTAGCAAATATTGAACAACATAACAATGCAATATAATAAAAGTGGAAATACAACTACAGCCCCTGAAAGAAAAACAAAGAAAGAAACAGCACAATAAGCAGAAGAGAACAAAAACTTACCACGAAGTTCCCTTGAATTTTTGGCTGATAGATCCCATTAAAAGAGCAGTCTTCGTTGTCTTTGCAAGATGTAAAATCAAATAATCCAGACACTGCCTCCCTGCAGAGTGCTGGGTCCCCAGTTCCTAGAACAGTGACAGCTTGGCCCAGATTGTAGTTTTCTGGCCGTTTGTTTGCCGTACAGAGGCTTCCATACAAGTGCTTTGTTGTTACAATAGTCTCGTAATTCTGAGGGTAGCATGGATTTTCAATTCGGGACTTATCATCTGAGCTCTGATAATTTATAAACAAGTAAGGTAGGATTACATTAGAATGAATGTTTCTCATCATAGCAGTTTGGGGTACTGCTGTCCCAAATAACAACAACAACGACTTACAATTTACTTACATGCAACTAGAATGCCATGTCTTATCTCTTCCTTCCAAAGGCCAGCCTTGGGAATTTTCTGACAGCTGGAGGGTGACTGATGATGGGCATCTGGGCCAGGATGTGCTAGCCAGACAAAGATGCTGTACTTGGGGAGAATTACCCCAAAGCCTTGGGTACCCCTAATCCAGTGATGGGATGTTACCGATTCGGACCAGTTCGCTCGAACCGGTAGCACCCCATCAGGAGGGGTCGCCGGAGTGGTGGTAAATGTATTTCCGGGCAGTCATGTGCATGCATCAAACGGAGGTTTGATGCATGCACAGACATTTTTTATTTTTATTTTTTTTGCTCTGTCCACGACGTCATGACATCATGACATCGGCTACGCCCATGACATAATGACGTCACAGTGGTATAGTGGAAAATTTAACAACCCACCACTGCCCTAATCCCTATTGGCCAAGTTAAGATCAGGCGAGGGGAGAATGGGTAGAAGAGGGAACACACTGGAAGACAGGATGTGGTTAGGGTTTAACTGCAGTAGCTCAAGTGGCTAAGAGACTGACTGGAAGGTGGCAGGTCAGCAGTTCAATACCCAAATATAGCAGGACGGAGTGAGCTTCTCTCTCTGTCGCAGCTCCTGCCAACCTAGCAATTAGAAAGCAAGAAATTGCAAGTAGATAAATAGGGACCACTTCGGTGGGAAGGTAAACAGTGTTCGGTGGACTCCAGTGTCTAGTCATGCCTGCTGCATGACCACAGAAAGGTCTGCAAATGCAGTCAGGGCTGGCTCTTCAGCTATGAAACAGAGATGAGCACTTGCTTTTGAACAAGGGAGACCTTTACCGTTATCCTAAAGAAAGCACTACATGACCAACTTGGTCTATACAACTGGAGGCACCTCATGCAAGTTTTGTGCCTACAGAGCTTAAGATAGATTTACTTTAGGCAATAGGAAAAGACTGACAATCTAATCCTACTTACAATCAGTCACCAAGACTGGCAGGTTTTACCCCTTGACTTCCTTTGAGTTTGGGCAGGTGTTTAATGTTTTGTCTTTTTTTGGCTTATTTGGCAGTTTCACTTTCCCAACCAGTGTGTGTAAAAGTCCTTGTTATTTTGATTTTCCTTGTGATCTGTTTTTTAATAAGGTATTTTTAAAAGATGGGGCTATGTTGGCTTAGAGCAGAGGTGCCCAAACTACGGCCGGTGGGCCAGATCTGGACCCTGACACCAATTCACCTGGCCTGTGCTGCCCTCGTTGCTCCTAGAAGCGGAAGTAAAATGCATGTTTTACTTCCGCTTCTGGGAGCGATGAGGGCAGCGTGGGTCAGATGAATTGGTGTCGGGGGCCAGATCTGGCCCACAGGCCATAGTTTGGGCACCCTTGGTTTAGAGGTTAGGATGCTGAGCTTGAATACACATGGGTCAGCTGGTTAGCAGTTCAAGATGCAAGTAAGTGCTGCATGATGGAGTGAGCTCGCATCATCTGTCCTAGCCCCTGCCAACATAGAAGTTTGAAAGCAAGAAATTGCAAGTAGATAAATAGGTAACACTATTATGGGAAAGGTAACAGCATTCCATGTGCTCCGTCATCTAGTCATGCCTGCCACATGACCACAGACGCAAACAGAGCTGGATTTTTGGCTGTAAACGGAAATGAGCACCACACCCTAGATTTGGATATGACTGGCTTGCGAGCAAGGGAGACCTTTACCTTCACCAGCTTTTAAAAGGCAACAGCCATGTTGTCAGATTGCTTGGGTTCTGAAGGTGCTAATTGAGACCTTGGCTCTGAAGCTCAGTAGGAGTGAAAGGAGAACAGGTATTGATCAGGTCAGCTACCAAAAAGGAAAAGAAGATGCAAACCCGCATCCTTCCCTGATCTAGCCCAGGGGTCAGCAAACTTGACTCTCCAAATGTTGTTTGGCTTCAATTCCCAGAGCCATATCAGCTGATGTGCACTGACTGGGAATGAAGTCCAAGAACACCTGGAGGTCAAAGGTTAAGAAACTCTGATCTATGTCATTATCATTTACTCTTGACTGTTAGCAGCTTTTCAGGATTTTAGCTAGAAGTTTTTCTAGTCATTTGTTTACTTGATACTTTTAACTACATGGAGAGAGCAAGGATGGACCCTCAAAGCCTCCAATATGCAAACCATTTGCTCTATCACCACTGAACTCTTTCGTAGCTCTCTAGAACAATGGATGTTCCACTAGGCCTGAAGGAAAAAACATCCCCTGCTTCATACCTTTAGAATGGATGCTAACAGTTTTTTCTCTGCTTCTTCTTTCCCGTAACATGGGAAGCTGTGTGTGTACACGCTGTATGAATAACCATACAGCTGCACCTGTAATGTGTTATTAGCTGTTTCAGTCGTTTCCTCAGGGATGAATGATATTTGAGTAGAGGCCCCTCCTAGATCAAGGGCACCTGTAGTCTCTGCTCCATGTGGATGGACCCAAGCACTCCAAATGTTTTTCTAGAAATAAAAAAAGTAGAATGTAAATTTCATCTGCTGTTGGGTTCTACTATCCCAGGGAAGCCCAAACTACAGCCTGGGGGGCCAGATGCGGCCCCCAATGCCAACGAAGCCCTCGTTGCTCCTGGAAACGGAAGAAAAACGTGCACATACAGGCACGTTTTACTTACACTTCCAGGAGCAATGAGGGCTTTGTTGGCTGAATGAATTGGCACTGGGGGCCACATCTGGCCCCCAGGCCATGGTGACCAGCTCTCTGAACCACGTGACTGGCCTGTGGCTTGAAAACCTTGGGCACCCCTGTACTACCCTCTCAAACACTTCTTTTTAGCTTGTGTCTGTCATGAGAACATTTCACTCAGATCACAGAGAAACAATTATGCTCAGATTGTTCATGAGAGTTTACAGATTATTTGAAATATTAAAGGGTAACTTTTGAAATGGCAGAGATTGCTTTGCTCAGATTTGCTCAGAGTGGCAGGATTTCCACATCACGTTACACAATGCCTTTACTGAAATGGCTGATAGCCCATACCAGGATTCTGTGATTATTTATTTAATACCATTACATCCAACCTTTCATGTATCATGGCAATTGGCATTAAATAAAAGAACAGTTACCAAATTCAGATCCAGGAAGAATCTGGAAACATTGATTAAAATTAACTGGTAGCCACGAAAACATGAAAACTTTGGGTAATTAGGGACACACCTCCTGGTTTATTGAAGTTATCATGTGAGAAGAAGAGCAAGGGGGCTGAATGTACATGTAGAAGACTTATTAAATTAAAACATAAAAATGTAACTTGGTCAACTATCTTCTTACTTAACCCATCTTACATAAACAAGATACGCATTAGGCCTCTTAAAGTGAATAATAAAGAATTGTACTTGTCTAATAAAGTTGCATCCCCATAGTTGTACAATTGATCAAAGATTACAGTTAGAATTCCCACAAATCAAATCGGCAATATAGCTTTGGAAGGTTGGGATCCAACTCTCTCTTGGAGTCATTTTTATTGTTTGACATCAGACCCTGGAATAGAATTGCTGGGTCTCACAGTTCTGGTTGAAATCTCAGATAATGGCTAATACTCTTAAGGTCTTTCAACAGGGAGACAATTCTGAGAGTAAGCATGGCTGATAAAGTTTGATTCCTGTTTGTAAGGTGGCTTTATGGCCTGGGCACCTATCTCATCTTTGCAAACTAATGCCAATGTTTCTTGATTCAATATGGCAATGTTTATATGTTTGTTGTGCTTTCACAATCATCTGTGAATTAACACCAAGAAGGGAAGAGAACCAGTGAGTGGGTCAGTGAGTACTGTATATACATTGGGGATCACTGGGCCATCTAACATCAGGCAGGAAGGTAGACTATAGCATAATGAGGTCTTTCCAGTGGTGGGATTCATTTTTTTTTTACTACCTAGTCTGTGGGCATGGCATGGTGGGCATAGCCAGGTAGCCATGTGACTTGCTGGGTGTGGCCATGTGACTGGGTGGCTGCACTGCCCAGGCAGGAGGCGGTCACCAGCCTACAACCTGAGGCTCCGGCAACCGGATGGGGGAAGCCCGGGGAGGCTGCACCACAGGTACAGGAGGAAGGTGCAGGCCTATGACCTGAGATTCCAGCAACCAGATGGACGGGGCCAGCTGGAATTTCTACTACCGGTACAGGTGTACCGGGGAATACCTGCTGAATCCCACCACTGGGTCTTTTTTCTTTCTTTCTTTCTTTTTTGCCTAAGCCTTATTAGCAGGAATGGCAAGCCTATAGTCTAGTGCAGGGGTACCAAAACTTTTTGGGCTGTGGGCCAGTCATGTGGTTAAGCAGGCCAATCATGTGGCTTCTCCCACCGGATGTGGAAGTAAAACACGTCTTGCAATCTGTTTTGCAACAGGATGAGATAGATTTTAGACTGCCATTTTCTCTACTTAAACCAGGGGTGCCCAAACTGTAGCCCGCAGACTGGATCCGGCCCCCAATCCAATTCATCTGGCCCATGCTGCCCTCGTCACTTTCAGAAGCAGAAGTAAAACATGCTCGTACAGGTATGTTTTACTTCCGCTTCTGGGAGCGACAAGAGCAGCATGGACCGGATGAATTGGCATCAGGGCTGGATCTGGCCCACAGGCCAAAGTTTGGGCACCTCTGGTATAGTGAGTGCACCTTCTTCAAGCCATAAAACATTGGAAAACTCCTCTCATATATGCTGTAAGCAAGCCCACACAGATTACAAACCCCATCAGGAATGACAGCAACTCCTGCTGACAAATCCTGTGCCAAAAACTGTGACCCCCCCCCCCGCTCAGTTTCCATATTATCTGGCTGGCTGGGTTTTGCCCAGATTCTGGCCCACTGTACCTTGATCTCCCTCATGCCAGTTTCCACAAACATCTGACTCAGATGTACTGTACTGTATTTTTATTCCCAATCCTGAGCTGTCCCACATCTGTGACATTACAGAATTGTTTGACACCATTCCCTGGGGTTGTGCAATGGTACCTTGTTGACATGTCAATGATTTTGCTAGGAAAGCAACAGAGAGTCTTTGATTAATCCTTTCCTTTTGGGCAAAACCAAGTGACTCAGTAACTTGGTCTAAACTGGCCGACATGTCAATTATGATGCAATATGGATTAGTTATAATAGCCAATTATTTAGCATACCACTGAATTCTAGAACATTTGGGAAATGTTTTAAATTTGATTCAAAAAGACTGAAAACATCAATTCTGCATTCTTGCACCCTTTTTTTCTTAAGCACTAAGCTTGTGAATAGATTAACAATTTTTCAGCTCCCCAGTAATCTAAAAGAGACTCCTTTGATACATGGAGCTAAACTGTTAAAATCCATATGAAGGTCAGTAAAATTTATTTATTTATTTATTTAGATTTATATTGCCGCCCACTTGCTGAGGCGACTCAGCATAACACAGATCAAAGATTTGACTGAGATTTTTCACAGGCTTGTGAACAATTTTTTAAAATGAAGTTAAACACTCCTAATTCCCTACTCTGTAAATTATGCAGAATAGAAAGGGAAAATAATAATTCATATTGTGATACATATATTCTAGGCAATGGTTTTCAGCCAATGCGTAATCTGATCACTGCAGTTTCACTACAAAAATCAACAGGTAATATTTTTTCCATGTGGCATGCAATTAATTGGGAAAGATTCCCCACTAGATTATTGTCAAACAAACAAACAGCAAAAAAGAAGAAACAGCTGTCTATTAACACAGCACCCAGACGTATTAAGTCTTTGTAATTGATTTAGTGTTTCAGTACAATATAAGTCAGGCACAAAAAGTCCTCTAAAAGAAGAGGAGACTGTATTGCAATTAATAGATTTCATTCATATAATGCAGGGGTTCCCATCCTAAGGCCCATGGGCTGGATCTGGCCCATGGCACCATTTTATGTGCCCCCCCACCCCTCCAAGGTCATTCGAGAAACAAAATGGCCACCCCCTTTGAAACTGTTGGGACAAAATGGCCACCCCCATCATGCAGGCAGAGCAAAATGGCCATCCTGCCCTTGAAGCTGACCGAGTTCGTGTGACCTGGCCCCTGGTTTGAAAAGGTTGGGAACCCCTGATATAATGAGATCTGTCAACTCCCCTTTCTTCAGGATATATAAGCAAGGGGGAAAATGTACCTTTTTAAAAAATCTTGTGACACATCCTGAGGACCAGTTTGGGATAAAAGGCAAGGTACAAAACAGATCAAATCAATCAAGTAATTATGGGATGCATATTGTGGTTATTTAAACAGATCTAAGATATCCTGTTAGGATTTTTATTTATATTTTTTATGCCAACAAAATTGTCTAGAGTTGAAATCATCAGTAAAATTAAAGATCTATCTTATCTCCAACAAGAACAAATCTAAGATAGTTATTTAAAAAACATGTTAAAAACAAGTGCTATTAATGTGACTCAACTCCAGAAAGAAAACCAAAACAGAAAACTGTTGCAACTTAGGAACTCTTGGTATCAATACATTCCAAAACTATTGCCACAGTTTCAGAATTTAAAACTGTACAATGGTGCTAATAAATATGGGTTACAACCATCCTTTTCGTAACATTTGAGTGTTTATAATAATACCCCGATTTAAACACTAGTGATTTATTCATAAAACAGTAGTACAGTATGTAAAAAAACATGCAGAATTTTCCACACACCTCCAAGAAATTGCCCTTTAAATAGTTGGCTGTAATCCATCCATATACCCCTTCCTCTTGCCCAGTTATGATTTGAGCACCCCTAAATTCAAAGGGCTGGGATGTGAAGTAGTTTTGAATGTTCTCAAGGACTTCATTGGCTGCTGATTCATTTTGCAACCTAAGCAATTCACAGAACACAAAATGCTGAGTGTCTGGAAGGAGAAATTTACCCTTCATTTGGTCAGTCTAGTGACCGGAGGAAAAAATTATTAATCATACTTTGAACTTGAAAGGGCAATCTAATTCATACATGCACAAACATCGCTTGATTCCCCAACATTTGATGGTTCAGTAAAATGTGTGAAAGTCAGAGTTTGCACAAGTTACTTTTTGAGGATCACAGCTATCCAAATTCCGTGTTAGCGGTAGTATTCTGAAAGCTATAGTTGAAAAAGTGTCTTTTCTAAGATGGGTTGGTCCAATGTAGGCACTTATAATTGGGGCTAGCAGAAACAGATTTCCCCAGTACCTATGACGCATGACAACTTCCTCATTATGGACTATCCTCTTTAGCTTCCATCCCATTCATCAACGTCCTACTGGTTTTGGAAAGGCTGCCAAGGGAAGGAGGGTCAGGGAGTCTGTTTTTGCCAGCCTAGTTGCACATGCCTACATTTGGAACCAGCACAATGTATTTGAGATGATAATCTGAAACATGAACATTTTAGCCATTAATAATGATTAGTCTGTTTCATGCACCATCACATTTGACAAGTGATGACCATGCATGTGTTATCATGCCTGAAGATACATATCCACTCAAACTAAATGCATAATCATTGCCTTTTTTAAAAAAAGAAAGTATCACTGAGTTCAGTCGAGCTTACCCAAAAGTATACATGTACCGAATTACTGGTTTGGGGATAGGCTCTGCTGAACTTGTTATGAGCAAATACATTTAGGAATCACACTGTGCGCCAATTCCAAATCCAGCTATGGCAGACATATATTTAGTACCTCTTGTAATTGCAGAAGTCAAACATGACCTGTATTCATCTTTTGTTATTGGTATATATTGAGGAGCTTTAGTAAATAATGAAGATGGGTGAAGAGGTATCTTGAACTTATTTTAGGCTAGGTGTGATTGGAGACAACATTCAGACAAAATTTTGATGGGTTTTTGTTTTGTTTTGAGGGTGTTAGAATTTTAAACCTGGTTGAGCAGAGATAATGTGGTGCCTACTAGAAACTATAAAATGTGAGTTTATTTTCTTTTTCCCAGTTCAGCAATTTAAACTAACTGATGGACAAAACCACAGGAATCGTTTCCTTTTAATGATATCACAAAACAAGGAATAGAGACCTAATTAGATTCTTTTTCATGGTGTTACAGATGCCTAGTGCCAACATGGTGATTCTACAGCAACATGTTGATCCTTGTTTCTGCTTTATATGTCCTCTAAAATAGGTGCACGCGGAAATGTTTCTGTGCGCTCCATGCGTACCAACAAATTCTGATTGTGATCCTATGTGATGCGTGGACTAGTCTCACCACTTCTTTGGTTTTCATACAGTCCCGCCCCAAGATTTTGTTCATCCAAATCCACTTAAGAAAAAGTGCTGATAAAATAGATCTGGAATCTATTTTCAGTAAAGCCATAAATAATTAAAATAATTTAAAGCTAAGGGAAGATATTATTTCCCAGTAATACCCCCAAGGATGATCAAAATTATTATTCAATAACTGCTTAATCTAGTTGCAATCCAGGGATAGGTTTCAAGGTGAAGTAGAGAATTTTTTTTGCCAACTATTAATATTCTGTTGTACTGGAACTGATATTGCAATAATTGGTAAAGAATTACATTCTACAGTTTCATTTTACTGATACATGTCCAAATTTCCTTTGATTTTCCTCCCATACCTCAGAAGTCTCATGCCAGCTGTGGCTCCTAGGTAGACAGGCGTGCTTCTATGTAAGTGAAAAGGAATTTTCTCCTTGACTTTATTCATACAGTCATTGATGGGCGTAGAAATTTCTTGAGGGTTACTTCCATAGCTAGATATCCCAGGACCTAAAAGAAAGTAATAAAAGTTTTGCTTTGCCAATGATATTTTAAATCTTAATCACAAAAATCAATATAATAAACTTAGAAGGTAATACTGCTTTGATTTAAACAAGTAAACAAGATTGATATTAAAAGCACTACGTTTCATTGTGCATTTTGCATATAGTTTCTGCTTCCAATAATGCTGCAGTAATAAGCTACAACTGCCATTCATTCCAGATAAATCAATAAACATAAGACTATAAAGGAGAATATTTCTCTGATTGGAACTATCAAACTAGACTGCTTCACTTGATCTTAGCCAAAAGGCTGAGAAGCGATTGATTGATTGATTGATTGAACTAGATTGCTTAAATATAAAGCAGTTTAGATTTACTGATGTAAAAGGGACTAAATGCACCAGGGCAGCCTATCATGAGCAACAGATATTTTGCATATAAGTAGTGAATGCAAATGGAAGAACTTTGAAAAATTACAATAGCAATATAAAGTGTAGTAATACATACAAGATCAACAGGAAAGTGATACACATATAAAGTAAACTTTAATTGTAGAGGAGCTATGGTAAAATAATGAAGATGGCTGAAGAAGTATCCTGAACTTATTTGAGGCTAGATGTGATTGGAGACAACATTCAGACAAAATCTTGATGGTTTTTTTTTTGAGAAGGTTAGAGTTTTAAAACTGGTTGATGCTGTGAGCACAAATAATGTGATGTCCACTAGAAGCTCTAAAATGTGAGTTTATTTTCTTTCTCCCAGCTCAGGAGTTCATTAGGTAGTGAGTCAACATCTTAGCTTATGTTTTGAACAGTGGTGGGATTCATTAGGTTCGCCTCAGTTCACCAGAACTGGTAGCAGAAATTCCGGTTGGCCCAGCCCATCCAAGTTTTGAAATAAAGTAGTCCTAATTCGGGTGCAACGATGAGGTAGTATTTTTTTTTATTCCCACTGGTTTTGAGTCAAATAAAAGCTTAACCAACTGAAAAAGCTGAAAAATCAAAGAGAAAGGGGATACTACTTATGCAAGTCCAATATAGTAATACCTCGGATAATGTTTACCTCGGATAACGCTAAAATCACATAACGTTAAGTAATCTGGGGTGGAGAATTGGATCGAATAACGTTAAGGTCCTATGGGATGGATCGGATAACAACTGCTAAAGCCTGTGCAGTTACATTGTATCTCTATGGAGCTTTAACGTTATCCGATCCATCCCATAGGATTTTAACATGAATCGGATAACACTAAAAATCGGATAACACCAAGACTTGTGGAACCAAGTCTTAGCGTTATTGGAGGTATTACTGTATGACAAACTAACAAATAGCAGTAACAATAAATGCAACTTAGCTTGTAGAGCAAGAATTGGGTGTGAATGAATGACCTGGAATGGAAAAATAAGGATTGAAGGGGAAATGAGGAGAGGTTGGAATGGTACACAACCAGTGGTGGGATGTCAAAAATTTTACTACCTCACCGTGACGTCATCACAGTATGGGCGGAGCTAACATCATGATGTCATGACATGGGCATAGCCAAAGAAAAAATAATAAAATAATAAAATAAAATAAAAATAAGCACACACACACACACACACACACACACACACACACCTCAACCCACCCACCCACCCACAACATAAAGACAACAAGGAGGACAGCAAGGAGGCCGTGCATATGTGCCAAGCACTGTAGGCATGCATGCACACCAAGTGAAAAGGTAAGCCCCAAAGGTGGTTCCCCCCAAAAGCTGCTACCGGTTCTCCAGGACACTGGGAAAAGTTACTACTGGTTCTCACGAACTGGAGAGAACCTGTTACATCCCATCACTGTACACAACGGTAAACAAACAAGATTTCTCAAATACTGTATGTTAGCCAAAGCTTTTAAAAGCTTTTAAAGCAGGGGTGTCCAAACGGGGGCCGAATCTGGCCTCCAATGGCAATTCATCCAGCCCACAAAGTGGGACCCATTTTACTTTTGTTTCCAGAAGCAATGAACGTTTCATGAGCTGGATGAATTGGGGTCAGGGCCAGATCTGGCCCCTGCTCCCCAAAAAAGTTTGGGCACCCAGTCTTAAAGTATTCCTCCATAGCAGAAGTGGCATAAAAATACATGTGACCAAACCAGTTTTTAGTTAATTGTTTATACCACCCATTTAGTGAACCAGTTTTAGTTAATTGTTTATACCACCCATTTAGTGAAGCCGATTAGTGAAGCCACTACCCCAGGCAGTTTACAGAGAGCTAAAATAAATAAATAAATTGTAATTATCCCAACCTGAACAGCAATAACATTTTTAAAAAGTCATCCCAAGACCAACAATAAAGATAATGAACAGACAGGAGCAATAAAACATGTGACAATTGAAATAAACAATAACAATATAGGTCTGTAAAAATCAAAACTACTGGAGGGGAAGAATGTTACTGAAGGACTCCTGGTAAAGCTCTGCTTTAATTAACTTTCAAAAGGGATGGAGAGAGGGGACCTGGCGAACCTCAGATTGAAGTCAACTCCAAAAAGATGGAGCAATCCCAGTCAACATTCCTTCTCCAACTGTACTGTGACTAGGAAGCCTCATAGAAACAATTCTTTGTGAACAGAAACCCAGACCTGCCAAAAAATCTTTCCACACCTTGTGACCTGTCTGGCCAAATAGGATACTCATCCCTACCAATCATGATGATGAAAGAGAGAAGCAGCAAACTTTGAAAGACACGGTGATATTTTTTTTTTAAATTCCTCTACTGGTTGTGACTGGTGAAGCCCTAACAGTTAAGGTCATTTAAGACTCTCTGTACAAGGACAAAGACAGGATAGGTAAAGGTCGACCTTGCTCGAAAGCCAGTCGTATCTGACTCTAGGGTTCAGTGGTCATCTCTGTTTATAGCCAGTGCTGTCTGCATTTGTAGATGTTTTCGTGGACATGTGGCAGGCATGCCTCAACAGCAGAGTGCATAGAATGCTGTTTACCTTCCCACAGAAGTTGACTCTATTTATCTACTTGCAATTTTCTTGCTTTCGAACTGCTAGGTTGGCAGGAACAGGGACAGAGACGGGAGCTCACTCCATCACACAGAACCGGGGAACTGAACTCCAACCTTCAGCAAATTCAGCATCTTAACCACGTGAATCACCACAGTCCCTAGTAATTTCTTGTCAGAAATTACTCTGGGTTGAAAGGATTTTTGCTGGAGAAACTCTACTCAGGGGATGCCTGAATAAGGCTCCTTTCATGTCCCCAAGTGTAGCCCTTGGGTATTGAAACCCGGCCTTCCAGTCTCCAATCTCAGAGTCTTAACCACTAAGCCACTGGGGCGGCGGCGGCGGCTACATATTAACTAATTAAGATCAGAGAACCCAAAGGTTTCCCTCCTACACAAATCTGAGAGGCAAGACCTTCAGCTATGGTGATGACCTGGATGAGATCTCTGTATTACACTCCTTAAACTCTTTCCTTATCTTTTTGGCACCAAGTAAAAATATCTTTACATGCCAAACTTTTAGTTGGTTATTCTGTTCGTTTCCCCATTTTTAATTTACAGTAGTACATCTACCCTAGAGCTTGAAAATGTTTTTTTTAACAGAAATTCTAGAATCCTGTGGTGGGTTGGTGAATACAAAGCATGAGTTTTATTTTTTAAAAGATAGCTTCCCTAAGCTCTCACCAGTCCTAGGAGAAAGTGCTCTCGACGTAACTTGAGGCAACATGTCTGCAGGCTAAGAGTCATACCATTTTAGCAGTTGTTGCACTGGCTTTTTCATCTGTAGCATGAACACTGGCACTGTATCATGGGGACTGCATCTCATAGATGCACAAAATATTATTATTAAATAAGCCTTTCAGCCTTGCCCTTTATTCTTGTAGGAGAAAACCCCTCTGTCTTTATTTTTAAAGAAGCAGCACCTAAATGTATCTAGTCATATATCTCAGTTCAAACTGTACAAACTGGAAACTCTTCTTTTAGAACTAAATAAAAGTTATGTTCTAATGGAGTACAGTGAAGAGTGCTTTCAAGCTGGCACCACTGGTCTAAAAGCAGCATCTTGTGGCACTTTTAGATCTTAAAACAGGGGTTCTCAATGTTTTATTTATTTATTTATTTGATCAAACTTTTATGCCACCCTCCTCACAAGGACTCAGGGCGGCTAACAGACTTTAAAAACACTTAAAACACAATAAAAACACAGTATAAAAATCAAGATTAAAAATTACAGAGATTAAAAGAGATTTAAAAGAGATTTTAAAAAACCCACAGAGAGAGGGAGGGGTCAGATGAGCCAACAGACTGAAGCAACCGTCTGGCCGAAGCAACCGTCTGGCCCATACCGCATACATGCCCCGCCAGCCAGGTTTTCAGGTCGCTGCCAGACCACTCCCCCTCAGACAGCTGAGTGGGGCGTTCACGTGGTTCCGTGCACATTTGTGCATGTTTTTGTGAGTTCTCGCGAGATTTCATGAGTTCTCATGCATATTCTCATGAAATTTCACGAGTTCTCGTGTGTTTTCATGAGTTCTTGTGAGATTTTGCGCTTTTTTAGTGCGTTTTTTGTCCTTCCACCACTTGCGGCAGTGGTGGCGGTGGCACTAATGAGGGTGGTGGGCCACGTACAATAGCTGTGGGCCAAGGCTGGCCCATGGGCCATAGGTTGCGAATCCCTGTCTTAAGAACATGAGCTTTCTCAGTCCACAAGTCAATGCATCAAGATGTTCATGAAAAGAGAATGAAAATAAAAACCAACCCAGGTTATTTTCTATCAAGAGGAAAATTCAAATGTGTGGTCTTCTAGCTAAAAACAGTCCTCGCCACATGAGGCAATCAGGGTAAGAACTCTACTCCAGAATTCTGCAAGCCATGGCATGCCAGCCCTTTCATTAGTCACAAAAGCCATCCCACAAGGACAATAATTTTCAGATCAGATTCTATTTGTAGATGCCAGTGCTTGTGTAACTATTTTTATAACACAATGAGTTTGGACAGAACATCAAGTGTGGCCATAGAATAAATTAGAAATGGCCCTACCTAATTGTATGCATGAAAGAAGATGTTCCTAAGTTGAAAAATCTCACTTCGGTATATAGCATCCTTTGATTACAGAGTACATGCCGTCAAAAAAACCCACAAAAGGTAGCCTGGCCCGCCTTCTTCCATAGATAGATTGCACAAAAGGAGCAACATACACACAATTTAAAGACTTGTTTAACCAGACTCTGGCTTAAAGGGACTCACAAAAGTCTTCATCATGAGACTCAATGAACTTATTGAGGCTGAACACCCATTGAAACTGGGTGACTTCAAGCAAACAGTCTCTCTCAAACTCATCTATTGCACAGAACTGTTGGAAGGGAAAGGAAGATTCCAGGAGTGCCATGGAAATCAGGTGAAAAAAAATTAATAATCATCATCTTCATCATCTTCACTCTCTTCTTCTGAAAGAGCATGAGAACAGTTTGCTTACCACAGCATACGCAAAAGCATCGTGGGATAGATCTACAATCTTGGCTGAGAGTAATGGAGCCATTCAAATCAAGCAAATGCAAATTAGAGTAAACCAATAAGTAAATATATTAATGGTTCATTCTGGTCCCATTAAGATCCATACTTTCCCTCTAAGCATAATATAAACAGTCTGAGTATCTTTTATGCTAATAGATACTATCACAGGATTTCTACTTATCTGTGGCAGAAGAAAATTTAATGTAATTGACTTGCATGTTAAAACTACCATGATTTACAATTTCACAATCTCACAGATGGTAACTTGCATATGATTTCTACCATGTCGACATACATAAACCTCCCACACATTGCCAACTGCCAGACTTGTCTGTCCTTGAGTGACAGCTGTTAAAGGAAGAGGGAATCTCTTTGGATCAAGATTAGCAAAACGTTTTTCAATCAACATGACTCAGGCACAGGATCTGTCAATTCCCTTCTCTTCATCCACAAGAATACTCTGTGTTTATTTCAATACCATCTGATTATTTCAAAATTTCCATTTCCTGCTCACCTTTTACGTTGCATTTGAAGGTCTGACTTACGACTCCAGTATTATTTTCCTTTTCTGCTGGCCATTCATAGACATAGACGGTTGTCCGAGATGATCCAGCATCAAGCACTATTCCATACTGTAGGCAAAAGGGTTATTTAAGTTACACAGATGGTTTCTTTTACAAAAGAATCGCAGAAAACATACATTAGAATGGGGTGCCCAAAGTTTTCAGGCTGTGGGCTGGTCACATGGTTCAGGGGGCTGGTCATTATGGCCTGTGGACTGGATCTGGCCCCTGATCCCAATTCATCCAGCCCACAAAGCCCTCATCGCTCCCGGAAGTGGAAGTAAAACATAACCGGATGGGTGCATTTTACTTCTGCTTCTGGGAGCAATGAGAGCCAGATGAATTGGCATTGGGGCCCAGATCTGGCCCACAGGCCATAGTTTGGGCACCTCTGCATTAGAATGTAGTCTAGGGTCTCAAGAGTTATTTTCTACTAGCTCACTATATATCTCACTTCTTTTTTCTTCTAACATCTAATGTAGCTCATCTAGCCCTTTTTAATTCTATTTTGTTTTTAGATGTGTTAATTTTAGCTTTGTATGTTACTATATACTGGTGGTGCATCTGACAAGAATAAAGAAAAAATGTGGCGGGTATCTCAATGGACAGACATTGATAGGAAGTGGCACTGAATCCCCTCAGCCCATCCCCTGATACCCATTGGTGGGATTCAGCCAATTCAGCAGAACCAATAACTTTGTTGTTGTTGAGTTTGGCGAGCCGGTTGTTAAAATAGCACTTGTAATCAGGGTTCTCTCTAAGGTGAGTGCCTGGGCAGCCACACAATGTGGAAAACACAAATTTACATTCCCTACTCTTTTTAAAATGTTCAGCTGTGCATTCTAAGCACCCATAGTAATGTTCATTCTGTCTGTAGGTGAAAAAAATTAAATGGAACTATACTTGTAACATTTATTTATTCATTTCATAAAACTCATTATAACTTTGATGATCTACTACATTTTTATTCCCTTGCATTTGTTACTTCAGTAAACAAACATATAACGTAAAGACAAAAGGTGCCAAACAACTAGGAGGTGACCCGTTATCATTTGTTTCAGCTTTGTGTTACCGTACATCTAAAATTCCCATGAGATATTATGAGTGGATTGGTGTTCCCCGATCAGTACAACCAATACGATGCTAGGACACAATGAACCAGTTTGTGTACCTCTTTAATTGTTCTTATTTAAGTATTAACTGCATGAAATAATAAACTACCTTTCAGTATATCATTTTTTTAAATATTTAAAATGGTTATTAGGGCAGCGAGGTAAAGTCACCCTTGCTCAAAAGCCAGTCGTATCCAACTCTAGGGTTCGGTGCTCATTTGTTTATAGCCAAAGAGCCAGCGCTGTCTGCATCTGCAGACGTTTCCATGGACATGTGGCAGGCATGACTAAACACCGGAGTGCATGAAACACTGTTTACCTTCCCATTGAAGTGGTCCCTATTTATCTACATGCCAATTAGGGCAGTGAACCAGTTGTTAAATTATTTGAATCCCACCACTGGTGATACCTACTTGATTCTTTATTTCATCAGCTACCTCTACTGCTTAATTGCCAGCCAGATCCCACTCCCCAGATTAGGTAGGACAATTGTCTTTTTAAAAAATTGTTGTAAAACACTATATTTGTATTTGTTTTAATACTTTTTAAAATTCTATGTAAACTGCCTTGTTGGGAAGAAAACAGGGTATAAATTAAATAATTACAGTACAGTACATACAAAATGAGTACAAGCTTCCTCATGATCAAAAGACTCCCTCAAAGCATAGCACCCACAATGTTTAACTATAAGCAAGATCTCCTTGCTAGAGAATCTAATGGTAGCAAGGTAGTTGATGATGGGGAAAAGATGGTATCAGGGCACTGCCATTCCTTCTGCTTCAGATGATGAGAAGGCTCAGGATACTTTACAGCAGGGGTTCACAACCTTTTCAAGCCAGGAGCCTCTCTCAGTCAGTTTCAAGGGCTGAACAGTCATTTTGTCCTGCCTGCACAATGGGGGCAGCCATTTTGCCCCAACAGCTTCAAAGGGGTGGTCATTTTGTTTCTCGGATGCCCTTGGAAGAGGGGGACACATGAAATAGCGCCACAAGTCAGATGCAGCCTGCAGGCTTTAAGGCTGGGAACCCCTGCTTTACAGAGTGCAACACAGATTAAAAGCTAATGAAAGGTGGGTAACAGGCAGTGGTAAATGGCAATGAGGTGTTGAAAGAACAGACTTGTCTTTTTATTCATGTTCTTTGCAGTTCCACAAGCTCATCTGTTGTCCTCTGGTGCCCTGGAGGCAGAGGTGGACAACAAAAATTTCCACTGTGGGCAGAGCCTATGTCATGGGTGGAGCCAACGTCGTGGGCGATCTAGTCATGCCTGCCATGTGGCCATCTATACATCTGCAAACACAGGCAGCACTGGCTCTTTGGCTGTAAATGGAGATGAGCACTGCACCGTAGAGTCGGATATGGCTTTTGAGCGAGGGAGACCTTGAACCACTTGCAGGGACAAAACCTAATGGGGGCAGGGTAGGGAGGTGGGCGTGGACACCCAATTTCGCTACCCCCTCTGCCCGAAGGCCATCCAATTTCACCACCCCTCTGCCCAGTGGCCATCCAATTTTGCTCCCCCCCCCCCTTCCCGGTGTGTGTTTGTGTGAAATTGTTGCTGCCCACCACTACCTGGAGGTCACTGTCCAACGTCTATTGTTGAAGGATAACTGCCAATGCAATTAGCTGGAGAATATCCACTCAGCAAACATTTCTTACGGAAGCCCTTGCAGTGCCCAAATTGCTGTCAAATTATCCTCCATTTAATGGCTTGCCATACAGGAGCAGGGATGTGTCTACTCAAGAGAAATCTAACACAGTACCTGGTTATGCTTAGGAAACTGGTTTCATGGTTCTTTTGATCCTAGCCACAGACATTATAAATACATTAAATAAACAAACCATATTTTTAGTATGCTCTCTGAGACTCCTCCGTTTATGCAAAAACTCAGATTTGTGATTGGTTATGGGGCAGGAGTGATTAGGAAGGCAAACACATGATACCATGTGTCAACAAATAAACAGAGACTGGACGATGTATCCAGGAGCCAAAGAAACTGGAGAACTTGGTATTTTGTCCTATGAATTGTATATCTCCAGCAATACAATTATCAATTTTATTTGGTGACCTTGCACAAGTATGTAGAGAACTGGGGACTTTGTTTTGTGGGGAACAGTTTAACCTGCAGTCCTATGGACGCTGAATGCTGTATTCTTCGGAGTCTGGATTTTACTTCATATGCATTTTCCTCCATGCACTGTTAATCAGAAACATCAGTACTTTTTAAAAAGGGGCTCAGCCCTTTTTAACATCTAAACAGGAGCAGGTAAAACAGGATTGTCTCAGTTCACATAACTACTATGCCTATTCAGTTTGATCTATGCAAACAAGAGATAATTTTGTTTAGTTCAGTTTAAAGAAATCATATAAATGCACAAATTTCAGGCTTACTTAGAATGCGCAGAAGTAAGACAAACATGGAAGAGAAATTTCCTGAGATCCTTTTGGGTAATACACTTTCACTATTCTGGAGTCAAATCCTCTTATTTTGACAGAGCTCCCCGTAGTTTTATCAGTAACTCATCTCAACTACTGACTTGATTCCATAAATCAATTCCCCTATTTGTTTTCTTTCATCTTGAAATTAATAAGGCAGAAGAAGAATACAGTACTGTCAACATGTTCCAACAAGGTGGACAAGCAGACAGTTCACCCTGCCTGAAGGAAAACATGCCTAGTCAAGAGAGCAATTTCAATAAGACCTGTAAGTTCTTCTAGCTGAGTAGACTTGATCTTTCACATATCTGTCTGGAGACCTTCGTATAGCTGACTTAACCTTTTATGCAACTACTTCACTGTGCTAATAAGGACAACTCTTTTGAATTGACATTACAGGATTAAAACTTTAACAGAGAGATGTTTTAGACTTTTTTTAAGAGCACCCTTTTACTTGGGCAATAGGTAAAGGTAAAGGTCACCCTTACTTGAAAGCTAGTTGTATCTGACTAGGGTTCAGTGCTCATCTTTGTTTACACCCAAAGAGCCAGCACTGTCTGCATCTGTGGACATTTTCATCGTCATGAGGCAGGCATGACTAGATACCAGAGTGCAAAGAATGCTGTTTCCCTTCCCATCAAAATGGTGCCTATTTAATCTATTTATCTACTTAGAAGGTTAAATAGTAAAGATGAAGCTAAAGTACTTTGGACATCAAATGAGAAGAGAGGATTCACTTGAGAAAGCCTTGATGCTGGGAAGGGTGGAGGGCAAAAGATGAAGGGGGCGGCCAAAAATGAGATGGCTAGATGGTATTGTAGACACAATGGGCACAGAGCTGAGCGAGTTGAGGAGGATGGTGGAGGACAGAAATGCCTGGCGAACAGTGGTCGCAAAGGGTCGAAATCGACTGTGTGACTGAACAACAATTTTTTTTTGCTTTCAAACTACTAAGTTGGCAGGAGCTGGGACAGAGACAGACACTCACTCCATCATGCAGCACTCGGGTCTTGAACTGCTGAGCTTCCACTCATCAAGTTATGGGAACTAATTAATACATTTTACACACTACATGCTCCATATCCAACTGGGGTACATACATGCAGATGTTTTACAGTGTAACCTACTGCCCCTGAGAATGCACAGGGCATATGGTTTTCACTGTCAACTGGGATCACTTAAAAAAAGTTAGCCCACAGGTCATGACCAATGGTAGCCATTTAGAACTGCCCCCAAATGGAAATGTATGACCAAAAAAAAGGAGAACACAATATGTGTATAAAATGTTTATATATTCATATATTTATATAAAATTCATATTTTAGAATAATGACCTATATGTTCAGCATATCATTTAAACTTACCTTCAGACCTGGAGAAATTATTGCCTTCTGATTCAACTGGACAAGAGTAATAGTAACAATAATTGCAATACTCAAAATGAGGAAAATGAATGTGACAATGGCTGGCATTTTGTATAGCACAAGGAAACCTACAAAGAAGGGGAAAGGAAAGGTCTATCATTACTAATTGGAGGAGTTTAATCATCTTTTTGAGCAGTTGAACATATGTATGGATCTCATTTGCCTAAAATAAGGAAGAGGAATCCCTATTGTTAGCCTATCTTGTTAAATGTAGACATTCCAGCATCCAGTAACATGCAAACTACTGTATTCTTCTCTCATGAAAGTTTCTGTCCTGCTAAGCGCATATTCTAAGTTGGCTTTGATTCCCATAATGGATTTGTACTGTGTGAAAGGCAGAAATGTAATACACCAATGCAGTGTTCGGAGACACTGGGTTTTTGCTTGCTATGCATCTCTTTCAGAACTTAAAACTCTCGACATAATAGAAGTAGCAAGTTCGAATTAACAGCAAGCGCACAAATGTGAGTACTGTACTGTACATCACAACCATGCAGATTGGGGGACTCTGAGAATTGTATTTCTTGAAAACTAACTTTTCCAACCTGCAAACATGTGTGACTGCACTGGGACCACAAAAACAACTACCGATTAGTATGTTGCGCATCACAAGTTGATACTTACCTATGGCTCTTAAGAAACAACTCTTACCCAATGCTTTATTTCAGAAGAAAAAGTCTGTCTTCCCAATTCATAAATGTGAACAGAACTTCGGACACTATGAAAGCAAACAGGAATTTGTGTTTGAGAACCAGAGTGTAAAAGATAGACTGCTAGTGACAGATAAGCACAACTGAAAGTTCTGTGCAGGAGGAGGTATATGTTCATCCCTCTATAACAGGTATGGTGAACCTTGGCACGCCAGCTGTTTTTGAACTTCAGTTCCCGGAAGGCCCAAGTCCCTGTGAATCCACATAAATGCACCTATGCAGTAAACCCATTCGACTGGATTCACAGGGACTTGGGTTTCTGGGAATTGAAATCCAAGAACAGCTGGAGTGCCAAGGTTCACCATCATGACTCTATAACATACTTTCAAATATAAATTGATGATGTACAGAGAATACAAACATTAAAATAACATTTCCTAAAGGACACCTGCTGGAAAAATCTCTTTAATATCTGCACTACAACACATGGGATGCAACACATGGAGATATGGAAGAAGGATTTCCCACAGATGCAGCTTTGGTCATCGGCTCCTCTGCTATTAGAAACCTGAATAGTATGGAGACTGACTTTATTCTAGTGTCAAGTAAAACCTGACTCTTCACCCACATGCCACCTTCAGTCTGCTGATTATGTTTTGCTTGAAATCTAAAACTGCCTTAAATTGTTTTCAACTTTTTGAATTTGTGTAGATTCTTTAAACCTGATTTTACTGATCGCATCTGATCTGGAGATCTGTCAAATTAGAATTGTACAAACATACTTAAGGATACAAGAGATTCAAGTTCAGTTTCCTGTTATGTTTATAAGCGTTTCGTCAAAGTTTAGTAGAAACTGAAACATTAACACTTCCTTGCCCAAATTACTCTAAAAAAGTATGGAATGTATGTGGAAACCACAACAATTTTAAGAAGGTTAATGGGAAGCCGCAATTAATTTTTCAGTGTCCTGTTTATCATCAATGAGTATACCTGAAGAAACCTTCAGTGGCTATTCGTTGCTGTTGTTTTAAAAGAAAATTCAGTCCATAATGCACACAAGATGTCATGAAAGCCTGACTCTAGCAAGAGCCTGTGGCAACTGGCTCGGAGTGGCAGTACTGGAACTTCCCAGAAGAGTAGCAATACGTTCCCTTATAAGACCTCTGGTGGCACAATGGTTAAACTGCTTTATTGCAGCCCAAACATTGTGAGTTCGTGTCTGATAGTGATCAAGGTTGACTCAGCCTTCCATCCGTCCAAGGTTGGTAAAATTAGTACCCAGTATGTTGGGGGCAACATGCTAATTACTCTGTGAACCAGCTAGTGAAGCACTAAGCGCTATGAGGCAATATATAAATGTTATTGCTACTCTCCTGCATGCTTCTTTATATCCCAGGCCAGCGTTCCTCAAACTTGGCTCTCCAGATGTTCTTGGACTTCAGTTCCCAGAAGCCATGGTCAGCAGGTGTGCTGACTTGGGCTTCTGATAATTGAAATCCAAGAACACTTGGAGAGCCAAGTTTGAAGAACATTGCCCCAGGCTATTCTTCTCTCACAACAACTGAGCTCTGTATGCTGTTCCTACTACCCTGCATTATTAAAATTAACTTGCTGAACTCAGGTGCAAGCATATCCCTGATATCCAAGCATGTCCATGATATCATCCTCCAGTGTTGAAGCTAGAGTCAAATGGCAGACGTGCCAGCTTCTGCATATGAAATGGATGTGTCTGTGTGCCAACTTTGTTGTTTCCCTGAGGTAGTAAATTGTCTTGAACTGAAACTGCTGATAGATCTGTATTCTAGACATTGAGCTCCCTTGAAACTGGGAAGTATGAATATGCTGCTTGATT
This sequence comes from Furcifer pardalis, assembly GCA_030440675.1. Classification (NCBI taxonomy): domain Eukaryota; kingdom Metazoa; phylum Chordata; class Lepidosauria; order Squamata; family Chamaeleonidae; genus Furcifer; species Furcifer pardalis. The sequence goes on along the minus strand of CP126897.1, from coordinate 65,585,849 downwards.
CACAGAGTTTTTGCTCATATTAAGCAAAGAAGCATATCATGTGTACATACCCATGATCTCACATATATACCAAGAACAAAATGAAAGTGAACATGAATATCTGAACATTCTTAATTCTACCAATGCAAAAGAAAGGCCAATTAAGCCAGGATCTTTAAGGCAGTCTTTTAATCTAATGGTTTACAAATACTGTATATAAATGCATTGTCTTTACCACTGAATTAAGTAGCTGTCACTTGCAATTTTGTGACAGCATACTTCATTAATCCAAACCTAGCCAACAAATCTTTGAGCAGAATTATACCTTATGCCCTCATGTCAGCTAAACATTTAAATTACACAGTGATTAGGTCATGGAAGATTCGTGACATCAGACTAAATTACAGGGCCAACATTTATTCTGTAATTTATATCTAACAAGGTCATTGTGCAATCTCAGAGCCTGGAAAGTTATTTTAAGCAAGAAATTTAGTTACTACTAGTGTGTCAAAACCCACAAAGGAATTAATTGCCATTATAATTTAAACTACTAAAAGTATTTTTTTTATAATTTATCATTATTAAGAAATAACTAAAATGATTTTTAAAACCCTCTGAGAAGTACAGACCACTGGTCTGTAATATAAAACACACTTAAGTCATATGACTATCTAATCATGTAAATGTAAAAATAACTGAAACAGTTACAATTATACTAAATGTACACATATGTACACAGTTATAGGGAAATTATAATGTACAGTAATTTAGTTATGCTTTATGTATTGCGCAAAAACAAAATGCAAGTTGCTGGTTACAAATTATCTAGTTTAAAGCAATCCTAGACATGCATATTTTGAAGTAGGTTCTACAGAGTTCAGTCTATGATACTCCTAGGGAAGTTCCATCAAATTAAAACAAAAAAAAATACACCAATATACTGTGATATCTTTAAGGCTGCTAGATTTACTATAGTGCGATTGTAATACAGAGAAGCTCATGGTGAAATAAATCTATTAGTCTTGAAGATGCCTCAAAACCTGTTTGCTCTTTTTGATATACTGTATTTTTCGAATCATAAGATGCACCTGACCATAAGATGCACCCAGTTTTTAGAGTAGGAAAACAAGAAAAAATATTCTGAACCTTCGGACAATAAGACACACCCTCATTCCCTCACTCACACACTTTTGGGGAGAAAAAAGTGCGTCTTATGGTCTGAAAAATATGGTACTTCCAAGAATGGTGATGTATGACTAGGATTGAACCCGTATAAAAGTTGTTTAGGTTATACCAGAAGTTAGTATGTCTGCAACATTTTTATATTGATCCAGGGATGTAAGCAGAATTTGTCTCAGTTTAGGTGATTAACCTACCTATCCTGAGGGCTCATGATAGAGGACAAAATACTGGAAACAATGGCAGAACCAACTAAGACTGAAAATATTATCTTCAATTTTTAAAATCATATGCCAGCAAATGCTATTTTTCAAAGCACTAGATCAGGGGTTCACAAACTGTGGCCCATGGTCCGGATGCAGCCTGCGGCACCATTCATGGGGGGGGGGGGCACCGCCTCCACCACACCTGGAAGTGCCATGTGGTGGAAGAAGGGCAAAATGTCTGTTCAGCACCTGGAGCTGTCTGAGGGAGCATGGCCCGGCCCTCAGCTTTAGAAGATTAAGAACCGCTGTACTAGACAAAAGTACAGTCAAGTGCAGCTGAACATATAATTCTACATGTCTAACTGCAAACATGCAGAACAAGGGAGGGAAGGTTTTGTAAACCGGAAATACTTTTTTTTAAAACCATTTGAGGATGCAAATGACATATAAATGCTGAGAACTACTAACTTTGCCATGCTTATTCCAGCACAGAGCAAGTCTCCAGATAGGCACTAACATTAGTAGAGAATTAAGGACATTTCTGGCAGAGCTAACAGACTTCAAGAGAACAAAAAGGAGGTGGTGAAATACAGGCTAGTTAATATTAGTATCCATAATGTCAATAAAACTGGAAACATAGTCAACAGATTTGTGTCTCTTCCACTCCCAAACCATTAATAGAATCTCGAGCGGTGGCTGCATTTCAATATTAGACTACTATTAGGCTGGAGCAAGTGATAAAAGCAAATAGTCTCAACTCTGAAGTCCTAATTCAGTTACATGCAGCAGACCACACAAGATTATTTATTTCCAATAGTTTACTCTGGTTTAAGGCAGACATTTCTCACAAAGTTGGCTAAGAAATGATCCCACATTAGCTTACCAAAACATGTGGTCAGTGAGCTGCATTAAACAAGCATCTCTTCAAAGAACATCAATTTAAATGCATGTTGGCATATCACGCTGCCTGATGATTATAGGGACTAACCTGTTTGTTTGCAGAGTTGGCAGGACAGTGCGGTCAACATCTCTTTTTGTTCAAACTATATAGTGGGAGAAATACAGATGAAGTGTAAGATTTGTTTATGAACATCAAAGCATGCAAACAAGAAATCGCTGCAAATTTCAAAACATCATTATGCCCACAACAGTCCCTCAGAAAGAGGCGGAAAGGGAAGCACGTCATAAATACAGTCAAACCTTGCATAAAGAGCACTTCACTTAAAGAGTAACTCGCTGAAAGAGCAGAATTTTCTCTGAATGTTCGCTTTGCTTAACAAATAAAACCAACCAAAAACTCACTTGACAAATAAATCAGGGTTCACAATCCCCCCCACAATTGGTCACTTACAATGGTGTTTCACTTAAAGAGCAAACTCACTTAAAGAGCAATCCTGTGGAACGCATTATGCTCTTTAAGTGAGGTACAACTGTAGTTTGAAACAAAAGAGAGAGGCCACGCTCCTGGGATGTCTGAATACCAGTACAGAACCTTCTAATTTGAATGAGATTCTCAACCAAATATTACAGAGGTCTTACCTACACATGTCAAAGGATAAGGTGTTTGAATAGGCCAGAGTATTTGAGAAAACAACCAGAAGGACAATTTTTTTTAACATATATAATTTTGCAGTTAGAAAGCAATAAAGCATCCTTGCTCTAGAGAGAAACTCTATCTAAATTGCAACGTTGCACACAATCAGCCTTGCAAACTGAGCTTGTGTTTACCTTCCAATCACATAATAAAAAGGAGATTAATTTGCAATGTGAGGAATTAGAATAACACTTTTTAGGATAAACATACAGGTATTTTAACTCTTAAAAGAGCTCCATCTGTGTCATAGAGTTTCACTTATCAAATTTATTTCTCAGAGAGAAAGGTTACATTACATGCTACTTTTCTACTTGTGGGGAGCCCAGGTTTTCTTTTGTTTCAGCTCAGAGAGCAAAACTATGACACACATACCCTGCTTGAATTCTATACTCAATCTGTTGTACCAGCATATTACCATTTATTACACATGGAAACCAAACACAGGGAAAACAGGAGGGACCCTTTACTATAGCGCAAAAAAAAATCTACCCATTTCCCAAAATTTAGTTGTTTGTGTTCATTCTTTCCTTTTACACATAGCTGAGTACAAACATGTGTCAGAGTTATCAAAAAATCACCTGTAGATTGTTTGTGTAAAATCCAGTAAATCTTCCTCTAAAATGCCAAAAAAGGAAAGACCCAATATTAAGTACTATTTTTAGACATGTGTGCAGCATGTTGCTTTTCAATGCAGAAAAGGTACATATATTGTATTTAGGTATCTGTTTCCAAACATATAACATGAATATTCAGTCATTTTTTTTACAATACGGTAGAGAAATTTAAAGACAGGAAAGCAATAGCTCCAGTCAGATGCTGAATGAGCACCATGAATAAGTCCTAATTGTGCATATTATGGGAACCCTTTCAATGACAGAGACAGTTGATGGAAGAGAGAGAACATAAGAGAAGAGTCTATGTGCATCTGAAAGAAAGAACACATATTGCAGAGATATGTGTGTAGGATTGGACACACAGAGATATCTAAAGTAATAAACTGTCAAATTGCTTGTACATGTTCTGGGATTGTAGCCACAGCTTGTATTTTATGATAGGCAATAAACCTTGAACATCCTCCTAAAAAGCAAAGACAACCAGCAGACCTAAAGGCTTTCAAGTACAGTATCTTTTTAAAAGAAGTGTAGCACTCAGATTTTAAAATAGGATTATTGTCCTATGCTACTCCAAAGCAGACTTTGTAAAAAAATTGCACATTGCTAAAACATTTCATGAGAGAGCTAACCTGTCTCAAACCAAGAAAACAAAGACAAAAAAAATAACGTGAAATAACTTCCACTATTGAAATCAAAATGTATGGAGATCCGCTCAAGTTTATTCATGTATAAAATGTTGTAAGCCTCTTTATGATCTACTCAGGATCAATCTTTTCCACCAAATGGGTTCTCCTTACATTGCTACTTTCTATCTACACATCTTCTGAAGCTGTGCCAAGCATCCGCACAGGGTGGCCTCTCCTAGGACTGCAAGCCTTTCAGTCATCTGCATTTGCACATACACAGACCCATGCTGAATCCCTATGCGCTTATTTTCCTCTTCCAAAACCCTTCTGCCCAACGTATGTGACCATCTTCTTCTCCCGCGTCTAGGCCAGACGTGAAACTGCCAAAATGAAGGCACCTTTTGGTGAGTTCATTCTGCAGTGTGCAAGTTTGAGAAAGATTAGCCGGCAACACAAGGTTGCCATTGCCCTGGGTACACAATTGTGGCTCGGAAAAATGCCATGAGGAGGCTCTTTGTATGTGATTTTAAAAATGCAGACAGAAAGACACCTGCCTTAAACATACAGTCCCTTCCCCCATCCCTTCTGCCATTCGAAATATAATCCTACCACCCGATGCTCTACAGTCATATCCTAAATCGCCTCCTCTAACCTGGCAGGCAAACAGAGGATGATGATGATGATGATGATGATGATGATGATGATGATGATGATGATGATGATGATGATGATGATGATGATGATAAAGAAAGCAATCGCTGGAAAGAAAGTCCAGCTGAGTCTCCCTGGGTTACAGGTAATGGTACCCAGCCCGGCGCCCCTGCCCACCTTTCTCTTGCGTCCTTCCGCAGCCTTGCCAGAGAGAGATGGGCGCTCGGTTCCTGCGGGCGGCAGAGAAGGCGTTCCTCATAGATCCTGCGTCGGAAGGGGAGCGAGGCGGCGGCGGCAAAGGAGCTGTCTCTCGGCCAACCTGGGACTCATCATCCCCAGGAGAGGAATCCACGGAGCGGAGGGCAGACCCGAAATGACGATGCGCACACACACACTCTCCCGGCAACACACACCGCCCCAAGAGCTTCTCTTGCTTTTCTGCCTTCCCGCCTGCTGCGATCAATTCGCCCTGAGCTACAGAGGCGGCGGCGTTGGCGAGCTCCGCCTTCTGCTCCTCCTCCTCCTGCCGCCGCCGCTTCCCGGAGCTGGTGTAATGGGGCGCGAGAGGTGGGTGGGTGGCCTCAGCTGCGAAGGGAAGGATACCTGCCCTGCCTTTGGTGTCCACGCCCACCTAGCTGCCTCCTCTCCTCTCCTCCTTGACGCGCACACCTTCTTCTTCTTCTTCTTCTTCTTCTTCTTCTTCTTCTTCTCATTATTATTATTATTATTATTATTATTATTATTATTATTATTATTATTATTATTATTATTATTATGGGACAATATTTTTTTCAAAATGGGCAACAATGTCACATATATATGTCACACATATATTTGTCCGTCCACATCTAGAATCCTGGCTATACATATACAGTAAAACCTCAGATAACACTAAAACCTGGTTCCACAAGTCTTGGTGTTATACGATTTTTAGTGTTATCCGATGCATGTTAAAATCCTATGGGATCCATAGAGATACATTGTAACCACACAGGCTTTAGCGGTTGTTATCCGATGCATCCCATAGGATCTTAATGTTATCCGATGCAATTCATCCCCCCAGATTGCTTAATGTTATGCGATTTTAGTGTTATTCGATACTAATGTTATCTGAGGTATTACTTGTATACAGTATACAATATAAGCAGCTAGGAGTTTGAGGGTGGGCAAACAGCTAATTCAGGGTGGAAGCCATGAAGACTCCTGAGAATATAATGCAGGGGCCTTCCATTTGCCTTCTGCATCACGGCATGACACCCGTGCCACCGATCCAGTTCCGCGAGTCAATTTCAGGTCCTGAGCCCTCTTGGCACACAAAGTCCTCGGGGCAGTATTGATGAAGCTTCTGCCTTGCACCAAGATGGGTTCAAGTGGGATTTAATCCACTTGGGGACCATCACCTTTCCCTATGGACTTTGGCACCCAAGCCATTAGTCCTCGGGGTTGTCAGGTTAGTTAAACAACCAGGGCCGTAACCAGGTGGCCGGAAGGGGGAGAGCGAAAACCCTCCTGAGCTAGCAGGGCCCCCCCCCCAACCCACCCCGGGATGCCAATGTTATATATGTGTATGTGTGACATTGTTCCCCCTCCTGAAAAAATTTCACACACACACACCCCAAATCTAGAATCCTGGCTATGGCTCTGTAAACAACACTTGACACTCAACACTTGACACTCAGTGTTGAGTCACTGGCAGTATGGTATATTCTATTAGCATAGCAGGATAACCTGGTCAGACGGTTGTGCACCCACCCACCCCCACCTCCCACACCTTTTCCAAATGAAGCTGCAGGCCTAGAGAGAGCCTCTACCTCTCTTTGCTCCCTTCTTTGGTGGTGGCCCTTCTGTCCCTGGGCTGTCCTATGCGGTTGGAGAGACGGAGTCCCAGCTTCTTGGCTTGGTTCACAAGTTATTGGGGTTCACATAAAGAGCTCCCTTGAATATTGTGGCATTTTTTAACCACAATCAGGCATACCCTGGTAATGACAACACAAGGACTAATCTTTCTCACACTGAGTCAGGCAAAGGCACTGCAGAATGAACTCACCAAAAGGTGCCTTCATTTTGGCAGTTTCACATCTGGCCTAGACATGGAAGAAGAAGATGATCCCATTATGGCATGTGACGGCCACCCTCTTCTTGGGCTGCCCCTTAGCAGGCAGGGCAGCTCAGTGGCGTCGCACAGTGTTCAGCCGCCTGGGGCGAAGAAGAAAATCGCCGCCGCCCCCCAGCTCCCTGCTGCCGCCGAGGGGCCCCCCGGACCCAGGCAGAAGGCGCCCCCCTGTTGAATAGCGGCGCGCGCGCGCGCGCCGCACACCTCCGCCCGCTCGCCCTCCAGGGGCCCTCCGTCACCCACCCCCAACGAGCGCACCTCCACCTCCGGCAACTCGCTCGCCCGGCTGGCCGTCGGGGGCTCTCCTGGCGGGCGGCCCGCGTGCGCGCGCATGCTACCCACCTCCTCCTGCCCAGCCAGCCGCCAGGGGCTCCCCGCCACGGCGCCACCAACCCCCGACGAGCGCCCCGTCTGACGGCAAGCTGGGTGGGTGGCTGGGCGGGCGGAGGCGAGCAGCGTGCGCGGACACGTGCACGCAGGGCGCCCGCCAAGGGCGGGCGGCGGAGAGCCCCTGACGGCCAGCCAGGTGGACGGAGGCGAGCAGCGCTTGCCAGCAAAACGGCCGCACTCCGCCTGGGAAGTCCTGCTTCCTAAGCCCGGCCCCAGGCAGAGGGAGGCCAAACTGGTGGGGACATTTTGCCGCCCCCTGAAATCCGCTGCCAGGGGCATCTGCCCCCCCCGCCCCCCCACGCGACGCCACTGGGGCAGCTTCTCCTTCCGTGCCTAGGTCAGACGTGAAACTGCCAAAATTAAATCACCTCTGTGAATTAATGGTAGACCTGGCAAGAGGGCTTGCCTCAGAAAATCAGAAGGACTTGTGCCTGGTAATAAGCGAATAACCCTGCTTGACATCAATAGGACTTAATTCCCAGGAAACTTGTGTGGTGTTCAGCTGTCAGATAAATATTTCCTCCTTTTGTTAACTTTGCCATTTGTATTGGCAGTCCAACCATCAAAGTAGCACTATGGCAAAAGTCTTCTGTGTCTAGGCCAGACATGAAACTACCAAAACAAAACCAGCTGTCAGTTAATTCATTCTGTAGTTCCTTTCGCATAACCAGTGGCGTCGCGCAGACTTCAGCCGCCTGGGGCGAAGAACAAACTCGCTCCCCCCCCCCCGCTCGCCGCTGCCGCCCCCTCCCCAGGACCCAGGCAGAAGGCGGCCCTTTTGCTGCGCCAGCAGCCAGGCTGCCCCCTCTTTGCCTCCCGCCGGCCGTGGCTGCCCTTGCTCTGCCTCCTCCGCCACCAATTGCCTGGGTAGGGCAGGGTGAGCCCCTGACAGCTGGGTGGGTGGGTGGGTGGGCGGAGGTGAGCAGCGCATGTGCCCGCGGGGCGTTCATCAGGGGTAGGTGGCAGAGGAGGCAGAGCAAGGGAGCCACGGCCGGCGGGAGGCAAAGAGGGGGCAGCCTGGCCGCCGGCGCAGCAAAAGGGCCGCCTTCTGCCTGGGAAGTCCTGCTCCCTAAGCCCAGGCAGAGGGAGGCCAAAGCGGTGGGGACATTTTGCTGCCCCCTGAAAAGCGCTGCCCGGGGCATCCGCCTCCCCTGCCCCCCACGCTACGCCACTGTGCATAACCTAGTGTGAGAAAGATTAGCCAGTTCAACAAGGTTATCGTTAACCAGGGTACGTCCGATTGTGGTTGGAAAATACCACAGTCTTCAAGGAGGATCTTTCTGGGAAGGGACCAGAACATTTTTGAAATGTGGTCATACATGTGAAGAGGTCAACTACCTCAGTCTATATGGACCATGTAGAAGACATGGCCAAGTTCATTTTGGATGCTTCTAAATTAATGGAAATGCTACTAGCAGCTTTTCTAGAACTCCCATATGAGTTTAGTTACCCTAGTTGCCCTGCATTCACCCTGCCCTGTTCACAAATTTTACTGGACGAGTATCCAGAAGATGTCATATGCTACTGGGACCCCTCCATTGTGTTTTCCCAATGTTTTTTCTTGTTCTTTTCCTAGGAAGAAACACAAACAGAAGGTCATTCGGGAGAAAAAGATCATATAGCTACATTATCTATTGGCACTAGAAGTCCTTTGTCTGGTTTTCTGGAAGTACCTGCAATTAAACATCTTTGTGTTCCACATACTGGAACTGGTTTTTCCTTTTCAAAAGAAAAACAGCAGAATTATAGGGATATGACAGCATCTTCACTGCCCCCTGCTGCAGTAAAATTCCATTAATAAGGCAAGAATATTGCACAATAAAGGCCTCTGGGAACAGCCTTTATTTTCCATTGTTTCATTTATGTACACATGTACCATGTCACCTGTTATCTGAATTAGACTTCAAGGTGAGATTTAAAAAAGATTAGTTACCTGAACCTATTTAGGGATGAGATAAATAAAATCATAATTTTAAAATGTAACTGGAATATAATGGGTGCCAAAGAAAACGGGATAGAGATGGTCTGGGGTTCAGGATCCCTGCTTAGTCATAGAAATCAATTGGGGAGCTGCTACAGGAAAACTCGCATAAAGAGTAACTCACTTAAAGAGCAGATTTTTTTTTTCTGAATGTTTGCTTCGCTTAACAAATAAAACCAACCAAAAACTTGCTTAACAAATAAATCAGGGTTCGTAATCTCCCCCACCAGAAGTCACAATTGGTCACTTACAATGGTGTTTCGCTTAAAGAGCAATCCTGTGGAACGCATTATGCTCTTTAAGTGAGGTACCACGTGTATCACACTTATCTTGAAAACCCTGTTAGGGCTACAGTAAGATACAAGTTAGCAGCACAAAACAATAAAAAATATTTTTGCCTGCCCAACTCAAAGCTGTGATAATTTTTTTAAAAAGCTTTAGTTAGTTTTCTAAATTAGCATGTTAGTTTAGCAGTCATGAAAAGCAGATCCTTTTGCAAGGCAGAAGGAGTGGGTAGCATTACTGAGAATGTCTTGCTTTATTCCGGGATTTTTCAAATGAATGAATCCTAAAAAGGGACTCACTTGAAGAATGGGACCCAAATCTTGAGGCAGAGAGTGAGACACAAACTATTTAAGGCTTATATACTACATAGACTTGTTTACATAGAAGCAGAGTTTCAATGAGATGCACATTCAAGAGATTTGGGAGAATGCAGTGCAAAGGTTGAAAAGAACAAAACATTATTTGTAGAAACAAAATAGCAGTGCAGAAACTCCACAGATATGCAGTGAGTGGAACCCCTTTTCCAGAGCTCAGGAAAGTTATTTTTGGAGTACAGCTCTTAGAACCTTGCTGGGTACTTTTTAGTTTTGCCCTAACCAATAGACTATAGACACCACCACCCTCCGCCAAAATCTACCGATATAATATTACATCGTTGACAAGACACTTTCAAATATGCTGTACTACACACTTAGGGGGATAAAGTGCCACAAGAAGTTGTAGGGTGAATTGCTCCTTCACCCTTCCTTGACCTCCTGAAGTTATACTGTACTATCATTCTCATTTTAGGGTTTTCCTTGAAAATACCAACTATGCATCCTTCAATTATCTGGTCTTCTTGGCCCCAAGATCCCTCAAAACAGAACAAATTCTCAAAAGTGCTGTTGTTGTGTCCCTGTCTTTCTAAAGTCTGTGTTGATTTTTCATGGCACAAGCATGTGGCCATTATTGCAAATAAAAACGCAGAGCAGTGCCTCCACCAGTGGTCTTGCTACTTGCATATAAAATTTGGGCTAGAGACCATCTCTAGTTGGTCAACCAGCCATTTTGCCCATTCCTCTGACTTTCCTTTAACTGTCCATCTCTTCCATCTGCATTCTTCTCCTAGAGATAGAAAAGGTAAACTAAAGGTTGTACGTAGGCATGCTTTCCTATCAGTTCTGCGTCATCCAGAAGCAATAAGGGAAATACAGAACAGTTGCTAAGCAGCAGTCCTTGTGTTTTCTTCACTTTCCCCAGGAACTCCCTCCTACGCACTATAAGCGCATGTGGGAGAATATTCATAGGACAGCATGATGGGAAACACAGAAGAATGTGGCTGGTGTCTCTAGTGTTGGTATTAGCTAATCACATTCATTCTCAAGTTATTTCTTTACAACAAAATAAAAACATCCAGAGTCAGTACATGGCATTACTGGACACTCAGCTAGAGTCTGTTATCCTGTGTTGCCCAGTAGCAATGCTATGATGTGAATATTATTAGAAATTTTAAATCCTGTTTCTACTTGACCAGCACTAATTCAAATGCTACTGGTGGCTGCTATTACCTAGTAAGCCTACTAAGGTTGAGCAATACTGGAAAGATCCAGAGTTTGGATATGTTAGTGAGAGGAAGGAGTTGTAGCTACCAAAATTCTCCAAGTCTAGCCGTGACTGTGCTGGATGAGGGACTGAAAGATCTGTAGACCAAACTCTGGAAGTTAAGGAGGGCATTTTGATGTGAGTCACCTTTAAGCATCAAAGACTGTGTCTGAATTCATGCACAGATTGAGAAAATGATCAACACAATATATGCTAATATGAAATTATGTAATTGACAACAAAGTAAATTCTTGGAGTTAATAAGTCTTTTTGTTGTTGTTCAGTCGCATTAAATCATCAATCTCCTGTATGCCATTGCTTGACATTAAATCACCAATTTCGTGCATGCCATTACCTCCATGTGCTACGCCCTGATTTGTTACCTGGTGCTTACAGTACACCAACTATTATTTTCTTCCAAGGAGCTATAGTTGCAAGCTGTCCATTTTTTAAACTGAATTTTAAAAGTTAAATTACATGAAATTGATTTGTTTTGTAAAATAAATGATTTCTGTAAAATAAAAATAACTTGCTTTGCCTGAATTTCTTCCACACAAGGTGTTTAATTAAAAAGGCCACAAAGTTTGCCTTTGTAGTTTGAAAACTATACACAGATTGCTGAAACAAATATTTGAACAATTGATATTATATTTTTAATTACTTGGTCATTAAGACAGTATGAATTGTATTGCAGGTAATATTATGGGTTATAATCCATCTGAGCAAGATAATAGTGTTGAAGAGAGAGAAAATCAAAATCATTTTTAAAAAAAAGTATACTAGAGTACTGCAGGTTTGGTTGCAGACGGGTTCTTGACCCAGCTTTTAAGGGAGAAGCAAACAAAAATCCTTCTTACTGTTGCTTCCTCTTTCCTACTTCCAGGAGAAAATTTTCCACTGTCTTTTTTAAAGTGATGCAATGCTTCTGTGCTGCTCTATTACACTTTCAGAGGGTTTTTTCTTCCTCTACCCTTCCACATTGTCAAAGAAGTACTATACAGTACTTGATTTGATAGTCTCCTGATGTAGCTTGCTTTTTAAGCCACTTCATAATGTGGCAAAATCAAAGAGGAAGGCATACTTTGGTTCATTTTTGTCAGGGTCTGGATGGGGGACAATGGGCTACAACTGAATCCCGGCAAGACTGAGTGGCTATGGGTAAAGGGTCCTGCGCTATCCCGGGAGCTACCATCTTTGGTTCTGGATGGGGCAGCTTTGCCCCAAACAGACCCTGTGCGTAATCTGGGGGTCCTCTTGGACTCATGACTACTGGACTACTCCTTGAAGAGCAGGTGGCAGTCGTGGCCAGGAGGGCTTTTGCACAACTTTGTGTAATATGCCAGTTACACCCGCTCCTAGATCGCAACTCCTTGCTCATGATCACACACAGTTTGGTCACCTCCAGACTTGATTACTGTAATGCACTCTACATGGGGCTGCCCTTGGTGACCATTCAGAGGCTGCAGCTGGTACAAAATGCAGCTGCCCGGGTAGTGATGGTTTGCTGGCGTTGTGCTCGTGCCTCACCACTGCTTTGGGAGCTGCACTGGTTGCCAGTATGTCTCCAGGTGCAATTCAAGGTGCTGGTTATTACCTTAAAAGCCCTACATGGCAGTGGGCCAGGACACTTAAGAGACAGCGTAACCCTAAGAACATCTGTCTATCCCACCAGGGTGGATCGGAGAGGCTCTCTTATCATTCCATCGGCTAGAGAGGCACATCTCTCTAGCACCAGAAGGAAGGCCTTCTCCATGTCCATCCCGGCCCTGCGGAACCTCCTGCCAACTGAGTTACGCCTACAGATAGAGCTACTGCCCTTCCGAAAGGGCCTAAAAACCTGGCCTGCAGAGCAGGTGTGGGGCTCAAGTAATACGGGGTCCCATGTTGGGTGGCTGATCTGATGGGATAGCCACCCCTCTCTTGCTCTTTTAAACTTTTAAAACCTTTTTAAAACTTTAAAACTTTTAAATCTTTGAGGTTTTTTTTATATTTATAATTTAATTATTTTTTTTAAGTTGATTTTGAACCTTGGGGTTCAGTTTCTGGGCTTGTGGGGGTGTGGTGGGATTGTTTGGTTTGCACTCATTTGTGTAATCTTTTTCTTTTTTGTGAGCTGCCTAGAGTCGGGTTCACGTGATTGGGGCGGGATAATAAATCTAAATAAATAAATAAATAAATAAATAAAATCTTTTACGATTGCAAACACTGGAAACAAACCGATACAGAGTGAACCATCAGATTGCTAGCTTTAGGAGTGAACTAACTTGTCCTGTATTGGACCAAACAGCAAGTTAAATGCCTGTGTAATGGCCATCAAAGTTTTTGAGGGGAACAGTCCAAGAGTAACAGCATTTCCCTTAGAAGAAATCGAGCTTAATGTTTTCAGATCCACTGGTATTGTCAAACTTCTAGTGTTTTCCTTTTTAGACTGAATTTCAGTTGAGACACTAAAAATAAGTAGAAAGTGGCAGGAATCCAACCATGTAGAAAACAAGATCTTCCAAGATAGACGATAGATGGAATTTCAGGCATAATGACACACTGCTTATATTCCATCAAGATAATTGACAAAAATCAGCACAATTTAATATTTGGCAGGGTTTTTTAAAGCAGATGGTTCTTCCATTTCCAAAATACTTTTTCTGCCTTTCCAGCTAATTATGTTGATTTCTATCAAACTGTGATATTCTTTCACTGGCAATTTTACCATCCCTGTCATTATTTCTCCAAAGCAATCTTAGAAGAAGAAGAAGAATAAATTTTCCCCCAAAATGGGCCACAATTGAAATATATACAATGCCTCTGATTCGTCTAGTTTTGGTCCAAAACTAATAGCCAAGTTCTCATCAGTTTCCCCAGCCCCAGCCCCCATCATCCCACACTGCTGAAATCTCTAGAGGATGGTGATGAGCAGAACTTTAAATAAATAGTTAGACAGAAGGAAGTAGCAGATGAACATGTTTCAGATTACAAACAATATCAACCAGTTTCCAGTCCCTGAGAAAAAATTATAGGCCTTGGCTAGGGGCCTAATTGGACCAGTACTCTTTTCTGGCAGAACTCTTGAGCATCAACTCTCTCTCTTTCTCTCTCTCTCTCTCTCTCTCTCACACACACACACACACACGCACGCACGCACGCACGCACGCACGCACGCACACACACACACACACACACACACACACTCCCTCAGACAGCTTCGGGGGCTGAATGGCCATTTTGCCCTTCATCCACCACATGACACGTCCTGGTGTGGTTGAGGCAGTGGGGGGCACATGAAATGGTACCACAGGCCGCATCCAGCCCACGGTTCACAGGTTGAGAATCCCTGTGCTAGATTTATGCTTGTCATGAGGGTGTTATGGTAGAGAAGGAGGTGTTGACCTTCTGAGATTACAGGTGCGTTGACTGGGAAGTCTGGGAGCTGCAGTCTTAAAAAGGAACTTTTCTAAACTGTACCAAAATAGCATCTCTATTTCAGCATTTATAACAAAAATAAAATTTTGATACGAGTTTTCATGAATCACTGCTCACTTCCTCACACAGAATGAAATACTGTACAGTATTTAGCCAAGGGTTTCTTCCTCTTCTTATGCCGTATCTGATCCTGAATATTGGTGATCATCATGGCAATTAGCCATGAAGATTGTCTTGAAAATATAATGCAGTGGCTGTTCATCTGCCTTCTGCATCGCAGCATCACCCCCGTACCACTGATTCAGTTGGATGAGTCACTTTCTGGTCCTGAGCTCTTTTGGCACACAAAGTCCTCATCGGCACCAGGCCAGTATTGATGAAGCTGCTGCTCTCCATCAAGATAGATTCAAGTGGAATTTAGTCCACTTGAGAACCATCACCATTCCATGTGGACTTCACCACCCAAGCCCGTTAGTCCTCAGAGTTGTCATATTAGTTAACCACTACTTGACGATCGGCATTGAGTTGCTGGCAGTATGGTATACTCTATTGCCATAGCAGAATAACCATGTCAGACTGGTCAAGGGTTTATATGCAATATATATTGTGAGGATAGATATAAGCACTGAAAATTAAATTTCAAAATGGCAATCACATTATTAAGACAAGCAGTGAATTCTGAGTCATAATCATTTAAACATCCTGGGTGTAGGGAAAGCGGTGAACTGTTTATCATATATCCTTTGGCTGATCTTTGAAGTAAAAAGAAATGGCTAGGAGCTTTAAAAAATTATTTCTGATTCTGTGGCTAAGTTAAATAATTTTACTTATAAAAAAGATTACCTGTATAATGAAAAGTGCTTATTAACTTACTGTCAAAAAGCTCAGTCTTTGTTTACTCCTTTAGATGTACAGTACACTGATACTTATTGGTGTAACTGACTTATGTTGTCACTTTCTTAAATTTCCCATTGTAGTTCCTTCTTTTATAATAGGTAAAGGTCATACTTCCTCAAAATCCAGTCGTGTCTGACTCTCTGGTTCAGTGTTCATCTCTTTTTTCAGCCAAAGAGCCAGTGCTGTCTGTGTCTGCAGACATTTCTGTGGATATGTGACAGGCATGACTAGACACCAGAGCTCATGGAACACTGTTACCTTCCCACTGAAGTGGTACTTGTTTATCTACTTGCAACTTCTTGCTCTTGAACTGCTAGGTTGACAGGAGCAGGGACAGAGATGGGCGCTCATTCCGTCATGTAGCAATCAGGTCTTGAACTTCTGACCTGCCAACCTTCCAGTCATCTTAACCACTAAGCCACTGCTGTCCCTTCTTTTATAATAGCCACTTTGAAATCAGTGACAGTGTGGGCAGAGAGAGTAAAGTGTGAAACTGACTCCTGTCTCTTGCCATTGTTGCTATCAAATTTTGGCCCTAGGAATGGTCACCTTTCTCGACAGTCCTGCTCAGCTGTTGTTAATTCAAGCTTTGGCTTTTTAAAAGGGAGTCAATTCGCTTTATATTTGGTCTCCTTTTTCTGTCTTTGACAGTATTATGGACTTTTCCAGAGAAGGCACTAATGTTTTGGGTAAGGACAAGAGTGAGTTTGGGTAAATGCTATAATTAAATCCAATGACTGTTTTTCTGGCCCAAGCTTGTTCAAAGAATGAATTAAGTACATGTAGTGCTGCATGCTTTCATGTGGGAAAGAAATTCTTCTTGACCTCTGCATGTGAAATTTTTGTTTGGAGAGTGTATATGTGTGTGTGAGCATGTATTCCAGGAAACCTGCCAAGAACACTGGGGAGTGATGGTTTAAGACATCAACATTACAGTTAGCCACCTAGCATGGCTATGATCCTTCGCCAGAGAGATCCTCTGTAATTAGCTTCTGAAATCAACCCAGGGCTCAATCAGATGGCCATTTGTTGCACTGTTTGGTGCACTGCAGAGGCAGGTTGATCTACTCTGGTTTCCAATGAGCAGACAACTGAAGCTCGAAAGCCAGTCATATCTGACTCTAGGTTTCAGTGCTCATCTCCATTTTCAGCCAAAGAGCCAGTGCTGTCTGCATCTGCAGACATTTCTGTGGACATATGGCTGGCATGACTAGATACCAGAGTGCATGGAAAACTGTTACTTTCCCACTGAAGTGGTACCTATTCATCTACTTGCAATTTCTTCCTTTCCACAGCCGAGCAGGGGAAATATTCAATTTCCCAGTATCTTGAAGTAACTTGCTTATTAAGCCATTTCACAATAACAGAAATAGAATTGCTTGACTGCAAAGATCACACCATATGGTATATCACTCCTCCACTTGACCTCGACTGACCCTATTTCGATTGCACACTAGCCCACACCAAAAGGGCCAACACAGTCACACCCTTACTTCTGAAATAAGCCTAACTTTAAAAACACATCTTTCTTCAGTTTGGGAGGCATTTTACCTCAAAGTGTCACAGCTTGTCCACAAGATTATAGTGAGGAGTAGCAGGAATTATAGCTGCTTTGAAGAAAGTCCCACAGTGCTGTAATTTCTTCATCCCAGCCATGTTCAAACCTAGCCTATCCAAACAAGGTTTAGATTTCCAACACTTTTCATGATATGGGTCTTTTAACAATGGAGATATTTCATACAGATGTCCCTGTTGCTATTTCTAGGTATATATGGGGAGGGGAAAATAATACTAAAAGATAATACTAAAGATAATACTAAAATTGAAATATAATACTAAAATTTAATTACAATTGTATTAATATATAATGGAAGAATATTTCCTGTTCTTAATCAGGCACTGTTCCCCCAGCACAATCAAATAGTGTGTGTGTGTGTGTTTGTGCTGCGCACGCGCACGTGCGTGCGTACACACGTACACGTACCACTGTAACACCCTGACATTTGCTATCTGAAGCAACTATCTCACTTTGCCTGATGGAAGAGCTAGTCCTAAACATGACTCGTGTGCATTAGATTCAAATCTCCATCCAGTTATGAAACTTGATGGACGGCTTTGTGTACCAGATATACTTGAGCATAAGCCATCCTGAATATAAGCCGAGGTACAAGCCAAACCTCGCATAAAGAGTGCCTCGTTTAAAGAGTGCCTCACTTAAAGAGCAGAATTTTCTCTGAATGTTCACTTCGCTTAACAAATAAAACCAACCAAAAACTCGCTTAACAAATAAATCGGGGTTCACAATTCCCCCCCCCCCATTGGTCACTTACAATGGTGTTTTGCTTAAAGAGCAAACTCGCTTAAAGAGCAATCCTGTGGAATGCATTATGCTCTTTAAGTGAGGTACAACTGTACCTAATTTTGACCTGAAAACCTAGGAAAATAGATTGACCTGAGTATAAGCTGAGTGTGGGAAATGCAGCAGCTGGTAGTGAATTTCAATAATCAAAATACCTGAAAATATGGTAAAATTAATTAATCAATTTGGTGCAGTCTTGGGACCCTTGTGGTCATTGACCCGAGTATAAGTCAGGGGCCCTTTTGAGGGCTCATTTTTTGGCTAAAAAACTCTGCTTATACTCGAGTATATATGGTAAGCCTTTTTCGCTTAGCCAGAGCTATATCACAGATGGTAATAAATGGAGTGTGTGTGTCCCCCCCCCCGCCATTGTATACTTTGCGCTCTTGAAAATAATTAGCAAAATGATGTCGTAAGTTTCTCTTGAGGAGGATTGCTTGGCATTTTTTTACTCATATTGTGTTGTCACTTTTTATTGACAGGCATGTCTAGCTGATACATATAGTGCTAATTTCAAGAGGCAGGGTTGACATGACCTTGTTGTGGCCAAAATGTGTTGAGGAATGGCATCCCAGATGCATGAGAACAGACTCATGGAAAGAATCCACTCTCCATTTCAGCAAACCTTTGTTTAGTGTTCTTAGCTGTTTTGCAAGTTGTGTGCTGATTAGCATTGTGGCAGCCTGGTGCTGAGACTCATTCTATAGCAAGGCTGATCCCAAACATTTTCCTGCCTGAAGCAAAGAATAAAATGGCATCTCAACCAGGCAGAAGTTTTGCCATCCATCTGTCTAGCAAGCAAAGGTGGAGCGTATCCACTGGAGTAGAATGAAATGGCAATATAGTTTGTTGCTTGGATCACTTTTGATGTGGTTTGATTCACCCTGTGTTCTGGCGACCAGAATTGTTTTCAGTAATATTGATCCATCTTGTCCCTTTTGCAAGCTCCTTTCTGGAACAGCACTAAGGCTGCGTCTTGTTTGCTGAACACTCCTGATAATCCCATTCTACAGTTCATGCAGTTGGTTAATACACTCTCATGTAGAGCTGTGGGTGGTGTCCTCTATTGCACATGTAGTAGGTTGTGACATTCAAAGAGAGGATAGGGAAAACCCTTCCTCTATTTTTGTCTTCTCTAACTTTAAAAATATATTTCCCGAAGTGAAACCATGCAATTATAGAAACACTGGAGGTGCTCTTCAGAGCTTATATTGTATCTGATGCATCAATGACTCATTGTAGAGAAATATTTAAAAGTGAATTGCTGTCTGGATTCTAATCACAGGAAAGGAAACATCTCCTGTACGAACTCTAGGGCACTAAAGCTAAGAGCCTTTTAAATGAAAACTGGATCATTCCAACTTCTTCTATCTAGACCAGGGTGGCCAAACTACAGCCCACCCGCCGGATCCAGCCCACAGCACCAAATCATCCAACCCGCACCTCCTTCGGAACCATGGGTCTAGCCCAGGGGCGCCCAAACTATGGCCTGGGGGCCAGATCCGGCACCCAACCCCAATTCATCCAGCCCATAACACCCTCATCACTCCTGGAAGCGGAAGTAAAACACACCCATATGGGAGTGATGAGGGCTTCACAGGCGGGATGAAGTGGCGTCGGGGGCTGGATCCAACCCCCAGGCCATAGTGCCCAGCCCACTGAACCACGTGACCGGCCCACCACCCAAAAGGTTTGGGCACCCCTGGTCTAGATAGATGCTAAGTAACATAGATGTTAACAAAGTATAAAATCCAGGAGGATTCTAGAAAGAAAATGATATTTTTTTTTCAATGCTGGGGGAAAATGGAGAGAATCATAGCCAGAGAGTAATGTCAACTGTGTCTTATCTTTTTCTTGATGCTTGATTGTCTGTCTTGGAATCCAGCAGAACAGCATTGGATGCCCCCTCCCATCAGTTATTAGATTTCAAATTTCTTTTTGTTTTCTGTTTTCTGGCAGCAATGCAGTGGTAACTTTGGAAGTTCAGACCCTCACCATGACACTTCCCAAAGCCAGCCAGCTAGGCAGCCAGCCTCAAGAGTCCAAAAATGCAAGCAGCTGGGACAATCCATACCAACAAATGAGGGCTTTTCTAAAGCTTAATGGCTTTAAATTGCTCAAGATAAAACCACCATAAAAATACTTTGCACTGAAACAGGGATAGCTTGCTGTTATATACAGTACAGTAGTGGTATTGCCATTAGTAGGCCTACTTGAATCTTGCAAATTAAAGGCCTTGCTTTCACTGAGGGCCTGTCCAGGCTACCCTTTGTGAACGGACTGGATCATGGGTTTCAAGGTCACTTGAGAATAGAGGAAGAGCTAAATCATATTTAGCCCACTACACCTATTAAAACAGTACAAGTGACCTTAGAGCCACTTCATGATATGAGCAAATGGAAGACTTCCCTTGCTGCTTGGGCAAGGAAAGTGTAAATTTCCCCCACTTATCTGATGGCTGATTCCCTTCCTTTTTCTCTGTAGCACAGACTGAGAAGGACTGCAGAGAAAAAGGAAGATTCCCCCCCCCCAATTAACCAATGCAGTGGAAGAACAATCAAACAGAAATGAAAAAATAATAATTACACTTTCCATGCCCCTCTGCAAAGAAGCAGGAAAAGTGTTTAATTTCAATATCCTGAAGGGAATCACTAACTCCTCCAGCATACCAGATGTATATATTGGAAGCAGTCTTTAACCAGTGTCCACAGGTGCTGGGAACAGCATATATTGGAGCATACTGGAAAAAGTTGAACCCCTTGAGTTCAAAACCCCTTGCATTCACCCCTTGAAGTGACTGGGACTGCTCTGGTTTCCAGTATGTCTGGATGCCAGGGGGAAAGTAGACCAGCTCATCCCAAAAACACTCTGGAGAGTGAATTTAATGCCTGTCTGGACAAGCTCTGAGTCAATGCATTTCATGTCCAACAATATACTGTGGGAAAATTCATATCTCTTCCAACTATTTTAAGGCTTGCAACTTAATTTAGGGGAAAGAAGGAAGTCTAAGGGAGTGACAGAAATAATCATAGTCCTGTTGATTAAAAAAAATCCAGGATTCCACTAAACCTGTGATTTCTGATGCAGGGATTGAATGTGCAATGGTCTGTTTTTGCCAATTAAGCAAAAATGCAGCATGAGGTGTGACATTCAAGAGACATGCCCATATTTCCCCAATATTTGTAGAGCAGCATTCTTCAATACACCTGAGGACAACTGACTAGTTTAGAGGGACGAAAAACATATAGCACTCTCATGTCTATCCCCTTGTCTAGTACCTGCCACCTGAAAGAGCTGCAGAAGTCTGCCTAATGGTAGCATCAGCCTTTGTTCTTGGAGGGGTCTTGCTTTCTAATTGTTTTAATTCCCTTGACCAGACTATCAGGGGATGAGTACCTGCTGGTCACAACTTGCTTTCCATTCTCTTTGGTGCCAGGCTCTTCTTATCCAGATTCGACCAAACATTTTCACAATTGGGTCTTTCCATCTTTTGGGAAGCCTGTCAAGGCGTCTTTTTACTCCTCTAGGATACCGCTTGGTGACTGCTGCTGTCCAACACCCATCTGTCATTTGAGAAACATGTCCAGCCCAGTGCAATTTCTGTTTATGATATTTGACAACAGCTTCGTTAATTCCGCTTTGTTTACTTACCTGGGCGTTGGAGGTGTGTTTGCAAAGGGATACCTTTAGCATTGATCTTTCCATGGCTCTTACGGCTCTTGATAGTTCTTCTTCCTCCGCCTTCGTTAATGACCATATTTCACTCCCACAGAGGACCACAGGTAGTACTGTCGAATTAAAAAGTTTGGTGTGTTGTTTCTTGTTGAGTTTCTCGATTGTTTTAATAGGCAACTTTAAACTTAGCTTCTGATTTGATTTTTTCCTGATCTGAGTTCATTTGAGTTTATTTTAATACTATTTGTATGAAGCTCATAGTCCGGGTGTCACGAAACCAGCCGGCCCCCTCTGCTTTGGACCTCCTAAACCAAAGCCTCCAGAGGGTGAGCTGGCCGGCAATGCAGCTAAGCTCATTCTCTTCTGCAAGGAGGTTTAATAGGTATCGTATTCAGAGGCTTGTGTGTGAATGCATTGCTTCTCTTACCCTTTAGTCCAATGAAGAGACATTGTTCAAGCAAACATAGGTTTATTGATCAGGTTCTTAAAGCATAGGTGGTAGCATAAGACAGTCCAGCAAACAGAGCAATAGTCCTAGGTAATCTAGGTAACCATTTTGGAGAATCAAAAAGGCATAGTCCCCAGGCAAAGATGTTAAACCTACAGACATCCAAAAACAAACTCCCTCTGCAATCCCCAAGATGGGGATTCTGCAGTCAGGTGGGGTACCTTTTAACCAATCAGGGAACAGAGAAAACTTTCTCAAAACATGGGAACATGTAGAGACAGTGTCTCTGTGGTAGCCACAATAAGGCTAACTACAGATAAGGAATGGAAACACTGAACTGAAAACAAGCCGTCTTGTGACACGTAGTCTTGTGAGACAGAGAGGAAAGGATTTTTGAGGCCTAGTTTAAACTACAACCTCAAGCTTTGAGAGCGTTAGAAAAGATGTCATTTCATGACACCGGGTAAATGCTGTGATAGTGAGTTTCCAATGGCGCCCGTGTGGGTAGGGTGGGGGATGAAGTGGAAGTATGAACTGTAAAAAAATAACTAAATAATGCAATCCACCCACCTTCCACCCCAGTTCTTTCTTGCAGTGTACATAAAGTGGGATGTCATAGGAGAGAAAGAAGAAACATCCTGGTGTTCTATATTTAATCTTTTTACATCTTGTTCTGCAGTATGCAGAAACATTGCAGGTTTTTGTGATCATATCTGCACAGTGGCCTCTTGTTCTCAGAATACCATATTTAGGAAGAATATCATCTTAAGAAATCTGTCTCACATAAGCTCCCAACTCTGCTAACCTCATGCCAGCTGCAATAAACAAGTGTGCTTAAAATCCAGTGACACTCAAAGATATTAACAATATGATAGACTGAGGATCAAAGGAGAGCTGTAACTCTATACCTACTTGCCTAGATCAAGCCTCAACGAAAGTAATAGGACTTTTAAAAAAGCATACATATATATTATTGCAAATATCTAGGTTTAAACTCTGATCTCTGAAAGGTATATCAAAAGAGGGAGAGTCTATTTAATAGCAAGAACAATGCATAAGCGTTAAGTGCCAGGTTCTTCTGGCAAACATGGCCTGCCTGCTAAAATTTCTTCCTCTAAATCAGGGATTCCCAACCTGTGGCCCATGGGCCAGATGCAGACCATGGCACCATTTCATGTCCTCCACTACCTCCACCACACCAGGAAGTGCCATGTGGTGGAGGAAGGGCAAAATGGCCATCCAGCATCTGAAGCTGTCTGATGGAACGTGACCCCGGCTCCTGGCTCTAAAAGGTTGAGAACTCCTGCTCTAAATGTTTTTCTCCTCAGGAAAGAGAAAGCATGAAGGCAGCAAATTTAGGAAAGGAAGAAAAGAAACTAATTACAAGCAGACAAACATATGTTTCATTGAGTTCAAAGCATTATCACTATTTCTGGCAGAAAGCACAGAGATCAAAGATATAAAGTAGTAGTGCTAAATGTTACCCTAATTGAATTAAGTTTATTTTTATGTGTGTAATTTTTTTGATTAGGTTACTGCTATGTTTAAATATATACAGTCAGACCTCACATAAAGAGTGTTTCGCTTAAAGAGTAACTTGCTTAAAGAGCAGAATTTTCTCTGAATGTTCGCTTCGCTTAACAAATAAAACTAATCAAAAACTCGCTTAACAAATAAATCAAAGTTCACAATCCCCCCCCCCCCATTGGTCACTTACAATGGTGTTTCGCTTAAAGAGCAGACTCGCTTAAAGAGCAATCCTGTGGAACGCATTATGCTCTTTAAGTGAGGTACAACTGTATACTGTATCATAAAGGCTTTCTTTTAAAATACTGTAAAGAAGAAGTGTGACCACCACTCTCCGTATTTAGTCAAGAGCAACTTACCATCCCAATAGCTAGAATCCTATTAACTATTTATGCTGGCATATAGTGTAAGAGCATAAAACAGGGGTTCTCAAATCTGCAGCCCAAGGCGCCATTTCATGTGGGGGGCCCACCGCTTCCACCACACCCGGAAGTGCCATGTAGTGGAGGAAGGGCAAAATGGCCATCCGGCCCCCGAAACTGTCTGAGGGAGCTTGACTTGGCCCCTGCCTTAAAAAGGCATAAAACAACACAAGTGGTGACTCATTAGTGATTCACTATTGCATTTTATACGGTTGCATTTATGTCAGTGCGAACAACCAGTAGGATTCTGGCTGCTAGCTTCAATGTAACTTCAGTGTACCTTTTTCATTCATAAATTTTTTATTGAATGTCTAGACAATTTCCTTTTCTAGGTAACCCTCCAATGTTTTCTCACTGTGTCTTACATCTTTTCTTCTCTCTCTCTTTTGCATGCACACACAGTGGATGGAAAAAACATAAATATCTTCACAATGATTCTGGCTAGTTGTACTAAGCTCTTTGATCTAGATTCCATCCTTAGAGATTTTCCAGAATGAAAGCTTCTCATGCTAGCTTTTAGAAGGCGCTACACAGCAATTGTAGCTTGAATGAGGAAAGATGATGCTGATGATCCTGCTGTTAGATTCAAAGTCAAAGACTGGTATAAAATTAACAATTCAAAACCAAAACAACAATCTAAGACCTGTTAAGGTAACACCCAAATATATAGACATTTCCTGGTAAAATTGGGTTGTTTTTTGTAAGTTTGGGATATTCAAATTCAATAAATACAAAATTCCAAATATCTAGGGCAGTGTTTCTCAAACTATGTTCTGTGGAACACTGGTGGACTTCAATTCCCAGAAGTCTAAGTCAGTGCATTGGGAGATCAGTACTTTGGGGAATTGACTTAGCCATCTGAAAACTGAAGTCCCAAAACCAAACTGATCTAGGGAGTCCTTCAGATATTGTTCCAAGGGCTTCGATAACTATGGGTACAACAACACTTTTCTTTTTCCTTCACTACCATCACCACCATCATCGTCATCAATTAGATTTATATACTGGCCTTCTGTTTGAACTTCAACTGGCCGGACTCAAGTTTTAATCAACTCCTGCTTACTGACACCCTGCCAGGTGTCTCGGCTTCAATTGACTCGTCCTTCTACCCTGAGAATGGCCCTTTGGAGATTACATCCTCAACCTCCCTCGTCAAGGATATTAAAGAGGCAAGTGACTCTACCAAAGACTTGCTTCTGCTTACCGCAGATACTGTGAAATTTATTTTTAGGGACCTAAAGCTATTAAAAGCTAAAATGGAAGAGCTTTATGATTTGGTGTCCAGCTTGCATCACGATCGGTGCCCAGCTCCGACTGGGAGAGGTTTTAGACCAGGTTTACATCCATCTGCCTCACATGGATCGGATGCCCATACCAGACTCTATTCTTCGGCCTTTCACCACCCAGTTCAGGTGGTGGATGGCTCTTGGCAGTTGATTTGGCAAGCCAGAAGGATATGCTTGACAGTATATAACGCCAGGGGCTTTATACCCTCATGGAGGTCAAAGGCAATTGCCAAAAGGCACCTAAGCACCCTATTTGGTGTCCATGTGGACCATGTTGATCTAGAATATGTGGAGCTTCTGAATAGCACAGCCCAACTCCAAAGGGTTTTGCTGTCCTTTGGTAGTCCAAGAATGCCATCGATGATTTGGGGCTGGAAGCCCTCTTTAGAAGAAATTGGTATTGTACCGGGGCGTGTTTTCTTCACTTCTGTTGTTGCTCCACTGCTGCCCACTAACACTTCTCCAAAAGAAAATCGATGGCAAGCAGTGATGGGATGTCCCCGGTTCCAGATGGTTCCCTGGAACCGGTAGGACTAATTCCGGAGGGTTCTCCAGGAGGGGAGCCCACTTTTGGGGCATCCGGTTCTGGACGCCTCACCGAAAGAAATTTTTTTAAAAAAAAAATCGGAGCTAAAATGGCTCCAATTGACTGCGCATGTGCAGAAACTCAATCTGACGCATTGCGCATGTGTCAGATTGAGTTACTGCGCATGCGCAGTCAATTGGAGCCATTTTAGCTCCAATTTTTTAAAAAAATGTTTAAAGCTTTCAGGACGGCGGCGGCGGCGGCGGCAGCAGCCCTCTGAGAAGGGCACCTCCCCTGCGGCACGTTGAGGGCTGCCTGGGCCGTCCGCTGCCAACAAGCCCCATGCCCTGGGGATGCCCGGCGTGGCGCACCGCTGACGTCTCCTCCTCCGCCGGCCGCCAGCCTGTGGGCTGGGTGCCTGCAACCGCCGTCCGCCGCTGCCGGAGCTGCCGTTGGCTGCATTCCTGTGGCCTCCTCCTTGGGCCGGTCCCTTTTTACCCCGGCGGCGGTGCGGCATGGGGACGGCCCAGGGAGGCTCAGCAGCCGCGGCTGGAGCCACTGCTGCCCGCCGCCCCTGGCCATGGCCGGAGCCAGGCTAAAAAGGTACCGGCCCGAGGAGGAGCCCACAGGGGTGCAGGCAGCTCCGGCGGCGGCAGCTGTGGCTGTGGACGCAGTCGGGGTGCCGGGTCCCAAGAAAGGTAAGCGAGGGGTAATTTATTTGTGTTTTGGGTGGGTGGTTGTTTTTATTTTATTTATTTATTTATTTATTTGTGTCTGGGTGGGTGGGCTGAGAGGGAGGTGTGTGTGTGTGTATGTTTATTTTTATTTTTTATTTATTTTTATTTTTGGCCCCGCCCACAACGTCATGACGTCATGACGTCGGCTTCGGCCATGACGTCATGACGTCATGACATTGGCCACGCCCATGACGTCCGTGATGTCATGGCGTGGTAGTAGAATTTTTGTCATCCCATCACTGATGGCAAGGCCACAACTATCCTGGAAAGGTACCAACCAGCCGGTGTGTACCGGCTCAGCCAGTTGTAGAGCCTATTTCGGCAACAGACTTATTTCGTGCAGGGAGAGGATACATCGGTCAGCTGGGCATCTCGGCCAGACACAAAGGGGGAAATGCCAAGGTTGTTTTGCCTCTCACCTTGCCAGATGTCACTGGAGCTCCCCGCACCTTTCCGGACGGGGAGTGGAAACATCATTCAGCTGGGCGTCGTGGCCAGATACAAAGGGGGCAATGCTGAGGCTGCCCTGCCCCCCCACACCATGCCAGACGCCACTGGAGCTCCCCATCTTGCCGGATACCAATGGAGCTCCCTGCGCCTTTTCGGGCTGGG
This sequence comes from Furcifer pardalis, assembly GCA_030440675.1. Taxonomy (NCBI): domain Eukaryota; kingdom Metazoa; phylum Chordata; class Lepidosauria; order Squamata; family Chamaeleonidae; genus Furcifer; species Furcifer pardalis. Next base: position 65,558,744 of record CP126897.1, on the reverse strand, counting down.
AGCGGAAACATTGCTCAATTGGGCATCTTGACCAGAGATAGAAGGGCAACATCATGCCCCCCCCTTGTCAAACATTGTTGAGGGGGCTTTGCACCAGCCTTAGTGGCAAAACCCTTCTCGGGTAGGTTAGGCTGGAGAGGGAAATGGACATATGGACATATTTGTGGGGCCTCCCAACCAGCATTTAAAATGGTATTAGAGACACCAGGGTCAGAAGGGAGGAGGAGCCGTTTTCCTAGTCCCCAAATATGTGAAGGAGGTAGGGTCGGGACTGGGGAGGGAAACTGGGAAGGTCAGAGAGGGAAGGACAGCAGACCCTGCTGGCCAGGGAATGGAGGCGGCGCTCTGTCGGGGGCTGGTGGTAGGGTTCCTGTGGCCCACATTGGTGTTGTGATGGGCATGGGGAGGTAGGGCGGGTACCGAGGGGTGGGCTGCACTCAGGGAACACGGGACAGATGTTTAATATCTGTCTCTAGCTCCTGAGCAACTGGTCCAGCCCTTAGGCTGCTGCTGCTGAATGCCAGGTCAGTCTGCAACAAGGCCCCCCTGGTTGCCGATTCTATTTTGGGGGAGCGGGCTGACCTGGCATGCATCACCGAAACCTGGCTGAAACCAGAGGATGGCTTACCTCTATCTGAATTATGTCCAGCTGGGTTCAGTATCTGGCACCAGCCTAGCGAGAAGGGGAGGGGTGGTGGCATCACCATTATAGCCAGGGAGTCCCTGGGAGTTATTTATTTATTTATTTATTTTATTTTATTTTATTAAATTTAATACCCCGCCCCAATCGGGAGAACCCGACTCTGGGCGGCTTACAGCCAGAATAAAACAAGAATAAAACCAACACTAAAACATCAAAGTTAAAACAGTCAGAGTTAAAACAACGCAGGGATATATACCAATAATTCCCATATACCAACCCAGGGGACAGTCCTTATATAAGCCACTTGGTATGGGAACCCATGTTCCCGGGTCCCCAAACCTGTCCTGCCAGCCAGGTTTTCAAGCCCTTTCGGAAGGGCAGGAGCTCCGTCTGAAGGCGCAATTCGGTGGGCAGGAGGTTCCAGAGGGCCGGGGCGAACACGGAGAAGGCTCTCCTCCTGGTACAGGCAAGATGCGCCTTTCTCGCCGAAGGAATAACAAGGGAGCCTCTCCGATCCGCCCTAGTGGGCCGGACAGATGTTCTAGGGGTGACGCGGTCTCTTAGGTATCCTGGCCCACTACCATATAGGGCTTTAAAGGTAATAACCAGCACCTTGAATTGCACCCGGAGACAAACTGGCAACCAGTGCAGCTCCCGGAGCAGCGGCGAAGCATGAGCATAATGCCCACACCCCACCACTACCCGGGCCGCCGCATTCTGGACCAGCTGGAGTCTCCGGATGGTCATCAGGGGCAGCCCCATGTAGAGCGCGTTACAATAATCAAGTCTGGAGGTGACCAACGCATGTGTGACCATAAGCAGGGCATCCCGGTCCAGGAGGGGGCGTAACTGGCGAATTACACGAAGTTGTGCAAAAGCCCTCCTGGCCACGGCTGCCACCTGCTCTTCGAACAGTAGCCGTGAGTCCAGGAGGACCCCCAGATTACGCACCGGATCTGATTGGGGCAAAACTGCCCCATCCAGAACCAGAGGTGGAAGCTCCCGCCACTGCTCTGCAAGTCTCGGGTTGTGAGGCTCTGCTTCTGCATTTGGGCCCTAAGGGTCAGCAGGGAATCTTGCTCTTGTACCTGCCTCCCTGCAGAGTAGCAGATTCTCTACCTGAGCTCCTTGAGGCCGTTTCCATGGTGGCATTGGAGCTCCCTGGACTTATGGTCCTGGGAGACTTCAATTTGCCTTCATTCGGGGCTGGCTCTGGGGTAGCACAGGAGTTCATGGTTTCCATGGCAGCTATGGGCCTGACTCAGGTAATTCAGGATCCAACCAGGAGTAGTGGCCACACTCCGGATCTTATTTTCTTGTCGGAGTGGTGGCAGAGTGATCTGAAATTGCAGAAATTAGTCATTACACCTGTGCCATGGTAAGATCACTATCTGATGACTCTGGACTTTCTGGGGGCGGAGATTCACCACAGGGAGGTTGGGCCCATTAGATTGGTCCGCCCCCGGCGACTGATGGATCCATATGGATTCCAAAGGGAACTGGGGGATGTTCCTCTGGATCAGCGACACGATTCACCTGAGGCGCTTATCAACCTTTGGAACAGGAGGGTGACGGCAGCCTTGGATGTGATCGCGCCACTACAGCCTCTCCGTACCCCTAGCCAACAAGCCTCCCCATGGTTTACAGAAGAATTGAGGGAGCTCAAATGGGTAAAGAGACACCGAGAGCGCCGCTGGGTGAAGACCCAGAGTGAGTCTGATCGAACACGGGTTAGAGCTGCTATTAAAGCCTACCTTGTGGCGATAGAGGTGGTGAAACATCAATATTTCACCACCCTTATTGCCTCTGCAGATAATCGCCCAGCGACCTTGTTTCGGGTGATCAGATCCCTCCTTGGTAGAGGGGGGTCGGGCCCCAGTTGGCAGGGATCTGCTGAGGCTTTTGCTGATTATCTGACAGAGAAAATCACTCAAATTCGCTCGAAGTTTAATCCTGGCATGGATAATGTAGAGCTGGGGTTGCCTAGAGCGCAGTCTGGCCAGGTTATCTGGGATCGGTTTGATCCAGTTGTCCCTGAGGAAGTGAACAGGCTCCTTGGATTTGTTTGTGCCACTGCCTGTCCAATAGATCCATGCCCCACATGGTTGGTTAAAACTTCCAGGGCGGTGACAGGCGGTTGGGTCAAAGCTATTATAAATTCGTCATTACGGGATGGGGTCTTTCCAGCAAATTTAAAACATGCTCTGGTGCGCCTGCTCCTGAAAAAACCATCGCTTGACCCTGCAGTGCTTACCAACTACCGGCCTGTGTCCAACCTGCATTTTTTGGGCAAGGTTTTGGAAAAGGCAGTGGCGCGACAATTGCAGGGTGTACTGGATGAAGCGGATTATCTAGACTCTTTCCAGTCAGGATTCAGGCCCGGATATGGCACTGAAACTGCATTGGTCGTGCTAGTGGGTGATCTCTGGCGAGAGCGGGATGACGGTCATCCATCTGTCCTGGCTCTTCTTGACTTCTCAGAGGCATTCGATACCATCGACCATGGTATCCTTCTGGAAAGGCTCCAAGGATTGGGGATCCAGGGCACTGTGTTGTCCTGGTTTTCCTCATTTCTGAGGGGCCAGACCCAGTCGGTGTGGTTGGAGGGCGAGGTGTCCAGTCCAAGGCCCCTTTGTTATGGGGTACCTCAGGGCTCGGTACTTTCACCTCTCGTATTTAACATCTACATGAAACCACTGGGTGAGATCATCCGGTCCCATGGGGTGAGGTACCATCAATATGCAGATGATACTCAGTTATATATCTCGGCCTGTGGGGACCATAGTGATGCAGTGGAAATCCTTTCCGGGTGCCTGGAGGCTGGGAGGGTCTGGATGGGGGACAACGGGCTTCAGCTGAATCCCGGCAAGACTGAGTGGCTGTGGGTCGGGGGTCCTGCGTCATCTCAGGAGTTACCATCTTTGGTTCTGGATGGGGCGATTTTGCCCCAAACAGACCCGGTGCGTAATCTGGGGGTCCTCCTGGACTCACGACTACTGCTCGAAGAGCAGGTGGCAGTTGTGGCTAGGAGGACTTTTGCACAACTTCGTGTGATCCGCCAGTTACGCTCACTCCTAGATTGGGACTCCTTGCTCCTGATCACACACGCTCTGGTCACCTCCAGACTTGATTACTGTAATGTGCTCTACATGGGGCTGCCCTTGACGACCATTCGGAGGCTACAACTGATCCAGAATGCGGCTGCCCGGGTTGTGATGGGGTGTGGGCGGTATGCACATGCCTCGCCTCTGCTTTGGGAGCTGCACTGGTTGCCGGTCTGCCTCCAGGTGCAATTCAAGGTGCTGGTTATTACCTTTAAAGCCCTACATGGTAGTGGGCCAGGATACTTAAGAGACCGCCTCACCCCAAGAACATCTGCCCGTCCCACCAGAGCGGACCAGAGAGGCTCCCTAGTTGTTCCATCGGCCAGGGAGGCACATCTCTCTGGCACCAAAAGGAGGGCCTTCTCTGTGTCTGCTCCGGCCCTATGGAACCTCCTGCCTACGGAACTACGTCTCCAGACAGAGTTGCTACCCTTTAGGAAGAATCTAAAAACATGGCTGGCAGGACACGGAAGGTATAATGACCCCAGCACATTGGTTGATCTGAGCCCCTCTCTTTTTCTACTTTTAAATTAGTAATTGTAGCATCTGGTGTGTTTTTAATCTGTTTTTAATCTTTCTCAGGTTTTAATTTTTAATTTTTAAAAGTTTTAAGGTTTTTAGATGGAAGCTCCCATTTCCTAATCCTTGGCCTTATCTGCCCAGGGAGGGAAAAGACTAATGTCTTCTGGCCGGAAGGAGGAATGGATTTTAGATATTTGCGTTGTGTGTGTGTTATTGTTGTTTTGTTTTTGTGTTTTTTTTCCTGATTGTAAATCGCACTGAGTCGCCACAGCGAGTGGGCGGTGATATAAATCTAAATAAATAAATAAATAAATAAACTCTCACAGTCTCTTGACGATGGTTTGCTGGCTGGAACTTCTTTTAATTTGAAACCTCACTTTAGGAAGAGGTTGTCATGAAAAAGCTCGGTTCTGAGCTGCTCTTTTTCATGAGATTTTGTCTGCCAAATTTTCTGGTGCTTCAGCTCATCCAAGATGGAGATTTCAATGTGTGGTTTATTTCACTATAAATAGCCTGCTATGGTGGCTGGACTTCGCCGACCCCCCGGACTTACTAGCGGCTGGGGCAAAGAGGCCGCTGTGGGGACAGGTGCCATCACCCATGGGCTGGCGAATTTGTCCTTCTTTACTGTATTTTGAAATGCCTTCTAAGCTTCTGATGAACTTTGTTCTGTACCTTGCTTTGATTTCAATGTACAGTAATACCCCGGGTAACGTTATGACTTGGTTCCACAAGTCATGACATTATCTGATTTTTAGTGCTGTCCAATGCATGCATCGAACAACGCTAAAAAAAAAAAAGCCCTGACTTCAGGGACAAACCGCTTTAAAGGCAGGCAGGGAAAGAACTTTTCCTCCCTGCCTTTAAAGCCACCCCCACCCGCAGCGGTTAAATTTAAACTACAGGAAGAGAGAGGGTTGTGTTTTTTTCTTCCCCTCCCTGTATTTAAAACACAAGCCTCTCTCTTCCTGTAGTTTAAATACAGGGAGAGAGAGGCTTGTGTTTTAAATACAGGGAGGGGAAGAAAAAAACACAACCCTCTCTCTTCCTGTAGTTTAAATACAGGGAGGAAAAAAGAACTGCTTCTGTCTTTCTCTCCCTCCCTTTCCTTCCCTGTATTTAAACTACAGGGAGGGGGAAAGAGAGAGATGTGATTGGTTCTCTAGAGAACCAATCACGTATCTCTCTTTCCCCCTTCCCTGTAGTTTAAATACAGGGAGGGAAAGAGACAAGGAGGCTTTGCGACTGCAGTAGGGTCAGGAAAAGGCGGGTGCTTTTCCCCACCCTACTGCAGTGGCAGAGACCGCTGCGGGTGGGGGATGGATTGGGTAGTTCTACCCAAACCACCCCACACCCGCAGGCCATTGCATTGGATAACGCTAAGAATCATTATCCGATTCTAGCGTTATCCGATGCAATCGTTATCTGGGGTATTACTGTACTTTTAAAATACCTGAAGACTGGAGTGTTTACTTGGCTCAAATTACCTGAATTTACACTAATTTCATGAGCACCCTTTGTTCACTATCAAGATTTAGGTCAGGAGTGACAGGGCACACTTTTAGGAATAGCCTGAACTGCTGGGCCAGAGAAGCAGGATCAGGCATGATCCCATCCCAGACGATGCCGGAGTGCTACTAGGGAGTAAGAGGATCATTACAGAGGTTTCAAGCAATCACATTGAAGAAGCAGGATAGGTTTGTGGCAGATAGCAGTCAACACAAGGAGCAGCCAATTAAGTAGTTTAGTTAAACTAGAAATAGAAGGCAAAGCCTCAGTGCTTTAAGAAGCTGTCAAGTAAAAAAGGTTTGTTTAATTGATTCTTTTTTAATTGATTTTTTAAAGTAATTTCGAACCTCAAGGTTTTAATTTATGAATTTTCTGTAAGCCGCCTAGAGTCAGGTTCGCCTGATTAGGGCGGGATAATAAATCTAAATAAATAAATAAATAAATTAATTAATTAATCTGTCACAAATTGTGAGGAGTCTGTAGCATAGACTTCATAGCACTGAGTCTCCTGTACATAGCTGAAAGCTGTTCTGAGGCTAAAACTCTTGAGTTTTTCCATGCACAGTGCTCCCCTTCACACTGTAAATTAGAAGGCACAGTGCATCTTCTGAAATTATGAGGATTCAACCCACTAGTTTCAAGTTTTGACTCTAAAATGCAAAGTATATCCTTGGAGAACCCGCTCTTCTTTCAATGCGACTCTGGTTTTTAATCCAATGTAGGTAGGAAAAATAAAAATAATTGTAGCTGATTAAAGAGGAATACATTCAAACCTTGCATAAAGAGCGCCTCGCTTAAAGAGTAACTCGCTTAAAGAGCAGAATTTTCTCGGAATGTTTGCTTCACTTAAAAAATAAAACCAACCAAAAACTCACTTAACAAATAAATCAGGGTTCACAATCCCCTCCCCCCATCAGAAGTCACAATTGGTCACTTACAATAGTGTTTCGCTTACAGAGCAATCCTGTGGAACACATTATGCTCTTTAAGCGAGGTACAACTGTAGATTTATTTTAGTGTTGGTTTCACGTATTCAAGTCTACTTCTTCAGACATCAAAATTAACCTAGTGTGCAGTTCAACAGCAGAATTTCAATTAATTGCAGAATAGTTATTATTTTCCTATTTGGAGGCTTGATTGTCCTTTTGGATCATATCTGTGATTCTTGGAACTGTAGCCCAAAAGAGGAACTTTCCTAAACTTTGTTAAAACTGTATCCCTTTGGACTGCATCTTATTGTTTATTTACCATCATGATAAAAATAGCAAGTACATACCATTAAAAAAAAAAACCTCACTTGCAGTACTGGATCAATCATAATAAAATTGACTGTTATGTACCTCAGGAAAAGCTTGAAAACAGAATCAATGTACAGTATATGCAATTTCAGCCTTATCTTTGATCTGAATTCCTTCTTGATTCATTTAAATGCTATAATGAGTCCCTATTTTAAATCATTGCAAAAGAAGAAATGTGAGATTCCTACTGAAATGTATCTTGAGGGAGGAGAAATCAATGCCAAGATTCTCAAGGCCCATTGAAATCTAATTAGCTTTCCCACCCAGGTTCTTAAAATATCACAGATCAAGGAAGCATTTAACCACCATTCTTCGTCTTTAAAACAAGAGTCAGAACTGAGGAACTTTATTTCTTGTAAAGGGTTGTACTAACCCATATGGGGATGGCAAAACCAGCTACTCTGACTTTGGATGTAGAAATTCTAAATAATTGTGTTGCAGTCTGCAAGACTTATCCACTAATAAGTTCTTCTTCCTGTTCCACCTTTGTCACATATTTCACAATGAAAGATTACTACAGTTGTACCTCGATTAAAGAGCATAATGCGTTCCACAGGATTGCTCTTTAAGCAAGTTTGCTCTTTAAGTGAAACATTATTGTAAGTGACCAATTGTGACTTCTGGCAGTGGGGATTGCGAACCCCGATTTGTTAAGTGAGTTTTTGGTTGGTTTTATTTGTTAAGCGAAGCAAACATTCAGAGAAAATTTTGCTCTTTAAGCAAGTTACGCTTTAAGCGAGTCGCTCTTTATGCGAGGTTTGATCGTATAGCAATAGCAATCCTGTTTATATACCGCCTTCTGGTGCTTAGTACACGTTCTGGTCGGTTCACAGGTAAATTATCATTTTGCCCCCAACATGTTGGGTACTCATTTTACCAACCTCCAAAGGGTGGGAGGTGAGTCTTCCTTGAGCCTGGAGTCAAGATCAAACTCAGAACGTTTTGGCTACAGTACAGCAGTTTAACCAGTGTGCCGTCAGGGCTCCACTCAGTACTTCTCATTACTTGGCTGAAGCATTCTAGTTTCCAGCATTGTAAATGTTTTTGTCATCTTATAGGTTTCTCCCACAAGCTTCCTCAGTACTTCCCTAACAACCTGTGATAAATCCACATGTGTATAGTTGCTTTTATTAAAATTCTCAGTAGTCTGCCATATAGCAATACTGAGAATACACAATATTCTACAATCATAATAATGACCATAGGGTTTTAATTCGTGCATTTTGGGCTGTGGGTGATGCTGCCTACTGTGAGAACTCTTAGATCTTCTATGCCAGGGGTTCCCAACCTTTTCAAGCCAGGGGCCGGGTCACACTCTCTCAGTTAGCATAGAGGGCCAATTTTGCCCTGTCTGCACGATAGGTGTGTCAATTTTGTCCCAAAAGCTTCAAAGAGGTGGCCATTTTGTTTCTCAAATGCCCTTGGAGGGATGGGGGCACATGACATGGTACACTGGGCCAGAACTGGCCCATGGGCCTTAGGTTGGGAACCCCTACTCTATGCAGCTGGCTAAACTTTGAAGTGACCTTTTTGGCCACTTGTTCAGGGAAATGGTGCCCAGACATGTTATAGAGATTTCCAAAGACATATCTGGAGGACAAAATGGAAGCACTTGTGTTAATGTGTGACAGCAAATGAACACTTTAGACTTATCTCCTGAACCTCAAGCCACACTATTTAGACCACACCAGTTCATACCAAGAGGGCAATTATGGTTGCTCCCTATTTAGCTTAAGGAAAATTAGTGTGTCAGATTAGACGCTTTATTACAGCATAGTTGCATTCTTTTGATTTAATTGCAAGAACACTAGCTAAGAAAAAAAAACCTTTCCAAACTAGTGGTGGTAGCAACCACTCTTGTATCATCTCTGGTAACCTTGCTAGTACCTACCAATTGTTAATTTGCTTGTTGCAGAAGCCCTTGCCTTTGAGAAGAAAGCAAAAAGCATCAATCAGTGAATAGCAAGTCATGCATTGACATTGCCATGTCACAGAATCTGGTAGACACATACACATCTTCCACTAAAGGTAAAGGTCTCCCTTGCTCAGAAGCCGGTCATGCTCAGTTCTAGGGTACAATGCTCATCTTCGTTTACAGCCAAAGAGCCAGTGATATCTGTGTCTGCATACATTTCCATGGTCATGTGGCAAGGCATGACTAGACGCTGGAGTACACAGAATGCTGTTACCGTTCCCACCAAAGTGGTACCTATTTATCTAGATGTAATCTCTTGGTTTTGAACTGCTAGGTTGGCAGGAGGTAGGAAAGACAAAGTGAGCTCACGCCGTTGTGCAGCCAGTGGTGGGCATCAGCAGGTTCGCACCGGTTCATCAGAACCGGTACCAGAAATTCTGCTGGCCCCACCCATCCAAGTTTTGAAATAAAGTAGTCCTAATTTGGGTGCAACGCAGGGCTTTCCTCCTGGCCACACTCACCATATCACACCCACAGTGTGGTAGTAAATTATTTTGGAGCCCACCACTGTGAGCAGCACTCATGTCTCAAACAGCTGACCTGATGACCTTAACCACTAAGCCGCCATGTCCCCCAAATCCCCCACATATGAGGACAAAAGTGAATACTATACTCCAAGTACAGATTACAATTGTGCAGCAAGCAGTAATGACTGCATGGTGCTACGAACCCCTAAGGATATTCTAGGGTTAACAAACAGGGTTTACATTTACAGGAAGTCAGAGTTCTTTGATTTTATGGCTTGCCTAGTCAGCCAATTTCATAAGTGAAACCTAATCACATAAAGTAATGGTTCCCTGGAACTACCAGAAGCTCTACAAACAGCTACAGAAGCCAAACAGTCTTTTTAGAAATGTCTTTATTACTGATCTTGGGAAAAGATAAACAGTAGATTAATTAAAAGGGCAGATAAACAAGCTTTACCATTTACGGAAAAACTTTAAAGATCAAAACCGTCATCTGAATCTACCTTAAGGACATCTTTAGATACTGTATGTCCTTCAGCTAAATAAACCACTAGTGCTACATTATAGTCTTTGTAACAGTTGTAACACTATTACTGTATATACTCGAGTATAAGCTGACCTGAATATAAGCCAGGAAACCGAATTTTGACCTGAAAATCCAGGAAAATAGATTGACCCGAGTATAAGCCGAGGGTGGGAAATGCAGCAACTGCTAGTGAGTTTCAATAATCAAAATAAGTGAAAATATGGTAAAATTAATTAAATTGTTGGCACATCTCAATCTCGCATAGTCTTTGGGTCCTCGTGGTCATTGACCCGAGTATAAGCCAAGTCCCCTTTTGGGGATCATTTTTGGGGCTAAAAAACTCAGTTTATACTTGAGTATCTACGGTAATCTTAAATACTAATTTTACTACTACTTAACTCTGAGAAGAAATGCTCCTTTTGAAATATTTTTAAAGTACCCTCATTTTAACTTCTGTTTCTTGAAATATATTAACTTCTGTTATTTTTGTTGTATTTTGCTGGTTTTGGACCGTAATAAAGATTGATTGATTGATTAAAAATACTGTACTGTATATTTTTAATTAAAGAGATTGGAATAGATGGCATTTAGAGGACACTCTTTGAGGTGGTGGGGAGTAAAAATCACCAAACCATGATCCCCCTCTTCTTGATCGTAAGACAGACCTACCACATTATAGATTACAGTTATGTTCTCTAATTCAGTACTCTCCAGAGATGTGTTCAGTGTCACGTGGAATTCACCCATCTGGGGCTGAAGCCAAATTTGCTGCCCCCTGGTGGATGCTCGTGCCCACTCCCGCTAGGATTTCTGGGCTTGTAGTCCAAGAACACACATAGCCCAAAAAGCGCCGCCCGGGGCTGCCCACCCCCCTAGCCCTCCCTAGCAACGCCACTGGTTCAGTTACAGCTACATGATTCCCATCAAGTTCAGCTGTATTGTTTAATGGCTCTTCATTTACATTTCTTATATTTCTTAGGTTTCATTTTTCTTCCAACAAACATTTTGGGAGATCCAGCTGAAAGGAAAGGTAACTGTTGTTCTCAAGAAAATAATTCTGGAGGTACACGTGAGCTTGAACCAAAGCCATATGAAAACACAGGAAATTAAACATATTTTTCTCCTTTCAGCAAGATTATAACTTACATTTTGTGTATTTTGCCTTGTTAATGCCTCCGGGCTCTTGCTTACCTCTGAAATGCATCAGTGCCCTAATTTCGATTATGTTTTACACATTTGTTTAAATATAATGCAGATCCCTAGTTGGGAACATTGGTTGTAGCCAGCAGAAGAGCCAAAAAATGAGTGGAGAAGGGTAGGCTTTCAAGTTCAGACAAAGTGAGGACAGTCCTTATAATTTCCAAACATTTCCAGGTTTGGAGGAATTTGCGTTAAGCAAGATTGAAGCTCTTATAAAGCTGCAAAACTAGTTGACAGTTCTTAGCCAGCAAAGCAGTTCAGATCCCTCTGCTGGCTCATTTTGAGAGCAGCAAAGAATAGGAAGATGTCTGCTGGCATTAAGAGATCTCTGCCTGTTCCAGACTCTTTAGGTCAAGGGTTCCCAACCTTTTCAAGCCAGGGGCCGGGTCATGCTCTCTGTCAGCTTTGAGGGCTGGACAATCTTTTTGCCCTGCATGGCCATTTTGTCCCAACAGCTTCAAAGGGGTAGCCATTTTGTTTTTCAAATGCCCTTGGAGGGGTGAGGTGCCACATTAAGTGGCATCATGGGACAGATCTAGTCCGCAGCCTTAGGTTGGGAACCTCTGCTCTATACAGCTGGCTAAACTTTGAAGTGACCGTTTTGGCCACTTGTTCAGGGAAATGGTGCCCAGACATGTTATGGAGATTTCCAAAGACATATCTGGAGGACAAAATGGAAGCACTTGTGTTAATGTGTGACAGCAAATGAACACTTTAGACTTATCTCCTGAACCTCAAGCCACACTATTTAGACCGCACCAGTTCATACCAAGAGGGCAATTATGGTTGCTCCCTATTTAGCTTAAGGGAAATTAGTGTCTCAGATTAGACTCTTTATTACAGCATAGTTGCATTCTTTTGATTTAACTGCAGGAACTCTAGCTATGAAAAAAAAACACCCTTCCAAACTAGTGGTGGTGGCAACCACTCCTGTACCTCCTCTGATAACCTTGCCAGTATCTACCAGTTGTTAATTGCTGATGCTCTTGCTTTTGATACGAAAGGAAAGTGGATCAATCAATGCATGGCAAGTCCTGAATTGAGGGCTGGATAGTCATTTTGCTCTGCCTGCAAGATGGGAGTGGCCATTTTGTTCCAACAGCTTTAAAGGGGTAGCCATTTTGTTTTTCAAATGCTCTTGGAGGGCTGGGGGCCACATGAAATATCACCAGAGGCTGGATCTGGCCCGCAGGCCTTAGGTTGGGAATCCCTGCTTTAGGTTAAAAATTACACTAGAACAGGGAGTAAAGAATAGGTAACTACTGGCTGTCAGCTTTCTTGGATAGACAAGATTGCACAATAGATCTGTTTTTGGTGAATATTTCACTGATGTTTTCTTTTAACAGGACCCAAACCTAATAAATGGAAAATACAATAATACCCCGGATAACAATTGCACCGGATAACGCTAAAACCACATACCGACAAATTTGTGGGGAAGATTTGCACTGGAGAACGTTCTTTTTAGCTTTATCGTCCTTTTTCCTCCCTGTATTTAAACTACAGGGAGAGAGAGGCTCCCCCCCTTCCTGTATTCAAACCTCTCTCTCCCTGTAGTTTAAATACAGGGAGGAAAAAAGAAATAATTTTCTTTCCCATCCTGTATTGAAACTACAGGGAGGGGGAAAGAGAGGGAGGTGATTGGTTCTCTAGAGAACCAATCACATCTCTCTATTTCCCCTTTCCCTATAGTTTAAATACAGGGAGGGAAGAATGGTAAATATAGGGAGGGAAGACTGCAGTAGCGTCGGGGGAAAGGTGCTTTCCCCGATCCTACTGCAGTCACAGCGGTGGGGGTGGATTTAAAGGCAGGGAGGTCTCTTTCTTTCCCTGCCTGCCTTTAAAGCAGTTTGTCCCTGAAGTCAGGGGTTTTTTTAGCACTTTTTTTTAGCGTTGTTCGATGCATGCATGTGGAACCAAGTCATAACGTTATCTGGGGTATTACTGTATACAGAATTCTACCTCTACTGGATTAGTTGGAGAGCTGGATGTTCAAAACAGTCAGAATGAAAGTTTCCTATATTTTGCATATGGAAGTAACTTGTTGCGGGAGAGGATAATGTTAAAAAACCCATCCGTTGTTTTTCTCACTCTAGCACATATTCTGGTTAGTACTGCATTTGATTCTTTAAAATAAGTATGCCATAGAAACTTGTTAGTACTTAAGTTGTTACAACTACATTTGGAAGTTGATGTTGCTGTGGGGTATTTTTAACAGTGGAAGTAATTGGCAAGATATAGCTTTTAATCTCTTATACCTGAAAGCCAAGTATTCTTGCAGATAAGTTTTCAAATTTTGACATTTAAAAAATGCATGCAAGTTGTATCATAATTAAAGTAAAACATTTTCTTGCCTTAACTCATGGTTTCTTTTTGAAATCAGTTTGTGAGATTTTTAAATTAGGTATAAATTTAAAAATCCCTTTCTCCTATTTTGCAAATTTAAAAAAAATATTTGTTCCAGCTAATTAACAATAAAATAACAACAGCAATAAATGTGTGCCACCAAGCTAATTCTATTTTATGGCAACCCTTTCTAGGGTATTGTAGGTAGAGAATATTCACTAGTGGTTGACCACCTCCTCCTTCTGGTGGGCCTCTGGAACTGCAGCTTGCCAATGACTATACAGAGCTGGCTATTTTCCCTGGAGACACAGTGTGGAATCAAACCCCCAATCTCTTGCTCCACAGCCAGATACATAAACCGCTGAGCTATCCAGGGGCTAGAAACACATACAGTACATGAAGACTGGCTTGTTTTAATTCCTGTTTTAATCTACAGGATTATAAACTTGCCTTTGGCTCTTACCAAGGCAAACCAAGTTCCACATGGCATGGAAGTACGGCTACTATTATTCATTCTCCTGGTGATGAAGTATGGGAGATAGTATGGAAAATGAACACTACTGATTTGTGTTCTTTGGATAGGTAAGTAACCTGAAGTTCTTAGCTAGTAATCTAGGAAGCAAAAAGGACAAAAGCAATATCCTTTTAAATATGTGGCTTGAATAGCAATTTCCAGGTGTGAAAAAAATGGGCTCTGTCCACTCAAGTTCATGCTAAGTCATAAAGATGCCAGAGTGGAAGTGTCATATTGTTGCAATTTAGACCTGCTGCCAACTGTAACATCATTTCCATTGTGTATGTAGTAGAGCTATGCAACAGGATTTTAGCCACTAACTAATGAACAGGGGCTTCCCTAGCTTGCAGTTAGACATTGTGTGTTGGTGATGGGAGGGGGGGAGTGAGTGTGTGTGTGTGAATTGACAGTGAGTCATTCATTATGGGTGGATGGATGAATGGGCATGTTGGGCAGAACCACAAGCAACATGAAAGGAAGTGAAAGGTCTTTAGAAGTGTCTGTTCCTCTTTCTTGGTGGTGCCAGTAAAGTCTACTGTCTTGTGATCAAATCTGTTATGGGTCTCCCCCCTCCCCTTTCTCTGCAACTGTGACTGTGAGAGGTATACTGTACTTTTAGACCAGGCATGCCCAAACTACGGCTCATGAGCCACATCTGGCCCACAACGCTATTTTATCAAGCCCCCCGGAGCCCTCCCTGCTCTCAGAAGTGGATAGGGGACGCTTTTGGTGAGTTCTAGAGGGGATTTTGGAATAATCCGCCTTGGAGGGAACACTGGAGAGGTCCCAAAGCAAGGTGAGGAAGGGTATGGTTTCATTACACACACACACACACACACACACACACACACACACACACACACACACACACACACACACACACACCAAGCTGTCTGAGGGAGCATGTGCCCCCCCCCCCGTGGAGAACACTCCTGTCATAGGAAGTCTCTCTCTCTCTCTCACACACACACATACACACAGAATAGAGGTGGTACTGAAGTTGTGCATTGTCACAAGCCTTTCCCCTGTAATTTGGCCTACAGTTTTGGGTGGGTGGGAAGGTTTTTTTTTTGGGGGGGGGGGCTCTGAGGTCTGAGAAGCTGCAGCTTTGTGTGTGTTCCCCCCCCCAATTTTTTTTTTTGAAGAGGAAGCCCTGGGGGGGGGGCTCATTAGCATCATCCCTCCATTTTGTCCTCTCCCCCCCCCCCCACTCAAAGTCCCTCTCGTAGGAGGAAAAGGTCTAATGAGAGGAACTGGGGCAGGAGAGGGAGTGGAGAATGAGAGAAGAAAGCGCCCCAGAGAGAGAGGAAGGGTCGGGAAGCGGTGGCGGGTGGGAGTTTAAATGGTGGTGGGGTGGTCAGCCTAATTAGCATCTCAGCTATTATGACACCTCGTTAATGAAGGGGCGGAGAGGGGTATGTGGGACTGTTTCCATGAGTTTTCCCTGTTGAACTTCGGCCTGCCACACTGAGGTCAACCTGGCGGGGAGGAGACCTCCCCCCTAGCTCCCTGAGGGCGGAAACTGACGACTCTCCCCTCAGAAGGAGGCCAGAGGCCGCTGAAGCCACGCCCCCTCTCCCAACCGCCCCCCTCAAGCTGCGCATGCGCCTCTCCCTCCGACTGGAAGCGCCCTCCTCCGCCCTTCTCTCGAAGCGCCTCGTGGTGAGCGACTACTCAGGTGCCGCCAAAGGTGTGTGTGTGTGTGGGGGGGGAAGGGTCTGTTAGAGGGAGGGAGAGGTACGTGGGGCGGCGGGAACGGTGAGGGTGAGTCTGTTGGGGGAGGGGCTGCTCACGACGTCCGCCTTGCAAGGCAGGCCTTTTTCCTGTGTCTCCTCTTGGGCGGAAGCCCCCCCCCCAGTGCTACATCTACATAAGACAACCCCCACAATTAATTTATTCGGACACCCTCTTATCAAAACCAGCATGTAGTTAATGAAGCTGGTGTAATATATTTATTTGTTGTATGATGACTATCTACATGAATGTTGATAGAAAAAGCAAGCAAAAACCGAGTTCACAGCTTGTGTAACGAGCATCTGTGTCTGTGTCTGTCTGTATCTCCATCCTGCGGGGCTGCAGTAGCTCCAGTGGCTAAAACGCTTGAACTTGCTGACTGGAAGGTCGGCAATTCGAGACCCGGGCACTGCAGGACAGAGTGTGCTCCCATCTCTGAGTCAGCTGCTGCCAACCTAGCTGTTTGAAAGCAAGGCAGGGCAAGTTTTGTTGTTCAGTCGCACAGTCGATTCCGACCCTTTCTGACCCCATGGACCATTGTCCGCCAGGCACTTCTCTCCTCCACCATCCCTCTTAACTCGCTCAGCTTTGTGCCCATTGTGTCTACAATACCATCTAGCCGCCTCATTTTTGGCTGCCCCCTTCTTCTTTTGCCCTCCACCCTTCCCAGCATCAAGGCTTTCTCAAGCGAATCCTCTCTTCTCATTTGATGTCCAAAGTACTTTAGCTTCATCTTTACTATTTGACCTTCCAAGGAGCAGTCAGGGTTAATTTCTTCTAAGATTGACCTACCTGTAATTGTTCTCCTTGCTGTCCGGGGGACTCTCAAAACTCTCCTCCAATACCACATTTCAAAGGCATCTATTCTTCTGCGCTTAGGTTTCTTTATGGTCCAGCTCTCACAACAATACATTGCCACCAGAAATACCATTGCTTTGACTATACGAATTTTTGTTTGCAATGTAATGTCTCTACTTTTCACTATGTTCCCCAGGTTTCTCATCGCTTCCCTCTCAAGAATCAGTCGCCTTTTTATTTCATGGCTGCAATCTCTGTCTGCAGTGAGCTTTGATCCAAAGAAAGTAAAATCTAACTGCTTCTACTTCTTCCCCATCTATTTTCCAGGGACTGATAGGACCTGTTGCGATTATCTTGGTTTTCTTTATATTGAGTCTCAAGCCAGTAAGTAGATTTTATTTATTTATTTATTTAATCATATTTGTATGCCGTCCTACTCAGAACAAATCAGGGCAGCTAACAATGTTGGAAAATAACAGTCCAGTGCATGGGGGGAACTTCCTTCCTTTTAAGGTTTTGAAGGAAGGCCTGTTTAAAGGCGGGGCTTGTTTTGGGAGTCTCCCCTCCTTGCTTCTATTTGGGAGGAGGGGGATTGTTTTTAAGGGAGGGGGGTTAAGATCCCGCCATGGAGATAGGGGACCCCCCCACACACACACACACAATGCCCCCCATCTGTGCAAGGCAAACGGTGCCCAGTGTGAGGTGACTGTTGCACAAGTCAGTGGGTGTGAAAAGGGAAGGAGGGGGGAAAGAAAGTGACTTGGCTCCTATTTTCCCCCTCCCTCCCCAGATGGTGTCCTCTTCCAGGCAAAGGTCAGGAAATCCCCCCCCCCCCTTTCCATTCAAACTCTGGCCAGAGCTCATAAAGGTCACCAGAGGGATTATTCCACATCCTGGACTGGGGTGTCTCTGGATCCTACCAATCTCCCTCCTCCTTTATAACTAAAGGAGGCTTTTAGCTCAAAGGCTGAGAGATGCAGCCCCCCCCTTCTTATTCTTTTCCTTCCTCTCTTGTTTTGGTCTCTGCATTAGAGAAACACATGGAAATTAAACCCTACAAAATGCAAAGATGTGAAAGGAATGTAATGTAAGTGGTTGTTTTTCTTTCCCTCCATCCAAGAAGCCTCCAGAATAATCTTTTTTCCTTCCTTTTTCTCTCGAAGGGAAGGAGTGGAACTGAACTGATTTCTTCTCACTTTCTTGGGATCCAAAGAAGAAACGGAGACGTCTGATATCCCTCCAGCATTTGGGAAGGTCAGTGTGGCAGGTTTCCCTTTCCATCTACTCTCCCACCATGCTTAGAATATTACTCCCTGGGCAAGTCACCAGGCCATTCATTAGAGCACACTAACCTCAGATGGTGCCTCTTGTGGTACATGTTCTAGAGAAGGTTGGCCCAGTTCCACCAAGAGCAGTCGGGGTGTCTACCACCAGGCCCTTTTCTCTGTCTGTTGAGGGACACAGAAACAGCAATTACACCAGAGATCCTCAACCTGTGTCCCAGGGGCCAGATTTGGCCTGCGATGTCATTTCATGTGCCCCTCTACCCCCACCTCCCATGTGGTGGAGGAAGTGCAAAATGGCCGCCTGGCCTCTGAAGCTGTCTGACGGGGCGTGACCCAATGGCCCTTGGCTTTAAAAGGTTGAGAACTCCTGAATTACTCCTATCTATTGCCCCTTCTTACTCAGTGCTTCGCTCACTTTCCAGGCAAGGTATGATGTTGGCTGGTCTTTTCCACCCTCTGAATCAAATGCTACATGAGGAAGGAGTAAAAGGAGGAGCCCCAAATGGATGACAACATTTACTATCATGCAGAGTTGCCATATGGAACCATGTGCATAGGAATCAGTTTTAAAAGCTAACAGCAAGGGTGCCCAAACTTTTCAGGCCACGGGCCAGTCACGTGGTTCATGGGTGAACAAACTACAGCTTGTGCACCAGATCTGGCCCTGACACCAATTCGTCTGGCCCATTCCACCCTTGCCACTCCCAGAAGCTGGATGAGTTTTACTTCTGCTTCTGGTGTCATTGGCTGGATCTGGCCCATAGGCCATAGTTTGGGCACCCCTGGCTAACAGGGATAGAAGCAGGACCCATAATGGATGCCAACATGCAAGATTGCCATCTGGAGCCCTATCCACAGGAATCCATTGGTGTCAGGGGCCAGATCTGGCCCACAAGCCCTGTCAACAGCAGGGGTGCCCAAACGTTTCAGGCCACAGGCCAGTCATGTGGTTCATGGGTGCCCAAACTACTCCCTATGGTCCAGATCCGGCCCTGGCACCAATTCATCCAGCCCGCTCCACCCTCGTTGCTCCCAGAAGCGGGAGTAAAACTCGCCCAACTTCCACTTATGGGATCGACGAGCATCTGGCCCACACCACCCTCATCACTCCCAGAAACAGAAGTAAAATCCACCTGACTTCCGCTTTCAGGAGTGATGATGGTGGAGTGGGTCGGATAAATTTGTGTTGTGGGCTGGCCCCAGCCCACGGCCCATAGCTTTGGCACCCATGAACCTATGGGCCGGATTTAGCCAATGACACCAGAAGCAGAAGTAAAACTCACCCAGCTTCTGGGAGTGAAGAGGGTGGAAGGGGCCAGTCAACCCAAACTACAGCCTGTATGCCAGATCCGGCCCTGACAAAAAATCATCTGGCCCCTTCTACCCTCATCACTCCCAGAAGCGGAAGCTAACAGCGGGGTGCCCAAATATTTCAGGCCAACGGCCAGACATGTGGTTCATGGGTGCCAAAACTATGGGCCGGGGCCAGCCCACAATACCAATTTATCTGGCCCACTCCACCATCTTATGCGACTTATGCATCTTATGACAACTTATGCGAGGAGGGCAATCATCTGGCCCTTCAACACATTTGGACCGCTCGTCATGTCTGCGAATCCAAAGCGAAGAACCTTGCCTCCACCTTCCAGATCAGACGCCATTCCTGGTTGCACTCAGCAAACCTCCAGGATTAGGTGAAAATGCTCATTGAGAAGCTTCCATTTGATGGCCAGGGTTTGTTCGCTGCGGATAACACCCTGAACAAGCTGCACTGCGCGCGATATTATGGCGACTAATAGGCTGCACTTGGGTGCCTCTACTTTGTACCATAGGCGGCCATACCAACTGCACCAGCAGGTCTTTCCAGCCTCCTTTTCGCTAGCAGAGGCAACAACAGCAGCCGTATCGCCAACAGGACTGTAGACAACCTTTCTACAAACAACAGCGCCAGCAATCTTGCTCCTGGTACCAACAGCAACCGGCCTCTTCAAACAAAAGATGTGGCCGCAGGCAGAAGCAGCATGTTTGACTGCTTGACCGAAGACTCTCCATTAACCATGCTTCCATACCAACTGCTTCAGAACTTTCTTGACCTTTTAAAGATCTTAGGCTTTGGTTACGCCTTAGAACTCAAGAGCTTCCCCAAAGTTGGACGGATCTGTGTCACCGATCCGTTGCCTCTCCTCCACAATGAACTAACATCCTTACTGGAGAAGGGAGCCATTGAAACGGTCGCATCCACCAACTCGTCATTATGTTTTTACTCACGTTATTTCATCGTGGACAAGAAGGACAGGGGCTTCAGACCCATTCTGGACCTACGCCGCTTGAATTGACACATTCACATGAGGAAGTTCCTCATGGTAACACTACAGACCATTCTGCCTTTGATTTAAAAAACTGACTGGTTTGTGGTGTTAGATCTGAAGGATGCGTATTTCCATATCTCCATCAGGAAATAGCATTGACGGTTTCTACGGTTCCAAGTGTCTGGGCGTATCTACCAGTACACCAGTTTGCCATTCGGCCTCTCCACCGCACCAAGGGTATTCAACGAATGCATGGCTCCAGTCGCAGTGTATCTCAGACTGAAGGGGATCCAGGTGTTCCCCTACATCGACGACTGGCTTATATGCACCCCATCTAGATCTTGAGCAGTAGAAGATGTGGTGTTCTGCATTGCGTTCATGGAGTTTCGGTCTTCGCATAAATTACAAGAAATCCTGGTTTGTCCCAGCTCAGCAGGTGGAGTACATAGGCGCCGTACTGAACTCCACGATGATGCGAGCCTATGCCCTGTCTCAACGCCTTTCCCATCTACGTTCTGTTATCCGACGGTTTTAAACCAACAGCATGGTAACGGGGAAGCACATGCACGTCCAGCTCCGGCGAACTCCAGGCAGCAAATGGCTGCCTCTTACTACGCATGAATGGAAAGTCAAACTAACGCCTACACTATGAGCATGCGTCAATTTGGCTTTCCACACATGCGCAGTAAGAGGCAGCCATTTTGGCTTCATTTCAGGGTGGCCAGTGAGGTGTCTGAACCGGACGCCTAAAAAAAATAGTAACCACTCTGGGTAGTCTCCCGGGAAGGTTACTAACCCCCTGGTGAACCACCTGGGATTGTTACTACTGGTTCGGCCGAACCGGGCTGAACCGGCAGCAGCTCACCACTGCACCTAGCTAATAGTGATTGATTTACATACTTCTGGGTCAAATTGGAATGTCTGTACCAATACTCCTATGTGTAAAAATCTCCATCTTGAGGGGATAAGAACATGGTGAAAAAGAGACCAGAGTAAAGCACATTGAAAATGGGACTTTCTATGACATGGGCAAGATGAATCCCTCACTGTTAGACAAATCCCATAATGAAAGGCATGCAAACCTAACAGTGAGGGACCACTGACTTTCAGTGTGGGATTCATCTAACATTGAGGAATTTGTCTTGCCCACCCTGTTTTTTGAGCAGGGGAATTAGGGAGAATCTCTTTGTTTTGCCTTTGGGTTGGGGGCTGAACTAGAGCCCCCAAAAAAACCAAAGGCAGAGAGATTCTCCCGGCCTCCGCTGGTGAAATAACAGGGCCGAGAAGACAAATCCCTCACTGTTAGGGATTCGTCTTGCCCACTCAGAAAAGGAACAGGGTTTTTTTTAACGTTATGTGATCAATGAATCACAGTGTTAAAAACCGGATAACGTTAAGACTTATGGAATCAAGTCTTAACATTATCCAAGGTACTAGTGTATAATGATTTTAATTCATTCTATGGGTCTTTTTGCTATTATTTTTTTTCATTGTACAGTCATACCTCGCATAACAAATTTAATTTGTTCTGTGAGGCTGCTCACTATGCGAGTTTTTTGCTATGCAAGTCAGACTCACATAGCAAAAATTCCAATGGAAAAACTCGCATAATGAGCTTTCTTAGGGGAAAAACGTGCACAGTGAATTTTTTTCGTTATGCAAGTTTTCCCCCATAGAAAAGCTCAAGAGTTAAAAGCCCAAGAAAGAGAATATACATATTATTCACATGTGTATGATATGTACTCAAGAATAGATTACAGTAATACCTCATATAACATTAGTATCGAATAACACGAAAATCGCATAACATCAAGGAATCTGGGGGGAAGAATTGCATCAGATAACATTAAGATCCTATGGGATGCTTCAGATAACAACCGCGAAAGCCTGTGTGGTTACAATGTATCTCTATGGATCCCATAGAGGATCAGATAACACGAAAAATCATATAACACGAAGACTTGTGGAACCAGGTTTTAGTGTTATATGAGGTTTTACTGTATATCTTTGCGACAGAAGAGATGGTAAATAAAACTGATGACATTAAAATTGGAACATTTAGAGAATCCGACCATGCAAAAGTAACTGCAGTTATAAATTTTAAAGAGGATGAAAAAAATGGATACATTTGGAGATATGATGCAAAGCTATATGAGAAGGAATCAACAAGGAAACAAGTTATGGAAAAATGGGAGGAAAGCTGGAAATTTAATGAAAATAATGAGATCAGCGGGGGAGGAGTTTGGGATACAATGAAGGCAATTTTTAGAGGGGAATCGATAAAGTTAAAAAGTATCAGGAATAGGCAAATTAAGAACAGAAACCAGGAATTGGAAGGGCAGTTAAAATATCTTCATTCTGAATACGCTAAAAAGAAAGACCAGGGAATATTTCAAGAGATTAAAAGAATTAAGAAAGAGTTGGATGGCTAGGATATTGAAAAAGTAAAGAAAGATTTGATTTTTCTTAAAAGGGAATATTTTGAATATGGTAATAAAAATTCCAGGCTATTAGCAAAAGCAGCGAGGGATAAAAAAAATAAAGGGCAAGTAGGTATACTGGTAGATAAAAATGGGAAAAGATGTAATAAAAAAATAGATAAGGCAGAGTTGATTGAAAATTTTTATAAAGAGTTGTATTCAAAAAAGGAAATAAATATAAGTAAGTTGCGAGGATATTTTAATCAACAACAGATAAAAAGGTTACAGAGGAACATAGGAATAAAATGGAGGAAACAATATCGATTGGGGAAATTGAAGAGGTAATAAAAAAATTGAAAAAAGAGAAAGCACCTGGGGAGGATGGGTTACCAGCTGAGTTTTATAAAGATTTTATGCCATGGATTCTCCCGAGACTGCATAAGCTATATAATGGGATTTTAGGGGGAGATGCGACTCCAGTTTCCTGGAATAGATCGACAATTGCTTTGATTCCCAAGCCGGGCAAAAATTTAGAAAAAATTGAATCTTATAGACCTATATCTCTGATCAATCAGGATGCCAAAATTTTTACCACGATTTTAGCAAATAGACTAAATGGTTTCATGGCCAATTATATCAACGAGGACCAAGCGGGGTTTGTTAAAAATAGACATATGGCACACCTTATTAGAAGAGCAGTGGACATTCTAGATATGATGGAAAAAAGAAAGGAAAAAGTGGAGTTTTTAGCGCTAGATATATTTAAGGCATTTGACTCCCTACAATGGACAACGATTTATGAGATGATTAAATTATATGGATTTGGGGAAAAATTTCAAGGGGTTATTGGAGAATTGTATAAAAAAGGCACAGCAAGAGTTAAATTTAATAATAGTTATACAAGAGATATAAGGCTAGAGGCGGGTACGAGGCAGGGCTGCCCTTTGTCGCCATCGTTGTTTATATTGGCTATGGAACTTTTGGCAAATGCGATTCGACAAGACGAGGGAATAGTAGGAATAGGAGGAACCAAAGTAAGCCTTTATGCAGATGACACACTGTTGACGGTGAAGCATTCAGCGGAGAGTTTAGTTAAGATTAATAAACATTTGAAAGATTTTGAGGAAGTCACGGGTTTGAAAGTTAACTGGGACAAAACAGAAATGATGCTAATTAATGGGAAGAAAGAAGATGAAGAGTTAATAAAGAGAAATTATAATATACAAATTACACGCAAAATGAGATACTTGGGAGTAATGTTATCATGCAAAACTGGGGAACTTAAAAGTATGAATTATGACAGACAAAAGAAGGAAATAAAGGAGAAAATAGTAAAATATAACAAATTAAATCTGTCATGGTTCGGAAGAATAGCTATATGTAAGATGATGTTATTACCCAAATTGAATTTTTTATTTGATGCTTTACCGCTAAAACATACTGATAAAGAGATGAATGAGTATCAAAATATGATTAATCGGTTCTGTAATGGAAATAAAGGAGCCAGAATAACTAAGTCATTATGGTATGTCTCGCAAAAAGAGGGAGGACTGGGAATTCCAAACGTTATAAAATATTATAGAGCCTTTCAAATAAGAAATGTTATAAAAATTTTAAATAGGGAAGAAACAGTGTGGGAAAAATTTGAAAGGAAAAATTTATCGAAAATGGGTAAGGCACAGTTTTTATGTGAGGGAAAAGAAAAAGGAAATAAGATGGCTCAGGGTATGATGTTAAAATCAACAATGGAAGCATGGAATAGAGTGAGGAAAGAGCTTGCTTCGGGAACCTCGCCAATTTTAGAAGTGGGGGATTTTCAAGATTTTCCGATAAAAATAGACACAAAGATCAGAGATATATTGGTGGAAAATAAAGTACTATTATTAAAAGATTGGGTCAATGCTTGCAAAGATCAAGAGAAAAGACAAAGGCTGTATTTGCAACTTCAATTGGACTGGTTCAAGATCCTCCAGATAAACAATTGGAATAAGAAATTTGTACGGGAAAATGGTTTAGACAGAGAATGTATGGAGTTTGAGATGCTTTTGGCCAAAATTAGAAATGGAGAAATGGGAATCAAAGGGATAGTTAGTAAAGTTTATAAAATTTTGAATAAAAGTCAAAATATACAAGAGGTATTGAGAGAAAGCTGGGAACAAGAATTAGATATAAAGATAACGGCAACAAAATGGCGAAAGATGTGGAAAAGGAAGATAATGAGAACTATGTCTGTGAGAGTTAAAGAGCACAATTATAAATTGGTATGGAGATGGTATAGGACCCCAGTCAGCTTGCACAAAATGTATAGTAATATGAGTGAAATATGCTGGAGGTGCAGAAAAACAAAAGGAACATATGAACATATGTGGTGTAGATGTGAGGTACTTAAAAATTTCTGGGAAGGAATAAAAAAGGAAATAGAGAACATATTAGATATACAGATCGGATTGGGGTCAGAAACAATTTTATTAACAGACATAGAAGATCAGGACATAAGCAAAGACAATAAAGAGTTATTGGCCATAATGTTGACTGTTGCAAGACTAGGTATTGCCAAAAAGTGGAAAAGCAATGAACAAATAGGATTAAATGATTGGTATACACAAATGTGGAATTTAGCCTTAAATGAAAAACTTACTTGGGAAATTAAGTGCAGGAAAGGGAAAGTCAATAACAATAAATTCTGGAGGATCTGGGAACCTTTTGTTAATTATACTTTAAAAGAAAAAAGGGCATACCCCCTGCAAAAGATCATAACGACTTTTGGAAAATGTGAAAGATATAGAACCCCCCGGACTTTTGTATATAGCACAAGGGTGTTTTCTTTTTTTTTTTTTTCTTTTTCTTTCTTTTCTCCTTTTTTTTATAATGATGTAATAGAAATGAATGGGAAGAAGATTATGTACTAAGAAAAGAAGAGAATGTAATAGTAATGTGTATAAAATATGTTACACGATTGTTACAAGCTTTTATATTTTTATAATGTCTTTATTTGCATTTTTGTCTTCCTTTTGTATTTTTCTTTTATATACCTAATAAAAAATTTAAAAATTAAAAAAAGAAAAAAAGAAAAGCTCACTATGCAAGTGTTTCCATAGGAGAAGTCTCACTCGCATAGCAAAAGTTTTTGTTATGCGAGTCAGCTCGCTTTTTGAAAAACCCACTCATTGAACAGGTTTTTCGCTAAGTGAGTTGCTCGCTAAACGAGGTTTTACTATGATTTTTCCTATGGAAAAAACGTACAATAATTCATACAATGAATTTTTTCGCCTGCTGGTTTTCCCCACTGAATATTCATTGTACGATTATTTTCCATAGGGAAAATTGTTATGCGGGGTGCCAATAAAAAGAACATTGTTCCGTGTACGATTATTTTGGCTATAGGGGGCATTCGTTATACAAAGTTCTACTGTATAGTTAGAAAGTTAATTGGAATATGACCTAGTAACTTGTGTTTGTAATCCTGCTGGCTATAAATATACACATTGACAACTACCTATCATAAAAATAACTTCTCCAGTAACAAGTACAGTAAAACACTGGATAATGCTAAAACTTGATTGCACAAGTCTTGGTGTTATCTGATTTTTAGTGTTATCCGACCCATATTAAAATCCTATGGGATGGATCGTATAACATTAAAGCTCCATAGAGAGACATTGTAATCCCCTTTAGCGGTTGTTATCCGATCCATCCCATAGGATCCTAATGTTATTCGATCCAATTCTCCTCCCGAGATTACTTAACGTTATGCGATTTTAGCATTATCCGATCCAATCGTTATCCGGTGTTTTACTGTACTCTAAGAACCATTCACAAATATAGCCATAATGGTATTACTGTTTCAACAGTAACTGCAGACACTCGATCTAAAATGTACAGGTACCTATTGTACTTCTTGTATGAAACAAACTAAACTGTACTCATCATCCTCATCTTTCTCCTTCAGAGAAAAATGGGAAAACCTGACCTAAATACAGCCACAACGTGTGTGCTTTGAAAGGCAATGTGGAAGAGGAAAAGTAGACACCCAGAAGGAGGAGGAAAGAAGCTGGGAAACCAACAAGAATAAAGAAAAATACACAACTTTGCAAGTTTCTCATGTTAGTGAACTGACCGTCCCTACGAGGGGCAAACGTCACAACTAAAGAGGAAAGGGAAAGTGTCTCACCAACAGAAATACATTCAAAGATTCTTCAGATATATTAAAAAGCCTTTTGGGGAAAAACTTTTAACTCAAGAAGAATGTGAAGTGCACGTCTCTGCAAAAAAAAAGGGGAAACATCTGATTTTATGTGAAAAATATTTTAAAGAAGAGAAACACTATAAATTGCTGCAATACAGAGATTCAGTCAGAGCAGCGATCTAAGTTCCCTTTTTTAAAATCACAGGGGAAAAATCATATGAATGCATGGAGTGTGGGGAAAAATACAGTTACAGCAGTGCCCTAAGTAATCAAAGAACTCAGACAGGGGAGAAACCTTATGAATGCATGGAGTGTGGGAAGAGATTCAGTCAGAGCAGTGGCCTAAGTTCCCATCAAAGAACTCACACAGGGGAGAAACCTTATGAATGCATGGAGTGTGGAAAGAGATTCAGTCAGAGCAGCAATCTACGTTCCCATCAAAGAACTCACACAGGGGAGAAACACTATGAATGCATGGAGTGTGGGAAAAGATTCAGTGACAGCAGCCATCTAAGTTCCCATCAAAGAACTCACACAGGGGAGAAACCTTATGAATGCATGGAGTGTGAAAAGAGATTCAGTAACAGCAGTGTCCTAAGTTCCCATCAAAGAATTCACACAGGGGAGAAACCTTATGAATGCATGGAGTGTGGAAAGAGATTCAGTCAGAGCAGCAATCTACATTACCATCAAAGAACTCACTCAGGAGAGAAACACTATGAATGCATGGAGTGTGGGAAAAGATTCAGTGACAGCAGTGGCCTATGTTCCCATCAAAGAACTCACACAGGGGAGAAACCTTATGAATGCAAGGAGTGTGGGAAAAGATTCAGTCACAGCAGTGTCCTAAGTTCTCATCAAAGAACTCACACAGGGGAGAAACCTTATGAATGCATGGAGTGTGGAATGAGATTCAGTCACAGCAGTGTCCTAAGTTCCCATCAAAGAATTCACACAGGGGAGAAACCTTATGAATGCATGGAGTGTGGAAAGAGATTCAGTCAGAGCAGCAATCTACGTTCCCATCAAAGAACCCACACAGGGGAGAAACGCTATGAATGCATGGAGTGTGGAAAAAGATTCAGTGACAGCAGTGGCCTAAGTTCCCATCAAAGAACTCACACAGGGGAGAAACCTTATGAATGCATGGAGTGTGGAAAGAGATTCAGTCACAGCAGTGTCCTAAGTTCCCATCAAAGAATTCACACAGGGGAGAAACCTTATGAATGCATGGAGTGTGGAAAGAGATTCAGTCAGAGTAGCCATCTAAGTTCCCATCAAAGAATTCACACAGGGGAGAAACCCTATGAATGCATGGAGTGTGGAAAGAGATTCAGTCAGAGCAGCAATCTACGTTCCCATCAAAGAACTCACACAGGGGAGAAACACTATGAATGCATGGAGTGTGGGAAAAGATTCATTCAGAACGATAACCTAAGTTCCCATCAAAGAACTCACACAGGGGAGAAACCCTATGAATGCATGAAGTGTGGCAAGACATTCAGTCACAGCAGTGGCCTATGTTCCCATAAAAGAATTCACACTGGGGAGAAACCCTATGAATGCATGGAGTGTGGAAAGAGATTCAGAGTGAGTGGTAACCTAAATAGACATCATAAAACTCACACAGGGGAGAAAATATGAATTCAGGGTATGTGGAAAGACATTCAGTCACAGCAGTGTGTTATGTTAAACAATCACATGGGGGAGAAAAACATACAAATGTCGACAGATTCAGTCATAGCAGTCACCTAAATAGCCAGGAACAGGAGAGAAACCACCAGCTATATTTTTATTCATATCCAAGTACAAATATGGGAAGAAAACATCTTAATAAATGTTATATTGAGAACATTCAATCAGCAGTGACATATAATTTCAATCATCTTGTAAAATTGTTTAATGCCAAAGTCTATACTTGTAATTTCCATATGTTGATTTTTACAAAGCATTTAATAGTTTGGAATCTTGTAATCTATTGAATTGTCTCTACCCAAGAGCTACAACCTATATTTCATGGTCTTCATTGGTTTTGCATCTTTCAGTTCCAACACTGAGAATGAGCACTAGTCATTGGCCCTTTTTTCTTATTTCTTACATTCTTTGTGTAAAATGTGAATAAAATTAAACCTTTACTCAGGAGAAACCATTTGAATGCTTGGAATATGGAGAGTGATTTAGGAATAACCATTCCCTTTCTCCAAATGAAAGCAAACCTTGAGCAATTGCCCTCTTTATAAAGATACAGTTGTACCTCGCTAAAGAGCATAATGTGTTCAACAGGATTGCTCTTTAAGCGAGTTAGCTCTTTAAGCGAAACACCATTGTAAATGACCAATTTTTTGGGGAGGGATTGTGAACCCTGATTTATTTGTTAAGTGAGTTTTTGGTTGGTTTTATTTGTTAAGTGAAGCGAACATTGAGAGAAAATTCTGCTCTTTAAGCGAGTTACTCTTTAAGCGAGACACTCTGTGCGAGGTTTGACTGCATAACCAATTGCCTTGTCAGTGTAAATACAAGTAAACATGAGCATGTCATAGCAAGGATATACAGTATAGCTTTGTGGAATAATCATTAAATGTTAGCTCAGTTGGGGAAGAGAATACAATTACAGTAGTACCCCGGATAACGTTATGACTTGGTTCCAAAAGTCATGACATTATCCGATTTTTAGTGTTGTCCGATGCATGCATCGAACAACGGAAAAAATAAAAAGTCCTGACTTCAGGGACAAACCCAGTGATGGGATGTCCCTGGTTCCATACGGTTCCCTGGAACCGGTAGGAACAATCCCGGAGGGTTCTCCGGGAGGGGAGTCAACTTTTGAGGCGTCCAGTTCCAGACGCCTCACCGAAATAATTTTTTTAAAAAATCAGAGTTAAAATGGCTCCGATTTACTGCGCATGCGCAGAAACTCAATCTGCCGCATTGCGCATGCGTCAGATTGAGTTTCTGCACATGCGCAATAAAATTGGAGCCATTTTACTGCACATGCGCAGAAACTCAATCTTATGCATGCGCAATGCAGCAGATTGAGTTTCTGCGAATGCCCAGTAAATCGGAGCCATTTTAGCTCCAATTTTTTAAAAAAATTCGGCAACACCGGCAGTCCTCAAGTACTGGATAGTGGCGGCGGCAGCGGCGCTGGCGGCGGCGGCAACACCGGCAGCGATAGTGGCGCTGGCGGCGCTGACAGCGGCGGCAACACCGGCAGCGATGGTGGCGGTACTGACAGCGGCGGCAACACCAGCAGCGATATTGGTGGGGGCGGCGCTGACGGCGGCGGCGCTGACGGCGGCAGCAACACCGGCAGCGATGGTGGGGGCGGCGGTGATGGCGACAGCGGCGATGGCGGCGGCGGCAACACTGGCTGCGACTGCAACGGCGGCAGCGATGATGGTGGCGGCGATGGCGGCGGCAGCAGCGGCAGCAACGGTGGCAATGGCGATGAGGGCGACAGCGGCGATGGCGGCGGCGATAATGGCAGCGGCGGAGATGGCAGTGGCGATGACTTCGGCGGCGGCGTGGGCAGGCGGCACCAGCCCTCAGAGGAGGGCACCTCCCCCGGGGCCGCCGAGCCCCCACAGGCAAGTTGAGGCCTGGCCTGCCATGGCCGTCCGCCCCTGCCGAGCCCTCCCAGGGTTAAGTGAGGGGTTTGTGGTTGTGGTTGTATTTTTATTTAATTTTAATTTTATTTATTTATTTAATTTATTTACGGGTTTGTGTGGTGGGTGGGTGGGTTGGGTTGAGGGTGTGTGTGTATTTATTTTATTTTTTATTTTAAGGCCCCGCCCACAACGTCATGACATCAGCTCCGCCCATGTCATCATGACATCATGGAGTGGTGGTAACAAATTTGTCATCCCATCACTGGACAAACCGCTTTAAAAGCAGGCAGGGAAAGAAAGAGACCTTTTCCTCCCTGACTTTAAAGCCACCCCTCACCTGCAGCGGTCTCTGCAACTGCAGTAGGGTCGGGGGAAAGCACGTGCCTTTCCCTTGACCCTACTGCAGTCGCAGAGACTGCTTGTCTCTTTCCCTCCCTGTATTTAAACTACAGGGAGGGGGAAAGAGAGAGACGTGATTGGGTTTCTAGAGAAACAATCACGTCTTTCTCTTTCCTCCTCCCTGTAGTTTAAATACAGGGAGGGAAAGAGACACAGTCTCCTTTTCTGGTTTGGTTTGTCCTTTGTGTTTGTGAGGGTGAGTAGCAGTGGGGCTGGGCGGGCGGAAATACTGGAAAAAATTATGCGGCCCTCAGACAGTCTAAGAGACTTTGACCCGACCCCCGGCTTAAAAAGTTTGGGCACCCCTGTTTTAGAGTATAGTAGAGGTGTGGCTTTTTGTGCTACCAAAAGGCCACCTATTTGTTTTCACTCCTTGGATCCCAGATAGGAAGAGATAGACAGGGAGGCGCCATTCTTCATCAAGAGGGCCTGAGTTGTTTACCCCAACACTGGGACCTGATTGGATGTAGGCTAATTAGCCAGGATCACCTCATACCTGGGGGGAATCAAGAAGATGGCTTGGGAGGGGAGTTGGAATCTGGTGGTCAAGAAGGAAACACCAGCAGGGGAGGAGAAAAGCCATTTCAACAGGCCGCATCTCCCTAAGTCTATGGTAACTTAGAACAGAGAGATAGATTAATTTTATTTAGGGGATGATATGTCTGAAAGCATTCTTTCTCTAAAAGCTAAATTTGATGGAGGAATCACAATTTGGGATCAAAATTGCTGGGAGAAACATCAACAATTTGAGATATGCAGATGATACCACCCTAATGGCAGAAAGTGAGGAGAACTTTAAAAAGCTCCTGATTAGGTTGAAAGAAGAAAGTGTAAAAGCTGGCTTAAGACTCAATATAAAGAAAATCAAGATAATGGCAACAGGCCCTATCAGTCCCTGGAAAATAGATGGGGAAGAAGTAGAAGCAGTGAGAGATTTTACTTTCTTAGGATCAAAGCTCACTGCAGATGGTGATTGCAGCCATGAAATAAAAAGGCAACTGATTCTTGGCAGACAAACGATGAGAAACCTGGGGAACATCGTGAAAAGTAAAGACATCACATTGCAAACAAAAATTCCGTATAGTCAAAGCAATGGTATTCCCGGTGGCAATGTATGGTTGTGAGAGCTGGACCATAAAGAAAGCTGAGCGCAGAAGAATAGATGTCTTTGAAATGTGGTGTTGGAGGAGAGTTTTGGGAGTCCCCTGGACAGTGAGGAGAACAAATAGGTCAGTCTTAGAAGAAGTCAAATCTAACTGCTCCTTAGAAGGTCAAATAGTAAAGATGAATCTAAAGTACTTTGGATATCAAATGTGAAGAGAGGATTCGCTTGAGAAAGCCTTGATGCTGGGAAGGGTGGGGGGCAAAAGAAGGGGGCAGCCCAAAATGAGATGGTTAGATGGTATTGTAGACACAAATGGGCACAGAGCTGAGCGAGTTGAGGAGGATGGTGGAGGACAGAAGTGCCTGGCGGACAGTGGTCCATGGGGTCGCAAAGGGTCGGAATCGACTGTGCGACTGAACAACAAATTTTTCTATGCTGAGATCGGTAACTGATTTATCAAGAGCCATGCTTCAACTTCAATAAAGCTACTTTCTTCAATCAACATGCGTTCATTGGAATTGGGAGGCAGGGAAAGATACAGTAAGTCCACTGGCCTCCTTTTTAACGCTACCTTTAACCTCTACTTTTAATTTGGCTGGGCTCTGTACGCAGGCAAGTCCCAGGTTTGTTCAGCCGGATGTGGCTCTAGAGGGGATTTTGGAATAATCCACCTTGGAGGGAACACTGGAGAGGTCCCAAAGCCAGGTGAGGAAGGGTGTGGTTTCATTACAGACACACAGCTGTCTCTCTTTCTCTCTCACACACACACACACACACACACACACACACAGAGAATAGAGGTGGTGCTGAAGTTGTGCATTGTCACAAGCCTTTCCCCTGTAATTTGGCCTACAGTTTTGGGTGGGTGGGAAGGTGTTTTTTTTTTTTTTGGGGGGGGGGGGGCTCTGAGGTCTGAGAAGCTGCAGCTTTGTGTGTGTTTCGTTCCCCCCCCCAATTTTTTTTTATTTTTTTGAAGAGGAAGCCCTTGGGGGGGCCTCAAGCATCATCCCTCCATTTTGTCCTCCCCCCCCCCTCAAAGTCCCTCTCGTAGGAGGAAAAGGTCTGATGAGAGGAAGTAGGGCAGGAGAGGGAGTGGAGAATGAGAGAAGAAAGCGGCCCAGAGAGAGAGGAAGGGTCGGGAAGCGGTGGCGGGTGGGAGTTTAAATGATGGTGGGGTGGTCAGCCTAATTAGCATCTCAGCTATTAAGACACCTCGTTAATGAAGGGGCGGAGAGAGGGGTATTTGTGACTGTTTTCATGAGTTTTCCCTGTTGAACTTCGGCCTGCCACACTGAGGTCAACCTGGCGGGGAGGAGACCTCCCCCCTTGCCCCCTCTTCCTCCCCCCTGAAGGGGGAAAGCGACCACCTTCCCCTCAGAAAGTGGCCAGAGCCCGCTGAAGCCACGCCCCCTCCTCCCAACCGCCACCCTCAGGCTGCGCATGCGCCGCTCCCTTAGACGAGAAGGGCCCTCCTCCCCTCCCTCGACTTCGGCGGCGGAAGCGCCTCGTGGTGAGCGACTCCTCAGGTCCCGCCAAAGGTGTGTGTGTGTGGGGGGGGGGGAAGGGTCTGTTAGAGGGAGGGAGAGGTACGTGGGGCGGCGGGAACGGTGAGGGTGAGTCTGTTGGGGGAGGGGCTGCTCACGACGTCGGCCTTGCAAGGCAGGCCTTTTTCCTGGGTCTCCTCTGGGGGGGGGGAGCCCCTCCAGTGCTATATCTGTATAAGACAACCCCCCAATTAAATTTATACCACCAATTAATTTATTTGAACACCCTTCCATGACAGCTTCCTCTTATCAAAACCAGCATGTAGTTAATGAAGCTGGTGTAATGCATTTATTTGTTGTATGATGTCTGTCTACATGTATGTTGATACAAAAAGCAACCAAAAACCGAGTTCACAGCTTGTGTAATGAGTGTCTGTGTCTGTCTGTCTGTCTGTCTGAATCTCCATCCTGCGGGGCTGCAGTAGCTCCAGTGGCGAAAACGCTTGAACTTGCTGACTGGAAGGTCGGCAATTCGAGACCCGGGCACTGCGGGACAGAGTGTGCTCCCATCTCTGAGTCAGCTCCTGCCAACCTAGCTGTTCGAAAGCAAGACAGGGCAAGTAGATTTTATTTATTTATTTATTTATTTTATCATATTTGTATGCCGCCCAACTCGGAACGAATCAGGGCAGCTAACAATGTTGGAAAATAACAATCCAGTGCAAGGGGGGGGGGGTCTTCCTTCCTTTTAAGGTTTTGAAGGAAGACCTGTTTAAAGGCGGGGCTTGTTTTGGGAGTCTCCCCTCCTTGCTTCTATTTGGGAGGAGGGGGATTGTTTTAAGGGAGACAGGTGCCCAGTGTGAGGTGACTCTTGCACAAGTCAGTGGGTGTGAAAAGGGAAGGGGGGGGGGAGAAAGTGACTTGGCTCCTATTTCCCCAGGGAAATGGTGTCCTCTATCAGGCAAAGATCGGGAAATCCCCACCCCCTTTCCATTCCACCTCTGGCCAGGGCTCATAAAGTTCACCAGAGGGATTATTCCCCATCCTGGACTGGGGGGTCTCTGGATCCTACCAATCTCTCCCCTCCTTTATAACTAAAGGAGGCTTTTGGCTCAAAGGCTGAGAGATGCAGCCCCC
Organism: Furcifer pardalis; assembly: GCA_030440675.1. Lineage (NCBI taxonomy): Eukaryota > Metazoa > Chordata > Lepidosauria > Squamata > Chamaeleonidae > Furcifer > Furcifer pardalis. The sequence continues at coordinate 65,524,174 of CP126897.1, read as the reverse complement.
CTTCTTATTCTTTTCCATCCTCTCTTGTTTTGGTCTCTGCATTAGAGAAACACATGGAAATTAAACCCTACAAAATGCAAAGATGTGAAAGGAATGTAATGTAAGTGGATGTTTTTATTTCCCTCCATCCAAGAAGCCTCCAGAATAATCTTTTCCCTCCTTTTTCTCTCCAAGGGAAGGAGTGGAGCTGAACTGATTTCTTCCCGCTTTCTTGGGATCCAAAGAGGAAACGGAGACGTCTGATATCCCTCCAGCATTTGGGAAGGTCAGTGTGGCAGGTTTCCCTTTCCATCAACTCTCCCACCATGCTTAGAGTGTTACTCCCTGGGCAAGTCACCAGGCAATTCATTAGAGCACACTAACCTCAGATGGTGCCTCTTGTGGTACATGTTCTAGAGAAGGTTGGCCCAGTTCCACCAAGAGCACTCAGGGTGTCTACCACCAGGCCCTTTTCTCTGTCTGTTGAGGGACACAGAAACAGCAATTACACCAGAGATCCTCGACCTGTGTCCCAGGGGCCAGATGTGGCCTGCGATGCCATTTCATGTGCCCCTCTACCGCCACCTCCCATTTCGTGGAGGAAGGACAAAATGGCCGCCTGGCCTCTGAAGCTGTCTGAGGGAGCGTGACCCAGTGGCCCTTGGCTTTAAAAGGTTGAGAACTCCTGAATTACTCCTATCTATCGCCCCTTCTTAGTGCTTCACTCACTTTCCAGGCAAGGTATGATGTTGGCTGGTCTTTTCCACCCTCTGAATCAAATGCTACATGAGGAAGGAGTAAAAGGAGGAGCCCCAAATGGATGACAACATTTACTATCATGCAGAGTTGCCATATGGAACCATGTGCACATGAATCAGTTTTAAAAGCTAACAGCAAGGGTGCCCAAACCTTTCAGGCCACAGGCCAGTCTCGTGGTTCATGGGTGCCCAAACTACAGCTTGTGCGCCAGATCTGGCCCTAACACCAATTCGTCTGGTCCATTCCACCCTCGCCACTCCCAGAAGCTGGATGAGTTTTACTTCCGCTTCTGGTGTCATTGGCTGGATCTGGCCCATAAGCCATAGTTTGGGCACCCCTGGCTAACAGGGATAGAAGCAGGACCCAAAATGGATGCCAACATGCAAGTTGCCATATGGAGCCATATCCACAGGAATCCATTGGTGTCAGGGGCCAGATCCAGCCCATAAGCCCTGTTAACAGCAGTGGTGCCCAAACGTTTCAGGCCACAGGCCAGTCACGTGGTTCATGGGTGCCCAAACTACTCCCTATGGTCCAAATCCGGCCCTGGCACCAATTCATCCAGCCTGCTCCACCCTTGTTGCTCCCAGAAGCGGGAGTAAAACTCACCCAACTTCCACTTCTGGGATCGTCGAGCATCTGGCCCACACCACCCTAATCACTCCCAGAAACAGAAGTAAAACCCACCTGACTTCCGCTTCTAGGAGTGACGATGGTGGAGTGGGTCGGATAAATTGGTGTTGTGGGCTGGCCCCAGCCCACGGCCCATAGCTTTGGCACCCATGAACCTATGGGCCGGATCCAGCCAGTGACACCAGAAGCAGAAGTAAAACTCACCCAGCTTCTGGGAGTGAAGAGGGTGGAAGGGGCCAGTCAACCCAAACTACAGCCTGTGTGCCAGATCCGGCACTGACAAAAAAATCATCTGGCCCCTTCTACCCTCATCACTCCCAGAAGCGGAAGCTAACAGCAGGGGTGCCCAAATATTTCAGGCCAAGGGCCAGTCATGTGGTTCATGGGTGCCAAAACTATGGGCCGGGGCCAGCCCACAACACCAATTTATCTGGCCCACTCCACCATCGTCGCTCCCAGAAGTGGAAGTCAGGTGAGTTTTACTTCTGTTTCTGGGAGTGATGAGGGTGGTGTGGGCCAGATGAATTGGTCCACAAGCCTTGCTAACAGCAGGGATGCCTAAACCTTTCAGAACATGGGCCAGTCACATGGTTCATGGTTGCCCATACTACTCCCTGTGGGCCAGATCCGGCCTCCAATGCCAATTCATCCAGGCAATGTCATGCTTGTCGCTCCTAGATGCGGAAGTCTGTTGAGTTTTACTCTCACTTCTGGAACCAACGAGGGTGGAGCGGGCTGGATGAATTGGTGTCAGGGCTGGAAGTGGCGCACAGGCTGTAGTGTGGGTTGTCTGGCCCCTTCCACCCTCTTCACTCCCAGAAGCTGGGTGAGTTTTACTTCCGCTTCTTTTGTAATAATAATAATATATATCTTTTGTAAGAGCAGAAAGTGAGCCCCCCCCCTCCCCTGAGAAAGTTTCCCTCTTTCTCTCTGTTTATGAGGCCCCGGGATAAGGAAGGTTGAAGTGATCTTGATAACAACAGAGACTGGTCTGGGATGGTCTGGAATGAAAACATTCCAAAGGAGGGCGTTGGTCATTTAGAGTAAGAAAGATGGGCGGGAGGCCTAAAGTGAGTGACTTTAGCAATTAATCCAAACGGGCCTGGTGATTGGATGATGTCTGGTGGGAACGGGGAGAATGGGATTTGGAGTGATGTAATGCTATAAAAATGCATGTATCACTTTGTGAGCTATGCTGTGCTGAGCTTGAGTTTTCTGTTCTTATGCTGTGCTGATACACACACCCCTCAGCCTGGGAGGTGGGGGGAGTCCCAGGTGTGAGAAGGGCAGAAGCCCTGCTGACCTCTAGTTAGGTTTATTGTTTTTATGCTCTTTGCCTATCTATGCTCTGAGACACCTTTGCCTTTCAATAAACATCCAGAGTACTGAAATTCGTGTGATCTGTCTCTAAGCGGATGAAGGCTGGTGAAGGGGGAGCCATCGTCTCAGGTAACGCTACCAAGGGAGATTCACAGCCTTAGCTGCATATACCCTCTTTCTTTTTACTTCTTTAATTTATGATAATCAAATAGAAATTGATGAGTATGCTAAAAATTTAGGCTTAATATTAATGAATTATTTATGCCCAACCTCAACTACCTCTCCTACCACCCTTGCTGACCCCTTACTCCTTTTCCACACCCAGGTCTTCTGCCCCTCCTTCTGCCTCTTCCCCACTTATTTGTTCATGACCTCCCGACACTGTCATTTCCTCCCTGAGCTTCCTGGTAGGTGGGTAGTGTAAGTAATAGAAGGTGGTGGAGCACGTCCATTAGAATTTGCGGTATGATTTTGAATATTATGTTTAAACTTAATAATGAAGAATATTTAAGTGCTGTCATGTAATGTGAAAGATACTGGTTTCCCGACCAAACGGAGAAGGTTGGAAGCGGCCCTTAGAAGAGATAAATCAGATTTGCTATTTTTGCAAGAAACGCCTCAAAATTTGGAGGAAAAGAGCAAACCTTTTTTAGGTTGGACCCAAATTTATGAGAAAGCTTTTAGCTTTTCAAAAGTAAGAGGTGTGGCAGTGTTGATCTTATCAAAAATCGGAGGATATGAACAAACTTTTTTAGGTTGGACTGAAATTTATGAGAAATCTTTTGGCTCTTCAAAAGTAAGAGGTGGTGATTCTAATCTCAAATAGATTAGGATTTGCAATGAATAAAAATTACAGATTTAAAAGGTAAGATATATAATAATAAAATGGATGATTGAAGATGAGGAAATAATGTTGGTAAATATTTATGCACCAAATGAAAATCAAGATTTGTTTTTGAGTAATCTTTCAAATCTTATTAAAGGAAAAAATGAATAAAATTATTGCAGGCAACTTTAACCTAATTCGCTCAAATTTAGATTGTACAAATATTACTAATTTTAGAAAAGGCTTCAAAACTCAAATATTGGACAATAAGCTGAAACTATTAGGATTAAAAGATACCTAGTAAGAATTAAAGGGTTCAGAACGGATATATACTACCGTAGTACCTCTGTTAACGTTATGACTTGGTTCCACAAGTCTGAACGTTATCTGGTTTTTAACGTTGTGCAATGCTTTGATTGCACAACGTAAAGAAAGCCCTGTTCCCTTTCCAAAGAGGAAAGGGAACAGTGGATTGATCTGGTTTGCTTGGGGAGAGAAAGCGCCCTCCCTCCCCCAGCATACCGGTGGTCCCAGCATGGAATCGCCGCTTAGCTTGCAAGGGGCAATTGCTCGCTGGGCTTGCCTTTTGCTTGCGGAGGGAACACAGAACTAATCCAAACAAAAACAGCAACACTCCCAGAACACCATTTCTCCTCCTGCCCAGCCCATTTTATCATTTCTTCATGCTGCCTCCTCCCTCTTCCTCAAACAGAAATATACCTTCCATTTTTTATCCTCTACCCTGTTTCGGAGTCACAATGTTTCCCCTTTCCTCACTGGCTTCAACCAATGAAATGGGACATTGCTGCAGTCCCTATGTAAAGGACTAATCCAATCACTGTTTGTCTCCACCTAGTCACAAGGCATAACAAAGTTATGTTTTACTCACAACCTAATTTTCTTTTAGAAATTTCCAGGCCATCATATTTTTCCTTAAAACAGTTGTATTGTACCACTGTCCAGCATTCAGGAATATTTTCTTCAACTTTGGAACTCTCTAGTGCAATTGAGATGTTGCTGCTGCTCTCTCCAAGTTTGGATGCTTCTGCTTGTGATGGTTCTTCTTCTGTAAGATCCAACACCACTTCTTTAGCTGGTGTTTCCAATCTTGGTTTCTTACAGAAGAAAAAACTGAGGGGCTGTTGTCTTTTCTTAAGTGCTGCTGCAAGTATTAAAAACAAAAGAGGTTGCAATTTGGACTCGGTAGAAAACAACACACACAGAAGGCACAATGCATGGAAATTGCACAGAAGGCACACACAATGTATGGAAATTGCACAGAAGGCACACACAATGCATGCAAATTGCACAGAAGGCACACACAATGCATGGAAATCACACAGAAGGCGCACACCATGCATGGAAATCACACAGAAGGCACACAATCCATGGAAATTGCACAGAAGGCACACATAATGCATGGAAATCTCACAAAAGGCGCACAATGAATGGAAATTATTATTATTATTAAGTTGAATTTGTATGCCGCTCTATTCGCCGAAGCGACTCAGAGTGGTTAACAACATAGATAACAAACAATATAGTCTTACAATTTCAAACAACATAACATAAATATGGCATATAATGCAGCACAATACAATCAATACATCTAACCGTACAATACATCAGTAAAATAATACAATTACATAATTAATACAATTTATATAAAAGCACACATAGTACTTAAATAAGATAACAATTAAATAAAAAGACTTTTGCCCCTCATACTCCTCCCCCCTCCAACCTGTTGTGCATTCTATATAATACAGTAACAAATCAACAATACATAAATCAGGATATCATAATAAAGACAACATATACAATATACATCATAAGAGTATAAAAGAGAATATCAAAGCATTAGCTGTTTATTCCAGTCTGGCAATGTTGGGGCCGGCAGCAGCGAGGTTTTAAGCCTCCCTGCCACCCCTCACAGCTGTGGCCCGTTGCCTCCACCCGAGCGTCGGGCGAGGAAGTCCGGAGGTGTTGGAGGCGGCGGGAGCGAGGTTTTAAACCTCCTGGCCTCCCCACACAGCTGTGGCCTGTTTCCTCAGCCCGAGCAAGAAAGTCAAACACAATGCATGGAAATCGGTCAGAAGGTGCACAATTCATGGAAATCATACACATCTAGGTTTCTCAAAGGCTTTATGTAACACCTTTGAGATTGAAAGAGAGACAGTTAAACCTTATCTGAATAATCTACTTTTACAGATAGATGTAGGAAGCTGTATTGTTATGCTTCTTTGTCTGCCATTCTGCTGCAGCACATACATCCACCTTAGAGGAAAGGCAAACAGGCAAGCATAACAATACAGCTTCCATCCTACAACTATCAGTAACAATAGATTATTGTGATGGTGAACCTTGGCACTCTAGCTGTTCTTCATCTTCAATTCCCAGAAGCCTAAAGACACACAGTAAACCCATTCACAGGGACTTAGTCTTCTGGGAACTGATGTGCAAGAACAGCTGGAGTGCCAAGGTTCACCATCACACAACCTTCCCAAGGATCTCCCCACCCCCCATTCATGGTTTTTTTTAAACACTGCGATCAATGTATCACACAACATTAAAGAATACACACACACACACACACACACACACACACACACATTTTAAATACCTATGTTTAATTTTAATAAATGCTACAAAATATTATAAATAAAACATTCCCATGTGGGTACCTACCTGAAAGTAGTAAAGGTTCTCCATCGTGTTGTTTGTGAATGCACACTTACGGGTCTGCGCTTGCGTGGAGCCAGTTTCGGAGCTTTCAAACTGATTGGATAAAGGTTTATAATTAGGACTGCCCACCATCTCCACCCCCCTTCAGGCACCATTTTGCGCCTCTTCCCTCAGTTCTCTATTTTCCACTATTACAGCAGGAGCCTAGAGAGAGCTTTCTTCCAAAACCCCCTTTCTCAGTTCTTGTTCCTACTGAACTTTACCTTTCTTCAACATTTTTTTTGGACTAGAAGGGTTTCTCCCTTTTAGTCCACCCCCGCTCGCGAGGGGTCTTGCCTCTCACGAGCGGCCGTTACAATTTTTTTCCAGTAGGCCTAGTTGATGGCCTCCGCCGCACCATTCAAGCAGTGCCTGGGTTCCCATAGAAAATTTCCGAGTTCTGACAGACACAAGAAGTGCCTTCTCTGTTAGGGGGAGAACCATCCGGTTCATTCCTGTGCGGTCTGTAAGAGATTTTCCAAAGTTGCATTGAAGAACTGCCAGAACAGGTTGCAGGCCCACGTCATGGCTGCCACACTTTCCCCCCTACGTCCAATCATCCGAGCCATGATCCTCTGGTCGCCGTGTCTTCGTCTTCTACTTCGACCAGGCTGCTAAACACGACAGAGCTCTTTGCCAAAAAGAAAAAAAAAAGAGAAGAGGAAGCATAAGAATCATCACTCATCCTCTGCCTCCTTACCGCCTACTCCCAAGAGTTGCCTGACCATCACCCCCACCGTCTACAGCCTCGGCGGTTTTTGTCACGCCTGTGTCTTCTCAGTCTTCTGCTTCGCCTCAGCATACTGTTGTCTCCCTAGATCAAGGGTCTGCAAACTTGGCTCTCCAGATGTTCTTGGACTTCAGTTCCTAGAAGCCCTGATCAGCAGGAGTGCTGCCTTGGGCTTGTGGTAATTGAAGTCCAAGAACACATGGAGAGCCGAGTTTGCAGATCCTGGCCCTAGATGAATCCCCTGATCTTCCACCTCAGGAGACCTGTTCAGATCAATCTCCTTATGCCTCTCTTTAAGGCAATGGCCAAGGAGATTACTGATCAGGTAAGGGCTATCATTCCACAGCCCACCAATCCACTGGCCACTGTTTCAGATGAGGAACCACACCGCCGGCACCGTTCAGATGAGCATGCTCCAGCAAAGAGGTGCCATACGGAGTCTTTCTGTTCTGATGCAAGCATGCCACCGCCTCCACCACCATTTCTGGGGACTGATCCGAGCTCAGCCGGGTCTTACTGGTCTGACTCAGACCCTGAGGCCTTCATTCCACCTCCCACACTCTCGAAGAGGTCTGAAGGCTCCGACAACGGATGACAAGGCCCTACCACCGGTGGATGCAGAGAAGTCACCCGATGATCAAATTGGGAGTGCCCATCGGGTACCACCGGAGGCCCAGCTTACTTTTACTGTGTTGCTCAAATGTTTTGAGACAACGCTTAACCTGAAAGCGGAGAAGCCATCGGATCTCAGCACTGATGATGTCTGCGGTATGGCGGATAAGAAGGGGATTATACCGGTTTACCTTCCGGTATAATTATACCGGTTTACTTTATTCCATCGCCAACTCCGCTAAACTGGTGTGGAAGAAATCAGTTTCTTCCCATACGGTCTCTATGCGTGCGGACAGGATGTACAAGTTGTTTGATGATGATGGCCAATTCCTACAAACACACCCTGTCCCAAACTCGAGGGTGGTGAAGGCTTCTCAACACCGTACGCCTGCCAGCAGTGTTCCGGTGCCATCCTCTAAAGAGGGAAATAGTTGGGCTCTTTAGGAAGGAAGGTATATGCCAACGCTTCCTTATCTTTCCGCACAGCCAACTATGCTGCAGCCAATTGCAAGTTGAGGGGCAAGGCAGAGACATTTATGGCCAAATTCCCAGAAGACTTCCGTGCAGAGTTTGACACCTTATGCAAGGAGGGCAATCATCTGGCCCTTCAACAGATTCAGACTGTTCGTCATGTCTGCGAATTCAAAGCGAAGAACCTTGCCTCCACCGTCCAGATCAGATGCCATTCCTGGTTGTGCTTCACAGACCTCCAGGATGAGGTGAAAATGCTCATTGAAAAGCTTCCATTTGATGGCCAGGGTTTGTTCGTTGCGGAAACAGATAACACCCTAACGAGCTGCACCCTGAAATTATGACGACTAATAGGCTGCACTAATAGGGCGCCTCTACTTTGTACCACAGGCAGCCATACCAACCATACCAGCAGTATCAGTCTTTCCAGCCTCCTTTTCCCTAGCAGAGGCAACAACAGCAGCCATATTGCCAACAGGACTGTAGACAACCTTTCTACAAACAACAGCGCCAGCAATCTCGCTCTCGGTACCAACAGCAACCGGCCTCTTCAAACAAAAGATGTGACCGCAGGCAGAAGCAGCATGTTTGACTGCTTGACTGAAGACTCTCCATTAACCGTGCTTCCATACCAACTGCTCCGGAACTTCCTTGACGCGTGGTCCAGCATAACGTCAGACAAATGGGTTTTAAAGATCTTAGGCTTTGGTTATGCCTTAGAATTCAAGAGCTTTCCCAAAGTTGGATGGATACGTTTCACCGATCCGTCGCCTCTCCTCTACAACGAACTAACATCCCTACTGGAGAAGGGAGCCATCGAAACTGTCGCATCCACCGACTCGTCAGTAGGTTTTTACTCACATCATTTCATCGTGGACAAGAAGGACAGGGGCTTCGGACCCATTCTGGACCTACGACGCTTGAATTGACATATTCACCCGAGGAAGTTCCGCATGGTAGCACTACAGACCATTCTGCCTTTGATTTAAAAAACCAACTGGTTTGCAGTGTTGGATCTGAAGGATGCGTATTTCCATATCTCCATCAGGAAATAGCATCGACGTTTTCTACGGTTCCAAGTGCCCGGGCACATCTACCAGACACCAGCTTGCCCTTTGGCCTTTCCACCACACTGAGGGTATTCACCAAATGCATGGCTCCAGTCACAGTGTATCTCAGACTGAAAGGGATCCAGGTGTTCCCCTATATCAACGACTGGCTTATATGCGCCCCATCCAGATCTTGAGCAGTAGAAGATGTTGTGTTCTGCATTGCGTTCACGGAGAGTCTTGGTCTTCGCATAAATTACAAGAAATCCCGGTTTGTCCCAGCTCAGCAGGTGGAGTACATAGGGGCCGTACTGGACTCCACGATGATGCGAGCCTATGCCCCGTCTCAACGCCTTTCGGATCTCCGTTCTGTGATCCAACAGTTTTAAACCAACAGCATGGTAATGGGGAAGCACATACACGTCCAGCTCCGGCAAACTCCAGGCAGGAAATGGCAGCCTCTTACCCCGCATGCATGGAAAGTCAAACTGACGCCAGTACAATGAGCAATTGCGGCACACATGCGTCAATTTGGCTTTCCACGCATGCGCAGTAAGAGGCAGCCATTTTGGCTTCATTTCAGGATGGCCAGTGAGGCGTCTGAGCCGGACGCCTAAAAAAAATAGTAACCACTCTGGTTGGTCTCCCGGGAAGGCTACTAACCCCCTGGTGAACCACCTGGGATTCTTACTACCGGTTCGGCTGAACCGGGCTGAACCGGCAACAGCCCACCAGTGCACCTAGCTAATAGTGATTGATTTACATACTTCTGGGTCAAATTGGAATGTCTATACCGATACTCCTATGTGTAAAAATCTTCATCTTGAGGGGATAAGTACATGGTGAAAAAGAGACTATAGTAAAGCACATTGAAAATGGGACTTTTATGACATGGGCAAGATGAATCCCTCATTGTTGGACAAATCCCACAATGAAAGGCATGCAAACCTAACAGTGAGGGACCACTGACTTTCAGTGTGGGATTCGTCTAATAGTAAGGAATTTGTCTTGGCCACCCTGTTTTTTTAGCAGGGGAGGCAGGGAGAATCTCTGCCTTTGCTTTTGGTTTGGTGGCTGAACTAGAGCGCATACTCCCCCCCCCCCCTCAACCCAAAGGCAAAGGCAGAGAGATTCTCCCTGCCTCTGCTGCTAAAACAACAGGGTGGGCAAGATGAATCCCTCACTGTTAGGGATTCGTCTTCCCCACCCAGAAAAGGAACAGGTTTTTTTCAACATTATGTGATCATAGAACCGCTCACTATGCGAGTGTTGCCATAGGGGAAGTCTGACTCGCATAGCAAAAATTTTCGTCATGCGAGTCAGCTCGCTTTTTGAAAAACCCACTAGTTAAACGAGTTTTTCCCTAAGGGAGTTGCTCGCTAAATGAGGTTTGACTATGATTTTTCCTATGGAAAAAACGTACAATGATTCATACAATGAATTTTTCACCTACTGGCTTTCCCCATTGAATATTCATTGTACGATTATTTTCCATAAGGAAAATTGATTTGCGGGGTGCCAATAAAAAAACACTGTTCCTTGTACGATTATTTTGGCTATAGGGGGCATTCGTTATACAAAGTTCTACTGTATAGTTAGAAAGTTAATTGCAATATGACCTAGTAACTTGTGTTTGTAATCCTGCTGGCTATAAATATAAACATTGACAACTACCTATCATAAAAATAACTTATCCAGTAACAAGTACTCTAAGAAGCATTCACAATTATGGCCATAATGGTACAGTAATACCTCAGATAATACCTTGGTTCCACAAGTCTTAATGTTATCCGATTTTTAGCCTTATCAGATACACGCACCAGATAACGTTAAAATCCTATTCAGGTGGATCAGATAACGTTAACTCCATAGAGATAAGCAACAGAGGCTTCAAGGGAAAGTCAAGGAAACATGCTGGAAACATAAAGAACTTTAAGAAATAATTATCTAAAGGGTAAATACATTACAAAAACATGCCAGACCACCCTGACTTTAGGGGAACAAAGCCGTACAGCATTTTTAAATTTTTGAAAATTTATAAAGTGCTGTTTTAAAAGATCTGAACAGAAGCTAGGAAAATGTTTTCTTAGAATCACCCCCCCTGCCATGGCTTGCTGAGGTCCATTGCTGTAATAAAGGAAGTTCCCTCAGGGCTTTGCAGGGTGTGAAAAGCTTTATTGCTTTCTAGGTGAAAGGTTTTTCCATTGACAATGAATGAGGCTTGCGGAGCTACAGTTTTGTTTTCAGGCTGTTTAGAATTTAAAGGGGAAACTTCATAAAAGTAATTGGGTCAAATTGTCTCTTTGCAATTATTTTTCTGCAAAGTGTTTGATTAGAATCAGCCCGACTACCATGGCTTAATTTGGGGCTTAGCTGAGGTCCATTGTTGTAATAAATGAAGTTCCCTCAGCGCTTTGCAGGGTGTGAAAAGCCTAATTGCTTTGTAGGTGAAAAGTTTCAGTGTTTGCTTGTTTTCCATTGACAATGCATGAGGCTTGCAGAGCTACAATTTGGTTTCAGGCTGTTTAGAATTTAAAGCAGTTAGCTTTTAAAACAGATTCCTGTACTCATAGCTCCATATGGAAACTCTGCATGTTTAAAATTGCAGAGTCCCCCACCTCACCCCACCCCAATGTCTGCTTTGCTTTGCTAAACTAGTCACTGGTTTCGCAAGCTTTTGTTATTCAAATGTTGCAAGGTAGAGTTAAGAGAGCAGGCAGCCCCCTCCCTTTCTCCCAAGATAAACTGGTGAGTCACAACTACATCTCAGGGAATTTAAGGCAAAGGTTATCTGATGGATCGGATAACATTAACATAATGGTTAACATAATGGTTAACATAATGTTATACTATCCAAATGTTTGCCTCAAATTCCCCAATGTTATGCGATTTTAGAGTTATCCAGTCCAATCGTTATCCGGTGTTTTACTGTATTACTCTTTCAACAGTAACTGCAGACACTCAATCTAAAATATACAGGTACCTATTGTACTTCTTGTATAAAACAAACTGTGAACTGTACTCATCATCCTCATCTTTCTCTTTTAGAAAAAAAATGGGAAAACCTGACTTAAATACAGCCACAACGTGTGTGCTTGGAAAGGCAGCGTGAAAGAGGAAACGTAGACATCCAGAAGGAGGAGGAAAGAAGCTGGAAAGCCAACCAGAATAGAAGAAAAAACACAACTTGGCAGGTTTTTCATTTTAGTGAACTGACAGTCCCTAAGAGGGACAAACATCGCAACTAATTAGGAAAGGGAAAGTGTCTCACCAACAGAAATACATTCAAAGATGCCTGAGATATATTAAAAAGCCTATTGGGGAAAACTCTTTTAACACAAGGAGAATGCGAAGAGCACATCTGCAAAAAAAAAATTATGGGAAAAATCTGATTTTAAGTGAAAAATATTTTAAAGAAGAGAAACACTAAATTGCTGCAGTGCAGAAATTCACTCAGAGCAGCCATCTAAGTTCCCTTTTTAAAAATCACAGGGGAGAAATCATGGAGTGTGGGGAAAAATACAGTTACAACAGTGCTCTAAGTAGACATCAAAGAACTCACACAGGGGAGAAACCTTATGAATGCATGGAGTGTGGAAAGAGATTCAGTCAGAGCAGTGTCCTAAGTTCTCATCAAAGAACTCACACAGGGAAGAAACCTTATGAATGCATGGAGTGTGGAAAGAGATTCAGTCGGAGCAACAATCTACGTTCCCATCAAAGAATTCACACAGGGGTGAAACCCTATGAATGCATGGAGTGTGGAAAGAGATTCAGATTGAATGGTAGCCTAAGTACCCATCAAAGAACTCACACGGGGCAGAAACCATATGAATGCATGGAGTGTGGAAAGAGATTCAGTTGGAGCAGCAATCTACGTACCCATCAAAGAACTCACACAGGGGAGAAACCTTATGAATGCATGGAGTGTGGGAAAAGATTCAGTCAGAGCAGTGTCCTAAGTTCCCATCAAAGAACTCACACAGGGGAGAAACCGCATGAATGCATAGAGTGTGGAAAGAGATTCAGTCACAGCAGCAATCTACGTTCCCATCAAAGAATTCATACAGGGGAGAAACTCTATGAATGCACGGAGTGTGGGAAAAGATTCAGTGACAGCAGTGGCTTACGTTTCCATCAAAGAACTCACACAGGGGAGAAACCCTATGAATGCATGGAGTGTGGAAAAAGATTCATTCAGAGCAGCCAGCTAAGTTCCCATCAAAGAACTCACACGGGGCAGAAACCGTATGAATGCATGGAGTGTGGAAAGAGATTCATTCAGAGCAGCCAGCTAAGTTCCCATCAAAGAACTCACACGGGGCAGAAACCGTATGAATGCATGGAGTGTGGAAAGAGATTCAGTTGCAACAGCCATGTAAATACCCATCAAAGAATTCACACGGGGGAGAAACCCTATGAATGCATGGAGTGTGGAAAGAGATTCAGATTGAGTGGTAGCCTAAATAGCCATCATAAAACTCACACAGGGGAGAAAATATGAATTCAGGGAATGTGGAAAGACATTCAGTCACAGCAGTGTGCTATGTTAAACAATCACACGGGGGAGAATAACATACAAATGTTGACAGATTCAGTCAGAGCAGTCGCCTAAATAGCCAGGAACAGGAGAGAAACCACCCGACATATTTTTATTCGTATCCAAGTACAGATATGGGAAGAAAACATCTTAATAAATGTTATATTGAGAACATTCAATCAGCAGTGACATATAATTTCAATCACCCTGTAATATTGTTTAATACCAAAGTCTATACAGTAATACCCCAGATAACGATTGAATCGGATAACGATGCAGGTTTTTTGGGAAAAACTTGCATCGGATAACTATTCTGGATAATGATTCTTAGCGTTATCGGAGGCAATGGTCTGCGGGTGTGGGTTGGTTTGGGTAGAACTACCCAATCCACCCCCCACCCGCAGCGGTCTCTGCGACTGCAGTAGGGGCGGGGAAAAGCACACGGACAACACTAAAAATCGGATAACATCATGACTTGTGGAACCAAGTCATAACGTTATCCGGGGTATTACTGTACTTGTAATTTCCATATGTTGATTTTTCCAAAGCAATTAATAATTTTGAATCTTGTCATTTATTGAATTGTCTCTACCTAAGATCTACAACCTATGTTTCATGGTCCTCATTGGCTTTGCATCTTTCAGTTCCAACACTGAGAATGAGCACTAGTCATTGGCTCTTTTTTCTTATTTCTTACATTCTTTGTGTAAAATGTGAATAATATTAAACATTTACTCAGGAGAAACCATTTGAATGCTTGGAATATGGAGAGAGATTTAGTAATAATTGTTCCCTTTCTCCAAATGAAAGCAAACCTTGAGCAATTGCTCTATTTATAAAGATACAGTTGTACCTCACTTAAAGAGCATAATGCGTTCCACAGGATTGCTCTTTAAGTGAGTTTCCTCTTTAAGCGAAACACCATTGTCAATGACCAATTGTGTGGGTGGGGGGATTGTGAACCCCGATTTATTTGTTAGCGAGTTTTTGGTTGGTTTTATTTGTTAAGTGAAGCAAACATTAAGATAAAATTCTGCTCTTTAAGCGAGGCGCTCTTTAAGCAAGGCGCTCTTTATACGAGGTTTGACTGTATAACCAATTGCCTTGTCAGTGTAAATACAAGTAAACATGAACATGTCATAGCAAGGATATATAGCTTTGTGGAGTAATCATTAAATGTTAGCTCATTTGGGGGAGGGAATACAATTGCCAGCTTTGGAGGTTTGGCAAGAAAAGGGGAGAGTAACATTTTTAACAATTTAAAATCTAAGCTGGGCAGGTCAATTGCAGGGCTTGGATGCCCTGCTCATATTTTGCACAACTCCACGCTGAATGGTGTTGACGGTCTTTCAGTTGATGTTGAATCTATTATTTTTCAGTATAGACTGTCGGAGTAGCAACTCTGACGGAAAGTAAAACCGCTACTTATGTAATAAGTCTCTTCTGTAGTTGTTGTTCAGTCAAACAGTTGATTCTGACCCTTTGCGATGACTCCATGGACCATTACCCACCAAGCACCTCTGTTGTCCTCAATCCACTCAGCTCTGTGCCCATTGCTTCTACAGTCGGAGCAGTGTTTTATAACTGTCATTATATTATGTTTGTTTTAATAAAAGCTATTGTGTAAATAACTCACCCATATTTTGTCAAGTATACTTCTGTCTTGGTTTTGTGCAATAGAATTAGGGCAACCCTATCGACTGTGTGACTGAACAACAACAACATATTTAGAGTACATCGTGCATAGCGCAGGGCTGGAAGCAATGAAAGCAATGACCTTCTTAGTCGTCATGTATGGTTATGAGAGCTGGACCTTAAGGGAGGCTGAGTGCAGAAGAACCCTGTGGTGCTGGAGGAGACTCTCGGGAGTCCCCTGGACTGCAAGGAGAGCAAATCAGCCCATCCTGGAGTAAACCCACCCTGGCTGCTCCTTGGAAGGCCAGGTGCTGAAGCTGAAGCTCAAGGAGTTTGGCCACCAAATGGGGAAGAGAGGACTCACTTGAGAAGGCCTTGATGCTGGGAAAGATGGAAGGCAAGAGGAGAAAGGGGGTGGGCAGAGGATAAGGTGGCTAGATGGCATTGTCAATGCAGTGGGCGTAGATCTGGCTGGGCTACGGAGGATGTCAAATGATGGAGGACCCTGGCATGGGGTGGTCAATGGGGTTGCAAAGGGTCAGACTTGGCTGTGCAACTGAACAACCACCACAACCAGGGAGGAAGTTTGGGAGAACTTGCATTCAGACTATCTAATAACCTCTCCCGCTTTACAGTGGCTACAAATGATTGTTGGGGTGGTGGCAGTTTTCCACAGATTAAATAAACCCCCCTTACAATTTATAATTGACACGAATGTCTTTCAGGGCTTGATTTGAGGAAGGGGAGTTTCTGAATGTCTGTTATGGAAGAAAAGAGCTCAGGTGGGGGTGGGAAAGAAGGGGGAGAGAAGCTCGTTTCCCATTGGAAGGGGTGCAGATTCTCAGTGGGGGCCACAGGTGAGAAAACTCAACCCCATTGCTGGCCTTGCTTTCTGAGTTTCTGACTGCGGTAGGTCAAGTGGTTAAGAGGCTGAACTTGACAACTGGAAGGTTGCCTGGTCAGGAGTTCGATACCTGAGCACTGCAAAACAAAGTGAGCTCCTGTTTCTGTCCCAGCTCCTGACAACCTAGCAGTTCAAAAGCAAGAAATTGCAAGTCCATGGGGAGGGGGGGACAGCTTAGAGGAAGAGTCCTTGTAAGTTGGGCGGCCATATAAATTAAAGTAAATAAATAAAGGGGTGGAATCTTAAACTCTCCCTCAAATTAATCCACCCCCGAATAGATGGCTGAGGATGTGTGACCTGGCCCTCAGCTTGAAAAAGTTGGGAAGCCCCATCTTAGATGCTCAGCTCTTCGGGATGAAAATCCTCAGGCCGCTTCAGGGGGCTGGCAGCCATTTTCTCCTGCCTGCACAATGGGGGTGGCCTGTACATTACATAGGAGATGCACATGACACTTCTGGGTGTGGAGGAGGCAGTGTGGGCCCCACATGACATGGTGCCATGGGCTGTAGGTTGAGAACCCCTGGTCTAAGATTTACAGGATGTAGCATCCTATGAACTGTAGGGCAATGGGTCTCATCCAAAGGAAGGAAGGGGGGGGGAGAGAGATCTCACCTGCTTTAATGAAGACTGGAAGGATTTAGACTTTGGCATTTCCTCTCTGGGTCCCAAGAAAGGGAGAAGAGGTCAGCTCAGCCTCCCGCCTTCCCAAATGCTTTCAAAGCAATTACACTAGAATGTCCGGGAGATTTTTTTACCCATTTTGGGCTATCTGACGCCCCCCCCCCCGCCTACTCCAAGGGGAGATCAGAGGACCCAATCCAAGCTGTTTCTGCCCGGCCCGTGCAACAAGCCAAAACCTTAGGGTTCGAACGTTGGGGAAGTCCAGAAACCGCTTCGATCGGGTCCTCTGATCTCCCTGGAGCAGGCAGGGGAGGGGGGCAGAGAGCCCACAATGGGTAAAAAAATGGATTTTTTAAAAACCCATTTTGGGCTCTCTGATCCCCCTGCCTGCTCCAGGGAGATCAGAGGACCCGATCTACAGCTGTAGGGTGGCTGGGGAAGCTGATGGGGACTCCCTGTCAACTTCCCTAGCCACTCGCCCATGCCTCAGCAGCTGTGGGTTGGCTGGGGAAGCCGACGGGGGAGCCCCCCATCAGCTTTACCCATTTTGGGCTCTCTGAATCCCCCCCCCCCCCGGTGCTCCAGGGAGATCGGAGGACTCAATCCAAGCTGTTTCTGGGCTTTTCCCACCTCCCCAGCCCGTGCAACAAGCCAAAACCTCAGGGTTCGAACCCTGACATTTTGGCTTGCTCCACAGGCCGGGGATGTAAGGGAAGCCCAAAAACAGTTGTAGATCGGGTCCTCTGAACTCCCTGGCCTTTTAATATTTCTGCCTTATCCTACATCCTTTCCTAACCCCTATTCTCCTCATTTTTTGTATATTTTCCTCCATTTTACCAGCTAACTTCCTGATCTCTGTAGTTATCATTACATCATCAAGTGGGACTGGTTAGCTAGAAGTTGATGTTGCTGCTGTTGTCGCTGGTTGCTTCTTCTCCTTTTTCTCTTCCATTTGTTTCGGTCTCGTGGATTCTTCCTCCATGTTGTTATTAAACAGCTGCAATATCTCCAAGGTCATTCATTCAAAAACAAAACTAATTTCTTCTGGGTTAAACTAACAACAAGCCACACACACACAAACACACACACACACACAAACCTATTAATTTACACTGAATCCTACTAATTAGTTATTTATCGCTCCCTTTTCAATTATATCCCAATTAATTCCAGCACTTAATCAATTGATTATGTCCCTATACCCTAACCCTATACCCAGCCAATAGTTTGTTGTTGTTCAGTTGCACAGTCGATTCCGACCCTCTGCGACCACATGGACTACTGTCCGCCAGGCACTCCTGTCATCCACCATCCCCCTCAACTCGCTCAGCTCTGTGCCCATTGTGTCCACAATACCATCTAGCCATCTCATCTTGGGCCGTCCCCTTCTTCTTTTGCCCTCGACCCTTCCAAGCATCAAGGCCTTCTCAAGTGAGTCCTCTCTTCTCATTTGATGTCCAAAGTACCTTAGCTTCATCTTTACTGTTTGACCCTCCAAGGAGCAGTCAGGTTTGATTTCTTCTAAGATTGACCTGTTTGTTCTCTTTGCTCTCCAGGGGACTCTCAAAACTCTCCTCCAACACCACATCTCAAAGGCATCTCACAACCATACATTGCCACTGGGAATACCATTGCTTTGACTATACGAATTTTTGTTTGTAATTTGATGTCTCTGCTTTTCACTATGCTCCCCAGGTTTCTCATAGCTTGTCTCCCAAGAATCAGTCGCCTTTTTATTTCATGGCTGCAATCACCATCTGCAGTGAGCTTTGATCCTAAGAAAAGTAAAATCTGTCACTGCTTCTACTTCTTCCCCATCTATTTTCCAGGGACTGCTAGGGCCTGTTGCCATGCTCTTTGTTTTCTTTATATTGAGTCTCAAGCCAGCCTTTTCACTTTCTTCTTTCAACTTAATCAGGAGCTTCTTTAAGTCCTCCTCACTTTCTGCCATCAGGATCATATCATCTGCATATCTCAAATTATTGATGTTTCTCCCAGCAATGTTGATCCAAAATTGTGATTCCTCCATCCCTGCATTGCACATTATGTGCTCTGTGTATAAGTTGAATAAGCAGGTGACTCCGTCATTCCATATTCTGTCCTAACTGTTGCTTCTTGATTCATGTACAGATTTCTCATGAGGCATATAAGGTGTTCTGGTATTCCCATCTCCTTAATTATTTGCCACTGTGGTCTACACAGTCAAAGGCCTTAGTGTAGTCAATGAAACAGAAGTAGACTTGTTTCTGATATTCCTTTGTTTTTTCCATGATCCATGTTATGTTGGCAATGTGGTCTCGAGTCCCCCTGCCTCTTCTGAAACCCGCCTGCACTTCTGGTAATTCTCTCTCCACATGCTGTTGCAGTCTATCCCGTATTATCTTGAGCACCACCTTGCTAGCGTGTGGGATGAGCGCAATTGTTCGATAATTTGAACATTCTTTGGCATTACCCTTTTTGGGGATTGTAACATATACTGATCTTTTCCAATCCTGTGGCCATTGTTGTGTTTTCCAAATCTGTTGGCATATAGAATGCAATAATTTGATTCCATCATCTTTTAGGGCTTTGAAAAGTTCAACTTGGATACCATCATCTCCACTGGCTTTGTGGTTTGCAGTGCTTTTTAGGGCCTTTCTGACTTCACTCTCTAGGATGTCTGGCTCAAGTTCAATTTCCTCATCATTGAAATTATCAGGGGTGTCGAGGTCCTTTTTGTAGAGTTCCTCTGTGTACTCTTTCCATCTTTTCTTAATCTCTTCTGCATCAGCTAACTCCTTGCCATCTTTGTCCTTTATCACGGTCATTTTTGCTTTAAACGTTCCCTTGATTTCACCATTTTTTAAAAAAAGATCTCTAGTCCTACCCCTAATATTATTTTCCTCTACTTCTTTGCACTGTTCATTCAGGTAGGTTTCCTTATCTCTCCTTGCTTTTCTTTGAAATTCTGTGTTCAAGTGATTGTATTTAATCCTTTCTGCTTTGCCTTTTGCATTCCTTCTGTCCTCTGCTATTTTAAGAGCCTCATTGGACAACCTCTTAGCTTTCTTATGCTTCTTTTCTTTTGGTATGGTTTTCCTTGCTGCCTCCTCCATGATGTCCCGCATCTCTGTCCATAATTGTTGTGGCACTCTGTCTATCTGGTCCAAGCCATTAAATCTGTTCCACACCTCAATAATAATCCACGTCACCCCAAGAACATCTGTCCGTCCCACCAGGGCGGATCAGAGAAGCTTTCTTATCATCCCATCAGCTAGAGAGGTGCATCTCTAGCACCAGAAGGACGGCCTTCTCCGTGTCCACCCCGGCCCTTTGGAACCTCCTGCCAACTGAGGTACGCCTACAGACAGACCTACTGCCCTTTCGGAAGGGCCTAAAAACCTGGCTGGCATGGCAGGTGTGGGGCTCCAGTAATACGGGATCCCACGTTGGGTGGCTGATCTGATGGGACAGCCACCCCTCTCTTGCTCTTTTAAACTTTTTTTAACCTTTTAAAACTTTTAAATCCTTGAGTTGTTGTGTTTTTTTTGCAAATTTATAGTTTTTATAGTTCTTTTCAGCCCCCCACCCGCCTGAATTGCCAAGGGGCTTAGCTATCCAGGCCAGGGGGAGGGGAGGCTTCTGAAGAGAGGCTGGGGAAAGGGTCCCCAGCTTCTCTTCAGACCCCCCCCCCATGCTTACCTGGATAACTAAGCCCCTTAGTAATCCAGGCAGGGGTCTATTTATTTTTATTTATTTATTTAGATTTATTATCTCGCCCCAATCAGCCGAACCTGGCTCTAGGCGTCTTACAGAAAAGAAGAAAGATTATACATCAGGAGCACAAAACAAACTAAACGATCCCACTTATACCCCTACAAATGCAGAAATTGAAACCCGAAGGTTCAAAACTAATTTAAAATTTTTAAACTACATTTACAAAAACTCAAAAAATTCTCTAAGCCCATTAGTGCCTGTTTGGATCATCATGCTAAACACAAAGGTCTGGGTTACTTCTGAGTGGGACATCCTTGGTTGTGTATCTTTTCCCATACCCAATACACTTGTTACCTGAAATTTTTAATGATCGGATCGTGCCCTGGCAGAGAAATACTAAGCCCTAGGAACTCCAAAACGAGGCAAGGTTTTGATCAAAACAACTTTGGTTTATTGGTATTAAACAGAATTCTAATTTATAGTGGCCACTCTATGAAACTAGAAGTCTATACCTCACCCGTTCTGAGAAAACCTCCCTCGTGAGCCCAATTCCAGCTATTCTAGGAATGAGCTGAAGTCCCTCCCACTCCCCAACATTTTATACATTTACACTAGTTGACAATCAAGTATAGGCCAGCATTGGCAGTTGCAAATGCTGTTTATTAAACAGGGGTAATTAAATGAGTATTTACACTTCTTAATTAAATGATACAAAAACTTAATTCAATAGTACAAAGCAATTTCCGAAAGTACACATGACGATTTACACAGGCTTTGGTAAGGGCAGCAAGCAATCCATTGTTTCTGAAGGAAGCAGTCTCCCCAGGCGGTCATAAATCTGTTACAAAGTGTCGTCTTGTGGTCAGGAAATATTTACAGAATGAAACAATGTATCTATCGACTTTTTATGAATGAATCAAAGGCTTGTATGTTGAGTGAGCAGGCTGGCACCCTTTAACCAATCAGGAACGTTCTCCGGTTGCTGTCCTCCAATAGTGTTAGGAGGCGGGAGGCTTTTGGTGTCAGCCTGAGGTGAGGGCTCTGGTAAGCCGCTTCTTGTCTTTTACAAGCTCGGAAATCGCTACAGTGTCAGCCAGGTTATCTTGAGAAATGGAAACAAAGAGAATGATTAAGCCATGGATTTCAGCCGATTCTTGGCTGAGTGGTTCAGGGAGACCCTTGGGGAGAAACCAATTCCTAATTAGCGGTTCTTAATCTACTATAATTGCTTACATTGCATACGTGACTGACGGGACTTCTCCTTTAATCATGTTTCCTTTGCAGAGGTTTTTAGGTGCTTTTATATCAAGCCTAAAATAAATTTATTTCACAACGCTAACTATTAAGCATTGGTTTTTTCCCCTACCTTTGGCCTGTGTGTGTGTAGTGGTTTTCTGATTGTCACTTTATTAAACGAATTAAAATAAAATAAAGTGTTTGGGCTCAAAATCCAGGTAACGCACTCTAAGCTTTTTACTGTTTCAGGCTATGATACCTGAATAGGGCTTCCTTTTCTCAATTTGAAAATTTGTTTTCTTGCCTTTGCTAAATGCCGAAGGGATTGCTCTGAAATGTCCAGCTCTGGAGTTTTTCAAAGGCAACAATCTGTCTAATTTTTCTGGGGAAATTCCTCTGGGGAAGCAGAGAGCAGTGGGCAAATTGCTAACTCAGGGTGGGCCAAGCTTACCCTGGCTACGGCCCTGAAACTACATGCCAATTAATCCAGGCCACACCGCCCTCGCCACAGCCCGAATGAAATGGTGCCAGGGGCCAGATCTGGCCCACAGACCATAGTTTGGGAACACCTTGCTTTAAGCAGAGAAAATGGCAGCTTAAAATCTCTCATCCTTTTTGCAAAACAGACTGCAAGGTGCGTTGAAGCACATGACCAGCTGGCTGAACCATGTGACCGGCACATGGCCCAAAAAGATTGGGCACCCCTGGGCTAGTTACGTAAGTGTGACTAAGCACAATGCGGGGTGGGGGGAGATGATTAATACTACATTTGGAAGAGCCCGAAGTGGGAACACTACAGCCGATACACCCCACACCTGCCTAGGTGCACAGGAACAAGCAGAGAATCCCCAAATATCAGCCAGAAAAATCCCTCCCACCTTACGCCCTCCCTGCCACAAACCGAGAGGAAAGGAAGGGAACGTTGCCTTTTTTCAGCCAAGCAGGAGCGGAAGATGAGGCGGTCGCTGCACAGCCAGCCAGTGGACGCCCCTGTGGCTAACACGGCTGGTTCTGCGCTGCTGCGTGGTCGCTGTGCAAAAGTCTGGCCGCTGCGGCATCGAAGAGAGACAGAAGGAAAGTCAGGTCTGTGGAGAGGGGAGGTACGGCGGCATTGCAGAAAGTGGGGCTGGTCGCTGCAGGTTTGTATGGAGGAAGGATCACGTCTCCTTGGTTTACGGGGAGGAGAGGAACGAGAGAGTAAAAGATATTTACTGTACATCTTGGATAGACAGGATAGCACAGTAGATCTGTTTTTGGTGAAGATCCAATGGAAGTAATCTGGCTCCCTCTCTGGTACAATCTTGAATTTCATAGATTTTGAATGGTCTCTCTCAGGAAGCCACTGAGGATTCAGAAACTGAAAGAAATGAGCCTTTCACGTGGAGTTTTTTATTTCGGTTAAATTCCAAGTCCCATCCCTAGTCTTTGTTTCCTTCTTAAAAGATCCATGTATATGCTAAATTCCCCCGCCCCATTTCTTTGAATCTGAAAGAAGCAGTGCTGTGGACACAGACTTTGATAATTCAGTCAATGACTTTGCAGCAGGAAAGGCAAAGTGGCTAGTTTCTAAGTAAAGAAATTCTCCATTGCCACCAACTCAAAATGTTCTCTTAGTTTTCCTCCCTCTTTCTGTACTTCTGGTCTGTTAGACTTAACACAAGGGATCTTGTGGGGACACTGTTTTGCCTTGTTAATGCCTCTGGGCTATTGCTTCCCTCTGAAATGCACCAGTGCCCTAATTTTGATTATGTGCTACATATTTGTTTAAAGATAATGCAGATCCCTAGTTGTGAACATTGGTTGTAGCCAGCATTAGAGCCAAAAGATGAGTGGAGAAGGGTAGGCTTCCAAGTTCCACCAAAGTGAGGACGGTCCTTATAATTTCCAAATATTTCCAGGTTTGGAGGAATTTGCGTTAAGCAAGATTGAAGCTCTTATAAAGCTGCAAAACTAGTTGACAGTTCTTAGACAGCAAAGCGGTTCAGATCCCTCTGCTGGCTCATTGTGAGATCAGCAAAGCATTGGAAGATGTCTGCTGGCGTTAAGAGATCTCTGCCTGTTCCAGACTCTTTAGGTCAAGGGTTCCCAACCTTTTCAAGCCAGGGGCCGGGTCATGCTCTCTCAGTCAGCATTGAGGGCTGGACGATCATTTTGTCCTACCTGCAAAATGAAGGAAATGGCCATTTTGTCCCAACAGCTTCAAAGGGGTAGCCATTTTGTTTTTCAAATGCCCTTGGAGGGGTGGGGGGCTACATGAAGTGGCATTGTGGGCCAGATCCAGCCCACGACCTTAGCTGGCTATTTCTCCTGGAGACACAGTGTGGAATAAAACCCTCAGTCTCTTGCTCCACAGCCAGATACATAAACCGCTGAGCTATCCAGTGGCTAGAAACACATACATGGAGACTGGCTTGTTTTAATTCCTGTTTTAATTTACAGGATTATAAACTTGCCTTTGGCTCTTACCAAGGCAAACCAAGTTCCACATGGCATGGAAGTACGGCAACTATTATTCATTCTCCTGGTGATGAAGTGTGGGGGATAGTATGGAAAATGAACACTACTGATTTGTGTTCTTTGGATAGGTAAGTAACCTGAAGTTCTTAGCTAGTAATCTAGGAAGCAGAAAGGACAAAAGAAATATACTTTTAAATATGTGGCTTAAATAGCAATTTCCAGGTGTGAAAAAATGGGCTCTGTCCACTCAAGTTCCTGCTAAGTCATAAAGATGCCAGAGTGGAAGTGTCATATTGTTGCAATTTAGACCTGCTGCCAACTGTAACATCATTTCCATTGTGTATGTAGAGCTATGCAACAGGATTTCAGCCTCTAACTAATGAACAGGGGCTTCCCTAGCTTGCAGTTAGACATTGTGTGTTGGTGATGGGAGGGGGGAGTGTGTGTATGAGTGTGAGCTGACAGTGAGTCATTCATTATGGGTGGATGGATGAATGGGCATGTTGGGCAGAACCAGAAGCAACATGAAAGGAAGTGAAAGGTCTTCAGAAGTATCCGTTCCTCTTTCTTGGTGGTGCCAGTAAAGTCTACTGTCTTGTGATCAAATCTGTTATGTGCCTCTCCCCCCTCCCCTTTCTCTGCAAATGGGAATGTGGGGACCCTCTGAGGTCTGAGAAGCTGTGCCCCCCCCCCAATTTTTTTTTGAAGAGGAAGCCCTTTGGGGGGCGTCAAGAATCATCCCTCCATTTTGTCTCTCCCCCCCCCCTCAAAGTCCCTCTCGTAGGAGGAAAAGGTCTAATGAGAGGAACTGGGGCAGGAGAGGGAGTGGAGAATGAGAGAAGAAAGCGCCCCAGAGAGAGAGGAAGGGTCGGGAAGCGGTGGCGGGTGGGAGTTTAAATGGTGGTGGGTGGTCAGCCTAATTAGCATCTCAGCTATAATTAAGACACCTCGTTAATGAAGGGGCGGAGAGGGGTATGTGTGATTGTTTTCATGAGTTTTCTCTGTTGAACTTCGGCCTGCCACACTGAGGTCAACCTGGCGGGGAGGAGACCTCCCCCCCTTGCCCCCTCTTCCTCCCACCTGAGGGGGGAAACCGACGACACTCCCGTCAGAAGGTGGCCAGAGCCCGCTGAAGCCACGCCCCCTCCTCCCAACCGCCACCCTCAGGGTGCGCATGCGCCGCTAACTCCGACGGGACGCGCCGTTCTCCTCCCCTCTCTCGACTTCGGCGGCGGATGCGCCTCGTGGTGAGCGACTACTCAGGTGCCGCCAAAGGTGTGTGTGTGTGTGGGGGGGGAAGGGTCTGTAAGAGGGAGGGAGAGGTACGTGGGGCGGCGGGAACGGTGAGGGAGAGTCTGTTGGGGGAGGGGCTGCTTACGACGTCCGACTTGCAAGGCAGGCCTTTTTCCTGGGTCTCCTCTTGGGGGGAACCCCCCCCCCCAGTGCTACATCTGCATAAGACAACCCCCCAATTCATTTAAAGTCGTATCCGAATCTAGGGGTCAGTGCTCATCTCTGTTTCTAAGCCGAAGAGCCAATGCTGTCTGCTTCTGCAGAAGTTTCCATGGTCATGTGTCAGGCATGACTAGACACCAGAGCGCATGGAACGCTGCTACCTTCCCACCGACGTGGTCCCTATTTATCTACTTGCAATTT
The DNA here is from genome assembly GCA_030440675.1 of Furcifer pardalis. Lineage (NCBI taxonomy): Eukaryota > Metazoa > Chordata > Lepidosauria > Squamata > Chamaeleonidae > Furcifer > Furcifer pardalis. The sequence continues at coordinate 65,498,326 of CP126897.1, read as the reverse complement.
CATGCTTTCGAACTGCTAGGTTGGCAGGAGCTAAGACATTTATACCCCCCAATTAATTTATTTGGACACCCTTCCGTGACAGCTTCCTCTTGTCAAAACCAGCATGTAGTTAATGAAGCTGGTGTAATGTATTTATTGGTTGTATGATGGTTATCTACATGTATGTTGATACAAAAAGCAAGCAAAAACCGAGTTCACAGCTTGTGTAACGAGCATCTGTGTCTGTGTCTGTCTGTATCTCCATCCTGCGGGGCTGCAGTAGCTCCAGTGGCTAAAACGCTTGAACTTGCTGACTGGAAGGTCGGCAATTCGAGAACCGGGCACTGCGGGACAGAGTGTGCTCCCATCTCTGAGTCAGCTCCTGCCAACCTACCTATTCAAAAGCAAGACAGGGCAAGTTTTGTTCAGTCGCACAGTCGATTCCGACCCTTTCTGACCCCATGGACCATTGTCCGCCAGGCACTTCTGTCCTCCACCATCCCCCTTAACTCGCTCAGCTTTCTGCCCATTGTGTCTACAATACCATCTAGCCATCTCATTTTGGGCTGCCCCCTTCTTCTTTTGCCCTCCACCCTTCCCAGCATCAAGGCTTTCTCAAGCGAATCCTCTCTTTTCATTTGATGTCCAAAGTACTTTAGCTTCATCTTTACTATTTGACCTTACAAGGAGCAGTCAGGGTTAATTTCTTCTAAGATTGACCTATTTGTTCTCCTTGCTGTCCAGGGGAGTCCCAAAACTCTCCTCCAACACCACATCTCAAAGGCATCTATTCTTCTGCGCTCAAATTTCTTTATGGTCCAGCTCTCACAACCATACATTGCCACCGGAAATACCATTGCTTCGACTATACGAATTTTTGTTTGCAATGTAATGTCTATACTTTTCACTACGTTCCCCAGGTTTCTCATCGCTTGCTTCCCAAGAATCAGTCGCCTTTTTATTTCATGGCTGCAATCTCTGTCTGCAGTGAGCTTTGATCCAAAGAAAGTAAAATCTGTAACTGCTTCTACTTCTTCCTTCTTCTAGGGACCGATAGGACCTGTTGCCATTATCTAGGTTTTCTTTATACTGAGTCTCAAGCCAGTAAGTAGATTTTATTTATTTATTTATTTAATCATAGTTGTATGCCGTACTACTCGGAACGAATCAGGGCAGCTAACAATGTTGGAAAATAACAGTCCAGTGCATGGGGGGATCTTCCTTCCTTTTAAGGTTTTGAAGGAAGGCCTGTTTAAAGGCGGGGCTTGTTTTGGGAGTCTCCCCTCCTTGCTTCTATTTGGGAGGAGGGGGATTGTTTTTAAGGGAGGGGGGTTAAGATCCCGCCATGGAGATAGGGGACCCCCACACACACACAATGCCCCCCATCTGTGCAAGGCAAACGGTGCCCAGTGTGAGGTGACTCTTGCACAAGTCAGTGGGTGTGAAAAGGGAAGGGGGGGGGAGAAAGTGACTTGGCTCCTGTTTCCCCATGGAAATGGTGTCCTCTATCAGGCAAAGATCAGGAAATCCCCCCCCCCCTTTCCATTCCACCTCTGGCCAGAGCTCATAAAGTTCACCAGAGGGATTATTCCCCATCCTGGACTGGGGGGTCTCTGGATCCTACCAATCTCTCCCCTCCTTTATAACTAAAGGAAGCTTTTGGCCCAACGGCTGAGAGATGCAGGGGGCCCCCTTCTTATTCTTTTCCTTCCTCTCTTGTTTGTTCTCAGCATTAGAGAAACACATGGAAATTAAACCCTACAAAATGCAAAGATGTCATAGGAATGTAATGTAAGTGGATGTTTTTATTTCCCTCCATCCAAGAGGCCTCCAGAATAATCTTTTCCCTCCTTTTTCTCTCCAAGGGAAGGAGTGGAGCTGAACTGATTTCTTCCCGCTTTCTTGGGATCCAAAGAGGAAACTGAGGCGTCTGATATCCCCCCAGCATTTGGGAAGGTCAGTGTGGCAGGTTTCCCCTTCCATCGACTCTCCCACCATGCTTAGGGTGTTACTCCCTGGACAAGTCACCAGGCCATTCATTAGATTACACTAACCTCAGATAGTGCCTCTTGTGGTACATGTTCTAGAGAAGGTTGGCCCAGTTCCACCAAGAGCACTCGGGGTGTCTACCACCAGGCCCTTTTCTCTGTCTGTTGAGGGACACAGAAACAGCAATTACACCAGAGATCCTCAACCTGTGTCCCAGGGGTCAGATGTGGCCTGCGATGCCATTTCATGTGCCCCTCTACCGCCACCTCCCATGTGGTGGAGGAAGGGCAAAATGGTCTCCTGGCCTCCGAAGCTGTCTGAGGGAGCGTGACCCAATGGCCCTTGGCTTTAAAAGGTTGAGAACTCCTGAATTACTCCTATCTCTCGCCCCTTCTTACTCAATGCTTCGCTCACTTTCTAGGCAAGGTATGATGTTGGCTGGTCTTTTCCACCCTCTGAATCAAATGCTACATGAGGAAGGAGTAAAAGGAGGAGCCCCAAATGGATGACAACATTTACTATCATGCAGTGTTGCCATATGGAACCATGTGCACATGAATCAGTTTTAAAAGCTAACAGCAAAGGTGCCGAAACGTTTCATGCCACGGGCCAGTCACGTGGTTCATGGGTGCCCAAACTACAACTTGTGCGCCAGATCTGGCCCTGACACCAATTAGTCTGGCCCATTCCACCCTCGCCACTCCCAGAAGCTGGATGAGTTTTACTTCCGCTTCAGGTATCATTGGATGGATCCGGCCCATAGGCCATAGTTTGGGCACCCCTGGCTAACAGGGATAGAAGCAGGACCCATAATGGATGCCAACATGCAAGTTTGCCATCTGGAGCCCTATCCACAGGAATCCATTGGTGTCAGGGGCCAGATCCGGCCCACAAGCCCTGTTAACAGCAGGGGTGCCCAAACGTTTCAGGCCACAGGCCAGTCATGTGGTTCATGGGTGCCCAAACTACTCCCTATGGGCCAGATCCGGCCCTGACACCAATTCAACCAGCCTGCTCCAACCTCGTTGCTCCCAGAAGCGGGAGTAAAACTCACCAAACTTCTACTTCTGGGATCGACAAGCATCTGGCCCACACCACCCTCATCACTCCCAGAAACGGAAGTAAAACTCACCTGACTTCCGCTTCCAGGAGTGACGATGGTGGAGTGGGCCTGATAAATTGGTGTTGTGGGCTGGCCACAGCCAATGGCCCATAGCTTTGGCACCCATGAACCTATGGGCCGGATCCAGCCAGTGACACCAGAAGCGGAAGTAAAACTCACCCAGCTTCTGGGAGTGAAGAGGGTGGAAGGGGCCAGTCAACACAAACTACAGCCTGTGTGCCAGATCCGGCCCTGACAAAAAAATCATCTGGCCCCTTCTACCCTCATCACTCCCAGAAGCGGAAGCTAACAGCAGGGGTGCCCAAATATTTCAGGCCAAGGGCCAGTCATGTGGTTCATGGGTGCCAAAACTATGGGCCGGGGCCAGCCCACAACACCAATTTATCTGGCCCACTCCACCATCGTCGCTCCCAGAAGTGGAAGTCAGGTGAGTTTTACTTCTGTTTCTGGGAGTGATGAGGGTGGTGTGGGAAAGATTAATTGGTGTTATGGGCCAGATCTGGCCCACAAGCCTTGCTAACAGCAGGGATGCCTAAACTTTTCAGACCATGGGCCAGTCATGTGCTTCATGGTTGCCCAAACTACTCCCTGTGGGCCAGATCCGGCCTCCAATGCCAATTCATCCAGTTCATGTCATGCTCGTCGCTCCCAGAAGCGGAAGTCTGGTGAGTTTTACTCTCACTACTGGAAGCAACGAGGGTGGAGCGGGCTGGATGAATCAGTGTCAGGGCTGGAACTGGCGCACAGGCTGTAGTGTGGGTTAGCCAGTATTGTTGGGCCAAGCGATGGTCTCTTGAGTGGGTGCACCAACATCTGTTTCAAGGGTGTGGGGAACACCCTCCCCCAGAGGCATTAACCATCACTCTGACACAACCACCTGTGTCTCCCCACCCACCCCCCGTCGCTTTGACAAACCAGGAGGGCAGGGAGCTAACAAACAGGCTGTTGCGCAGACTGATCCAAGGAACCTGTCCACTTCCTCAAGTCCCAACTGAATCAAACGAATCCCAGATAACATGGCTAGACTGTGTCAACTCTCGCATTTTGATATTAAGTCTGGGGTCAAACATTGTGCGGATCTGAGCGATTTTCTCTGAGAGATAATCAGCAAAGCTGTCAGCACACCCTTGCCACCTAGGCAAGGGCTCCCCTCTACCGAGGAGGGACCCAGTCGCCCAGAAAAGGCCTGCTGGATGGTTATCCGTAGAGGCAATAAGGGCGGTGAAGAACTGGCGCTTTGCCGCCTCAATCAGCACACACTGTCACAGCTCTGACAGGAGGGCTAATCACGATGCTAAGATCGTTACTACGATATTGGCAAACAGACTAAATAGTTTTATGACTAATTATATACACAGAGATCAGATGGGCTTGTTAAAGGGACGATACTTGACTGATCTTATAAGATGAGTGTTAGATTTGTTAGATATAGCTAATAAAAAAGGGGATGGTTTCTTATTGTTAGATATTTTTAAAGCATTTGATTTGCTCCAAACAATGATTATTAAAGAAATTATTGAGAAAAATGGATTTGGGGGAAAATTAAAAATGTAATTGATCGACTTTATAAGCAAAGTTATGTGAAAGTAACACACTTACAAAAATATAGAACTTGGATCAAGGACTAGGCAAGGTTGCCCCCTATCAGAAACAACGTGTTTCAATACTTTTCCCTTGTCCTGGGTCTCTCTCATGTTCACTTAGGATTCCTCATTATCAAGGCAATCATTTGAACCACCAGAACTGCAGGGACCAAAGTGAAACCGTCTGATCCTGCCCTTATCCTGGCAGACAATTGCCCTAATACCAGCAAGCACCAGAGTAACACTCAATTAAAGTGACTCTAAACAAAAAGAGAGAGAGAGAGTACAGTAAAACCTTGAGTTGTGAATAAAATCAGTTCCATTGCCTTGTTCATTAGTTGAATTTGTTTGTAACTCAAGGCATCCCCATACGGATAAAGAAAAAGTCTCTCCCCCCCCCTCCAAAAATCAAAACAGTCCTCTCCCACCCTCCAACAATTAATCAAACCACCCAAAAACAACATCAGCATTGAAAGGAAAGCATGCATAAGCAAAAACACTGTTCCTTATCTTAAAGAAGCTTTGAAAACGGACAGAACACTCAGAAAAATCCAGCAAGAAACACCAACAGGCAGCCATTTTGGCGGTGAAACTCCAGATAAAAAAAATCACTCCACTCTACTGCCACCTAGAGGGCTGAGAAAGGCTGCATGTGCCATGTACAACATATACAATATACAGTACATCATAAGAGTATAAAAGAGAATATCGAAGCACTAGCTGTTTATTCCAGTCCGGCAACGTTGGGGCCGGCGGGAGTGAGGTTTTAAGCCTCCTGGCGGTCCCACACAGCTGTGGCCTGTTGCTTCCGCCCAAGAGTCGGGGTAGGAAGTCTGGAGGTGTTGGAGAAGGCGGGAGCGAGGTTTTAAGCCACCCGGCCGCCCCACACAGCTGTGTCCCGTTGCCTCCGCCCGAGCGTCGGGCGAGGAATTCACACACAATGCATGGAAATCGGACAGAAGGTGCACAATTCATGGAAATCACACACACCTGGGTTTCTCAAAGGCTTTATGTCACACCTTTGAGATTGAAAGGGAGACATTTAAAACTAATCTGAAGAATCTAATTTTACTGATAGGTGTAGGAAGCTGTATTGTTATGCTTCTTTGTCTGCCATTCTGCTCCAGCACATACATCCACCTTAGAGGAAAGACAAACAAGCAAGCATAACAATACAGCTTCCATCCTAGAGCTATCAGTAACAATAGATTACTGTGATGGTGAACCTTGGCACTCTAGCTGTTCTTCATCTTCAATTCCCAGAAGCCTAAAGACACACACAGTAAACCCATTCACAGGGACTTGGTCTTCTGGGAACTGATGTGCAAGAACAGCTGGAGTGCCAAGGTTCACCATCACACAGCCTTCCCAAGGATCTCCCCACCCCTATTCATGGTTTTTTTAAACACTGCGATCAATGTATCACACAACATTAAAAAATACACACACACACATTCTAAATACATATGTTTAATTTTAATAAATGCTACAAAATATTATAAATAAAACATTCCCATGTGGGTACTTACCTGAAAGTAGTAAAGGTTCTCCATTGTGTTGTTTGTGAATGCACACTTACGGGTCTGCGCTTGCGCGGAGCCAGTTTCGGAGCTTTCAAACTGATTGGATAAAGGTTTATAATTAGGACCGCCCACCATCTCCACCCACCTTCAGGCGTCATTTTGCGCCTCTTCCCTCAGTTCTCCATTTTCCACTGTTGCAGCAGGAGCCTAGAGAGAGCTTTCTTCCCAAAACCCCTTTCTCAGTTCTTGTTCTTACTGAACTTTTCCTTTTTTCAACAATTTTTTCAGACTAGAAGGGTTTCTCCCTTTTAGTCCAACCCCGCTCGCGAGGGGCCTTGCCCCTCGCGAGTGGCGGTTACAATTTTTTCCCAGTAGGCCTAGTTGATGGCCTCCGCCGCACCATTCAAGCAGTGCCTGGGTTCCCATAGAAAATTTCCGAGTTCTGACAGACACAAAGAGGCGCCATACGGAGTCTTTCTGTTCTGATGCAAGCATGCCACTGCCTCCACCACCATTTCCGGGGACTTATCCGAGCTCAGCCAGGTCTTACTGATCTGACTCAGACCCCGAGGCCTTCATTCCACCTCCCACACTCTCGGATAGATCTGAAGGCTCTCACAATTCATTGGATGATTAGGCCCTACCACCGGTGGATGCGGAGAAGTCACCCGATTATCAAATCGGGAGTACCCATCGGGTACCCCCATTGGACCAGCTTACTTTTACTGTGTTGCTCAAATGTCTTGGGACAACGCTTAACCTGAAAGCGGAGCAGCCACTGGATCTCGGCACTGATGATGTCTGCGGTATGGCGGATAAGAAGGAGATTATACCGGTTCACCTTCCCCTACTTTATTCCATCGGCAACTCCGCTAAACTGGTGTGGAAGAAACCGGTTTCTTCCCATACAGTCTCTACGCGTGTGGACAGGATGTACAAGTTTTTTGGTGATGAGGCCAATTCCTCCACACACACCCTGTCCCAAACTCAAGGGTGGTGAAGGCTTCTCAACACCGTACGCCTACCAGCAGTGTTCCGGTGCCATCCTCTAAAGAGGGAAATAGTTGGACTCTTTAGAAAGGAAGGTATATGCCAATGCTTCCTTACCTTTCCGCACAGCAAACTATGCTGTAGCCAATTGCAAGTTGTGGGACAGGGAGGTTAGCGATCCCGAAATGGGTTAAAAAAAACGGACCTTTTTTTTAACTCATTTCAGGCTCCCCTGGCTGCTCCAGGGAGATAAGATAAGCTGCAGATAAGATAAGCCACCCTTCTGCTACAAAACCTAACCCTGCTAGAAAATGTAACAAGCCAAAACATCAGGATTTGAATCCTGACGTTTTGACTCATTGTAGCTTGCAGCAGCGTGGGGGAACTTCAAAAATAGCGCGCATCGGGTCTCCCAACCTCCCTAGAGCCGATGCGCACTATTTTTGAAGTGGAAACAGCTTATTTTTGAAGTGGAAACAGGAAACCATTGGATACACCTTAGATCAGCTCCTCTGATCTCGCTGGAGTAGGCAGGGGGAATCAAGAGATCCCGAAATGGGTAAAAAAAAGTGTTTTTTTTTTTACCCATTTCGGGGTCACTAACTCCCCTGCCTGCTCCAGGGAGATAAGTCTTTTAATAGTAGCGTGGGGGTGGGTGGGTATTCCTCCCGCACCCCCCCTCACCCCCACGCTAGCGTTAAAAGAAAGAAAATCCTGATTCTCTTGCTTTATAGCTGTGAATGAAGAAGGGGTGAGGGGAATCCCGATCGCACGCGCTGGGGATTCTCCTCACCCTTCGTCTTTCACAGCGATCCATAGAGCGGTGCGCTTGGGGAGGAGTAAAATACCCACCCCACAAGCGCAGCGTTCCATCACTGTGCTTGGGGGTGGGTGGGTATGCCCTCCCCAAGCGCAACAATGACTTCAGGGACAAACCCCTTGGTTTGTCCCTGAAATCAAGCTGACCTGAGGCTAGCAATCGCTAGCGTAGGGTCAGGTTGACTTCAGGGACAAACTGCGGGAGTTTGTCCCTGAAGTCAGGGCTTTTTTTTAGCGTTGTTCGATGTATGCATCGGACAACGCTAAAAACCGGATAACGTTAAGACTTGTGGAACCAAGTCATAACGTTATCCGGGGTATTACTGTATCTATCATACTTCTTGTATGAAACAAACTGTGAACTGTACTCATCATCCTCATCTTTCTCCTTCAGAGAAAATTGGGAAAACCTGACCTAAATACAGCCAAAACGTGTGTGCTTTGAAAGGCAGCGTGGAAGAGGAAATGTAGACACCCAGAAGGAGGAGGAAGGAAGCTGGGAAGCCAACAAGAATAGAGGAAAATACACAACTTGTCAGTGTTTTCATTTTAGTGAACTGACAGTCCCTAAGAGGGGCAAACGGCAAAACTAAATAGGAAAGTGAAAGTGTCTCACCAACAGAAATACATTCAAAGATGCCTCAGATATATTAAAAAGCCTATTGGGCAAAACTGTTTTAACACAAGGAGCATGCGAAGAGCACGTCTCTGCAAAAAAAATGTGAAAAATCTGATTTTATGTGAAAAATATTTTAAAGAAGAGAAACACTATAAATTGCTTCAATGCAGAGATTCAGTCAGAGCAGCCATCTAAGTTCCCTTTTTAAAAATCACAGGGGAGATATCATATAAATGCATGGAGTGTGGGGGAAAATACAGTTCCAGCAGTGCCCTAAGTAGACATCAAAGAACTCAGACAGGGGAGAAACCTTAAGAATGCATGGAGTGTGGGAAGAGATTCAGTCCGAGCAGTGTCCTAAGTTCACATCAAAGAATTCACACAGGGGAGAAACCCTATGAATCCATGGAGTGTGGAAAGAGATTCAGTCAGAGCAGCCATCAAAGTTCCCATCAAAGAACTCACACAGGGGAGAAACCCTATGAATGCATGGAGTGTGGAAAGAGATTCAGTCGGAGCAGCAATTTATGTTCCCATCAAAGAACTCACACAGGGGAGAAACTGCATGAATGCATGGAGTGTGGGAAAAGATTCAGTCACAGCACTTCTCTAAGTACACATAACAAAACACACACAGGGGAGAAACCGCATGAATGTATGGAGTGTGGGAAAAGATTCAGTCACATCACTTCTCTAAGTACACATAAAAAAACACACACAGGGGAGAAACCCTATGAATGCATGGAGTGTGGAAAGAGATACCGTCAGAGTGGTGGCCTAATTTCCCATCAAAGAACTCACACAGGGGAGAAACCTTATGAATGCATGGAGTGTGGAAAGAGATTCAGTGGGAGCAGCCATCTAAGTTCCCATCAAAGAACTCACACTGGGGAGAAACGCTATGAATGCATGGAGTGTGGAAAGAGATTCAGTCAGAGCAGCCATCTAAGTTCCCATCAAAGAACACACACAGGGGAGAAACCTTATGAATGCATGGAGTGTGGAAAGAGATTCAGTCAGAGCAGCCATCTAAGTTCCCATCAAAGAACTCACACAGGGGAGAAACGCTATGAATGCATGGATTGTGGGAAAAGATTCAGGCACAGCAGGTACCTAAGTTCCCATCAAAGAACTCACACAGGGGAGAAACCTTATGAATGCATGGAGTGTGGAAAGAGATTCATTCAGAGCAGCCATCTAAGTTCCCATCAAAGAACTCACACTGGGGAGAAAAGCTATGAATGCATGGAGTGTGGGAAAAGATTCAATCACAGCAGTGGCCTACATTTCCATCAAACAACTCACACAGGGGATAAACCCTTTGAATGCATGGAGTGTGGGAAAAGATTCATTCAGAGCAGCCATCTAAGTTCCCATCAAAGAACTCACACTGGGGAGAAACCTTATGAATGCATGGAGTGTGGAAAGAGATTCATTCAGAGCAGCTATCTATGTTCCCATCAAAGAACTCACACAGGGGAGAAACGCTATGAATGTATGGAGTGTGGGAAAAGATTCAGTCACAGCAGTTACCTAAGTTCCCATCAAAGAACTCACACAGGGGAGAAACCTTATGAATGCATGGAGTGTGGAAAGAGATTCATTCAGAGCAGCCATCTAAGTTCCCATCAAAGAACTCACACTGGGGAGAAACGCTATGAATGCATGGAGTGTGGGAAAAGATTCAATCACAGTAGTGGCCTACATTTCCATCAAACAACTCACACAGGGGAGAAACCCTATGAATGCATGGAGTGTGGGAAAAGATTCAGTCGGAGCAGTACTCTAAGTACACACGAAAAAATACATACAGTGAGAAACCACATGAATGCATGGAGTGTGGGAAAAGATTCAGTTGGAACAGTTCTCTAAGTACACATAAAAAAACACACAGGGGAGAAACCCTATGAATGCATGGAGTGTGGAAAGAGATACCGTCAGAGTTGTGACCTACGTTCCCATCAAACAACTCACACAGGGGAGAAACCCTATGAATGCATGGAGTGTGGAAAGTGATTCAGTCGGAGCAGCCATCTAAGTTCCCATCAAAGAACTCACACAGGGGAGAAACCCTATGAATGCATGGAGTGTGGAAAGAGATTCAGTGACAGCAGCTATCTAAGTTCCCATCAAAGAACTCACACAGGAGAGAAACCTTATGAATGCATGGAGTGTGGAAAGAGATTAAGTCAGAACAGCCATCAAAGTTCCCATCAAAGAACTCACACAGGGGAGAAACCTTATGAATGCATGGAGTGTGGAAAGAGATTCAGTCAGATCAGCCATCTAAGTTCCCATCAAAGAACTCACACAGGGGAGAAACCCTATGAATGCATGGAGTGTGGGAAAAGATTCTGTGACAGCAGTGGCCTATGTTTCCATCAAAGAACTCACACAGGGGAGAAACCCTATGAATGCATGGAGTGTGGGAAAAGATTCCGTCCGAGCAGTTCTCTAAGTACACATAAAAAACACACACAGGGGAGAAACCCTATGAATGCACGGAGTGTGGAAAGAGATACCATCAGAGTGGTGATCTACGTTCCCATCAAAGAATTCACACAGGGGAGAAACCCTCTGAATGCATGGAATGTGGTAAGAGATTCAGTGACAGCAGCCATCTAAGTTCCCATCAAAGAACTCACACAGGGGAGAAACCGCATGAATGCATGGAGTGTGGAAAGAGATTCAGTCAGAGTGGTGACCTAAGTTCCCATCAAAGAACTCACACAGGTGAGAAACCCTATGAATCCATGGAGAGTGGAAAAAGATTGAGTCGGAGCAGCCATCTAAGTTCTCATCAAAGAACTCACACAAAGGGGAGAATCCGTATGAATGCATGGCATGTGGAAAGAGATTCAGAGTGAGTGGTAGCCTAAGTAGACATCATAAAACTCACACAAGGGAGAAAATATGAATTCAGGGAATGTGGAAAGACATTCAGTCACAGCAGTGTGCTATGTTAAACAATCACACAGGGGAGAAAAACATACAAATGTGGACAGATTCAGCCAGAGCAGTCGCCGAAATAGCAAGGAACAGAGAAACCACCAGCTATATTTTTATTCGTATCCAAGTACAGATATGGGAAGAAAACATTAATAAATGTTATATTGAAAACATTCCATCAGCAGTGACATATAATTTCAATCACCCTGTAAAATTGTTTAATGCCAAAGTCTATAGAGTAATACCCCGGATAACAATTGCATTGGATAACGATGCAAGTTTTTTTGGGGCAACTCGCATCGGATAACGATTTTGAATAATGATTCTTAGCATTATCTGAGGCAGTGGTCTGCGGGTGTGGGGTAGTTTGGGTAGAACTACCCAATCCACCCCCCACCCACAGCGGTCTCTACGACTGCAGTAGGATCGGGGAAAAGCACGCACCTTTCCCCCGACCCCACTGCAGTCGCAGAGACTGCTTGTGTCTCTTTCCCTCCCTGTAGTTGAAATACAGGGAGGAAAAGAGTAAGACATGATCGCATCTTACTCTTTTCCTCCCTGTATTTAAACTACAGGGAGAGAGAGACTGCTTGTGTCTCTTTCCCTCCCTGTATTTAAACTACAGGGAGGGGGAAAGGGAGAGACGTGATTGGTTCTCTAGAGACCCAATCACGTCTCTCTTTCCCCCTCCCTGTAGTTTAAATACAGGAAGGGAAAGAGACACAAGCAGTCTCTGACTGCAGTAGGGTCGGGGGAAAGGTGCGTAGAGACTGCTGCGGGTGGGGGTGGCTTTAAAGGCAGGGAGGAAAAGAGAGAGACCCAATCGAATCTTTCCCTGCCTGCCTTTAAAGCGGTTTGTCCCTGAAGTCAGGGCTTTTTTTTAGCGTTCGATGCATGCATCAGACAACTCTAAAAATCGGATAACATCATGACTTGTGGAACCAAGTCATAATGTTATCCGGGCTATTACTGTACTTGTAGTTTCCATATGTTGATTTTTACAAAGCATTTAATAGTTGGGAATCTAGTCATTTATTCAATTGTCTCTACCCAAGATCTACAACCTATATTTCATGGTCCTCATTGGCTTTGCATCTTTCAGTTCCAACACTGAGAATGAGCACTAGTCATTGGCTCTTTTTTCTTATTTCTTACATGAAAGGACAAAGAAATGATCCATCTAACTATAGACCTATAAGTCTTCTTAGTGTGGTCAGCAAACTCTACACTAGACATCTTTACTGGAAGCTAAAAGACTGGGTCTACCAGGAAGCTATTTTGGCCGAGGAACAGGCTGGGTTCAGGACAGGAAGATCAGTCATGGACAATTGTCTGATCCTACAACACCTTCGTGAGAAGTATCCGAGTTCACTGTATGCCGCCTTTATAGACTTAAGATTTGCTTTTGATTCCATTTCACGGACCAAACTGTGGGAGAAACTAAAAGCCACCTCAATTGATCACCGGCTTTTGGCCTTGATCTCTGTGGTGCATGAGAACTCAGCTTTGAAGGTGCGCTGCTCCCCATGGGGTCACTTGTTCTCTGCAGTTGCCACTCAGAAAGGTGTGAGACAAGGATGTATATTGGCCCCACTTCTGTTTAATTTCTATATTAATGACTTGGTCAATCATTTGGCAAATCCAGACTTCCATCCTCCAAAGTTAGCAGAGAGGCATATTAATTCACTGTTTTATGCTGATGATACCCTCATTATGGCAAGATCACCGGTAGGCCTTAGACGGGCACTCAGAGCATTAGTTGCCTATTGCACGGAAAACCATCTAGTTATCAATTATGCCAAAACCAAGATCATGGTCTTTGGCAGGAAACCCAAACTTTACAATTGGGAAACCGAGGGGCATCCTATTCAGCAGGTCTCCAGCTTTAATTATTTGGGGGTTCTTTTCCATGCCTCAGGCTCTAGGAAAACCCATATTGACCATGTAGTTCAGAATGCGCAGAGGAGTGCATCAGCAATTCTTAGGTTCTACTGGAGCAGGGGAGGGCGTTATGTACCAGCAGCCATTAAACTGTATGTAGCTAAATCACTTGCCCAGCTCACATATGGTGCGCAGCTAGGACCCTTAGCCAGTTATCAGCAGGTGGAGAGAGTTCAGTCAAAGTTTCTTAGAGCTGCTCTCTCGACCCCCTCTGCGTTTCCAATGCCAGATTAAGACTGGAGACGGGCTTAGTGAAGGTAGAGGCCAGGTGCTGGATGCTGATGATTTCATATTGGCTTAAAATACACAATTCCCAGGGCACCTTGGTGTTTCTTACACTTCAAGATTCATTTCGCTCTTCCTGGAAATGTTTTATACTTAATAAATTGGCTTCTTTGGGCTTGTGTCCAGCTACCCTGCTTGCAATGGAAGCACAACAAGCCAGGGAGCTAGTGAAACAGAGAATAAGGGACACTGAATGGCAGGAAGATGTGGCCAAGTCTCCTGGTTTCTTCTGCAATGTTTCCATCAGGTACCAGCTTGTCCCCGCAGCTTATCTGCAGGAATTAGATCTCCCAAAACATAGGCTGGCATTCACCCAGGCCCGTTGTGGATGCCTGCCTTCAGCTGTCCTTGAGGGCAGATATAACGGGATACCCTATTCAGAACGATTATGTCCATGTGGAGATGGGGATGTTGAATCGATTGAGCATGTTCTCCTTTTCTGCTCATTCTATAGGGATGCCCGTGCAGAATTAATAATCCCCTTGCTGCGCCAATGCCCAGGAAAATTGCCGACCCAACAAGCTTCCTTCCTACTCCAGGACAGTAGTATTGCTATCACACGCAAAGTGGCGGGTTTTTGTGCACAGGCTAGTAGGACACGTCGGCTGCTGACTAGGAAGTCTAGTGTGGCTCTATAGTTTACTGAGATTGCTCCCGCACTGAGCAGCTGACCTACACTACTTATTATGTTATCTCTTCACCCTTATCATTATCGGTCTGGCCATAAATTACTGAGTTTTAGTAAACTACAACTCTATTAGAGAGTATTTTATATCCTTGTAATGAGGCTATCCCTCTTCTTCTTGTAAATATTAGTATTGCATTTTATTTTCATGACACTAGGTTTCAGTAATTACTGAGGGATTTTAGTAATATTGTTTTTAGATACACCCTGCTGTTTTATGTCGATTCCCAGTAGGTTTTTAGTATAGTATCATAGTTTCCTTTTATTACCCGTGTCCAGACTAGTTAGGATGTGGTATTATGTTTTTGTGTGTTATGCTGGTCATGGACTGTAAACAACTTGAACTTGAATTTGAATTTAAGTCACTAAATATTTCTACTTTTACTGATAGTACAATTTTTTATTAACATTGATTGTCTTAGCATTTTTACACATTGAAATTTTAGTAGATATTACATTTTACATCACATCCTTCTATATCATATTTTTAATATACCGGTAATTGCATATACTGTAATGTGATTTCAGCTGAATCCTACTGCTTGAGTCTGATTAGAGCATTCAAAAGTCTCCTTTGTAGTCCTGCTAGAGTTTGGTCAACCATGTTTTGGATGTTTTGTTTTTTATGCTGGTCTTTGACTGTAACAATAAATTGATTGATTATTTCTTACATTCTTTATATAAAATGTGAATAAAATTAAATATTTACTCAGGAGAAACTATTTGAATGCTTGGAATATGGAGAGAAATTTAGTAATAATCGTTCCCTTTCTCCAAATGAAAGCAAACCTTGAGCAATCGCTCTCTTTCTAAAGATACAGTTGTACCTCACCTAAAGAGCATAATGCGTTCCACAGGATTGCTCTTTAAGCGAGTTTGCTCTCTAAGCAAAACACCATTGTAAATGACCAATTGTGGGTGGGATTGCGAACCCCGATTTATTTGTTAAGCGAGTTTTTGGTTGGTTTTATTTGTTAAGTGAAGCAAACATTGACAGAAAATTCTGCTCTTTAAGCGAGGTTTGACTGTATAACCAATTGCCTTGTCAGTGTAAATACAAGTAAACATGAACATGTCATAGCAAGGATATATCATTAAATGTTAGCTCATTTGGGGGAGAGAATACAATTACCAGCTTTGGAGGTTTGGCAAGAAAAGGGGAGAGTAACATTTTTAACTATTTAAAATGTAAGCTGGGCAGGTCAATTGTAGGGCTTGGGTGCCCTGCTCATATTTTGCACAACTCCAAGCTGAATGGTGTTGACAGTCTTTCAGTTGATGTTGAATCTATTATTTTTCAGTATAGACTGTCAGAGTAGCAACACTGACGGAAAGTAAAACCCCTACTTATGTAACAAGTCTCTTCTGTAGTTGTTGTTCAGTCACACAGTTGATTCCGACCCTTTGCGATGACCCCATGGACCATTGCCCACCAAGCACCTCTGTTGTCCTCAGTCTGCCTAGCTCTGTGCCCATTGCTTCTACAATACCACCTAGCCATCTCATTTTGGCTGCCCCCTTCTTCAGTAGGATTTTATGTAAATCGGTTTTTTACTGGACAAATGTTCAAACCCATAGGAAAAATGAATTTTTCATGTAACTCAAAGCAAACCCATAGGAATCTGATATTTATGTAAATTGAAGCAACTCATAGGGAAAATGAATTGTTTATGTAACTTGAAGCAAACCCACAGGAAATTCTTAGAAAATCAGGACATTTATGTAAATCAGGAAGTGGTTTTAGTGCAAAAATCATTATGTAAGTCGAATTGTATGTAACTTAAGGCATATGTAAGTCAGGGTTTTACTGTACAGTGATTTTGTAAATATATGAAGATCTGAACCTGAATCATTTTTCCCAGATGAAGTTGGGGAAGCCTACTTATGGTTTTTAAGTGCACAGATGGGTCTATTTCAGAAGACTATAAGTAAGATTGAGAAGAAGACATTTCAATGAAAGAGGTTAGAATAATTTTGTTGGCTGTAATGAAATCTTTGAGAGAAAGGCAAAATCAAGGTTTTGCTAGCTCGGAAGTAAAGCCTTTGTTAGCAGATGTATCAAAAACCAGTTTTGTCGGATGTAAAGATGAATTTATATCATATTTTAATAAGACAGTGTAAATGACTTGATTAAGTGGACTGAGAGTCTGATTTGAAACATTTTGATTGTGTCCTTCTACAGACATCAATTTCATGAGACGAAGTAGAATGTACTTTAAAATGGCTAAATGAAAATGGAAAATGTGATCTTAACGAAGGTAGTTTGCTTGACCAGTTTGTCAAACTTCAGTCATTTGTTAATGAGGGAAAAATAGATGCTAAGGTTGATGTTCTGTTGGCACATGAAAAGTGGGTATTGTTTTAGAAAAGCAGTAGTCTGAGCTTTTGAAGACGGCACAGTTTTTATTTTTCATTTCGGGGCATAACGCCAAGAGTGTTTTCATTGGTGAATGCCCAGTGGATGGACTGATGAGAGGCACAGATTCACTCCTATCACCCACTAGGAACATTCTTGACATTCAATAGAACATTGTTTCTCTCAATTGTACTGAATTTTATGTGTCACTGTATTGAAAAAATGTCAAAGTACCTAAACAAAGTACATTTTTCTGAGAAATATGATTGGTATAAGAATGAACTGTTGCAAATAATATCATTTCTGTATTGATATGTTTAATGTGAAAGTGTTTTATAGCTATCATTATATTATGTTATTTTAATAAAGGCTATTGTGTAGATAACACCCATATTTTGTCAAGTATACTTCTGTCTTGGTTTTGTGCAAGAGAATTAGGGCAACCCTATCGACTGTGTGACTGAACAACAACAACATATTTAGAGTACATCGTGCGTAGCGCAGGGCTGGAAGAAATGAAAGCACTGGCCTTCCCAGTCGTCATGTATGGCTATGAGAGCTGGAACTTTAGGGAGGCTGAGTGCAGAAGAACCCTGTGGTGCTGGAGGGGACTCTGGGGAGTCCCCTGGACTGCAAGGAGAGCAAATCAGCCCATCCTGGAGTAAACCCACCCTGGCTGCTCCTTGGAAGGCCAGATGCTGAAGCTGAAGCTCAAGAAGTCTGGCAACCAAATGGGGAAGAGAGGAGTCACTTGAGAAGGCCTTGATGTTGGGAAAGATGGAAGGCAAGAGGAGAAAGGGGGTGGGCAGAGGATAAGGTGGCTAGATGGCATTGTCAATGCAGTGGACGTAGATCTGGCTGGGCTACAGAGGATGTCAAATGATGGAGGACCTGGCATGGGGTGGTCCATGGGGTTGCAAAGGGTCAGACTCGGCTGTGCAACTGAACAACCACCACAACCAGGGAGGAAGTTTGGGAGAACTTACATTCAGACTATCTAATAACCTCTCCCACTTGACTGTGGCTACAAATGATTCTTGGGGTGGTGGGAGTTTTCCTCAGCTTAAATAAGCCCCCCTTACAATTTATAATTGACACGAATGTCTTTCGAGGCAACCATTGCTTGATTTGGGGAAGGGGGGGGTTCTGAAAGACTGTTGTGGAAGAAAAGAGCTCGGGTGGGGTGGGAAAGAAGGGGGAGAGAAGCTCGTTTCCCATTGGAAGGGGTGCAGATTCTCAGTGGGGGGCACAGGTGAGAAAAAACAACCCCATTGCTGGCCTTGCTTTCTGAGTTTCTGACTGCGGTAAGTCAACTGGTTAAGAGGCTGAACTGGACAACTGGAAGGTTGCCTGGTCAGGAGTTTGATACCTGAGTACTGCAAAACAAAGTGAGCTCCTGTTTCTTTCCTAGCTCCTGCCAACCTAGCAGCTCAAAAGCAAGAAATTTCAAGTAGATAACAGGCACCATTTCAGTGGAAAAGGTAACTGCATTCTGTGCATTCTGGTGTCTGGGCATGCCTGCCACATGACCTCTGAACCCTAGAGTCGGAGCAAGGGGAACCTTGACTTACTAGCTTCTATTCGGGAAGGGGGGTTAATTTGAGGGGGATTTTAAGATTCCTCCCCTTTATTTATTTACTTCAATTTATATGGCCGTCCAACTCACAAGGACCCTTCCTCTAAGCTGCCCCCCCCCCCCCATGGACCTGCTGGCTGTGAAGTCATCTTTACAGAAGGATGAAAATCCTATTTTGGAGTCAAGATCTTGGAGAAAGGTAACAATGCTAGAAGCTGAAGCCATCAGGAAAAAAGGGAGACGAATACGGCAGAGGGAGGGGAGAAGATGTTGCCTTGAATTACCAAGAGCTGAGCATCTAAGACGGGGCTTCCCAACCTTTTCAAGCTAAGGGCCAGGTCACACATCCTCAGGCAGCTTTGGGGTGCTGGCAGCCATTTTCTCCCTGCACAATGGGGGTGGCCTGTACATTACATAGGAGATGCACATGGCACTTCTGGGTGTGGCAGAGGCAGTGTGGGCCCCACATGACATGGTGACATGGGCCATAGGTTGAGAACCCCTGGTCTAAGATTTACAAGCTGTAGCATCCTATGAACTGTAGGGCGATGGGTATCATCCAAAGGAAGGAAGGGGGGAGAGATCTCACCTGCTTTAATGAAGACTGGAAGGATTTAGACTTTGGCGTATCCTCTCTGGGTCCTAAGAAAGGGAGAAGAGGTCAGCTCAGCCTCCCGCCTTCCCAAATGCTTTCAAAACAATTACACTAGAATGTCCAGGAGTTTTTTTACCCGTTTCGGGCTCTCTGACCCCCCCCCTGCCTCTTCCAGGGAGATCAGATGACCCAATCCAAGCTGTTTCTGGGCTTTTCCCACCACCACCCCGGCCCGTGCAACAAGCCGAAACCTCAGGGTTTTAACCCTGACATTTTTGCTTGCTCCACTGGCTGGGGACATTGGGGAAGCCCAAAAACAGCTTGGATCGGGTCCTCTGATCTCCCTGGAGCAGGCGGGGGGGGGGGTAGAGAGCCCGAAATGGGTAAAAAAATGGATGCTCCAGGGAGATCAGAGGACCCGATCTACAGCTGTAGGGTGGCTGGGGAAGCTGATGGGGACTCCCTGTCAGCTTCCCTAGCCACTCACCCATGCCTCCGCAGCTGTGCGGTGGCTGGGGAAGTCAACGGGGGAGCCCCCCATCAGCTTTCCAGCCACCCCACCCCTGCCTCCGCAGCTGCAGGGTGGTTGGGAAGCCGAACGGAGAATCCTGTTCAGCTTTCCAGCCACCCTGCTGCTGCGAAACGACTGCATTGGATAACGCTGACATAGCGTTATCCGATGCAAAATTTCTTTAGAAATTTTGCATCATTATGTGATTTTAGCGTTATCCGATGCAGTCGTAATCCAAGGTATTACTGTATTACACTTTCTCATAGTTTCTTCCAGGATTTCAACCTTTTTCTCCTGTATCTCAACACTCAATTTAACCTCCTTCCTCTTTCCTGAACTTCCTTCAACTCATACTTAAGCTCTTTAATTTCCTTTTCACATTCTTTAAAATTAACCCCAGCCCATTTAATGAATTCTGCTATCTTATTTGAGAAATCCCATTGACTTTGCATAAGATTTTTCATATGATCTTGCTGGCCTTTCAATATTTCTGCCTTATCCTACATCCTTTCCTAATGCTTATTCTCATTTTTTTGTATATTTTCCTCCATTTTACCAGCTAACTTCCTGATCTTTCTACATCATCAAGTGTGGCTGGGGAGCTAGAAGTTGATGTTGCTGCTGTTGTCGCTGGTTGCTTCTTCTCCTTTTTCCCTTCCATTTGTTTCGGTCTTGTGGATTCTTCCTCCATGTTGTTATTAAACAGCTGCAATATCTCCAAGGTCATTCATTCAAAAACAAAACTAATTTCTTTTGGGTTAAACTAACAACAAGCCACACACACACACAAAACCAATTAATTTACACTGAATCCTACTAGTTAGTTATTTATCGCTCTTTTCAATTATGTCCCAATTAATTCCAGCACTTAATCAATTGCTTATGTCCCTATACCCAAACCCTATACCCAGCCAATAGTATCTCAATAATAATCCCCGTCACCCCAAGAACATCTGTCCGTCCCACCAGGGCGGATTGGAGAGGCTTTCTTATCATCCCATCAGCTAGAGAGGGGCATCTCTAGCACTAGAAGGACAGCCTTCTCCGTGTCAACCCCGGCCCTTTGGAACCTCCTGCCAACTGAGTTTCACCTACAGACAGAGCTACTGCCCTTTTGGAAGGGCCTAAAAACCTGGCTGGCAGGGCAGGTGTGGGGCTCAAGTAACACAGGGCCCCACGTTGGGTGGCTGATCTGATGGGACAGCCACCCCTCTCTTGCT
This sequence comes from Furcifer pardalis, assembly GCA_030440675.1. Classification (NCBI taxonomy): domain Eukaryota; kingdom Metazoa; phylum Chordata; class Lepidosauria; order Squamata; family Chamaeleonidae; genus Furcifer; species Furcifer pardalis. Next base: position 65,477,583 of record CP126897.1, on the reverse strand, counting down.
CTTTTAAACTTTTTTTTAACCTTTTAAAACTTTTAAATCTTTGAGTTGTTTTTTTCCAAATTTATATTTTTATAGTTCTTTTCAGCCGCCGCCACCGCCTTAATTGCTAAGGGGTTTAGCCATCCAGGCCAGGGTGGGGGGAGGCTTCTGAAGAGAGGCTGGAGAAAGGGTCCCCAGCTTCTCTTCAGACCCCCCCCCCCAATGCTCGCCTGGATAACTAAGCCCCTTAGTGATCCAGGCAGGGGTCTATTTATTTTTAATTATTTATTTATTTAGATTTATTATATCGCCCCAATCAGGCGAACCTGGCTCTAGGCAGCTTACAGAAAAAGAGGAAGATTATACATCATGAGCACAAAACAAACTAAACAATCCCACTTATACCCCTACAACTGCAGAAATTGAAACCCGAAGGTTCAAAATTAATTTAAAATTTTTAAACTACATTTACAAAAACTCAAAAAATTCTCTAACCCCCTTAGTGCCTGTTTGGATCGTCATGCTAAACACACAAAGGTCTGGGCTATTTCTGGGTGGGACATCCATGGTTGTGTATCTTTTCCCATACCCAATACACTAAGCTTTTTACTGTTTCAGGCTATGCTACCTGAATAGGGCTTCCTTTTCTCAATTTGAAAATTTGTTTTCTTGCCTTTGCTAAATGCCGAAGGGATTGCCCTGAAACGTCCAGCTCTGGAGTTTTTCAAAGGCAACAATCTGTCATTTTTCTGGGGAAATTCCTCTGGGGAGGCAGAGAGCGGTGGGCAAACTGCTCAGGGTTGGCCAAGCTTACCCTGGCTACGGCCCTGAAACTACATACCACACCGCCCTCGCCACAGCCCAGATGAAATGGTGCCAGGGGCCAGATCTGGCCCCCACAAGTTTGGGAACACCTGCTTTAAGCAGAGAAAATGGCAGCTTAAAATATCTCATTCTTTTGCAAAACAGACTGCAAGCTGCGCCAAACCACACGAACAGACTGCTGAACCATGTCACCGGCCCATGGCCCCACGATGCGGGGGGGGGGGAATGATAAATACATTTGGAAGAGCCCGAAGTTGGAACACTACAACCGATACACACCACACCTGCCCAGGTGCACACTCTTTGGCACCCAAAACCCCAACCGAGGAACAAGCAGAGAAGCCCCAAATATTAGCTAGCAAAAAAATCCCTTCCATCTGACGCCCTCCCCGCCACAAACCGAGAGGAAAGGAAGGGGACGTTGCCTTTTCCCAGCCAATCAGAAGCCAATGGACTTCTCCCAGCCAATGGACGGCCCCGTGGCTAACACGGCTGGTTCCGCGCTGCTGCTGCGTGGCCGCTGTGCAATAGTCTGGCCGCTGCGGCATTGAAGAGAGACAGAAGGAAAGTCGGGTCTGTTGCGAGTGGAGGAAGGGCGGCATTGCAGAAAGTGGGGGTGGTCGCTGCAGGTTTGCATGGAGGAAGGATCACGTCTCCTTGGTTTACGGGGAGGAGAGGAAAGAGAGAGAATGCAGTGGCCAGGAGGGAAGGGCAAGAGGCAGAGGGAGGAAAGATATTTACTGTACATCTTGGATAGACAGGATGGCACAGTAGATCTGTTTTTTTGGGGGGAAATCCAATGGAAGTAATCTGGCTCCCTCTCTTGTACAATCCTGGATTTCATAGATTTCGAATGGTGTCTCTCAGGAAGCGACTGAGGTTTCAGAAACTGACAGAAATGAGCCTTTCACGTGGAGTTTTTTATTTGGGTTAAACCCCAAGTCCCATCCCTAGTCTTTGATTCCTTCTTAAAAGATCCCTGTATAAGCCAAATTCCTCCGCCCCATTTCTTTGAATCCGAAAGAAGCAGTGCTGTGGACACAGACTTTGATAATTCAGTCAATGACTTTGCAGCAGGAAAGGCAAAGTGGCAACTTTCTAAAGTAAAGAAAATCTCCATTGCCACCAACTCACCACGTTCTCTTAGTTTTCTTCCCTCTTCTGTACTTCTAGTCTCTTAGATTTAACACAAGGGATCTTGTGGGGACACTGTTTTGCCTTGTTAATGCCTCTGGGCTTTTGCTTCCCTCTGAAATGGACCAGTGCCCTAATTTTGATTATGTTTTACACATTTGTTTAAAGATAATGCATATCGCTAATTGTGAACATTGGTTGTTGCCTGCAGAAGAGCCAAAAGATGAGTGGAGAATGGTAGGCTTCCAAGTTCCGCCAAAGTGAGGACAGTCCTTATAATTTCCAAATACAGTCAAACCTCGCATAAAGAGTGTTTTGCTTAAAGAGTAACTCGCTTAAAGAGCAGAATTTTCTCTGAATGTTCACTTCGCTTAACAAATAAAACCAACCAAAAACTCGCTTAAGAAATAAATCAGGGTTCGCAATTCCCCCCACAATTGGTCATTTACAATGGTGTTTCGCTTGAAGAGCAAACTCGCTTAAAGAGCAATCCTGTGGAACGCATTGTGCTCTTTAAGCGAGGTACAACTGTATGAAGCCAGGGCAGCTTGAGGACCTTGCCGCCTCTCCCCCTGTGCCCAGACCAATTTATTGTATTGTATTTGCACCAAGTGTGTTGCACTGAGACGGGCACCCTGGGATGGTCCTGGAAGGTTGTCTCCATTTTATCCCATGTCTTTAGGTCCAAAGATCCGTGCTCCGGAAACCAGCAACAAAGATCATTAATAGTCCGGACCAAGTCTTCGACCTCTGTTTGGGTGGCCTTGTGGCCGTTTTTGGTAAGCAAAAAGAGGAGGTCGTTGCAGAACTTTAGTTGCGGAGCAGAGAGGGAATTCCCCATGTCTGCATGTAGTGTGTCCTAAGTGTTCTGACTTGACAGTTCAACTCACCCGGGATTCCTTTCCTTTGGAATGCTGAGGGAGCGCTCTGGACCTTTCAGGTCGGAGGGCGAGAGAAGCTGTCATCAGGGAGCGATCACCGCTGTCGTCTGGGAGCGTTTGCCGCTGACTGGAGGGCCTTTTTCGGGTCCCTGTTTGGGCGCCACTTGTGGGAGTCCAGCTCCGTCTGGTAGTGCAGGAAGAAGGGGAGACTGCGCAGTCTGATATCTGGTGGCATATATCAATCTAGGTCTGGCCCGGAGGACAGAACCAGGACTGACTGACTGACTGCACCTTAGCCAGCCACCTTTTATTGATAACCCAGAATGTCATATCACATGATACAGTACGTAAGCAAACAGCATATTGGCAAGCAACCAATTATCTTACATAACGGTAATATTGTCCTTATATGGTTTAGCTGTTCTGCCTTTTGTTCCTTTACGCAAGCTATAGAATGGCCTATGCTAGTTATAGAATAACAGGAAATGCGCAGTTAATAACCTTTTGCTACAGTCATATAACAAGTTACATATGAGTATGCCTGGAATTTTCCGTTACCTTGAATACATAACATATTATATCGAGCGAAACTGGACTTTGCCTGGCCCTGTTCCTTAGAGCATCTACTAAAGCATCTAAGGTTCGACAGAGTACAAAGCTATTCATTAACTAATACATGTCAGGGAGTAAAGTTCAGGTTATACTCGCTATGCTTTGTATAACTAACCGTAGACATATGCAGCAATAGTAAAATCCTATGCTTCTATGGGATCTCCACAATACCTGTTAGTATAAGTGCCTGGGGAGCACCATGTTGCAAGATGGATATGGTCATTGTACTGGTTCTCTAGGATAATATGCCTTAATATAAATGTAAAACAGCTGTACCTCCTTAAGGGTTCTCCAACTGGAACAGCAATTGGAACAGCACATGTATAGCTTATTGATGAGGTAACTCCAAGACTTTGCTTAAAAACCGCAAGCCAGGCCTGCCGGCCGCCAGGCATTTTTAACAACTGTGGTAGTACGTCAAAATAGGTAAAGATATTAAATACACATTAAAATACACACAGACACACCACATCCAAAGGTGAGTCACTTACCCTGGGGAGCAGGCTATAGGGAGCTTCAGGCTAGCAGCTTCTCTTCCTCCTTCCTGCTTGGGAGGACAGCAAGGAAGCTGGGCATATGTGCCAAATACTGTAGATGTGCATGCACACCAAGTGCTTGGTGGGATGCGCGGTGGGGGAACCAGTGAAAAGGTAAGACCCCAAGGTGATTCCCCCCAAAAGCTGCTACCGGTTCTCCGGGACGCTGGGAAAAGTTACTACCGGTTCTGGCGAACTGGTGCGAACCTTTTCCATCCCATCACTGAACACTAGTTGACAGTTCTTAGCCAGCAAAGCAGTTCAGATCCCTCTGCTGGCTCATTTTGAGATCAGCAAAGCATAGGAAGATGTCGGCTGGTGTTAAGAGATCTCTGCCTGTTCCAGACTCTTTAGGTCAAGGGTTCCCAACCTTTTCAAGCCAGGGGCCGAGTCATGCTCTCTCAGTCACCATTGAGGGCTGGACGATCATTTTGTCCTACCTGCATGATGGGGGAAATGGCTGTTTTGTCCCAACAGCTTCAAAGGGGTAGCCATTTTGTTTTTCAAATGCCCTTGTAGGGGTGTGGTGCTACATGAAGTGGCATTGTGGGCCAGATCCAGCCTGCGGCCTTAGGTTGGGAACCTCTGTTCTATACAGCTGGCTAAACTTTGAAGTGACCATTTTGGCCACTTGTTCAGGAAAATGGTTTCCAGACATGTTATGGAGGTTACCAAAGACATACCTGGAGGACAAAATGGAAGCACTTGCATTAATGTGTGACAGCAAATGAATACTTTAGACTTATTTCCTGAACCTCAAGCCACACTATTTATACCGCACCAGTTCACACCAAGAGGGCAATTAGGATTGCTCCCTATTTAGCTTAAGGAAAATTAATGTCTCAGATTAGACTCTTTATTACAGCATAGTTGCATTCTTTTGATTTAAATGCAAGAACACTAGCTATGAAAAAACCCTTCCAAATTAGTGGTGGTGGCAACCACTCCTGTATCTTCTCTGGTAACCTTGCCAGTATCTACCAGTTGTTAATTGCTGATGCTCTTGCTTTTGATAAGAAAGAAAAAAGGCTCAATCAAAGCATGACAAGTCCTGAATTGAGGGCTGGATAGCCATTTTTCCCTGCCTGCATGATGGGGGTGGCCATTTTATTCCAACAGCTTCAAAGGGATAGCCATTTTGTTTTTCAAATGCCCTTGGAGGGGTGGAGGCCACATGAAATATTACCAGAGGCTGGATCTGGCCCGCAGGCCTTAGATTGGGAATCCCTGCTTTAGGTTAAAAATTACACTAGAACAGGGAGTGAAGAATAGGTAACTACTGGCTGTCAGCCTTCTTCAATAGACAAGATCGCACAATCGATCTGTTTTTGGTGAATATTTCACTGATGTTTTCTTTTAACAAGACCCAAACCTAATAAATGAAAAATATACAGAATTCATCTCTACTGGACTAGTTGGAGATCTGGATGTTCAAAACAGTCAGAATGAAAGTTTCCTATATTTTGCATATGAAGTAACTTGTTGCGGGAGAGGATAATGTTAAAAAACCCATCCGTTGTTTTTCTCACTCTAGCACACATTCTGGTTAGTAATGCAGTTGATACTTTAAAATAAGTATGCCATAGAAACTTGTTAGTACTTAAGTTGTTACAACTACATTTGGAAGTTGATGTTGCTGTGGGGTATTTTTAACAGTGGAAGTAATTGGCAAGATATAGCTTTTAATCTCTTATACCTGAAAGCCAAGTATTCTTGCAGAAGAGTTTTCAAATTTTGACATTTAAAAAATGCATGCAAGTTCTATCACAATTAAACTAAAACATTTTCTTGCCTTAACTCATGGTTTCTTTTTGAAATCAGTTTGTGCGATTTTTAAATTAGGTATAATTTTAAAAATCCCTTTCTCCTATTTTGCAAATTTAAAAACAATTTGTTCCAGCTAATTAACAATAAAATAACAACAGCAATAAATGTGTGCCACCAAGCTAATTCTGTTTTATGGCAACCTTTTCTGGAACTGCAGCTTGCCAATGAATATACAGAACTGGCTATTTTCCCTGGAGACACAGTGTGGAATCAAACCCCCAATCTCTTGCTCCACCCAGATACATAAACTGCTGAGCTATCCAGTGGCTGGAAACACATACATGGAGACTGACTTGTTTTAATTCCTGTTTTAATTTGCAGGATTATAAATTTGCCTTGGGCTCTTACCAAGGCAAATCAAGTTCCACATGGCATGGAAGTATGGCTACTATTATTCATTCTCCTGGTGATGAAGTGTGGGGGATAGTATGGAAAATGAACACTATTGATTTGTGTTCTTTGGATAGGTAAGTAACCTGAAGTTCTTAGCTAGTAATCTAGGAAGCAGAAAGTACAAAAGGAATATCCTTTTAAATGTGTGGCTTGAATAGCAATTTCCAGGTGTGAAAAAATGGGCTCTGTCCACTCAAGTTCATGCTAAGTCATAAAGATGCCAGAGTGGAAGTGTCATATTGTTGCAATTTAGACCGGCTGCCAACTGTAACATCATTTCCATTGTGTATGTAGAGCTATGCAACAGGATTTTAGCCACTAACTAATGAACAGGGGCTTCCCTAGCTTGCAGTTAGACATTGTGTGTGTTGGTGATGAGAGGGGGGGGAGTGAGTGTGTGAGTGTGCGTTGACAGCGAGTCATTCATTATGGGTGGATGGATGAATGGGCATGTTGGGCAGAACCAGAAGCAACATGAACTAGGAAGTGAAAGGTCTTTAGAAGTATCCGTTCCTCTTTCTTGGTGGTGCCAGTAAAGTCTACTGTCTTGTGATCAAATCTGTTATGTGCCTCTCCCCCCTCCCCTTTCTCTGCAAATGGAAATGTGGGGACCCTCTGAGGTCTGAGAAGCTGTGCCCCCCCGCCCAAATTTTTTTTTGAAGAGGAAGCCCTTTGGGGGGCGTCAAGAATCATCCCTCCATTTTGTCCTCCACCCCTCAAAGTCCCTCTCGTAGGAGGAAAAGGTCTGATGAGAGGAACTGGGGCAGGAGAGGGAGTGGAGAATGAGAGAAGAAAGCGCCCCAGAGAGAGAGGAAGGGTCGGGAAGCGTCAGCGGTGGGAGTTTAAATGGTGGTGGGTGGTCAGCCTAATTAGCATCTCAGCTATTAAGACACCTCGTTAATGAAGGGGCGGAGAGGGGTATGTGGGACTGTTTCCATGAGTTTTCCCTGTTGAACTTCGGCCTGCCACACTGAGGTCAACCTGGCGGGGAGGAGACCTCCCCCCTTGCCCCCTCTTCCTCCCCCCTGAAGGGGGAAAGCGACCACCCTCCCCTCAGAAGGAGACCAGAGCCCGCTGAAGCCACGCCCCCTCCTCCCAACCGCCACCCTCAGGCTGCGCATGCGCCGCTCCCTTAGACGGGACGCGCCGTTCTCGTCCCCTCCCGCGACTTCGGCGGAGGAAGCGCCTCGTCCTGAGCAACTTCTCAGGTGCCGCCAAAGGTGTGTGTGTGTGTGTGGGGGGGGAAGGGTCTGTTAGAGGGAGGGAGAGGTACGTGGGGTGGCGGGAACGGTGAAGGTGAGTCTGTTGGGGGAGGGGCTGCTCACGACGTCCGCCTTGCAAGGCAGGCCTTTTTCCTGGGTCTCCTCTTGGGGGGTGGAGCACCCCCCCAGTGCTACATCTGCATAAGACAACCCCCCAATTAATTTATCCCCCCCAAATAATTTATTCGGACACCCTCTTATCAAAACCAGCATGTAGTTAATGAAGCTGGTGTAATATATTTATTTGTTGTATGATGATTATCTACATGTATGTTGATACAAAAAGCAAGAAAAAACCGACTTCACAGCTTGTGTAATGAGTGTCTGTGTCTGTGTCTGTCTGTATCTCCATCCTGCGGGGCTGCAGTAGCTCCAGTGGCGAAAACGCTTGAACTTGCTGACTGGAAGGTCGGCAATTCGAGACCCGGGCACTGCGGGACAGAGTGTGCTCCCATCTCTGAGTCAGCTCCTGCCTACCTAACTGTTCGAAAGCAAGACAGGGCAAGTAGATTTTATTTATTTATTTATTCATTTTATCATATTTGTACGCCGCCCTACTCGGAACGAATCAGGGCAGCTAACAATGTTGGAAAATAATAATCCAGTGTGGGGGGGGGGGATCTTCCTTCCTTTTAAGGTTTTGAAGGAAGACCTGTTTAAAGGCGGGGCTTGTTTTGGGAGTCTCCCGTCCTTGCTTCTATTTGGGAGGAGGGGGATTGTTTTAAGGGAAGGGAGTTAAGATCCCGCCATGGGCCATGGAGATAGGGGACACACAAACACGCACACAATGCTCCCCCTCTGTGCAAGGCAAACGCTGCCCAGTGTGAGGTAACTCTTTCACAAGTCAGTGGGTGTGAAAAGAGACGGGGGGGGGGAGTGACTTGGCTCCTATTTCCCCCCTCCCTCCCCAGATGGTGTCCTCTTCCAGGCAAAGTTCAGGAAATCCACCACCACCACCCCGCTTTCCATTCAACCTCTGGCCTGAGCTCATAAAGTTCACCAAAGGGATTATTCCCCATCCTGGACTGGGGGGGGTGTCTCTGGTTCCTACCAATCTCCCCCCTCCTTTATGACTAAAGGAGGCTTTTGGCTCAACGGCTGAGAGATGCAGCCCCCCCTTCTTATTCTTTTCCTTCCTCTCTTGTTTTGGTCTCTGCATTAGAGAAACATATGGAAATTAAACCCTACAAAATGCAAAGATGTCAAAGGAATGTAATGTAAGTGGATGTTTTTTCTTTCCCTCCATCCAAGAAGCCTCCAGAGTAATCTTTTCCCTTCTTTTTTCTCTCCAAGGGAAGGAGTGGAACTGAACTGATTTCTTCTCACTTTCTTGGGATCCAAAGAGGAAACTGAGACGTCTGATATCCCTCCAGCATTTGGGAAGGTCAGTGTGGCAAGTTTCCCTTTCCATCTACTCTCCCACCATGCTTAGAGTGTTACTTCCTGGGCAAGTCACCAGGCCATTCATTAGAGCACACTAACCTCAGATGGTGCCTCTTGTGGTACATGTTCTAGAGAAGGTTGGCCCAGTTCCACCAAGAGCACTCGGGATGTCTACCACCAGGCCCTTTTCTCTGTCTGTTGAGGGACACAGAAACAGCAATTACACCAGAGCTCCTCAACCTGTGTCCCAGGGGCCAGATGTGGCCTGCGATGCCGTTTCATGTCCCCCTCTACCGCCACCTCCCATTTGGGGGAGGAAGGGCAAAATGGCCACCTGGCCTCTGAAGCTGTCTGAGGGAGCGTGACCCAATGGCCCTTGGCTTTAAAAGGTTGAGAACTCCTGACTTACTCCTATCTATCGCCCCTTCTTACTCAGTGCTTCGCTCACTTTCCAGGCAAGGTATGATGTTGGCTGGTCTTTTCCACCCTCTGAATCAAATGCTACATGAGGAAGGAGTAAAAGGAGGAGCCCCAAATGGATGACAACATTTACTATCACGCAGAGTTGCCATATGGAACCATGTGCACAGGAATCAGTTTTAAAAGCTAACAGCAAAGGTGCCGAAGCGTTTCATGCCACGGGCCAGTCACGTGGTTCATGGGTGCCCAAACTACAGCTTGTGTGCCAGATCGGGCCCTGACACCAATTCGTCTAGCCCATTCCACCCTCGCCACTCCCAGAAGCTGGATGAGTTTTACTTCCGCTTCTGGTGTCATTGGATGGATCCGGCACATAGGCCATAGTTTGGGCACCCCCTGGCTTACAGGGATAGAAGCAGGACCCATAATGGATGCCAACATGCAAGGTTGCCATCTGGAGCCCTATCCACAGGAATCCATTGGTGTCAGGGGCCAGATCCAGCCCACAAGCCCTGTTAACAGCAGGGGTGCCCAAACGTTTCAGGCCACAGGCCAGTCATGTGGTTCATGGGTGCCCAAACTACTCCCTATGGGCCAGATCCGGCCCTGACACCAATTCAACCAGCCTGCTCCAACCTCGTTGCTCCCAGAAACGGGTGTAAAACTTACCCAACTTCTACTTCTGGGATCGACGAGCATCTGGCCCACACCACCCTCATCACTCCCAGAAACGGAAGTAAAACTCACCTGACTTCCGCTTCCAGGAGTGACAATGGTGGAGTGGGCCGGATAAATTGGTGTTGTGGGATGGCCACAGCCAATGGCCCATAGCTTTGGCACCCATGTACCTGTGGGCCGGATCCAGCCAATGACACCAGAAGCGGAAGTAAAACTCACCCAGCTTCTGGGAGTGAAGAGGGTAGAAGGGGCCAGTCAACCCAAGCTACAGCCTGTGTGCCAGATCCGGCCCTGACAAAAAATCAACTGGCCCCTTCTACCCTCATCACTCCCAGAAGCAGAAGCTAACAGCAGGGGTGCCCAAATATTTCAGGCCAAGGGCCAGTCATGTGGTTCATGGGTGCCAAAACTATGGGCCGGGGCTAGTTCACAACACCAATTTATCTGGCCCACTCCACCATCATCGCTCCCAGAAGCGGAAGTCAGGTGAGTTTTACTTCTGTTTCTGGGAGTGATGAGGGTGTTGTGGGCCAGATGAATTGGTGTTATGGGCCAGATCTGGCCCACAAGCTAACAGGGATGACTAAACTTTTCAGACCATGGGCCAGTCATGTGCTTCATGGTTGCCCAAACTACTCCCTGTGGGCCAGATCCAGCCTCCAATGCCAATTCATCCAGCTCATGCCATGCTCGTCGCTTCCAGAAGCGGAAGTCCTGTAAGTTTTGAGATGGTAGAATATTGTAGAGTGCAGGAAGGTGGCTGGCTTTTGCCACACCCTGAGGTTTGAGAGTGTTTGTTGAGATACAGGAGACAAAAAAAAACTCCGGCTTGGGTTGCAGGAAATATGTTTTACACTATATACAAAGGTTGTGCCCAAAGTGCAAGTTAACACTTGTCTTCAAGTCAGACCAAGTGGCGCAGCAAGTCCTTATAGTCTATGTGAGCTAATTAAGCTCTTATGTTCGATAAAGCAATGCAAGCAGTCCAAACCTTTATCTGTTGCTTCAAGGTCGGCTTCGAAGATATTCACCAGTTCATTCTAGCTACGGAGTAGCTCAGTTCCAAAACAGTCCTTGGTTAGGTCACCACAATTTGGCTGGGGCATGTGTTCCAATATCTTGCAATAAACAACAAGTAAACATACCAGACAATCCTCAGGAACGACGAAGGTCCGATGGACGTGAGCACAGCAACAAAGCAGTCAGAGAACAACAGGCTGGCTGACTGGCAAAGAATGTTGCCTCAATTTATGCTAGACACAAACACTCAATACTTGCACCTGGCTGTGGTAGCTGCACAGTCTTAAAGATACAGTCATTGGTTTGCTCTCGTTGCAAACCTACTCATATATCCTAATATACTCCCCCTTTGCAACGTGAGTGTTCAACCAATGATTGATGCATCACCATAAAACATAAACAGACAGGGGTACAGGATATACGTTTACAACATTTCAAACATTTCTACACAGTATTTGCGTTTCGTCATGGGTAAAGGCTTTGTGAAAACATCTGCTATGTTTTCCTCAGTAGGAATATACTCCAGCTTAATGATATTCTTCCGTACTGATTCTCTTACGTTTAAGTACCTCAGGTCAGTATGTCTAGACCTACTGTTTACCCCGATACTATTTGCTGTAGTGATTGCTGATTGATTGTCCTCGTACACTACTACCGGATCATTACAGCTCACCCCTAGATCTTGCATGAGCTGTATGAGGTTAATCACCTCAGTGCATGTTAGTGACAGGCAAGAGAATTCTGCCTCCATGGTCGATAGGGTGATATGTTTCTGGCGCAAAGACTTCCAATCGATTGGCGCACCCCCTAGTGTGACAGCCATTCCAGATGTAGATTTTCTAGTATCTGGGTCTGATGCAAAACTTGCGTCTGCATATACGGCTAGTGATAGGCTTCCTCTCGGCTCAAGATACAGTGCCTTTCTCATGGAATACTTTAAGTATCTTAGGATTCTTTTGGCCGCTTGCCAGTGTCTGACTTTTGGATTCTCAGAGTACCTGGCTAACTAATTCACGGCAAAAGAAATATCTGGACGAGACCATGTCACAATATAGGACAGGCTCCCTATCAACGATCTGTAAATTCCTTTATCAAACTCTGGCCCTTCGTTTACCTCCTGAAGGAATCCAGGAGTCATAGGGGTATTGCATGGTTTTGCTAGTTCAAGCTTGTACCGCTTGAGTAATTGCGATATCTTGTCCACCTGCGAAAGTTTAAAGCCTCTAGCTGTCTTCTCTATGTCAGCCCCTACGTAAGTCTTGATATTCCCTAGATCTCTGATATCAAACTTGAGTTTAATCTTTCCTATCAGCTCAGCAGCTGATTCCTCGTCCGGTGCTATCACGGCAATATCATCTGTGAACACTAGTAGCAACGTTGTTGCTTTTTCCGACCCCTTTTTGAAAAGACATGAGTCTGCAACTCCCTGGTTAAAACCTAATCCTTTTAGGAACTCCACAAGGCACATGTTCCATTCGTAACCTGATTGACGAAGGCCATATAAGCTCTTCATCAGTTTCCAACACAGACTTATTACTAGAGCTAGTTAGCGTTGGCGGTTTCCTCAAGTATAATTCATGCCGTAAAGGGGCATTGAGGTAAGCTGTGGCTACGTCAATATGTTTGACCACATGCCTGTGCTTAGCTGCCCACGTTAATGCAGCCCTCAATGTTGTAGCCTTCAGTGATGGGGCGAAAACCTCATCGTAGTCCCCTTCACTCTGGTTAAACCCTTGAGCGACCAAACGAGCCTTACAGATTCTTTTTCCATCAGAACAGTTTTTAACCTTAAAAACCCACTTACATCCCAGGACCTGTTTCCCTGCAGGTATGGGTACCTCCTTAAAAACTTGTAGGCTTTTCATCGCTGCTAACTCTTTATCCATAGCATCCTGCCATGGCTTTTGATCTGTTCTTGGTAATTCAGCCAGTTCTGCAAAGCTGACAGGTTCTACGATCGCGGAGCAAGCCTGATATCTGTCAGGCTGCCTCCTCTCCCTAGTAGACTGCCTGACGATGGCAGGTGGTGTGGAGACAATGGGTGACTCATCCTGGGAGTTGGCATCAGAGTCCTCTGATTTAACCACTACTCTCTGTTCAGTATTAGAGTGATCAGAGACCTGATCCTGTTCACTGTCAGACTCACCCTCGCTCTTACAATCATTTCCGTCTGATCTGGACTGTCTAGGACTAAGATTCCTAGATCCCCTGGTTACATCACCGGGTACAGGGTAACCATTAGTCCTCGTAGGCGGGGAGCCCTGGTCCACCCTTTCCCTTCCTACGTTCTCCAAAAACTTGGCGCTGACGCTGTTAAAAACTTCCCTAGTGCCCGGTTTCCAAAAACGATAACATTTTCTATTGGTCTCATATCCTACAAATATCAATTTGCAGGCACGGTGCTGGCCCTTGCGCCTTTGCTGAGTGGGTATGTGGACCCAAGACGGACAGCCAAATACCCGTAAGTGATTTAAGTTAGGCTGACGTCCATGCCATAGTACATATGGTACCTGCCCCGTGGTAGAATTCACAGTGAGGTTTATCAAATGGGTGGCAGTGAGGGTTGCCTCCCCCCAAAGGGCATCAGGTAATTGAGCGTCATTTAGGAGAGTGCGTACCGTACCCTGTAGGGTTTGCCCCCTGCGCTCCGCATAAGCATTATGCTGTGGGCGGTATGGCGCACTGAGTCTGTCCTCAATACCTCTCCTTGCCAAGAAGTCCGAGAAAGCTTTATTGACAAACTCTCCCCCTTGATCGGTGACCAGGCATTTAAGGCGTTTCCCTGTCTTACGTTCGGTGGCTTTAAGCCACTGAGAAAACTGACTCAGGCATTCACTTTTACGCTTTAGTAACCTCACAAAACCGTTCCTAGAGTGGTGGTCAATGATGTTTAAGATATATTTTGCTCCCCCTAAAGATGGCTTTCTTGGTCCTATAAGATCCGCAAAGACCAAGTCCATCAGTTGCTCTGTAGAGAATCCTTGCATCCTGTTTGCTGGTGCAGATCTACTCTTCTCTTCCCCACAGGCATTACATTGCAAAAATCTATTACAAGGTGATAGATTTATCCCTTTTACCTGGGACACAGTCTTCCCCAGAACTTTAAAACTGCAATGGCCCAACCTTCTGTGTAACAGGTGAATGCAGTTAAAGTGTACAGGCCTGTTGTAATTACCAACACTGACAACAGGTGGGGCCTGGGGTTCTAGCACATATAGCCCATTCTTGTGGTGGGCTGTAAAACATTTTGACTCTTTTCTGATAAAACATTCACCACTCTTAAAAGTTACTTCATACCCTGCCTTGTCTAACTCCCTTACTGAGAGTATATTCAGGAACCCAGGGATATACAACATGGGCAAAGTTGTCCCCAATGGGGTACAGTAAACTTCACCTTCACCCCTAGCAGGCACATCCTGCTTGTTGGCCAGCGAGACAACAGTGTCTGTCTCCTTTAAGAACTTAAAACTTTTCCTTGTAGCTGAAATCGATCTAGTAGCCCCACTGTCAATCATCCAGACTTCCTCTGGTTTAGAGGAGTGGCATGTAGATGCAGCAGGCTTCGATGAAGCACTCCTCCTTGGCTTCTTTGGGTGTTTCACAACTTTGCTGGGACAAGACCTGGCAAAATGCCCAGGCTTCCCCCAAGCAAAAACACCTCCGGGCCACGCTGACTGTCGTTGGCTGCTCGTTGCCTTTCTGTAGCTGGGGAGCGCTGGTCTCACGAAGAAGGGTCCACTCCAGCCTCCGTTGTGATTCCTCCAGCAGACGAGGCTTGATTTCATCAAACACCATATCCTGGCTTGGCAGAGCTCCAAGGGCAATCACAAAGTCTTCATAACTTTCATCCAACAACGATAAAAGTATACAGGCTTTCTGTTGCTCATTAAAACCAAGACCTTTTCCCTCCAAATCCAGCAGCTGGGTAGTTATAAGCTGGATGTGGTCAGCCATACTCCCACCTGGAGCAAGGTGAGTGCGGAAAAGCCTCCTTGCAAGCTGAATCTGCGCACCCACGGATGTTCTTACAAAAAGTCTTTTCAGGTTCTCCCAGCTCGCAGCTGCAGAAGTCTCCCCTCTGATATGCACTAAGAGGGTGTCTGCAACAGTGAGCCCAATCACTGCCAGAGCCTGCGAGTTCTGCTCAATAGCCTTATTGTCCCTTTCATCCTGAGGGTCCAAAGCTGCCAAGTCCACGGGCGTGGACACCACGCTCCACAAGCCCTCCTTCTTCAGGAGAAGTGAGCATTTCAAAGCCCAAGCCTGATAGTTGGAGCTGGTGAGCAGAGGTACCAAATTCAAACCTCCAGAAGACATTGCTGCTACTCAAGTGTAAATTTCCTACCAAGCACATAGAACAAACAGTCTCTACTACAAACAGGGCGCGGTCAATTAGCAGCACCTGGGCCCATAACCGATGAGATGGTAGAATATAGCAGAGTGCAGGAAGGTGGCTGGCTTTTGCCACACCCTGAGGTTTGAGAGTGTTTGTTGAGATACAGGAGACAAAAACAAACTCCGGCTTGGGTTGCAGGAAATATGTATTTACACTATATACAAAGGTTGTGCACAAAGTGCAAGTTAACACTTGTCTTCAAGTCAGACCAAATGGTGCAGCAAGTCCTTATAGTCTATGTGAGCTAATTAAGCTCTTATCTTCGATAAAGCAATGCAAGCAGTCCAAACCTTTATCTGTTGCTTCAAGGTCAGCTTCGAAGATATTCACCAGTTCATTCTAGCTACGGAGTAGCTCAGTTCCAAAACAGTCCTTGGTTAGGTCACCACAATGTGGCTGGGGTATGTGTTCCAATATCTTGCAATAAACGGCAAGTAAACATACCAGACAATCCTCAGGAACGACGAAGGTCCGATGGACGTGAGCACAGCAACAAAGCAGTCAGAGAACAACAGGCTGGCTGACTGGCAAATAATGTTGCCTCAATTTATGCTAGACACAAACACTCAATGCTTGCACCTGGCTGTGGTAACTGCACAGTCTTAAAGATACAGTCATTGGTTTGCTCTTGTTGCAAACCTACTCATATATCCTAACAAGTTTTACTCTCACTTCTGGAAGCAATGAGGGTGGAGCGGGCTGGATGAATCGGTGTCAGGGCTGGAACTGGCGCACAGGCTGTAGTGTGGGTTAGCCAGTATTGTTGGGCCAAGCGATGGTCTCTTGAATGGGTGCACCAACATCTGTTTCAAGGGTGCGGGGAACACCCTCCCCCAGAGGCATTAACCATCACTCCGACACAACCACCTGTGTCGTCCCTCCCCCCCCCCGTCGTCGCTTTGACAAACCAGGAGGGCAGGGAGCTAACAAACAAGCTGTTGTGCAGACTGATCCAAGGAACCTGTCCACTTCCTCAAGTCCAACTGAATCAAACCAATCCCAGATAACATGGCTAGACTGTGTCAACTCTTGCATTTTGATATTAAGTCTGGGGTCAAACATTGTGCGGATCTGAGCGATTTTCTCTGACAGATAATCAGCAAAGCTGTCAGCACACCCTTGTCACCTAGGCAAGGGCTCCCCTTTACCGAGGAGGGACCCAGTCACCCAGAAAAGGCCTGCTGGATGGTTATCCGTAGAGGCAATAAGGGCGGTGAAGTACTGGCGCTTTGCCGCCTCCATCAGCACACTCTGTCACAGCTCTGACAGGAGGGCTAATCACAATGCTAAGATCATTACTACGATATTGGCAAATAGACTAAATAGTTTTATGACTAATTATATACACAGAGATCAGTTGGGCTTGTTAAAGGGGTGATACATGTCTGATCTTATGAGTGTTAGATTTGTTAGATATAGCTAATAAAAAAGGGGATGGTTTCTTATTGTTAGATATTTTTAAAGCATTTGATTTGCTCCAGTGGATGGTTATTACAGAAATTATTGAGAAAAATGGATTTGGGGGGAAATTAAAAATGAAATTGATTGACTTTATAAGCAAAGTTATGTGAAAGTAACACACTTACAAAAATATAGAACTTGGATCAAGGACTAGGCAAGGTTGCCCCCTATCAGAAACAACGTGTTTCAATACTTTTCCCTTGCCCTGGCTCTCTCTCATGTTCACTTAGGATTCCTCATTATCAAGGCAATCATTTGAAACTCCAGAACTGCAGGGACCAAAGTGAAACCGTCTGATCCTGCCCTTATCCTGGCGGACAATTGCCCTAATTCCAGCAAGCACCAGAGTAACACTCAATTAAAGTGACTCTGAACAAAAAGAGAGGGAGTACAGTAAAACCTTGAGTTGTGAATAAAATCAGTTCCATGGCCTTGTTCATTAGTTGAATTTGTTTGTAACTCAAGGCATCCCCATACGGATAAAGAAAAAGTCTCTCCCCCCACCCTCCAAAAATCAAAACAGTCCTCTCCCACCCTCCGACTATCAATCAAACCACTCCAAAACAACATCAGCATTGAAAGGAAAGCATGCATAAGCAAAAACGCTGTTCCTTGTCTTAAAGAAGCTTTGAAAACGGACAGAACACTCAGAAAAATCCAGCAAGAAACACCAACAGGCAGCCATTTTGGCGCTGAAACTCCAGACAAAAAAATCACTCCACTCTACTGCCACCTATAGGGCTGAGAAAGGCTGCATGTGCTCAATGCATTCTGAGGAATCAGATTATATAAACTGAAGCGAACCCATAGGGGAAATGGCATTTTTTGGTTCACTGGAGGCAACACAGAGGAAAAAGAATTAATTCATAAATCGGGGCATGTTCTTAACTTGCATGGATTTTAGTGCAGAACGAATTCATAAGTTGAATTATTCATAAGTTGGAGCATTCAAAATGGGGTTTTACTGTATTTAAATAGGCATCTTTGAGGCTTCTCTGTGGCATCCACTCTTCTCTTCCACCCTTTCAAAAGGAATCAGGCTTATTCATATAAAGAACTTTGGTTTATTTTTAAGTTACAGTCCATTTCTTCAAGTACAGGTTACTACACAGAACTAATCCAAACAAAAACAGCAACACTCCCAGAAGACCATTTCTCCTCCTGCCCTGCCCATTTTATCACTTCTTCATGCTGCCTCCTCCCTCTTCCTCAAACAGAAATATACCCTCCATTTTTTTATCCTCTACCCTGTTTCGGAGCCACAATGTTTCCCCTTTCCTCACTGGCTTCAACCAATGAAATGGGACATTGCTGCAGTCCCTATGTAAAGGCCTAATCCAATCACTGTCTGTCTCCACCTAGTCACAAGGCATAACAAAGTCATGTTTTGCACAATACTCACAACCTAATTTTCTTTTAGAAATTACCAGGCCATCATATTTTTCCTTAAAACAGTTGTCCAGCATTCAGGAATATTTTCTTCAACTTTGGAACTCTCTAGTACAATTGAGTTGCTGCTCCTGCTCTCTCCAAATTTGGATGCTTCTGCTTGTGATGGTTCTTCTTCTGTAAGATCCAACACCACTTCTTTAGCTGGTGTTTCCAATCTTGGTTACTGAAGAAAGAACTGAAAGGCTGTTGTCTTTTCTTAAGTGCTGCTGCAAGAATTAAAAACAAAAGAGGTTGCAATTTGGACTCGGTAGAAAACAACCCACACAGAAGGCACAATGCATGGAAATTGCACAGAAGGCACACACAATGCATGCAAATCACACAGAAAGCGCACAATTCATGGAAATTGCACAAAAGGCACACACAATGCATGGAAATCACACAGAAGGCGCAAAATGCATGCAAATTGCACAGAAGGCACACACAATGCATGGGAATAACACAAGGCGAACAGTCCATGGAAATCACACAGAAGGTGCACAAAATGCATGGAAATTGCACACAGAAGGCACAATGTGTTGAAATCACATAGAAGGCACACAATCCATGGAAATTGCACAGAAGGCACACACAATGCATGGAAATCACAGAAAAGGTGCACAATGCATGGAAATTATTATTATTAATTTGAATTTGTATGCCGTTCTATTCGCCGAAGCAACTCAGCAGCTAACATCATAGATAACAAACAATATAGTCTTACAATTTCAAACAACATAACATAAATATGGCATTTAATGCAACACAATACAATCAATACATCTAACCGTACAATACATCAGTAAAATAATACAATTACATAATTAATACAATTTATATAAAAGCACACATAGTACTTAAATAACATAACAATTAAATAAAAAGACTTTCACCCCTCAAACTTCTTCCCCCTCCAACCTGTTGTGCAATCTATATAATGCAGTAACAAATCAACAATACATAAATCAGGATATCATAATAAAGACAACATATACAATATACAGTACATCATAAGAGTATAAAAGACAATATCAAAGCATTAGCTGTTTATTCCAGTCCAGCAACGTTGGGGCCGGCGGGAGTGAGGTTTTAAGCCTCCTGGCGGTCTCACACAGCTGTGGCCTGTTGCCTCCGCCCAAGAGTCGGGGTAGGAAGTCTGGAGGTGTTGGAGAAGGCGTGAGCGAGGTTTTAAGCCACCCAGCCGCGCCACACGGCTGTGGCCCGTTGCCTCCGCCTGAGCGTCACACACAATGCATGGAAATCGGACAGAAGGTGCACAATTCATAGAAATCACACACACCTGGGTTTCTCAAAGGCTTTATTTCACACCTTTGAGATTGAAAGGGAGACATTTAAAACTAATCTGAATAATCTACTTTTACTGATAGATGTAGGAAGCTGTATTTTTATGCTTCTTTGTCTGCCATTCTGCTGCAGCACATATATCCACCTTAGAGGAAAGAAAAACAAGCAAGCATAACAATACAGCTTCCATCCTACCGCTATCAGTAACAATAGATTACTGTGATGGTGAACCTTGGCACTCTAGCTGTTCTTCATCTTCAATTCCCAGAAGCCTAAAGACACACACAGTAAACCCATTGCGTCTTTTTTCCTCCCTGTATTTAAACTACAGGGAGAGAGAGAAGTGCTCATTTTTTTCTTTTCCTCCCTGTATTTAGACTACACTGAGAGGGAAAGAGAGAGATGTGATTGGTTCTCTATTTTAAATACAGGGAGCAAAAGAAAAAGAAGCAGTCGCAGAGACTGCAGTCGCAGAGACCGCTGCGGGTGGGAGGTGGATTGGGTAGTTCTGCCCAAACCACCCCACACCTGCAGACCATTGCATCGGATAATGCTAAGAATCATTATCCAGAATTGTTATCCGATGCAAGTTTTTTCAAAAAAACTTGCATCGTTATCCGATTCTAGCGTTATCCGATGCAATCGTTATCCAGGGTATTACTGTACATATGTTTAATTTTAATAAATCCTACAAAATATTATAAATAAAACATTCCCATGTGGATACCTATTTGAAAGTAGTAAAGGTTCTCCATCGTGTTGTTTGTGAATGCACACTTATGGGTCTGCGCTTGTGCGGAGCCAGTTTCGGAGCTTTCAAACTGATTGGATAAAAGTTTATAATTAGGACTGCCCACCATCTGCACCCGCCGTCAGGCGTCATTTCTCACCTCTTACCTCAGTTCTCAATTTTCCACTGTTGCAGCAGGAGTCTAGAGAGAGCTTTCTTTCAAAACCCCCTTTCTCAGTTCTTGTTCTTACTGAACTTTACCTTTCTTCAACATTTTTTTTGGACTAGAAGGGTTTCTCCCTTTTAGTCCACCCCCGCTCGCGAGGGGTCTTGCCTCTCACGAGCGGCCGTTACAATTTTTTTTCCAGTAGGCCTAGTTGATGGCCTCCGCCGCAGCATTCAAGCAGTGCCTGGCTTGCCAGAGAAAATTTCTGAGTTCTGATGGACACGAGAAGTGCCTTCTCTGTTTGGGGGAGAACCATCCGGTTCATTCCTGTGCGGTCTGTAAGAGATTTTCCAAAGTTGCATTGAAGAACCGCCAGAACAGGTTGCAGGCCCACGTCATGGCTGCCACACTTGTCCCCCTACGTCCGATCATCCGAGCCGTGATCCTCTGGTCGCTTCGTCTTCTACTTCGACCAGGCTATTGACCACGGCAAAGCTCTTTGCCAAAAAGAAAAAAAAAAGAATAGAAGAGGAAACATAAGAAACATCGCTCATCCTCTGCCTCCTTGCCGCCTAATCCCGAGGGTTGCCTGGCCATCACCGTCACCATCTACAGCCTCGGCAGTTTTTGTCACGCCTGTGTCTTCTCAGTCTTCTGCTTCGCCTCATCATACTGTTGTCTCCCTAGATGATTCCCCTGATCTTCCACCACATCAGGAGACCTGTTCAGATCAATCTCCTCGCACCTCTGTTTAAGGCTATGGCCAAGGAGATTACTGATCACGTAAGGGCTATCATTCCACAGCCCACCGATCCACTGGCCACTGTTCCGGACAAGGAACCGCACCGCTGGCACCGTTCAGATGACCATGCTCCAGCAAAGCGGCGCCGTACAGAGTCTTTCTGTTCTGATACAAGCGTGCCACCGCCTCCACCACCGTTTCCAGGGACTTATCCAAGCTCAGCCAGGTCTTACTGGTCTTACTCAGACCCCGAGGCCTTCATTCCACCTCCCACACTCTCGGAGAGGTCTGAAGGCTCCGACAATTCATCGGATGACGAGGGCCTACCACCGGTGGATGCGGAGAAGTCACCCGATGATCAAATCGGGAGTGCCCATCGGGTACCACCGGAGGACCAACTTACTTTTACTGTGTTGCTCAAATGTCTTGGGACAACGCATAACTTGAAAGCGGAGCAGCCACCGGATCTCTGCACTGATGATGTCTGTGGTATGGTGGATAAGAAGATTATACCAGTTGACTTTCCCCTTCTTTATTCCATCGGCAACTCCGCTAAACTGGTGTGGAAGAAACCGGTTTCTTCCCATATGGTCTCTACACATGTGGACAGGATGTACAAGTTGTTTGGTGGTGATGGCCAATTCCTCCGTACACGCCCTGTCCCAAACTCAAGGGTGGTGAAGGCTTCTCAACACCGTACGCCTGCCAGCAGTGTTCCGGTGCCATCCTCTAAAGAGAGAAATAGTTGGACTCTTTGGGAAGGAAGGTATATGCCAACGGTTCCTTACCTTTCCGCGCAGCCAACTACGCTGCAGCCAATTTGTGGGGCATGGCAGAGACTTTTATGGCTAAACTGCCAGAATACCTCCATGCAGAGTTTGACACCTTATGCGAGGAGGGCAATCATCTGGCCCTTCAACAGTTTCGGACTGCTCGTCATGTCTGCGAATCCAAAGCAAAGAACCTTGCCTTCACCGTCCAAATCAGATGCCATTCCTGGTTGCATTCCGCAGACCTCCAGGATGAGGTGAAAATGCTCATTGAAAAACTTCAATTTGATGGCAAGGGTTTATTCGCTGCGGAAACAGATAACACCCTGAACGAGCTGCTCCGTGATATTACGACGACTAATAGGCTGCACTTGGGTGCCTCTACTTTGTACCACAGGCAGCCATACCAACCGTACCAGCAGTATCAGTATTTCCAGCCTCCTTTTCCCTAGCAGAGGCAACAACAGCAGCCGTATCGCCAACAGGACTGTAGACAACCTTTCTACAAACAACAGCGCCAGCAATCTCGCTCCCAGTACCAACAGCAACCAGCCACTTCAAACAAAAGATTTGACCGCAGGCAGAAGCAGAATGTTTGACTGCTTGACTGAAGACTCTCCATTAACCGTGCTTCCATACCAACTGCTCCGGAACTTCCTTGACGCGTGGTCCAGCATAACGTCGGACAAATGGGTTTTAAAGATCTTAGGCTTTGGTTACGCCTTAGGATTCAAGAGCTTCCCCAAAGTTGGATGGATCCGTTTCACTGATCCGTCGCCTCTCCTCCACAACGTACTAACATCCCTACTGGAGAAGGGAGCCATCGGAACGGTTGCATCCACTGACTCGTCAGTAGGTTTTTACTCACATCATTTCATCGTGGAGAAGAAGGACAGGGGCTTCAGACCCATTCTGGACCTACGACGCTTGAATTGACATATTCACACGAGGAAGTTCCACTTGGTATACAGAGGAATTAAGGGAGCTTAAACGGGCTAAGAGACGGCGAGAGCACTGCTGGGTGAAGACTCGGAGCGAGTCTGACCGAACACAGGTTAGAGCAGCTATAAAAGACTACATAGTGGCGATGGGGTGGTGAAGCGACAATACTTCACCACTCTTATTGCCTCCGCAGATAATCGCCCAGCAGCCTTGTTCCGGGTGACCAGGTCCCTCCTCGCTAGAGGGGGGCCGGGCCCTGAGTGGCAGGGATCGGCTGAGGTTTTTGCTGATTATCTGGCGGAGAAAGTCGCTCAGATCCGCTCTAAGCTAAATCCCGGGGTGGAATGTACGGAACTGGGGTTGATCAAAGCACAGTCTAGCCATGTTATCTGGGATTGGTTCGATCCAGTTGGCCCTGAGGAAGTGGACAGGCTTCTTGGATCTGCTCATGCCACGGCCTGTGTACTGGACCCATGCCCTGCCTGGTTACTCAAAGCTTCCAAGGCTGTGGCAGGAGGTTGGGTCGAGGCGATTATTAACTCATCATTAAAGGAGGGGCATTTTCCAACACCTTTCAAACATGCTTTAGTGCGCCCCCTCCTGAAAAAGACATCCCTTGACCCTACGGTACTTACTAACTACCGACCAGTATCCAACCTACCTTTTATAGGTAAGGTTTTGGAAAAGGCAGTGGCGCAGCGGCTACGGGAAGTGCTGGATGAAGCGGATTATCTGGACCCTTTTCAGTCAGGATTCAGGCCCGGATATGCTACTGAAATGCACTAGTCGCTCTGGTGGATGATCTCTGGAGAGAGCGGGATGGAGGTGACCCGTCTGTCCTTGCTCTTCTTGATCTCTCAGCGGCCTTCGATACCATCGATCATGGCATCCTTCTGGGCAGGCTCCAAGGGTTAGGGATCCAGGGGACTGTGTTGTCCTGGTTTTCCTCATTCCTGAGGGGCAGAACCCAGTCGGTGTGGTTAGAGAAGGAGAAGTCCAGCCCTAGGCCTCTGCAATACGGGATACCTCAGGGCTCGATACTTTCTCCCCTCCTATTTAACATCTATATGAAGCCACAGGGCGAGACCATCCGTTCCCACGGGGTAAGGTATCATCAATACGCAGATGATACCCAATTGTACATCTCGGCCCGTGGGGACCCAAGCGGTGCGGTGGAAGTCCTTCCAGGTGCCTGGAGGCTGTTAAGGTCTGGATGGGGGGAAACGGGCTACAGCTGAATCCTGGCAAGACTGAGTGGCTATGGGTAAGGGGCCCTGTGCTATCTCGGGAGCTACCAGCTTTGGTTCTGGATGGGGCATTGTTGCCCCAGTCAGACCCGGTGCGTAATCTGGGGGTCCTCCTGGACTCACGACTACTGTTCAAAGAACAGGTGACAGCCATGGCCAGTTGGGCTTTTGCACAACTCCGTGTAATACGCCAGTTACGCCCACTCCTAGACCGGGATGCCTTGCTCATGGTCACACACGCTTTGGTCACCTCCAGACTTGATTACTGTAATGCGCTCTACATGGGGCTGCCCTTGGTGACCATCCGGAGACTCCAGCTGGTACAAAATGCAGCGGCAAGGGTAGTGATGGGGTGTGGGCGATATACTCATGCCTCCCCACTGCTCTGGGAGCTGCATTGGTTGCCAGTATGTCTCTGGGTGCAATTCAAGGTGCTGGTTTTGACCTTTAAAGCCCTATATGGTAGTGGGCCAGGATACCTAAGAGACCGCGTCACCCTAAGAACATCTGTCCGTCCCACCAGGGCGGATCGGAGAGGCTCCCTTGTTCTTCCATCTGCGAGAGAGGCGCGCCTCTCTTGCACTAGGAGGAGAGCTTTCTCCGTGTCTGCCCCAACCCTGTGGGAACCTCCTGCCCACTGAGTTGCGCCTTCAGGCAGAGCTCCTGCCCTTCCGGAAGGGCTGAAAAACCTGGCTGGCAGGACAAGCATGGGGACCCAAGAACGTGGGTTCTCATGTAGGGTGGCTGATTTAAGGACAGCCACCATCTCAGCTTTTAACTCATAATCTGTGTGCATTATGTGCACTGTTTTAACTTTTATGATTTTAAAGTTAAACTTTAAGTTTTTTAATATAGACTTATCCTATGTTTTTAATCATGATGTAAGCCGCCCAGAGTCGAGTTCGCCTGATTGGGGCGGGATAATAAGTGTAACTAATAAATAAATAAATAAAAAATAACGCTACAGACCATTCTGCCTTTGATTTAAAAAACCAACTGGTTTGCGGTGTTGGATCTGAACGATGCGTATTTTCATATCTCCATCGGGAAATAGAATCGATGATTTCTACGGTTCCAAGTGTCCGGGCACATCTACCAGTACACGAGCTTGCCCTTTGGCCTCTCCACCGCACCGAGGGTACTCACCAAATGCATGGTTCCAGTCACAGTGTATCTCAGACTGAAAGGGATCCAGGTGTTCCCCTACTTTGACGACTGGCTTATTAGCACCCCATCCAGATCTTGAGTAGTAGAAGATTTTGTGTTCTGCATTGCGTTCATGGAGAGTCTCGGTCCGCATAAATTACAAGAAATCCTGGCTTGTCCCAGCTCAGCAGGTGGAGTACATAGGGGCCGTACTGGACTCCATGATGATGCGAGCCTATGCCCCGTCTCAACGCCTTTCAGATCTCCATTCTGTGATCCGACAATTTTAAACCAACAGCATGGTAACGGGGAAGCACATGCACCGTCCAGTGTCCAACCTACCTTTCTTAGGTAAAGTTTTGGAAAAGGCTGTGGCGCAGCAGTTACAGGAAGTCCTGGATGAAGCGGATTATCTGGACCCGTTTCAGTCAGGATTCAGGCCCGGTTATGGTACTGAGACCGCACTAGTCGCTTTGGTGGATGATCTCTGGAGAGAGCGGGACGGAGGGGAGCCGTCTGTCCTTGCTCTTCTCGATCTCTCAGCGGCTTTTGATACTGTCGATCATGGCATCCTTCTGGGAAGGCTCCAGGGTCTGGGGATCCAGGGCACAGTGCTGTCCTGGTTTTCCTCATTCCTGAAGGGCAGGACCCAGTCGGTGTGCCTGGAGAGGGAGAAGTCCAGCCCTAGGCCCCTGCAATACGGGGTGCCTCAGGGCTCGGTACTTTCCCCTCTCCTATTTAACATCTATATGAAGCCGCTGGGTGAGATCATCCGTTCCCACGGGGTAAGGTATCATCAATATGCTGATGATACCCAGTTATACATCTCCGCCCGTGGGGACCCAAGCGGGGCGGTGGAAGTCCTTTCCAGGTGTCTGAAGGCTGTTAAGGTCTGGATGGGGGACAACGGGCTACAGCTGAATCCCGGCAAGACTGAGTGGCTGTGGGTAAGGGGTCCTGTGTTAACAAAGGAGCTGCCACCTTTGGTTCTGGATGGGGCAGTTTTGCCCCAAAGAGACCCGGTGCGTAATCTGGGGGTCCTCCTGGACTCACGGCTACTGTTCGAAGAGCAGGTGGCAGCCGTGGCCAGGAGGGCTTTTGCACAACTTCGTGTAATACGCCAGTTACGCCCTCTCCTAGACCGGGACGCCTTGCTTATGGTTACTCATGCGTTGGTCACCTCCAGACTTGATTATTGTAATGCGCTCTACATGGGGCTGCCTCTGATGACCATCCGGAGACTCCAGCTGGTCCAGAATGCGGCGGCCCGGGTAGTGGTGGGGTGTGGGCGTTATGCTCATGCTTCGCCGCTGCTCCGGGAGCTGCACTGGTTGCCAGTATGTCTCCGGGTGCAATTCAAAGTGCTGGTTATTACCTTTAAAGCCCTATATGGTAGTGGGCCAGGATACCTAAGAGACCGCGTCACCCCAAGAACATCTGTCCGGCCCACCAGGGCGGATCGGAGAGGCTCCCTTGTTATCCCTTCGGCAAGAGAGGCGCACCTCGCCTGTACTAGGAGGAGAGCCTTCTCCGTGTCCGCCCCGACCCTCTGGAACCTCCTGCCCACCGAACTGCGCCTTCAGACAGAGCTCTTACCCTTCAGGAAGGGCGTGAAAACCTGGCTGGCAGGACAGGTTTGGGGACCCGGGAACGTGGGTTCCCATACCAAGTGGCTTATATAAGGTCTGCCTCCCTGGGCCAGAACGGTGGGCATACTGGTATGTAGTTTCCATATTGTTTTAACTCTGATGACCTTTTAATTTTTGATGTTTTTATTGATATTGAGTGTTTAGGTTTTATTTTGTTTTTATTAGGATGTAAGCCGCTCAGAGTCGGGTCCTCCCGATTGGGGCGGGGTATCAAATTTAATAAATAATAATAATAATAACGTCCAGCTCCGGCGAACTCCAGGCAGCAAATGGCTGCCTCTTACCCCGCATGCATGGAAAGTCAAACTGACGCCTGCACGATGAGCAATTACGGCACGCATGCGTCAATTTGGCTTTCCACGCATGCGCAGTAAGAGGTAGCCATTTTGGCTTCATTTCAGGGTGGCCAGTGTGGCGTCTCAACCGGACGCCTAAAAAAAATAGTAACCACTCTGGGTGGTCTCCCGGGAAGGCTACTAACCCCCTGGTGAACCACCTGGGATTGTTACTACTGGTTCGGCTGAACCGGGGTGAACCAGCAACAGCCCACCACTGCCAATCACCTAATAGTGATTGATTTACATACTTCTGGGTCAAATTGGAATGTCTGTACCGATACTCTTATGTGTAAAAATCTTCATCTTGAGGGGATAAGCACATGGTGAAAAAGAGACCAGAGTAAAGCACATTGAAAATGGGACTTTCTATGACATGAGCAAGATGAATCCCT
Source organism: Furcifer pardalis (assembly GCA_030440675.1). Lineage (NCBI taxonomy): Eukaryota > Metazoa > Chordata > Lepidosauria > Squamata > Chamaeleonidae > Furcifer > Furcifer pardalis. The sequence goes on along the minus strand of CP126897.1, from coordinate 65,449,918 downwards.
CACCGTTAGACAAATCCCACAATGAAAGGCATGCAAACCTAACAGTGAGGGACCACTGACTTTCAGTGTGGTATCCGTCTAACAGTAAGGAATTTGTCTTGCCCATCCTGTTTTTTTAGCAGGGGAGGCAGGGAGAATCTCTGCCTATGCCTTTGGGTTAGGGGCTGAACTAGAGCACATACTCCCCCCACCCCCATCCAAAGGCAAAGTTCTCCCTGCCTCTGCTGCTGAAACCACAGGCCGGCAAGACGAATCCCTCACTGTTAGAGATTCGTTTTGCCCACCCAGAAAAGGAACAGGTTTTTTTTAACATTATGTGATCAGTGAATCGCAGTGTTAAAAATCGGATAACGTTAAGACTTGTGGAACCAAGTCTTAACGTTATCCAAGGTACTAGCGAATAACGATTTTGATTCATTCTATGGGTCTTTTTGGTATTAAATTGTTTCATTGTACAGTCATACCTCGCTTAACAAATGTAATTCGTTCTGTGAGGCTCCTCACTATGCAAGTTTTTTGCTATGTGAGTTAGACTCGCATAGCGAAAATTCCAATGGAAAAACTCGCATAACAAGCTTTTTTAGGGGAAAAACTCACATAGCAAATTTTTTTCGTTATGCGAGTTTTTCCCCATAGAAACGCTCACTATGCAAGTGTTTCCATAGGGGAAGTCTGACTCGCATAACAAAAAATTTTGTTATGCGAGTCAGCTCGCTTTTTGAAAAACTCACTAGTTAAACGAGTTTTTTCCTAAGTGAGTTGCTCGCTAAATGAGGTTTGACTATGATTTTTCCTATGGAAAAAACTTACAATGATTCATACAATGAATTTTTCGCCTACTGGCTTTTCCCATTGAATATTCATTGTACGATTATTTTCCATAGGGAAAATTGTTATGCGGAGTGCCAATTAAAAAAAAACACTGTTCCTTGTATGATTATTTTGGCTATAGGGGGCATTCGTTATACAAAGTTCTACTGTATAGTTAGAAAGTTAATTGGAATATGACCTAGTAACTTGTGTTTGTAATCCTGCTGGCTATAAATATAAACATTGACAACTACCTATCATAAAAATAACTTATCCAGTAACAAGTACTCTAAGAAGGATTCACAATTATGGCCATAATGGTACAGTAATACCTCAGATAATATCTTGGTTCCACAAGTCTTAACGTTATCCGATTTTTAGCCTTATCCGATGCATGCACTAGATAACGTTAAAATCCTATTCGGGTGGATCAGATAACGTTATCTCCATAGAGATAAGCAACGGAGGCTTCAAGGGAAAGTCAAGGAAACATGCTGGAAACTTAAAGAACTTTAAGAAATAATTGCCTAAAGGGTAAATACATTACAAAAATATGCCAGACAACCCTGGCTTTAGGGGAACAAGACCATACATCATTTTTAAATTTTTGAAAATTTTATAAAGTGCTATTTTAAAAGATCTGAACAGAAGCTAGGAAAAAATTTTCTTAGAATCAGCCCCCCTACCATGGCTTGCTGAGGTCCATTGCTGTAATAAAGGAAGTTCCCTCAGGGCTTTGCAGGGTGTGAAAAGCTTAATTGCTTTATAGGTGAAAGGTTTTTCCATTGACAATGCATGAGGCTTGTGGAGCTACAATCTTGGTTTCAGGCTGTTTAGAATTTAAAGGGGAAACTTCATAAAGGTAATTGGGTCAAATTATCTCTTTGCAATTATTTTTCTGCAAAGTGTTTGTTTAGAATCAGCCCGACTACCATGGCTTAATTTGGGGTTTAGCTGAGGTCCATTGTTGTAATAAAGGAAGTTTCCTCAGGGCTTTGCAGGGTGTGAAAAGCTTAATTGCTTTGTAGGTGAAAAGTTTCAGTGTTTGCTTGTTTTCCATTGACAATGCATGAGGCTTGCAGAGTAACAATTTGGTTTCAGGCTGTTTAGAATTTAAAGCTGTTAGCTTTTAAAACAGATTCCTGTGCTCATAGCTCCATATGGAAACTCTGCATGTTTAAAATTGGAGAGTCCCCACCCCACCCCCCATGTCTGCTTTGCTTTGCTAAACTAGTCACTGGTTTCGCAAGCTTTTGTTATTCAAATGTTGCAAGCTAGAGATAAAGAGAGCAGTCAGCGCCCTCCCTTTCTCCCAAGAGAAACTGGTGAGTCACAGCCACACCTCAGGGAATTTGAGGCAAAGTTATCTGATGGATCGGATAACGTTAACATAATGGTTAACATAATGTTATCCGATCCATATGTTTGCCTCAAATTCCCCAACGTTATGTGATTTTAGCGTTATCCGGTGTTTTACTGTATTACTCTTTGAACAGTAACTGCAGACACTCGATCTAAAATATACAGGTATCTATTGTACTTCTTGTATAAAACAAACTGTGAACTGTACTCATCGTCCTCATCTTTCTCCTTCAGAGAAAAATGGGAAAACCTGACCTAAATACAGCCTCAACGTGTGTGCTTTGAAAGGCAGCGTGGAAGAGGAAAGCGTGGAAGGAGGAGGAAAGAAGCTGGGAAACCAACAAGAATAGAGGAAAATACACAACTTGTCAGGTTTTTCATTTTAGCGAACTGACAGTCCCTAAGAGGGGCAAACATCACAACTAAATAGGAAAGGGAAAGTGTCTCACCAACAGAAATACATTCAAAGATGCCTCAGATATATTAAAAAGCCTATTGGGGAAAACTCTTTTAACACAAGGAGAATGCGAAGAGCACATCTCTGCAAAAAAAATATGGGAAAAATCAGATTTTATGTGAAATATATTTTAAAGAAGATAAACACTATAAATTGCTGCAATGCAGAGATTCAGTCAGAGCAGCCATCTAAGTTCCCTTTTTAAAAATCACAGGGGAGATATCATATGAATACATGGAGTGTGGGGGAAAATACAGTTCCAGCAGTGCCCTAAGTAGACATCAAAGAACTCAGACAGGGGAGAAACCTTATGAAGGCATGGAGTGTGGGAAGAGATTCAGTCAGAGCAGTGTCCTAAGTTCCCACCAAAGAACTCATACAGGGGAGAAACCCTATGAATGCAGAGAGTGTGGAAAGAGATTCAGTCAGAGCAGCAATCTATGTTCCCATCAAAGAATTCACACAGGGGAGAAACCCTATGAATGCATGGAGTGTGGAAAGAGATTCAGTCAGAGCAGCCATCTAAGTTACCATCAAAGAACACACACAGGGGAGAAACCTTATGAATGCATGGAGTGTGGAAAGAGATTCAGTCAGAGCAGCCATCTAAGTTCCCATCAAAGAACTCACACAGGGGAGAAACGCTATGAATGCACGGAGTGTGGGAAAAGATTCAGTGACAGCAGTGGCCTACGTTTCCATCAAAGAACTCACACAGGGGAGAAACCCTATGAATGCATAGAGTGTGGGAAAAGATTCAGTTGGAGCAAATATCTAAGTTCCCATCAAAGAATTCACACAGGGGAGAAACCCTATGAATGCATGGAGTGTGGGGAAAGATTCAGTCACAGCACTTCTCTAAGTACACATAAAAAAACACATACAGGGGTGAAACCCTATGAATGCATGGAATGTGGAAAGAGATTCAGATTGAGTGGTAGCCTAAGTTCCCATCAAAGAACTCACACGGGGCAGAAACCGTATGAATGCATGGAGTGTGGAAAGAGATTCAGTCACTATAGCCATCTAAGTTCCCATCAAAGAATTCACACAGGGGAGAAACCCTATGAATGCATGGAGTGTGGAAAGAGATTCAGTGACAGCAGCTATCTAAGTTCCCATCAAAGAACTCACACAGGGGAGAAACCTTATGAATGCATGGAGTGTGGAAAGAGATTCAGTCAGAGCAGCCATCTAAGTTCCCATCAAAGAACTCACACGGGGAGAAACCTTATGAATGCATGGAGTGTGGAAAGAGATTCAGTCAGAGTAGCCATTTAAGTTCCCATCAAAGAACTCACACAGGGGAGAAACGCTATGAATGCACGGAGTGTGGGAAAGGATTTAGTGACAGCAGTGGCCTACGTTCCCATCAAAGAACTCACACGGAGCAGAAACCGTATGAATGCATGGAGTGTGGAAAGAGATTCAGTCAGAACAGCCATCTAAGTTCCCATCAAAGAATTCACACGGGGGAGAAACCCTATGAATGCATGGAATGTGGAAAGAGATTCAGATTGAGTGGTAGCCTAAATAGCCATCATAAAACTCACACAGGAGAGAAAATATGAATTCAGGGAATGTGGAAAGACATTCAGTCACAGCTGTGTGCTATGTTAAACAATCACACGGGGGAGAATAACATACAAATGTGGACAGATTCGGTCAGAGCAGTCGCCTAAATAGCCACGAACAGGAGAGAAACCACCAGCCATATTTTTATTCATATCCATGTACAGATATGGAAAGAAAACATATTAATAAATGTTATATTGAGAACATTAAATCAGCTGGGACATATAATTTCAATCACCGTGTAAAATAGTTTAATACCAAAGTCTATACAGTAATACCCAGGATTACGATTGCATCGTATAACGATGCAGGTTTTTTGGGGAAAACTTGCATCGGATAACAATTCTGGATAATGATTCTTAGTGTTATCCAAGGCAATGGTCTGCGGATGTGGGGTGGTTTGGGTAGATCGCGTCTTACTCTTTTCCTCCCTGTATTTAAACTACAGGGAGAGAGAGACTGCTTGTGTCTCTTTCCCTCCCAGTATTTAAACTATAGGGAGGGGGAACGAGAGAGATGTGATTGGTTCTCTAGAGACCCAATCACGTCTCTCTCTTTCCCCCTCCCTGTAGTTTAAATACAGGGAGGGAAAGAGACACAAGCAGTCTCTTCAACTGCAAGTAGGGTCGTGGGAAAGGCACACCTTTCCCCGACCCTACTGCAGTCCCAGAGACCGCTGCAGGTGGGGGATGGCTTTAAAGGCAGGGAGGAAAAGAGAGAGACCCAATCGGGTCTCTTTTCCTGCCTGCCTTTAAAGCAGTTTGTCCCTGAAGTCAGGGCTTTTTTTTAGTGTTTTTCGATGCATGCATCGGACAATGCTAAAAATCGGATAACATCATGACTTGTGGAACCAAGTCATAACATTATCCGGGGTATTACTGTACTTTTAGTTTCCATATGTTGATTTTTACAAAGCATTTAATAGTTGGGAATCTTGTCATTTATTGAATTGTCTCTACCCAAGATTTACAACCTATATTTCATGGTCCTCATTGGCTTTGCATCTTTCAGTTCCAACACTGAGAATGAGCACTAGTCATTGGCTCTTTTTTCTTATTTCTTACATTCTTTATGTAAAATGTGAATAAAATTAAACATTTACTCAGGAGAAACTATTTGAATGCTTAGAATATGGAGAGAAATTTAGTAATAATCGTTCTCTTTCTCCAAATGAAAGCAAACCTTTAGCAATTGCTTTCTTTATAAAGATACAGATGTACCTCACTTAAAGAGCATAATGCGTTACACAGGATTGCTCTTTAAGTGAGTTTCCTCTTTAAGGGAAACACCAGTGTAAATGACCAATTGTGTGGGGGATTGCGTACCCCGATTTATTTGTTAAGCGAGCTTTTGGTTGGTTTTATTTGTTAAGTGAAGCAAACATTGAGAGAAAATTCTGCTCTTTAAGCGAAGCACTCTTCAAGCGAGGCACTCTTTATGCGAGGTTTGACTGTATAACCAATTGCCTTGTCAGTGTAAATACAAGTAAACATGAACATGTCATAGCAAGGATATATCATTAAATGTTAGCTCATTTGGGGGAGAGAATACAATTGCCAGCTTAGGAGGTTTGGCAAGAAAAGGGGAGAGTAACATTTTTAACAATTTAAAATTTAAGCTGGGCAGGTCAATTGTAGGGCTTGGGTGCCCTGCTCATATTTTGCACAACTCCACGCTGAATGGTGTTGACAGTCTTTCAGTTGATGTTGAATCTATTATTTTTCAGTGTAGACTGACGGAGTAGCAACACTGACGGAAAGTAAAACCCCTACTTATGTAACAAGTCTCTTCTGTAGCTGTTGTTTAGTCACACAGTTGAGTCCAACCCTTTGCGATGACCCCATGGACCATTCCCAACAAGCACCTCTGTTGTCCTCAATCCGCCCAGCTCTGTGCCCATTGCTTCTATTGTGTAGATAACTCACCCATATTTTGTCAAGTATACTTCTGTCTTGGTTTTGTGCAATAGAATTAGGACAACCCTATCGACTGTGCAACTGAACAACAACAACATATGCATAGTACATCGTGCGTAGTGCAGAGCTGGAAGAAATGAAAGCAATGGCCTTCCCAGTTGTCATGTATGACTATGAGAGCTGGACCTTAAGGGAGGCTGAGTGCAGAACCCTGTGGTGCTGGAGGAGACTGGGGAGTCCCCTGGACTGCAAGGAGAGCAAATCAGCCCATCCTGAAGTAAACCCACCCTGGCTGCTCCTTGGAAGGCCAGATGCTGAAGCTGACGCTCAAGGAGTTTGGCCACCAAATGGGGAAGAGAGGACTCACTTGAGAAGGCCTTGATGATGGGAAAGATGGAATGCAAGAGGAGAAAGGGGGTGGGCAGAGGATAAGGTGGCTAGATGGCATTGTCAATGCAGTGGGTGTAGATCTCGCTTGGCTACGGAGGATGTCAAATGATGGAGGACCCTGGCATGGGGTGGTCCATGGGGTCGGAAAGGGTCAGACTCGGCTGTGCAACTGAACAACCACCACAACCAGGGAAGAAGTTTGGGAGAACTTGCATTCAGACTATCTAATAACCTCTCCCGCTTTACTGTGGCTACAAATGATTGTTGGGGTGGTGGGAGTTTTCCACAGATTAAATAAGCCCCCCTTACAATTTATAATTGACACAAATGTCTTTCAAGGCTTGATTTGGGGAAGGGGAGTTTCTGAATGTCTGTTATGGAAGAAAAGAGCTCAGGTGGGGGTGGGAAAGAAGGGGGAGAGAAGCTCGTTTCCCATTGGAAGGGGTGCAGATTCTCCGTGGGGGGCACAGGTGAGAAAACTCAACCCCATTGCTGGCCTTGCTTTCTGAGTTTCTGACTGCGGTAGGTCAAGTGGTTAAAAGGCTGAACTTGACAACTGGAAGGTTGCCTGGTCAGGAGTTAGATACCTGAGTACTGCAAAACAAAGTGAGCTCCTGTTTCTGTCCCAGCTCCTGCCAACCTAGCAGTTCAAAAGCAAGAAATTGCAACTAGATAACAGGCACCATTTCAGTGGAAAAGGTAACTGCATTCTGTGCAATCTGGTGTCTGGGCATGCCTGCCACATGACCTCTGAACCCTAGAGTCAGAGCAAGGGGAAACTTGACTTACTAGCTTCTTTTTGGGCGGGGTTTAATTTGAGGGGGAGTTTAAGATTCTACTCCTTTATTTATTTACTTCAATTTATTTGGCCGCCCAACTTACAAGGACTCTTCCTCTAAGCTGTCCCCCCCTCCCCAGGTCCATGGGGAGGGGGGGGACAGCTTAGAGGAAGAGTCCTTGTAAGTTGGGCTGCCATATAAATTGAAGTAAATAAATAAAGGGGTGGAATCTTAAACTCTCCCTCAAATTAATCCACCCCCGAATAGATGGCTGAGGATGTGTGACCTGGCCCTCAGCTTGAAAAAGTTGGGAAGCCCCATCTTAGATGCTCAGCTCTTCAGGATGAAAATCCTATTTTGGAGTCAAGATCTTGGAGAAAGGTAACAATGCTAGAAGCTGAAGCCATCAGGAAAAGAGAGAGACCAAATACGGCAGAGGGAGGGGAGAAGACATTGCCTTGAATTACCAAGAGCTGAGCACCTACCGGTAAGATGGGGCTTCCCAACCTTTTCAAGCTGAGGGCCAGGTCACATATCCTCAGGCAGCTTCAGGGGGCTGGCAGCCATTTTCTCCTGCCTGCACAATGGGAGTGGCCTGTACATTACATAGGAGATGCACATGGCACTTCTCATGGTGCCATGGGCTGTAGGTTGAGAACCCCTGGTCTAAGATTTACAAGATGTAGCATCCTATGAACTGTAGGGCAATGAGTCTCATCCAAAGGAAGGAAGGTGGGGGTGGGGAGAGAGATCTCACCTGCTTTAATGAAGACGAAGGATTTAGACTTTGGCATTTCCTCTCTGGGTCCCAAGAAAGGGAGAAGAGGTCAGCTCAGCCTCCCGCCTTCCCAAATGCTTTCAAAGCAATTACACTAGAATTTCCGGGAGTTTTTTTTACCCATTTTGGGCTCTCTGAACCCCCCCCTCCCCCCCCGCCTGCTCCAGGGAGATCGGAGTATTCAATCCAAGCTGTTTTTGGGCTTTCCCACCTCCCCAGCCCGTGCAACAAACCAAAACCTCAGGGTTCGAAACCTGACATTTTGGCTTGCTCCACAGGCCGAGGATGTAAGGGAAGCCCAAAAACAGTTGTAGATCAGGTCCTCTGATCTCCCTGGAGCAGGGGGGGGGGGGCAGAGAGCCCGAAATGGGTAAAAAAATGGATGGGTTTTTTACCCATTTCGGGTTCTCTGATCCCCTTGCCTGCTCCAGGGAGATCAGAGGACCCAATCTACAGCTGTAGGGTGGCTGGGGAAGCTGATGGAGACTCCCCGTCAGCTTCCCTAGTGATTCGCCCATGCCTCTGCAGCTTTGGGGTGGCTGGGGAAGTTGACGGGGGAGCCCCCCATCAGCTTTCCAGCCACCCCACCCCTGCCTCCGCAGCTGCAGGGTAGGTGGGAAGCTGAATGGAGAATCTTGTTCAGCTTTCTAGCCACCCTGCTGCTACAAAACAACTGCATCGGATAACGCTGACATAGATAAATTTTGCATCATTATCAGATTTTAGCGTTATCCAGTGCAGTGGTTATCCAAGGTATTACTGTATTGCACTTTCTCATATTTTCTTCCAGGATTTCAACCTTTTTCTCCTGTATCTCAACACTCAATTTCATCTCCTTCCTCTTTCCTGAACTTCTTTCATCTCATACTTAAGCTCTTTAATTTCCTTTTCACATTCTTTAAAAATAACCCCAGCCCATTTAATGAATTCTGCTATCTTATTTGAGAAATCCCGTTGACTTTTCATAAGATTTTTCATAAGATCTTGCTGGCCTTTTAATATTTCTGCCTTATCCTACATCCTTTCCTAACCCCTATTCTCCTCATTTTTTGTATATTTTCCTCCATTTTACCAGCTAACTTCCTGATCTCTGTAGTTATCATTTCATCATCAAGTGGGACTGGTTAGCTAGAAGTTGATGTTGCTGCTGTTGTCGCTGGTTGCTTCTTCTCCTTTTTCTCTTCCATTTGTTTCGGTCTCGTGGATTCTTCCTCCATGTTGTTATTAAACAGCTGCCATATCTCCAAGGTCATTCATTCAAAAACAAAACTAATTTCTTCTGGGTTAAACTAACAATAAGCCACTCACACACAAACACACACACACACACAAACCTATTAATTTACACTGAATCCTACTAATTAGTTATTTATCGCTCCCTTTTCAATTATATCCCAATTAATTGCAGCACTTAATCATTTGATTATGTCCCTATACCCTAACCCAATACCCAGCCAATAGTTTGTTGTTCAGTTGCACAGTCGATTCCGACCCTCTGCGACCACATGGACTACTGTCCGCCAGGCACTCCTGTCCTCCACCATCCCCCTCAACTCGCTCAGCTCTGTGCCCATTGTCTCCACAATACCATCTAGCCATCTCATCTTGGGCCGTCCCCTTCTTCTTTTGCCCTTGGAGTTCAAATAGTTGGAGTTCAAATAGTTTCATAAGGCTTGTCAAAGATGTTCATAGTTTTATAGAACTTACAAAATGCTAGATTTGAACCTATGCTTTGTATGATCGACTGATAATGTGTCCTGGTTTTAGAACCCCTAAAGAATAAATCTAGAATAGAAACATTTAATCCTTAAATGTATAAGTACTTAGAAGATCTTGTTGGTACAAGTACTATTAGTGCTCCACCAGAAGTAAAAGACACATACATTATAAGTAATCTGCTTTCTTTTGCTATGAAAATGACATAGTGTACCTCCTGTTTCCTTAAGGAATAGGATGAACATAGATATGAAAAGTAATATGCCACTTTGAACCATAAGTTTGAAGTAGAAGCTGAGATACTGAGATAATTGTGAGATGATAAAGTATACAAGGGCCAAATAGATAGATTTTTGTAAGTTAGATTGTGAGCCAGTGGTCTGGACAGTTAAGTAAGAGTTTATATAAAAGTACTGTATGTGAAGAAATGTGTATGTGAAGAGATGTGTATTGAAGTGTTGTCCTATAGGACAAAAACGGGGGATTGTGAGAGAGAAATTTTGATTCATATTATTTACAAGCAAGTGCAGCCATTTTACAATCAAGTGCAGCCATTTTAGTTGAAAGTAGAATCAAAATGTCACTGTGACCTATAGTAACCTCAACAGGTGGCTCAAGACAGAGCTAACGTGACTCATGCTGACCACGTGCTCACGTGTATCGTGCTAACCGCAAAACGTGACTTATGCTGACCACGTGCTCACGTGTATCTTGCTAACCACAAAACGTGACATGACCTAGTACTAGAAGGTATATAAGGGAGGAGAAAAGACAGGAAGGTGGGCATTGCAAACACGGGATCCAAGGGAAGCCTGTCTTTGCTTTGTTCCAAATTTCTATATTATTGGCCAATCTTAATATTACTTGCATCTCTTTATTATTAAGGTATTGTACTTTATAGAATGTGTTCTGATTTTATTTGGCTTATGCATGCAATAAATTAATTAATAATATTTTAAGATATTGTGCCTAGAGTCCTTTTGTGTGTAGCAGCTGGGGAAAATAGAAATAAAATTTCCTCGACACTTCCAAGCATCAAGGCCTTCTCAAGTGAGTCCTCTCTTCTCATTTGATGTCCAAAGTACCTTAGCTTCATCTTTACTGTTTGACCCTCCAAGGAGCAGTCAGGTTTGATTTCTTCTAAGATTGACCTGTTTGTTCTCTTTGCTCTCCAGGGGACTCTCAAAACTCTCCTCCAACACCACATCTCAAAGGCATCTATTCTTCTGCGCTCTGCTTTCCTAATGGTCCAGCTCTCACAACCATACATTGCCACTGGGAATACCATTGCTTTGACTATACGAATTTTTGTTTGTAATTTGATGTCTCTGCTTTTCACTATGCTCCCCAGGTTTCTCATAGCTTGTCTCCCAAGAATCAGTCGCCTTTTTATTTCATGGCTGCAATCACCATCTGCAGTGAGCTTTGATCCTAAGAAAGTAAAATCTGTCACTGCTTCTACTTCTTCCCCATCTATTTTCCAGGGACTGATAGGGCCTGTTGCCATGATCTTGGTTTTCTTGATGTTGACTCTCAAACCAGCTTTTGCACTTTCTTCTTTCAACTTAATCAGGAGCTTCTTTAAGTCCTCCTCACTTTCTGCCATCAGGGTCATATCATCTGCATATCTCAAATTATTGATGTTTCTCCCAGCAATGTTGATCTCAAATTGTGATTCCTCCATCCCTGCATTGCGCATTATGTGCTCTGTGTATACGTTGAATAAGCAGGATGACAAAATGCAGCCTTGTCTTACTCCTTTTCCTATTCCAAACCACTCCGTCATTCCTTTTTCTGTCCTAACTGTTGCTTCTTGATTCATGTACAGATTTCTCATGAGGCCTATAAGGTGTTCCGGTATTCCCATTTCTTTAATTACTTGCCACATTTTGTTGTGGTCGACACAGTCAAAGGCCTTAGTGTAGTCAATGAAACAGAAGTAGACTTGTTTCTGATATTCCTTTGTTTTTTCCATGATCCATGTAATGTTGGCAATGTGGTCTCTAGTCCCCCTGCCTCTTCTGAAACCTGCCTGCACTACTGGTAATTCTCTCTCCACATGTTGTTGCAGTCTATCCCGTATTACCTTGAGCATCACCTTGCTAGCATGTGGGATGAGCACAATTGTTCGATAATTTGAACATTCTTTGGCATTACCCTTTTGGGGGATTGTAACATATACTGATCTTTTCCAATCCTGTGGCCATTGTTGTGTTTTCCAAATCTGTTGGCATATAGAATGCAATAATTTGATTCCATCATATTTTAGGGCTTTGAAAAGTTCAACTTGGATACCATCATCTCCACTGGCTTTGTGGTTTGCAGTGCTTTTTAGGGCCTTTCTGACTTCACTCTCTAGGATGTCTGGCTCAAGTTCAATTTCCTCATCATTGAAATTATCAGGGGTGTCGAGGTCCTTTTTGTAGAGTTCCTCTGTGTACTCTTTCCATCTTTTCTTAATCTCTTCTGCATCAGCTAACTCCTTGCCATCTTTGTCCTTTATCACGGTCATTTTTGCTTTAAACGTTCCCTTGATTTCACCAATTTTTTAAAAAAGATCTCTAGTCCTACCCCTAATATTATTTTCCTCTACTTCTTTGCACTGTTCATTCAGGTAGGTTTCCTTATCTCTCCTTGCTTTTCTTTGAAATTCTGTGTTCAAGTGATTGTATTTTATCCTTTCTGCTTTGCCTTTTGCATTCCTTCTGTCCTCTGCTATTTTAAGAGCCTCATCGGACAACCTCTTAGCTTTCTTATGCTTCTTTTCTTTTGGTATGGTTTTCCTTGCTGCCTCCTACATGATGTCCCGCATCTCTGTCTATCTGGTCCAAGCCATTAAATCTGTTCCACACCTCAATAATAATCTGCGTCACCCCAAGAACATCTGTCATCCCACCAGGGCGGATCAGAGAAGCTTTCTTATCATCCCATCAGCTAGAGAGGCGCATCTCTAGCACCAGAAGGAGGGCCTTCTCCGTGTCCAACCCGGCCCTTTGGAACCTCCTGCCAACTGATGTCACCTACAGACAGACCTACTGCCCTTTCGAAAGGGCCTAAAAACCTGGCTGGCATGGCAGGTGTGGGGCTCCAGTAATACGGGATCCCACGTTGGGTGGCTGATCTGATGGGACAGCCACCCCTCTCTTGCTCTTTTAAACTTTTTTTAACCTTTTAAAACTTTTAAATCCTTGAGTTGTTATTTTTTTTTTGCAAATTTATAGTTTTTATAGTTCTTTTCAGCCCCCACCCGCCTGAATTACCAAGGGGCTTAGCCATCCAGGCCAGGGGGAGGGGAGGCTTCTGAAGAGAGGCTGGGGAAAGGGTCCCCAGCTTCTCTTCAGACCCCCCCCCCATGCTTACCTGGATAACTAAGCCCCTTAGTGATCCAGGCAGGGGTCTATTTATCTATTTTTATTTATTTATTTAGATTTATTATCTTGCCCCAATCATGCGAACCTGGCTCTAGGCGTCTTACAGAAAAGAAGAAAGATTATACATCAGGAGCACAAAACAAAATAAACGCTCCCACTTATACCCCTACAAATGCAGAAATTGAAACCTGAAGGTTCAAAACTAATTTTAAAATGTTAAACTACATTTACAAAAACTCAAAAAATTCTCTAAGCCCCTTAGTGCCTGTTTGGATCATCATGCTAAACACAAAAGTCTGGGTTACTTCTGAGTGGGACATCCTTGGTTGTGTATCTTTTCCCATACCCAATACACTTGTTACCTGAAATTTTAAATGATCGGATCGTGCCCTGGCAGAGAAATACTAAGCCCTAGGAACTCAAAAACGAGGCAAGGTTTTGATCAAAACAATTTTGGTTTTTTGGTATTAAACAGAATTCTAATTTATAGTGGCCACTCTATGAAACTAGAAGTCTATACCTCACCCGTTCTGAGAAAACCTCCCTCATGAGCCCAATTCCAGCTATTCTAGGAATGAGCTGAAGTTCCTCCCACTCCCCAACATTTTATACATTTACACTAGTCGACAATCAAGTATAGGCCAGGATTGGCAGTTGCAAATTCTGTTTACTAAACGGGGGCATTTAAATGAGTCTTTACACTTCTTAATTAAATGATACAAAAACTTAATTCAATAGTACAAAGTAATTTCCGAAAGTACACATGAAGATTTACACAGGCTTTGGTAAGGGCAGCAAGCAATCCATCGTTTCTGAAGGAAGCAGTCTCCCCAGGCGGTCGTAAATCTGTTACAAAGTGTCGTCTTGCGGTCAGGAAATATTTACAGAATGAAACAATGTATCTATTGACTTTGTATGAATGAATCAAAGGCTTGTATGTTGAGTGAGCAGGCTGGCGCGCTTTAACCAATCAGGAACGTTCTCCGGTTGCTGTCCTCCAATAGCGTTAGGAGGCGGGAGGCTTTTGGTGTCAGCCTGAGGTGAGGGCTCTGCTAAGCCGCTTCTTGTCTTTTACAAGCTCGGAAATCGCTACAGTGTCAGCCAGGTTGTCTTGAGAAATGGAAACAAAGAGAATGATTAAGCCATGTATTTCAGCCGATTCTTGGCTGAGTGGTTCAGGGAGACCCTTGGGGAGAAACCAATTCCTAATTAGCAGTTCGTAATCTACTGTAATTGCTTACATTGCGTACGTGACTGACGGGACTTCTTTAATCACGTTTCCTTTGCAGAGGTTTTTAGGTGCTTTTATATCAAGCCTAAAATAAATTTATTTCACAACGCTAGCTGATTGCAAAATTCAGGCTTAGACTAAAGAAAATAGGAAAAACAAGTAGGCCAGACAGATATGACCTAGACAACATTCCTTGGGAATACTCAGTGGAGGTGTGGAACAGATTTAATGGCTTGGACCAGATAGACAGAGTGCCAGAAGAATTGTGGACAGAGATGCAGGACATCATGCAGGAGGCAGCAAGGAAAACCATACCAAAAGAAAAGAAGCATAAGAAAGCGAAGTGGTTGTCCGATGAGGCTCTTAAAATAGCAGAGGACAGAAGGAATGCAAAATGCCAAGGAGAAAAGAAAAAATACAGTCATTTGAATACAGAATTTCAAAGAAAAACAAGGAGAGATAAGGAAACCTACCTGAATGAACAGTGCAAAGAAATAGAGGAAAACAATATCAGGGGTAGGACTAGAGATCTTTTCAAAAAAATTGGGGAACTCAAGGGAACATTTAAAGCAAAAATGACCATGATAAAAGACAAAGATGGCAAGGAGTTAGCAGATGCAGAAGAGATTAAGAAAAGATGGAAAGAGTACACAGAGGAACTCTACAAAAAGGACCTCAACACCCCTGATAATCACAATGATGAGAACATTGAACATGAGCCAGACATTCTAGAGAGTGAAGTCAGAAAGGCCCTAAAAAACACTGCAAACAACAAAGCCAGTGGAGTTGATGGTATCCAAGTTGAACTTTTCAAAGCCCTGCAAGATGATGGAATCAAATTATTGCATTCTATATGCCAGCAGATTTGGAAAACACAACAATGGCCACAGGATTGGAAAAGATCTGTATATGTTCCACTCCCCAAAAAGGGCAATGCCAAAGAGTGTTCAAATTTTCGAACAATTGCACTCATCCCTCACGCTAGCAAGGTGATGCTCAAGATAATACAGGATAGACTGCAACAGTATGTGGAGAGAGAATTACCAGAAGTGCAGGCGGGTTTCAGAAGAGGCAGGGGGACTAGAGACCACATCGCCAACATAAGATGGATCATGGAAAAAACAAAGGAATATCAGAAACAAGTCTACTTCTGTTTCATTGATTACACTAAGGCTTTTGACTGTGTCGACCACAACAAAATGTGGCAAGTAATTAAAGAAATGGGAATACCGGAACACCTTATAGGCCTCATGAGAAATCTGTACATGAATCAAGAAGCAACAGTTAGGACAGAAAAAGGAATGACGGAGTGGTTTGGAATAGGAAAAGGAGTAAGACAAGGCTGCATTTTGTCACCCTGCTTATTCAACTTATACACAGAACACATAATGCGCAATGCAGGGATGGAGGAATCAAAATTTGGGATCAAAATTGCTGGAAGAAACATCAACAATTTGAGATATGCAGATGATACCACCCTAATGGCAGAAAGTGAGGAGGACCTAAAGAAGCTCCTGATTAGGTTGAAAGAAGAAAGTGAAAAAGCTGGTTTGAGACTCAACATCAAGAAAACCAAGATCATGGCAACAGGCCCTATCAGTCCATGGAAAATAGATGGGGAAGAAGTAGAAGCAGTGACAGATTTTACTTTCCTAGGATCAAAGCTCACTGCAGATGGTGATTGCAGCCATGAAATATAAAAGGCGACTGATTTTTGGGAGGCAAGCGATGAGAAACCTGGGGAACATAGTGAAAAGCAGAGACATCACATTGAAAACAAAAATTCGCATAGTCAAAGCAATGGTTTTCCCTGTGGCAATGTATGGTTGTGAGAGCAGGACCATTAGGAAAGCTGAGCGCAGAAGAATAGACGCCTTTGAGATGTGGTGTTGGAGGAGAGTTTTGAGAGTCCCCTGGACAGTGAGGAGAACAAATAGGTCAATCTTAGAAGAAATCAACCCTGACTGCTCCTTAGAAGGTCAAATAGTAAAGATGAAGCTAAAGTACTTTGGTCATCAAATGAGAAGAGAGGATTCACTTGAGAAAGCCTTGATGCTTGGAACGGTTGAGGGCAAGAGAAGAAGGGGACGGCCCAAGATGAGATGGCTAGATGGTATTGTGGAGACAATGGGCACAGAGCTGAGCGAGTTGAGGGGGATGGTGGAGGACAGGAGTGCCTGGCGGACAGTGGTCCATGGGGTCGCAGAGGGTCGGAATAGACTGTGCGACTGAACAACAACAACAACAAGTTATTAAGCATTGGTTTCTCCCCCTACCTTTGGCCTGTGTGTGTGTAGTGGTTTTCTGATTGTCACTTTATTAAACGAATTAAAATAAAATAAAGTGTTTGGGTTCAAAATCCAGGTAACATACTCTAAGCTTTTTACTGTTTCAGGCTATGATACCTGAATAGGGCTTCCTTTTCTCAATTTGAAAATTTCTGTTCTTGCCTTTGCTAAATGCCGAAGGAATTGCTCTGAAATGTCCAGCTCTGGAGTTTTTCAAAGGCAACAATCTGTCTCATTTTTCTGGGGAAATTCCTCTGGGGAAGCAGAGAGCAGTGGGCAAACTGCTGCCCTGAGTAGGTTTTTACTGAGTAGGGCGGCATATAAATTGAATTAATAATAATAATAATAATAATAATAATAATAATAATAATAATAATAATAATAATAATAATAATAATAATAATAATAATAACAACAACTCAGGATGGGCCAAGCTTACCATGGCTACGGCCCTGGAAATACATGCCAATTCATCCAGGCCACACCACCCTCGCCACAGCCCAGATGAAATGGTGCCAGGGGCTGGATCTGGCCCACAGACCATAGTTTGGGAACATCTGCTTTAAGCAGAGAAAATGGCAGCTTGAAATCTCTCATCCTTTTTGCAAAACAGACTGCAAGGTGCGTTGAAGCACATGACCAGCTGGCTGAACCATGTGACCGGCACATGGCCCAAAAAGATTGGGCACCCCTGGGCTAGTTACGTAAGTGTGACTAAGCACGATGCGGGGTGGGGGGAGATGATTAATACTACATTTGGAAGAGCCCGAAGTGGGAACACTACAGCCCCACACCTGCCTAGGTGCACAGGAACAAGCAGAGAAGCCCCAAATATCAGCCAGAAAAATCCTTCCCACCTTACACCCTCCCTGCCACAAACCGAGAGGAAAGGAAGGGGACGTTGCCTTTTTCCAGCCAAGCAGGAGCGGAAGAGGAAGCGGTCGCCGCGTGGCCAGCCAATGGACGGCCCCGTGGCTAATGGTTAGTTCTGCGCTGCTGTGTGGCCGCTGTGCAAAAGTCTGGCCGCTACGGCATCGAAGAGAGACAGAAGGAATGTCGGGTAGGGCGGCATTACAGAAAGTGGGGCTGGTCGCTGCAGGTTTGTATGGAGGAAGGATCACGTCTCCTTGGTTTACGGGGGGGGGGGGAAGAGAGAGTAAAAGATATTTACTGTACATCTTCTTGGATAGACAGGATGGCACAGTAGATCTGTTTTTGGTGAAGATCCAATGGAAGTAATCTGGCTCCCTCTCTTGTACAATCTTGAATTTCATAGATTTCGAATGCTCTCTCTCAGGAAGCCACTGAGGATTCAGAAACTGAAAGAAATGAGCCTTTCAAGTGGAGTTTTTTATTTGGGTTAAACCCCAAGGCCCATCCCTAGTCTTTGATTCCTTCTTAACAGATCCCTGTATATGCCAAATTCCCCCGCCCCATTTCTTTGAATCCGAAAGAAGCAGTGCTGTGGACACAGACTTTGATAATTCAGTCAATGACTTTGCAGCAGGACAGGCAAAGTGGCTAGTTTCTAAGTAAAGAAATTCTCCATTGCCACCAACTCAAAATGTTCTCTTAGTTTTCCTCCCTCTTTCTGTGCTTCTGGTCTGTTAGACTTAACACAAGGGATCTTGTGGGGACACTGTTTTGCCTTGTTAATGCCTCTGGGCTATTGCTTCCCTCTGAAATTCACCAGTGCCCTAATTTTGATTATGTTTTACACATTTGTTTAAAGATAATGCAGATCCCTAGTTGGGAACATTGGCTGTAGCCAGCATTAGAGCCAAAAGATGAGTGGAGAAGGGTAGGCTTCCAAGTTCAGCCAAAGTGAGGACAGTCCTTATATTTTCCAAACATGTCCAGGTTTTGAGGAATTTGTGTTAAGCAAAGTTGAAGTTCTTATAAAACACTAGTTGACAGTTCTTAGCCAGCAAAGGAGTTCAGATCCCTCTGCTGGCTCATTTTGAGATCAGCAAAGCATAGGAAGATGTCTGCTGGCGTTAAGAGATCTCTGCCTGTTCCAGACTCTTTAGATCAAGGGTTCCCAACCTTTTCAAGCCAGTGGCCGGGTCATGCTCTCTCAGTCAGCATTGAGGACTGGACAATGATTTTGTCCTACCTGCATGATGGGGGAAATGGCCATTTTGTCCCAACACCTTCAAAGGGGTAGCCATTTTGTTTTTCAAATGCCCTTGGAGGGGCGGGGGGCTACATGAAGTGGCATTGTGGGCCAGATCCAGCCCACGACCTTAGCTGGCTATTTCCCCTGGAGACACAGTGTGGAATAAAACCCTGTCTCTTGCTCCACAGCCAGATACATAAACTGCTGAGCTATCCAGTGGCTAGAAACGCGTACATGGAGACTGGCTTGTTTTAATTCCTGTTTTAATTTACAGGATTATAAACTTGCCTTTGGCTCTTACCAAGGCAAACCAAGTTCCACATGGCATGGTAAGTACGGCAACTATTATTCATTCTCCTGGTGATGAAGTATGGGAGATAGTATGGAAAATCAACACTACTGATTTGTGTTCTTTGGATAGGTAAGTAACCTGAAGTTCTTAGCTAGTAATCTAGGAAGCAGAAAGGACAAAAGGAATATCCTTTTAAATATGTGGCTTGAATAGCAATTTCCAGGTGTGAAAAAATGGGCTCTGTCCACTGAAGTTCATGCTAAGTCATAAAGATGCCAGAGTGGAAGTGTCATATTGTTGCAATTTAGACCTGCTGCCAACTGTAACATCATTTCCATTGTGTATGTAGAGCTATGCAACAGGATTTCAGCCTCTAACTAATGAACAGGGGCTTCCCTAGCTTGCAGTTAGACATTGTGTGTTGGTGATGGGAGGGGGGAGTGTGTGTATGAGTGTGAGTTGACAGTGAGTCATTCATTATGGGTGGATGGATGAATGGGCATGTTGGGCAGAACCAGAAGCAACATGAAAGGAAGTGAAAGGTCTTTAGAAGTGTCTGTTTCTCTTTCTTGGTGGTGCCAGTAAAGTCTACTGTCTTGTGATCAAATCTGTTATGTGCCTCTCCCCCCTCCCCTTTCTCTGCAAATGGGAATGTGGGGACCCTCTGAGGTCTGAGAAGCTGTGCCCTCCCGCCCAAATTTTTTTTTGAAGAGGAAGCCCTTTGGGGGGCGTCAAGAATCATCCCTCCATTTTGTCTCTCCCCCCCCCCCCTCAAAGTCCCTCTCGTAGGAGGAAAAGGTCTAATGAGAGGAACTGGGGCAGGAGAGGGAGTGGAGAATGAGAGAAGAAAGCGCCCCAGAGAGAGAGGAAGGGTCGGGAAGCGGTGGCGGGTGGGAGTTTAAATGGTGGTGGGGTGGTCAGCCTAATTAGCATCTCAGCTATTAAGACACCTCGTTAATGAAGGGGCGGAGAGGGGTATGTGGGACTGTTTCCATGAGTTTTCCCTGTTGAACTTCGGCTTGCCACACTGAGGTCAACCTGGCGTGGAGGAGACCTCCCCCCTTGCCCCCTCTTCCTCCCCCCTGAAGGGGGAAAGCGACCACCTTCCCCTCAGGAGGAGGCCAGAGCCCGCTGAAGCCACGCCCCCTCCTCCCAACCGCCACCCTCAGGCTGCGCATACGCCGCTCCCTCCGACGGGAAGGTGACCGACTCCTCAGGTGCCGCCAAAGGTGTGTGTGTGTGTGTGGGGGGGGAAGGGTCTGTTAGAGGGAGGGAGAGGTACGTGGGGCGACGGGAACGGTGAGGGTGAGTCTGTTGGGGGAGGGGCTGCTCACGACGTCCGCCTTGCAAGGCAGGCCTTTTTCCTGGGTCTCCTCTTGGGGGGGGGAGCACCCCCCCAAGTGCTACATCTGCATAAGACAACCCCCCAATTCATTTAAAGTAAAGGTTTCCTTTGCTCAAAAGCCAGTCGTATCCGAATCTAGGGGTCAGTGCTCATCTCTGTTTCTAAGCCGACTAGCCAGCGCTGTCTGCTTCTGCAGAAGTTTCCATGGTCATGTGGCAGGCATGACGACACCAGAGCGCATGGAACGCTGCTACCTTCCCACCGACGTGGTCCCTATTTATCTACTTGCAATTTCATGCTTTCGAACTGCTAGGTTGGCAGGAGCTGAGACATTTATACCCCCCAATTAATTTATTTGGACACCCTTCCGTGACAGCTTCCTCTTGTCAAAACCATCATGTAGTTAATGAAGCTGGTGTAATGTATTTATTGGTTGTATGATGATTATCTACATGTATGTTGATACAAAAAGCAAGCAAAAACCGAGTTCACAGCTTGTGTAACGAGCATCTGTGTCTGTGTCTGTCTGTATCTCCATCCTGCGGGGCTGCAGTAGCTCCAGTGGCTAAAACGCTTGAACTTGCTGACTGGAAGGTCGGCAATTCGAGAACCGGGCACTGCGGGACAGAGTGTGCTCCCATCTCTGAGTCAGCTCCTGCCAACCTAGCTGTTCAATAGCAAGACAGGGCAAGTTTTGTTGTTCAGTCGCACAGTCGATTCTGACCCTTTCTGACCCCATGGACCACTGTCCGCCAGGCACTTCTGTCCTCCACCATCCTCCTTAACTCGCTCAGCTTTGTGCCCATTGTGTCTACAATACCATCTAGCCATCTCATTTTGGGCTGCCACCTTCTTCTTTTGCCCTCCACCCTTCCCAGCATCAAGGCTTTCTCAAGCGAATCCTCTCTTCTCATTTGATGTCCAAAGTACTTTAGCTTCATCTTTACTGTTTGACCTTCCAAGGAGCAGTCAGGGTTAATTTCTTCTAAGATTGACCTATTTGTTCTCCTTGCTGTCCAGGGGACTCTTAAAACACTCCTACAACACCACATCTCAAAGGCATCTATTCTTCTGCGCTCAGCTTTCTTTATGGTCCAGCTCTCACAACAATACATTGCCACCGGAAATACCATTGCTTCCACTACACAAATTTTTGTTTGCAATGTAATGTCTCTACTTTTCACTACGTTCCCCAGGTTTCTCATAGCTTGCCTCCCAAGAATCAGTCACTTTTTTATTTCATGGCTGCAATCTCCATCTGCAGTGAGCTTTGATCCTAAGAAAGTAAAATCTGTCACTGCTACTACTTCTTCCACCTCTATTTTCCAGGGACTGATAGGACCTGTTGCCATGATCTTTGTTTTCTTTATATTGAGTCTCAAGCCAGCAAGTAGATTTTATTTACTTATTTTATCATATTTGCATACCGCCCTACTCGGAACGAATCAGGGCAGCAATGTTGGGAAATAACAATCCAGTGTATGGGGAGGGGCTTCCTTCCTTTTAAGGTTTTGAAGGAAGGCCTGTTTAAAGGTGGGGATTGTTTTGGGAGTCTCCCCTCCTTGCTTCTATTTGGGAGGAGGGAGTTTGTTTTTAAGGGAGGGGGGGTTAAGATCCCACCATGGAGATGGGGGACCCCCACACACACACAATGCCCCCCCTCTGTGCAAGGCAAACGGTGCCCAGTGTGAGGTAACTCTTGCACAACTCAATGGGTGTGAAATGGAAAGGAGGGGGAGAAAGTGACTTGGCTCCTATTTCCCCAGGGAAATGGTGTCCTCTATCAGGCAAAGGTCAGGAAATCCCCCCCCCCCTTTTCCATTCAACCTCTGGCCAGAGCTCATAAAGGTCACCAGAGGGATTATTCCCCATCCTGGACTGGGGGGTCTCTGGTTCCTACCAATCTCCCCCCTCCTTTATAACTAAAGGAGGCTTTTGGCTCAATGGCTGAGAGATGCAGCCCCCCTTCTTATTCTTTTCATTCCTCTCTTGTTTTGGTCTGCATTAGAGAAACACATGGAAATTAAACCCTACAAAATGCAAAGATGTCAAAGGAATGTAATGTAATTGGATGTTTTTCTTTCCCTCCATCCAAGAAGCCTCCAGAATAATCTTTTCCCTCCTTTTTCTCTCCAAGGGAAGGAGTGGAACTGAACTGATTTCTTCTCGCTTTCTTGGGATCCAAAGAGGAAACTGAGACGTCTGATATCCCTCCAGCATTTGGGACGGTCAGTGTGGCAGGTTTCCCCTTCCATCGACTCTCCCACCATGCTTAGGGTGTTACTCCCTGGGCAAGTCACCAGGCCATTCATTAGAGCACACTAACCTCAGATGGTGCCTCTTGTGGTACATGTTCTAGAGAAGGTTGGCCCAGTTCCACCAAGAGGACTCGGGGTGTCTACCACCAGGCCCTTTTCTCTGTCTGTTGAGGGACACAGAAACAGCAATTACACCAGAGCTCCTCAACCTGTGTCCCAGGGGCCAGATGTGGCCTGCGATGCCATTTCATGTGCCCCTCTACCGCCACCTCCCATGTGGTGGAGGAAGGGCAAAATGGCCTCCTGGCCTCTGAAGCTGTCTGAGGGAGCGTGACCCAGTGGCCCTTGGCTTTAAAAGGTTGAGAACTCCTGAATTACTCCTATCTATCGCCCCTTCTTACTCAGTGCTTCGATCACTTTCCAGGCAAGGTATGATGTTGGCTGGTCTTTTCCACCCTCTGAATCAAGTTCTACATGAGGAAGGAGTAAAAGGAGGAGCCCCAAATGGATGACAACATTTACTATCATGCAGAGTTGCCATATGGAACCATGTGCACAGGAATCAGTTTTAAAAGCTAACAGCAAAGGTGCCGAAACGTTTCATGCCACGGGCCAGTCACGTGGTTCATGGGTGCCCAAACTACAGCTTGTGCGCCAGATCTGGCCGTGACACCAATTCGTCTGGCCCATTCCACCCTCGCCACTCCCAGAAGCTGGATGAGTTTTACTTCCGCTTCTGGTATCATTGGATGGATCCGTCCCATAGGCCATAGTTTGGGCACCCCCTGGCTTACAGGGATAGAAGCAGGACCCATAATGGATGCCAACATGCAAGGTTGCCATCTGGAGCCCTATCCACAGGAATCTATTGGTGTCAGGGGCCAGATCCGGCCTACAAGCCCTGTTAACAGCAGCGGTGCCCAAATGTTTCAGGCCACAGGCCAGTAATGTTCATGGGGGCCCAAACTACTCCCTATGGTCCAGATCCGGCCCTGACACCAATTCAACCAGCCTGCTCCAACCTCGTTGCTCCCAGAAGCGGGAGTAAAACTCACCCAACTTCTACTTCTGGGATCGACGAGCATCTGGCCCACACCACCCTCATCACTCCCAGAAACGGAAGTAAAACTCACCTGACTTCCGCTTCCAGGAGTGACGATGGAGGAGTGGGCCGGATAAATTGGTGTTGTGGGCTGGCCACAGCCAATGGCCGATAGCTTTGGCACCCATGATCCTATGGGCCTGATCCAGCCAGTGACACCAGAAGCGGAAGTAAAACTCACCCAGCTTCTGGGAGTGAAGAGGGTGGAAGGGGCCAGTCATCCCAAGCTACAGCCTGTGTGCCATATCCGGCCCTGACAGAAAATCATCTGGTCCCTTCTACCCTCATCACTCCCAGAAGCGGAAGCTAACAGCAGTGGTGCCCAAATATTTCAGGCCAAGGGCCAGTCATGTGGTTCATGGGTGCCAAAACTATGGGCCGGGGCCAGTCCACAACACCAATTTATCTGGCCCACTCCACCATCATCGCTCCCAGAAGCGGAAGTCAAGTGAGTTTTACTTCTGTTTCTGGGAGTGATGAGGGTGGTGTGGGCCAGATGAATTGGTGTTATGGGCCAGATCTGGCCCACAAGCCTTGCTAACAGCAGGGATGACTAAACTTTTCAGACCATGGGCCAGTCATGTGCTTCATGGTTGCCCAAACTACTCCCTGTGGGCCAGATCTGGCCTCCAATGCCAATTCATCCAGCTCATGCCATGCTTGTCGCTCCCAGAAGCGGAAGTCTGGTGAGTTTTACTCTCACTTCTGGAAGCAACGAGGGTGGAGCGGGCTGGATGAATCGGTGTCAGGGCTGGAATTGGCGCACAGGCTGTAGTGTGGGTTAGCCAGTATTGTTGGGCCAAGCGATGGTCTCTTGAGTGGGTGCACAAACATCTGTTTCAAGGGTGCAGGGAACACCCCCCCCCCAGGCATTAACCATCACTCTGACACAACCACCTGTGTCCCCCCCCCCCATCGCTTTGACAAACCAGGAGGGTAGGGATCTAACAAACAAGCTGTTGCGCAGACTGATCCAAGGAACCTGTCCACTTCCTCAAGTCCAACTGAATCAAACCAATCCCAGATAACACGGCTAGACTGTGTCAACTCTCGCATTTTGATATTAAGTCTGGGGTCAAACATTGTGCGGATCTGAGCGATTTTCTCTGAGAGATAATCAGCAAAGCTGTCAGCACACCCTTGCCACCTAGCCAAGGGCTCCCCTCTACCGAGGAGGGACCCAGTCACCCAGAAAAGGCCTGCTGGATGGTTATCCGTAGAGGCAATAAGGGCGGAGAAGTACTGGCGCTTTGCCGCCTCCATCAGCACACTCTGTCACAGCTCTGACAGGAGGGCTAATCACGATGCTAAGATCGTTACTACGATATTGGCAAATAGACTAAATAGTTTTATGACTAATTATATACACAGAGATCAGGCGGGCTTGTTAAAGGGACGATACATGACTGATCTTATAAGACGAGTGTTAGATTTGTTAGATATAGCTAATAAAAAAGGGGATGGTTTCTTATTGTTAGATATTTTTAAAGCATTTGATTTGCTCCAATGGATGATTATTAAAGAAATTATTGAGAAAAATGGATTTGGGGAAAATTAAAAATGAAATTGATCGACTTTATAAGCAAAGTTATGTGAAAGTAACACACTTACAAAAATATAGAACTTGGATCAAGGACTAGGCAAGGTGGCCCCCTATCAGAAACAACGTGTTTCAATACTTTTCCCTTGCCCTGGCTCTCTCTCATGTTCACTTAGGATTCCTCATTATCAAGGCAATCATTTGAACCACCAGAACTGCAGGGACCAAAGTGAAACCGTCTGATCCTGCCCTTATCCTGGCAGACAATTGCCCTAATTCCAGCAAGCACCAGAGTAACACTCAATTAAAGTGACTCTGAACAAAAAGAGAGAGAGAGAGTACAGTAAAACCTTGAGTTGCGAATAAAATCAGTTCCATGGCCTTGTTCATTAGTTGAATTTGTTTGCAACTCAAGGCATCCCCATACGGATAAAGAAAAAGTCTCTCCCCCCACCCTCCAAAAATCAAAACAGTCCTCTCCCACCATCCAACAATCAATCAAACCACCCAAAAACAACATCAGCATTGAAAGGAAAGCATGCATAAGCAAAAACACTGTTCCTTATCTTAAAGAAGCTTTGAAAACGGACAGAACACTCAGAAAAATCCAGCAAGAAACACCAACAGGCAGCCATTTTTGCGCTGAAACTCCAGACAAAAAAAATCACTCCACTCTACTGCTACCTATAGGGCTGAGAAAGGCTGCATGTGCGCAATGCATTCTGAGGAATCAGATTGTGTAAATTGAAGCGAACCCATGGGGTAATGGTATTTTTTGGTTCACTGGAGGCAACACAGAGGAAAAAGAATTAATTCATAAATCGGGGCATGTTCGTAACTTGCATGGATTTTAGTGCAGAACGAATTCATAAGTTGAATTATTCATAAGTTGGAGCCTTCATAAATGGGGTTTTACTGTATTTAAATAGGCATCTTTGAGGCTTCTCTGTGGCATCCACTCTTCTCTTCCACCCTTTCAAAAAGTATCAGGCTTATTCATATAAAGAACTTTGGTTTATTTTTAAGTTACAGTCCATTTCTTCAAGTACAGGTTACTACGCAGAACTAATCCAAACAAAAACAGCAACACTCCCAGAACACCATTTCTCCTCCTGCCCAGCCCATTTTATCATTTCTTCATGCTGCCTCCTCCCTCTTCCTCAAACAGATATATACCCTCCATTTTTTATCCTCTACCCTGTTTCGGAGTCACAATGTTTCCCCTTTCCTCACTGGCTTCAACCAATGAAATGGGACATTGCTGCAGTCCCTATATAAAAGCCTAACCCAATCACTGTCTGTCTCCACCTAGTCACAAGGCATAACAAAGTCATGTTTTGCACAATACTCACAACCTAATTTTCTTTTAGAAATTACCAGGCCATCATATTTTTCCTTAAAACAGTTGTCCAGCATTCAGGAATATTTTCTTCAACTTTGGAACTCTCTAGTACAATTGAGTTGCTGCTGCTGCTCTCTCCAAATTTGGATGCTTCTGCTTGTGATGGTTCTTCTTCTGTAAGATCCAACACCACTTCTTTAGCTGGTGTTTCCAATCTTGGTTACTGAAGAAAGAACTGAAAGGCTGTTGTCTTTTCTTAAGTGCTGCTGCAAGAATTAAAAACAAAAGAGGTTGCAATTTGGACTCGGTAGAAAACAACCCACACAGAAGGCACAATGCATGGAAATTGCACAGAAGGCACACTCAATGCATGCAAATCACACAGAAAGCGCACAATGCATGCATATTGCACAGAAGGCACACACAATGCATGGAAATCACACAGAAGGCGCACAATGCATGCAAATTGCACAGAAGGCACACACAATGCATGGAAATAACACAGACGGCGCACAGTCCATGGAAATCACACAGAAGGTGCACAAAATGCATGGAAATCACACAAAAGGTGCATAATCCATGAAAATTGTACAGAAGGCACACAATCCATTTAAATTGCACAGAAGGCACACACAATGCATGGAAATTGCACACAGAAGGCACACACAATGCATGGAAATTGCACACAGAAGGCACAATGTGTTGAAATGACACAGAAGGCACACAATCCATGGAAATTGCACAGAAGGCACACACAATGCATGGAAATCACACAAAAGGCGCACAATGCATGGAAATTATTATTATTATTAATTTGAATTTGTATGCCGCTCTATTCGCCGAAGCGACTCAGAGCGGCTAACAACATAGATAACAAACAATATAGTCTTACAATTTCAAACAACATAACATAAATATGTCATTTAATGCAACACAATACAATCAATACATCTAACTGTACAATACATCAGTAAAATAATACAATTACATAATTAATACAATTTATATAAAAGCGCACATAGTACTTAAATAACATAACAAATAAAAAGACTTTCACCCCTCAAACTTCTCCCCCCTCCAACATGTTGTGCAATCTATATAATGCAGTAACAAATCAACAATACATAAATCAGGATATCATAATAAAGACAACATATACAATATACAGTACATCATAAGAGTATAAAAGAGAATATCAAAGCATTAGCTGTTTATTCCAGTCCGGCAACGTTGGGGCCGGCGGGAGTGAGGTTTTAAGCCTCCTGGCGGTCCCACACAGCTGTGGCCTGTTGCCTCTGCCCAAGAGTCGGGGTAGGAAGTCTGGAGGTGTTGGAGAAGGCGGGAGCGAGGTTTTAAGCCTCCCGGCCGCCCCACACAGCTGTGGCCCGTTGCCTCCGCCCGAGCGTCACACACAATGCATGGAAATCGGACAGAAGGTGCACAATTCATGGAAATCACACACACCTGGTTTTCTCAAAGGCTTTATGTCACACCTTTGAGATTGAAAGGGAGACATTTAAAACTAATCTGAATAATCTAATTTTACTGATAGATGTAGGAAGCTGTATTGTTATGCTTCTTTGTCTGCCATTCTGCTCCAACACATACGTCCACCTTAGAGGAAAGACAAACAAGCAAGCATAACAATACAGCTTCCATCCTTCAGCTATTAGTAACAATAGATTACTGTAATGGTGAACCTTGGCACTCTAGCTGTTCTTCATCTTCAATTCCCAGAAGCCTAAAGACACACACAGTAAACCCATTGCGTCTTTTTTCCTCCCTGTATTTAGACTACAGGGAGAGAGAGAAGTGCTTGTCTTTTTCTTTCCCTCCCTGTATTTAGACTACAGGGAGGGGGAAAGAGAGAGATGTGATTGGTTCTCTATTTTTAATACAGGGAGCAAAAGAAAAAGAAGCAGTCGCAGAGACTGCAGTCGCAGAGACCACTGTGGGTTGGAGATGGATTGGGTAGTTCTACCCAAACCACCCCACACCCGCAGACCATTGCATCGGATAATGCTAAGAATCATTATCCAGAGTTGTTATCCGATGCAAGTTTTTTCCAAAAAACTTCCATCGTTATCCGATTCTAGCGTTATCCGATGCAATCGTTATCCGGGGTATTACTGTACATATGTTTAATTTTAATAAATGCTACAAAATATTATAAATAAAACATTCCCATGTGGGTACCTACCTGAAAGTAGTAAAGGTTCTCCATCGTGTTGTTTGTGAATGCACACTTATGGGTCTGCACTTGTGCGGAGCCAGTTTCGGAGCTTTCAAACTGATTGGATAAAAGTTTATAACTAGGACACGCCATTTCTCACCTCTTACCTCAGTTCTCCATTTCCCACTGTTGCAGCAGAAGTCTAGAGAGAGCTTTCTTCCAAAACCCCCTTTCTCAGTTCTTGTTCTTACTGAATTTTACCTTTCTTCAACAATTTTTTTGGACTAGAAGGGTTTCTCCCTTTTAGTCCACCCCCGCCAGCGAGGGACCTTGTCTCTCACGAGCGGCCGTTACAAATTTTTTTCCAGTAGGCCTAGTTGATTGCCTCCCCGCAGCATTCAAGCAGTGCCTGGCTTGCCAGAGAAAATTTCTGAGTTCTGACAGACACAAGAAGTTCCTTCTCTGTTTGGGGGAGAACCATCCGGTTCATTCCTGTGCGGTCTGTAAGAGATTTTCCAAAGTTGCATTGAAGAACCGCCAGAAAAGGTTGCAGGCCAACGTCATGGCTGCCACACTTGTCCCCCTACGTCCGATCATCCGAGCCGTGATCCTCTGGTCGCTTCGTCTTCTACTTCGACCAGGCTATTGACCACGGTGGAGCTCTTTGCCAAAAAGGAAAAAAAAGAGGAGAAGAGGAAGCATAAGAAACATCGCTCATCCTCTGCCTCCTTGCCGCCTACTCCCGAGAGTCGCCTGGCCATCACCGTCACCATCTACAGCCTCGGCGGTTTTTGTCACGCCTGTGTCTTCTCAGTCTTCTGCTTCGCCTCATCATACTGTTGTCTCCCTAGATGATTCCCCTGATCTTCCACCACATCAGGAGACCTGTTCAGATCAATCTCTTCGCGCCTATGTTTAAGGCTATGGCCAAGGTGATTACTGATCAGGTAAGGGATATCATTCCACAGCCCACCGATCCACTGGCCACTGTTCCGGCCACTGTTATTCGCTGCGGAAACAGATAACACCCTGAACGAGCTGCACCGTGATATTACGACGACTAATAGGCTGCACTTGGGTGCCTCTACTTTGTACCACAGGCAGCCATACCAACCGTACCAGCAGTATCAGTATTTCCAGCCTCCTTTTCCCTAGCAGAGGCAACAACAGCAGCCGTATCGCCAACAGGACTGTAGACAACCTTTCTACAAACAACAGCACCAGCAATCTCGCTCCTGGTACCAACAGCAACCAGCCACTTCAAACAAAAGATGTGACCGCAGGCAGAAGCAGAATGTTTGACTGCTTGACTGAAGACTCTCCATTAACCGTGCTTCCATACCAACTGCTCCGGAACTTCCTTGATGCGTGGTCCAGCATAACGTCGGACAAATGGGTTTTAAAGATCTTAGGCTTTGGTTACGCCTTAGGATTCAAGAGCTTCCCCAAAGTTGGATGGATCCGTTTCACTGATCCGTCGCCTCTCCTCCACAACGTACTAACATCCCTACTGGAGAAGGGAGCCATCGGAACGGTTGCATCCACTGACTCGTCAGTAGATTTTTACTCACATCATTTCATCGTGGAGAAGAAGGACAGGGGCTTCAGACCCATTCTGGACCTACGACGCTTGAATTGACATATTCACACGAGGAAGTTCCACTTGGTATACAGAGGAATTAAGGGAGCTTAAACGGGCTAAGAGACGCCGAGAGCGCCGCTGGGTGAAGACTCGGAGCGAGTCTGACCGAACACAGGTTAGAGCAGCTATTAAATACTACCTAGTGGCGATGGGGGTGGTGAAGCGACAATACTTCACCACTCTTATTCCCTCCGCAGATAATCACCCAGCGGCCTTGTTCCGGGTGACCAGGTCCCTCCTCGCTAGAGGGGGCCGGGCCCTGGGTGGCAGGGATCGGCTGAGGTTTTTGCTGATTATCTGGTGGAGAACATCGCTCAGGTCCACTCTAAGCTAAATCCCGGCGTGGAACGTACGGAACTGGGGTTGACCGAAGCACAGTCTAGCCATGTTACCTGGGATCGGTTCGATCCAGTTGGCCCTGAGGAAGTGGACAGGCTTCTTGGATCTGCTCGTGCCACGGCCTGTGTACTGGACCCATGCCCTGCCTGGTTACTCAAAGCTTCCAAGGCTATGGCAGGAGGTTGGGTTGAGGCGATTATTAACTCATCATTAAAGGAGGGGCATTTTCCAACACCTTTCAAACATGCTTTAGTGTGCCCCCTCCTGAAAAAGACATTCCTCGACCCTACGGTACTTACTAACTACTGACCAGAATCCAACCTACCTTTTATAGGTAAGGTTTTGGAAAAGGCAGTGGCGCAGCGGCTACAGGTAGTCCTGGATGAAGCGGATTATCTGGACCCTTTTCAGTCAGGATTCAGGCCCGGATATGGTACTGAAACTGCACTAGTTGCTCTGGTGGATGATCTCTGGAGAGAGTGGGATGGAGGTGACCCGTCTGTCCTTGCTCTTCTTGATCTCTCAGCAGCCTTCGAGACCATCGATCATGGCATCCTTCTGGGCAGGCTCCAAGGGTATGGGATCCAGGGCACAGTGTTGTCCTGGTTTTCCTCATTCCTGAGGGGCAGAACCCAGTTGGTGTGGTTAGAGAAGGAGAAGTCCAGCCCTAGGCCTCTGCAATACGGGGTGCCTCAGGGCTCGGTACTTTCTCCCTTCCTATTTAACATCTATATGAAGCCACTGGGCGAGATCATCCGTTCCCATGGGGTAAGGTATCATCAATACGCAGATGATACCCAATTGTACATCTCAGCCCGTGAGGACTCAAGCGGTGCGGTGGAAGTTCTTTCCAGGTGCCTGGAGGCTGTTAAGGTCTGGATGGGGGGAAACGGGCTACAGCTGAATCCCGGCAAGACTGAGTGGCTATGGGTAAGGGGCCCTGTGCTATCTCGGGAGCTACCAGCTATGGTTCTGGATGGGGCAGTCTTGCCCCAGTCAGACCCGGTGCGTAATCTGGGGGTCCTCCTGGACTCACGACTACTGTTCGAAGAACAGATGGCAGCCGTGGCCAGGAGGACTTTTGCACAACTCCGTGTAATAGGCCAGTTACGCCCACTCCTAGACCGGGATGCCTTGCTCATGGTCACACACGTTTTGGTCACCTCCAGACTTGATTACTGTAATGCGCTCTACATGGGGGTGCCCTTGGTGACCATCCGGAGACTCCAGCTGGTACAAAATGCAGCGGCAAGGGTAGTGATGGGGTGTGGGCGATATACTCATGTCTCCCCACTGCTCCGGGAGCTGCATTGGTTGCCAATATGTCTCCGGGTGCAATTCAAGGTGCTGGTTTTGACCTTTAAAGCCCTATATGGTAGTGGGCCAGGATACCTAAGAGACCGCGTCACCCTAAGAACATCTGCCCGTCCCACCAGGGCGGATCGGAGAGGATCCCTTGTTCTTCCATCTGCGAGAGAGGCGCGCCTCTCTTGCACTAGGAGGAGAGCTTTCTCCGTGTCTTCCCCAACCCTGTGGAACCTCCTGCCCACTGAGTTGCGCCTTCAGGCAGAGCTCCTGCCCTTCCGGAAGGGCTTAAAAACCTGGCTGGCAGGACAAGCATGGGGACCCAAGAACGTGGGTTCTCATGTAGGGTGGCTGATTTAAGGACAGCCACCCTCTCAGCTTTTAACTCATAATCTGTGTGTATTATGTGCACTGTTTTAACTTTTATGATTTTAAAGTTAAATTTTAAGTTTTTTAATATAGACTTATCCTATGTTTTTAATCATGATGTAAGCCGCCCAGAGTCGGGTTCGCCCAATTGGGGCGGGATAATAAGTGTAACTAATAAATAAATAAATAAAAATAACGGTACAGACCATTCTGCCTTTGATTTAAAAAACCAACTGGTTTGGATCTGAACGATGAGTATTTTCATATCTCCATCAGGAAATAGCATCAACAGTTTCCACGGTTCCAAGTGTCCGGGCACATCTACCAGTACACCAGCTTGCCCTTTGGCCTCTCCACCGCACCGAGGGTACTCACCAAATGCATGGCTCCAGTCACAATGTATCTCAGACTGAAAGGGATCCAGGTGTTCCCCTACATCGACGACTGGCTTATTAGCGCCCCATCCAGGTCTTGAGCAGTAGAAGATGTTGTGTTCTGTATTGCGTTCATGCGTTCATGGAGAGTCTCGGTCTTCGCATAAATTACAAGAAATCCTGGCTTGTCCCAGCTCAGCAGGTGGAGTACATAGGGGCCGTACTGGACTCCATGATGATGCAAGCCTATGCCCCGTCTCAATGCCTTTCGGATCTCCGTTCTGTGATCCGATAATTTTAAACCAACAGCATGGTAACGGGGAAGCACATGCACGTCCAGGTCCGGCGAACTCCAGGCAGCAAATGGCTGCCTCTTACCCCGCATGGATGGAAAGTCAAACTGACGCCTGCACGATGAGCAATTGCGGCACGGATGTGTCAATTTGGCTTTCCACACATGCGCAGTAAGAGGCAGCCATTTTGGCTTCATTTCAGGGTGGCCAGTGTGGCGTCTGAACCGGACGCCTAAAAAAAATAGTAACAACTCTGGGTGGTCTCCCGGGAAGGCTACTAATCCCCTGGTGAACCACCTGGGATGGTTACTACCGGTTCAGCTGAACCGGCCTGAACCGGCAACAGCCCACCACTGCACCTAGCTAATAGTGATTTATTTACATACTTCTGGGTCAAATTGGAATATCTGTACCGATACTCCTATGCGTAAAAATCTTCATCTTGAGGGGATAAGCACATGGTGAAAAAGAGACCAGAGTAAAGCACATTGAAAATGGGACTTTCTATGACATGAGCAAGATGAATCCCTCACTGTTAGACAAATCCCACAATGAAAGGCATGCAAACCTAACAGTGAGGGACCACTGACTTTCAGTGTGGGATTCGTCTAACAGTAAGGAATTTGTCTTGCCCACCCTGTTTTTTTTAGCAGGGGAGGCAGGGAGAATCTCTGCCTATGCCTTTGGGTTGGGGGCTGAACTAGAGCACATACTCCCCCCTCCCCCCAATCCAAAGGCAAGGGCAGAGAGATTCTCCCTGCCTCTGCTACTGAAACAACAGGGCGGGCAAGACGAATCCCTCACTGTTAGGGATTCGTCTTGCCCAACTAGAAAAGGAACAGGTTTTTTTTAACGATATGTGATCAATAATCGCAGTGTTAAAAACTGGATAACGTTAAGACTTATGGAACCAAGTCTTAACGTTATCCAAGGTACTAGCGAATAACGATTTTAATTCATTCTATGGGTCTTTTTGGTATTAAATTGTTTCACTGTATAGTCATACCTCGCATAACAAATTTAATTCGTTCTGTGAGGCTGCTCACTATGCATGTTTTTTGCTATGAGAGTCAGACTCGCATAGCAAAAATTCCAATGGAAAAACTCGCATAACAAGCTTTTTTAGGGGAAAAACTCGCATAGCGAATTTTTTTCAATATGCGAGTTTTTCCCCATAGAAACGCTCACTATGCAAGTATTTCCATAGGGGAAGTCTGACACGCATAGCAAAAAATTTTGTTATGCGAGTCAGCTCGCTTTTTGAAAAACCCACTAGTTAAACGAGTTTTTTGCTAAGGGAGTTGCTCGCTAAATGAGGTTTGACTATGATTTTTCCTATGGAAAAAACGTACAATGATTCATACAATGAATTTTTCGCCTACTGGCTTTTCCCATTGAATATTCATTGGACGATTATTTTCCATAGGGAAAATTGTTTTGCGGGGTGCCAATAAAAAAACACTGTTCCTTGTATGATTATTTTGGCTATAGGGGGCATTCGTTATACAAAGTTCTACTGTATAGTTAGAAAGTTAATTGGAATATGACCTAGTAACTTGCGTTTGTAATCCTGCTGGCTATAAATATACACGTTGACAACTACCTATCATAAAAATAACTTATCCAGTAACAAGTACTCTAAGAAGCATTCACAATTATGGCCATAATGGTACAGTAATACCTCAGATAATACCTTGGTTCCACAAGTCTTAACGTTTTCCGATTTTTAGCCTTATCCGATGCATGCACCAGATAACGTTAAAATCCTATTCAGGTGGATCAGATAACGTTAACTCCATAGAGATAAGCAACAGAGGCTTCAAGGGAAAGTCAAGGAAACATGCTGGAAACTTAAAGAACTTTAAGAAATAATTGTCTAAAGGGTAAATACATTACAAAAACATGCCAGACCACCCTGACTTTAGGGGAACAAAGCCGTACAGCATTTTTAAATTTTTGAAAATTTTATAAAGTGCTGTTTTAAAAGATCTGAACAGGAGCTAGGAAAATGTTTTCTTAGAATCAGCCCCCCTACCATGGCTTGCTGAGGTCCATTGCTGTAATAAAGGAAGTTCCCTCAGGGCTTTGCAGGGTGTGAAAAGCTTTATTGCTTTCTAGGTGAAAGGTTTTTCCATTGACAATGCATGAGGTTTGCGGAGCTACAATCTTGGTTTCAGGCTGTTTAGAATTTAAAGGGAAAACTTCATAAAGGTAATTGGGTCAAATTATCTCTTTGCAATTATTTTTCTGCAAAGTGTTTGTTTAGAATCAGCCCGACTAGCATGGCTTAATTTGGGGTTTAGCTGAGGTCCATTGTTGTAATAAAGGAAGTTCTCTCAATGCTTTGCAGGGTGTGAAAAGCTTAATCGTTTTGTAGGTGAAAAGTTTCAGTGTTTGCTTGTTTTCCATTGACAATGCATGAGGCTTGCAGAGCTACAATTTGGTTTCAGGCTGTTTAGAATTTAAAGCTGTTAGCTTTTAAAACAGATTCCTGTGCTCATAGCTCCATGTGAAAACTCTGCATGTTTAAAATTGGAGAGTCCCCATCCCACCCCCCATGTCTGCTTTGCTTTGCTAAACTAGTCACTGGTTTCGCAAACTTTTGTTATTCAAATGTCACAAGCTAGAGATAAAGAGAACAGGCAGCCCCCTCCCTTTCTCCCAAAAGAAACAGGTGAGTCACAACTACACCTCAGGGAATTTGAGGCAAAGGTTATCTGATGGATCGGATAACGTTAACATAATGGTTAACATAATGTTATCAGATCCATATGTTTGCCTCAAATTCCCCAACGTTATGCGATTTTAGCGTTATCCAGTCCAATCGTTATCCAGTGTTTTACTGTATTACTCTTTCAACAGTAACTGCAGACTCGATCTAAAATATACAGGTACCTATCGTACTTCTTGTATAAAACAAACTGTGAACTGTACTCATCATCCTCATCTTTCTCCTTCAGAGAAAAATGGGAAAACCTGACCTAAATACAGCCACAACGTGTGTGCTTCGAAAGGCAGTGTGGAAGAGGAAACGTAGACACCCAGAAGGAGGAGGAAAGAAGCTGGGAAACCAACAAGAATAGAAAAATATACACAACTTGTCAGGTTTTTTATTTTAGTGAACTGACAGTACCTAAGAGGGGCAAACATCACAACTAATTAGGAAAGGGAAAGTGTCTCACCGACAGAAATACATTCAAAGATGCCTCAGATATATTAAAAAGACTATTGGGGAAAACTCTTTTAACACAAGGAGAATGCGAAGAGCACATCTCTGCAAAAAAAAAAAATGGAAAAAATCTGATTTTATGTGAAAAATATTTTAATGAAGAGAAACACTATAAATTGCTGCAATGAAAGATTCAGTCAGAGCAGCCAACTAAGTTCCCTTGTTAAAAATCACAGGGGAGAAATCATATGAGTGCATGGAGTGTGGGGGGAAATATAGTTACAGCCGTACCCTAAGTAGACATCAAAGAACCCAGATAGGAGAGAAACCTTATGAATGCATGGAGTGTGGAAAGAGATTCAGTCAGAGCAGCCATCTAAGTTCCCATCAAAGAACTCACACAGGGGAGAAACCTTATGAATGCATGGAGTGTGGAAAGAGATTCGGTGACAGCAGCCGTCTATGTTCCCATCAAAGAACTCACATGGGGGAGAAACCGCATGAATGCATAGAGTGTGGAAAGAGATTCAGTCAGAGCGGCCATCTAAGTTCCCATCAAAGAACTCACACAGGGGAGAAACCCTATGAATGCATGGAGTGTGGAAAGAGATTCAGTCAGAGCAGCCATCTAAGCTCCCATCAAAGAACACACACAGGGGAGAAACCTTATGAATGCATGGACTGTGGAAAGAGATTCAGTCAGAGCAGCCATCTAAGTTCCCATCAAAGAACTCACACAGGGGAGAAACGCTATGAATGCACGGAGTGTGGGAAAAGATTCAGTGACAGCAGTGGCCTACATTTCCATCAAAGAACTCACACAGGGGAGAAACCCTATGAATGCATAGAGTGTGGGAAAAGATTCAGTCGGAGCATATATCTAAGTACACATAAAAACACACACACAGGGGAGAAACCCTATGAATGCATGGAGTGTGGGGAAAGATTCAGTCAGAGAAGTTCTCTAAGTACACATAAAAAAACACATACAGGGGTGAAACCCTATGAATGCATGGAGTGTGGAAAGAGATTCAGTGACAGCAGCTATCTAAGTTCCCATCAAAGAACTCACACAGGGGAGAAACCTTATGAATGCATGGAGTGTGGAAGGAGATTCAGTCAGAGCAGCCATCTAAGTTCCCATCAAAGAACTCACACAGGGGAGAAACGCTATGAATGCACGGAGTGTGGAAAAGGATTCAGTGACAGCAGTGGCCTACGTTCCCATCAAAGAACTCACACGGGGCAGAAACCGTATGAATGCATGGAGTGTGGAAAGAGATTCAGTCACAACAGCCATCTAAGTTCCCATCAAAGAATTCACACGGGGGAGAAACCCTATGAATGCATGGAGTGTGGAAAGAGATTCAGATTGAGTGGTAGCCTAAATAGACATCATAAAAGTCACACAGGGGAGAAAATATGAATTCAGGGCATATGGAAAGACATTCAGTCACAGCAGTGTGCTATGTTAAACAATCACACGGGGGAGAAAAACATACAAATGTGGACAGATTCAGTCAGAGCAGTCGCCTAAATAGCCACGAACAGGAGAGAAACCACCAGCCATATTTTTATTCGTATCCAAGTACAGATATGGGAAGAAAACATCTTAATAAATGTTATATTGAGAACATTCAATCAGCAGGGACATATAATTTCAGTCACCGTGTAAAATTGTTTAATACCAAAGTCTATACAGTAATACCCTGGATTACGATTGCATCGGATAACGATGCAAGTTTTTTGGGAAAAACTTGCATCGGATAACGATTCTGGATAATGATTCTTAGTGTTATCCGAGGCAATGGTCAGCGGGTGTGGGGTGGTTTGGGTAGATCGAGTCTTACTCTTTTCCTCCCTGTATTTAAACTACAGGGAGAGAGAGACTGCTTGTGTCTCTTTCCCTCCCTGTATTTAAATTATAGGGAGGGGGAACGAGGGAGATGTGATTGGTTCTCTAGAGACCCAGTCAGGTCTCTCTCTTTCCCCCTCCCTGTAGTTTAAATACAGGGAGGGAAAGAGACACAAGCAGTCTCTTCAACTGCAGTAGGGTCGGGGGAAAGGCACACCTTTCCCCGACCCTACTGCAGTTGCAGAGACCGCTGCGGGTGGCGGGTGGCTCTAAAGGCAGGGAGGAAAAGAGAGAAACCCAATCGGGTCTCTTTCCCTGCCTGCCTTTAAGCGGTTTGTCCTGAAGTCAGGGCTATTTTTTTTTTAGTGTTGTTCGATGCATGCACTAGTCATTGGCTCTTATTTCTTACATTCTTTATGTAAAATGTGAATAAAATTAAACATTTACTCAGGAGAAACTATTTGAATGCTTGGAATATGGAGAGAACTTTAGTAATAATCGTTCTCTTTCTCCAAATGAAAGCAAACCTTGAGCAATTGCTCTCTTTATAAAGATACAGTTGTACCTCACTTAAAGAGCATAATGCGTTCCACAGGATTGCTCTTTAAGCGAGTTTCCTCTTTAAGCGAAACACCATTGTAAATGACCAATTGTGGGGTAGATTGCGAACCCCGATTTATTTGTTACGCGAGTTTTTGGTTGGTTTTATTTGTTAAGTGAAGCAAACATTGAGAGAAAATTCTGCTCTTTAAGCAGAGCACTCTTTAAGCGAGGCAGTCTTTATGCGAGGTTTGACTGTATAACCAATTGCCTTGTCAGTGTAAATACAAGTAACCATGAACATGTCATAGCAATGATATATCATTAAATGTTAGCTCATTTGGGGGAGAGAATACAATTACCAGCTTTGGAGGTTTGGCAAGAAAAGGGGAGAGTAACATTTTTAACTATTTAAAATGTAAGCTGGGCAGGTCAATTGTAGGGCTTGGGTGCCCTGCTCATATTTTGCACAACTCCAAGCTGAATGGTGTTGACAGTCTTTCAGTTGATGTTGAATCTATTATTTTTCAGTATAGACTGTCAGAGTAGCAACACTGACGGAAAGTAAAACCCCTACTTATGTAACAAGTCTCTTCTGTACCTGTTGTTCAGTCACACAGTTGAGTCCGACCCTTTGTGATGACCCCATGGAGCATTGCCCACCAAGCACCTCTGTTGTCCTCAATCCACCCAGCTCTGTGCCCATTGCTTCTACAGTCGGAGCAGTGTTTTATAGCTGTCATTATATTATGTTTGTTTTAATAAAGGCTATTGTGTA
Organism: Furcifer pardalis; assembly: GCA_030440675.1. Lineage (NCBI taxonomy): Eukaryota > Metazoa > Chordata > Lepidosauria > Squamata > Chamaeleonidae > Furcifer > Furcifer pardalis. The sequence goes on along the minus strand of CP126897.1, from coordinate 65,410,410 downwards.
GATAACTCACCCATATTTTGTCAAGTATACTTCTGTCTTGGTTTTGTGCAATAGAATTAGGGCAACCCTATCGACTGTGCAACTGAACAACAACAACATATGCAGAGAACATCGTCCGTAGCACAGAGCTGGAAGAAATGAAATCAATGGCCTTCTCAGTTGTCATGTATGGCTATGAGAGCTGGACCTTAAGGGAGGCTGAGTGCAGAAGAACCCTGTGGTGCTGGAGGATACTCTGGGGAGTCCCCTGGACTGCAAAGAGAGCAAATCAGCCCATCCTGAAGTAAACCCACCCTGGCTGCTCCTTGGAAGGCCAAATGCTGACGTTCAAGGAGTTTGGCCACCAAATGGGGAAGAGAGGACTCACTTGAGAAGGCCTTGATGCTGGGAAAGATGGAAGGCAAGAGGAGAAAGGGGGTGGGCAACAAGCCGAAACCTCAGGGTTCGAACCCTGACATTTTTGCTTGCTCCACTGGCCGTGGACATTGGGGAAGCCCAAAAACAGCTTGGATTGGTCTCCTGATCTCCCTGGAGAAGGGGGGTCAAAGAGCCCGCAATGGGTAAAAAAATGGATGCTCCAGGAAGATCAGAGGACCCGTTCTACAGCTGTAGGGTGGCTGGGGAAGCTGATGGGGACTCCCCGTCATCTTCCCTAGCCATTCGCCCATGCCTCCGCAGCTGTGCGGTGGCTGGGGAAGTCAACGGGGGAGCCCCCCATCAGCTTTCCAGCCACCCCACCCCTGCCTCCGCAACTGCAGGGTGGCTGGGACGTCGAACGGAGAATCCTGTTCAGCTTTCCAGCCACCCTGCTGCTACGAAACGACTGCATCGGATAATGCTGACATTTTCTTTAGAAATTTTGCATCATTATCTGATTTTAGCTTTATCCAATGCAGTCGTTATCCAAGGTATTAATGTATTACACTTTCTCATACTGTCTTCCAGGATTTCAACCTTTTTCTCCTGTATCTCAACACTCAATTTCATCTCCTTCCTCTTTCCTGAACTTCCTTCATCTCATACTTAAGCTCTTTAATTTCCTTTTCACATTCTTTAAAATTAACCCCAGCCCGTTTAATGAATTCTGCTATCTTATTTGAGAAATCCCATTGACTTTGCATAAGATTTTTTATAAGATCTTGCTGGCCTTTCAATATTTCTGCCTTATCCTACATCCTTTCCTAACCCCTATTGTCCTCATTTTGTTGTATATTTTCCTCCATTTTACCAGCTAACTTCCTGATCTCTGTAGTTATCATTACATCATCAAGTGTGGCTGGGGAGCTAGAAGTTGATGTTGCTGCTGTTGTCGTTGGTTGCTTCTTCTCCTTTTTCCCTTCCATTTGTTTCGGTCTTGTGGATTCTTCCTCCATGTTGTTATTAAACAGCTGCAATATCTCCAAAACAAAACTAATTTCTTCTGGGTTAAACTAACAACAAGCCACACACAAAACCAATTAATTTACACTGAATCCTTCTAGTTAGTTATTTATTGCTCCCTTTTCAATTATATCCCAATTAATTCCAGCACTTAATCAATTGATTATGTCCCTATATACCCAAACCCTATACCCAGCAAATAGTATCTCAATAATAATCCGCGTCACCCCAAGAACATCTGTCCGTCCCACCAGGGCGGATTGGAGAGGCTTTCTTATCCCATCAGCTAGAGAGGCGCATCTCTAGCACCAGAAGGACGGCCTTCTCCGTGTCAGTCGTAGCCAGGAGGGCTTTTCCACAACTTTTTGTTGTACGCCAGTTACACCTGCTCCTGGACTGGGACTCCTTGCTCATGATCACAAGCGCTTTGGTCACCTCCAGACTTGATTATTGTAATGCGCACTACATGGGGCTGCCCTTGGTGACCACCGGAGGCTTCAACTGTTACAGAATGGGGCTGCTCGGGTAGTGATGAGGTGCAGATGTTATGCTCATGCCTCACCATTGCTCCGGGAGCTGCACTGGTTGCCAGTATGTCTTCGGGTGCAATTCAAGGTGCTGGTTGTTAACTTTAAAGCCCTACATGGTAGTGGGCCAGGAGACTTAAGAGACCGCGTCATCCCAACAACATCTGTCCGTCCCACCAGGGCAGATCGGGGAGGCTCTCTTATCATTCCATCAGCTAGAGAGGCACATCTCTCCGGTACAAGATGGAGGGCCTTCTCCGTGTCCGCCCTGGCCCTTTGGAACATCCTGCCAACTGAGCCACATCTCCAGTCAGAGCTATTGCCCTTTCGGAAGGGCCTAAAAACCTGGCTGGCAGGGCAGGTGTGGGGCTCAAGTAACACGGGGTCCCACGTTGGGTGGCTGATCTGATGGGACACCCACCCCTCTCTTGCTCTTTTAAACTTTTTTTAAAATTTTAAAACTTTTAAATCTTTGAGTGGTTTTTTTTTTTTTGTTGCAAATTTATAGTTTTTATAGTTCTTTTCAGCCCCCCTCTGCCTTAATAGCTAAGGGGCTTAGCCATTCAGGCCAGGCGGGGGAGGCTTCTGAAGAGATGCTGGGGAAAGGGTCCCCAGCTTCTCTTCAGACCCCCCCCCCCATGCTCGCCTGGATAACTAAGCCCCTTAGTGATCCAGGCAGGGGTCTACTTATTTTTAATTATTTATTTATTTAGATTTATTACCTCGCCCCAATCAGGCAAATTATTTATTATTATTATTTATTAAATTTAATACCCTGCCCCAATCTGGAGGACCCGACTCTGGGCGGCTTACATCCAAAATAAAAACAAAAATAAAACCCAACACAAACGTCAGAGTTAAAACCATCAGAAGTTAAAAACAACACAGGGCTATATTCCAATGTTCCCAGAATCCAACCCAGGGGGGCAGTCCTTATATGAGCCACTTGGTATGGGAACCCATGTTCCCGGGTCCCCAAACCTGTCCTGCCAACCAGGTTTTAAACCCTTTCGGAAGGGCAGGAGCTCTGTCTGAAGGCGCAGTTCGGTGGGCAGGAGGTTCCAGAGGGCCGGGGCGGACACGGAGAAGGCTCTCCTCCTAGTACAGGCGAGTTGCGCCTTTCTCGCCGAGGGAATAACAAGGGAGCCTCTCCGATCCGCCCTGGTGGGCCGGACAGATGTTCTTGGGGTGACGCGGTCTCTTAGGTATCCTGGCCCACTACCATATAGGGCTTTAAAGGTAATAACCAGCACCTTGAATTGCACCCGGAGACATACTGGCAACCAGTGCAGCTCCCGGAGCAGCGGCGAAGCATGAGCATAACGCCCACACCCCACCACTACCCGTGTCGCCGCATTCTGGACCAGCTGGAGTCTCCGGATGGTCATCAAGGGCAGCCCCATGTAGAGCGCATTACAATAATCAAGTCTGGAGGTGACCAACGCATGTGTGACCATAAGCAGGGCATCCCGGTCTAGGAGGGGGCGTAACTGGCGAATTACACGAAGTTGTGCAAAAGCCCTCCTGGCCACGGCTGCCACCTGTTCTTCGAACAGTAGCCGTGAGTCCAGGAGGACCCCCAGATTACGCACCGGGTCTGTTTGGGGTAGGACTGCCCCATCCAGAACCAAAGGTGGAAGCTCCTATGTTAACACAGGACCCCTTACCCACAGCCACTCAGTCTTGCCGGGATTTAGCTGTAGCCCGTTGTCCCCCATCCAGACCTTTACAGCCTTCAGACACCTGGAGAGGACTTCCACCGCACCGCTTGGGTCCCCACGGGCAGAGATGTATAACTGGGTATCATCAGCATATTGATGATACCTTACCCCGTGGGAACGGATGATCTCACCCAGCGGCTTCATATAGATGTTAAACAGGAGAGGAGAGAGTACCGAACCCTGAGGCACCCCGTAAAGCAGGGGTCTAGGGCTGGACTTCTCCTTCTCCAGGCACACCGACTGGGTCCTGCCCCTCAGGAATGAGGAAAACCAGGACAGCACCGTGCCCTGGATCCCCAGACCCTGGAGCCTTCCCAGAAGGATGCCATGATCGACTGTATCAAAAGCCGCTGAGAGATCGAGAAGAGCAAGGACAGACGGCTCCCCTCCGTCCCGCTCTCTCCAGAGATCATCCACCAAAGCGACTAGTGCGGTCTCAGTACCATATCCGGGCCTGAATCCTGACTGAAACGGGTCCAGATAATCCGCTTCATCCAGGACCTCCTGCAACTGCTGCACCACAGCCTTTTCCAAAACTTTACCTAAGAAAGGTAGATTGGACACTGATCGGTAGTTGGAAATTACCGTGGGATCAAGGGACGGCTTCTTCAAGAGGGGGAGCACCAAAGCGTGTTTAAGTGGTGCTGGAAAATGCCCCTCTTTTAGAGAAGCATTATCGCCTCGATCCAAACCTGGCTCTAGGCAGCTTACAGAAAAAGGGAAAGATTATACATCATGACCACAAAACAAACTAAACAATCCCACTTATACCCCTACAACTGCAGAAATTGAAACCCGAAGGTTCAAAATTAATTTAAAAATTTTAAACTACATTTACAAAAACTCAAAAAATTCTCCAACCCCCTTAGTGCCTGTTTGGATCCTCATGCTAAACACACAAAAGTCTGGGTTACTTCTGGGTGGGACATCCTTTGTTGTGTATCTTTTCCCATACCCAATACACTCTAAGCTTTTTGCTGTTTCAGGCTATGCTACCTGAATAGGGCTTCCTTTTCTCAATTTGAAAATTTGTTTTCTTGCCTTTGCTAAATGCCGAAGGGATTGCTCTGAAATGTCCAGCTCTGGAGTTTTTCAAAGGCAACAATCTGTCTAATTTTTCTGGGGAAATTCCTCTGGGGAAGCAGAGAGCAGTGGGCAAACTGCTAACTCAGGGTGGGCCAAGCTTACCCTGGCTACAGCCCTGAAACTACATGCCAATTCATCCAGGCCACAACCCTCGCCACGGCCAGATGAAATGGTGCCAGGGGCCAGATCTGGCCTACAGACCATAGTTTGGGAACACCTGCTTTAAGCAGAGAAAATGGCAGCTTAAAATCTCTCATCCTTTTGCAAAACAGACTGCAAGGTGCGCCAAACCACATGACCAGCCTGCTCAACCATGTGACCGGCCCATGGCCCAAAAAGTTTGGGCTAGTTACGTAAGTGTGACGAAGGACGATGCGGGGGGGGGGATGATAAATACTTTTGGAAGAGACCGAGCATGAGGTTTGTCCTCCACACACACACACACAAAGTCCCTCTCGTAGGAGGAAAAGGTCTGATGAGAGGAACTGGGGCAGGAGAGGGAGTGGAGAATGAGAGAAGAAAGCGGCCCAAAGAGAGAGGAAGGGTCGGGAAGCGTCAGCGGTGGGAGTTTAAATGGTGGTGGGTGGTCAGCCTAATTAGCATCTCAGCTATTAAGACACCCAAGGGGCGGAGAGGGGAGTGTGTGACTGTTTCCATGAGTTTTCCCTGTTGAACTTCGGCCTGCCACACTGAGGTCAACCTGGCGGGGAGGAGACTTTCCCCCTGGCCTTGCCCCCTCTTCCTCCCCCCTGAGGGGGTAAAGCGACGACCCTCCCCTCAGAAGGAGGCCAGAGGCTGCTGAAGCCACGCCCCCTCCAACCAACCGCCACCCTCAGGCTGCGCATGCGCCGGTCCTTCCGACGGGACGCGCCGTTCTCCTCCCCTCCCTCGACTTCGGCGGCGGAAGCGCCTCGTGGTGAGCGACTCCTCAGGTGCCGCCAAAGGTGTGTGTGTGGGGTGGGGGGGAAGGGTCTGTTAGAGGGAGGGAGAGGTACGTGGGGCGGCGGGAACGGTGAGGGTGAGTCTGTTGGGGGAGGGGCTGCTCACGACGTCCGCCTTGCAAGGCAGGCCTTTTTCCTGGGTCTCCTCTTGGGGGGAGGCCCCCCCCAGTGCTACATCTGCATAAGACAAACCCCCGCCCCAATTAATTTATTCGGACACCCTCTTATCAAAACCAGCCTGTAGTTAATGAAGCTGGTGTAATATATTTATTTGTTGTATGATGATTATCTACATGTATGTTGATACAAAAAGCAAGCAAAAACCGAGTTCACAGCTTGTGTAACGAGCATCTGTGTCTGTGTCTGTCTGTATCTCCATCCTGCGGGGCTGCAGTAGCTCCAGTGGCTAAAACGCTTGAACTTGCTGACTGGAAGGTCGGCAATTCGAGACCCGGGCACTGCAGGACAGAGTGTGCTCCCATCTCTGAGTCAGCTGCTGCCAACCTAGCTGTTCAATATTATTATTATTATTATTATTAAATTAGATTTATATGCCCCTCTACTCACCTCACTGAGGCGACTCAGAGGGGATCACATAACAAACATATACAGTATCACAATCTCAAATATAAATACAGCATAATATAAAAATATAACAACAGATGCAGCACAGATAACACAATCAATAAATTTTACATAAAAGAAAAAACAATACAATAAAATACCATGTAAAAATACAATACAGTCAAGAGAGACAGTAAGGTCTTTATGGCTGAGCTAGCTGGTCCAAACAGCTGGCCCTCATTCCCCCTCTCCAGCAGGCAGGGAGAGTTCTGTGATGTTCCTGAGGTGGTCATGAATGCAGCAACAGCAGTAGCAGCAAGGTCTTTATGGCTGAGCATAGCAAGACAGGGCAAGTTTTGTTGTTCAGTCGCACAGTCGATTCCGACCCTTTGCGACCCCATGGACCACTGTCCGCCAGGCACTTCTGTCCTCCACCATCCCCCTTAACTCGCTCAGCTTTGTGCCCATTGTGTCTACAATACCATCTAGCCATCTCATTTTGGGCTGCCACCTTCTTCTTTTGCCCTCCACCCTTCCCAGCATCAAGGCTTTCTCAAGCGAATCCTCTCTTCTCATTTGATGTCCAAAGTACTTTAGCTTCATCTTTACTATGTGACCTTCCAAGGAGCAGTCAGGGTTAATTTCTTCTAAGATTGACCTACCTGTAATTGTTCTCCTTGCTGTCCGGGGGACTCTCAAAACTCTCCTCCAATACAACATTTCAAAGGCATCTATTCTTCTGCGCTCAGCTTTCTTTATGGTCCAGCTCTCACAACCATACATTGCCACCGGGAATACCATTGCTTTGACTATACGGAATTTTTGTTTGCAATGTGATGTCTTTACTTTTCACTATGTTCCCCAGGTTTCTCATAGCTTGCTTCCCAAGCATCAGTCGCCTTTTTATTTCATGGCTGCAATCTCCATCTGCAGTGAGCTTTGATCCTAAGAGAGTAAAATCTGTCACTGCTTCTACTTCTTCCCGAACTATATTCTAGGGACTGATAGGACCTGTTGCGATTATCTTGGTTTTCTTTATATTGAGTCTCAAGCCAGCAAGTGGATTTTATTTATTTATTTATTTATTTTATCATATTTGTATGCCGTCCTACTCGGAACAAATCAGGGTAGCTAACAATGTTGGCAAATAACAATCCAGTGCATGGGGGGAGGGCTTCCTTCCTTTTAAGGTTTTGAAGGAAGGCCTATTTAAAGGTGGGGCTTGTTTTGGGAGTCTCCCCTCCTTGCTTCTATTTGGGAGGAGGGGGATTGTTTTTAAGGGAGGGGGGATTAAGATCCCGCCATGGAGATAGGGGAACCCCACACACACACAATGCCCCCCTCTGTGCAAGGCAAATGGTGCCCAGTGTGAGGTGACTCTTGCACAAGTCAGTGGGTGTGAAAAGGGAAGGAGGGGGGGTAGAAAGTGACTTGGCTCCTATTTCCCCCTCCCTCCCCAGATGGTGTCCTCTTCCAGGCAAAGGTCAGGAAATCCCCCCCCCTTTCCATTCAACCTCTGGCCAGAGCTCATAAAGGTCACCAGAGGGATTATTCCCCATCCTGGACTGGGGGGTCTCTGGTTCCTACCAATCTCCCCCCTCCTTTATAACTAAAGGAGGCTTTTGGCTCAAAGGCTGAGAGATGCAGCCCCCCCCCTTCTTATTATTTTCCTTCCTCTCTTGTTTTGGTCTCTGCATTAGAGAAACACATGGAGATTAAACCCTACAAAATGCAAAGATGTCAAAGGAATGTAATGTAAGAGGATGTTTTTCTTTCCTTCCATCCAAGAAGCCTCCAGAATAATATTTTCTCCTCCTTTTTCTCTCCAAGGGAAGGAGTGGAACTGAACAGATTTCTTCTCGCTTTCTTGGGATCTAAAGAGGAAACTGAGACGTCTGATATCCCTCCAGCATTTGGGAAGGTCAGTGTGGCAGGTTTCCCTTTCCATCGACTCTCCCACTATGCTTAGGGTGTTACTCCCTGGGCAAGTCACCAGGCCATTCATTAGAGCACACTAACCTCAGATGGTGCCTCTTGTGGTACATGTTCTAGAGAAGGTTGGCCCAGTTCCACCAAGAGCACTCGGGGTGTCTACCACCAGGCCCTTTTCTCCGTCTGTTGAGGGACACAGAAACAGCAATTACACCAGAGATCCTCAACCTGTGTCCCAGGGGCCAGATGTGGCCTACGATGTCCCTATTTTATGTGCCCCTCTACCGCCACCTCCCATGTGGTGGAGAGAGGGCAAAATGGCCACCTGGCCTCTGAAGCTGTCTGACGGGGCGTGACCCAATGGCCCTTGGCTTTAAAAGTTTGAGAACTCCTGAATTACTCCTATCTATCGCCCCTTCTTACTCAGTGCTTCGCTCACTTTCCAGGCAAGATATGATGTTGGCTGGTCTTTTCCACCTTCTGAATCAAGTGCTACATGAGGAAGGAATAAAAGGAGGAGCCCCAAATGGATGACAACATTTACTATCATGCAGAGTTGCCATATGGAACCATGTGCACAGGAATCAGTTTTAAAAGCTAACAGCAAGGGTGCCCAAACTTTTCAGGCCACGGGCCAGTCACGTGGTTCATGGGTGCCCAAACTACAGCTTGTGCACTAAATCTGGCACTGACACCAATTGGTCTGGCCCATTACACCCTCGCCACTCCCAGAAGCTGGATGATCCGGCCCACAAGCCCTGTTAACAGCAGCGGTGCCCAAATGTTTAAGGCCACAGGCCAGTCACATGGTTCATGGGTGCCCAAACTGCTCCCTATGTGCCAGATCCGGCCCTTACACCAATTCATCCAGCCCGCTCCACCCTCGTTGCTCCCAGAAGCGGGAGTAAAATTTGCCCAACTTCCACTTCTGGGATCGACGAGCATCTGGCCCACACCACCCTCATCACTCCCAGAAACGGAAGTAAAATTCACCTGACTTCCGCTTCCAGGAGTGACGATGGTGGAGTTAGCCGGATAAATTGGTGTTGTGGGCTGGCCCCAGCCCACGGCCCATAGCTTTGGCACCCATGAACCTATGGGCCGGATCCAGCCAATGACACCAGAAGCAGAAGTAAAACTCACCCAGCTTCTGGGAGTGAATAGGGTGGATGGGGCCAGTCAACCCAAGCTACAGCCTGTGTGCCAGATCCGGCTCTGACAAAAAATCATCTGGTCCCTTCTACCCACATCACTCCCAGAAACGGAAGCTAACAGCAGGGGTGCCTAAATATTTCAGCCCAAGGGCCAGTCATGTGTTTCATGGGTCCACAAGCCTTGCTAACAGCAGGGATGCCTAAGCTTTTCAGACCATGGGCCAGTCACGTGGTTCATGGTTGCCCGAACTACTCCTTGTGGGCCAGATCTGGCCTCCAATGCCAATTCATTCAGCCCATGCCATGCTCGTCACTCCCAGAAGCGGAAGTCGGGTGAGTTTTACTCTCACCTCTGGGAGCAACGAGGGTGGAGCGGGCTGGATGAATTGGTGTCAGGGGCGGAACTTGCACACAGGCTGTAGTGTTTGGCCCCTTCCACCCTCTTCACTCCCAGAAGCTGGGTGAGTTTTACTTCCGCTTCTTTTGTCATAATAATAATATACATCTTTTGTAAGAGCAGAAAGTGAGGTCCCCCCCCCCCCCGTGAGAAAGTTTCACTCTTTCGCTCTGCTTATGAGGCCCCGGGATAAGGAAGGTGGAGTGATCTTGATAACAACAGAGACTGGTCTGGGATGGTCTGGAATGAAGACATTCCAAAGAAGGGGGTTTGGAGTAAGAAAGATGAGCAGGAGGCCTAAAGTGAGTGACTGTAGTAATTAATCCAAACGGGCCTGGTGATTGGATGATGTCTGGTGGGAACGGGGAGAATGGGATTTGGAGTGATATAATGCTATAAAAATGCATGTATCACTGTGTGAGCTATGCTGTGCTGAGCTTGAGTTTTCTGTTCTTATGCTGTGCTGATATGCACCCCCTCAGCCTGGGGGGGGGGCGCCCAGGTGTGAGAAGGGCAGAAGCCCTGCTGGCTTCTAGTTAGGTTTATTGTTTTTATGCTCTTTGCCTATGTATGCTCTGAGACACCTTTGCCTTTCAATAAACATCCAGAGTACTGAAAATCGTGTGAGCTGTCTCTAAGCGGACGAAGGCTGGTGAAGGGGGAGCCATCGTCCCAGGTAATGCTACCAAGGGAGATTCACAGTCTTAGCTGCATATACCCTCTTTCTTTTTACTTCATTAATTTATGATAATCAAATAGAAATTGATGAGTATGCTAAAATTGATGAGTATGCTAAAAATTTAGGCTTAATTATTTATGCCCAACCTCAACTACCTCTCCTACCACCCTTGCTGACCCCTTACTCCTTTTCCACACCCAGGTCTTCTGCCCCTCCTTCTGCCTCTTCCCCACTTATTTGTTCATGACCTCCCAACACTATCAGTTCCTCCCTGAGCTTCCTGGTGGGTGGGTAGTGTAAGTAATAGAAGGTAGTGGAGCACGCCCATTAGAATTTACTGTATGATTTTGAAGATTATGTTTAAACTTAATAACGAAGAATATTTAAGTACTGTCATGGAATGTGAAAGATACTGGTTTCCCGACCAAACGGAGAAGGTTGGAAGCGGCCCTTAGAAGAGATAAAAAAGATTTGCTATTTTTGCAAGAAACGCCTCAAAATTTGGAGGAAAAGAGCAAACTTTTTTTAGGTTGGACCCAAATTTATGAGAAAGCTTTTAGCTTTTCAAAAGTAAAAGTTGTGGCAGTGTTGATCTTATAAAAAATCATTAGGTTGGACTAAAATTTGTGAGAAATCTTTTGGCTCTTCAAAAGTAAGAGGTGTGGTGATTTTAATCTCAAATAGATTAGGATTTACAATGAATAAAATTTACAGATTTAGAAGGTAAGATATATAATAATAAAATGGATGATTGCGGATGAGGAAATAATGTTGGTAAATATTTATGCACCAAATGAAAATCAAGATTTGTTTCTGAGTAATCTTTCAAATCTTATTAAAGGAAAAAATGAATAAAATTATTGCAGGCAACTTTAACCTAATTCGCTCAAATTTAGATTGTACAAATATTACTAATTATAGAAAAGGCTTCAAAACTCAAATATTGGACAATTGGATGAAACTATTAGGACTAAAAGATACCTGGTAAGAATGAAAGGGTTCAGAACGGATATATACTACGATAGTACCTCTGATAACGTTATGACTTAGTTCCACAAGTCTTAACGTTATCCGGTTTTTAACATTGTGCAATGCTTTGATCGCACAACGTAAAAAAAGCCCTGTTCCCTTTCCAAAGAGGAAAGGGAACAGTGGGTTGATCTGGTTCGTCACCCCATCCCAAACACTGATCGCACGCAAAGGGAGAGAGAATTGCACGTTCCCTCGCAAGCAAAGGGCGAGCCCAGCGAGCAATTGCTCCTTGCTTGGGGAAGCAGCGAGTGTTCCCTCGGCAAGCTAAGCGGCGATTCCATGCTGGGACCACCAGTTTGCTGGGGGAGGGAGGGCTCTTTCTCTCCCCAAGCAAACCAGATCAGTGGGTTGATCTGGTTTGCTTGGGGAGAGAAAGCAAAGGGTGATCACAGTGAGTGATCACCCTTTGCGTGCGATCAGTGCTTGGGTTGGGGTGACGAACGGGCGCATGCACCAGTCCCTCCCCAACCCAAGCACTGATTCCAAAGGCAAAGGCAAACAAGAAATTTGCCCTGCCCCCCTTCCCCGCTGAAACAACAGGATGGGTAGGGTGAATCCCTCACTGTTAGGTTTGCCTTTGGCCGGAGAAAGGGACAAAGGCAAATAGCAAGAGAGATTTGCCCATCCCCCCCTCCCAAGACAACAGGGGGCACGGTGAATCCCTTGCTGTTAGGTTTGCCTTTGGCATAGAAAATGCTTCTCCAGACAAAGACAAATCGCGAGAGAGATTCGCCCTGTCTCCCCTGCTGAAACAACGGTTGGCAGGCCAAATCCTTCGCTGTTAGGTTTGCCTTTGGTCAGAGACAAAGGCAAAACTAACAGTGAGGGATTTGCCCTGCCAGTCCTGTTGTTTCAGCAGGGGTAGGGCAGGGCGAATCTCTCACTAATAGTGCTGATTTGCCTTTGGCCAGAGAAGCCCTTTCCCAAGGGGAATTCCCAATTCAAGCCACATATCCAATATATTTTTAATTTCCTTTTCTACTTTTCCCCAAAATTCCCTTAACACGTTGCAACTCCACCACATGTGTATATATGTCCCCATTGATTGTTTACATCTCCAACATTTATCGTTTATTTCGTTATTCATCTGATGCAGCCTGATTGGGGTCAGATACCATCGCCAAAGCATCTTATAATTATGCTCTTTCACTCTTACAGACATAGTCCCCATAATTCTTCTTTTCCATTTTTTTCTGCCACATTTCTTCCGAGATTATCACATTCAAATCTTGTTCCCAGATGTTTTTCAGAACCTCCTGTATTTTCTCTCCTTTATTAATAATCTTATAAATCTTGCTCACAATCCTTTTAATTCCCATATCTCCTTTTCTTAATTTTATCAGAAGTTCTTCAAATATTGTAAGCTTCCTTTCTAAACCATTATATTATAAAAATCTCTTATTCCAATTGTTTATCTGAAGAATCTTAAACCAATTTAGTTCTAATTGTGAAAAAAGCTCGAATCTTTTTTCCGGATCTCTGCAAGTCTTAACCCAGTCTTTCAGCATTGAAACCCCCTTTTCTACTAATATTCCTTTGATGTTATTATCTATTTTGATTGGGAAATTATTATAGTCTTCCAAACAAGGTCCTTCTTTACCTTATTCCATTCTTCTATAGATGTTTTTATCAACTTATTCTGGATATCTTTCTTCTTTCCCCCCAATTCTTCACTTAGAAACATTGCTTTACCGATTTGTGCAAATTCCCTCTTTTCATTTTTTCCCCAGATCGATTCTTCCCTAATTAATATTTTTGCAACATTTCTTACCTGGAAAGCTCTATAATAATTATGGATATTTGGTATTCCTAATCCACCTTCTTTTTGAGGTAAGTACCACATTTTTTTAGCTATTCTTGCTCTTCGCTTTCCATTACATAATTTGTTTATAATTTTTTGGTATTCTTCCAATTCTTTATCATTGTGCTTTATTGGTAATACATCAAATAAAAAGTTTAGTTTAGGCAATAACATCATTTTTCTCAAGGCTACTCGGCCAAACCAAGATAGATTCAATTTATTATACTGTACTATCTTCCTTTCAATTTCCTTCTTCTGTTTGCCATAGTTTAGGCTTTTAAGCTCCCCAGTTTTGCTTGAAATTACTACTCCCAAATATTTTAAGTTAGTTTTAATCTGTATCTTATATTTTTCTTTTATGCTTTCTCGTTCTTCCCTTTCCCTGTTACAAAATATCATTTCTGTTTTTTCCCAGTTCACTCTCAGGCCTGTTGTTTTCTCAAACATTTTTAAATGTGAGTACAGTAAAACCTCATATAACACTAAAACCTGGTTCCACAAGTCTTCGTGTTATATGATTTTTCGTGTTATCTGATCCTCTATGGGATCCATAGAGATACATTGTAACCACACAGGCTTTCGCGGTTGTTATCTGAAGCATCCCATAGGATCTTAATGTTATCTGATGCAATTCTTCCCCCCAGATTCCTTGATGTCATGCGATTTTCGTGTTATTCGATACTAATGTTATATGAGGTATTACTGTATATTCTCTCTAAAGCCTTCATCGGATGCTTTACAATAATAAGTGTGTCATCTGCGTTCAAGTTAATTTTATTATCCTCTATTCTACGTATTTCCTCATCCTGACGTATAGAGTTGGCTAGAAATTCCATTGCCATTATGAACAAAATTGGAGATAATGGACAACCCTGTCTTGTGCCCGCTTCTAATCTTATATCATCTGTATATTTATCATTGACCTTAATTCTTGCTATCCCTTGTTGATATAATTTTGCAATTCCCTGAAATTTGTTTCTGAATCCATATAATCTAATCATTTTGTAAATAGTTGCCCATTGTAACGAATCAAATGCCTTAAAAATGTCAAGTGATAAAAATCCTACCTTTTCTTTATTCCTTTCTGTTGAATCCATTAAATCCACCACTCTTCTTACTAAGTCTGACATATACCTATTCTTCACAAATCCTACTTGATCTTTACAGTAATACTCCGTATAACGCGAGTACCGTATATCGTTAAATCCGCATAACGTTACAAGATTTTCGGAAACATCTTGTATCGAGTAACGCGATTTTAACGTTACACGAAACAGTCGTTCTTAGCAGCAGGGTGGGTGGAAAGCTGAACGGGGTTCTCCGTTCAGCTTCCCAGCCACCCTGCAGCTACGGAGGCAGGGGTGGGGTGGCTGGAAAGCTGACGGGGGGCTCCCCCATCGGCTTACCCAGCCACCCCACAGCTGCGGAGGCATGGGCGGGTGGCTAGGGAAGCCGACAGGGAGTCCCCGTCAGCTTCCCCAGCCACCCTGCAGCTGTAGATCGGGTCCTCTGATCTCTCTGGAGGTGTTTCTGGGCTTCCCCGACGTCCTGAGCCAGTGCAGCAAGCCAGAATGTCAGATTTCGAATCCCGATGTTCTTGCTTCCTGCACTGGCTCAGGACGTCGGGGAAGCCCAGAAACACCTTGGATCGGGTCCCCACACCTCCCTGGACCCGGCGGGGGGGTCAGAGCCCCCAAAATTGGTAAAAAAAACGTCCGTTTTTTTTACCAATTTTGGGGTTTCTGACCCCCCCGCCGGGTCCAGGGAGGTGGGCAGACCTGATCCAAGGTGTTTCTGGGCTTCCCCGACGTCCTGAGCCAGTGCAGGAAGCCAGAATGTCAGATTTCGAATCCCGATGTTCTGGCTTCCTGCACCGGCTCAGGACGTCGGGGAAGCGCAGAAACACCTTGGATCGGGTCCCCACACCTCCCTGGACCCGGCGGGGGGGTCAGAGTCCCCAAAATTGGTAAAAAAAACGTCGGTTTTTTTACCAATTTTGGGGTTTCTGACCCCCCCGCCGGGTCCAGGGAGGTGGGCAGACCTGATCCAAGGTGTTTCTGGGCTTCCCCGACGTCCTGAGCCAGTGCAGGAAGCCAGAATGTCAGATTTCGAATCCCGATGTTCTGGCTTCCTGCACCGGCTCAGGACGTCGGGGAAGCCCAGAAACACCTTGGATCGGGTCCCCACACCTCCCTGGACCCGGCGGGGGGGTCAGAGCCCCCAAAATTGGTAAAAAAAACGTCCGTTTTTTTTACCAATTTTGGGGTTTCTGACCCCCCCGCTGGGTCCAGGGAGGTGTGGGGACCCGATCCAAGGTGTTTCTGGGCTTCCCCGACGTCCTGAGCCAGTGCAGCAAGCCAGAATGTCAGATTTCGAATCCCGATGTTCTGGCTTCCTGCACTGGCTCAGGACGTCGGGGAAGCCCAGAAACTTTTCAGTACATTGCCTGTACCCTTCACATTCCACGGTACTATCTTAATATCTTTAATCATCTATGATTAACCTATTTTGATCCGTGAATACCATCCCTGGACGTGCAACCCACAACCCTACCCTAAAATTCTTCTCTTCAGAGTCTCACCTTTGTCTTCCAAAGAGGGGAGGTGGGAACAAGGAAAGGGTAGTATGCTCTGAAAGCTATCTCCATATTGCCCGCCTAGCTCCACCAATTTATTTTTAAATTAGTCTAAAGAGAGAAAGAAAACAAGAAACATAGAACGAAAGAAGAAAAATAATAAAGAAATAGTATCACTTCACTCTAGTACCGGCAACAGCCCAACACTACACCTAGCTAATAGTGATTGATTTACATACTTCTGGGTCAAATTGGAATGTCTGTACCGATACTCCTATGTGTAAAAATCTTCATCTTGAGGGGATAAGCACATGGTGAAAAAGAGACCAGAGTAAAGCACATTGAAAATGGGACTTTCTATGACATGAGCAAGATGAATCCCTCAATGTTGGACAAATCCCACAATGAAAGGCATGCAAACCTAACAGTGTTTGTTTAGAATCAGCCAGACTACCATGGCTTAATTTGGGGCTTAGCTGAGGTCCATTGTTGTAATAAAGGAAGTTCCCTCAGGTCTTTGCAGGGTGTGAAAAGCTTAATTGCTTTGTAGGTGAAAAGGTTCAGTGTTTGCTTGTTTTTCATTGACAATACATGATGCTTGCAGAGCTACAATTTGGTTTCAGGCTGTTTAGAATTTAAAGCTGTTAGCTTTTAAAACAGATTCCTGTGCTCATAGCTCCATATGGAAACTCTGCATGTTTAAAATTGGAGAGTCCCCACCCCACCCCACCCATGTCTGCTTTGCTTTGCTAAACTAGTCATTGGTTTCGCAAGCTTTTGTTATTCAAATGTCGCAAGCTAGAGATAAAGAGAGCAGGCAGCCCCCTCCCTTTCTCCCAAGAGAAACTGGTGAGTCACAGCCACACCTCAGGGAATTTGAGGCAAAGGTTATCTGATGGATAATGTTATCCGATCCAAATGTTTGCCTCAAATTCCCCAACGTTATGCGATTTTAGCGTTATCCGGTCCAATCGTTATCCAGTGTTTTACTGTATGACTCTTTCAACAGTAACGGCAGAGACTCAAACTAAAATATACAGGTACCTATTGTACTTCTTGTATAAAACAAAATGTGAACTGTACCCATCATCCTCATCTTTCTTTTTCAGAAAAAATGGGAAAACCTGACCTAAATACAGCCACAACGTGTCTGCTTTGAAAGGCAGCGTGAAAGAGGAAACGTAGACATCCAGAAGGAGGAGGAAAGAAACTGGGAAGCCAACAAGAATAGAAGAAAAAACACAACTTGGCAGGTTTTTCATTTTAGTGAACTGACAGTCCCTAAGAGGGACAAACATTACAACTAAATAGGAAAGGGAAAGTGTCTCACCAACAGAAATACATTCAAAGATGCCTGAGATATATTAAAAGCCTATTGGGGAAAACTTTTAACACAAGGAGAATGCGAAGAGCACATCTGCCAAAAAAAATATGGGAAAAATCTGATTTTATGTGAAAAATATTTTAAAGAAGAGAAACACTATAAATTGCTGCAATGCAGAGATTCAGTCAGAGCAGCCATCTAAGTTCACTTTTTAAAAATCACAGGGGAGAAATCATATGAATGCATGGAGTGTGGGGAAAAATACAGTTACACCAGTGCCCTAAGTACACATCAAAGAACTCAGATAGGGGAGAAACCTTATGAATGCATGGAGTGTGGAAAGAGATTCAGTCAGAGCAGCAGTCTACGTTCCCATCAAAGAACTCACACAGGGGAGAAACACTATGAATGCGTGGAGTGTGGGAAAAGATTCAGTGACAGCAGGGGCCTACATTTACATCAGACAACTCACACAGGGGAGAAACCTTATGAATGCATGGAGTGTGGAAAGAAATTCAGTCAGAGCAGCAATCTACGTTCCCATCAAAGAATTCACACAGGGGAGAAACCGTATGAATGCATTGAGTGTGGAAAGAGATTCAGTGACAGCAGTAGCCTACGTTTCCATCAAACAACTCATACAGGGGAGAAACCTTATGAATGTATGGAGTGTGGGAAAAGATTCAGTGACACGAGTGGCCTAAGGTCCCATCAAAGAACTCACACAGGGGAGAAACCTTATGAATGCATGGAGTGTGGAAAGAGATTCATTCAGAGCAGCAGTCTACGTTCCCATCAAAGAATTCACACAGGGGAGAAACCGTATGAATGCATGGAGTGTGGAAAGAGATTCAGTGACAGCAGTAGCCTACGTTTCCATCAAAGAACTCACACAGGGGAGAAACCTTATGAATGCATAGAGTGTGGAAAGAGATTCAGTCAGAGCAGTGTCCTAAGTTCCCATCAAAGAACTCACACAGGAGAGAAACCCTATGAATGCATGAGGTGTGGAAAGAGATTCATTCAGAGCAGCAGTCTACGTTCCCATCAAAGAATTCACACAGGGGAGAAACCGTATGAATGCATGGAGTGTGGAAAGAGATTCAGTGACAGCAGTAGCCTACGTTTCCATCAAAGAACTCACACAGGGGAGAAACCGCATGAATGCATAGAGTGTGGAAAGAGATTCAGTCAGAGCAGTGTCCTAAGTTCCCATCAAAGAACTCACACAGGAGAGAAACCCTATGAATGCATGGAGTGTGGGAAAAGATTCAGTCAGAGCAGTTCTCTAAGTAAACATAAAATAACACACACAGGGGAGAAACCCTATGAATGCATGGAGTGTGGGAAAAGATTCAGTCTGAGCAGTTCTCTAAGTAAACATAAAAAAAAACATACAGGGGAGAAACCCTATGAATGCATGGAGTGTGGAAAGAGATACCATCAGAGTGGTGACCTAAGTTCCCATCAAAGAACTCACACAGGGGAGAAACCTTATGAATGCATAGAGTGTGGAAAGAGATTCAGTCAGAGCAGCAGTCTACGTTACCATCAAAGAACTCACACAGGGGAGAAACCCTATGAATGCATAGAGTGTGGGAAAAGGTTCAGTGACAGCAGGGGCCTATGTTCCCATCAAAGAACTCACACAGGGGAGAAACCCTATGAATGCATGGAGTGTGGGAAAAGATTCAGTCTGAGCAGTTCTCTAAGTAAACATAAAAAAAAACATACAGAGGAGAAACCCTATGAATGCATGGAGTGTGGAAAGAGATTCAGTCGGAGCAGCCATCTAAGTTCCCATCAAAGAATTCACAAAGGGGAGAAACCCTATGAATGCATGGAGTGTGGGAAAAGATTCAGTGACAGCAGGGGCCTACGTATCCATCAAAGAACTCACACAGGTGAAAAACCCTATGAATGCATGGAGTGTGGAAAAAGATTCAATCAGAGCAGCCATCTAACTTCCCATCAAAGAACTCACACGGGGCAGAAACCGTACGAATGCATGGAGTGTGGAAAGAGATTCAGTCACATCAGCCATCTAATTTCCCATCAAAGAATTCACACGGGTGAGAAACCCTATGAATGCATGGAGTGTGGAAAGAGATTCAGATTGAGTGGTAGCCTAAATAGCCATCATAAAACTCACACAGGGAAGAAAATATGAATTCAGGGAATGTGGAAAGACTTTCAGTCACAGCAGTGTGCTATGTTAAACAATCACACGGGGGAGAATAACATACAAATGTGGACAGATTAAGTCAGAGCAGTCGCCTAGATAGCCAGGAACAGGAGTGAAACCACCAGCCACATTTTTACCCGTATCCAAGTACAGATATGGGAAGAAAACATCTTAATAAATGTTATATTGAGATCATTCAATCAGCAGTAACATATAATTTCAATCAGCCGGTAAAATTGTTTAATACCAAAGTATACAGTAATAACCCGGATAACAATTCAATCGGATAACGATGCAAGTTTTTTTTCTTAGCGTTATCCGAGGAAATGGTCTGCGGGTGTGGGGTGGTTTGGGTAGAACGACCCAATCCACCCCCCACCCGCAGCTGTCTCTGCGACTGCAGTAGGGTCGGCGAAAAACACTCACCTTTTCCCCGACCCTACTGCAGTCGCAGAGACTGCTTGTGTCTCTTTCCCTCCCTGTATTTAAACTACAAGGAGGGGGAAAGAGAGTCTCTCTCTCCCTGTAGTTTAAATACAGGGAGGAAAAGAGGAAGACGCGATGACGTCTTACCCTTTTCCTCCCTGTATTTAAACTACAGGGAGAGAGAGACTGCTTGTGTCTCTTTCTTTCCCTCCCTGTATTTAAACTATAGGGAGGGGGAAAGAGAGACGTGATTGGTTCTCTAGAGACCCAATCACGTCTCTCTTTGCCCCTCCCTGTAGTTTAAATACAGGGAGGGAAAGAGACAGAAGCAATCTCTTCGACTGCACTAGGGTTGGGGGAAAGGCGCGCCTTTCCCCGACCCTACTGCAGTCGCAGAGACCGCTGCGGGTGGGGGTTGACTTTAAAGGCAGGGAGGAAAGGAGAGTTACCCAATTGGGTCTCTTTCCCTGCCTGCCTTTAAAGCGGTTTGTCCCTGAAGTCAGGTTTTGTTTTTTTTTAGCGTTCAATGCTTGCATCAAACAACGCTAAAAATCGGATAACATCATGACTTGTGGAACCAAGTCATAATGTTATCCGGGCTATTACTGTACTTGTTGTTTCCATATGTTGATTTTTACAAAGCATTTAATAGTTTGGAATCTTGTCATTTGTTGAATTGTCTCTACCCAAGATCTACAACCTATATTTCATGGTCCTCATTGGCTTTGCATCTTTCAGTTCCAACACTGAGAATGAGCGCTGAATGGTGTTGACAGTCTTTCAGTTGATGTTGAATCTATTATCTCAGTATAGACTGTCGGAGTAGCAAAACTGACGGAAAGTAAAACCCCTACTTATGTAACAAGTCTCTTCTCTAGTTGTTCAGTCACATAGTTGATTCCGACCCTTTGCGATGACCTCATGGACCATTGCCCACCAAGCACCTCTGTTGTCCCCAATCCGCCCAGCTCTGTGCCCATTGCTACTACAATACCATCTAGCCATCTCATTTTGGCTGCCCCCTTCTTCAGTAGGAATTTATGTAAATCAGTTTTTTACTGGACAAATGTTCAAACCCATAGGAAAAATGAATTTTTCATGTAACTCAAAGCAAACCCATAGGAATCTGATATTTATTTAAATTGAAGCAACTCATAGAGAAAATGATTTTTTTACGTAACTTGAAGCAAACCCATAGGAAATTGGTATGAAAATCAGGACATTTATATAAATCGGGAAGTGGTTTTAGTGCAAAAATCATTATGTAAGTCGAATTCTATGTAACTTAAGGCATATGTAAGTCAGGGTTTTACTGTACAGTAATTTTGTAAATATAACATGAAGATCTGAACCTGAATCATTTTTCTCAGATGAAGTTGGGGAAGCCTACTTCTGGTTTTTAAGTGCACGGGTCTATTTCAGAAGGCTATAAGTAAGTCCCTGGAAAATAGATGGGGAAGTAGTAGAGGCAGTTACAGACTTTACTTTCCTAGGATCAAAGCTCACTGCAGATGGGGATTGCAGTCATGAAATAAAAAGGCGACTGATTCTCGGGAGGCAAGCGATGAGAAACCTGGGGAGCATAGTGAAAAGTAGAGACATTAAATTGCAAACAAAGATTCGCATAGTCAGGGCAATGGTATTCCCTGTGGCAATGTATGGTTGTAAGAGCTGGACCATTAGGAAAGCGGAACGCAGAAAAATAGATGCCTTTGAGATGTGGTGTTGGAGGAGAGTTTTGAGAATACCTTGGACAGCGAGGAGAACAAATAGGTCAATCTTAGAAGAAATCAAACCTGACTGCTCCTTAGAAGGTCAAATAGTAAAGATGAAGCTAAGGTACTTTGGACATCAAATGAGAAGAGAGGACTCACTTGAGAAAGCCTTGATGCTGGGAAGGGTCGAGGGCAAAAGAAGAAGGGGACGGCCCAAGATGAGATGGCTGGATGGTATTGTGGAGATAATGGGCACAGAGCTGAGCGAGTTGAGGGGGATGGTGGAGGACAGGAGTGCCTGGAGGACAGTGGTCCATGGGGTCGCAGAGGGTCAGATTCGACTGCGACTGAACAACAACATAAGTAAGATAGAGAAAAAAGACATTTCAATGAAAGAGGTTAGAATAATTTTGTTGGCTGTAATGAAAACTTTGAGAGATAGGCAAATCAAGGTTTTGCTAGCTCGGAAGTAAAGCCTTTCTTAGCAGATGTATCAAAAACCAGTTTTGTCAGATGTAAAGATGAATTTATATCATTTTTTTATGAAGACAGTGTAAATGACTTGATTAAGTGGACTGAGAGTCTGATTTGAAACATTTTGATTGCGTCCTTCTACAGACATCAATTTCATGGGACGAAGTAGAATGTACTTTAAAATGGCTAAATGAAAATGGAAATGTGATCTTAATGAAGGTAGTTTGCTTGACCAGTTTGTCAAACTTCAGTCATTTGTTAATGAGGGAAAAACAGATGCTAAGGTTGATGTTTTGTTGGCACATGAAAAGTGGGTATTGTTTTAGAAGAGCAGTAGTCTGAGCTTTTGAAGACGGCACAGTTTTTATTTTTCATTTCCAGGGCATAACGCCAAGAGTGTTTTAATTGGTGAATGCCCAATGGATGGACTGATGAGAGGCACAGATTCACTCCTATCACCCACTAGGAACATTCTTGACATTCAATAGAACATTGTTTCCCTCAATTGTACTGAATTTTATGTGTCAGTGTATTGAAAAAATGTCAAAGTACCTAAACAAAGTACATTCTTCTGAGAAAACATGATTGGTGTAAGAATGAACTGTTGCAAATAAAATCATTTCTGTATTGATATGTTTAATGTGAAAGTGTTTTATAGCTGTCATTATATTATGTTTGTTTTAATAAAGGCTATTGGGTAGATAACTCACCTATATTTTGTCAAGTATACTTCTGTCTTGGTTTTGTGCAATAGAATTAGGGCAACCCTATCGACTGTGCAACTGAACAACAACAACATATGCAGAGTACATTGTGCGTACCGCAGGGCTGGAAGTAATGAAAGCAATGCCCTTCCCAGTCGTCATGTATGGCTATGAGAGCTGGAACTTTAGGGAGGCTGAGTGCAGAAGAAACCTGTGGTGCTGGAGGAGACTCTAGGAAGTCCCCTGGACTGCAAGGAGAGCAAATCAGCCCATCCTGGAGTAAACCCACCCTGGCTGCTCCTTGGAAGGCCAGATGCTGAAGCTCAAGGAGTCTGGCAACCAAATGGGGAAGAGAGGACTCACTTGAGAAGGCCTTGATGCTGGGAAAGATGGAAGGCAAGAGGAGAAAGGGGGGTGGGCAGAGGATAAGGTGGCTAGATGGCATTGTCAATGCAGTGAGCGTAGATCTGGCTGGGCTACGGAGGATGTCAAATGATGGAGGACCCTGGCATGGGGTGGTCCATGGGGTCGGAAAGGGTCAGACTCGGCTGTGCAACTGAACAACCACCACAACCAGGGAGGAAGCTTGGGAGAACTTGCATTCAGACTATCTAATAACCTCTCCTGCTTTACTGTGGCTACAAATGATTGTTGGGGTGGTGGGAGTTTTCCACAGCTTAAATAAGCCCCCCTTACAATTTATAATTGACACGAATGTCTTTCAAGGCAAGCATTGCTTGATTTGGGGAAGGGGGGGTTCTGAAAGTCTGTTATGGAAGAAAAGAGCTCGGGTGGGGTGGGAAAGAAGGGGGAGAGAAGCTCGTTTCCCATTGGAAGGAGTGCAGATTCTCAGTGGGGGGCAAAGGTGAAAAAACTCAACCCCATTGCTGGCCTTGCTTTCTGAGTTTCTGACTGCGGTAAGTCAACTGGTTAAGAGGCTGAACTGGACAACTGGAAGGTTGCCTGGTCAGGAGTTCGATACCTGAGTACTGCAAAACAAAGTGAGCTGCTGTTTCTGTCCCAGCTCCTGACAACCTAGCAGTTCAAAAGCAAGAAATTGCAAGTAGATAACAGGCACCATTTCAGTGGAAAAGGTAATTGTATTCTGTGCACTCTGGTGTCTGGGCATGTCTGCCACATGACCTCTGAACTCTAGAGTCGGAGCAAGGGGAACCTTGACTTACTAGCTTCTATTCGGGAGGGGAGATTAATTTGAGGGGGAGTTTAAGATTCCACCCCTTTATTTATTTACTTCAATTTATATGGCCGCCCAACTCACAAGGACTCTTCCTCTAAGCTGTCCCCCCCCCCCCCCGGACCTGCTGGCATTGAAGTCATCGTAACAGAAGGATGAAAATCCTATTTTGGAGTCAAGATCTTGGAGAAAGGTAACAATGCTAGAAGCTGAAGCCATCAGGAAAAGAGGGAGACCAAATACGGCAGAGGGAGGGGAGAAGACATTGCCTTGAATTACCAAGAGCTGAGCATCTAAGACGGGGCTTCCCAACCTTTTCAAGCTGAGGGCCAGGTCACACATCCTCAGGCAGCTTCGGGGGGCTGGCAGCCATTTTCTCCTGCCTCCACAATGGGGGTGGCCTGTATATTACATAGGAGAGGCACATGGCACTTCTGGGTGTGGCGGAGGCAGTGTGGGCCCCACATGACATGGTGCCATGGGCCGTAGATTTAGAACCCCTGGTGTAAGATTTACAAGCTGTAGCATCCTATGAACTGTAGGGCAATGGGTCTCATCCAAAGGAAGGTGGGGGGAGAGAGAGATCTCACCTGCTTTAATGAAGACTGGAAGGATTTAGAGGAGAAGAGGTCAGCCCAGCCTCCTGCTTTCCCAAATGCTTTCAAAGCAATTACACTAGAATGTCCGGGAGATTTTTTTTACCCATTTTGGGCTCTCTGACGCCCCCCCCCCCCCGCCTACTCCAGGGAGATCAGAGGACCCAATCTAAGCTGTTTCTGGGCTTTTCCCACCTCCCCGGCCCGTGCAACAAGCCAAAACCTTAGGGTTCGAACGTTGGGGAAGCCCAGAAACAGCTTCGATCGGGTCCTCTGATCTTCCTGGAGCGGGTGGGGGAGGGGGGCAGAGAGCCCACAATGGGTAAAAAATGGATTATTATTTTTTACCCATTTTGGGCTCTGATCCCCCTGCCTGCTCCAGGGAGATCAGAGGACCCGATCTACAGGTGTAGGGTAGCCACTCGCCCATGCCTCCGCAGCTGTGGGTTTGCTGGGGAAGGCGACGGGGGAGCCCCCCATCAGCTTTCCAGCCACCCCACCCCTGCCTCCGCAGCTGCAGGGTGGCTGGGAAGCCGAAGGGAGAACCCTGTTCAGCTTTCCAGCCACCCTGCTGCTACGAAACGACTGCATCGGATAATGCTGACATAGCGTTCTCCGATGCAAAATTTCTTTTGCAATCTTGCATCGTTATCTGATTTTAGTGTTATCCAATGCAGTCGTTATCCAAGGTATTACTGTATTACACTTTCTCATATTTTCTTCCAGGATTTCAACCTTTTTCTCCTGTATCTCAACACTCAATTTCACCTCCTTCCTCTTTCCTGAACTTCCTTCATCACACACTTAAGCTCTTTAATTTCATTTTCATATTCTTTAAAATTAACCCTAGCCCGTTTAATGAATTCTGCTTATCTTATTTGAGAAATCCTGTTGACTTTTCATAAGATTTTTCATAAGATCTTGTTGGCCTTTCAATATTTCTGCCTTATCCTACATCCTTTCCTAACCCCTATTGTCCTCATTTTTTTGAATATTTTCCTGCCATTTACCAGCTAACTTCCTGATCTTTCTAGTTATCATTACATTATCAAGTGGGACTGGGGAGCTAGATGTTGATGTTGCTGCTGTTGTCGCTGGTTGCTTCTGCTTTTTCCCTTCCATTTGTTTCAGTCTCGTGGATTCTTCCTCCATGTTGTTATTAAACAGCTGCAATATCTCCAAGGTCATTCATTCAAAAACAAAACTAATTTCTTCTGGGTTAAACTAACAACAAGCCACACACACACAAACACACACACACACACAAACCTATTAATTTACACTGAATCCTACTAATTAGTTATTTATCACTCCCTTTTCAATCAATTATATCCCAGTTAATTCCAGCACTTAATCAATTGATTATGTCCCTATACCCTAACTAACCCTATACCCAGCCAATAGTATCTCCATAATAATCCGCATCACCCCAAGAACATCTGTCCGTCAAACCAGGGCGGATTGGAGAGGCTTTCTTATCATCCCATCAGCTAGAAAGGCGCATCTCTCTAGCACCAGAAGGAGGGCCTTCTCCGTGTCCGCCCCAGCCCTTTTGAACCTCCTGCCGGGTGGGATAATAAATATAAATAAATGAATGAATAATCCAATGGAATCAATAGTAGTCCAATTAATTCCATGAAAATTGATTATACAGTAATACCTAGGATAAAATTTGCCTCAGATAACACTAAAATCAGATGTCAGGGAATTTGAGGCAAACATTTTGCATCGCAGAACGTTAACAATGTTGAGAAATGCAAATGTTTGCCTCAAATTCCCTGACGTTGATCTCTGCCCCAAAGCCTGCAGGGCTGCAATCCAGCCCTGCGGTCTTTGGGGCCGAGATCTACCAAGGCAAACATTGCTGGTTTGGTTGCGGGGAGATCGGGGATGCGTCCGATCTCCTCCCAACCAAACCACTATGCAGCTCGCAGGAGCGGCATGGCAGGAGGCAGAACGGAACGGGGACTTCCCATTCGGCGTCCCAAACATGCCACTGCTGCTCTCGGTGCTTGGATTGGGTGAACGCCCCGGTTCTTTCCCTCAACCCAAGCTCCGATTGCTGCGTGCAATGACTGCGTGTGTGGGGAAAAGAACCAGGGGCGTGCCTCATTCGTTCCCCAACCCAGGTGGCCATTGCAGCGTAACAACGATCCAGGCAGGGGTTTCTGAAGAGAGACAAGGAAAAACTTTTCCCAGCTTCTTTTCAGACCACCCCCTGCCTGAATTTCTAAGGGGCTTAGCCATCCAGGCCGGGGGGGGGGGAGGGGCGAGGCTTCTGGAGAGAGGCTGGGAAAAGGGTCCCCAGCTTCTCTTCAGAACCCCCCCATGCTCGCCTGGATTACTAAGCCCCTTAGTGATCCAGGCAGGGGTTTATTTATTTTTATTTATTTAGATTTATTATCTCGCCCGAATCAGGCGAACCTGGCTCTAGGCGGCTTACAGAAAAAGAGAAAGTTCATGAGCACAAAACAAACTAAACTATCCCACTTATACCCCTACAAATGCAGAAATTGAAACCCAAAGGTTCAAAATTAATTTAAAATTTTTAAACTACATTTACAAAAACTCAAAAAATTAAAAGATTTAAAAGTTTTTTAAAAAGTTTAAAAGAGGGAGAGAGGGGTGGCTATCCCATCAGATCAGCCACCCAACCTGGGGCCCCCTTGTTACTTGAGCCCCACACCTGCCCTGCCAGCCAGGTTTTTAGGCCCTTCCGAAAGGGCAATAGCTCTGACTGGAGATGTGGCTCAGTTGGCAGGATGTTCCAAAGGGCCGGGGCGGACACGGAGAAGGCCCTCCATCTTGTACCGGAGAGATGTGCCTCTCTAGCTGATGGAATGATAAGAGAGCCTCCCCGATCTGCCCTGGTGGGATGGACAGATGTTGTTGGGGTGACGCAGTCTCTTAAGTCTCTTGGCCCACTATCATGTAGGGCTTTAAAGTTAACAACCAGCACCTTGAATTGCACCCGGAGGCATACTGGCCAAGGCAGTATGGCCACCAGTGCAGCTCCCTGAGCAATGGTGAGGCATGAGCATAACACCTGCACCTCATCACTACCCGAGCAGCCGCATTCTGTGCCAGTTGCAGCCTCCGGATGGTCACCAAGGGCAGCCCCATGTAGAGCGCATTACAATAATCAAGTCTGGAGGTGACCAAAGCGCTTGTGATCATGAGCAAGGAGTCTCAGTCCAGGAGCAGGCGTAACTGGCGTAGAACACAAAGTTGTGCAAAAGCCCTCCTGGCTACGACTGCCACCTGCTCTTCGAGCAGCAGTCGCGAGTCCCAGACCCCCCCAGGTCCGTTTGGGGCAGAGCCACCCCAAAGATGGCAGATAACGCAGACCCCCTACCCACAGCCACTCAGTCTTTCCCAGCTTCTTTACAGAGCCCCTCCCCTGCCGGAATTGCTAAAGGACTTAGCCATCCAGGCTGGGGGGGGGGGGGGCTTCTGAAGAGAGGCTGGGGAAAGGGTCTCCAGTCTCTCTTCAGAACACACACACCCCGGCCTGGATCTCTAAGCCCCTTAGTGCCTGCTTGGATCGTCATCCTAAACACACAAAGGTCTGGGCTACTTCTGGGTGGGACATCCTTGGTTGTGTATCTTTTCCCATACCCAATACACTCTAAGCTTTTTACTGTTTCAGGCTATGCTACCTGAATAGGGCTTCCCTTTCTCAATTTGAAAAATTGTTTTCTTGCCTTTGCTAAATGCCGAAGGGATTGCTCTGAAATGTCCAGCTCTGGAGTTTTTCAAAGGCAACAATCTGTCTAACAAAATTCCTCTGGGGAAGCAGAGAGCGGTGGGCAAACTGCTAACTCAGGGTTGGCCAAGCTTACCCTGGCTACAGGCCTGAAACTACATGCCACACCGCCCTCGCCACAGCCCAGATGAAATGGTGCCAGGGGCCAGATCTGGCCCCCACAGACCATAGTTTGGGAACACCTGCTTTAAGCAGAGAAAATGGCAGCTTAAAATCTCTCATCCTTTTTGCAAAACAGATTGCAAGGTGCGTTGAACCACATGACCAGCCTGCTGAACCATGTGACCGGTCCATGTCCCAAAAAGATTGCGCACCCCTGGGCTAGTTACGTAAGTGTGACTGAGCACGATGCAGGGGGGGGGGGATGATAAATACATTTGGAAGAGCCCGAAGTGGGAACTCTACAGCCTATACACCCCAGACCTGCCCAGGTGCACACTTTGGCACCCAAAACCCCAACCGAGGAACAAGCAGAGAAGCCCCAAATATCAGCCAGCAAAGAAATCCCTCCCACCTGACGCCCTCCCCGCCACAAACCTCCCTCTCTTGTACAATCCTGGATTGCATAGATTTCGAATGCTCTCTCTCAGGAAGCCACCGAGTGTTGGATATTTGAAAGTCCAGCGGCGGGAAAATCACCGCATCCTATTGGTCAGTGGGCTGGGTCAAGCAGGGTACTTGTTGTTGTTGTCTTGTTGTTCTCACAATAAACAGACATGTTGTTCGGTTCACCTACAATCGCTTCCGCGTCCTCACTTCCACGCTCGGATCTCCGGATCTAGCACTGGCGACGAAGGTGGGATCCTGAGGAGCGAGCCAGAACCGCGAAAACACATTGAGCCAGCTGAATCGGCACCACGCCATGGCTACCTACACGCCCCCGCCACCTTTCCAGCCGAAGGACGAGAAGTGGGAGAGCTACCTAGACCGCTTCAAATTCTCCCTCATCGCCGCTGAGCTGGGAGAAATTTCCGAAGAAAGGAAGAAGGCATTCTTCCTCACCCACTGCGGATCGAAGGTCTACGAAGTAGCCCAGTCCCTGGTGGCTCCGACGCCCATTATGGAGGTCGCGTGGGAAACCTTGCAGTCCGCTCTCAAGGATCACTTGAGTTTGTGTTCCGGATCCATTTCCGGGACCGCTACCAGATGGTCGGGGAGCCCATAAGTGAATTCATGGCCGCCCTGAGGGCAGCCGCCATTCCGGCCGTGTTCGGGCCAAACCTCGAGGACACCCTGATAGAACTAGTCATCCGCGGGGTCCGGGACAACAAGCTCAGGAGGCGTCTCTTGGCCCGAAGAGAATTGACCCTGGCAACCGTGATAGATGAGGCGAGAGCCTATGAGGTCTCCACATTGGCCGCATCTTCTCTCCCCTGGACCCCGTCGGCACCGCATCCGGCTACCGCCCACCACGAGGACGTCGTTTCCGACGAGGAGGATGACGAGGAAGCGGAGGTATGTGCGACCGACGGGGCAAACCAGGGGAAGAGCAGTCACCGGTGTGCCAGCTGCGGTGGGCCACATCAAAGAACACATTGCCGTTTTAAAGACGCGATTTGCCGCCACTGCGATAAACGGGGCATATCGCAAGGGCCTGCCGCGCGAGGCAAGCAGGAAACCAGGCTGACCGGCGCATTCAAAATCTCCCGCTGGGCAAGGTGGCCGCCACCCACCGAACAAATCCCAGGCGCCAGGTAAACAATGGCGCCAAATTCGAAGACGCCGAAGCGCACACCATCACGATAAGTCACGCCGACATAGAGAGGGGTCGGAAATTCCACACCACGGTCCGGATCGACGGAAAGGAATGCCGGATGGAAGTCGACTCGGGAGCCGCCATGTCCATTGTATCCTGGAGATGGATGCAACAAGCCTTCCCCTCCCTCAAAGAGTCCGACTCCCCCCCCCCCGAAAATCCGCGTGAAGGATTGCCAGGGCAGGTTCCTTCCAATCGCGGGCCAGAAACGGGTCCACGTCCAGTACGGGAAAAAAGAGTCGGTCCTGCCGCTCACCGTAGTCCACGGTAAGGTTCCGACCCTCCTGGGGACAAACTGGTTCCTGGCCCTGGGGCTGACCATCGCGGGCATTCACAGTATCGCCGTAGAACAGCCCAGTGAAACCTCGCTGCAGGACGACCTGATGGCGGAATTCCAGGACGTTTTCGGTGAAGGACTGGGCAGGTATGTGGGGTCACCCATCTCATTCTCTCTAAACCCCAGTGTTGCCCCGATTCGCCTTAAGGCTAGGAGAGTTCCATTGGCCCTCAAGCCCAGGGTAGAGAAGGAACTAGACAAGCTGGTGGCCCAGGGAATACTCGTCCCAGTTGACCATGCCAGGTGGGAGACCCCCATAGTAACCCCCATAAAACCGGACGGGTCGGTGCGTATTTGTGCAGACTACAAATGCACCATTAACAAAGCCTTACAGCCTAGCGCCTACCTGGTTCCCGTCATCGACCACCTGCTGCACTCATTAGGCCCCGGGAAGATCTTTGCCAAGCTGGACCTGGCGCAGGCTTACCAACAGCTGCCGGTAGACGACGCCACGGCAGAGGCACAGACCATAGTTACACACCGGGGAGCATTCAAATGTACCCGCTTACAATTTGGGGTCAGCATCGCGCCAGGACTGTTTCAGAGCACTATGGAGAGACTCCTCCACGGCCTCCCGGGGGTGGTACCCTATTTTGATGATGTCCTGGTCATCGCGGAGGACCCGGGGCAGCTCAAAGACAGGGTTGCAGCCGTCCTTGCAAAATTCAGGGCCGCCGGGTTGAAGGTAAAACGGGACAAGTGCCTACTGGGGGTACCCTCTGTGGAGTTTTTGGGTTTCCGTATTGACTCCAAGGGCATTCACCCAACCGAGGGCAAGGTGAAGGCAATACGGAACGCTCCGGCCCCAAAGAATAAGCAGGAGTTACAGGCTTTCCTGGGTCTCTTGAATTTCTACGCGGCGTTCCTTAAGGGCAAAGCTACCGCCGCTGAGCCACTACACAGACTGCTGGCGGCCAAGTCGGGGTGGCAGCGGGGCCCTGAACAAGAGTCGGCGTTTAAGACTAAAAAATCTCCTATCTCAGGACAGTTTCCTGATCCAGTATAACGCCACCCTGCCGCTAGTCCTCGCCTGCGACGCATCTCCCTACGGTGTTGGCGCGGTCCTCGCCCACCGACTGCCCAACGGACTTGAGGCACCCATCGCTTACTACTCTAGGACTATGTCACCAACGGAGAGGAACTACGGACAGATCGACAAGGAGGCGCTGGCGGCTGTGGCTGGGGTAAGGAAATTCCATGATTACCTCTATGGACGGAACTTTGAACTCATCACTGACCACAAACCCCTGCTAGGACTCTTGGCCGGCGACCGCCCTACGCCGTCTGCGCTGTCCCCCCGCATGCAACGCTGGGCCCTATTCTTGTCGGGGTACTCTTACACGCTGGTCTATCGCCCAGGGAAGCACATGGGCAATGCGGATGCCCTGAGCAGATGCCCCCTCCCGGACCTGGACAGCGCAGAGCGGGGGGAGGCGTCGGTGCTTTTCTTGGACACTTTGGACTCTGCCCCCATCACATCGGCTGAGGTTGCCAGGGCCACGGCGAAGGATACCGAACTCCGGACTGTCTCCAGCTGGGTTCAGCGCGGTTGGCCGGTAAAGGGGGAAGGGAAGTTCAGGACATTTTTGGAAAAGCGGAACGAATTGTGTTGTGTGGGGGGATGTTTGTTGTGGGGAGACCGGGTGGTGATTCCTAAGAGCCTCCGCACAACAGTCTTAGAAACGTTACACACTAGTCACCCGGGGGTGGTTGAGATGAAAGGCTTGGCAAGGAGCTACGTGTGGTGGCCCCGGATCTATAAGGATATAGAGGGGTGGGTCAGCAAGTGTGCACCCTGCCAATTGTCCCGACCCAATCCTCCAGCAGCCCCAGTCAGGGAGTGGGAGCAACCCTCGGGTCCCTGGCAGAGACTCCACATCGACCTAGCCGGCCCATTCCACGGCCAAACATTTCTCATTGTCGTAGATGCCTATTCAAAGTGGCTAGAGGTGAGGCTTTTGAATAGCACCACCGCCAGGGCAATCATACGGGAACTCAGACAGCTGTTCGCCACACATGGCATTCCAGACACCCTGGTCTCCGATAACGGCCCGCAGTTCACGGCCACAGAATTCGAACAGTACTTGGCTTCCCTAGGAACCAGGCATGCACTCACCTCCCCTTTCAGGGCACAAGGGAATGGGCAAGCCGAGAGGTTCGTGCGCAGCACGAAGGAAGCTTTGGGGAGGCTGGGACCGGGAGACTGGCAGGAGAGAATAGACACATTCCTGCTGGCACAGCATAATCTCCCCTGTGCTGCCACAGGAAAGGCCCCCGTGGAACTCCTGATGGGCAGGAGGCTCCGCTGCCAACTAGACCGTTTGCACCCCCGATACTCTCCGGACAAATTCCGAGAGGGACACACGCGAGGCCGCACCTTCCCCATAGACACCCCTGTCTTCGCCAGGAACTTTGCGCCGGGTCCGCTGTGGGAAGAGGGGAGCGTCTGTGACATGCTGGGCCCATACACATACAAGGTCCACCTCGCTGATGGTCGAGTATGGAAACGCCATATCGACCAGCTCAGGAGGCGGACAAGTCCCGACACACAGGACGACTGCATTCCCGAAGAACCAGTCGTCCTAGAACCAGACACACCAGCGCTAGTCGAACCGGTTACCGACCTGGTTCAGCCCTGTCTCACCCCCTCTCGCGCAGACTCGTTACCGGTGGACTTACCTGGAGAAGCAGGTCCACCCCCGGTCACCGCTGAAGTCACTGCAGCTAGTCTGGAGCAGTTTCTAGCCAGGGCAGAGCAGAGCGGAAGCAACAGGTCCGCTCCGGTCGATGCCCCGGTGCCGACTGAACTGCACAGGTCCAACAGGGTCCGGACACGCCCCAGTCACCTGGCTGACTATGTATGCAAATAGAGTGTAGTGCATTCTGGGGGGAAGGGGTGTTGGATATTTGAAAGTCCAGCGGCGGGAAAATCGCCGCATCCTATTGGTCAGTGGGCTGGGTCAAGCAGGGTACTTAAGTCCCTGCCTTCCCAGCCGTTGTTGTTGTTGTCTTGTTGTTCTCACAATAAACAGACGTGTTGTTCGGTTCACCTACAATGGCTTCCGCGTCTTCACTTCCACGCTCGGATCTCCGGATCTAGCACCGAGGATTCAGAAACTGACAGAAATGAGCCTTTTACGTGGAGTTTTTTATTTGGGTTACACCCCAAGTCCCATCCCTAGTCTTTGATTCCTTCTTAAAAGATCCCTGTATAAGCCAAATTCCCCCGCCCCATTTCTTTGAATCCGAATGAAGCAGACTTTGATAATTCAGTCAATGACTTTGCAGCAGGACAGGCAAAGTGGCTAGTTTCTAAAGTAAAGAAATTATCCATTGCCACCAACTCACCACATTCTCTTAGTTTTCCTCCTTCTTTCTGTACTTCTAGTCTGTTAGACTTAACACAAGGGATCTTGTGGGGACACTGTTTTGCCTTGTTAATGCTTCTGGGCTTTTGCTTCCCTCTGAAATGCACCAGTGCCCTAATTTTGATTTATGTTTTACACATTTGTTTAAAGATAATGCAGATCCCTAGTTGGGAACATTGGCTGTAGCCAGCATTACAGCCAAAAGATGAGTGGAGAAGGGTAGGCTTCCAAGTTCAGCCAAAGTGAGGACAGTCCTTATATTTTCCAAACATGTCCAGGTTTTGAGGAATTTGTGTTAAGCAAAATTGAAGTTCTTATAAAGCTGCAACACTAGTTGTCAGTTCTTAGCCAGCAAAGCAATTCAGATCCCTCTCCTGGCTCATTTTGAGAGCAGCAAAGCATAGGAAGATGTCGGCTGGCATTAAGAGATCTCTGCCTGTTCCAGACTCTTTAGGTCAAGGGTTCCCAACCTTTTCAAGCCAGGGGCCAGGTCATGCTCTCTCAGTCAGCATTGTGGGCTGGACGATCATTTTGTCCTACCTGCATGATGGGGGAAATGGCTGTTTTGTCCCAACAGCTTCAAAGGGATAGCCATTTTGTTTTTCAAATGCCCTTGGAGGGGTGGGGGCTACATGAAGTGGCATTGTGGGCCAGATCCAGCCCGCGGCCTTAGGTTGGGAACCTCTGCTCTATACAGCTGGCTAAACTTTGAAGTGACCATATTGGCCACTTGTTCAGGAAAATGGTTCCCAGACATGTTATGGAGATTTCCAAAGACATATCTGGATGACAAAATGGAAGCACTTGTGTTAATGTGTGACAGCAAATGAACACTTTAGACTTATCTCCTGAACCTCAAGCCACACTATTTATTTTATTTTTATTTTTAATTCTTTATTTATAGATTTTCAATAAAAATGAAACAGTAAAAAAAAACATACAATACAAAAAAGATTTCACAAGAGTACTACACTTGATATACATTGAATACAAAGAATAAAAAACTATAACACATTTTTCAACTTTTATGTCACCTCTCTTTAGCCAATAATTCTAATACCTCTATTATCTCTACAACATGTATTCTTCATTACTTAATTCACCTCTGTGCTATATACAATGTCCAGCAGGGTTATATCCATTTACATTTTCCAAAAATTAATTTGATCTGGTACAGGGTTAACTCCTTTATTTTCAACAATCACATATTCCACGAATTTCTTCCAGATTCCCCAGAATCCATTTACTTGAACTATGCCTTTCTTAACATTTAATTCCCATGTCAGTTTGTCATTAAGAGCTAATTCCCACATTTCCTTATACCAATCTTGTATATTCAATGTCACGTTGCTTTTCCAATTTCTTGCTATACATTGTCTTGCTGCGGACAGCATCACAGCCATCAGCTCTTTACCATCATTACTTATCTTATATTTATCCACATTTGTTAATAATGCCGTATCTGGTCCCAATTCTAACCGCATATCCATTATATTGTCAATTTCTTTCTCAACCTTGCCCCAAAATTCTGATACCTCGTTGCAATTCCACCACATGTGTACATATGTCCCAATTGAATGCTTGCACCTCCAGCATTTATTGCTTATCTCCTTATTTATTTGATGCAGTCTAATTGGGGTCAGATACCATCTCCAAAGCATCTTGAAATTATGCTCTTTTACTCTTACAGACATAGTTCTCATTATTCTTTTTTTCCATTTTCTATGCCAAGCCTCTTCCAAAATTGTCTTATTCAAATCTTGTTCCCAGATATTCTTTAAAGCTTCCTGTATTTTCCCTCGTTTGTTCAATATCTTATAAATTTTGCTAACTATCCCTTTAATTCCCATATTCCCTTTTCTTATTTCGACCAAGAGTTCTTCAAAGGTTGTAAGTTGCCTATCTAAACTATTATGAGATAAGAATCTCTTATTCCAATTATTTATCTGGAGAATCTGGAACCAATTTAATTTCAGTTGTAGAAAAAGTGCCTTTCTTTTCTCCAAATCTCTGCAAATCTTCAGCCAATCTTTTAACAGTGAAACCCCATTTTCTAATAATATTGCCTTAGAATCTCTATCTAATTTAATTGGGAAGTTATTGAAATCTTCTAATTCTACAATTGGTGAAATCCCTGGAGTAAGATCTTCTCTTACTCCATTCCATTCTTCTATAGTTGTTTTTATCATCCTATTCTGTATCTCTTTAGGTTTTTTACCATGAATTTTACTTAAAAATATCGCTTTACCCACTTGTGAAAAGTCTCTTTTCAATTTTTTCCCATATTGATTCTTCCCTCATCAAGATTTTTACAACATTTCTTACTTGAAATGCTCTATAATAATTATGTATGCTTGGAATTCCCAGCCCCCCTTCTTTTTGAGGTATGTACCACAGTTGTTTAGATATCCTTGCTCTTCGTTTCCCATTACAAAAATTATTTATAATTTTTTGATATTCTTCCAGTTCTTTATTACTGTGTTTTATTGGTAAAACGTCGAATAGAAAATTTAATTTAGGCAATAACATCATTTTACTTAAGGCTATCCGGCCGAACCATGATAAGTTTAATTTGTTATATTGTGTTCTTTTCCTTTCAATATCCTTCTTTTGCTTTAAATAATTTAACTTTTTAAGTTCCCCAGTTTTGCCTGAGATCGTTATTCCCAAATATTTTAAATTAGATTTAACTTGTATCTTATATTTTTCTTTAATATTTTCTTGTTCCTCTTTTTCCCCGTTACAATATATCATTTCAGATTTTTCCCAGTTTACTCTCAGGCCAGTTGTTTCTTCAAACGTTTGTAAGTGCGAGTATATTCTTTCTAATGCCTTCTTTGGTTGCTTTACAATTATAAGTGTGTCATCTGCATATAAATTTATTTTATTATCCTCTATTCCACTTATTTCCTCATCTTGACGTATAGCATTAGCTAAAAACTCCATTGCCAATATGAACAAAACTGGGGATAAAGGGCACCCCTGGCAGGTGCCTGCTTCCAATTTTATATCCTCTGTATATATATCATTAACTTTAACTCTAGCTGTTCCTTGTTGATATAATTTTGTAATTACACCCTGAAATTTATTACCAAATCCATATAGACCGATCATTCCATCAATTGTAGCCCATTGTAACGAATCAAATGCTTTAAATATATCAAGAGATAAAAAACCTATTTTCTCTTTTTTCCTTTCTGTGGAATCCAACAGGTCCAACACTCTTCTTACCAAATCTGACATATATCTATTTTTCACAAATCCTGCTTGATCTTTATTGATATATTCATCTATAAAACTGCCCAATCGCTTAGTCAGTATTGTAGTAAAAATTTTTGCGTCTTGATTAATTAATGAGATTGGCCTATAAGATTCTACTTTCTCCAAGCCACACTATTTATACCGCACCAGTTCATACCAAGAGGGCAATTATGGTTGCTCCCTATTTAGCTTAAGGAAAATTAGTGTCTCAGATTAGACTCTTTATTACAGCATAGTTGCATTCTTTTGATTTAACTGCAGGAACACTAGCTATGAAAAAAACCCTTCCACACTAGTGGTGGTGGCAACCACTCCTGTACCTCCTCTGATAACCTTGCCAGTATCTACCAGTTGTTAATCGCTGATGCTCTTGCTTTTGATAAGAAAGGGAAGTGGATCAAACAATGCAGGGAAATGCCTGAATTGAGGGCTGGATAGCCATTTTGCCCCACCTGCATGATGGGGAAGGCCATTTTGTTCCAGCAGCTTCAAAGGGATAGCCATTTTGTTTTTAAATGCCCTTGGAGGGGTGGGGGCTACATGAAATATCACCAGAGCCTGGATCTGGCCCGCAGGCCTTAGGTTGGGAATCCCTGCTTTAGGTTAAAAATTACACTAGAACAGGGAGTAAAGAATAGGTAACTACTGGCTGTCCGCTTTCTTGGATAGACAAGGTCGCACAATCGATCTTTTTTGGTGAATATTTCACTGATGTTTTCTTTTAACAGGACCCAAACCTAATAAATGAAAAATATACAGAATTCTACATCTACTGGACTAGTTGGAGATCTGGATGTTCAAAACAGTCAGAATGAAAGTTTCCTATATTTTGCATATAGAAGTAACTTTTAGCAGGAGAGGATAATGTTAAAAAACCCATCCGTTGTTTTTCTCTCTCTAGCACACATTCTGGTTAGTACTACATTTGATTCTTTAAAATAAGTATGCCATAGAAACTTGTTACTTAAGTTGTTACAACTACATTTGGAAGTTGATGTTGCTGTGGGGTATTTTTAACAGTGGAAGTAATTGGCAAGATATAGCTTTTAATCTCTTATACCTGAAAGCCAAGTATTCTTGCAGATGAGTTTTCAAATTTTGACATTTAAAAAATGCATGCAAGTTCTATCATAATTAAACTAAAACGTTTTCTCGCTTTAACTCATCGTTTCTTTTTGAAATCAGTTTGTGCGATTTTTAAATTAGGTATAATTTTTAAAATCCCTTTCTCCTATTTTGCAACTTTAAATAAATATTTGTTCCAGCTAATTAACAATAAAATAACAATAGCAATAAATCTGTGCCACCAAGCTAATTCTGTTGTATGGCAACCCTTTCTAGTGTATTGTAGGTAGAGAATATTCACTAGTGGTTGACCACCCCCTCCTCCTGGGCGGCCTCTGGAACTGCAGCTTGCCAATGACCATACTGTACAGAGCTGGCTATTTCCCTTGGAGACACAGTGTGGAATCAAACCCTCAATCTCTTGCTCCACAGCCAGATACATAAACCGTAGAGCTATCCAACGGCTAGAAACACATACATGGAGACTGGCTTGTTTTAATTCCTGTTTTAATTTACAAGATTATAAACTTGCCTTTGGCTCTTACCAAGGCAAACCAAGTTACACATGGCATGGAAGTACGGCAACTATTATTCATTCTCCTGGTGATGAAGTATGGGAGATAGTATGGAAAATCAACACTACTGATTTGTGTTCTTTGGATAGGTAAGTAACCTGAAGTTCTTAGCTAGTAATCTAGGAAGCAGAAAGGACAAAAGGAATATCCTTTTAAATATGTGGCTTGAATAGCAATTTCCAGGTGTGAAAAAATGGGCTCTGTCCACTCAAGTTCATGCTAACAGAGTGGAAGTTTCATGTTGTTGCAGTTTAGACCTGCTGCTAACTGTAACATCATTTCCAATGTGTATGTAGAGCTATGCAACAGGATTTTAGCCACTAACTA
Organism: Furcifer pardalis; assembly: GCA_030440675.1. NCBI lineage: Eukaryota > Metazoa > Chordata > Lepidosauria > Squamata > Chamaeleonidae > Furcifer > Furcifer pardalis. The sequence continues at coordinate 65,371,547 of CP126897.1, read as the reverse complement.
ATGAACAGGGGCTTCCCTAGTTTGCAGTTAGACATTGTGTGTTGGCGGTGGGGGCTGGGGAGTGAGTGTGTGAGTTGACAGTGAGTCATTCATTATGGGTGGATGGATGGATGGGCATGTTGGGCAGAACCAGAAGCAACATGAAAGGAAGTGAAAGGTCTTTAGAAGTGTCTGTTCCTCTTTCTTGGTGGTGCCAGTAAAGTCTACTGTCTTGTGATCAAATCTGTTATGTTTCCCTCCCCCCCCTTTCTCTGCAACGGTGAGTGTGAGAGGTATAATGCTTTTAGACCAGGCATGCCCAAACTACGGCCCGTGAGCCACATCTGGCCCACGACGCTATTTTATCAAGCCCCCCGGAGCCCTCCCTGCTCTCAGAAGTGGATGGGGGACGCTTTTGGTGAGTTCTAGAGGGGATTTTGGAATAATCCGCCTTGGAGGGAACACTGGAGAGGTCCCAAAGCAAGGTGAGGAAGGGTATGGTTTCATTACACACACACACCAAGCTGTCTAAGGGAGCATGCGTCGCCCCAGCTTTAAAAGGTGGAGAACATTCCTGTCATAGGGAGTCTCTCTCTCTCTCTCACACACACAGAATAGAGGTGGTGCTGAAGTTGTGCATTGTGTCACAAGCTTTTCACCTGGAAACTGGCCTAGAGTTTTGGGTGGGTGGGAAGGGTTTTTTTTTTTGTGGGGGGACCCTCTGAGGTCTGAGAAGCTGCAGCTTTGTGTCCCCACCCCCAATTTTTTTTTGAAGATGAAGCCCTTGGGGGGGGCCCCTCAAGTCAAGCATCATCCCTCCATTTTGTCCTCCCCCCCCTCAAAGTCCCTCTCGTAGGAGGAAAAGGTCTGATGAGAGGAACTGGGGCAGAAGAGGGAGTGGAGAATGAGAGAAGAAAGCGCCCCAGAGAGAGAGGAAGGGTCGGGAAGCGGTGGTTGGGTGGGAGTTTAAATGGTGGTGGGGTGGTCAGCCTAATTAGCATCTCAGCTATTAAGACACCTCGTTAATGAAGGGGCGGAGAGGGGTATGTGTCAATGTGTGTGACTGTTTTCATGAGTTTTCCCTGTTGAACTTCGGCTTGCCACACTGAGGTCAACCTGGCGGGGAGGAGACCTTCCCCCTGGCCTTGCCCCCTCTTCCTCCCCCCTGAAGGGGGAAAGCGACCACCTTCCCCTCAGAAGGAGGCCAGAGCCCGCTGAAGCCACGCCCCCTCCTCCCAACCGCCCCCCTCAGGCTGCGCATGCGCCGCTCCCTCCGACGGGAAGGGCCCTCCTCCTCCCCTCCCTCGACTTCGGCGGCGGAAGCGCCTCGTGGTGAGCGACTACTCAGGTCCCGCCAAAGGTATGTGTGTGTGTGTGGGGGGGGAAGGGTCTGTTAGAGGGAGGGAGAGGTACGTGGGGCGGCGGGAACGGTGAGGGTGAGTCTGTTGGGGGAGGGGCTGCTCACGACGTCCGCCTTGCAAGGCAGGCCTTTTTCCTGGGTCTCCTCTTGGGGGGGGGAGCACCCCCCCAAGTGCTACATCTGCATAAGACAACCCCCCAATTCATTTAAAGTAAAGGTTTCCTTTGCTCAAAAGCCAGTCGTATCCGAAGCTAGGGGTCAGTGCTCATCTCTGTTTCTAAGCCGAAGAGCCAGCGCTGTCTGCTTCTGCAGAAGTTTCCATGGTCATGTGGCAGGCATGACTAGACACCGGAGCGCATGGAACGCTGCTACCTTCCCACCGACGTGGTCCCTATTTATCTACTTGCAATTTCTTACTTTTGAACTGCTAGGTTGGCAGGAGGTGAGACATTTATAGCCCCCAATTAATTTATTTGGACACCCTTCCATGACAGCTTCCTCTTGTCAAAACCATCATGTAGTTAATGAAGCTGGTGTAATGTATTTATTGGTTGTATGATGATTATCTTCATGTATGTTGATACAAAAAGCAAGCAAAAACCGAGTTCACAGCTTGTGTAACGAGCATCTGTGTCTGTGTCTGTCTGTATCTCCATCCTGTGGGGCTGCAGTAGCTCCAGTGGCTAAAACGCTTGAACTTGCTGACTGGAAGGTCGGCAATTCGAGACCCGTGCACTGCAGGACAGAGTGTGCTCCCATCTCTGAGTCAGCTGCTGCCAACCTAGCTGTTCGAAAGCAAGGCAGGGCAAGTTTTGTTGTTCAGTCGCACAGTCGATTCCGACCCTTTGCGTCCCCATGGACCACTGTCCGCCAGGCACTTCTGTCCTCCACCATCCTCCTTAACTCGCTCAGCTTTGTGCCCATTATGTCTACAATACCATCTAGCCATCTCATTTTGAGCTGCCACCTTCTTCTTTTGCCCTCCACCCTTCCCAGCATCAAGGCTTTCTCAAGCGAATCCTCTCTTCTCATTTGATGTCCAAAGTACTTTAGCTTCATCTTTACTATTTGACCTTCCAAGGAGCAGTCAGGGTTGATTTCTTCTAAGATTGACCTATTTGTTCTCCTTGCTGTCCAGGGGACTCTCAAAACACTCCTACAACACCACATCTCAAAGGCATCTATTATTCTGCGCTCAGCTTTCTTTATGGTCCAGCTCTCACAACAATACATTGCCACCGGAAATACCATTGCTTCCACTACACAAATTTTTGTTTGCAATGTAATGTCTCTACTTTTCACTACGTTCCCCAGGTTTCTCATAGCTTGCCTCCCAAGAATCAGTCACCTTTTTATTTCATGGCTGCAATCTCCATCGGCAGTGAGCTTTGATCCTAAGAAAGTAAAATCTGTCACTGCTTCTACTTCTTCCCCATCTATTTTCCAGGGACTGATAGGACCTGTTGCCATGATCTTTGTTTTCTTTATATTGAGTCTCAAGCCAGCAAGTAGATTTTATTTACTTATTTTATCATATTTGCATGCCGCCCTACTCGGAACGAATCAGGGCAGCAATGTTGGAAAATAACAATCCAGTGTATGGGGAGGGGCTTCCTTCCTTTTAAGGTTTTGAAGGAAGGCCTGTTTAAAGGTGGGGATTGTTTTGGGAGTCTCCCCTCCTTGCTTCTATTTGGGAGGAGGGAGTTTGTTTTTAAGGGAGGGGGGGTTAAGATCCCACCATGGAGATGGGGGACCCCCACACACACACAATGCCCCCCCTCTGTGCAAGGCAAACGGTGCCCAGTGTGAGGTAACTCTTGCACAACTCAGTGGGTGTGAAAAGGAAAGGAGGGGGAGAAAGTGACTTGGCTCCTATTTCCCCAGGGAAATGGTGTCCTCTTCCAGGCAAAGGTCAGGAAATCCCCCCCCCCTTTCCATTCAACCTCTGGCCAGAACTCATAAAGGTCACCAGAGGGATTATTCCCCATCCTGGACTGGGGGGGTCTCTGGTTCCTACCAATCTCCCCCCTCCTTTATAACTAAAGGAGGCTTTTGGCTCAACGGCTGAGAGATGCAGCCCCCCCTTCTTATTCTTTTCCTTCCTCTCTTGTTTTGGTCTCTGCATTAGAGAAACACATGGAAATTAAACCCTACAAAATGCAAAGATGTCAAAGGAATTTAATGTAACTGGATGTTTGCTTTCCCTCCATCCAAGAAGCCTCCAGAATAATCTTTCCCCTCCTTTTTCTCTCCAAGGGAAGGAGTGGAACTGAACTGATTTCATCTCGCTTTTTTGGGATCCAAAGAGGAAACTGAGACGTCTGATATCCCTCCAGCATTTGGGAAGGTCAGTGTGGCAGGTTTCCCTTTCCATCGACTCTCCCACCATGCTTAGAGTGTTACTTCTTGGACAAGTCACCAGGCCATTCATTAGAGCACACTAACCTCAGATGGTGCCTCTTGTGGTACATGTTCTAGAGAAGGTTGGCCCAGTTCCACCAAGAGCACTCAGGGTGTCTACCACCAGGCCCTTTTCTCTGCCTGTTGAGGGACACAGAAACAGCAATTACACCAGAGATCCTCAACCTGTGTCCCAGGGGCCAGATGTGGCCTGCGATGCCATTTCATGTGCCCCTCTACCGCCACCTCCCATTTGGTGGAGGAAGGGCAAAATGGCCACCTGGCCTCTGAAGCTGTCTGAGGGAGCGTGACCCAATGGCCCTTGGCTTTAAAAGGTTGAGAACTCCTGAATTACTCCTATCTATCGCCCCTTCTTACTCAGTGCTTCGCTCACTTTCCAGGCAAGGTATGATGTTGGCTGGTCTTTTCCACCCTCTGAATCAAGTGCTATATGAGGAAGGAGTAAAAGGAGGAGCCCCAAATAGACGACAACATTTACTATCATGCAGAGTTGCCATATGGAACCATGTGCACAGGAATCGGTTTTAAAAGCTAACAGCAAAGGTGCCGAAACGTTTCATGCCACGGGCCAGTCACGTGGTTCATGGGGGCCCAAACTACAGCTTGTGCGCCAGATCTGGCCCTGACACCAATTCGTCTGGCCCATTCCACCCTCGCCACTCCCAGAAGCTGGATGAGTTTTACTTCCGCTTCTGGTGTCATTGGATGGCTCCGGCCCATAGGCCATAGTTTGGGCACCCCTTGCTAACAGGGATAGAAGCAGGACCCATAATGGATGCCAACATGCAAGGTTGCCATCTGGAGCCCTATCCACAGGAATCCATTGGTGTCAGGGGCCAGATCCGGCCCACAAGCCCTGTTAACAGCAGGGGTGCCCAAACGTTTCAGGCCACAGGCCAGTCATGTGGTTCATGGGTGCCCAAACTACTCCCTATGGGCCTGATCCGGCCCTGACACCAATTCAACCAGCCTGCTCCAACCTCGTTGCTCCCAGAAGCGGGAGTAAAACTCACCCAACTTCTACTTCTGGGATCGACGAGCATCTGGCCCACACCACCCTCATCACTCCCAGAAACGGAAGTAAAACTCACCTGACTTCCGCTTCCAGGAGTGACGATGGTGGAGTGGGCCTGATAAATTGGTGTTGTGGGCTGGCCACAGCCAATGGCCCATAGCTTTGGCACCCATGAACCTATGGGCCGGATCCAGCCAATGACACCAGAAGCGGAAGTAAAACTCACCCAGCTTCTGGGAGTGAAGAGGGTGGAAGGGGCCAGTCAACCCAAGCTACAGCCTGTGTGCCAGATCAGGCCCTGACAAAAAATCATCTGGCCCCTTCTACCCTCATCACTCCCAGAAGCGGAAGCCTACAGGAGGGGTGCCCAAATATTTCAGGCCAAGGGCCAGTCATGTGGTTCATGGGTGCCAAAACTGGGCCGGGGCCAGTCCACAACACCAATTTATCTGGCCCACTCCACCATCATCGCTCCCAGAAGCGGAAGTCAGGTGAGTTTTACTTCTGTTTCTGGAAGTGATGAGGGTGGTGTGGGCCAGATTAATTGGTATTATGGGCCAGATCTGGCCCACAAGCCTTGCTAACAGCAGGGATGCCTAAGCTTTTCAGACCATGGGCCAGTCATGTGCTTCATGGTTGCCCAAACTACTCCCTGTGGGCCAGATCCGGCTTCCAATGCCAATTCATCCAGCTCATGTCTTGCTCGTCGCTCCCAGAAGCGGAAGTCTGGTGAATTTTACTCTCACTTCTGGAAGCAACGAGGGTGGAGCGGGCTGGATGAATCGGTGTCAGGGCTGGAACTGGCGCACAGGCTGTAGTGTGGGTTAGCCAGTATTGTTGGGCCAAGCGATGGTCTCTTGAGTGGGTGCACCAATATCTGTTTCAAGGGTGCGGGGAACCTCCCCCCCCCCCAGAGGCATTAACCATCACTCCGACACAACCACCTGTGTCTCTCCACCCCCACCCCGTCGTCGCTTTGACAAACCAGGAGGGCAGGGAGCTAACAAACAGGCTGTTGCGCAGACTGACCCAAGGAACCTGTCCACTTCCTCAAGTCCCAACTGAATCAAACCAATCCCAGATAACATGGCTAGACTGTGTCAACTCTCGCATTTTGATATTAAGTCTGGGGTCAAACATTGTGCATATCTGAGCGATTTTCTCTGAGAAATAATCAGCAAAGCTGTCAGCACACCCTTGCCACCTAGGCAAGGGCTCCCCTCTACCGAGGAGGGACCCAGTCACCCAGAAAAGGCCTGCTGGATGGTTATCCGTAGAGGCAATAAGGGCGGTGAAGAACTGGCGCTTTGCTGGCTCAATCAGCACACACTGTCACAGCTCTGACAGGAGGGCTAATCACGATGCTAAGATCGTTACTACGATATTGGCAAACAGACTAAATAGTTTTATGACTAATTATATACATAGAGATCAGGTGGGCTTGTTAAAGGGACGATACTTGACTGATCTTATAAGATGAGTGTTAGATTTGTTAGATATAGCTAATAAAAAAGGGGATGGTTTCTTATTGTTAGATATTTTTAAAGCATTTGATTTGCTCCAAACAATGATTATTAAAGAAATTATTGAGAAAAATGGATTTGGGGGAAAATTAAAAATGTAATTGATCGACTTTATAAGCAAAGTTATGTGAAAGTAACACACTTACAAAAATATAGAACTTGGATCAAGGACTAGGCAAGGTGGCCCCCTATCAGAAACAACGTGTTTCAATACTTTTCCCTTGTCCTGGGTCTCTCTCATGTTCATTTAGGATTCCTCATTATCAAGGCAATCATTTGAACCACCAGAACTGCAGGGACCAAAGTGAAACCGTCTGATCCTGCCCTTATCCTGGCAGACAATTGCCCTAATTCCAGCCAGCACCAGAGTAACACTCAATTAAAGTGACTCTGAACAAAAAGAGAGAGAGAGTACAGTAAAACCTTGAGTTGCGAATAAAATCAGTTCCATGGCCTTGTTCATTAGTTGAATTTGTTTGTAACTCAAGGCATCCCCATACGGATAAAGAAAAAGTCTCTCCCCCCACCCTCCAAAAATCAAAACAGTCCTCTCCCACCCTCCAACAATTAACCAAACCACCGAAAAACAACATCAGCATTGAAAGGAAAGCATGCATAAGCAAAAACACTGTTCCTTATCTTAAAGAAGCTTTGAAAACGGATAGAACACTCAGAAAAATCCAGCAAGAAACACCAACAGGCAGCCATTTTGGCGCTGAAACTCCAGATAAAAAAAATCACTCCACTCTACTGCCACCTAGAGCGCTAAGAAAGGCTGCATGTGCCATGTACAACATATACAATATACAGTACATCATAAGAGTATAAAAGAGAATATCGAAGCACTAGCTGTTTATTCCAGTCCGGCAACGTTGGGGCCGGCGGGAGTGAGGTTTTAAGCCTCCTGGCGGTCCCACACAACTGTGGCCTGTTGCTTCCGCCCAAGAGTCGGGGTAGGAAGTCTGGAGGTGTTGGAGAAGGCGGGAGCGAGGTTTTAAGCCACCCGGCCGCCCCACACAGCTGTGGCCCGTTGCCTCCGCCCGAGCGTCGAGCGAGGAAGTCACACACAATGCATGGAAATTGGACAGAAGGTGCACAATTCATGGAAATCACACACACCTGGGTTTTTCAAAGGCTTTATGTCACACCTTTGAGAACGAAAGGGAGACATTTAAAACTAATCTGAAGAATCTAATTTTACTGATAGATGTAGGAAGCTGTATTGTTATACTTCTTTGTCTGCCATTCTGCTCCAGCACATACATCCACCTTAGAGGAAAGACAAACAAGCAAGCATAACAATACAGCTTCCATCCTAGAGCTATCAGTAACAATAGATTACTGTGATGGTGAACCTTGGCACTCTAGCTGTTCTTCATCTTCAATTCCCAGAAGCCTAAAGACACACACAGTAAACCCATTCACAGGGACTTGGTCTTCTGGGAACTGATGTGCAAGAACAGCTGGAGTGCCAAGGTTCACCATCACACAGCCTTCCCAAGGATCTCCCCACCCCTATTCATGGTTTTTTAAACACTGCGATCAATGTATCACACAACATTAAAAAATACACACACACACATTTTAAATACATATGTTTAATTTTAATAAATGCTACAAAATATTATAAATAAAACATTCCCATGTGGGTACTTACCTGAAAGTAGTAAAGGTTCTCCATTGTGTTGTTTGTGAATGCACACTTACGGGTCTGCGCTTGCGCGGAGCCAGTTTCGGAGCTTTCAAACTGATTGGATAAAGGTTTATAATTAGGACCGCCCACCATCTCCACCCGCCTTCAGGCGTCATTTTGCGCCTCTTCCCTCAGTTCTCCATTTTCCACTGTTGCAGCAGGAGCCTAGAGAGAGCTTTCTTCCAAAAACCCCTTTCTCAGTTCTTGTTCTTACTGAACTTTTCCTTTTTTCAACATTTTTTTCAGACTAGAAGGGTTTCTCCCTTTTAGTCCAACCCCACTCGCGAGGGGCCTTGCCCCTCGCGAGTGGCGGTTACAATTTTTTTCCAGTAGGCCTAGTTGATGGCCTCCGCCGCACCATTCAAGCAGTGCCTGGGTTCCCATAGAAAATTTCCGAGTTCTGAGAGACACAAAGAGGCGCCATACGGAGTCTTTCTGTTCTGATGCAAGCATGCCACTGCCTCCACCACCATTTCCGGGGACTTATCAGAGCTCAGCCAGGTCTTACTGATCTGACTCAGACCCCGAGGCCTTCATTCCACCTCCCACATTCTCGGATAGATCTGAAGGCTCTCACAATTCATTGGATGATTAGGCTCTACCACCGGTGGATGCGGAGAAGTCACCCGATTATCAAATCGGGAGTACCCATCGGGTACCCCCGTTGGACCAGCTTACTTTTACTGTGTTGCTCAAATGTCTTGGGACAGCGCTTAATCTGAAAGCGGAGCAGCCACCGGATCTCGGCACTGATGATGTCTGCGGTATGGCGGATAAGAAGGAGATTATACCGGTTCACCTTCCCCTTCTTTATTCCATCAGCAACTCCGCTAAACTGGTGTGGAAGAAACCGGTTTCTTCCCATACAGTCTCTAAGCGTGTGGACAGGATGTACAAGTTGTTTGGTGATGACGGCCAATTCCTCCACACACACCCTGTCCCAAACTCAAGGGTGGTGAAGGCTTCTCAACACCATACGCCTACCAGCAGTGTTCCGGTGCCATCCTCTAAAGAGGGAAATAGTTGGACTCTTTAGGAAGGAAGGTATATGCCAATGCTTCCTTACCTTTCCGCACAGCAAACTATGCTGTAGCCAATTGCAAGTTGTGGGGCAGGGAGGTTAGAGATCCCGAAATGGGTTAAAAAAATGGACTTTTTTTTTTACTCATTTCAGGCTCCCCTGCCTGCTCCAGGGAGATAAGATAAGCTGCAGATAAGATAAGCCACCCTTCTGCTACAAAACCACACCCTGCTAGAAAATGTAACAAGCCAAAACATCAGGATTTGAATCCTGACGTTTTGACTCATTGTAGCTTGCAGCAGCGTGGGGGAACTTCAAAAATAGCGCGCATCGGGTCTCCCAACCTCCCTAGAGCCGATGCGCACTATTTTTGACGTGGAAACAGCTTATTTTTGAAGTGGAAACAGGAAACCTTTGGATACACCTTAGATCAGCTCCTCTGATCTCGCTGGAGTAGGCAGGGGGAATCAGAGATCCCGAAATGGGTAAAAAAAAGTCTGTTTTTTTAAAACCATTTCGGGGTCTCTAACTCCCCTGCCTGCTCCAGGGAGATAAGTCTTTTAATACTAGCGTGGGGGTGGGTTGGTATTCCTCCCGCACCCCCCCTCACCCCCACGCTAGCATTAAAAGAAAGAAAATCCTGATTTTCTTGCTTTATAGCTGTGAATGAAGAAGGGGTGAGGGGAATCCCGATTGCACGCGCTGGGAATTCTCCTCACCCCTTCTTCTTTCACAGCGATCCATAGAGCGGTGCGCTTGGGGAGGGGTAAAATACCCACCCCACAAGCGCAGCGTTCCATCACTGTGCTTGGGGGTGGGTGGGTATGCCCTCCCCAAGCGCAACAATGACTTCAGGGACAAACTGCTTGGTTTGTCCCTGAAGTCAAGCTGACCCGAGGCTAGCCTAAGGTCAGGTTGACTTCAGGGACAAACTGCGGCAGTTTGTCCCTGAAGTCAGGGCTTTTTTTTTAGCGTTATCCGGGGTATTACTGTATCTATCATACTTCTTGTATGAAACAAACTGTGAACTGTACTCATCATCCTCATCTTTCTCCTTCAGAGAAAATTGGGAAAACCTGACCTAAATACAGCCACAACGTGTGTGCTTTGAAAGGCAGCGTGGAAGAGGAAACGTAGACACCCAGAAGGAGGAGGAAGGAAGCTGGGAAGCCAACAAGAATAGAGGAAAATACACAACTTGTCAGTGTTTTCATTTTAGTGAACTGACAGTCCCTAAGAGGGGCAAACGGCAAAACTAAATAGGAAAGTGAAAGTGTCTCACCAACAGAAATACATTCAAAGATGCCTCAGATATATTAAAAAGCCTATTGGGCAAAACTGTTTTAAGACAAGGAGAATGCGAAGAGCACGTCTCTGCAAAAAAAATATATATGAAAAATCTGATTTTATGTGAAAAATATTTTAAAGAGGAGAAACACTATAAATTGCTTCAATGCAGAGATTCAGTCAGAGCAGCCATCTAAGTTCCCTTTTTAAAAATCACAGGGGAGATTTCATATGAATGCATGGAGTGTGGGGGGAAATACAGTTCCAGCAGTGCCCTAAGTAGACATCAAAGATCTCAGACAGGGGAGAAACCTTAAGAATGCATGGAGTGTGGGAAGAGATTCAGTCCGAGCAGTGTCCTAAGTTCCGATCAAAGAACTCACACAGGGGAGAAACCCTATGAATCCATGGAGTGTGGAAAGAGATTCAGTCACAGCAGCCATCAAAGTTCCCATCAAAGAACTCACACAGGGGAGAAACCCTATGAATGCATGGAGTGTGGAAAGAGATTCAGTCGGAGCAGCAATTTATGTTCCCATCAAAGAACTCACACAGGGGAGAAACTGCATGAATGCATGGAGTGTGGGAAAAGATTCAGTCACAGCACTTCTCTAAGTACACATAAAAAAACACACACAGGGGAGAAACCCTATGAATGCACGGAGTGTGGAAAGAGATACTGTCAGAGTGGTGAACTAATTTCCCATCAAAGAACTCACACAGGGGAGAAACCTTATGAATGCATGGAGTGTGGAAAGAGATTCAGTCAGAGCAGTGTCCTAAGATCCCATCAAAGAACTCACACAGGGGAGAAACCGTATGAATGCATGGAGTGTGGAAAGAGATTCAGTCAGAGCAGTGTCCTAAGTTCCCATCAAAGAACTCACACAGGTGAGAAACCCTATGAATGCATGCAATGTGGAAAGAGATTCAGTCACAGCAGCCATCTAAGTTCCCATCAAAGAACTCACACAGGGGAGAAACCGCATGAATGTATGGAGTGTGGAAAGAGATTCATTCAGAGCAGCCATCTAAGTTCCCATCAAAGAACTCACACTGGGGAGAAACGCTATGAATGCATGGAGTGTGGAAAGAGATACCGTCAGAGTGGTAGCCTAATTTCCCATCAAAGAACTCACACAGGGGAAAAACCTTATGAATGCATGGAGTGTGGAAAGAGATTCAGTGGGAGCAGCCATCTAAGTTCCCATCAAAGAACTCACACTGGGGAGAAACGCTATGAATGCATGGAGTGTGGAAAGAGATTCAGTCAGAGCAACAATCTACGTTCCCATCAAAGAATTCACACAGGGGAGAAACCTTATGAATGCATGGAGTGTGGGAAGAGATTCAGTCAGAGCAGCCATCTAAGTTCCCATCAAAGAACTCACACAGGGGAGAAACGCTATGAATGCATGGAGTGTGGGAAAAGATTCAGTGACAGCAGTGGCCTAAGTTCCCATCAAAGAACTCACACAGGGGAGAAACCTTATGAATGCATGGAGTGTGGAAAGAGATTCAGTCACAGCAGTTACCTAAGTTCCCATCAAAGAACTCACACAGGGGAGAAACCTTATGAATGCATGGAGTGTGGAAAGAGATTCATTCAGAGCAGCCATCTAAGTTCCCATCAAAGAACTCACACTGGGGAGAAACGCTATGAATGCATGGAGTGTGGGAAAAGATTCAATCACAGCAGTGGCCTACATTTCCATCAAACAACTCACACAGGGGATAAACCCTTTGAATGCATGGAGTGTGGGAAAAGATTCATTCAGAGCAGCCATCTAAGTTCCCATCAAAGAACTCACACTGGGGAGAAACGCTATAAATGCATGGAGTGTGGGAAAAGATTCAATAACAGCAGTGGCCTACATTTCCATCAAACAACTCACACAGGGGAGAAACCCTATGAATGCATGGAGTGTGGGAAAAGATTCAGTCGGAGCAGTACTCTAAGTACACACGAAAAAATACATACAGGGGAGAAACCACATGAATGCATGGAGTGTGGGAAAAGATTCAGTTGGAACAGTTCTCTAAGTACACATAAAAAAAACACACACAGGGGAGAAACCCTATGAATGCATGAAGTGTGGAAAGAGATACCGTCAGAGTTGTCACCTACGTTCCCATCAAAGAACTCACACAGGGGAGAAACCTTATGAATGCATGGAGTGTGGAAAGAGATTCAGTCAGAGCGGCCATCTAAGCTCCCATCAAAGAACTCACACTGGGGAGAAACGCTATGAATGCATGGAGTGTGGCAAAAGATTTAATCACAGCAGTGGCCTACGTTTCCATCAAACAAATCACACAGGGAACAAACCCTCTGAATGCATGGAGTGTGGGAAAAGATTCAATAACACCAGTGGCCTACATTTCCATCAAACAACTCACACAGGGGAGAAACCCTATGAATGCATGGAGTGTGGGAAAAGATTCAGTCGGAGCAGTACTCTAAGTACACACATAAAAAACACATACAGGGGAGAAACCCTATGAATGCATGGAGTGTGGGAAAAGATTAAGTTGGAACAGTTCTCTAAGTACACATAAAAAACCACATACAGGGGAGAAACCCTATGAATGCACTGAGTGTGGAAAGAGAGTCTGTCGGAGCAGCCATTTAAGTTCCCATCAAAGGACTCACACAGGGGACAAACCTTATGAATCCATGGAGTGTGGAAAGAGATTCAGTCACAGCAGTGTCCTAAGATCCCATCAAAGAACTAACACAGGGGAGAAACCTTATGAATGCATGGAGTGTGGAAAGAGATTCAGTCAGAGCGGCCATCTAAGCTCCCATCAAAGAACTCACACAGGGGAGAAACCCTATGAATGCATGGAGTGTGGGAAAAGATTCTGTGACAGCAGTGGCATATGTTTCCATCAAACAACTCACACAGGGGAGAAACCCTATGAATGCATGGAGTGTGGGAAAAGATTCTGTGACAGCAGTTCTCTAAGTACACATAAAAAACACACACAGGGGAGAAACCCTATGAATGCACGGAGTGTGGAAAGAGATACCGTCAGAGTGGTGACCTACGTTCCCATCAAAGAACTCACACAGGGGAGAAACCCTCTGAATGCATGGAATGTGGTAAGAGATTCAGTGACAGCAGCCATCTAAGTTCCCATCAAAGAACTCACACAGGGGAGAAACCGCATGAATGCATGGAGTGTGGGAAGAGATTCAGTCAGAGTGGTGACCTAAGTTCCCATCAAAGAACTCACACTGGTGAGAAACCCTATGAATCCATGGAGAGTGGAAAAAGATTCAGTCAGAGCAGCCATCTAAGTTCTCATAAAGAACTCACACAGGGGAGAATCCGTATGAATGCATGGCATGTGGAAAGAGATTCAGAGTGAGTGGTAGCCTAAGCAGACATCATAAAACTCACACAAGGGAGAAAATATGAATTCTGGGAATGTGGAAAGACATTCAGTCACAGCAGTGTGACGCGCCTTCCCCCGACCCCACTGCAGTCGCAGAGACTGCTTGTGTCTCTTTCCCTCCCTGTATTTAAACTACAGGGAGGGGGAAAGAGAGATTCTCTATCTCCCTGTAGTTTAAATACAGGGAGGAAAAGAGTAAGACATGATCGCATCTTACTCTTTTCCTCCCTGTATTTAAACTACAGGGAGAGAGAGACTGCTTGTGTCTCTTTCCCTCCCTGTATTTAAACTACAGGGAGGGGGAAAGAGAGAGACGTGATTGGTTCTCTAGAGACCCAGTCACGTCTCTCTTTCCCCCTCCCTGTAGTTTAAATACAGGAAGGGAAAGAGACACAAGCCGTCTCTGTGACTGCAGTAGGGTCGGGGGAAAGGTGCGTAGAGACTGCTGCGGGTGGGGGTGGCTTTAAAGGCAGGGAGGAAAAGAGAGAGACCCAATCGAATCCCTGCCTGCCTTTAAAGGGGTTTGTTCCTGAAGTCAGGGCTTTTTTTTAGCGTTCGATGCATGCATCGGACAACTCTAAAAATCGGATAACGTCATGACTTGTGGAACCAAGTCATAATGTTATCCGGGGTATTACTGTACTTGTAGTTTCCATATGTTGATTTTTACAAAGCATTTAATAGTTGGGAATCTTGTCATTTATTGAATTGTCTCTACCCAAGATCTACAACCTATATTTCATGGTCCTCATTGGCTTTGCATCTTTCAGTTCCAACACTGAGAATGAGCACTAGTCATTGGCTCTTTTTTCTTATTTCTTACATGAAAGGACAAAGAAATGATCCATCTAACTATAGACCTATAAGTCTTCTTAGTGTGGTCAGCAAACTCTACACTAGACATCTTTACTGGAAGCTAAAAGACTGGGTCGACCAGGAAGCTATTTTGGCTGAGGAACAGGCTGGGTTCAGGACAGGAAGATCAGTCATGGACAATTGTCTGATCCTACAACACCTTCGTGAGAAGTATCCGAGTTCACTGTATGCCGCCTTTATAGACTTAAGATTTGCTTTTGATTCCATTTCACGGACCAAACTGTGGGAGAAACTAAAAGCCACCTCAATTGATCACCGGCTTTTGGCCTTGATCTCTGTGGTGCATGAGAACTCAGCTTTGAAGGTGCGCTGCTCCCCATGGGGTCACTTGTCCTCTGCAGTTGCCACTCAGAAAGGTGTGAGACAAGGATGTATATTGGCCCCACTTCTGTTTAATTTCTATATTAATGACTTGGTCAATCATTTGGCAAATCCAGACTTCCATCCTCCAAAGTTAGCAGAGAGGCATATTAATTCACTGTTTTATGCTGATGATATCCTCATTATGGCAAGATCACCGGTAGGCCTTAGACGGGCACTCAGAGCATTAGTTGCCTATTGCACGGAAAACCATGTAGTTATCAATTATGCCAAAACCAAGATCATGGTCTTTGGCAGGAAACCCAAACTTTACAGTTGGGAAATCGAGGGGCATCCTATTCAGCAGGTCTCCAGCTTTAATTATTTGGGGGTTCTTTTCCATGCCTCAGGCTCTAGGAAAACCCATATTGACCATGTAGTTCAGAATGCGCAGAGGAGTGCATCAGCAATTCTTAGGTTCTACTGGAGCAGGGGAGGGCGTTATGTACCAGCAGCCATTAAACTGTATGAAGCTAAATCACTTGCCCAGCTCACATATGGTGCGCAGCTAGGACCCTTAGCCAGTTATCAGCAGGTGGAGAGAGTTCAGTCAAAGTTTCTTAAAGCTGCTCTCTCGACCCCCCGCTGCGTTTCCAATGCCAGATTAAGACTGGAGACGGGCTTAGTGAAGGTAGAGGCCAGGTGCTGGATGCTGATGATTTCATATTGGCTTAAAATACACAATTCCCAGGGCACCTTAGTGTTTCTTACACTTCAAGATTCATTTCGCTCTTCCTGGAAATGTTTTATACTTAATAAATTGGCTTCTTTGGGCTTGTGTCCAGCTACCCTGCTTGCAATGGAAGCACAACAAGCCAGGGAGCTAGTGAAACAGAGAATAAGGGACACTGAACGGCAGGAAGATGTGGCCAAGTCTCCTGGTTTCTTCTGCAATGTTTCCATCAGGTACCAGCTTGTCCCCGTAGCTTATCTGCAGGAATTAGATCTCCCAAAACATAGGCTGGCATTCACCCAGGCCCGCTGTGGATGCCTGCCTTCAGCTGTCCTTGAGGGCAGATATAACGGGATACCCTATTCAGAACGATTATGTCCATGTGGAGATGGGGATGTTGAATCGATTGAGCATGTTCTCCTTTTCTGCTCATTCTATAGGGATGCCCGTGCAGAATTAATAATCCCCTTGCTGCGCCAATGCCCAGGAAAATTGCCGGCCCAACAAGCTTCCTTCCTACTCCAGGACAGTAGTATTGCTATCACACGCAAAGTGGCGGGTTTTTGTGCACAGGCTAGTAGGACACGTCGGCTGCTGACTAGGAAGTCTAGTGTGGCTCTATAGTTTACTGAGATTGCTCCCGCATTGAGCAGCTGACCTACACTACTTATTATGTTATCTCTTCACCCTTATCATTATCGGTCTGGCCATAAATTACTGAGTTTTAGTAAACTACAACTCTATTAGAGAGTATTTTATATCCTTGTAATGAGGCTATCCCTCTTCTTCTTGTAAATATTAGTATTGCATTTTATTTTCATGACACTAGGTTTTAGTAATTACTGAGGGATTTTAGTAATATTGTTTTTAGATACACCCTGCTGTTTTATGTCGATTCCCAGTAGGTTTTTAGTATTATAGTATCATAGTTTCCTTTTATTACCCGTGTCCAGACTAATTAGGATGTGGTATTATGTTTTTGTGTGTTATGCTAGTCATGGACTGTAAACAACTTGAATTTGAATTTAAGTCACTAAATATTTCTACTTTTACTGATAGTACAATTTTTTATTAACATTGATTGTCTTAGCATTTTTACACATTGAAATTTTAGTAGATATTACATTTTACATCACATCCTTCTATATCATATTTTTAATATACCGGTAATTGCATATACTGTAATGTGATTTCAGCTGAATCCTACTGCTTGAGTCTGATTAGAGCATTCAAAAGTCTCCTTTGTAGTCCTGCTAGAGTTTGGTCAACCATGTTTTGGATGTTTTGTTTTTTATGCTGGTCTTTGATGTAACAATAAATTGATTGATTATTTCTTACATTCTTTATATAAAATGTGAATAAAATTAAATATTTACTCAGGAGAAACTATTTGAATGCTTGGAATATGGAGAGAAATTTAGTAATAATCGCTCCCTTTCTCCAAATGAAAGCAAACCTTGAGCAATTGCTCTCTTTCTAAAGATACAGTTGTACCTCACTTAAAGGGGATAATGCGTTCCACAGGATTGCTCTTTAAGCGAGTTTGCTCTTTAAGCAAAACACCATTGTAAATGACCAATTGTGGGTGGGATTGCGAACCCCGATTTATTTGTTAAGCGAGTTTTTGGTTGGTTTTATTTGTTAAGTGAAGCAAACATTGACAGAAAATTCTGCTCTTTAAGCGAGGTTTGACTGTATAACCAATTGCCTTGTCAGTGTAAATACAAGTAAACATGAACATGTCATAGCAAGGATATATCATTAAATGTTAGCTCATTTGGGGGAGAGAATACAATTACCAGCTTTGGAGGTTTGGCAAGAAAAGGGGAGAGTAACATTTTTAACTATTTAAAATGTAAGCTGGGCAGGTCAATTGTAGGGCTTGGGTGCCCTGCTCATATTTTGCACAACTCCAAGCTGAATGGTGTTGACAGTCTTTCAGTTGATGTTGAATCTATTATTTTTCAGTATAGACTGTCAGAGTAGCAACACTGACGGAAAGTAAAACCCCTACTTATGTAACAAGTCTCTTCTGTAGTTGTTGTTCAGTCACACAGTTGATTCCGACCCTTTGCGATGACCCCATGGACCATTGCCCACCAAACACCTCTGTTGTCCTCAGTCTGCCTAGCTCTGTGTCCATTGCTTCTACAATACCACCTAGTCATCTCATTTTGGCTGCCCCCTTCTTCAGTAGGATTTTATGTAAATTGGTTTTTTTACTGGACAAATGTTCAAACCCATAGGAAAAATGAATTTTTCATGTAACTCAAAGCAAACCCATAGGAATCTGATATTTATGTAAATTGAAGCAACTCATAGGGAAAATGAATTGTTTATGTAACTTGAAGCAAACCCACAGGAAATTCTTATGAAAATCAGGACATTTATGTAAATCAGGAAGTGGTTTTAGTGCAAAAATCATTATGTAAGTCGAATTGTATGTAACTTAAGGCATATGTAAGTCAGGGTTTTACTGTACAGTGATTTTGTAAATATATGAAGATCTGAACCTGAATCATTTTTCCCAGATGAAGTTGGGGAAGCCTACTTATGGTTTTTAAGTGCACAGATGGGTCTATTTCAGAAGACTATAAGTAAGATTGAGAAGAAGACATTTCAATGAAAGAGGTTAGAATAATTTTGTTGGCTGTAATGAAATCTTTGAGAGAAAGGCAAAATCAAGGTTTTGCTAGCTCGGAAGTAAAGCCTTTGTTAGCAGATGTATCAAAAACCAGTTTTGTCAGATGTAAAGATGAATTTATATCATTTTTTAATAAGACAGTGTAAATGACTTGATTAAGTGGACTGAGAGTCTGATTTGAAACATTTTGATTGTGTCCTTCTACAGACATCAATTTCATGAGACAAAGTAGAATGTACTTTAAAATGGCTAAATGAAAATGGAAAATGTGATCTTAACGAAGGTAGTTTGCTTGACCAGTTTGTCAAACTTCAGTCATTTGTTAATGAGGGAAAAATAGATGCTAAGGTTGATGTTTTGTTGGCACATGAAAAGTGGGTATTGTTTTAGAAGAGCAGTAGTCTGAGCTTTTGAAGACGGCACAGTTTTTATTTTTCATTTCGGGGCATAACGCCAAGAGTGTTTTCATTGGTGAATGCCCAGTGGATGGACTGATGAGAGGCACAGATTCACTCCTATCACCCACTAGGAACATTCTTGACATTCAATAGAACATTGTTTCTCTCAATTGTACTGAATTTTATGTGTCACTGTATTGAAAAAATGTCAAAGTACCTAAACAAAGTACATTTTTCTGAGAAATATGATTGGTATAAGAATGAACTGTTGCAAATAAAATCATTTCTGTATTGATATGTTTAATGTGAAAGTGTTTTATAGCTGTCATTATATTATGTTATTTTAATAAAGGCTATTGTGTAGATAACACCCATATTTTGTCAAGTATACTTCTGTCTTGGTTTTGTGCAAGAGAATTAGGGCAACCCTATCGACTGTGTGACTGAACAACAACAACATATTTAGAGTACATCGTGCGTAGCGCAGGGCTGGAAGAAATGAAAGCACTGGCCTTCCCAGTCGTCATGTATGGCTATGAGAGCTGGACCTTAAGGGAGGCTGAGTGCAGAAGAACCTTGTGGTGCTGGAGGAGACTTTAGGGAGTCCCCTGGACTGCAAGGAGAGCAAATCAGCCCATCCTGGAGTAAACCCACCCTGGCTGCTCCTTGGAAGGCCAGATGCTGAAGCTGAAGCTCAAGAAGTCTGGCAACCAAATGGGGAAGAGAGGAGTCACTTGAGAAGGCCTTGATGTTGGGAAAGATGGAAGGCAAGAGGAGAAAGGGGGTGGGCAGAGGATAAGGTGGCTAGATGGCATTGTCAATGCAGTGGGCGTAGATCTGGCTGGGCTACAGAGGATGTCAAATGATGGAGGACCTGGCATGGGGTGGTCCATGGGGTTGCAAAGGGTCAGACTCGGCTGTGCAACTGAACAACCACCACAACCAGGGAGGAAGTTTGGGAGAACTTGCATTCAGACTATCTAATAACCTCTCCCACTTGACTGTGGCTACAAATGATTCTTGGGGTGGTGGGAGTTTTCCTCAGCTTAAATAAGCCCCCCTTACAATTTATAATTGACACGAATGTCTTTCGAGACAACCATTGCTTGATTTGGGGAAGGGGGGGGTTCTGAAAGACTGTTATGGAAGAAAAGAGCTCGGGTGGGGTGAGAAAGAAGGGGGAAGAGAAGCTCGTTTCCCATTGGAAGGGGTGCAGATTCTCAGTGGGGGGCACAGGTGAGAAAAAACAACCCCATTGCTGGCCTTGCTTTCTGAGTTTCTGACTGCGGTAAGTCAACTGGTTAAGAGGCTGAACTGGACAACTGGAAGGTTGCCTGGTCAGGAGTTTGATACCTGAGTACTGCAAAACAAAGTGAGCTCCTGTTTCTTTCCTAGCTCCTGCCAACCTAGCAGCTCAAAAGCAAGAAATTTCAAGTAGATAACAGGCACCATTTCAGTGGAAAAGGTAACTGCATTCTGTGCATTCTGGTGTCTGGGCATGCCTGCCACATGACCTCTGAACCCTAGAGTCGGAGCAAGGGGAACCTTGACTTACTAGCTTCTATTCGGGAGGGGGGGTTAATTTGAGGGGGATTTTAAGATTCCTCCCCTTTATTTATTTACTTCAATTTATATGGCCGTCCAACTCACAAGGACCCTTCCTCTAAGCTGCCCCCCCCCCCCATGGACCTGCTGGCTTTGAAGTCATCTTTACAGAAGGATGAAAATCCTATTTTGGAGTCAAGATCTTGGAGAAAGGTAACAATGCTAGAAGCTGAAGCCATCAGGAAAAAAGGGAGACGTATACGGCAGAGGGAGGGGAGAAGATGTTGCCTTGAATTACCAAGAGCTGAGCATCTAAGACGGGGCTTCCCAACCTTTTCAAGCTAAGGGCCAGGTCACACATCCTCAGGCAGCTTTGGGGTGCTGGCAGCCATTTTCTCCCTGCACAATGGGGGTGGCCTGTACATTACATAGGAGATGCACATGGCACTTCTGGGTGTGGCAGAGGCAGTGTGGGCCCCACATGACATGGTGACATGGGCCATAGGTTGAGAACCCCTGGTCTAAGATTTACAAGCTGTAGCATCCTATGAACTGTAGGGCGATGGGTATCATCCAAAGGAAGGAAGGGGGGAGAGATCTCACCTGCTTTAATGAAGACTGGAAGGATTTGGACTTTGGCGTATCCTCTCTGGGTCCTAAGAAAGGGAGAAGAGGTCAGCTCAGCCTCCCGCCTTCCGAAATGCTTTCAAAACAATTACACTAGAATGTCCAGGAGTTTTTTTTTACCCGTTTCGGGCTCTCTGACCCCCCCTGCCTCCTCCAGGGAGATCAGATGACCCAATCCAAGCTGTTTCTGGGCTTTTCCCACCCCCCACCCCCACCCCCGGCCCGTGCAACAAGCCGAAACCTCAGGGTTTTAACCCTGACATTTTTGCTTGCTCCACTGGCTGGGGACATTGGGGAAGCCCAAAAACAGCTTGGATCGGGTCCTCTGATCTCCCTGGAGCAGGCGGGGGGGGGGGGAGGATAGAGAGCTCGAAATGGGTAAAAAAATGGATGCTCCAGGGAGATCAGAGGACCCGATCTACAGCTGTAGGGTGGCTGGGGAAGCTGATGGGGACTCCCCGTCAGCTTCCCTAGCCACTCACCCATGCCTCCGCAGCTGTGCGGTGGCTGGGGAAGTCAACGGGGGAGCCCCCCATCAGCTTTCCAGCCACCCCACCCCTGCCTCCGCAGCTGCAGGGTGGTTGGGAAGCCGAACGGAGAATCCTGTTCAGCTTTCCAGCCACCCTGCTGCTGCGAAACGACTGCATTGGATAACGCTGATATAGCGTTATCCGATGCAAAATTTCTTTAGAAATTTTGCATCATTATGTGATTTTAGCGTTATCCGATGCAGTCGTAATCCAAGGTATTACTGTATTACACTTTCTCATAGTTTCTTCCAGGATTTCAACCTTTTTCTCCTGTATCTCAACACTCAATTTCACCTCCTTCCTCTTTCCTGAACTTCCTTCAACTCATACTTAAGCTCTTTAATTTCCTTTTCACATTCTTTAAAATTAACCCCAGCCCGTTTAATGAATTCTGCTATCTTATTTGAGAAATCCCATTGACTTTGCATAAGATTTTTCATAAGATCTTGCTGGCCTTTCAATATTTCTCCCTTATCCTACATCCTTTCCTAATGCCTATTCTCATTTTTTTGTATATTTTCCTCCATTTTACCAGCTAACTTCCTGATCTTTCTACATCATCAAGTGTGGCTGGGGAGCTAGAAGTTGATGTTGCTGCTGTTGTCGCTGGTTGCTTCTTCTCCTTTTTCCCTTCCATTTGTTTCGGTCTTGTGGATTCTTCCTCCATGTTGTTATTAAACAGCTGCAATATCTCCAAGGTCATTCATTCAAAAACAAAACTAATTTCTTCTGGGTTAAACTAACAACAAGCCACACACACACACAAAACCAATTAATTTACACTGAATACTACTAGTTAGTTATTTATCGCTCTTTTCGATTATGTCCCAATTAATTCCAGCACTTAATCAATTGCTTATGTCCCTATACCCAAACCCTATACCCAGCCAATAGTATCTCAATAATAATCCGCGTCACCCCAAGAACATCTGTCCGTCCCACCAGGGCGGATTGGAGAGGCTTTCTTATCATCCCATCAGCTAGAGAGGGGCATCTCTAGCACTAGAAGGACAGCCTTCTCCGTGTCAACCCCGGCCCTTTGGAACCTCCTGCCAACTGAGTTTCACCTACAGACAGAGCTACTGCCCTTTTGGAAGGGCATAAAAACCTGGCTGGCAGGGCAGGTGTGGGGCTCAAGTAACACAGGGCCCCACGTTGGGTGGCTGATCTGATGGGACAGCCACCCCTCTCTTGCTCTTTTAAACTTTTTTTTAACCTTTTAAAACTTTTAAATCTTTGAGTTGTTTTTTTCCAAATTTATATTTTTATAGTTCTTTTCAGCCGCCGCCGCCGCCTTAATTGCTAAGGGGTTTAGCCATCCAGGCCAGGGTGGGGGGAGGCTTCTGAAGAGAGGCTGGAGAAAGGGTCCCCAGCTTCTCTTCAGACCCCCCCCCCAATGCTCGCCTGGATAACTAAGCCCCTTAGTGATCCAGGCAGGGGTCTATTTATTTTTAATTATTTATTTATTTAGATTTATTATATCGCCCCAATCAGGCGAACCTGGCTCTAGGCAGCTTACAGAAAAAGAGGAAGATTATACATCATGAGCACAAAACAAACTAAACAATCCCACTTATACCCCTACAACTGCAGAAATTGAAACCCGAAGGTTCAAAATTAATTTAAAATTTTTAAACTACATTTACAAAAACTCAAAAAATTCTCTAACCCCCTTAGTGCCTGTTTGGATCGTCATGCTAAACACACAAAGGTCTGGGCTATTTCTGGGTGGGACATCCATGGTTGTGTATCTTTTCCCATACCCAATACACTAAGCTTTTTACTGTTTCAGGCTATGCTACCTGAATAGGGCTTCCTTTTCTCAATTTGAAAATTTGTTTTCTTGCCTTTGCTAAATGCCGAAGGGATTGCCCTGAAATGTCCAGCTCTGGAGTTTTTCAAAGGCAACAATCTGTCATTTTTTCTGGGGAAATTCCTCTGGGGAGGCAGAGAGCGGTGGGCAAACTGCTAACTCAGGGTTGGCCAAGCTTACCCTGGCTACGGCCCTGAAACTACATACCACACCGCCCTCGCCACAGCCCAGATGAAATGGTGCCAGGGGCCAGATCTGGTCCACAGACCATAGTTTGGGAACACCTGCTTTAAGCAGAGAAAATGGCAGCTTAAAATCTCTCATCCTTTTTGCAAAACAGACTGCAAGGTGCGTTGAACCACATGACCAGCTGGCTGAACCATGTGACCGGCCCATGGCCCAAAAAGATTGGGCACCCCTGGGCTAGTTATGTAAGTGTGACTGAGCACGTGCGGGGGGGGGGGATGATAAATACTACATTTGGAAGAGCCCGAAGTGGGAACACTACAGCTGATACACCTCACACCTGCCCAGGTACACACTTTGGCGCCCAAAACCCCAACCGAGGAACAAGCAGGTAAAGGTTTCCCTTGCTTGAAAGCCAGTCGTATCCGACTCTAGGGGTCAGTGCTCATCTCTGTTTCTAAGCCGAAGAGCCAGCGCTGTCAACTTCATCAGACGTTTCCATGGTCATGTGGCAGGCATGACTAGACACCGGAGCGCATGGGACGCTGTTACCTTCCCACCGAAGTGGTTCCTATTTATCTACTTGCAATTTCTTGCTTTCGAACTGCTAGGTTGGCAGGAGCTGGGACAGAGACGGGAGCTCATTCCGTCCTGCAGTACTCGGGAATCGAACTGCTGACCTTCATATCAGCCAGCAAAGAAATCCCTCCCACCTGACGCCCTCCCCGCCACAAACCGAGAGGAAAGGGAGGGGACGTTGCCTTTTCCCAGCCAATCAGAAGCAGAAGAGGAGGCGGTCGCCGCGCGGCCAGCCAATGGAGGGCCCCGTGGCTAACACGGCTGTGCAAAAGTCTGGCCGGTGCGGCATCGAAGAGAGACAGAAGGAAAGTCGGGTCTGTTGCGAGTGGAGGAAGGGCGGCATTGCAGACAGTGGGGGTGGTCGCTGCAGGTTTGCATGGAGGAAGGATCACGTCTCCTTGGTTTACGGGGAGGAGAGGAAAGAGAGAGAATGTAGTGGCCAGGAGGGAAGGGCAAGAGGCAGTGGGAGGAAAGATATTTACTGTACATCTTGGATAGACAGGATGGCACAGTAGATCTGTTTTTTTGGGGGGAAATCCAATGGAAGTAATCTGGCTCCCTCTCTTGTACAATCCTGGATTTCATAGATTTCGAATGGTGTCTCTCAGGAAGCCACCGAGGATTCAGAAACTGACAGAAATGAGCCTTTCACGTGGAGTTTTTTATTTGGGTTAAACCCCAAGTCCCATCCCTAGTCTTTGATTCCTTCTTAAAAGATCCCTGTATAAGCCAAATTCCTCCGCCCCATTTCTTTGAATCCGAAAGAAGCAGTGCTGTGGACACAGACTTTGATAATTCAGTCAATGACTTTGCAGCAGGAAAGGCAAAGTGGCTAGTTTCTAAAGTAAAGAAATTCTCCATTGCCACCAACTCACCAAGTTCTCTTAGTTTCCCTCCTTCTTTCTGTACTTCTAGTCTGTTAGATTTAACACAAGGGATCTTGTGGGGACACTGTTTTGCCTTGTTAATGCTTCTGGGCTTTTGCTTCCCTCTGAAATGCACCAGTGCCCTAATTTTGATTTATGTTTTACACATTTGTTTAAAGATAATGCAGATCCCTAGTTGTGAACATTGGCTGTAGCTAGCAGAAGAGCCAAAAGATGAGTGGAGAAGGGTAGGCTTCCAAGTTCCGCCAAAGTGAGGAGAGTCCTTATAATTTCCAAACACGTCCAGTGACAGATTTTACTTTCTTAGGATCTAAGCTCACTGCAGATGGTGATTGCAGTCATAAAAAGGCAACTGATTCTTGGGAGGCAAGCGATGAGAAACCTGGGGAGCATAGTGAAAAGTAGAGACATCACATTGAAAACAAAAATTCGCATACTCAAGGCAATGGTATTCCCTGTGGCAATGTATGGTTGTGAGAGTTGGACCATTAGGAAAGCTGAACGCAGAAGAATAGATACCTTTGAGATGTGGTGTTGGAGGAGAGTTTTGAGAGTCCCCTGGACAGCGAGGAGAACAAATAGGTCAATCTTAGAAGAAATCATCCCTGACTGTTCCTTAGAAGGTCAAATAATAAAGATGAGGCTAAAGTACTTTGGACATCAAATGAGAAGAGAGGATTCACTTGAGAAAGCTCTGATGCTTGGAAGGGTCGAGGGCAAAAGAAGAAGGGGACGGCCCAAGATGAGATGGCTAGATGGTATCGTGGAGACAATGGGCACAGAGCTGAGCGAGTTGAGGGGGATGGTGGAGGACAGGAGTGCCTGGCGGACAGTGGTCCATGGCGTCGCAGAGGGTCGGAATCGACTGTGCGACTGAACAACAACAACAACCAGGTTTGGAGGAATTTGCGTTAAGCAAGATTGAAGGTCTTCTAAAGCTGCAACACTAGTTGGCAGTTCTTAGCCAGCAAAGCAGTTCAGATCCCTCTGCTGGCTCATTTTGACATCAGCAAAGCATAGGAAGATGTCGGCTGGTGTTAAGAAATCTCTGCCTGTTCCAGACTCTTTAGGTCAAGGGTTCCCAACCTTTTCAAACCAGGGGCCGGGTCCTGCTCTCTCAGTCAGCATTGAGGGCTGGATGATCATTTTGTCCTGCCTGCATGATGGAGGAAAGGCCGTTTTGTCCCAAGAGCTTCAAAGGGGCAGCCATTTTTGTTTTTCAAATGCCCTTGGAGGGGTGAGGGGCTACATGAAGAGGCATCATGGGCCAGATCCAGCCCACGGCCTTAGGTTGGGAACCTCTGCTCTATACAGCTGGCTAAACTTTGAAGTGACCGTTTTGGCCACTTGTTCAGGAAAATGGTTCCCAGACATGTTATGGAGATTTCCAAAGACATATCTGGAGGACAAAATGGAAGCACTTGCGTTAATGTGTGACAGCAAATGAACACTTTAGACTTATCTCCTGAACCTCAAGCCACACTATTTAGACCGCACCAGTTCACACCAAGAGGGCAATTATGGTTGCTCCCTATTTAGTTTATGGAAAATTAGTGTCTCAGATTAGATGCTTTATTACAGCATAGTTGCATTCTTTTGATTTAACTGCAAGAACACTAGCTATGAAAAAACCCTTCCAAACTAGTGGTGGTGGTGGCAACCACTCCTGTACCTCCTCTGATAACCTTGCCAGTATCTACCAGTTGTTAATTGCTGATGCTCTTGCTTTTGATAAGAAAGGAAAAAGGCTCAATCAAAGCATGGCAAGTCCTGAATTGAGGGCTGGATAGCCATTTCGCCCTGCCTGCATGATGGGGGTGGTGGTGGCTATTTTGTTCCAAAAGCTTCAAAGGGGTAGCCATTTTGTTTTTCAAATGCCCTCGGAGGGGTGGGGGCCACATGAAATATCAGCAGAGGCTGGATCTGCCCCGCAGGCCTTAGATTGGGAATCCTTGCTTTAGGATCGCACAATAGATCTGTTTTTTGGTGAATATTTCACTGATGTTTTCTTTTAACAGGACCCAAACCTTATACATGGAAAATATACAGAATTCTACCTCTACTGGATTAGTTGGAGATCTGGATGTTCAAAACAGCCAGAATGAAAGTTTCCTATATTTTGCATATGGAAGTAACTTGTTGCGGGAGAGGATAATGTTAAAAAACCCATCCGTTGTTTTTCTCACTCTAGCACACATTCTGGTTAGTACTGCATTTGATTCTTTAAGATAAGTATGCCATAGAAACTTGTTAGTACCTGTACTTAAGTTGTTACAACTACATTTGGAAGTTGATGTTGCTGTGGGGTATTTTTAACAGTGGAAGTAATTGGCAAGATATACCTTTTAATCTCTTATACCTGAAAGCCAAGTATTCTTGCAGATGAGTTTTCAAATTTTGACATTTAAAAAATGCATACAAGTTCTATCACAATTGAACTAAAACATTTTCTTGCCTTAACTCATGGTTTCTTTTCAAAATCAGTTTGTAAGATTTTTAAATTAGGTATATAATTTTAAAAATCTCTTTCTCCTATTTTGCAAATTTAATTTTTTTTGTTCCAGCTAATTAACAATAAAATAACAGCAATAAATGTGTGCCACCAAGCTAATTCTGTTGTATGGCAACCCTTTCTAGTGTACTCTAGGTAGAGAATATTCACTAGTGGTTGACCAGCACCTCCTTCTGGGGGGCCTCTGGAACTGCAGCTTGCCAATGACTATACAGAGCTGGCTATTCCCCTTGGAGACACAGTGTGGAATCAAACTCCTGATTTCTTGCTCTGCAGCCAGATACCTAAACCACTGATTTATCCAGCAGCTAGAAACATATGCATGGAGACTGACTTGTTTTAATTTCTGTTTTAATTTACAGGATTATAAACTTGCCTTTGGCTCTTACCAAGGCAAACCAAGTTCCACATGGCATGGAAGTACGGCTACTATTATTCATTCTCCTGGTGATGAAGTGTGGGGGATAGTATGGAAAATGAACACTACTGATTTGTGCTCTTTGGATAGGTAAGTCACCTGAAGTTCTTAGCTAGCGATCTAGGAAGCAAAAAGGACAAAAGCAATATCCTTTTAAATATGTGGCTTGAATAACAATTTCCAGGTGTGAAAAAATGGGCTCTGTCCACTCAAGTTCATGCTAAGTCATAAAGATGCCAGAGTGGAAGTGTCATATTGTTGCAATTTAGACCTGCTGCCGACTGTAACATCATTTCCATTGTGTATGTAGAGCTATGCAACAGGATTTCAGCCACTAACTAATGAACAGGGGCTTCCCTAGCTTGCAGTTAGACATTGTGTGTTGGTGATGGGAGGGGGGGAGTGAGTGTGTGAGTTGACAGTGAGTCATTCATTATGGGTGGATGGATGAATGGGCATGTTGGGCAGAACCAGAAGCAACATGAAAGGAAGTGAAAGGTCTTTAGAAGTGTCCATTCCTCTTTCTTGGTGGTGCCAGTAAAGTCTACTGTCTTGTGATTCACTTCTTGAAATGACTAGATGTATTGATCAAATCTGTTTTGTGTCCCCCTCCCCTCTTTCTCTGCAACTGGGACTGTAAGAGGTATACTGTACTTTTAGACCCTCAAGTCATTAGGGTCTAGTTTTGTTCCCAGTGCCATTCAAAAGGGAGGTTAGGGAATAAGCTTGGCCATTATGTGGCACAGTAGTAACGAACAATTCTCTAGGAACACTCTATAAAATTTCACATCACTGTGTGCTTCTGTGTTGTGCCCTTATTTCCAGTTAGTGCTAAATTTTGCAATCTGCAGTTTAGGAAGTCTGAAAAGACTGTAGCTGTACAAAATTAAATGGAAAGGCCAATCTTCTGTTTTTTAACAGTCAGATATTACATGCTGATCTCAATAAATAATCGGTTTAAGAATAAATAATTAAATTTGCTTGATCTGATGAGTATTTGTCTTTGCCGCCCCTCCCCCTGTGCCTACACCAACTGCCAGGGGAAGAAGAAGCCATGGCAGGTTGAGGACTTCGCCGCCCCTCCCCCTGAGCTCACACCAACATATTGAATTGTAATGTAATGTATTTTTTGTAAGCTGCCCTGAGTCGCCACGGTGAGTGGGCGGCAATATAAATTTGAACTAATAAATAAATAATAAATTTGATGTTATCTTTCAGCCAAGAGGGAGTTGAAGCTGGTATTTATGTCCCAATAGAAATCAATGCTCAAACTCAAGATGGGAAAGTACTGAAGTGTAGAAGTTACCAAATGGATAACTATGTCTATGGGCTTCCTTCTCCACAATATAAAAAGGTACTGCTTCTATCTGATTCTAAGGAAATTAGGAGCTGATGAGGAAAACTGAGTTCTTAAACTTCAACAGGATCTAAAGCAGCGGTGCCCAAACTTTTCAGGCCGTGGGCCGGTCACGGGGTTCAGGGAGCTGGTCACTATGGCCTTGGGGCCGGATCTGGCCCCCAACACCAATTCATCTCCCGCAAAGCCCTTGTCGCTCCTAAAGCGGAAGTAAAACGCGGCCGTATGGGCGTGTTTTACTTCTGGTTCCAGGAGTGACAAGGGCTTTGCAGGCCGGATGAATTGGTATTGGGGGGGGGGGGGATCCGGGCCCTGGGCTGTAGTTTGGGCACCTCTGGTCTAAAGAAATGAGCAACTTCAGGACCTAATCCCTCCTTCCCAAGATCTAAAGTTGACGTGAACCCCCCCCCCCCATGAAAAATCAATACTGAAGTGGGTAGTTCAACCCTATTCAACTGCAATAGCATGAAACCAATTCAAATGTGGCAAAGGCAGAGGGATGCCAGAAAATCTTGTCCCCATTACACAAAATCCCCTTGACCTTTTATGCACTGCGCTTCGTGGACTGGAGAGGTACTTTGTAACAAAATGTGTCTAAATACGCTTCCAACATTCATGTGGTATGCAGCCCTGAAAAGACAAAAGTCCCCCCCCCCCCCCATGTGAGCAGTGTAAACTGATTCAGGGCGAATTTGTCTGCAAGTGCCTGTTTGGATCGTCATGCTAAACACACAAAGGTCTGGGTTACTTCTGGGTGGGACATCCTTGGTTGTGTATCTTTTCTCATACCCAATACACTCTAAGCTTTTTGCTGTTTCAGGCTATGATACCTGAATAGGGCTTCCTTTTCTCAATTTGAAATTTTGTTTTCTTTCTTTTGCTAAATGCCGAAGGGATTGCCCTGAAATGTCCAGCTCTGGAGTTTTTCAAAGGCAACAATCTGTCTCATTTTTCTGGGGAAATTCCTCTGGGGAGGCAGAGAGCGGGGGAGTCTGATGGAGACCTGCAACACAAAAATAACCAGGGAAGTACAATTTGCCTACACTAAATTGTAACAAAGATGGTGACATACATTTATTCTGTTTTTCTCCGTCTCAGTCCTCCAGTGAGTGAAGATGACAAACCATCTTCCTCTGTTTCCCCCTCTGTTCTCACAACAACCTTGTGAGGCGAGACAATCTGATAGCATGGGGGTGCCCAAGCTTTTCAGGCCGTCAGCCGCTCACAATGTTCAGCAGGTTCGTCATGTGGTTCCTCCCACCGGCAGCAGAAATAAAATGCACCTTGCAATCTGTTTTACAACAGGATGAGATGGATTTTAAGCTGCTAATTTTTGTACCAGGGGTGCCCAAACTATGGCCAGATCTGCCTCTGACACCAATTCATCCAGCCTGCGCTGCCCTCGTCGCTCCTGGAAGCGGAAGTAAAATGCTTCCTGGAGCAACGAGGGCAGTGCAGGCCAGATGAATTGGCATTGGGGGTGGATCCAGCCCACAGGCCATAGTTTGGGAACCCCTGTGATAGGCTATGACTAACCCAGCAAACTGGCTAAGTGGGAATGTGACCCCAGACCTCCACAATATTCTTTTCCAGCACTTTAACTACAACCTCCAATTGGTTCTCTTACTTTATCTTCTTAGTCAAATCAATTGACAAAGTCGTTTGCCAGGGATAGAGAAATTCCATGTGTGTGCTCCCCTCTGTGTTTTAGTTTCCTCCCTTTCTCTGTTGAACCTATAGATGTCACTGAGTGTTAATGTTTAAATTTATACTTTTTCTTTTGTAGGTCATCTGTATGGGTGCAAAACAAAATGGTTTGCCAGCAGACTATCAGAAGAAGTTGGAATTTATAGAAACAAACAACTATGGAGGACCTGTTTCAGTGTTTGAAGAAATTGAAGCTGCGTTTAGGACATCCAAGACAATGCAATAACAGACACAGCAAATCTTTTTTATATATATTTTCCGTTAATCATTGTTTTGTAGGAGTATCTTTTTTTTTTACTATAATGATCTAGTTATGCTTTAACATTAAGGCAAACATTTGCATACCACTGTACTATTGATATTTTTCTGCCATACTTGATTGTATTTATCCCAAGCTTGGTTTCTGCTTTTACAATTTATACAACAATGGTAGTATGGTAGGGATTCACACATGTTGCTATAATGTATGAGTCGACTCTACACCCTCTCTCTCTTTGCTGAAAACAATACATTGAATTGGTGCTACTTTCCTCCATTTGTTGTGTTCATGCCTTTGCCATTGTATGTCCTTTCTTTTTAAAGCCAATTATGCAAAAAAAATAAATCCACATATTTTATCATAAATATTTTATGGTCCATTGTGTGTGTGTGTGTGTGTGTGAGAGAGAGAGAGAGAGAGATGCTTCTGCCCTTTTAATACTTCAGTTAGTTTATGATCTCATGGGGATCTTTGTAAGCTTCTCGCACTTCAAATGAAAATGAAACCACATAGGCCATTGTGCAAAGTCAGGGTATTTCCAATTTTAAGAAATGCCAAAAACTTTGGCAAGATAGTTGTTCTTCATTTAGGGCTGCATTGTTCAGTCTGGTAGATTGATTACAACTTGTGAACAACCGCTAATGTGCCCTCATTACCTGGACAGGTGGTTTTTAAAAGTACTGTATATAAGCAATTGTCAAGATTGTCCTTAAAAACAAAATGATGGCAAGAGTGACTGATAACTCTTTTAGCCCACTAAAAATCACAAATGTATGCCAACTTTTGACCCTGCACTGGTTTTCATCAAGGTGGGTGCCACAGAGCTAGAGATGGTGTTTGGAATCAGGGCTGTGATTTTCAGAAAGTTAAGGTTTTTTTCCGCACCACAATTTGGTTCTCTGGTGTACAGCCCCGTGATGACCACCGCAAGGCCTAAAGCAGTGGTTCCCAATGTGGGGTCCATGCCCCACAGGGGGACATCAATTCCCAGAATCCTAAGTCAGTACGCTAATCAGTGCTTTCAGGAATTGACTTAGGCTTCTGGGAATTGAAGTCCCGAAACCAAAGGCTGGGAAACACTGGTCTAAAGCTAGCTTACCTACATGATTTGTAGGGGCTAAGATCCTGAGCTTGAGGACTGGAAGGTCGACAAATCAGTTTGAGACCTGAGTACTGCACGACGGAGCGAGCGTACATAATCTGTCCCAGGTCTTGCCAACCTAGCAGTTTGAAAGCAAGAAATTGCAAGTAGATCAATAGGTACTGCTTTAATGGGAAAGTCCTGCGTGCTCCAGTGTCTAGTCATGCTTGCCGCATGACCACAGAAACATCTGCAGATTCAGATAGCGCTGGCTCTTTTACTGTAAACGGAGATGAGCCTACAGTTGGACACAATTGGCTTTTGAGCAAGGGAGACCTAATCAAAGTATCCGCCGTCGTTTCTTTTGGATTGTTAGGACCGTGAGGGGTTGCGGTAGCTCAGTGGTTAGCTCACCTTGTTAACTGGAAGGCTGGCAAGTCAGCAGTTCGAGACCCGTGTACTGCATGACAGTTTGAGTGCCCGTCTCTGTCCCGGCTCCTGCCTACCTAGCAGTTCGAAAGCACGAAACTGCGAGTTGATAAACAGGGACCACTTCCGTGGGGAAAAGATCTTGGGGGCATGAAAGGAGCCTCGTTCGGGTGTCCCCTGAGGGGAGTTTCTCCAGCAAGAATCCTCTCAACCCAAAATAATTGATGAATTTTGTAATTTCTGATTGTTGTTTGAAATTGATACTTACTGAACTTTGTATGATGTAACGATGTTGAGTTGTTTTATGATGTTGATACTGATTTCCCCCCCTCTCTTTTTATATTTACATGATGTGTCTATAAATTTGCTCTTTACTCTGTGCTTGTGAACCGCCCTGAGTCGGCCCAACCGAGTAGGGCGGTATAGAAATTGGAGTAAATAAATTATTTATTTATTTATTTCTTCAACTTATTATCCCGCCCAATCGGGTAAAAACCCAACTCTGGGCGGCTTACATAAACAAATTTAAAAAATACATAGCTAAAAACCACAAATCAATATACGGTACCCTATTAACAGTTAAAAATGTGAATTAATACAATATTAAAAGTTAAGCTAAAAGAAATTAAACAATTCCAAGTTATAAAATTACAAAAATTATAAAAAGCAGGACCGGGGTAAGAAGGTAAGAACAAATAAATAAATAAATAATTTCTGACACGAAATTATTATGTTAGGACCATTTACTCCGGGAGTTCTCAACCTTTTAAAGCCAGGGGCCGGGTCAGGCTCCCTGAGGCAGCTTCAGGGGCCTGACGGTCATTTCGCCCTTCCTGTAACACATGGCACTTCCTGGTGTGTGTGTGTGTGGGGGGGGCACATGAAATGGTACAGGTTGAGAATCCCTGATTTACTCTGAAGTGTCATAGACTGGGATTTCCTCAGATTGGCAGCCGTGTAAAGTTGCTCCTGAAACCAAGGGACAGGATCCGGGCTCCTTGCGCCGTCCGCAAGAGGGCTCTCTGGGGCTGCCCGGGCCCCATTGGAGAAAAGGGCAGGTTTTTGAGGCGAGCCTGTTGTGGGCCAGATCTGTGGGGCGAGGCCTCGGGAGACGGCCGGGAAGGATCGGGGGTAAAAGGAGAGGAAGCCACGCGTTTTCCCACAGCAAGGGGCGGCCGTCGTTCCGCCTCTTTCACTTTCCTTTCCGTCCCAAGTGCGGGTGAGTGAAGTTGGGGCGCCTCCAAATACATGGGGGGGGGGGGAGAAAAGGTGGGGAGATAAGGGGTGTGTGTGCAGGGTGTGTGCATGCTTAAATTCGACTCAAAAGTACTTCCAGGGACTGAGAAGAAGCCACGAGCAAAAGAGGGAAACAAGGGGCGAGGGGGAATGGTGAGAAAAGTGGTTTTTGCAGTCGGCAGCTCGAGACCCGGGTACTGCGTGACGGGTTGAGCGCCCGTCTCTGTCCCCGTTCCAGCCAACCTAGCAGTTCGAAAGCAAAAAAACTGCGAGTAGATAAAAGATCAATTGGGACCCCTTCGGTGGGAAAAGATCTTGGGGACATGAAAGGAGCCTCATTCGGGCGTCCCCCAAGCGGAGTTTCTCCAGCAAAAACCCTCTCAACCCAGAATAATTTCTGACACGAAATTATTATTACCTTCCAATATTCGACATTACAATAAGAGAGAAGGGGGCGTGGTTTGTTGTTCCTCCAAAGAAGGAAATCATGACTTTCAGTGCTGGATATCAAAGGTATCTGTGCCCAGGTGTTGTCTGTAATTGTGGAACATCATGATAAGGAATGTCTTTAATTTGGGAAAACTGGAAGATTAAAAACAGCCTTTTCACAGCGCTGGCCTCTTTGGCTATGAAACAGAGATGAGCACTGAACCCTAGAGTAGGATACGACTGGCTTTCTAGCAAGGGTGACCTTTACCTTTGTCTGGACGTAGACAAGATGAAGGAAAGGTTTGCTGCTTTGGGGGCAGAGGCGGTGACAGTTAGTTGTAGAGCCCTGGTTGGAAGGAGGAGATGAAGAAATAGATTCGGGTGGGGTCTTTCTTGGATTAAATGTCTCCAGAGCCAAAACTTGTGGGTCAGAAAAAGGGGATCAGAGTCCTTCAGATTGGTGACAGGTAGCAAGTTGGGGAGGTCACTCTTTCCCAAAACCACCAGGAAGAAATTGCTTTGGAAGACTGATTTCAGAAGGGACAATAGTTCCTTACTTGTCTTGTTTACAGAAGAGATCTTTTAGTTAAACTCTTGAGATGTGGTTGTGTAATTAAAACACATATTATTGCAACTAGTTTGCTAATTGCTTAAGGTGTGTAACTGCTTAGAATAAGACTGAAATGAGTACCTCCAAAGTACCGGTAACTCTCCATGCTTTCCACCTTCAAGAAAGACACAGTAATGTAGGTTCCCATCCAGGATGGCTGATTTAAGGGCAGCCATCCCCCCCCCCCCCCTGGTATCTGTACCTGTTATTATTTGTTTTATCTGTTTTACTGTTTTAATGTTTTAAATTTTTATGAATTTATGAATTTTTAAGGTTTTATATATTGTTTGTTTTTGGATTACCTATTGTGGTAATTCATTCTGTAAGCCGCCCAGAGTCGGGTCTTCCCGAGTGGGGCGGGGTATTAAATGCGAATAA
The DNA here is from genome assembly GCA_030440675.1 of Furcifer pardalis. NCBI lineage: Eukaryota > Metazoa > Chordata > Lepidosauria > Squamata > Chamaeleonidae > Furcifer > Furcifer pardalis. The sequence goes on along the minus strand of CP126897.1, from coordinate 65,336,312 downwards.
TAATAATAATAATAAAGATGTTTCTTAAGAGTTGGGGAGTGTTATGGGGTGTTCATGTTTGGCCCTGTAGATCGAGGTGCCTAAACCTTTCAGACTGAGGGCCGGCCACATAGTACAGGGAGCTGGTCACTATGGCCCGGGGCCCAGATCCAGCCCCTGACACCAATTCATCCGGCTCATGAAGGCCTAGTTGCTCCTGGAAACAAGTAAAATGCACCCATATGGGCATGTTTCAATTCTGCTTCCAGGAGTGACAAGGGCTTTGTGGGCCAGATGAATTGACATGGGCAGCCAGATCCGGGTCATGGGCCATAGTTTGGGCACCCCTGCTGTAGATGTTTGGAGTGCCCATTCCAAGAAGTTCAGACTTTTGACTTGACATTTGACGCTAAGGAGAATCTGAAGTGGAAGATTGAAAATAAATGATGAATTTTCCCTAGAAGTCTATAAAGTTCTGTTGGACTCTTGAGGCAACGATCAGGCATCATACTCTCTGACCTGAAGATATGTAGGACTTTCTGCATGCAGAGTGGTTTGTGCTGCCACTATGTTGTGTCCTTTCCTCTGATATCCGGGAGACCTAGGTTTAATTCTCCGGCCCAATGAGGAGGTTAGCTGGAATTTGCCAGCTCTTAGTCTGATGTGGCAGGTGAGAAGGAGCTAAATCAGGCTTTCTCAACCTTTTTGGAGTGTGTTTTCGCCGGGTTTTGGCACATTTTCAGTGCTGGGCGGTGGCAGCAGAGGGAACGAGGGCATCGGGAGCAGGATGAAATGGCTTTGGGGGCCAGGTATGGTCGACAGGACATAGGTTGAGAATGCCTGAGCTAAAGACTACAGATTTAAGACTAGAAGCATGAAATGAGAGCTGGACTCTGCAAAATAAATGAACAGGACGCATAATTGCCCACAAACACGGGAAGCTGCCTTTTGCTGATTCAGATTATTTTTCATAGTTTGGGAAGTACTTCCTGGAGTACAGTTCCAGGATCTAAAAATCAACATGGCACTAGCATTCTGGGAGTTGTAGTTTAAAACAACCCAAGATATGGTATGATCCCCTTGGTTCTCTGTCTGATTATATTTACTGTCCTGGACAAGACAACTCATTGTTGTGGAGCAGAGAAAGATTGCACACATTACAATGACAGATGGACAGTAGGCCAGTTCTGCTTGATAATTCAGAAGGAAAAAGGAGTCTTGTAGGTCGCTGTCAACCTCCATGGCAGCTTCATGTTTTATTTGAGTTTGGTCCTCATGCTGGTTCCTCAACTGCCAGTACAGTACTCTAGTTCATGAGCTGTTCTTCTGTACCAGTAGCGTACAGTATATGTTCTTGAGTATTTCTTCTCATACATCCAAAGCAGGAGAATGCAGGGACTTCCAAATAATGCTTCCAAATGAAGCAGTTGCCTACAGTTATCTATTGTGAGTAGTAACTGGGAAGTTCTGTTCCCAAGGCCTGACCCTTTCCTTTCTTCAGAATGACCAACCATCAACCTCTGTTGTCACTGGCAGGTTGGATTCTCTTACTAATCATTTCCCCATGTTCTTCTTTTATGTCAAACTCTGGACTGCCAAAATGAAGCCCCTTTGTTGGCTTTGTCATTGGCCAAATTTATGTCCTCATCAGTGCATGTTTCTGGCAGTTATTGGCAGACCAGTAAATGAGCCGAATTCTGTATCTTTCCACATTCACACAGTGTTGTTGTCCACCAGCAGCCCTACTTGAGCATGTTGGTCTTGTAATTAAACACTCTGACCCTCAACCAATTCAGGGTCCTTCAAGTGATGTAGGAGAGGTTGAGTTCCTCAGCTATGTCCTTTAATGATGTTCTTCGTCTAGTGAGCTCCTTCCTCTGTCTTTTAATTTGGTTTTGCTCTTGTGTCCCCTCAAGAATGTTTGCTCTTGCCAAAAGCTCATCCTGGATCTGAGCTGGCGCCCCATGTTTGCTTGAAGACTTGGCCAGTTGGCAATCCTTAAGGATCAGAATTGGTTCCAACACTCTCTGCTGCTAGTTAGCATGTAAAGCTGTAGTACACAGTCTTTTTAGTCATAAGGGCTAGGTTGGCTACAGCCTAGACCAGTGGTTCCCAACAAGGGGTACACAGCCCACTAGTGGACTTCAATTCCTAGAAGCCTAAGTCAGTACATTGGCTGATCAGTGCTTTGGGGAAATGACTTAGGCTTCTGGGAATTGAAGTCCAAAAACCAGCATTTGGGAAACTAGACACATGTATTCACATAGGGCTGGGGAGACCTTTTAACCTTGCTTCTGGGTGACCGTATCAGTTTAAGAGTCAGTGAGGGAAATAATAGTTGAAGCATCCCTTACCAGTGATATTCATCAGGATTTCCATTATCAGCATGGTAGTAACGATTGTAGCTGGCAGCAGGCCCTTGTGAGTACTCACAGATTAAGTCTCTCTGGCATCTGGACCATGTTAGGCTTTGATCCAGCGAAACTCTTCTTGTATTTGTAACTATGTACAAAACTTAAAGAGAAATGGTTTCACTGGGACTTTGGCAACATTTTGAGTGTTGAAGAAATAAAGTTCTGTGTTCTCTATGGAGAGAGGGGAAATTCAGATTATGGGGATTTCCCACTAGTATTTTAGTCCCTTATGTTTCTCAATCCCAACAGTCCTGCTTTATTTTTAATTGTCCATGTGCCTCCAGATCAGTGGTGCCCAAACTAAGGCCCCGGGGGACGGGTGCAGCCCCCGGCACCAATTCATCCGGCCCACGAAGCCCTCGGCGTGTTTCGGTTGCGTTTTACTTCCAATTACAGGAGTGACGAGGGCTTCGTGGGCCCATGATTGGCCCACGGCCCAAAAAGTTTGGGTACCTCTGCTGTAGATGGTGATGAATTTTGGTATACATGGAGGGTTTTTTTTTAAAAAATAAACATCTTTATTCACAATACATTCAGACTTTTTTAATAGCAGAACCCATACTGGAGTAGCTCCTGGTGTGTTTTTCCCTTGCCTTTTAAAAAGTCTTGTCTTTGTACTTTAGATTGAAACTGTTCTCCTAAATTGTACTCTGGGAGTTTCATGTTTCTTTGGGAGGAGACACTCCCTTGGTTGAGGAATTTGTGACATATCTGTATTAAGCAATTGCTGGAACGAAAATGTGTCAGCCATATTTTAAGGAGAAACCTGACAGGCAGAGACTAACCAGGAAGGATTTCATCAATGAATGCTGCAGTCGTAGAAATAAGTGTTAACTGCAACCCAATGTTACACAGTGAATGCAGTTGTGCAGGTGCTCCATAAATGACATACAAATCATTGTAGTAGTATAAATCAGAAAAAAAGGGAAGGTCTTTTTAAGCTTTCCCAAGCTTTCTGAAGAAAGAATGTAATGTACAGTATATTGAAATGCCAAAGAATGTTCAAATTATCGAACAATTGCGCTCATCCCACATGCTAGCAAGGTGATACTCAAGATAATACAGGATAGACTGCAACAGCATTTGGAGAGAGAATTAGCAGAAGTGCAGGCGGGGTTCAGAAGAGGCAGGGGAACTAGAGACCATATTCCCAACATACGTTGGATCATGGAAAAAAACAAAGGAATATCAGAAACAAGTCTACTTTTTATTTATTTATTTATTCATTTTTTATTAGTTCAAATTTATATTGCCGCCCACTCGCCGTGGCGACTCCGGGCGGCTTACAGACAATACATTACATTACATTACATTACATTACAATACAATATGTTGGGGTTCTTCTGTTTCATTGATTACACTAAGGCCTTTGACTGTGTAGACCACAACAAAATGTGGCAAGTAATTAAAGAGATGGGAATACCAGAACACCTTATAGGCCTCATGAGAAATCTGTACATGAATCAAGAAGAAACAGTTAGGACAGAATATGGAATGACGGAGTGGTTTGGAATAGGAAAAGGAGTAAGACAAGTCTGCATTTTGTCACCCTGCTTATTCAACTTATACACAGAACACATAATGCGCAATGCAGGGATGGAGGAATCACAAATTGGGATCAAAATTGCTGGGAGAAACATCAACAACTTGAGATATGCAGATCATACCACCCTAATGGCAGAAAGTGAGGAGGACCTAAAGAAGCTCCTGATTAGGTTGAAAGAAGAAAGTGAAAAAGCTGGCTTGAAACTCAATATAAAGTAAACAAAGATCATGGCAACAGGCCCTATCAGTCCCTTGAAAATAGATGGGGAAGAAGTAGAAGCAGTGACAGATTTTACTTTCTTAGGATCAAAGCTCACTGCAGATGGAGATTGCAGCCATGAAATAAAAAGGCAACTGATTCTTGGGAGGCAAGCAATGAGAAACCTGGGGAGCACAGTGAAAAGCAGAGACATCAAATTGCAAACAAAAATTCGTATAGTCAAAGCAATGGTATTCCCTGTGGCAATGTATGGTTGTGAGAGCTGGACCATTAGGAAAGCTGAGCACGGAAGAATAGATGCCTTTGAGATGTGGTGTTGAAGGAGAGTTTTGAGAGTCCCCTGGACAGCAAGGAGAACAAATAGGTCAATCTTAGAAGAAATCAACCTTGACTGCTCCTTAGAAGGTCAAATAGTAAAGATGAAGTTAAAGTACTTTGGACATCAAATGAGAAGAGAGGATTCGCTTGAGAAAGCCTTGATGCTGGGAAAGGTGGAGGGCAAAAGAAGAAGGGGCGGCCAAAGATGAGATGGCTATATGGTATTGTGGACACAATGGGCACAGAGCTGAGCAGGTTGAGGAGGGTGGTGGAGGACAGAAGTGCCTGGCGGACAGTGGTCCATGGGGTCGCAAAGGGTCAGAATTGACTGTGTAACTGAACAAAAAAAGTATATTAAATACAAATAATGTTTTGTTTGTTTTTTGAAGGTCGGGGAGTTTTAAAATGAAAACAGATAAATTTCCCTGTCCTGACAAAAATAAATCTTGAGAACTTTATTCTTAGAGTGAATTTTATTGTTTGGGTTCCAAAGCATTTATTTATAATAAAACATTATTCACTGTAATTTTAACTGATACCGGTAGCTATTAGTTAACAATGATAATTTAAAGACTTCTACCACATCTTCTTTATTCGTAGAAGAACTGAGCTGTTGAGTTTTCCTTCTTTTCTTTCTTACATTGCTCAGGAAATGGTTGAACTACAGTAGCAACTGCAAACACAAAGTTTGACTGATTCAGAATTAGCAAATATCCCCCATATGATTTAGGGCAGGATTAACAATTTCTCTTGGTGGAAGAAAGAGAAGTTGCTGTTAACGTAAATGACATTTTTAAAAAGCATTGTCAGCTTATTTATTTGTTCCATATCTTGTTCAGGGCTGTGGTAGATCAGTGGTTAGGAAGCTCGCCTTGTTATCTGGAAGGCCAGCAAGTTGGCAGCTTGAGACCCAGGTACTGCAGGACAGAATGAGCTCCCGTCTTTGTTACAGCTCCTGCTAACCTAGCAGTTCGAAAGCAAGAAATTGCAAGTAGATAAATAGAGACCACTTCGGTGAGAAGGTAAACAGCGTTCCATGTGATCGGGTGTCTAGTCATGCCTGCCACATGACCACAGAAACGTCTGCAGAAGCAGACAGCTTTGAAACAGAGATGAGCACTGAACCCTAGAGTCAGATATGACTGGCATTTGAGCAAGGGAAACCTTTTACCTAAATAGGGACCACTTCACTGAGAAAAGATCTTGGGGACATGAAAGGAGCCTTATTCAGATGTCCCCCGAGTTGAATTTCTCCAGCAAAAATCCTTTCAACCCAGAATAATTTCTGACACAAAATTATTATATTAATAGCTTGTTGGAAGCCTGAGTGGTATCTCAAATTAACCTGTTAAAGAGTATCAAGATGAGTGCTACATCTGCTGATTCTCCTGATATTGCTTGTTCTTTCTTGGTCACATATAATGCTGGTAATTAACAATCTGCTTTTATTAACCACCAGTTTTTTGCTTTTCCTGTTTTGTAGAAATTAATCTCAATACTAATACAAAAAATGAGAGGAGATTTAAAATCTGCCAAATTATAGATTCCTAAATGTTGTCCTCAAGGTTTGGAATTAGAAGGTAAAACTTAAAAAAAAACCCCACTTAGAATGGTTTTAGAAGAGGTATTCCCTCAAGTGATAAATGGCATCAGTTTTATCATTCCTCATGAGATGCTGCACCTATTTGGCACACTTTGTTTTGTGATTGGTTATTCAAAGGTAAACAAGGATTTAATTTGAAAATGTGGTTGCTGTGACATGCATACATCCCCTTATTGGAGGGGAAATGGGTTAAATAAATTACAGTATGCATTCCTGTTAATGCCTTGTTTGATCTTTGATGTTCTAGATTTGTTAGCCAGCAGATTGGAATAAGATGTTCTAGTCCTTCTTGGACTAGAATGGTTAGTGGAGTGGGAAAGGCATGGAAGAGTCCATACTGACCAACTGGAATAGTGTACTGAAGTAATCAGCACCAGATCATATTGTTTCATGTCCAGATTATCACTAGTTCATATTTTAGATGTTATTTTTCTGAATTACTACTTCACCGAACTTTGTGTTTGCATTTTGAACATAGTCCTAGCTAAGTATTTATGCTCTCAGAATGAACTACATTAATTTTCTTATTTCTCTAATTTCTAGCTGTCAGTATTTTTGACTTACAGAAAAGTTGGAACATTTTCACTTTAGCAATACCCGTATATGCCGGCGTATAAGACGACTGGGCGTATAAGACGACCTCCCAACATTTCCACTCAAAATATAGAGTTTGTTTTATACTCGCCGTATAAGACTACCCCCTCTTCCGCACACCTTCCACACACCAAATAAAACATAAAAGAACATCAGATTTGATTTCAACATCTCCCTGTGGCCGGCACTAGTGCGCAAGTGCGCATGTGCGAGCTCTGCGTAGACAAGGGGTGGGGCAGAATGGGCCAGTCACGCCAAAAAGGCTGGCACCCCTGTCTCGCTGCTGATGCTTGCCGCAGCCACGCTGGATACCGCACGATACTGCATGGTATGTAGAATGAGGTGGGTGGGCATCGGGTGGCCACTATGGGCAGCTATGTCTATCCCAACTTAAGTGAACCCGGCGTATAAGACGACCCTCCCCCCACTTGGAGGCATCTTTTTCAGGGGGGGAAGTAGTCTTATACGCCAGCATATACAGTAATTACGTCTGCAATTAAAACTACAGAAATGGAAGCTTTAATGACAAGCTGCTGCTAAGCATTTTCAACTTTCCGGTCTCTGGTGACTCTTTTGTTATTCTCAGCAGTGGTGAGGAAAACATGACTTAGAGGCAAATTGCAAATCCACAGTGTATGTACCAGAGGTCTTTTCTTTAGATGCACAATTCTCAGATTATTAAATTATAGGTCTAGCATTAAGCTTATGAACTAATTAAATCAGCTTCCTCCAGTCAGGCTTCTGTTTGAAGATGATTCTATCTGTGCACGTGTCAGTTATAGATCTCTCCTTGTGTTTAGAGCTAACCCTTCAGCTTTTCGCTGCAAAGGATATTTTATTGTGCACTCCAACGTTGAGTCATGCCATTCTTTGCCATAGTACGTGTTCTAGTGCAGTGTGTGCGTGTTATCACTCTGTTGAGTACCTTCCAGACGATGTTGCAAGCACATATCTGGCGTGTGTGTTTACATGTTGACGAATCTCACTTTATTGCCTCTCAGCTCTCTTAAGCGGGTACACAGAAAGAGCCTCTTCAAGCATACCCTGGGTAACAGCAACCTTTGTCCTGCCTAATCTTTCCCACACTAGGTCAGGCGAAATGAACTCCAGAATGAATTCACTAAAATATGGCTTCATTTTGGCAGTTTCATGTCTGGCCTAAAGCAAAACAATCACACTTACATACCTCCCCATAGCACTTAGTGCACTCTCTGGGAGGTTCAAAAGTTAATTAGCACAAGTTAATTGGGAGCAAAATGCTAATTAACTTGTGAACTGCCCAGATAATGCACTAAGCTCTATGGGGCGGTATGTAAGTGTGTTTGTTTTGCTTTGCTTTAGTTGTAGTCTTACAGCTGGAGTACTCCATTGTTTTATTTTATACTGTACTTATGAAGCAGAGATTTGCTAACAATTTGTTTAAAGAAGGGCAACTATTTACTTTCTGCAGTGACCATAGGTAAAAGTCGCCGTTGCTTTAGAGCCAGTCGTATATGACTCTAGGGTTCAGTGCTCATCTCTGTTTATAGCCAAAGGGCCAGCGCTGTCACACATCCACTATTGTCTATGGCTAGTCAGGTTTTTAGCCCGTTCAAAACTTGTACACTAGAAGCAAAAGTGTAACAAGCAGAAGCATTTCAAGTACCAACCCTTTCTATACTATTTGCAATTCAGGGGGAAATGCCTACCACCAGGTAGAGCAGAGGTGTCCAAACCTTTTGGGTCGTGGGCCAATCATGTAGTTCAGGGAGCTGGTTACTAAGGCCCGGGGGCTGGGTGTGGCCCCCGACACCAATTCATCCGGCCCACGAAGCCTTCATCACTCCTGGAAGCGGAATTAAAATGCACCCGTACAGGTACATTTTTCTTCCGCTTCCAGGAGCAATGAGGGCTTCACAGGCCAGATGAATTGGCATCGGAGGCCGCACCCGGCCCCCGGGCCTTAGTTTGGGCACCACTGAGGTAGAGTGTTCCCCAATTTTAAAATTCTAGAAGTATTTTCTTGTTCATTCAAAAAAAAGGGGGGGGGACAATAATGGGACATACATTTGTCCCCATTGTGTTGTTTCATCAGTGTTTAAAACAAAGCAACCAAACTTATATACCACCCCATAGCACTCAGAGCACTCTTTGGATGGTTCACAAGTTAGTTAACATTTTGCATCCAATGTGCTGGGTACTCATTTTACCAAGCTTAGAAGGATGGAAAGCTGAGTTAACCTTTATCCCTGGTCAGGATTGAGCTCACAACCTTTTGGCTGCAGGACAACAGTTTACCCACCCTGCCCATGTGACATTTTTATTCTGTTTTAATAACTAACAACTGTTTTAATAACTAACAGGCATTTTATTATCCCTTTGTTTATTTTTTATACTACACATTGTGATACAGCAGATTATAGTGTGATCTATCACCAGGTCATTACAACCAGGACAATGGTTGGCATTTGAACAACATTCAGTTGGCGAACTGATGGTCTGATCCAGAGGTTTATACTGATGAAGGTGTCGCTGAGTACTTTCCCCACAAGAGCTAAGGGAATTTGAACAACAAAATTGGGAATGGTCCTGCATCTTAGACTGACAAATGTGAGCTTGAAATACTTAAAAGTGCTTTCTTTCAGTTTGAATTTTTTGGAATAGTAGCCCGGTTAGTCTGTGTTTCAAGCATATTAGAAAATAAACAAAACAAATACGCTGTAGCACTTTGAAGACTAACTGTTATATTTTAATGCTAGCTTTCATGGATCAAGTCCACTTCATCAGACAATCCACTGTCTGATGAAGTGGACTTGATCCACGAAAGAGAACATTAAAATATAACAGGCTTCAAAGTGCTATAGCGTATTTGTTTTGTTTATTCTTTGGTATTCTTTCAGTTTGTTGGTGTTACTGTTTAATGTAGCCTTTTCCAGAATGCTGGGGATGATGGAAATGATAATGCAACACACTGGAATGTGCCAGACTAAGGGCTGTTGTGTATTATTATCTTCATAGATCCTGCAAAAAGCATAACCATGGATCTCGCTTGAAACCAACGTGATCATCCTGCTACTCTTCCATAAGGGTCCTAAATATGAATTTGGCAAGCCCAGTCTCCTCCTGTCATCAAAATGGAAAATCATTTGGCTGGTAATGTGGTGGTTATACGGCAAATGTCTGGAGCAGCCACTCCACCGTCCTTCGTTCACCTCCTGAAAGTCCACAGAGAACTGCTGGTCAGCAAAGTCCGTAACACCCAGTGTTTGATTGACAACTTGCTGAAGAACGAGTATTTTTCAACTGAAGATGCAGAGATTGCGGCACAGTATCCAACCCAAGCAGACAAGGTACAGTGATGCCTCGGATAAAAGGCTAAAATCGGATGACGTTGGGGAATTTGAGGCAAACAGTTGCATCGCACAGTGTTGTGTGATGCAAATGTTTGCCTTTGATGACGAATCCCTCACTGTTAGCCTTTCAGTGTGGGATTCCTCGCTGTTACGTTTGCAAGCCTTTCAGTGTGGGATTCATCTAACACTGAGGGATTCGTCTTGCCCACCCTGTTGTTTCAGCAGGGGAGGCAGGGAGAATCTCTCTGCCTTTGCCTTTTGCCTTTGGGTTGGGGGCTGAACTGGAGCCTGTAAACCCCCCCCCCCAACCCAAAGACATAGACAGAGAGATTCTCCCTGCCTCCCATGCTGAAACAATAGGGTGGTCAAGAGGAATCCCTCACTGTTAGACGAATCTCACATTGAAAGGCTAACAGTGAAGGATTCGTCTCGCCCACCCAGAAAAGAAACGGTTTTTTTTTTTTAAAACATTGTGTGATCAATGCATTGCACAACGTTAAAAAGCGGATAACTTGTGGAACCAAGTCTTAACGTTATCTGAGGTACAGTAAAACCTCATATAACACTAAAACCTGGTTCCACAAGTCTTCGTGTTATATGATTTTTAGTGTTATCTGATCCTCTATGGGATCCATAGAGATACATTGTAACCACACAGGCTTTCGCGGTTGTTATCTGAAGCATCCCATAGGATCTTAATGTTATCTGATGCAATTCTTCCCCCCAGATTCCTTGATGTTATGCGATTTTAGTGTTATTCGATACTAATGTTATATGAGGTATTACTGTACTAGTGTATTGGCGTTGTTTCTGGTCTTACTGTCACCTGTAATGCTTGCAAAGAATGATTGGTAAATTAAAGAGAAGTAAAGGTAAAGGTTTCCCTTGCTTGAAAGCCAGTTGTATCCAACTCCATGGTTCAGTGCTCATCTGTTTCAAAGCCGAAGAGCCAGCACTGTCTGCTTCTGCAGGCATTTCTGTGGTCCCGTGGCACGCATGACTAGACACCGGAGAGCACAGAACACTTTACCTTCCCACCGAAGTGGACCATATTTATCTACTTGCAATTTCTTGCTTTCGAACTGCTAGGTTGGCAGGAACTGGGACAGAGACAGGAGCTCATGCCGTCCCGTAGTACTCAGGAATTGAACTGCTGACCTTCTGCCTTCCCATCAGCGTCTTAGCCACTTGAGCCACTGCAGTCCTTGTTGGCTTAAAACCGTCAACAATGAATAGATCTGTTCAGATCTTGATTCAGGAAGGAATCCATTGGGTAATTTAGGCCAAAATTGTGTTTCCAGAGAACTTTGTACAGCTACAAGGTTCCCCTGGAGCTCCCCATTGACTGTAATGGCTGAAGAGAGGGACACAGAGAATATTTTGGGGAGTATTTAAAAAACCTGAAAGTTACTTTTTGTTTTTTTCCCCTTTCCTTTTTTTCTGTTTTAGGCAGAAAAGCAAAGCATGGCTTGAAGGGATGGGGGGGGGGGGGTTTCAGACGTTCCATGCATTTCTCCCTTTTTGTCACTTCCTTTTTGCTTACCTTCCATGCTGGCTGTGCATGTTGTCCCTCGTTTCCTTCTCTTCTTTGCCAGATGACTTAGTATGAGGCATTAATTTTTACTAGCCTCCTAAGAGGTGAGCACACACCAGTCTCATGTTGACAGGCTGTTGGGCATGAGCGGGTGGTTGTATTTCACCTCTCTTCAAGCTGGGTTAGAGCTTTTAAACATTGCATGTTTGGATTACCTTGACACCACCAGCTGGTATGTCAATTGCTACTGTGACTGTAACTATGACAGCTAGGGGATTCTGGAAAATGAAGCTTGAAAAAATAAATCTGAAAGCTTTGGGGAGAATGAAAATTCCAACTATCGCCGAATTACTAGGTCAGGCTTTAAAACAATGCAGGTAAGTAATTTTTGCCGGCTTATTCATGGGCTGTGTTTAATACAGCTTGCTATAATTTAGGTGGCCAAATCAGAGCCAGGATCCCCCCCCCCCCCAAGCTCATTTCATAGTCATCTACTTTCCAGGCAAAGATAAGGCATGTACTCTCCATATGTCATTGAATATATGAACGATGCTCTGTTAAGGTAGACAGAAACAACATCCTCCTCCTCCTCCCTTGTTCTTTTCTTCTTCTTCTTACTCCGGGTTTAGGCCAGATGTGAAACTGCCAAAATGAAGGCACCTTTTGGTGAGTTCATTCTGCAGTTCCTTTCACCTGACCCAGTGTGAGAAAGATTAGCTGACAACACAAGGCTGCCGTTACCAGGGTACGCCCGATTATGGTTCAAAAATACTACAGTCTTCGAGGATGCTCTTTCGGTGTACCTCAGAAGCAACCTGAAAAAAACAGGTATATTTTTACATATAATATATATAGGGACAATGGAAGAAGTAGCCAAGAGGTCCGTTTGGCCTGGGCTTCACCTCAGTCAAGGATGTATGACTGTCATGTATTCTATAAATTAAAAAAAAACAGCAAAGAGATGGTTCCTCTTTATATATTGTCCGTTAAGTTCCTTCTCTCAACCTTGAGGGTTAATACTTTCACAGGTATGAATGAGTTATCCTGGGGCTGTTTCTGTAGTTAATAATTATTAGTTCTAAGCAGTTTCTGACTTGTTTGCTTGAGGAACCAGTTAAGCAGCATTTGACATTCATGTCTTCCATGGTTGTCAGTCACGATATCGATACAGAAATTGTCCAGGACATGTATTGCAGTGGTGGGCAGCAACAGATTCGCACACACACACCCCGGCGGGGGTGGTGGTAGCAAAATTGGGTGGCCTTCGGGTGGGCGGGGGGAGCAAAATTGGGTGGCCACGCCAACCTCCCTGCCCTGCCCAAACTAACACAGCTACCATTTAAAAAGTTTTATTCTATGCAAGCATATCAGAGAGCAAACAAAACAAAAAGACAAAAACGTTGTGGCACCTTAAAGACTAACTGCTGTATTTTAATGTGAGCTTTTGTGGATCAAGTCCACTGGCTCTTTGGCTATTAACCGAGATGAGCACTAAACCCTAGAACTGGTAATGACTGGCTTTCGAGCAAGGGCAACCTTTACCTAATAACAGAAGATCCCTGATTGGTATTCAAATTTGACATCAGGTTTTCCCCCTGCAAGTGGTTCAAGGTCTCCCTTGCTCAAAAGCCAGTCATATCTGACTCTAGGGTGCAGTGCTCATCTCCATTTACAGTCAAAGAGCCAGTGCTGCCTTTGTTTGCAGATGTATACATGGCCACATGGCAGGCATGGCTAGATCGCCCATGATGTAGGCTCCGCCCATGATGTAGGTTCCGCCCACGGTGTGGTAGCAAATTATTTTGCTGCCCACCACTGATATATTGTCCTGTTTCTTAATGACTCTTATTGTGCTTATAAAAATATATTTATACCTTTAACTGCTAATCAAATAGCTTTAAAAAGAACTGGTCTACTGAACAGAATAATTATGTCCTTTCTGAAAGTCTTTGCTTAACTTTTTGTGATGGATCAATTCAACTATGTTTATTTATTAGTTATATTCATGTTCCACCTTTCCAAAATAAACATCAGGTAGCATACGTGGCTCTAACTTTATTTTTCTAATAGCATCCCTCAGTCTGAGAGAAGATGGTTGTACGAAAGTAAGGACGTGATAAATACTTCCAAATTTTCTCATCCTTGATGAAAAAACATAAATTGGCACATTGAAATACTACACAAAAAGAGTCAGTGTGAAAAGGCCAACATTTTTTTTTTGCCAGCAGCAAAATTTGCAAACAAGATGGATTTTATCTAGAAAAGGCATTTATTTTATGCCATAAATGTTGTACAGTACTTGTACAACATGTGATTTTGTGTGTGCAGGATCCTTCCTTCTGCACAAAATACAGTCTGTTTTTGTGGACTTTTTACACACAAAAATGGCCTGAAGCATAAAAAATTCACAGAAGCTCCCATAATTTCACCCGCTGAAGAGAATACATTTGGATTTTTAAAATTCTTGTATGCCAGGAAGGGGGGAAATTAATTCTTATCTTCCTCATAAAGTTATGATATTTAAAATATAGGCCTAAATAAATAATGTTTAAGGTTTTAGTCCCCAAAATCAACAGAATATAAGGCTTACAAGCGAGCAGGGTGGATGCAAGACTGTAGCTTGTGTACATCTAATTGGAACTTCTGTTCTTGGTAGAAGTGATGGCAATGATTTCCCTCCCTGCAAAGTGAAATTTGAAAGAAATGTGCCTTTCCTAGGTATCCTGCAAGCTCCTAGAGGTTGCTGCAAATCCAGACAAATTGATTTGTTTTTCATGGTCCAAGACATATGTAGGAATGTAGCATAGGTGGGTTCAGAACATAGGTCTTGCAAAACTGTGACATGCAAACCAGCTCTTTCTTGAAAGGCATTAGCAGATGAGAGAAGTAAACCAAAGTGTAAAGACCTATTCAAAAGGAATATACGGTGCTCTATAAGGCACTCTTGTTGCAGAAATCTTTGGGGATGCAGCTCAGTGTGACATCCTTTGCCGATTTCTCCTAACTCACTTTCTCCCATCAAAAAAATAAAAAATAAACTAGAGTCTGTACTTGTAATAATCCAGTAAAATCCTGGGTTACGGAATTAATCCGTTCCACGGGGTTTTCCTTATAGCGATTTTTCCTTAAAGCAAAACACCCATAGGAATGCATTGCACAGTATTCCATAGGGATGCATTGAAAATAAAAATTTCGTAAAGCAAAACACACTTTCCCATAGAAATGCATTGGGGAGGGGAGAAAGAGTTCTGAAAAAATTCCATAAGCCATGGCATTGCTTTCAATTGATTTATTTCCACAAGTCATGTTTTCTGTTACCCGAAGCATCCGTAACCTGGGGTTCCACTGTAGTTCCTTAACTAATTGAAGCCATGACTATATAGGATGGGATCCAGCTACATTTCTTTGAATAAAATATGTAAACAGAGTGATATGTTGACAGTGTAGTTATATTTTTTGTACATTAAATCCTGAGTACCTGGAAAATCATATATACTGTACTATCGTTTTCAAAAAAAAATTATTTAGGAGTGAAATTAACTGAACCAAAAAAAGTTGCTTGCATTTACTGTATATAAAGGTAATCAAGTTTTAGCCCGCAAAATTAGGTCTAAAAATGGGACTTTACTTATATTCAGGTCAATATAAACGCTCAAAAACATACCCACACAAATGTCTAAATTAATTGATTTTACCATATTTTCATGTATTTTAATTATTGAAACTCACTAGCAGCTGCTGTATCTTTCACCCCCGACTTATACTCAGGTCAGTCTATTTTCCTAGTTTTTAAGGTCCAAATTAGGTACCTCAACTTATATTTGGGATGACTTATAGTCAAGTATATACAGTCAAACCTCATATAACACTAAAACCTGGTTCCACAAGTCTTGATGTTATATGATTTTTAGTGTTATCCGATGCATGTTAAAATCCTATGAGAGCCATAGAGATACATTGTAACCACACAGGCTTTAGCGGTTGTTATCTGAAGCATCCAATAGGATCTTAATGTTATCCAATGCAATTCTTCCCCCCAGATTCCTTAATGTTATGCGATTTTCGTGTTATTCGATACTAATGTTATATGAGGTATTACTGTATGGCAATTCCACTGAGAGATTGTGTGGCTTGAACAGCCTTCCCAGCTGTTGTCTTCCAGATGTCTTGAACTTCAGCTCCTGTCCTTGGGTAAAAATTCTCATCAATCCTAGATAGCATAGCCTCCTACAGTATTGTGTGAGGAATTATGGGGAAATGGCTGAAATCCTGTTGCTGTAATGTACACAATGTAGTTCTGTTGATGTCATTGGCAATGCTAATCTTTTGGACACACATTTCCTACTTCTGTCCCAAAGTTTCCAAGGTTCCTGTAGAAACCTTTTCATTGTCTGGAAGCTGTGGGATGGGGGCGGGGGACAAGTCTTTTATTGTTATAAGGTTTAACCTATAGTAATTTCTTTGGTGGCAATTTTCGGTAATTGAAGACTTCCTCCTCCCATCCCACAACCCAGATCCTGTGACTTCCACAGCTTTCTGCTAATAGATTTAATGGGAACTGGTGGGGGAGAAAGAGGGGAAGTCTTTAATTATCAAAAACGGTTGCAGGAATGACTTTCTGACAGAATTATCACTATCCACAGCTTCAGTCCATGTGTGGCATTTCATGTGATCTTTTCCCAGGTCCGCAAAATTTTGGATCTAGCCCAGAGCAAAGGGGAGGAAGTTGCCGAGTATTGTATCTATGTACTGAAACAAGTTTCTGACGCTTACTATGAGTTACGTCCATGGCTTGAACAGATCCAGTTTTGTCCTTCAGAGGTCATTAGTCATAAACCTGTGGAAAACACTGACCCAGGTAAGACATCCAGTTTTGAAAGCTTGTTTTTCCCTGTGGGGAATGTCTATGTAGGATCCTTGTCCCTTCATTTAGTGTCACTGAAACACATTTTCCAGGAGAAACCAACAATAAAGGTTAGCAGTGTGGTACCTTCATGGTATAGCCAAATCTTGGTAAGGATTCTAGACTGTTGCTTTTGCTACAATAGCAAGTGGATGTCAGGTGATATGGCTTTCAGGAGAAAAAGAGTGGAGCCGCATACAGTATTGCTTATGATACTAAAAAACTGTTCTTTTTAAACATCAAAGATGTTAGTTATTTGACAATATCTGATTCTTTCTATATATGTGCAATTTTGTGTGGATGACAGTTGTATATTGTAGATTCACAGCATATCACTCACATTCAAGGAATTATCTGTAACATAATTAAAACTTTGTTTTCTTTTCATTCCAACTGGTCAGCCATCTTTTATTTATTCTGAACTAATAAGCAAACACTAAAATAGTATTTCCTAACTTGATGCTTTCAAGATATTTTGGATCACAACCCTTAAGCTTCGACCATCTGGAGGGTGGTGATGGAAACTGCAGAGTAGAACATCTGGATGTCATCGTAGTGGAGAAGTTTAAAACATTAGAAAGTAAAGGTGTACAGATTTGTGTTTTTAGATTCCAGTTTTCAGAATTCTTGAGGCACATTTCTGCACACCTCTGCTACAAAGTAAACAATGTAATTAAGGATTTTAACAAATTATATGTAGCTGGGGTACACTGAAAGAGCCTCCTCGAAGATTGTGGTATTTTTGATCCACAGTCAGGCATACTCTGGTAACGGCAACCCTGTGTTGCTGGCTAATCTTTCTCACATTAGGTTGGGCAAAAGGGACTGCAGAATGAACTCGCCAAAAGATGCCTTCATTTTGGCAGTTTCAGTCTAGATATGGAGGAAGAAGAAGAATCTGTAAGATTGCCTTTGCTCTAAAGCCAGTCGTATCCGACTAGGGTTCAGTGCTCATCTCTGTTTATAGCCAAAGAGCTAGTGCTGTCTGCATCTCCAGACATGTGGCAGGCATGACTAGACATGAACTGGAGCTCCACAACTAAGTTTCCCACAATCTGCTTCTCACATACACAAGAGGTTATTGTTCTGCTTGTTTCTTCAAACAGGAGGTGCACATGCAACAAGATACACTGTTTTGACATTTCTCGCAGGCGCAAAAGTGGCATCATATGGCAGGGAGTAGGGAGCTGCTCTCTGGGAAACCTGAAGCCTCTTTTAGATGTCAGCTGTTAATTTTGTAACAGTTTGATGGAATGCAAAATGGCTCTTGATCATTTTCATGCAGGCTGCAGTACAGTTATCTCAACTCCATACCTCAAATGTCATTTTCTGTGCTCTATCTGCCCAACTATATTATCTTTTCTCATTGTAATTCTGTGTCAGAATTCTTCTGTTAATATCAGATCTTATATTTAGTCAGCAGGTATCATCAGAAACTTAAAGATGAATTGGGCCGGGAGACAAAGTTTGTTATGTCATATGCCCAGAAGGAGGACATGTTGCTTGAGGACACGTATTCTGCTAATATTATGGAGTTTATCAACCACAACAGTGAGAAACTTAGTAACGTGAATGACCTAGAAGAGCTGTTTAGTGATGATATTGGTCTAATTAATGAAGCTGGGGAGACCGTTTACATCTTTGGTGACGCAGGGATTGGGAAATCCATGCTGTTGCAAAAGATGCAAAACCTCTGGTCTAAAGGTGAACTCAACATCGGGGCCAAATTTTTTTTCCATTTCCGATGCAGGATGTTCAGCTGTTTTAAGCAAGATGAAGCTATCTGTTTGAAAGACCTCTTGTTCAAGTACAACTGCTTCCCTGATCAGGACCCAGAGGAGGTCTTTGACTTCATTGTGAAATTCCCTTGTACAGTTCTGTTCACATTTGATGGCTTTGACGAGATCTACTCTGATTTTGATCTCAACAGTGCCCCTGAAATTTGCTCCCCCAATGAGTTTGTCCACCCACTGGCTCTCCTGGTCAGCCTCCTCAATGGAAAACTTTTGAAGGGATCCCGGAAAATCCTGACAGCAAGAACAGGGACAGAAGTTGACAAAAATATTGTCAGGAAGAAGGTATATCTCCGAGGGTTTTCCAGCAGTAACTTGAAAGAATATACCAAAATATTTTTTAAAGATGAAGGGTGCCGGACTTTGGTTCTCAACCAACTGGGAGCCAACCCAAACCTGAGTAGCTTATGCTCAGTGCCTTTATTTTGCTGGATTGTTTTCAAATGCTTTGACCATTTCCATTCTGAATTTGACAGCCAAGAGCTCCCAGACATCTCAGTTACTTTAACAGACATTTTCTTGCTCTTGACGGAAGTCCACTTGAACCGGACTCAGAAGACAAATTTGCTGAAGAAGAATACTAGGAGTCAGCTGGAGACATATAGAACCAACAAAGACACTTTAGCTGCCCTGAGTAAAATAGCGTATAGGGGGATACAGAAATCTCTCTTTATCTTTGACCAAGATGAAGTTCTTGCTGACCTCTCTGAGCAGGATTCACACTTGGGTTTTCTTAGGGCAGTTCCTGACTATGAAGGCTATGTAAATCAATCTTCCTATGAATTCATACACTTGACGTTGCAGTCATTTTTCACTGCTTTGTTCCTGGTCACTGAGGAGAAAGTAGGCATGAAAGAGTTACTCCACTTCTTTGAGGAATGCTCCACTCTTGATACCTCCCTGTGTTCGTGCTATCCAATGGGCTGTTCGAGAAGGCAGCACCCTAGAGAACAAGACCCTTTTCGGAAGAATGAACACTTCCATTTTACAAACCTCTTCCTCTGTGGCTTGCTGTCCAAGGAAAAACATAAGCTCATGAGGCAACTCGTTTCGTCAGCCTCTCTTAAGAGGAAAAGGAACGTGCTTTTTTCCTATTTTTTTGAAATTATGAAGTCCCACCTCAAGGGCCTCACCCGGGCAAGGCTGAAGGAATACAAGCAAATTCAAGTGATGCCGAATTTTGTTTGGATGCTGAGGTGCATTCACGAAACCCAGAGTGAAAAAATTAGCAAGGGAGTGGCTAAGGTCATGCGAGCCACTTATATCAAGCTCACCTATTGCAATGTCTGTTCTGCTGATTGTGGTGCCATCTCCTTCATCATGCATCATTTCCAAAAACGCCTCGCTCTTGAGCTGGACAACAACAACATCAGTGATTATGGAATAAAACTACTGCTGCCTTGTTTTAGCAAGCTAGCAGTACTGAGGTAGGTTATTGGATTTTATTCGTATTTCCATAGTAGGTATTGGCCCTATTCAGAGTTAAGACTTGTGGATCTGGTATGGTTGGAATCTCTCCTCTTCAGTGCTTCTGGCTGGAGGAAACTTCTTGATTTGCTAAATGACAACCAGAAACTATGATTTAATCAGTGAATTATTTATTTGCAAACCAAAGTCTGGACACCTGAAAAAGTGTAATATAATAAGCCAGGAAGTCCCTTCTCAAGCCAGGAGAGAAGGCTGAAGCATACAGCTTACTTTTGGGGTGGCAGAGTTAAATTTGTCATGCCAGATAATAACTCTCTATTTATGCTTTAAAAAATAGATCTACACTGAATGATAGCACCAAGAAAAGCTGAACTATGCAAATATAGCCCCACTTTTAAGGGAGTTTATTCTTCTGAATGTTATGGCAAAGAATGAGGTGTACTGTGTAGGCCAAAAACATCCCGTTTTCTGAAAAATGAAGTCCAGTTAAGCTCGTTTTGCTTTTCACTCAGGTTTCACTAGCCATTCTTACATCATCTTGATGGCTGAAAAGGTCTCTTTTTCTTTAATTGTATTAAACCAAAGCCCTCGCAATGATGCACAATTTTGAACAATTTTTTTCGCTTTCATATTGCAGGTGAGATAGTATCTCACATCATATATGCCTCTGTTTATTAAGGAACATTTTAAAGATATGTCTACTTAGAATTTATGTTATAGGGCCCAGGCAGATATATTCAGAATATTCTTTAGAAAAGAGGCTTACTTGTGGGACTCTTAATGAACTGAATTATTCCAGGTTTCATTTAATGCTGTGCCCAAGTTTTATTTTCTTGGGTGAGAAGAAGAAAGAATGGAAGTACTAAGAGATGATCTTGTTACAAAGTCTGAGCAATGCTTCTCCCTATTAAAATGAGGATTATTCTTTTTTCTAATATGTATACTAAAGAGTAATTTGTTTCCACCATGTCTCTGTTTTATATAGAGTAAGTGTTAACCAGATCACAGATCAAGGCATAAGAGTGCTTTATGAAGAACTCTCCAAATATAAAATTGTGACTCATTTGGGGTAGGTATGAATTCAGAGAACTGTTTGATGAAGAGCCAGTATTCTCGACCAAAGGGAGTGTTGTAAATGAATGTTGACATGGTACTCACCACATTAGTTGCCAGATAGTTTCAGTTAACATCTTCTTACCAGCCAACCCAAATTCATTGTACCACTGCAAAGCAATTGAATGTGCATAAATTGAGTTGAGCACATTATGAAGCAATTTACATAGCCCTGTTACCATCAATTGATGGACACATTCAT
This sequence comes from Furcifer pardalis, assembly GCA_030440675.1. Classification (NCBI taxonomy): domain Eukaryota; kingdom Metazoa; phylum Chordata; class Lepidosauria; order Squamata; family Chamaeleonidae; genus Furcifer; species Furcifer pardalis. The sequence continues at coordinate 65,315,334 of CP126897.1, read as the reverse complement.
TTCATATTTTCAGGATGCCCATATCGTTGTACAAGTTTATCAACAAATCAAGGTTTAAAAAAAATAACTCCCTGGGTTGATTGGCTAGAATTTGGAGAAATTACTTTTCATACATATAAGTTTAGTTTAGTCCAAATGGGTTACAGTATTTCCTCACATTCTATGAACAGTTTATTTTTATTATTATAACTTGCTTTTCTTATTATTACTGATGTTTTTTTCTGTCTAAAGCATTGCCTACAATTAGAACTCTGTGGTTGAACATTTGATTCATGTATACAACTCCCAGTTCAATCTTTGGCCCTTCCAGACCAAAAAGAAACAGAGAAACAAAGGCCTAAATCTAGTCATTAGTGACATATGAAATAGATTTAACAAATCAGTTGGATAATGGTTATTCAGCCCTTGTGTAAATCCAACTAATTCATTAGGTCAAGTGTGATTGCTTTAGTTTGAACTGGAAATTGAATTTAAGTCCAAAAGATCAGGAATCAGGCAAAGAGACAGAATGAGACCTGAGAATTTGAGAGGGCAGCTACTAGTCAAAGTTGGCAGTGGTGAGTTATCAGGGCAAATTGTTCTCCTGATGTAAGACAGTTTCTTGTTGACTCTGTAATGAAGCCTCATCAATCCTGATATGTTTCAGTGTAATTCCCTCCCCAAATTAGACTACAACTCCTTTCACAGTCATCCCACTTTAAAACACAACCTGTAGTTTTTGATTTTCACTTTGACTGGCTTAAAGAGGTATGGAATATAGCTTTTAATATAAATTAACACGTGAAATTAAAGTGAAAATGGGGTTAGTGAGAAAAAATGATTTTAGAGCTTTATGGGGGAAATATTTTATTATTTTTGGATTATGTATTAGTGAATGAGAAAGGGACAAAACCAGAACAAGACATAATATCTTTTTTGGAATTAAAGGGGTGTAAGTATAGCAATGTAAGAAGATATAAACATTATCTTATGATTAGTTTTTAAGTCCCACATGTACAGGGAACACATAGACATTAATGCTATGTATTGTGTTGTCAGTGCTCTTTTGTGACTGTTGTATTAAAAAAGAACACACAACCCAGTCCATATCCACTCAGAAGTATGTCCCCCTGCATTTGGAAGGTCCTCCACCCAGATTTCAATCTTAAAGAAAAACAATTATTTCCTGATTCCCACACACTATATTTGATATAAAAATGCCTGTTTAGTATCTTCAGACAGTATCATATTTATAAATCTGTATCTGCTGATCTTACTTTTCTTTCCCACAGGCTGTATAACAACCAGATTACTGACATTGGAGCCAGATACATTGCAAGACTCATTGAGGAATGCCCAAGTCTCATACATGTTAAGTATGTATCTCTACTTTCTACCTTTTTATCACTTTTTTTTATAACAGATGCTTTAAAAATACAGAGTAGGAGAACTTTTCTTACACTGACACTTTTCATGTACATAATTATAGGTTCTACAAAGTTCAGCTTCTTTACATTCATCCTCGTTGGAGTATTATCTTCACTGAAAATGTCATGAAGGGGTGGGTGAAGCACTTGGGCCTTTTCCCAGGATTATTCAAAACATGAAGCAGGTCATGACTGAGAACACAGTCCTAGAAATAGCAAGAGGAATTACACATATATATACTGATCCATAGCACTTAGAGCAGGGGTTGGCAATCTATGGCCCGTGGGCCAAATCTGGCCTGTGGCAACAAATCATCCAGCCCTTGCTCCAACTGCTGCTGCTGCTAGAGGCAGCAGCCACAGATACATTTATGGCAGGGGGACAACCAGTCCGGCCCCCTCAACTGTCTGAGGGAACGTGACACGGCCCCCGACTTTAAAAGGTTGATGCCTCCTGGCTTAGAGTCTTATCATTTAGGACACCCTCCTTGACTTCACTCTCCTGAGGCATACCTAGTACCAACAATACTTTTAAGTGCTGAGGGAAGACCTATTTACTATATTTGCCAGCATATAAGACACATCAGAATATAAGACACACTGTTAGTACAAAAATAGCCCATTATAAGCCACTATATACAGCACAAGATGCATTCAATTTTTCCAGTGTATTTTAAGGGGGGGGGGGGGAGTGGGTCTTATAAGCCAGCAAATACGAGAATATCCTGGCTTTAAAATGGCTGGTGTCTTTTTCTACCGGGTGATTTTATTGTTTTCTTAGCATATTGGTGAATTTTAAAATATTGGCTTCTGGTTCTCACCCTGTTTTTGATCTGAATCGGTCCCCATTGTTACTTGTGGGGCCATAATACATGTAACAAGTAGGAGGAGCCTGGATGCCAGAGCAGAAGTGAGCATTGTTGTGTGTCACCAAGCCAAATATGGTTTCTGAAGTACATATGTTCAAGTAGTGACTTACCATTACCACTTTCCAGTGCAGTTCCCTGGCCTGGATGGGGATTTGAGACTCTGTACTGTTTCACCTTGACTATCCATTTGGGTCTCTATACAGACAGGCAGAAAAACAAACAAGGATTCCTGTATACATGTAGTGAAAAAAGGGCCTGACCCTCACTTGGATAAGAAGGTGGGCAGAAGTGGTCTAACTGTGGGGATCTCCTGAACCCATTCACCCAAACAGACCAGCCTCTCCGGAATTAAAGAACAATCTGTGAAGCTTTGGGGCTTAATTTTTTTTCTTTGAAAGGCAACACTTCTGTAATAAGAATAGCAGGTAGTATTGGTGGTGTGGTATTACGATGTTGCTGTCCTTGGGCAATTGCCTTCATGTGGCAGAGGCTGACATGTAATTGAAGCGAAGCCATGCCCTTTTTGAGCTTCCAGCAGTTTTGTAGCAGTTGTGTGAGAGAGCTTTAGAAAATGGTATGTTCCAACTGAAGCATGAATATACCCAACTCAACTACCTCAGAATGCTGCATCGTTAACCCAGGCCTGTCTTCTAATCATTATTGTAATGATTAGGACTGTAAATTTGAACATGATTCTGTGGTATTCGTGGAAAACATATGTACTGTATATATAGAAATGCAATGAGTCATTTAACTGGAGTTGATTAGATAATTAAATATTTGAGACTTTTGTGAACTGTTCAACGTGTCTTTGATATGTTTTTGAAATGTTTATGATGTCTTAGTTTTGTAATCGGGATGGGGGATTTCTTGTAATGTTTTTGATATGTGATACTTTGTGTTTCGATATGTGATACTTTGTGTTTTGATATGTGATATGTGATATTTTGTGATGTAATATTTGTAGTTTATTGATATGTTATTGATATGTGATATGTTGTTAGCTGATCTGAGTCTCTTCGGCAAATAGAGTGACATACATATCCAAATACAATATTCTTTGATCTGTTAATAGCCACATTTATTATGTAACTATAGAGCAATCTGTGATTACTCGTTTGTGCTGTGCCCTATTAAATGAGGGAATTATCAGTCTTGATATAATAAATAATTCACTAATAAGCATTTAGTATTATTTCCCAACCCCTGAATAGAAAGTATGAGAAGATACATATGCATTTTGTTTTCATTCAGAATATGTTAAATATTCCTTCATATTTCCATAGGCATTAGAAACATTTTAATGAGTAAATCTAATCGGAATGCATTTATACTATAACTTATTCATAAATTTAATTTTGTTTGCTGTTAGTATTAAGAATCACTAAGATGCCAGTTTTCATTAGACATAAAAAGGCCGAATTGATGAGGCACATGTTCCAAATTTTCCAGACCGTTTTGAACAGAAATCAGATTTGCCACATAGTCTGATGAGTTTCTACTCAGAAGTAAAGTCTTCTGAATCCAGCGGGACTTAGCCCTGGATAGTTGATTGGTGATGGTGTCATTCCTGGTTGTATGGTTTGGGAAAATATTTGTCATTCATTGCTTCCAAAAGTCAGCAGACTGGTCTAGCGCAAATATCTAGCAGAAGACTAGCGCTGACTCTCAACTCTGTCTTGATGATTTGGAAAGGAATGAGAACAGTCTTTTAATTTTCAGAAAACAGATCAAGATAATAAAAGTCAGTATCTGTGAATGCATCTACACTACATAGTTATAGCAGTATGATTCCGTCTCAAGGAATTCTGTGATTTGTGCTTAGATTTTTTTTTACTCCAAGAGGATTCACTACAAGTAGCCAGGTAGACAATTCTAAGTCCCCCACTGCAGGATTCCATAGAGTGGGAGGTATGTCAGTTAAGGTCGAATAAAACTGCTTATGACAGTGTAATGTAAATGTATCTCTGTCAATAAACTCTAAATGGTAGAGTGCATTTTTACAATCCAGTTATAGCAGTCTAATCCTGCTATTAACAACCATATATTTATTTTCATCAAGGGATCTATAATTTGGTGCGGAGATTATAAATCACTGCTTTATTGTAATGCTGTCCAGCAGGGAATTCCAGGAACCTTAACTAGACTACAAATCTCAGGATTCCTTAGGATTGGAGCCATGGCAAGTAAAGTGGTGTAGCACTAGAGCTGTAGCCAGGATTCTAGATTGGGGGAGGGGGATTCAGGAGGGGCAACAATGTCACACTCACATATATAACTGGCATCCTGGGGTGGGGTGGGGGGGCAGGTTGTTAGCTCAGGAGGGTTTTCGGGGGGCGGCTCACTGGCTACCCTGTAGCACTGTACCTGTATGGTTGGCAAGTCGGCAGTTCGAGACCCGGGTACTGCAGGACAGTTTGTGTGCCTGTCTCCGTCCCTGCTCCTGCCCACCTAGCAGTTTGAAAGCAAGAAATTGCAATAGGGACCACTAAGGTGGGAAAAGATCTTGGGGACATGAAAGGAGCCTCATTCAGGCATCCCCTGAGCTAAGTTTTTCCAGCAAAAATCCTTTCAACCCAGAATAATTTCTGACATGAAATTATTATTATACTGTAACTGTAGTCTAGATACCTTCCTGGCTTTGTAGTATTAGAGTGAATCTAGCCTCACCATGGTGTTAGATACTTCCCTTTTGTCCCCTGGAGTGGCTGCAAGGAAAGGATTGAAAACGTCCATTTAAAATGAATCTGTTTCTAGACAGCAACTAACAAATTACTACTGTGATTATAGGTGGGAGTGGTCTGCGTTGCTTGGCTTGGTGCATGCTTTATTTACAACAGGGACTTTTCAATTGCTGGCAAGGAACTGAATGAACGTGGCACCTTTTGTATAACAAAGCAACAGGATTCCAGCCAATGGGTTACTTCTTAAAAGTAATAAGCAACAAGCAACAAACTACTTTTTAAAAATAAAGCAAATTACATTTTGCCAGATCCACAATTAGTCAATACCTTACCAGGCTGAAGTGTGAAAAATCAGGGAAAGGGAAAAATGTACGATGAAGGTTAAGTCTTTCAGCTGTGATGTGACCCCTGATTAAGCCTATTGGGAATGAGTCAACATGAAGATTCTCCTTGGCAAAGATAGAGATAGTAGCAACAGCTGTTATCATCTTAACATAAGAAATACCCACTGTGGTTCATGTGGACAGATTTGTGTGAAACCTACAGGGAAAAGTTTAGAACAGGCAGAAGAATAATTCAAAACCATCGATTGAATTTCACTTTCTACTTTGAGACTGTATTCTGTGGTTTAAAACATCTAATCAGATGACTGGTTTGCCATTGCTTGCTTCCCTGTATTTTACTAATTAACCTGTTAATAGTGTTAGAGAATTTCTGCATTTACATCTGATTCCAATAAAGATATTGCCTATCATTTTTGGATTTTGGACTTTGTTATATTTCATAGCCTCATTATTTTTTGGAAGTGCTTTTTAAAAACAATGCTTCAGGCTCTTTTATAAAATGATATACTCTAGCACAGCTTTCATTGCTGAAAACTATTAAAGTAAATGCCACATTAAATATGTTGGATTTGATTTTGAGCAAAATTCATTTCTTTGTAGAATAGGAGCGAATAAAATAACAACTGAAGGAGGAAAATGCCTTGCTAATGCCATACAGAAGAATAAAACTTTCTATGATATTGGGTAAGTGAGTTTTCATATATTTGAACTCCTACTAGCTTGTTCTTGGTTTTAATTAAAATCAAACCACTGGTTTTTAGTTAGCTCAAGTCCAACTGATGTATAATTACATTTGGATGGATCCAACCAGTATCTTAAAAAGTAGATATACTGTTCATGTATTTTATCCATTAACCATATTAAATAATTATGTTCATTTAACTGCTAAAGGTAAGGTACAGGTTTCCCTTGCCCAAAAGCCAGTCATATCCGATTCTAGGGTTCAGTGCTCATCTCTGTTCCAAGGCTGAAGAGCCAGAGCTGTTTGCTACTGCAGATGTTTCTGTGGTCATGTGGCAGGCATGACTAGTCACCGGAGCTCACGGAACGCTGCTTAACTTCCCACCGAAGTGGTCCCTATTTATCTACTTGCAATTTCTTGCTTTCAAACTGCTAGGTTGGCAGGAGCTGGGACAAAGACGGAAGCTCATTCCATCTTTTTACTTAACATCTTTTTACTTTTTACTTAACATTTAAGATTCATTCCTTCTTCGTATAATTGTCTTCATCATTGCTGTTTCCCAAAATTGGATAAATCTTTTCCATATATTAATGCTCAAAAATATCTAATTTCATAGTTGTTATGTTTAATCCTACAGTTGCTGGTTTTTTAAAGCTTTACCAGTTGTATTATAGCCCTTATTTTCTATGGTATTTCAGCTTTTCTGTGTGTAATTCTTTTTTCAGCATTTTTAGCCCAGCTGATCATTCTTGACACCAGTTCTTAAAACTTAAAATAAATATTTTTAAAATTCAATTCACTTCATGGTCTCCAGAAAGTTTGGTGGAATGCAAGTTTTTATGCAGCCCCCTGCCCCCATAACCAATATCCATATCTAAGTGTTTGCAGTGGGGGTGGGGGGGGGTGGTCCCTGCTCTTCTTTCCCAAAGGAAGAGGATCAGGGAATCTTGTTGATTCAGGAGAGTTTTGTGGGGTTAGGTTTAGGAAGGACAACCTTCCAGATCAAATGGACAGAACCTCTATGAATTCCCACATACTAACAGAAGACTAATCACTAACCCATGTGCATATGCTGCCATTTGAGGTCTAAACTTGACAACTCTAGTCAGTGTGCTCCCAGAAGCAGAGCTTCTGCATGTTGTGTTCATTTTGTGATTAGCCATGACGAGGTAATCATGGACTTTATTTATAGATCTGAATCAGGCAATGAAATTGGGAAGAATTGTTGAGAGAATACATAAAATTGAAATAAATATGCATTTTTTAAAACATATGATCTGTCTCTGAAACAGATGAAGAAGAAGGATGAGGAAGTTAAGTCTGTTCCTCTGTTGCTTCCTCATTGCAACAAACTTGTACAGACGGAAATACCCATAAAGTTTGTAAATCTCTGCTGATACCTTTTGCTTTCGGCTTCCATTTCCATCCCATGACAAAATTTTGCCTAGGGGTTCTGGGAGTGGACATTTGAAAAATCCCAAAGTTTCCAACCTAGCAAGAGGTTTACACCAACCTCTGTTGCCATATTTTCTTTGGGCCCGCCCATGACTGATCCTTGCAAATTTCACTACAACTAAAGTAAGGCCTCAAGCTAAAAGAGTTTCCTTGTTTTTATTTTTACCTTGGAACTACATCTCTACACTGGAGAACCTGCTCCTCCTGTGTAGATTATCCACATGATTTAAAATCCTCAATCAGGGTCCCTCAAAGTTGGCTCTCCAGATGTTCTTGGACTTCAGTTCCCAGAAGCCCTGGTCAGCAGGTGCGCTGACATGCGCTTCTGGGAATTGAAGTCCAAGAACCAAGTTTGAGGAACCCTATCCTAGATCACCAGATTTTTAAGTTGCCTAGTGAGCTTGAGTAGAATAGCCTGGCTAAACATGTACTCTGTAGTGTGTGAAGGACAATGGGACTCATGGTGTTCCTTGATTTCCACCCATATGGAAGCTAGGAGGAAACCAGCTACATTGGGTTGGGTGCATTGTCATTGAGGGTATGGCCTGCCATCCCAAACTGGTTCCCATTCCTAGCACAATCATTCAGCAAAAAAAAAGTTATGATGTAATATTACTGTTTATTCTTTCTTTGACAGAATGTGGGGTAATCAGATTGGAGATGAGGGAGCCAAAACGTTTGCAGAAGCCCTAAGGAACCACCCAGCACTAAGGAATATCAGGCAAGAGCTTGTGCGGACAGGAAAACAGTTGTTTGCCATTATAGATAAGCCATGCTTTGAAGGTTTGTCAGAGATTTAAGTAGCATGTCACAGAGTGGGCACTCAACATTTCAGAGCACCTCTGAATTGCAAATCAAGACATTTGAGAACCAGAGCTACTCTTTGACATTCTTTGGCGTGCCATGCCTTATTGTTTATTTATTTATTTATTAGTTCAAATTTATATTGCCGCCCACTCACTGTAGCGACTCAGGGCGGCTTACAAACTATCAGGGATTCCCCTTGCGATATGTGTGGCTGGATAGCAGAGTAGCACTTTTAAGCTCTTACGCAGCGAAAGCCTTAGTGCAATAACACACACACATATGCCTTCAGTGGAAAGGTGCGCTTTACTTACAGTGAGGGGAAGACAGACATACACAGGACTATATACAACAGTCTCTCATTCTCTCCAAGCCCCACAGTAGGTAGACAGCTTGGAGTCCTCTGTTGGCTCCAACTCCAGGAGCACTCAAAAGTCCTGGTGATCCTTTAGCAGTTCTTTCTTCTCAGTTGAAGAAAAACTCTGAACACCATCACCTCCTCAGTCTCAGTCCTTCTCAGTATATAGACTCCTTCAGAATAGCAACCTCCTCACAGATAATCTCCTCCAGAATAATAGCCTCCTCCAAATGATAACCTCCTCAGTAGACCCTTCCCAGAGGGCCACAGTTATACCCTACTGTTGCTGGGCAGATTCTCTAATCAGCCACAGCTGGGCTGTTACAGGAGCACATGGACCAAGCATGCACAGCCTGGCAATCAGTTTGAGGCTCTATTATGGACACCTGTGTTCTAAACACATGGAGGGCCTTAAAGTTGTACTATTCCACTGGGCAGCAATCTTTGTACAATACCCCCATATGAAAAATGTCCTAACATGCTCCTCCTATTGTACAAGATGGATGCCACAATATACAGATCAGAATACAGAAGCAATATATACATATACACAGTTGCAGTACAACATTCTTTACAGTACACTCAAGTTTCAGTATTTACAAACACCATCAGCTTACAGTCTTCACATGCCTTTTGGCACCAGGAGGAAACAGTTTATTACTTTTTCTTGCACCTTTGGAATACTTTGGTCTCCTAGACCCACATACCCTATGCCTTTCAGATTCTGGCATACACTCAGACAGGTCCCGAGGTGGGAGTACTTCCCTGTCTGTCTCTGCCTGCCGTGCACCCGACTTTGCACCTGGCAATGCAGCTGCCTCCTCAGGGGTTTCTGGCTTTGCTTTATCCATTAATGCCACAGTGGCCTGATATCTATCAGGTGGCCTTCTAGTCCGACTGGACCTATGTGGCAGGACTCTATCAGTATTATCTCCCCCAGACTTCCCAGACATGTCAGACTCCTCTGACTCACTTTTTATTTCTTCTTTTACCCCAGCTTCCCCATCAGTGGGGCTTTTGCTAACAAGCTTGCTACTGCTGGGTTGCCAGACAGGCTGCTTTGCCGCCGCCTCCTCAAACAGGAGTCCAGGAATGTGGACACTTTCCACATGCTCCCATCGGGAGTGCTCCAGGAACTTGGCATTCTTACTTCTTGTAACTTGGTTGGATCCTGGCATCCAAAACCTATACTCCCTCTGGTTTGCCTCATACCCTATGAAGATCAGTTTGCGAGGGCGAGGCTGCCCTGGGATGCGTACCCAGGCAGAAGAGCCAAAGACTCGAAGATAGCCCAAGTTTGGCTTCCTTCCATGCCACCTGCTTGCAGGGATGTCCCCAATCCCAGAATGATATACATTATTCAGCAGATGGTTTGCACACTTCATAGCCTCTGCCCAGAGTGTGCAAGGCAGACCTGCATCACTTAGCATAGCCCTTGTCATGGTCTGCAGAGTTTGACCTCTCCTCTCTACAGTTGAGTTATGCTGAGGTCTGTGGTGGACTATCCCATGCTTCGCCAGGAAATCAGTGGTGGTTTTGTGTGAGACCAGTGTCCCATCAGTGATTAGGGTCTTTACCTGTGTGTTTGCCTTGTTCTGGGCGAACCTTACCCATCTGGTTAAAGTTGAGCAGATCTCACCCTTGGACCTTAGCAAATACACAAACCCATATCTTGTGTGGTGATCTACAATGCACAGGGCATACCTTGAGCCACCAGGGCTTGGGCTCATAGGACCTATTAATTCAGCAGACACCACCTCTAAGGGCTGGGTAGTGCTAAAACCACCCACTCTACTTGCAGGAGTGACCATAGACTTCTCCTCCTTACAAGGATTACAGCTCAGAAATCTGCTGCATGGTTTCACAGCTATGCCTTCAGTCAAATCAATGGTCCTTCTCAAGTCTCGGAAATTTACATGTCCCAACCGTCTGTGCATTAAATGTATGCATTTGTCATGGGGGAGCTTGTTGCTAAAACCTTTATCAGCCAGATTCGCACTCAGTGCACGGGAGCCTAACACAAATAGATCATTGTGTATCGGGACAGTTAGCTCCTTATCTCGTCCCTTAATGACACATTCCTTCCCCTGGAATGTCACTGAGTAACCCATTTTCAGTAGGGTCCTAACAGACAGCAAGTTATACTTCATCTCAGGGATATAGAGCATTTCTAGCTCTTCACCCAAAGCTTCACATCTCACCTGGCCTTTACCTAGTGCACGCACACGTGACCCATTGGCTAACATGACAGTCTGGTTTGTTTTAGACATTTCAGTAAATATTTTCCTATTTTTACAAATGGAAAAAGATGCATCAGAATCAATTAACCAGGTGCCAGGTTCAACATCAGTAAAAGCGGCAACAGAGAGATTAGCTTTTCTACATGTCTTGTCCTTATCTGGGCTCGACCTTGCCTTACAGAACTTGGCAATATGCCCAGACTTCTGACATCTAAAACATCTCTTTGTTACACACACAGTGGGAGGAGGGGGTGATTTGCTTCTACCACTTTCAAGAAGAACTTCTGGTTTTCTGAATTCTTTCAGAGAACCCCTTAATCTATTTTGCTCCAGTAAGCGTCCTTGGACCCCCTGGAAATTTAACTCACTCCTGGGCAAAATGTCCAAGGACGAAACATAACCATCAAATTCTTCCGACAAAGACGATAGGAGAATATATGCCTTTTGTTCTTCAGTAAAGAACAAGTTTGTTTCAGCAAGACGCTGTAGCAAATCACTAATTGAATGGAGGTGCTGAACCATATCTCCACCAGGCTGGAGGCGTAACCTAAACAAACGTCTGGTGAGAGATATTTGGGAACCGACTGAGTCCCTTACATATAATTGCTTAAACCTCTGCCAACATGCGGCAGATGAACTCTCCCCTCTCAGATATGTTAACTGACTCTCTGCTACAGTTAACCCAATAATTGCCAAAGCCCTTTGATTATCATACTCAAGTCTGTCCCTTTTGTCAGTGCCCTCTTCATCCAAGGCTTCTAGCTTCTGGGGATTCTCAACTATGTCCCAGAGCCCTTCCTTGCGCAGAAGCAGACTGCACTTGGTTGACCACGTCTGGTAGTTGGTGCCATCAAGCAGGGGCACCAGTGAGAGACTGGAAACAGCCATTCTTCCCTCACTTGCAGACTCACGAAGCATGCAGCTGACAGGAACTCTCGAAGCAAAGTGGACGTCTTCTGGACCTCTGTTGGGGCGTCTGGTTGCGTTGGGGCGCTGTCCTGCAGGCGATGAGTCCTCCAGGGAACGCAGCTCCTCCAAACGCTTATCAGGGCTCCACAGCTCCAGTCCAGGCACACAGCACTTCGGGGCTTGACAGGCGAAGACCCACGGGCACAGTTAGGGTGTCGGGCGTAGCTGTTGCGCGCACCCTGGGCCCATGACCCGTTATCAGGGATTCCCCTTGCGATATGTGTGGCTGGATAGCAGAGTAGCACTTTTAAGCTCTTACGCAGCGAAAGCCTTAGTGCAATAACACACACACATATGCCTTCAGTGGAAAGGTGCGCTTTACTTACGGTGAGGGGAAGACAGACATACACAGGACTATATACAACAGTCTCTCATTCTCTCCAAGCCCCACAGTAGGTAGACAGCTTGGAGTCCTCTGTTGGCTCCAACTCCAGGAGCACTCAAAAGTCCTGGTGATCCTTTAGCAGTTCTTTCTTCTCAGTTGAAGAAAAACTCTGAACACCATCACCTCCTTCAGTGTCTCAGTCCTTCTCAGTATATAGACTCCTTCAGAATAGCAACCTCCTCACAGATAATCTCCTCCAGAATAATAACCTCCTCCAAATGATAACCTCCTCAATAGACCCTTCCCAGAGGGCCACAGTTATACCCTACTGTTGCTGGGCAGATTCTCTAATCAGCCACAGCTGGGCTGTTACAGGAGCACATGGACCAAGCATGCACAGCCTGGCAATCAGTTTGAGGCTCTATTATGGACACCTGTGTTCTAAACACATGGAGGGCCTTAAAGTTGTACTATTCCACTGGGCAGCAATCTTTGTACAATACCCCCATATGAAAAATGTCCTAACACAAACAATACATTACATTACAATATGTTGTTGGGGGTCAGGTCCTCAACCTGTCCTGGCTGCTTCTTCCTTGGCCGTTGGTGTGGGTGCAGGGGGAGGGGTGTCGAAGTCCTCAACCTGCCCCGGCCGCTTTCCTGGCTGTTGGTGTGGGCGCAGGGGGAGGGGTGTTGAAGTCCTCAACCTGCCCCGGCTGCTTTCCTGGCTGTTGGTGTGGGCGCAGGGGGAGGGACGGCGAAGTCCTCAACCTGCCCCAGCTTCTTTCCTGGCCATTGGTGTGGGCACAGGGGGAGGGGTGGTGAAGTCCTCAACCTGCCTTGGCTTCTTCCCTGGGCACTGGTTTTGGTGCAGGGGGAGGGGTGGCGAAGTCCTCAACCTGCCCCGGCTGCTACGTTCCTGACCGTTGGTGTGGGCGCAAGGGGAGGGGCGGCGAAGTCCTCAACCTGCCCTGGCTTCTTCTTTTTATTATTAATTATTAATGTCTACCTTGGGCTTTCTTTATCTTCCTTTTCCTGGCATTTCACACCCAAATGCTGCATCATGGGTAAATCTAGCTGCTCTTTTAATTTTCACCATTCCTCTGATCTGATATGTTGCCATGAACATTGTGGGAGATTAAAAAGGGTGGCTCTTAACACACCTGTCCAGCACTGCTATTGCAACTGGAGAAGCCTGACAAGAATCCCTGACAGAAGAAAGGTCCTGCTAGAGGTCACTTTATGAGGGGCCTCTGAGACATAAAACAAGCCTATTTTCCTCCTGTAGAGATGAACGGGGTAGAGAGAGTTATCCCCAAAACTCTATAAACTGCGTTGGACAGGGATTGTGTTATTATCTTCTGAAAATATACTGGTTTCAAGCATTCCAGATATGTTTATTGGCAAAAGAAACCAAGAGCCAAATTTTAGAGCAAAGCCCTTTTTAAAAAATGAAAGATGATATATAGTTTCTTGCGCTAGCAAGAAAGTGACACTTTCACTCCTTATTTGGCTCTAATTAATAAGTTGAAATAGTAAACTTGGTGTTGACAGCTGCTCTGAATTGTATGTGAAGCTTTTGGAGAGACAACATTTTGTTTTGGTGGAGTGGGTGGTGGGAGAATCAATCACTTTTGCAGCACACAGACAAATCCAAGGGCCAGTATCCTATTTAAGCAAAAGAAATACTAATTTTTCAATTTGTGCCACAAGATGGCAGGCTTCATTGGTGGTTTTTTTAAATACAAGCAGAAAACCAAAAGATCAAAGTCTAGTAGAATATAATAAAGTTTTCAGAGCTTAGAAATAATACATTACAAGTAATAGCATATTGCATAACATCTTTGATTTGTAATGAAGATACAGTAGATTAGAACAATGTTCCTTTTATATACTAGCATAATGCTTGTTAACATGGTAATTTCCCCCCAGTATAACAAGAAACGGTTATTTATTACTGTACTGTTTCTTATTATTTTAATGGGTTAGAATGCTCTCTTGGAGTATTTTGTTGAAAATCTTTTCAAATTTCAGAATTAAAAAAAACATTTTACTGCAAGCTTCTCTTTTACCTATCAAAGTTTCTGAAATGTTGACCCATTTCCAGCATGTTGTCAAAACTAAAATGAAAATGAGGGACAAGAAGAGAGAGAGAAAAGCCGAAGAACCAAATGTTTTGATAACTTAACATATGTGTTTCATTGTGGGTTTTTGTGACTGTTTGGATTTTGATACACAAAAGCTCACACTGAAACAGGTCTATTAATCTTTAAGGTACAACAACATTTTCTCCTTTGCCTATTTCCCTCCTTTTAATTTTATCAACAGGTAGATTTTATCACTGACTCTATAAACGTTGCCCTAGATGGCTGTTTCTGAAACCTTAAAATATACTTTTCCTTGAATTTCTGAGGTAATTAAATTTATCTTTTCTCAACCTGAAAGAAGAGAAGAACAGTCTTTGGAATATATGTCTAGACCAGTGTTTCCTATTGTGGGGCACAGGCCCCACAGGGGGACTTCAATTCCCAGAGGCCTAAGTCAGTACATTGGCTGATCAGTGCTTTGGGGAATTGACTTAGACTTTTGGGAATTGAAGTCCAAAAACCAAAGGATGGGAACACACTGGTCTAGACAAGAGGGTGTGTTTGTGTGTGTGCACGTGCGCACACCTTATTGCTAATCTCCTATTTCAATTTATCATAAAAAATTGAAAAACCACTTAAAGGGATTGTGAATTCTCTGCAAGATTCCAAGGCAGTTTATTATTGCTACGAAGTATGTATATTATACAAGAAGCCTGTTAGTGAATTTCATTAGAATAGCTTACAGAATCCAGCTCATTTACTGGTCTGCCAATTACTGCCAGAAACATGAGGACTTAAGTTTGGCCAATGACAAAGCCAAGAAAGTGGCTTTGGTTTGGCAGTCCAGGGTTTGATCAGGATACGAAAGAAGAATAAGAACAGAATATATGTTATCAGTGGCAATTGAAGGTAATTGGCATACTTCTCTAATTATTGTGGGCAGTCCCCCATGGGGAAAAATGGTTCCCCCACCCACCCATTCTTGGTGATGATTGTGAACAGCTCCTTGTGTTTGGAGAATATTGTGTGCAATAAGGGCCAACGGGTGCTCTCTTAATGTGCAGATCTTTGCTTTGGAAGTGGTGTTGCTAAGTAATATTGACACCATTCAGCTTCCAGGATGCTAAATAACATTGATTGCATTCAACTTCCAAGATGTATGGCAAGGGTTTCCAACCTAAGGCCCACAGCTGGATCAGGCCTGGAGCACCATTTCATGTGGGCCCCCCACCCCTCCAAGGACATTCAGAAACAAAATGGCCACCCACTTGAAGCTGTTGGGGCAAAATGGCCTCCCCCATCATGCAGGCAGGGCAAAACAGCCATCCGTCCCTCGAAGCTGTCTGAGCGAGCGTGACCTAGCCCCTGGCTTGAAAAGGGTGGCAACCCATGATGTATGGGGTGTGTATGAATGAATGTTTATGGGCTTCTTTGCCAAAAATAAAGTTTTGAAAAGTTCCTTTAGCTCCCAAACGCCAATGCGACTGCTGATCTAATCACTTGCAGCAGTTTTTTGAAATTAGAGTAAGCACTGCTAAGTTCTGGCGCCTAGTTGAGAAGAAGACTTGACATTTCAACCTTCCGTCTTGTGACTGTAATGCATGGCTTGCCACTGTAAGCAGGTTTTTTATTATTTTAGACTGGCTCGCTTTAGAGGTTATTTAGATAAGCCTCTGCTAGCAAGGTTGTGGTTTTTGCTAAAAGTGATGAAGTCACCAGGTCTTTAATGGCAGGGCAAAGAATGGTCACCTCAGCCTTTGAAAGGAAACAAAGACACTTTCTCATGTTGAGATCAAACCAAGGCACACAAAATGTGAAGGTGCTCACAGGAAGTGTTCTGGATAGTGAGTGGCGACAACTTCTGGGACCAGAAGTGGTGTTTCCCATTATCTCATCCACCTTTTCACTTGCATGTGGTTAGCAATTCTTGTGCTCTGGGAATAAAATAAAATATCAAATTAGAAAATGGAGAAGTGTGAGTACAGAAAGGTTTACAAACTATGCCTCATGAGTTCTGTGTGGCCCCCAGATGTCTGCTGTATGGCCCCCACCCTCCGCTGCTACCCAATTCTGCTTTATGGTTTGTTTGTTTTTTCATACCAGTTTCTGGTATGTGAAAGTGAAAATATTGATTGAGATGCAGAGCTTGGAAAAGTTAGTTTGGGGACCTTTGTTTAGTGGTGGGCTCCAGCCGGTTCAGGTGTGTGTCACTCCGGTGTGGGTGGGGAGGCGCTTCGGGGTGAAGCGGAGCCCTGAAAAAGCCTTGGATGAAGGGGGAAATGGTTTTGGAGGTGAACCTCTGAAGGGTCTTCTATTTTCATTGCTCTATAGAAGAGCAGTCACATGGCCAACAGGCCACACCCATAGTGCGGTCGTAAAAAAAATTAAGCCCACTACTGCCTTCATTCCTAACATCATCCTATCCATGCTTGCAAAGGCATTCTTCAAGTGGCAATTCTGGGAGTTGTAGTCCAAAAATAACATTCCTGAGTTCTCTGACTATAAATTATCCAAATGAAGAAGACCGTCTCTGATTGTAAATGCAAAATATTAATTTTTCTTAGCGGTGCCCATTGTTGACATTTTTAAAGGAAACTCAAACATTTCCCATTTCTTGTTTGCTTCACAGTCTTGCATTCAATGGCATCACCACGGAAGGTGGCAAAAGCCTTGCAGAAGCCATGAAACACAACAACTCTGTGAACATATTTTGGTAAGGAGCTGATTTTGACCACATCCTGGTGCATAAAGAACCTTAATGGCTCCAGGGATTCTTTGTGGGGGATGGGGCTGTCGATGTCATTGGTCAGCGGAGTGGTGCAGTGGCCAGCAAGAGGTTGACACCTGGCCAAGTGGTCTCTTGTAAGAAAGGCAGGCAGACCAGAGTTTGGTGCAGAAGAATACTCAAAGCAGGTTTACTTATAAGGCGGAAGGGTGCAAGTATATACAGTGCAACAACTATAACACAAAACAGATATATTCTCTCAGGCTGCTCAGTTGACCTCACTGAGACAGTACAGTTGTGCTATAGACAAGTCCATTAACAGTTCAGCAACAGTTCAGTACAGCAGGGTAAAGGGAAGCTGTATAGCCACAAACAAAGCCAAAGAGTTCTACACCTTCTGTCCTCCTGATGGAGACTTACCCCAGTTAGTTCTCCTTTGTCCAGTAAGCACAGATGGCATATCCAGCAAAAGCCATCAGCAGAAACAGTGGCAAAGGTTCAGTCCTCGTAGCAGGTTCCAGAAGATACAGGAATCTTCGTCCAAACTGTCAGCAGAGGAAGGTGAGCATTAAAGCTCGCCATGGTGAGCATTGTAGCTGAAGGTCTGCAATCCTGCTCTGTCCTAAATACACTGGGCCTTGGAGCATATTAGGGAAAACTCCCAGCACTTGTGTGCCCCAGCAGTAAAGTCTTTACAGGCATCATAGACACAATATGCCTTGCAACCAGTTAGGGAGAGCAGCAAAAACTTCTTACATTCCCTAACAGGGGCTTCCCTTGTGCCTAGCATGGTGGCCCGCCTGAGAAGAAACCTGTTTTACCCCCTCAGGGATACCCTCTCAGGTGAACAGCGTTGCTAGTCAGCCAAGCCAGTGCTTGCCAGGCAGTCAAAATCTTTACAATAGAAAGTTAGACATAAATAATAAATGAACTAAATAAATTATAAATAGCAGCCAAAAAACAAAAATAATGTGCGTGCACACCCCTAAATAAAAAAGCCCAACAACAGAGAACACATCTTGACAACAGAAAAAAAATTAATCAAAACCTATTGCTCTGCTTTTGGCAGTATATCCTTAAAAGCCTCTTTAAAGTTGAATGAGATCTAGCTAGCTAGCTATGGCAAAACCCCACTTTATGGAATTAATTGATTCCACTGGGTTTTTCTTATCGCAAAAAAATTCCTTATTGTGAAGTGCCCATAGGAATGCATTGTGCAGTTTCCCATAGGAATGCATTCAAACAAAAAAAATTATGTGAAGCTGGGCATGATTTTCAATGGATTTCTTTCTGTGTGGCGAGTTTCCCATAGCACAAGACATCCATTAAGCAGGGTTTCACTATCTATCTATCTATCTATCTATCTATCTATCTATCTATCTATCTATCTATCTATCTATCTATCTATCTATCTATCTATCTATCTATCTATCACTCTTTTCCTTTTTGCTGTACAAACCTAAAATCAAGGAGAGAAAGTATGTTTTCACTTCAAAGGGATGAGGGTCCTGCCTTGGTTCAGAAGAGAAGGAAAGTAGGCAAGGAACAAGACAGGTAGATAGGCAAAAAAGGGGAAATGCCTAAGGAAAGCCATGTTTTGTTACATGAGACAAAAAAGATCTGATGAACACCTCTGTCATTCCCTCCCAGTAAAAAGAGGGATTTGCTGTGCTTTTATCACATCCCAGATCTGCAGCCTGAGGAAGCCCCCTGCTCTGCTTACAGGTAGCCTCTTCTGGCTTGTACTTGCCTCCTCCATTCTGCAGAACTATCAAAAATCACCCAAACTCCAAACTGAGCAGTCCAGAACTAAACAGATCAGTATTTACCTCTCTATTAGTTTGTAAACCAAAGATATATGAAGATTTGCTGGTGTTTTTCTAGAATAAACCACTTGTATCCACCCAATGTTTTTGGAGCTACCATAAGTCATCCTGAATATAAGTCGAGGTACCTAATTTGGACCTCTAAAACTAGGAAAATAGATTGACCCGAGTATAAGTCAGGGGTGGAAAATGCAGTAGCTGCTAGTGAGTTTCAATAATTAAAATACATAAAAATACAATAAAATTAATTAGTTTACAGACATTTGTGTGGGTATGTTTTTGAGTGTTTACATGGACCTGAGTATAACTCGGGTCCCATTTTTGGACCTCATTTTGGGGGCTAAAAACCCAACTTATACTCAAGTATACAGTAATTTGTGGATCAAAGATGTGTGACATTTAACCCTCCAGATATTTCAACCTACAGTTCTCAGAGGCCTCACCCAGTATAGTCAATAATTAGGAAGCCAAATATCATTCTTTCCAAAGGTAAATGTTACATGTCATCATTTTATTTTGCCCATAGACCTTCTTCTGCCTATGAATTTATTTTGAAATGAGAGTGTAAAATATTCCATTTGATGTATTAGAAAGCCAGTGTTGTTGTATCTCTCCCCCTCCCGCAGTTGTGGTTCTAACAATGGATCCTGGCCAATCTTCCAGATACAAGAAAAGATTGTGTTTTTAGAAGAGTGAGTCTTGGCACTGACAAAAATAGAAGATGGATTGTATTCTGTTCCAAGTTGTGGCTGCAATGCTATCTCTAGTCTGAAACAATACTGAAATGAACTGAACCTCCAGTGCCAAGGATGTCTATGTTCAAGGCTGTATTAGCCTTGATGCACAAACATGCACTACATAGTTATCAAATGGACAGATACTGCTAACACTGTGGCAGTTCCTAATAAAAAAGAAACTAGATGATATCACCCCACTGTCAGAATAAGCCAGTGTACATGTTCAGGAGCCATCAAATGTTCAGTGTAGTGGGGGAAAAGGGAAGGGGAATTATGGGTGGGAGAATGGAATAGCCAGATGGGATAGAATGACACTGTTGGCTGGTTAGATTCCTTTAGCAAAGCCTTCCTTTGAGAAGGTAAATATATGCTGCAGCATTTCATCACCGTTCCTAATGTTCAGATTCTGGAAAGAATCAATTGCTGGGGTTAATCTACAGCATCTCAGTTCTCTCTTCTCTATTGTTTTTAACAGGAATTGGGGGGCGGGGGTGTTTACACAGAAAGAGCCTCCTTGAAGATTGTGATATTTTTGAACCACAATTGGGCATACCCTGGGCAATGACAACTTTCTGATGCTGGGTCAGGCAAAATGAACTGTGGAAATGAATTCACCAAAGGTGGCTTCAGTGGTGGTCTCAAAAAACAATTACTACCACACTGTGAGCGTGATATGGTGGGCGTCACCAGAGGGAAAGCCCTTTGTTGCACCTGAATTAGGACTACAGTAATACCTCAGATAACGTTTACATTAGATAATGCTGAAACTGCATAACGTTAAGCAATCGAGGGGGGGGGAATTAGCATCGCATAACTTTAAATCTTATGGGATGCATTGGATAACGTTCGCTAAAGCCTGTGCTGGTTACAATGTATCTCTATGAAGTTTTAATGTTATCCGATGCATGCCATAGGATGTTGACGTTATCCTATGCATGCATTGGATAACATTAAGACTTGTGGAAGTTTTAGCGTTATCTGAGGTTTTACTGTACTTTATTTCAAAACTTGGATGACTGGGGCTAGCCAGAATTTCTGCTACGGGTTCTGATGAACTGGTGTGAACTTGCTGATGCCCACTACTGGGTGGCTTCGTTTCGGCAGTTTCACATCTGGCTGGCCTGGACACAACAGGAGGATGAGGAAAAGTGAAGGCTAAGGTAGAAATGGACATATAATAGATCTGGACCTATGAGTCAGTGGCGTAGCGTGGGGGGGGGGCGGGGGGGGCGGATGCCCCGGGCAGCGGCTTTCAGGGGGCGGCAAAATGTCCTCACCACTTTGGCCTCCTCCCTCTGCCTGGGCTTAGGAAGGAAGCAGGACTTCCCAGGCGGAGGGCGGCCCTTTTGCTGGTGAGCGCTGCTCGCCTCCGTCCCATTGGCTTGGGTACTCATTTAACCGGCCTCGGTCGCCAGCAACCGAGGCCGGTTAAAGGAGTACCCTAGCCAATGGGACGGAGGCGAGCAGCGCTCGCCAGCAAAAGGCTCGCCCTCCACACACCTGGGAAGTCCTGCACGCGCGCGCGCGCGCGCTGCCCACCTCCTCCCCCCCACCCCTAGCCACCCAGCCAGCTTGCCGTCAGAATGGGCGCTCGTCGGGGGGGTGGCGCCGTAGCGGGGAGCCCCTGGCTGCTGGCTGGGTGGCTGGGGGGGAGGAGGTGGGCAGCGCGCGCGTGCAGGACTTCCCAGGTGTGTGGAGGGCGAGCCTTTTGCTGGCGAGCGCTGCTCGCCTCTGTCCCATTGGCTAGGGTACTCCTTTAACCGGCCTCGGTTGCTGGCGACCGAGGCCGGTTAAATGAGTACCCAAGCCAATGGGACGGCCACGGAGGCGAGCAGCGATCACCAGCAAAAGGCTCGCCCTCCACCTGGGAAGTCCTGCACGCGCGCGCTGCCCACCTCCTCCCCCCCAGCCACCCAGCCAGCAGCCAGGGGCTCCCCGCTATGGCGCCATCCCCCCCCCCGACGAGCGCCCAGTCTGACGGCAAGCTGGCTGGGTGGGTGGGTCGGCACCCCCCCCTGCCAGCCCGCCGCCAGAAGTTCGAAAAAGGTAAAGATCGCGGCTCGACTGCGGGGGTTAGCTGGGATCCCGAGGGTTTTCCCCATCGTCGCCTAACCCCCGCAGAGCTGCCCACGCGCACGCCCGAGGATTCGAAAGGGTATTCCTACCCTTTTGAATCCTCGGGCGTGCACGCGGACGGCTCTGCGGGGATTAGGCGAGGATGGGGGGAACCCTCGGGATCCCAGCTAACCCCCGCAGTCGAGCCGCGATCTTTACCTTTTTCGAACTTCTGGCGGCGGGCTGGCAGGGGGGGGGTGCCCACTATTCAGCAGGGGAGGGAGCGCCTTCTGCCTGGGGGGGGGGGCGAGCGGTGGGGGGGGCAGCGAGCGGGGGGGGGCGGGCGGCGATTTTCTTCTTCGCCCCAGGCGGCTCAACGCTGCGCGACGCCACTGCTATGAGTGGACCTTTGAGCGATTTATAACAGATCAGCAAGGTTTTCTTGTTCCTAGATACTTAACTATAAAAGCAATAAAACTATTATTCCTCACATACCCTGAATCAGTGGTTTCCAACTTTGGGTTTCCAGATGTTCTTAGATGACACAAATCTTGGTCAGCACAGCCAATGGTAATGGCTTCTGGGAGCTGTAGTCCAAGAACGTTTGGGGACTCAAGATTGAGAGCCACTGTCCTAAATTGCCCTGCTAAGAGTAATGGAGGGGGAAGTATGGTAACCAGGAGTAGATAGTTTGAGTCAAAAGACTCAAGACCTGTTCCAAAATTACTTAATTCTAAGCATTACAGAGAGTGGATATTTAGAAGATAATATTTCTTAACTGCTAAGCAGGTCTGATTGGAATTTCTCCCAGTGTTTAGGAACTACGTTGTTTTATTTTGTGACTGAATTTTTTAGACTTCCATTTTCAAATATGACTTCTCAGACATGAAGATGTGCTTGAATCATGTCTGTGAAATGCTAGTGTAATTCTATCTAGAATGATTTGTTGTCTGCAGCTGATGGTTTTGCTCTCAGCCTGTGCCTTTTTTCCCCTCTGCCTTTGGTTGGTGAATTTCAGGGTCCAAACAAAACCAAAACAGAAGAGTAGATTCTGCAAGTTGGAATTCTAGGTCTAGATTCCAAGTGATTCACTAGAGGCACATCTTTTCATTTTTATCTCTGGGTCAGACAGTATCTCAGAGGTGGTGTCTTTTTTTCTTTTTAAAGTAGATCTTCTTGTACAGACAAACATCTGATAATGTTATGACTTGGTTCCACAAGTCATGACGTTATCCAATTTTTAGCGTTGTCCGATGCATGCATCGAACAACGCAAAAAAAAAAAAAGCCCTGACTTCAGGGACAAGCCGCGCGGTTTGTCCCCGAAGTCAAGCCGACCCTAGGCTAGCAGTGAATCCCTACAGTTGGGGGTTGGATTGGGTAGCCCAATCCAACCCCCAACTGTAGCGATCAGTAAGAGTGCAGGAGGGGTGGGGGAAGAGGCGCTCGGTCGCAAGCTTTTTCGCGTGCATGCGAGTGCCTTTCCCCCCAACCCTACTGCACTCTTAGTGATCGCTATGGTTGGGGGTTGGATTGGGCTACCCAATCCACCCCCCAACCGCAGCAATGGATCGCTGTGGGGGTGGTAGATTGGACCAAGTACACCACCACCCCTCAGTGATGGATCGCTGGGGTGTGGATTGGGTAGATGTTCTACCCAATATACCCCCCCCAGACGATTGTCTCGGATAACGCTAAAGAATCGTTATCCAGAATTGTTATCTAATGCAAGTTTTTTCCAAAAAACTTGCATCGTTATCCGATTCTAGCGTTATCCGATGCAATCGTTATCCGAGGTATTACTGTATGTGGAAGTATATATAGGCGGCCTATGCAGGAGAATACCACTTCTGAAAAACAAGCTTTCACTTAATACGGTTGATAATAGCAACAGAAATTTTGCAAATGACATTCTATAAGACTTTGAGTAACACTCAGATCTGTGTAAGCAATGAATAAACCTATTAGGTGTATGAATCTGTTAGGAGAGTTCTGAAGATTTCATTCTCGGCTAGCTAGAATCTTTAATAAATCAACATCCAAGTTGGCAAATAAGATATTCAGTTATCCAAGAGAGTACAGTGTTCATTTTTTTTTGAACCACAGGACTGCCACCCAGTGGCTAAAATCCCATTTTTCCTTTTGTTTCCCCAACCAGGCTAACAAAGAATGAGTTGGATGACGAAGCAGCTAAGTCCTTTGCTGAAATGGTAAAGGTCAACAAGAGATTGGGCCATCTGTGGTGAGTTACATAGGCTGCTGAAGTTTGAGCTCTTACTCATTGCCTTGGGCTACAAATCCTATTTCAGGCATTGTAAACATTGTGTACAAAGACCCAGAACAGGGTGTTGGGCTCATTTTGACACAAGGTCATCTGAAACCCTCTCACTCGCACTGAGGCATCAAATTTAGGCTGATGCAGTATTCTTTTTAACAAAATTCTGGGAAGAAATATGGAATTCACCACAAACTGATCTTGGTGACTGTTAGTGTCATTAAACATGAAACAGGGCAAGGAAGAAAGCTAGAGATTCAGAAGTTTTATGGCATTACAGTACTGTATGTAGAAGTCCAATATGGTGATTACATAACTATGAAATAAATAACTATACTGTCTAGTCTGGGGTGCCCAAACTTTTCAGGCCACAGGACGGTCACATATTCAGTGGGCCAGTCATGTGGTTCAGCGGGCCGGTCACGTGGTTCCACTGGAAGCAGAAGTAAAACGTGCCTTGCAATCTGTTTTGCAACAGGATGAGATACACTTTAGGCTGCCCTTTTCTCTGCTTAAGCCAAGGGTGCCCAAATATGGCCCATGGGCTAGATCTGGCCCCTGACACCAATTCATCCAGCCTGTGTCACCCTCGTCATTCTCAGAAGCGGAAGTAAAATGCGCCATATGTCAAGACTGTTTCAGCTTTTAAAGGCTGCAATCCTGTGTCTATCATATTTGGGAACAAGTCCCATTGCATTCGGTGACTCTTATTTTTCAGGCAATCTGTATAGCAAATCCTTTGAGCTTATTTTGTTGTTGTTGTTTTTTAAAAAACTCCTCATAAAGAAATAATATAGCATTTTTTAAGCTGCAGTGGGATAGAAGAGTACAATATGAACATCCTAAAGCAAGTATACATATTTGCTGCTTACCAAAAGTGTCCCAATGTTATGTTTTGGTTGACATTTCTCTGCACCAGCCAACAGTATTTGAAAGCAATCAAAAGTTTGTTGTATGCATATTTTGTCAACAGTGCATTTCCTTCTGAAGGTCACTTGGAATGACAATTTTTGCTTTAAGAAGATCTGGGAGACCAGTGACCCCAAACAAACTACAGAGTGCCCTTGCTTACTTCAGGTGCTTTCCGCTCAGAACGTGTCTGCCTTTTGCTGGTGGTTTGATGAGAATTGCTTTGTTTTGCCTTCATTTTGTTTGTAGTCATTCCTGTGTGATTCCCCTAAGTCAGCGATGGTGAACCTTGGCACTCCAGATGTTCTTGGACTTTAATTCCCAGAAGCCCTGATCAGTAGGAGAGCTGACTTGGGCTTCTGATAACTGAAGTCCAAGAACAGCTGGAGTGCCAAGGTTCACCATCACTCCCCTAAGTGTTGCTCCTTCATAAGTATAACAGCATAAGTATCACACAATAAAGGTTTAGATTTATTTAGTGCAAAAGATTTATTTAGTGTATGGCACTTGTACACATTGAGTCAACATATAACAAATTCAAACATACATTTTTTAAAAAGCACTAACACTACCATAAAAACTCGAAAACATATCCACACAAATGTCTGAATTAATTTTACCATATTTTCATGTATTTTAATTACTGAAACTTAATAGCAGCTGCTGCATTCTCCACCCCCGACTTATACTCTGGTCAGTTTATTTTCTTAGTTTTAGAGGTCCAAATTAGGTACCCCGACTTATATTCGGGACGACTTACAGTCAAATACAGTAATACCTCGGATAACGCTAAGACTTGGTTCCACAAGTTTTGGTGTTATCCGATTTTTAGTGTTATCCGACCCATGTTAAAATCATACGGGATGGATCGGATAACGTTAAAGCTCCATAGAGATACATTGTAACCGCACAGGCTTTAGTGGTTGTTATCCGATCCATCCCATAGGACCTTAACATTATTCAATCCAATTCTCCACCCCAGATTGCTTAACGTTATGCAATTTTAGCGCTATCTGAGGTAAATGTTATCCGAGGTATTACTGTATATACAGTAAACCATATAGAAACTAAACTTCAATTTATAAACAAACATCTAAACAGTTTATATATTTGATTGCACTGGGAGTCGCCCTTAGAAAATCTTCACTATTGCCCTCATATGCTCTAAGGCTGCATTCTATAATATGTTGCATAATCTGTCGTGCTGATGACAGTAGTTTCCCCCATTTATGCAAAAAGTCTGCATATCTACAGTGCCCTTTACGTATTCTATTACGGCTAGCCCAAAACCGAGTGGTGTTTCGGTTATGCATTGCAAATTCTGGTACTGGTATGGCGCCTTTTCCAACCACTCTCTTCTCCAAGCGTCCTGCAGGTTGAACTCTTCAGTGCCTCCAGTAGTGGTGCTGGATAAAGGTGGATGTCTTGATCAGAGGCTGTTAACATTCAGGTCTAATATGTCAGAATGTACTGGTAGTTCTGGATTCTGAACTATTCTGCAGTACTCTCTTGAAAGAGCATGGCATAAGAGAGAATCCCTGTCAGGAATGCTTATGTTTTTTTTATTTTGCTGTGTCATGTGGGGAGGTTGGGCTGAAGGGACACATTTAGTTCATTCCTCCTGTACTGTTTCTGTTTTAACCCCTTTTGCCCAGCTGCTGCTAGCTTAATATAGTATAACAGACAATGCCCACATAAGCCGTTGTGGTTGTGTGCAAGGACAGATTAACAAGATGATAACATTCCATAGTGAGAGAATTTATCCTTTTCATGCCAGGGGTCAGGTCACGCATGCTCAATCAGCTTTGAGGGCCGGATGGCCATTTTGCCCTGCCTGCACGATGGTGGTGGTGGGGGCCATTTTGTCCCAACAGCTTCAAAAGTGGGCCATTTTGATTCTCGCCACATGAAATGGTGCAGCATGTTGGATCCGGCCCACGGGTCTTAGGCTGGGAACCCCTGCTCTGTACAGTCTCACACAATGCAAGTTCAGAGATATTCTGGAGGAAAAGGCCTTTCCAGAACCAATGGATGGTGAAACATGTGCAAGCAAGATACTGTCTTATGTATGTCCCTTGTTGAGAGGAATTGGTTATCCCTCATAAACGTAATTAGTATTTTGGTTTAGGCTGATTGAAGGCAATTCACTCTTTGCAGTGGGACGCCCCTCCAGATTAAGTGAACCCCTCAGGTCTTCTCACAAATGGAGCCGTCCCCATTGGAAAGGGGTCAGGGGATTGTCTTCCACAACAGTAGCTTGGATGCAGCCGGAATAATCTCCAAGGCAGCTGCTCTCATTTCATCAGAAACCACCAGCTGTGTGGTCAATTGTGCTATTCAGCTCAGTCACCCTGAAAAATGCTCATGCACTTTAGACTGAAGAGGCTTGGAGCCTCTTGGCCGTCCTTCTATGGTGGGGATTGTCTGTTGCC
This sequence comes from Furcifer pardalis, assembly GCA_030440675.1. Taxonomy (NCBI): domain Eukaryota; kingdom Metazoa; phylum Chordata; class Lepidosauria; order Squamata; family Chamaeleonidae; genus Furcifer; species Furcifer pardalis. The sequence goes on along the minus strand of CP126897.1, from coordinate 65,288,153 downwards.
AAACAGGCCCGCCGTGCAGAGGGAAATCAGAAACCCCAGGCCCTGGTCGACTGCCAGCTGCGTGCAATGAGTGGGGTGTTGATTTTTCTGCCTTAGACGCACTAAGCAGCAGCTGAGCCTATGACAGACAAGATGCTCCAAAGCAGGCGTTAACATAAGAGTTTCTCCAGAGTTTCCTAAGTGCTTTTATCTCTGTGTCTTTTTTTAAGGCTTATCCAGAATCAGATTACTGCCAGAGGAGCCCAGTTCTTAGCAGATGCTCTCCAGGACAATACGACTATTAAAGAAATTTGGTAAGAAGGGCTCCGTAGCTCTCTGACATATAACATTCACATACTGATTACCCATGAAGGCTTCTGCCCCCTTATCCCACATGGAACGCCTTTACCCCCTGGAAGGTTCCTCAAAGTTGTAAAGCAGAAGTGGGGCTCCAAGGCATTTGGGTAGCTCAGCCACAGGTGACAAGTGTTCGAATTGGTATTCCAAAAACATTTAGAAGTTGACAATGGCCTACCCTATAAACACTAAAAAAAAATCCAAGAGGGTATCTCTGTGCCTACCTGTTGCAATAAACCCAATCTTGTGATATGTTAAAAGAGGTATTGAATTTTCTTTTATCATAAGCTTTTGTGGAAGACGGCCCATTTTGCCAGATGTGTTTGTGTTGTTGTTTTTTGAATAAATGGATGAATGTGAAATATTCCTAAGTATCAGGCTGTGATACCTGGGTGCCCATGAAATACTGATTTGGAGCTATGTAAAGGCCCCCCTTGCTCGAATGCCAGTCATATCTGACTCTAGGGTATGGTGTACATCTCTGTTTATAACCAAAGAACCAGCGCTGTCTGCATTTGCAGATGTTTCCATGTGGCAAGCATGACTTGACACTTCTTCCGTTTATAGACCAGATGTGAAACTGCCAAAATGAAGGCACCTTTTGGTGGATTCATTCTGTAGTTCCAGTTGCCTGACCTACTGTGAGAAAGATTAGCTGGCAATACAAGGTTGTCGTTACCAGGGTATGCCTGATTGTGGTTCAAAAATACCACAATTTTTGAGGAGACTCTATCTACCCTGGCTTGACACTGGAATGCACAGAACGCTGTTAGCTTCCCACCGAAGCGATACCTGTTTATCTGCTTGCAATTTCTTGCTTTGGAACAGCTAGGTTGGCAAGAGCTGGGACAGAGATGGGAGCTCACTCCTTGGAGTTAAGTCCCCACTTAATTGTGGAATAATTACATATGGTAATTTCAGTTTGACTCAGCTCATGGTGTAAAGATGCTATAACAGGAGTGGTCATTAACTGGGAAGGGCGGCGGTGGTGGTGATGGGAACATTCCAACTCCTCAGGACCAAAATTCTCTTCCACTTTTGGTTATAATGTTGCAACTTGTCCTGAGAGGGCCATGATGAACTGGTCGTATCTTGTATACCAGGCATTCGCAACAGAAAATGCCATGAAAACATGTGAAAATGCACCAAAAACGTATGATAACTTGCCGAAAACATGCAAAAATGCAATAGAATACGCATGAGAACTTGCACGGAACCACGTGAGCGTCTGAAGAGGAATGATCCGGCCCATGACCCAAAAATGTTGAGAAAGCCTGCTGCATACCTTTGCAGGCCAGGGTTGAGGCTAAGTGGGATGCTAAGATGGCCCAAAAGCAGAATTAGAGACCAAAACAGTGTAGGAAAAGTTCATTTTGTATCACAAGTCCCAGTATCTCCCAACATGGATAAGGGCCATGCATTATGAAACAAGGTAGCACAAAAAGGACTATTTTTCTGAGCTCTGGAATAGCCTGTGCTTCCTCTAACCCAGAAGGTTGTCCCTTCAGAAAATGAAAAGTCATTCTTGAATGTAAAGGTCTCGATATTTCCCAAAGAAGGAAAGCCAGCAAGAAACAGTCATATAGTGCCTGCTGCCCTCCTGCTGCCAGCCTTCTCTTGGTCAGTTGGTGAGCACCAGGGTGTCCTGGTGGGTTCTTACTTTAGAGTCACACCTCTTGAGAAAGGACCAGTTGCACAGCTAGATAAACTTACGCTTCCTAATTTTTTAGCAATGTTTAGCTGTGTAAGTCCTCTCTCAACATTTGTCATCAACGTGAATCAGGTTTATCCCCAAAAACTTTCACCACTGACTTTATACCTGAACTAGAAATATATATGCTGTATATGATGATCTCTTAGGATTCTATAGGTACAGTTTTCACACCCTCCCAGAGATTGGACTCTTCTCTGAAGACCAAACGGGCAAGGAAAATCACTCCAAAAGCAAAAATGAATGGAATTAAAATGCCACCCTGCAGAAACAGCTGTTTCATTTTAATTTCTTTTTTTCCCTCTCTTCTCACCTCCAACAGCTTAAACGGGAACCCAATAAATCAAGAGGAGATGAAAGCCTTTGAAAACGAAAATAGACTCATTTTTTCCTAGAAATTCCTTTCCAACTTGAATGGGTGCCAGAACGCCAAGACTGTTTTAGCAGTGAAGTTCTGATTCCTGACTCCAGTGTGTGCTTCACTGCAGGGCAATATAATGACAGAAGTGTGCCTTTATTTTGCTTGAACAGCACAGTTCCTGCTGGCTGCTGTTTTAGACATCTTGGAATGAAAGCTTGCAGTTAACCAGGTGCCCCCTTGTTTAAAGGAGGGAAGAACTGCAATCAACCAATATAGATGGGCAGCTTTTACACCCAGGCAGGTGGTAGGAAATATACTTTTTTCTTTCAGTAGAACCAGGAGATTCGCTACTTGAAACCTGCTGCCAAAGATGTGAACTTTTAGAATTAGTCTTCTGAGTTTTAGGAAGTTTGTTTGAAGATCTAGATCTCAATGGATTTTGTATTCCTTCTACTCAAAAAGGCCTATTGGCTAGCACTACCCCCGTTTGCACACCCATTTGCACACCCTAGCTATTTTCATCTCTGTAATTTACCAGGAAGAAAGTGGTTCTCTTATTGCTTGGAATCAAAGTTCTGAGTTAGGCAATACCATTATTAGATCACTAAAAGGTTATCAGTAGATTGTGTTCAGATTCTTTGGAGTTCTTCATCAGAACTCTGGCTGGTATCAAATTTGGAGTTCAGCTAATCAGTTTTTGTGAGCCATAAGCATCATCTCTAACCGAACTCTTGAGCTTTCTGCTTGTAGTCCCAACATTTATGCCATCTTTGACGTAGAGCTCTGCAGAACTCAAAAGCTTGTAACCTTTTTGTGACCCAGTTCATAGAATATGAATGAAAGGATTGGACAGCTCCTTTTTGAATCTGCAACTGGGAATTGGGAATCTACTGCAAGGACTCCCAACATTGTTCAGAGATTTCCCAGCAGATCATGAACTACATTCTCTCTAGTAAGAGATCACAGAAAACTGTCTTTTCTTAAGTCAGACCATTGCTCCGTTTAGATCAGTATTGTCTGTTACAGCTGTTTACAGCAGCTCTCCAGATTTTCAGCTGGGACTCTTTCTCTCCTTTAGAGATCAATCCAGGATAGAACTGTTTGCAAGGCAGACTCTGATACTGAGCTGTGATGTTGAATCAATAACCTTGTTTTCTGTTCCTTTTTTATTATGTGCCTAAGTGTAAATATCTTTTAAATGTATTTATGGACAAGTCAAGTTACAGTTTATAGTTGCATGCCTTATAACAATTCTGCCTGGACAATTAAGCAACTACGTGTCACCCAGGTTGGTACCATCTGTTTTCTATCTTTATTTGCCCTTCCATCCACAGTGATAACCCTTTCTCAATGTGTACAGGGTTATATCAACAGTGGCTTCTTTGTATGCCGTTGCCTATATTTGCATGAAAAGGAGACAAAGTCCCAAGACCAGAGAAACAGCTAGGAAAAGTGCTGTTTGAAAACTGGTTTGAAAGGTTGGAAGAAATAAAAGTCACTGTTACACAGACATCCTGTCTTTATGAAACTACCAGTACCTAGCTCTAAATACTATGTGATAAATGAGAAATAAAACTAAAATGTGTAAGAGAAAGGCTCATTTGGATGTATCCTTCTGAGTATTCCAAAACATTAGAGCTGAAATAAACAGTAATCTTGTGAGGTCTGTGTTATGGATTTCTGCCTCTTGGCCCAAAAGGGTCACCTGTCTGGTTAAGAAGTGTAGAAAATATTTTACCTTACTGTGACAGGTGTGCTTTCCAACCTGTTATACCTGTTTTAATTCCCACAGGCTAGATGTGGGCACTGCAGCATTCTGATAAGAGCAATGCATGTGCAATTACTTCCTGGATGCTTCTGAACATCTAGGACGTAGACGATTGAGAGCAGAAGAAACTACTGTTCCCTATATGTTTTGGGTTTCATTTCCCAGAAGTCCCAGCCAGCATGACTAGTGGCAAGGGATTGTGGATGTTGTAGTCCCAAAAATATGCCTTGAGAACCCATCTTTCCTCGACTTGGTTCTGAATACAGGGGAGGGAAAATGATATCCCTTGAGATATTGTTGGAAGACAACTCCAGTGTAGCCAGGGCTGTCTGAAGTTATAGTCCAGTAACAGATAGCCACATCCATTTCTGGCAGTCCATGTTATGTTGATATGGAATGGGGAAGCCATCATGATAGAGCACACAATTTACTGGTTTGTTGCTTAAGCATATCTTATAAGAAGGACCGAATAGCTAAGGAGTTGAAAGATCTTGGCTTGCTGGAGAATCTGGAGAGCCATTTCCAAAATACTAACCTTCCTCACCTAGTCTGGTGTTCTTGGGATTTAAACCAGCTGCGCCGAAACATCGTAGAAAACAATGTGTTACTAACCAATGTATATGCTTGCCACCATCCGATGACATAGACCTTATCCCCTCCCATTCACAGGTGTTAGTAACCAATGACCTTACTGTGCATTCCCAAGTGCTTATCCAAATGAAACTTTCCAGTTCTACCTGTTGCTTCATCCTTATCTGATGCCGAACAAACACAAATCACAGCACAGACACCTAGGTGGTAATGTAGAGGAGTATCTAGAAGAAAAACCTTGTGTTTTGATAGGCATTGTAAAATGCTTAGTGTGGGGTTTTATCAGATAGATGGGTTATAAATTCACTAAATAAATAAGTAGAATTATAATTACAGTGATGTCTGGGAACAGTGGCAGTTTCCAGGCTGGCCAACTTAACTTTGGTGCTCAAGCTTGTGGCGTGGCTGCCAACTCACTTCACCCAGACCCCTGGTAATGCAAACAGACAGGCATGTATCACTGCCCACCTGCCCCCAGTTCTCAGAGACACAAGGAAAATGCAAAACCCATTAGAGTAAGCAGGCAAAGGTCCTTTTCAGGAGGATAGGGTGAACTCACATCAGCAGAAGTCTCACACACATCCTAGCTAGGAACTTTAGAGAAGGGGCAACATTTCTGCCTTTTCCACATGTCTCCCCAACCCTGTAAGATCTTTCCCAGGAGTTGGCTTCACTCAGGAATTTTAGCAAAAGAAAAGCATGGGTTTGCTAACTACAATACTTTTGATCTGGACAAACCACAATTGGGTACCATTGAAATCAATGTCAAAAGTTCATCATGACTAATTGAAATACTGTTGCTACCATTGGCAACTCATCTGATTCAGTGGTTGTATCCTAGTTGTGTCTTACTCTGCTAAGTAGCAGAATTTCAGCCAGTAAAACCTAAGTATGATTAATTTAGTTGGATTCTATCCACTGTAATTAATCTTTCCCAACCAATTAGTTCATGGAACATAACAACACAATGTTACTGCTACTGTAAACATTAGGCGAATCTGCCAAAGGACATTTAAACCAACATCATCCATGGGGGCGCAAACTGTTAACTGTGTGACTGAACAACTGTATATATACAGTTGTATATCTATATACAGTTGTATATATGTAATGCCTCAGATAACATTTATCTCGGATAACGCTAAAATCGCATAATGTTAAGTAATCTGGGGAGGAGAATTGGATCGAATGAGGTTAAGGTCCTATGGGATGGATCGGATAACAACCGCTAAAGCCTATGCGGTTACAATGTATCTCTATGGAGTTTTAACATTATCCAATCCATTCCATAGGATTTTAACATGCATCGGATAACACTAAAAATCAGATAACACCAAGACTTGTGGAACCAAGTCTTGTGTAACTGAATTTCCCATAGGAATGCATTGAACAACCCATAATAACACAAGTGCCATTGATTGGATCCATTTTTACACACTTGTTAGCACACATCTTTAAGCAATATGTTTTTAGGACAAACCAAAAAGCTGCAAAGTGTCCAATATTTTGATTTGTCCAAAAAAAAAATCATTGGGGGGGGAACAGTGGTGGGATTCAAAAATTTCTTACTACCTACTCTGTGGGCATGGCATGGTGGCCATGTGACTTGATGGGTGTGGCCATGTGACTTGGTGGGCTTGGCTACTACCTAATATATAATGTACAGTAATACCTCTAACACTAAGACTTGGTTCCACAAGTCTTGGTGCTATCCGATTTTTAGTGTTATCCGATGCATGTTAAAATCCTATGGGATGGATCGGATAACATTAAAGCTCCATAGAGATATATTGTAACTGCACAGGCTTTAGCGGTTGTTATCAGATCCATCCCGTAGGACCTTAACATTATTCGATCCAATTCTCCTCCCCAGATTACTTAACGTTATGTGATTTTTAGCGTTATCCGAAGTAAACGTTATCCACGGTATTACTGTAGTTCCGGGGGGGGGGGGTGTAGTAGAAAGAAACAAAAAAAATCCAAAGATTTGAACCAGATGCTATCAACTAAGATGTACAGAGCTAAGTCCAAGATGAAAGTTCAAGACTAAGTGAGTCATTACTAAGTGCACAAGAACCTGGTTACACAAAGCAGTGTACACTGGGACAAAGAAACTGAAGCTAATTTCAGTTTCGGGAGCCACAAAGGCTGGCAGCAACATCAAGACTTGTCTCCCAGATGGAATTCATTGGCCTCCTGAGCTAGTAACAAGCAGAAACAGAGAGAAGCTGACAGTCTTTGCAAAAGCAAAGCTGGAGATCAGAGTTGAAGCGGTACTTTAGTTTAAGTGCAGCCAGATTATGCTAATTTAGCAACAAAAAATATTTCTCGGATGGTAGAGTTGGCCTTGAATGGCCAAATATGGTATTTTCCAAAGCAATTATTTTTAAAAGTCAGCTGTATGTTGCACAGATAGCTCATCTGATATACCTATCCATCCACTTCTTTAACAGGCATAGTCAACAGTTACAAAGATGAAAATCCTCTACTATGCATGTACAACTTGGCCGTCCTTCAGATTTAGAACACAAAAATATCAGGGTTAACAGGTGCTTTTAACATCCATGTTCAGTTACTGAAATATGTGTCCTGTAGAATTTGGCCTATGTTTCTCAGACATAAATAACAAAAGTTGTGTGCCATCAAATCCATTCTGACTGATGGAGATCTTTCCCATGGTTTTCTAGGTACAGAATACACAGAAATTATTTTCCATTATCTTTCTCTGGGGGTGTCCTGAGAATCTACAGGCCACATAGGCTGGATGTTCCCCTGGCAGGCATACTCGGGGATTAAAATTCCCAACCTCTGGGTCTACAGCCAGATACCCTAACCACTGAGCCAGGAGTTGCCAACCTTTTAAAGTTGGGGGCCGGGTCACGCTCCCTCAGACAGTTGAAGGGGGCTGGACTGGTGGTTCCTCTGCCATTTATGGCTGCCGCAAACGTGTCTGTAGCTATCCTAAAAGCATTTATGGCAGCCATAATGAGTTCACGGTTGATTCCAGCGGCTGCTGCTAGAACGAGGGCAGGGGCTGGATTATTTGGCACCACAGGCCAGATATGGCCCGTGGGCTGTAGGTTGCCTACTCCTGCACTGAGCTGTCCAGACAACTCTCAGAATAAATGGATGCTTTGAATTCATTAATTTTTAAGTGACTGGTTTCTGATTATTTTTCTTTATTTAGTATTCTAAACCTCAGCTGTGCTTGGAAATTAGTGTACTTTTTCACACTATTTTCAACACATTGACCTGGCCTGATTTTAGAAGCTGAACAGATTTTGGGCCTGTTTAATACTTGGGCACGAAACCACTGGGGAACAACCAAGATTTCTAAGCACGGCTAAGAAAGAGTTATCTAGATAATTCTGGAGAATTCCATCCTGTCACCAGTGATGATATACCAGGCTAGATAGATCAGTGGTGTGACTTGGTATGTGGCAGGTGTTGATTACCTAAACAAGTGCAACCAGGGACTGCTCCATAGCAAGATAAAAGACCTTGCCCTTGTTTGGCAAGTGTTGGTATTTAACCTTTGGGAAACAAAACAGAGGTAATTCACAGGCAATGAGAGGAACAAACCTCTAGATCCCTGGTTCCCATAGGAGGACAATTGATTTTTAAGGGGGAGGGGCAATTGGAAGCTTGTTTAGACCAAGTTAATGGCCTTTTAGGCTTCGTCCATGTAACCAGGAGTTCACTTTTTGAATAATCAGAGTATATGTCATGGGGGAGAGAGATCAGGATTTTAGAGATGCTTAGGTGGCACATGGCCAAAAAAAGGTTGAGAACCAGTCAGTGGTGGGCTCTAAAAAAAAGTTACTACCACACTGTGGTCGTGGTATGGTGGGTGTGGCCATGGGGAAACCCCTGCGTTGCACCTGAATTAGGACTACTTTATTTCAAAACTTGGATGGGTGGGGGCAGCCAGAATTTCTGCTACTGGTTCTGGCGAACTGGTGCGAACCGGCTGATGCCCACCACTGGAACCACTGCTTTAGATAGTAGTTCTGACAATGTGCTTTCTTGTCCAGCACCTAGCCAGACATACACCACTGTGTTTGTAAGAATAAGAAACCTTATCATCTCTCCCCACCCCATGTCATTTTCTTCTTCTGTGTCTAGGCTAGATGTGAAACTGCCACAATGAAGGCACCTTTCGGTGAGTTCATTCTGCATTTCCTTTTGCCTGGCCTAGTGCGAGATTAGCCGGCAACATGAGATTGCCATTCCCAGGGTATGCCCGATTGTGGTTCAAAACTACTACAATCTTCGAGGAGGCTCTTTCTGTGTGCCCCACCCCATGTCATGAGCATGTAAGACTCATACTGTTTGTCTTCTGGTCGCAAAAACAGTTTTCAGCTTTAGCCAGTTTTAGGCTGGTGATAATAATTTTGTGTCACAGATTATTCTGGGTTGAAAGGATTTTAGGGGATGCCCGAATGAAGCTCCTTTCATGTCCCCAAGTGCAACTCTCAGGTATCAAAATCCAACCTTCCAGTCCCCAGCTCAGCATCTTAACCACTAAGCCACTGGGTGAGCTGCTTAGGCTTGTCGAATTGGCAACATGTTCCATGTTCTGAGATTAATATTGCCCAGGATGGTATTTGCTGATGATTTCAGCTGTGCTCACAATGTCACAATCCTGTCCTGAATGGAAGCCATCAAATGTTTAAGACAACACCATTCTATTTGAGGCATTAAGCCAAGGTGTCGTTTTGGTGACAAGAGCTCTCAGGCTGTCTATGTCAAAATCCTGTGGTCACTTCAGCACCAGGCTTCTTGGAAATATGACTTGAATTGTTCCGAGTTGCCTGGCATTTTGGCATAACATCATTAGGACTAAACTTGGCAGCTTACAATGGAGCCTTGTTCACCATCATTCAGATCCCTGGAAATCAAAACAGAACTATGTTCCAAGTTAAAACAGACCCAGTGCATTGCAGAGTCCAGCAACTTGGTAAAAACACTTTCTGCCCAGGCAAATACACGGCTTTTCTTGGAGCTGTGTCCGTTCCTCTGTTCATAAATTCATCCACAATTTTAAGAAGCTAATAGATTTGCTTAGATTTGTAGCCATGCCAGATAATGAATCAGATCAGATCCAAAATTAGCGAGTGTTATTCAAGCAACCTGTTATGCTGTTTATGATCCTGAATGTGACTGCTGTTAGATCAAGCAAAGGCACATACACTTGTATCTCACTTAAAGAGTATAATGTGTTCCATAGGATTGCTCTTTAAGCAAGTTTGCTCTTTAAGGGAAACACCATTGTAAGTGACCAGTTGTGACTTCTGGTGGGGGGGGGGGAATTGTGAACCCCAATTTATTTGTTAAGTGAGTTTTTGGTTGGTTTTATTTGTTAAGCAAAGCGAACATTCAGAGAAAATTATGCTCTTTAAGCGAGTTACTCTTTAAGCGAGGCGCTCTTTATGTGAGGTTTGACTGTAAAGGAAAAGGTTCTCCAAGACTATTCCCCAAACTGTGCCATTTTAGAGCAGTGCATACTCCGATACTTCCTTGGAAAGACCAGTCACTGGACAGAGGAAGGGCATTTTTTGCTTGAAGAAAGCAGTAGTGACCAATTTAGATGGTTTTCACAGATTTGGCAATTTCACAGAGGTTAAAGTAATCAATAGCTGCTGTCATTATGATGATAGATATCGATATGCATACTGAATATACATATGCTAGTTAGTAAGAAACGACTGTAGGTGAGAAGAGTTGATCTTGCCTTCTGCTGGGTCGGAGACAGTGATGGGATGTAACAGGTTCACACCAGTTCACCAGAACCGGTAGTATCTTTTCCCAGTGTCCCGGAGAAACGGTAGCAGCTTTGGGAGAGAATCACCTTCGGGGCTTACCTTTTCACTGGTTTCCCCACTGCACATGTGTGCCAAGCACTTGGTGTGCATACATGCCTACAGTGCTTGGTGCATATGCACGGCCTCCTTGATGTCCTCCCAAGCGGGAAGGAGGAAGAGAAGCTGCTAGCCTGAAGCTCCCTATAGCCTGCTCCCCAGGGTAAGTGACTCACCTTTGGATGTGGTGTGTCTGTGTGTATTTTAATGCGTATTTAATAACTTTACCTATATTGACGTACTACCACAGTTCCTAAAAAGGCCTGGCGGCCGGTAGGCCTGGCGGCTTGGCTTGGGGTTTTTTAAGCAAAGTCTTGGAGTTACCTAATCAATAACACAGCTATACAAAACAAAATTTCCCCTGGCATGAGCTTTTGCAGTTGTTTTATACTAATTTCAGGCTGCTGATTACAAATATGATCTCAGATTTGCTCTAGCACATCACGGGTTTGTGCTTGGGGTGGGTGGGTTGATTTATGTTTGGGGTGGGTGGGTGTATTTTAATGTAATTTTAATTTTATTTATTTTTTATTTAATTTATTTACAGGTTTGTGTTGTGGGTGGGTGGGTGTGTTGAGGGGTGTGCGTGCGTGTGTGTGTGTGTGTGTGTGCTTTATTTTATTTTATTTTATTTATTTATTTTTCTTTGGCCTCGCCCATGATGTCATGATGTTAGCTCCACCCACATTGTGATGATGTCACGGTGGGGTAGTAAAATTTTTGACATCCCACCACTGGTTGGAGAGCCCACTGCAGCTGTGGGCGCCAGGGTCCTTCCATCTCTGGTGCCCAGCCCCGGCCCTGGCTGGCTTAAAAAGGACGCTACAGTGGGGGGAGGCAGGATTTCACCGCCACCGCCCCCTAGACTTGCTTTTGCCCAGGGTCGAGAGACCACCACAGTAGAGTTGTATATCATTATTATTGTTATGGGCCATTTTTTGTAGGATGTGTATTGTATAATTTTTGTGCATACTGTATTATGATATATTGGATATTGTATCATTATTATTGTTATGTGTTGTTTTTTGTTGGATGTGTATTGTATAATTATTGTGCATATTGTATTACTGTATATTCTGTAAGCCGCCCAGAGTCGCTTTCACGAGTGAGGCGGCATAGAATTTTAAAAATTAAATTAAATTAAATCTCATGTCTTACCTGAAAGCTTCCTAGAAGCCAGGAGTCCTTTAACTGTTTAGGATGCAACTTCCCACAATCTCTTCCCATTGGTTGAACTGTATAGGATTTCTGTGAATTCAAGTCCAGAGCACCCCAAATTTAGAAACATTTGCATCAACTGTATCTCAAAACAAATGAGATGGCCAAGAGTCAACTTTTGATAAACAAGACCATTGAATGTGGCACTGGAACTGCAAACCACACATTATTATTATTATTATTATTATTATTATTATTATTATTATTATTATTATTATTATTATTATTATTATTATTATTATTATTATTATTATTATTATCATTATCATTATCATCATCATCATCATCATCATCATCATCATTATTATTATTATCATTATCGTTATCGTCATCGTCATCGTCATCGTCATCGTCATCATCATCGTCGGTATCGGTATCATTATTGCACTCCACTATTATGTTATGAAACCAATGATAACTACAGTATCTTTAATGGTAAAATTCTTTTTTGTTCGGAAGCTAGTCATGTCCAGCTCTAGGGTCCAGTGCTCATCTCTGTTTACAGCCAAAAAGCCAATGTGGTCCATGTCTGCAGACGTTTCCATGGTCATCTGGTAGGCATGACTAGACATTGGAGCACACGTAGTGCTCTTACCTTTCCCACTGAAGTGGTACCTATTTATCTACTTGCAATTTCTTGCTTTCGAACTGCTACCGTAGGTTAGCAGGAGCTGAGACAGATGACAGGCGCTCACTCCATCGTGCAGCACTCTAGGTCTCGAACTGCTGACGTGCTGACCTTCCGGTCATCAAGCTCAGCATCTTAACCACTAAGCCGCCATCTTTAGGAGGGTCTTATTTGTATTGGTACAGAAAAAGGAGGAAGGAAGGAAATGTAGCTTTTCCAGTGCCAGTAATTCCTCTCTTGGTACTTTCCCGGCACCAACCTATTTTTATTCCCATTCCCCAGCACTCTTCTAAACCTATTATTTACCTCAGAAACTGGGGTAACCAAGTGAGCAAATATTTATTTATTATATTTATACTGCAGGATGGAATGAGCTCCTGTCTCTGTCCCAGCTCCTGCCAACCTAGCAGTTCGAAAGCAAGAAATTGCAAGTAGATAAATTGGGACCACTTTGGTGGGAAGGTAAACAGCGCTCCGTGCGCTCCGGTGTCTAGTCATCCCTGCCACATGACCACGGAAACGTCTGCAGAAGCAGACAACGCTGACTCTTCAGCGTTGAAACAGAGATGAGCACTGACCCCTAGAGTCGGATACGACTGGCTTTTGAGCAAGGCGAACCTTTACCTTTACTGTACCTTGCCAATCTAGGAGATTGTCCTACTCTGTGGAAGAGACCATGTTTCGATGGGGAAAGCAACTGACGGTGGCAGGTTTAAGCCAATATCCTTCCCACCCCCTAAAAAGCAAAGTCTGTTACAAGATTAATCCAAAAAATTGTTCAACCTGAGGCAACACCTGAGTACAACCACCACCACCCCATATACAGAAACCAGCTAGACTGAAGGTTGAACTTTTGTCAACACTGGCATTGAGATAAGTTTCTCCACACTTGAGGGCAGCACATGTGTGCACACCTATACATGCATGCCTTGAACTCCAAAAGAAGGGCTCAGGAGAAAGAATTACGTCCCATCCTGAGGCAGTTGCTTCATTCTGCCGGCCTTCCCTGAGAGCATTTTGCAAGTGAGAAGGAACTTCATTACAGGCCTCCGTGATTTCATATGCGGTGTGTTTTTCAGACACACAAAAGTCTACTCATGGGGGTCTTTACACACATGCCTTTTGCTTATCCACAGACCAGCTTTTCCTGTATGTGAACAAAGAGGTCCTGAAGGCTACTCTGATGAAGTTAATTGGCTCACCAGCCAGTATCACTCAATTGCTGAGTCAGAGCTTTAAAAATAGCCTAATGCATAAAGGCAGCAGAGGTTAAGAGAAATGGAAGATGACCTAGAGATTAGTCATTAATTTGTCTGTCTCTCTACATCATTGAAAGGAAAGCCCCCTTGCAGGACTTGTTCCTTCTAGAGTTCACAAAGAAGAAGTAACAGTAGCTGTTCCACAAAGTAACTTTTCTATCAGATTTATCCAGCAAGGTTTCTATGAGTAGTTGTTCCTAAGGCATTGATGGCGAACCTTTCAGTGACTTGAGTGCCCAAACAGAGGGGCAGGGCGAACTCTGTGCTGGGGGGAGGAAGGAACCCAGAAGAGTAGCGTGCCTTGGCGGGGCCCCGTATAAAAATTTGTTTGGGGGCCCTTAGGAAGGGTAAAGATTTGTTTTGCTTACGCACGTTGGGGGCCCCTGTGGCCCAGGGGCCCCGTATAATTGATACGGCAGATACGGCGGTAGCTACGCCTCTGAAGGAACCACTCCCATTGGGCTGCTGGGCAGAGGGGCTGGGTGAACCCTGTGCTGAGGAGAGGGAGGAAGCACTCCCTTTGGGCTGCTGGGTAGAGGTGAACTCTGTGCTGGGGTGACATTGCATGTGCCCATAGGTTCGCCATCACTGTCCTAAGGTAACCCTTCTGAGGGGCTGAGATGGAACGGTTCTGCCACTGAATCCAGGCATTAGCAGGAAGGTTTTCTGCTTGTTTTGATGTTGCTTCGAACAAACCATTGCAGCAGCCAAATTACGGAAGATGTGGGGAAAGGGAATAACTTTTTTCTAAAAGTTCTCTTTAAATAGTCCACCAAATAGTTAGGCATAACAGGACACAGCTGCATGCTATTTAGCTTGAAGCAAAGCTAACTAAAAACAGTTTGGAGTTGTCAGGTGTTAGGTCCAATGCCCAGGTTTCTGGCTCGAGACTTGAAATTTTAGGGAATGAAATGCTGCCACTCGGCCAACTCTAAATTTTGGGAATCATTCTCAGAGTTCCATGAGATATCATTTAGAAAAGCCATATCAGCAGTCGTGGGCTAAAAAAAAAATTACTACCACAGTGTGGGTGTGGTATGGTGGACGTGGTCAGGGGGTGGTTGGTGGGCCTGAGGGAGAGGTGCATGGCCACTGCCCCATGGAAGACTCCGAGGCTCCATAACCCCTCACCTGGCACAGCAGGCTGAGGCGAGGGGCTGCATGGAACGAGGCCACCTCCTAGGTGGGGGACTTGCATTCCTCAGCCAGGACAGGAGGAGGAAGAGGGCATACGAGGGGCTCTTCCAGGTCCTTCCAAGGAGCACCAAAGGCACGGGGGGGGGGGATGTGCTGCCTTTCTTTCCTCCCCTCTCTTTTCCAGTCTCCCTCCACATTTGCTTTGCCTTCCCAAGGAGTCTGTCTCTCACTCCCCTTGCAGGTCCCTGGAGCCCGTAAGCAGGCAACGGGGTAATCGGCTGCATCTTAAAGGGCCCGAGCTCACCCGGGGCTTGTGTGGTGCCTTTCTGACAATGCACAACCCAGTCCAAGCTCCACCGGAGACTTGGGGAACGTGGTTCCTGCATCCTTTGCCTTCTCCCCGCCCCCATCACTCCATGTCCAGTGCCCTCCCATGGTGCCCAGCACACCCCTGAGCCACATGATCATTTCTTTTAGGGAAAATGGTACTGTACATTACTTTCTTAGAATGAAGAATTTATAATATGATTGGCCCCCTTCTACTTCTCCTTACCCCTTTCCTGTCAGATGGCCAAACTGTGGTCGTTCCTTCACCAGGATGGACATGGGAATATAATTATATGATCTATTATTTCTCTAGGAAAATGTACTAATGAGAGAGCTATATTAAGCATTCTAGTACATGCCCATCCCTCAAGCGTATCAGGAATTAAGTTTGACATTATTTCTGTCTCTCCTCGGATAAAAGTCCCATATTTTTGTTGTTTGTTTATTATTGTTTTTGTAGTGACTACTTTTATTCCAGCTTTTAGTTGATTGGGATCTATGTTACTGTATAAGGTTTAACCTATATAAACTGCTAGATGGCCAGTGTAAAAGTTTAATTAATAACTAATCTTCTGTCCAAGATTTATGATGAAGTACCACTTTGAAGACATGCTGTTAAAGAACCTCCTGCTTTGAAACATTTCTACACTTCACTAGACAAAATGTATTACTTCAGCTTCTTCTTGTCTTAAGGCAAGTAACTGAAGCTGCCCGTTAGGTGATAAGTTTTAGGCCTTAAAAATAAGTGTTACACCAGTACTTAGTAGGACATTTTGATGCACAGTTCCTCAAAATAAGAGTTCTGCAGAAAGAGCCCAAAAATTCAAGCAGCTTGTAAGCAGGAGATTTTGGGGTAAGACAGTTTACCTTCTTTAGTCACATCAACCTTTTTTACTCCAATGACGACAACTGAGTAAAATATTTTAAAAATTATTCAAAAGAATAAAAAGATATCAAATAATAATAATAATAATAATAATAATAATAATAATAATAATAATAATAATAATAATAATAATAATAATAATAATAATAATAATAATAATAATAATAATAATGGAGGATAGTACTATATGTTTTCTTTTATGTATTTTTATGCATTGAATTTCTTTTTTTCGTTTTGTTTTACAATTTGAAAATTTATGTTGCTATTTGTTGTAGTGCTGTATTTGTATTTGAAAATTTAATTAAGCAATTATTTAAAAAAGAAGAAGAACCAAAACATTTCAAAAAGAATAATTGCAGTTGCAGTACAAAAGCAAAATATTAAAAATAGGAAGTCAGGCGTTTCCGATATCCTACCAGAAAGTAATAAAGCATCTAACTAAACTCTAATCTTAATTCAAAGATTATCCTGACAACTGTAGCTGGCTCTCAAAATATACCCTAAAGAGACTATATCTGGCTGTAATTAATTATTATCTTCATTGGCTCTCATCCTAGAATTAACCAATCAGGTAATGTTACACCATAGCAATTAGTTTAAGTCCATCTTCCCCATGAAAATGATTTGTTGACAATTAGCTGTGGAATGTACTCTGGACTCTTGCTGTGTCTTCTCCAGTCCTTGCGACCTTGAATGCCAGTCCATGTTATTAGGTAAAGGTTGCCCTTGCTCGAAAGCCAGTTGTATCTAATTCAAGGGTCCAGTGCTCCTCTCTGTTTATAGCCAAAGAGTCAGTCTGTGTCTGCAGATGTTTACGTGGACATGTGGCAGGCATGCCTAGATGTCGGAGTGCACTGAACGTTGTTTACCTTCCTACCAAAGTGGGAACTGTCCATGTTATTAGGTATGTAAAGAAAGAGACCTTAGCCTCACAATGGTCTCTGGGCAGAGTGGAGAGGAGTCCCAAACAGAGAATAAGTGGAGTGACATTAGGGATACAAAGCATATTACTGTAACCTTAGGGATGAGCAGTGTTGTACCAAATTAACAGACATGGCACCATTATACTGGCATCTTGGGGGTGGTAATTTGGGAATTATTAGGTTTGAATGCTAGAAAATGCTAACTAGTACAGTGGTGGTGAACCTATGGCACATGTGCCACAGGTGGAACTTGGAGCCCTTTCTGTGGACACCCATGCAGTCACCCCAGCACAGAGTTTGCCCTACTCCTCTGCCCAGCAACCCAATGGAAGTGCTTCCTCCCTCCCCCCAGCACAGAGTTCCCTCTGCCCAACAGCCCAATGGGATCATTTTCTTCCTCCCCTGTTGCTGTGTTGGCACTTTGCGATAAATAAGTGGGTTTTGGGTTGCAGTTTGGGCACTCGGTCTCTAAAAGGTTTGCCATCACTGTTACTAGTACATTCCTCTGAAGCACAGCAAAGAATTCTAATCAAATTACAAATTCCATGGTTCTGTAGGATGGCATTAAATTGTTATAATTCATTGGCAGACGTTCAAGAATAAGTCACAACTAGAGTAGGTCTATTGACCCAATGGAATTGACAGAGGAGTTGCCTCACCCAAACCCCACAGACTCTAGTTGTCATCCAGGACTGGATTTTAGCTTACAGCATAAGCAAACTCATTGCTTTAATAGGACAAATGCACTCTTGTACTCCTAAGGAGGTACGCTTGAAAATGTTGGGGGCATTTCATAAGGACACTTTAATATTTTGCATTTCCTTGAGCCAGTATCCTTCGCAGCCTGGTTTGTTTCTCTGCCCATTCCACCAGGAAAGACTGAAGTAGGTCTGCATATCCTCTTTCTCATGTACAATGACTAGATCACAAAGGCTATAGCCAGTGGTAGGTTGTCAAATTTTCCGCTACCCCACCGTGACGTCATTACATCATGGGCATAGTCGACATCATGATGTCATGATTTTGTGGGAGGAGCAAAAATAAATAAATGTCTGCGCATGTGTCAAACCTCTGTTTGACGCATGCAGTTCTTTTTTTAGTGTGTATTCATCAAACCTCTATTTGATGCATGCACACTAAAAAATAGAACTGCGCATGCGTCAAACGGAGGTTTGACTCATGCGCAGTTCCTGGCAGCCATTTTGGCTGCCCAGAAATACATTTCTGGAGGGGGGCCAGAGAGGCGACCAAACCGGTCACCCGGGGGTTCCCCCCCCCGGTGTCCCACTCCTGATGGGGTGCTACCGGTTTGGGCGAACCGGTCCAAACCGGTAACATCCCATCACTGGCTATAGCTCAGGGCTGAGGTTTGGGGGCTGCAGCAATAAAATCCAAATGTCTCCACTGAGTGCTTTAAACAGTTTCTCCTCCTAATACCACCTTTCTTTGTGGTATCTTAGGAAGGCAGCTCTATATCAGTTCAGATTAATAGAGTGTGCTGTCACACCTGAATTCTTAATGTACCCAAGTCTGGAAGAATAAACCACAGTGAAGGCTTCGCTATCTCACAGGAAAAGAGACAAAAGCCCAGGATGCTGGGTTTGGCCCCAATCCTAGTAAAAAAAGTTTGCAGTTTGCTAATTGCTTTGAACTCCAGTGCATTCAGTCAAGATTAGACAGGTTACGTGCAGGCTGTGTTTGGGAGGGAACCAAATTAAAGCAGCAAAGCGGTTCTCAAATGGCATCAAGCAAACGATGACAACGTTGACTTTTTAGTTAAATTAACAATACCTGTAGTACCATGTATACTTGACTATAAGTCCTCCCAAATATAAGCTGAGGTACAGAATAAAACTTTTTAAATGGTAGCTGGATAAGTTCATGGTAAGACATTGTGGGCAGCCTGAATTACTTTAAGTTGCCTAACATTTGATTTTGTTTTTTTACTTCTCTCCCCCGGCCCATAGGCTTAAATAATGCAAATAGAAATGTAACAAACTATATAAATAGGCATATGGAGTTCCTTAAGGATATGTTTTGCATTTGCCTTGGCACCATGGATACAGATCTGAGATAAATCAACCTCTACACATAGTACACAATCAAGGTACTCTCAGGAAACACTATGTTAGAACAGGACATTGACTCCCTCGTTCAGGTTACTGAGTGCCTTTGAGCCAGTTCCTTGCATTTGGCCTATTATAGGGTTGTTGCGAGGTGGATCATTCAATCTCTCTTGGAAAGTAAGATATAAAGTGACAATAGTGTGTGTCTTCTGAAATCATGCACTCTTAGCAATGTTCTTTCTTTTCACATCTTTCATCATTTGCTTTTACCTCCAACCAGTCTGCCCCGTGACTCCACAGAATAGTTTTGTGGTGGCAGTTGTCCTCAAACCACTCCTTTATCATGCAGCTATTCAAAGTAGCAAAGCCCATCTTCCACTTGCTAAAGAGTTGACTGGATATCTCGGGGAGTTAAGTGTCTGGCTGCAATGCGTCTAATGCAATGTTAAGAAAATGCACATATTTGAAAAATTAGGTAAAGATAAAGGTCTCCCTTGCTTGAAAGTCAGTCATGTCCAACTCAAAGAGCCAGCGCTACCTGCGTATGCAAATGTTTCCGTAGACATGTGGCAAGCATGATTAGACACTAGAGCACATGGAATGCTGTTACTTTCCCACTGAAGTAGTACCTATTTATTACTTGCAATTCTTGCTTTCTATCTTGCTTTCATATATTTTAAATGTTAGTGTGTGTGTGTGTACGTGTATGTGCATGCACACATGTGCACACGCACATGTCACATGCATGTGCACACACACTAATTTCTCTGCAAGTAGAGAAAAAAGCCTCTCCCACAACACAGTATAAAACTGCAGTGGGAAAAAATATTGGTGGGAATCTGAAAAAATGAAAATGAGACTGTTAGGTTAATTTGTGTCCTCCCCACATGCACACACTCCAGTGCAACCCGTCCCATCAAAAGCAGCAAAAGCAGCAGTGAATAAAACAAATTCTCAATCTGCTTGTGGGCAGGAGTTCTCAAGAAGAACTCATACAGGAAGAACAATGTGGCTTCTGAAATTCTGCCTTCCAGGAAATGTCAAGACCCCATGTTACTGTTCTTAACTGAATGCCTTTCAGTTGTTTCATTGTATGTTGCTGGGAACAGAGCAATGATGTTACAAATGATACATTTGTGGTTAAATCAGGTGGCATTTTGAACTATCAAATTAGAAGAAATCTAGTTCACATAGCCTAACATTGTGATGTGTTGCTCCAAGGCTATGTTGAATTGCTGAAATGTTCTTCTTCTTTTGTGTCCCGATCAAACCCTGGACTGCTAAAATGAAGCCACTTTCTTCACTTTGTCATTGCCCAAACCCAAGTCCTTATTGGTACATACCTCTGACAGCAATCGGCAGATCAGTAAATGAGCTAGATTCCATATTTCTCGACATTCACAGTGTGTTTTTGTTCACCAGCAGCCCCACTTGAGCATGTCGTTCTTGTATTTAGGAACTCCAACCCTCAGCCTATTCTGGGACCTCCAAGTGATGTAAGGGAAATTAAGATCCTCAGCTATATCCTCCTTTAATGGTGTTCCTTGTCCTTGATTTAGGTTATCTATGTGTATCTTTCTACAGATGATTTTTTTGGAATTTTTCTACAGATTGTGCCTTTTCTCACATAGAGAGATGATGTTGACCCAAAGTTCTCCCACAACAATATCATGCCTAGAAGACCATGTCAGGAAATGACATATTTCCTCATGTTTCCCAAGGCTTGAGGTTGTAGTTTTACCTAGGCCTCAAAAAATCCTTTGTTCCCTCTGTGTTTCACAGACTACGTGTCACGAGACGGGTTGTTTTCAGCCAGTGTTCCTGCTGTTCTCTCTCTAGCTAGCTGAGCTTCATGTTTTGACTCTACATGTGTGTAAACAATTATTGTTTTGAGAAAGTAGTTCTCTATTCCCTGATTGGCCAAGGTTAGCCCACCTGACTGCAGAATCTCCATTTTGCAGAGAAGTTAGTTCTTTTTTGGATTTCAATGGCTTAAGACCCTGGCTATGTTGTGGGATT
Organism: Furcifer pardalis; assembly: GCA_030440675.1. Taxonomy (NCBI): domain Eukaryota; kingdom Metazoa; phylum Chordata; class Lepidosauria; order Squamata; family Chamaeleonidae; genus Furcifer; species Furcifer pardalis. The sequence continues at coordinate 65,267,062 of CP126897.1, read as the reverse complement.
ATTCTTTTGTTTTCGCTTTGATTACCTGATGAACCTGGACTGTTACCTGGACTGATATCTGTTACTGACCTTTTAATAACTACGTTTTTTCCATTGACTATCCTACATGAACCTGAAGAATCAAGCAGCTGTTTCTCTCTGAAGATTGTGGTTTCTTTTATTGGCACACACACAAAGCTACGCTACTAGAATCCTCCCTTGTTTTGCTCTATTGCTCTATTGCCTGAGCATAGTAAGAGTTCCTTTCTAGGCAGGTCGGCTCTCTCAAAGGTGGAAAGTAAGGGTGAGAGTTCCAGGAATGGGACAAGGTGTCTCAGGAACTTAGGGGGAGGAGCCCTTACGATGAGACGGCCGATGTCTGACAGACCAGGTTGTTGGGCTTCCCCCTCCAATGCTGGAAAGAGAAGACAGAAAACTCCTGTACTAGGGCTCAGTTGACATAATGATCTGGTCTTGGTGTGGTGTCCAGACAAGGCAGCCTTCCCAGCGCATGTTGACTACATCCAGCTAACAGGCCACATTCCACAGCTGAAATTAAGAATGTAATACTGTGCTCTAGGTAATTCCAGTGTAGTCACGTACCCTACATTAATTCAAAGGCAATGAAGCAAAACCTGGTAATTGAAAAGAGACCCCATAATTATAGGCATAGCTGTGAGATGAAATCAAACTGAGCACAAAGCCAACAAATGTTCATTTACATTCCACACATGAACTCCTGCACCTACCAGACAGGAATAATGTCCTACTGCAGTCAAACTGGAGCTATTAGATTAAACCAAGGGTATTCACAGAAAGTTTTGATTTCACTGTATCCATGGCTAACTGGGAGCCATTACTGGCACTGCAGAAGAGAAGACCTCCCCATCTTAGCAGTCGGTGGGAGCAAATAATTGTAAAAGATCTTTCACACTCTGCAAGACTGACTTTCTGTATGTCTGGTTGGGAATTCCAAGTAAGAAAACACTAGAGACCATTCAGTGCGAGAAATCAACAGCGTTTCCTGTCACATGCTCTAAAATGGTCCATTAAGAGCAGGGAGAGTAAAGCAGATGTTTGGTGAATCACAACTTCCAGCAGTCTTCAACTGATTAGGGACTGATGAGATTTGGAGTCCAAAAATATCCCACCCCCTCCAGGATCACAGGGACTAGTGTGTGAAAACTGAACAATTACAACTACACTTGCATTCCACCCCATAGCGCTTTGAGAGTTATTTGGGCAGTTTACAATGTAATTAGCATTTTTGTCCCCATCATTCTGGGTACTCATTTTACCGACCTTGTAAGGAAGAAAGTCTGAGTTGACCTGCAGCCCATCAGGACTGAACTCACAATGTCAGCAGTTTTAATTGTAATACTAGAGTTTAACCCAGTATTTCCCAACCTTTGGTTTTTGGGCTTCAATTCCTAGAAGCCTAAGTCAATTCCTCAAAGCACTGATCAGCCAATGTACTGATTTAGGCTTCTGGGAATTGAAGTCACACTGTGGGGCATGTGGCCCACATGGGGAGCCACTGGTTTAACCACTGCACCACACTAAACTTCAGGATAAAGTTTAGAAATATAACCTGTCCCACTATGGAACAGATTAGTTTCACCTTAATGTCATCATAAAATTATGTTGCTTTGAGCAAGCTGTCATGTTATTTTTACTCGAGTGGTGATGAACCAGAACATTTGAAAACTTCCCATTGTATTTGTTACATTTGTTTTCTTTTTGGAAGAATATCAAAATGACATACTTGGTTCTCTTTTTCATCTGCATCCTCCAAACAACCCTTGTAGAAGATTTCTCTTGAGTGATAATGACTGGATCCCCAAAAGCTTCATGTGTCCAAATGGGGATTTGAACTCGGGTCTCTCTAGTTCTAATACAATATTTTCAGTTCTTTACTTATTCATACCAGAGTGCTGCATAATTTAAAATTATGGATGTGAAATAAGTAAAGTTAAAAACAAATTAAAATGTTGATCAAGCTGCTTTCAACTAGACGTGGGCTGCTTCAGTATGTTGACCATTTACTAGATCTTATTTTGCACACATTTTCCAGTTTAAACAACGTAAAAGGAGTGCATCTCCTGCACACTGAACACGCACCAAAAACCATTTCTGCTTTGAAAACACTGTATAAGTTGATTAGAGTTAAAATTAAATCAGATCTAAGGAGTTCACATAACATTAGTCATTAATCATCATCTAGATCTTATCCCTACCCAACCACAATATGATATTGGATGATTGCATTGATCCAAATCCTTGACAGCAAAGTCAGCAAGTTATGGTCAGCACCAAATGGGAAAAAGGACTTAGAACAGGTGTTAGTCAGGTTCTGTGGCTTGTTTTCTTAGTGATGCTTTTCCATCATGGCATTTTTACTCATGTTGCAATTTGTGTTTATACATTCTAGATTGTTTGGATGACATCTGCATTTTGACATTTAAGCTATTCTTCATGGAAAAGTGAGAAATATTTATTTCATGAAAAAAGGGGGGGGAATGAAGATACAAAGCTGCCACACCGAGTCTGACCACTGGCCTATACAGCCTAGTAATGGTCTGTTCAGATTGCCAGCAGTGGTCAAAGCTTTCTCCCAGCTGTTTCTTAACATCTGTTTTAGTAAGAGATGCTGGAAATTGACTCAAGGGCCTTAATCCTTGATGAGGTTGCAATGTGAAACATGATTACTAAGATGTAAACACCAATAAGCAGAGTGGGGCTTGCTGCTGAGTGTACGTGCAGCGCCGCACTGCTCAATACACGTTGTCCTTTTCTGACATGATGGATTCTCCTTCCCTGAACATACTAGCCTCTGCTCGCCTTTGGCAGGGGGAAGGCAAGATTTATAATGAAGGAATTGCACCACAGTGGCTCATAAGCAGAGACTAGACCAGTGAAGGGTCAACCTTGGCACTCCAGATGTTCTTGGACTTCAATTCCCAGAAGACCTGATCAGCAGGAGTGCTAAATTGGGCTTCTTGTAATTGAAGTCCAACAACATCTGTAGGGCCAAGGGTGGCAATCCTTGGACTAGACTGAAGGAGTCAGTCACCTAAAGGTATACATTTTCTCTATTAAAATCTTTCCCAGCAGTTGATGGAGATGACACAAGAAAAAGAATTCATTAGCCTAATGTTGTTCTAAGTCAGGGTTCAGCTGCCTATTTGGTTTTTTTAATAAGCTCACAACATACTCAGGCATAATGGAAAAGTGTGCTTCAAAAGATTTATTAACATACTGTTGAACATATTTTACACAAATAGAATGTTAAAACATACAACCTAGATCAGCTTTCTTAAAAAACGAAAAAGAAAATCATATAACTGTAGAGTGGTAGACCAAGTACAAGGTGTACCTTTTGAAAAAGTCATGTCATTTCCCCAGTCATACAATTCAATTAAAAAAATACATTAGACATTGCTAATTACATTCTTGTTTATCAGTAGGGTAGTGAGGGAAGACTTCTTGCCCATTGCTGTTCAAAGCTTGGAAAAGTTGCTTTTCTATAACTACCAGGAGATTCTGAGAATTGTAATCTTAAAAAAAAAGTTTAACCTTCCAAAACTTTTAATTTCTTGCCAAGATGTTTCATGCTCAGAACTCCATCTAACATGTTCAAGTGTGAACAGATGATTCACAGTGGGCACATTTTCACTATCAGAAGGGCCTCTGTTGGTCTGAAAAACTCACTTTTGGGAACAGAGTTAATCTGATCTGACTGCTTCTTTTAACAAGCTGGGTTGGCAAGTTTATTTCATTTGAATGTGCTCTCTAACGTCTTAGTTCTCTGCTCCTTGTTTGTTTAATTATTATTCGGTGTATGCATCTGTGAGAGGGTGAGGATCTTATGTAAGCCAAAATAAACATTTCAGTCTCATTTCAATGAATACTTATACTAGGATCCCTGGTTTCCACATTATGTTTCAGAAAATCCTTGGAAGCCTTTCAGTAGTTAGAAAGAGACAAGTGTACAGCCATGGCAACTTGCCCAATGTTACAAATCCCACCGTGTCATACACAGCTGTGGAAAACATCTGGATGTGTCTTGAGGTGCTAGTCCAAAGTCATGGGTTGTTCCGACACAGTGGTTTCTGCGAACTAACAGAACCCTTCTTAAAACTTTTCATGACATACAATGGCACCTTGACAGAATGGACATGGCCAGATTTCCAGAAGATTTGAAAACCTCGGATCAGACTGTTCTGATACTATCCTAGCAAGTGGCATGAACATAACAGAGTCAATACCAATACCTAAAAAGTAGGGAAAGCGTTTCTGACTGGTGAAACTGATTTAACAATTCCAGGAAGGATTCACTTAAGATTTAGGGCCATTCAAGGTTCAGTGAATAGTTGTCACACATACCCACTCCCAGTTAATCTATGGAACCTAAATATACTGCCACCATTTTGAAGTCTCCATACTGTTTTATACTATTACGGTATATCCTAAATATGTAGGAACAGTTGCATTTTTAAAAAATTCTGGTCTGATGATTGTTACAAGCAAACCACTGCTTCTTTTAAATAGGTACGAAGCTACTATATATTGGCAACTGAGCTTCAACAAAGCAGTTTCTAAAATCAAGTCAGTTTTCTAAGAGGTGGCTCACACTGACACTTCCAAGTACTGTACTTAGCTGTTTTTTTTTTAATGTTACTTAAAAATTATTGACTAAAATCCAGTGGTGGGCTCCAAAAAAATTTACCACCACACTGTGGGTGTGGTATGGTGGGCGTGGTCATGGGGAAAGTGCTGTGTTGCACCTGAATTAGGATTACTTTATTTCAAAACATGGATAGGTGGGGCCAGCCAGAATTTCTGCTACAGGTTCTGCTGAACCGGTGCAAACCTGCTGATGCCCACCACTGCTGAAATCCTGTTACTTTGCCTAACTGAGACAGTAGGAATTTAGCGAGTCAACTCCTTTCTAAGTTCCATTCATTCAAGGAGGCCTAGATTAATTGCAATTTACTGCACTAAGCAACAGGATTTCAGCCATTCTGGCTTAATATACTACAGGTAGGCTAGCTATGGCATTGTATCTATCCCCCAGCCTTTGTATTATTCATTTGATTGTTTCCTATTTTTTTTGATCTTCCTAGGAATCATGCAACTCGGACCATGGCAGGTATGAAATATACCTGCCAATAAGAACTCTTGGTAAAGATATTCTGCAGGACTGTTCTTCTGATATTCTCCAGATTTTCACATTCCATGATTATTCCCCATATCTGCCCACTCCATCTCACAAAGTATTTTCATAAAATAATATGTTACAAGGCAAGTAAACAGAACAAGAGCTTCAAGGAGCCATTTACAAGATCACTGTTGAGATGGAGGCATCGAGTGCATGTACAAGAACAGAATAATTGCTGGTATATACCAATTATATGCAAAAGAAGATCAAGAGGAGAATATGTAAGTAGAGGATGGTTGAGTAAAGTTGAATGGCCATATGTGTCTTGGTGTGAACAAATGGATAGTGTAAGGACAGATGGATAATGTAAGGATGGAAACAGTCACTCCACTCACTTTTGGATTTTTCGCTACCCATTGAACATCCAGTTGCTTCTGTATTGGAAACACAGCTTTTGACTTCAAAACATTTGCCCATCCACGCTATGCTAAACATAATACCTGGCCCATGGGTCTAGACCGGGGCACCCAAACTACGGCCGGATCCAGTCTCCGACACCAATTCCTCCGGCCCACGAGGCCCTCGTCGCTCCTGGAAACGGAAGTAAAATGCATCCGTATGGGCACGTTTTACTTCCTCTTCCAGTAGCGACAAGGGCTTCATGGGCTGGATGAATTGGCATCAGGGGGTGGATTAGGCACCCAGGCCATAGTGACCAGCTTCCTGAACTACGTGACCAGCCCACAGCCTGAAAAATTTGGGCACCTCTGGTCTAGACAAATGCCTGAGGCCATTTTTTCAGGCCTTGCTGCCTAATTTGCCACTGCTGCCATGATTAACAGCAACACTAAGGGTGAGAACACCACCACTGCTATCAAAGACAACAGAGCCCTTCTAAAAATCAGCTATTGAGAAGAGGAGTCTCTATGCATTTTGCAGATCTTCTAGAATTGTGTGAGATAGGACTTGGCCATTCTTGCACCACAAAGAGGTAGAACAATTACCACTGGATGCCAGTAGAGATTCTGGCATGAATGGGAAACTCAGTAGCAACCATCAAATTTTGGTGACATAAAGAGCTTGGTAGCTTCCAGAGGGGTCAACTGAGTCTACAACCCAGCAATCACTGACTTTTGTAAGAGAAATGAAATATATTGTTTGATTTCTAATTAGCAGCACTAAACTGACACAGAGCAGTGCATTTCTGTCTTTTCAGTTTATCCACCAAAACACAGCATAGACTTAATAATCCAGATAGTTTTCTGCTATTGCATCTCATAGCATAGGAGAAAATTAGAAACCAAAGTTAGTGTAGTAAACCTACTCCTAATGGAAAGGAAATGGCTACAGATAAAGTGACAGAAAACACTTCTGCTTTGTTGAGGCCTGTGTAATGAACTGCTAATAGAAAGCAACAAGAGAGTAGTTCTACTACAAGAGTGAGTGAGAGACAGTAGAATAAGGTTCAGCCTGTCCTGTGTGTTTGTTTAGGAGGAGGAAATTAGGAGAAATTTGAAGCTTACAGTCTGAGAGAAAGAAATATAAATAGCAGGTTAGATTATCAGGAAGATCAGCACTGAGATTAATTTATTGGCAATGGTGAACGGGGATTTTCCATACCAGCAAATTTACATTACAAAGCAAAGTGCAGCAACACATTAGGAAAATCCCACTTGGCTCAAAAATAGCAAAGGAAACATACAACCGGTGGGGTGGGAGTGGGTGCGAATAGCAGCTGCTGGTTTCCAGATTTTACAAAGCCTAGAGCAAGTAGCCAACAGTGAAACATTTAGTTCAGAGTAAGGGTGCCCAAACTTTTCAGGCTGTGGGCCAGTCATGTGGTTCAGCTGGCCGGTCACCTGGTTCCTCCCAACGGAAGTGGAAGTAAAACACACCTTGCAATCTTTTTTGCAACAGGATGAGATTGATTTCAAGCTGCCATTTTCTCTGTTTAAACCAGGACTGCCCAAACTACGGCCCATGGGCCAGATCCAGCCCCTGACACCAATTTATCCGGCCGACGCTGCCCTCGTCACTCCCGGAAGCAGAAGTAAAGCGGGCTTCCGGGAGCAATGAGGGCAGCGCAGGCTGGATAAATTGGCATCAGGGGCGGGATCCGGCCCACGAGCCGTAGTTTGGACACCCATGGTTTAGAGGGACATTGGATGGAGTTTGCACTGAGTGAAGTAAGCTTTCAAGACTTCAGATGAACATGGTTTCATTTCCTTGGATAAAAATGAATTAACACATACAATTATTATTATTATTATTATTATTATTTTAAACAGACAGGCTGTCTGGAAAGTCCTGTATTTCACTGTCTTTTATAAATTACATATTAAACCACAGGAATGCTGCTACTTGAAGAACTGAAGGTGAAATCACAAGTCTCTGATCTATTATTAGATACAGTGGTACCTCATACAACGATTTTAATCCGTTCCACGGGGCTTGTTGTTGTACGAAACAATCGCTATACGATACATGCATCGTACAGCAATTTTCCCTATGGAATGCATCGTACAACAATTTTTTTTCTAAGTGGTGTTTCCCATTGATAAGCTGTTGTATGATTTTTTTCCAAAGGGAAAATTGTTACGTGGGATGCCATTTCCCCTCCCCCCAAAAAGTAATTGTTATGCGATTTCATTGCTATATAGGGCAATTGTTCTATGAGGTTCCACTGTACAGTAATACCTCGGATAACGCTAAGACTTGGTTCCACAAGTCTTGGTGTTATCCGATTTTTAGTGTTATCCAATCCATGTTAAAATCCTATGGGATGCATTGGATAACATTAAAGGTCCATAGAGATATATTGTAACTGCATAGGCTTTAGCGGTTGTTATCCGATCCATCCTATAAGACCTTAACGTTATTCGATCCAATTCTCCTCCCCAGATTACTTAACGTTATGCGATTTTAGCGTTATCCGAGGTAAACATTATCCGAGGTATTACTGTATATGCATACAATCTTTCTCAAGAGAGTTTCATGTGTGTCACTTTACATTTTCAGACATTTTTGTAAAAAATGAAATGATTAGGTTTTTTTTAAAAGGTGAAATCTGCAAGTTTTAAATCTGTATATAATCAGGATATTTACTTTTAAAGCAATGGTTTGCTTAGTTTAGACCCAGCTCAGTATCTGTTTCCAGCACTACTGGCCCTTTCAAAAGGACACCGGATCCCAGCAACTAGAGTGGATGAGCCAATTTAAATTCAAGGCAGGGAATGCCTCTTAATAGCTGTGCTGTTAAAAGGCTACAGCTACAAAATCTAAAACTAGTGTTCATGCAGAAGATGAAAGGAATTCGAAACACAAAGAAAGAGCAATATGCCTGCTGCAGTTGCCTATTGCAGATTAAAAGAATTGACACCCTGTCTTTCTGCCTTCCCCTCTTCAAAATAAAGCCAAACTAGAAAGCACCGTTATCGTTTCCTCTCAAATCAACAAGAGCAGGTTTCTGGCAGCAAAGACAGGATGCTTCCCGTGTGTAACAGGGGGCAAAAGAGACATCTGCAGGGTAGGCATAGCAGAATGGAAACATTTTGCCTGTGATCCACTACGTATTTTCTCTATCAAGCCTTCCTTGGCTGGTTGCGTTTGAGCTTGGCTCTGAGATCATATTTCCCCAAGAAAAAGGGTTAAACTTGCTTATATAGGGCCAGGCTTTAAAACATTTCAGGAAAAAATTAAACATACTCAAAACTTCCTTATTAAACCTGAATTTACTGTTCATTTTTTATTTCTTAACAATATAAAATGCATCATTTATAACTTAACTTATAAAACTGCTATTTTGGCATATTTAAGAAATTCACATGGCAGTTCAATGCATGTTTACTCAGATTGACTCTACTTAACAACACTTACAACCTGCTAAATTTGTATAGGTTGGGAGGCTCAGAAATGTCCATGTCTTACAGTTCAATCCTATAATCTGGTTCAGTAAAAAAAAAAAATCCTAATATATGCAATGGGATTTATATCCATTGTGGATACATGGTGGCTGTCTAGTTAAAATAAAGTTGATTACCTGTTCTGAGTATCTCAACCACCAACCACATGCTCTTCTCCTGAAAACTACCACATACTCTACGTCAGTGATGGCGAACCTTTTAAAGGGCGAAGTGCCCAAACTGCAACCCAAAACCCACTTATTTATCACAAAGTGCCAACACAGCAACAGGGGAGGAAGGAAACGCTCCCATTGGGCTGCTGGGTAGAGAGGTGGGGTGAACTCTGTTCTGGGCGGAAGGAAGAAGTGCTCCTATTGGGCTGCTGCGCAGAGGAGTGGGGTGAACTCTGTGCTGTGGGAGGGAGGAAGTGCTCCCATTGGGCTGCTGGGCAGGGCAAACTCTGTGCTGGGGTGACTGCACATGTCTGTGCCCACAGAGAGGGCTCCAAGTGTCACCTCTGGCACGCATGTCATAGGTTTGCCGCCACTGCTCTATGTACAGTCCCATGTAGTGGATACATGGGAATAATCATTTTCAACTACTGCATGCTGTCTTAAAATTTTAAAAAATATATATTATAAATCTAGAGTAAAATCTTGTCTTAAATTTTCAAAAGGGAAGATACTCCAAAAATTTCAAATTTTTTTTCATTGGGGGAAAAAGATGTTTTGCTCACCAAAAATTCAATTATTCCCCATATCTGCCCATTCCTTCTCTGGTAATGTTTCCAACTTGTGCCTATTTTGCAAAGTGAAAGTGACTACTGGATTGGAAATTCTGTACTTGCCAAACATCTAGCTCTGCTCTGTCTACTATGCTATTTGGAATACGATCAAAATAAAGTTGCAAGTGCTGGTTATAGAACTGAGTAAGTAACAATGATACAGAAGATTTTATCAGTAGATTGTATACTCGATTTGTGGTTTTTGAGAAACGCAAAAGAACAACAAAGTACCAAGTATGTCTACATATGCACACATATATGTTCCGACACACACAATAACATAAGCAGCTTCTGCAGGTGACTCTTCACAATTTACCAGATAACGGGCGACAGGTTTTTTAAAAAGTTCTCAAAGGAAAAATAATTAAATCAGGGGTGGCCAAACTTTTTGGGCCATGGGCCAGTCCCATGATTCCTCCCACTAGAAGCAGAACTAAAACGTGCATGTGCAAAACGCTTCCATAAATACATCTGTGGCTGTCATAAACCTGCTTATGACAGCTGCAGGTACATTTATGGTAGTGTTTTGTGCATGCTTGGGTTTGTGCATGCTTGTTTTGTGCATGCTGATTTGGCCCACGGGCCATAGTTTGGCCACCCCTGAATTAAATCCTTAAAATGGATTTGTGATACATGATACAAATCTTCCTGTTATTTAAATATGTTAAAACATTTCTGCCATCTTTATTTCAACACTTTTCAACTTCATAAAGTACTTTACTAGCTTCCAGAACAGGTCCCCCTGTGTGTGTTTGTGTGTGTGTGACTAACAACTCGGTTATTCAGTAAGCTCTACCCAGCCCACACATCTCTTTTACAATGTATGGTAAACAATAGTTGTGCAGTAAAATATTATCATGCTTCCTTTAATCTTGTGCCTTCAGTTATGTCTCCTTAAGTCCATTCAATCAACAAGATGAAGCATGAGTAACAAAGCATAACATTACAGATTCCACTGGAAATCTGACCAATGGCATTGAACACAAAGTATTTTGCTATGACCAGCCACTGAGACAACCTTCAGTAAAAAACAAAAATACACATAGGTTACCCTAGGTCAGTGATGGCGACCCTTGGCACTCCAGGTGTTCTTGGACTTCAATTCCCAGAACTCCTGATCAGCAGGGATGATGACTTGGGCTTCTGGGAACTGAAGTTCAAGAACAGCAGGAGTGGCAAGGTTCACCATCACTGCTTCTAAGTCCATCCAATGAAATGTTCCATATTGCCTGGCTTTGTGACTATTCAACTAAAGATGGGCAGCTGGAAACTGAAACAGTATAAGAGAGAACTACCTGAAACATTTTTAAAAATACCCGTTAAATTATGTTAGCTGGCAACTTTGAGAGGTGGCAATTCTCATTTCCCCATCATTTTTTAAATTGCATAGCACTAGATTATGCTTTTTAAATGTCTGCTGTTGCACACCGATACTCACAAATAGTAAATAGAATGTTAGTATACATACACAGAAAGGGACACAGTATGCAGATCTCAAGACCTTTCTAGCCCAGGGGGTCAGCAAACTTGGCTCTCCAGGGGTTCTTGGACTTCAATTCCCAGAAGCCCAAGTCAGTACACCTGCTGATCAGGGCTACTGGGAGTTGAAGTCCAAGAACATCTGGAGAGTCAAGTTTGCTGACCCCTGTATCCTCATCAACAAGGTCAATTATCAATCAGCCTTGATCATGTTTTGATCTTTGGGCTGCACTCTTTACTTACAAAAATATCCTATGTTGAGGAATGTTGCATTCTTTCACAGAAAAAAAAATTAACAACATACTATAGGGTGGGGAAATAAATGATTATGTTCACAATGTTTAACAGCTTGCCTTTTCCACTCCCCTGCCTCAGAGGGGGCAAGGGTGGGGGAGTCCAACCCAAGAATGGCATCTTCCTTGAATTGTGTCCCAGAGTGCTCTAGAGTTCACAGCTTCCATTCAAAAAGAAATACACGAGAACATCCTGCTTCTGTAGACATTTTTTTTAAAAAACAAACATGAAACTGAAAGCTAGTAACTTTGGTCTGTTGATAAAAAATAGTGTCCTTTTAGTCTATAGGGATGGGATTTCCCCAGGATGTGCAGCATTTCCAGAATCCCTGTGCCTCCTTTTTGGTGACGTCTGGTACACTGAGCTCCGATTTCTGCAACATTTGCTCCATGCCATGTCCCATGTTTTGTTCCTCCTGGTCAAAAATGAACACAAGGTTCACTGTGGTATCAGCGTCTGAAGAAGGAACCCCAAGTCTTTTACGTGTGAAGATCAGTGTTAATAGCCTACAAAGAAATGTACAGAGAAGAAAATTGTATTTTGTGGAGGCACTGTACATTCTGTAAACCTCAGCAGCCGAAATTTTGAGAATGGGTGGAAGGGTGGGTTGCCTTTCCCTCTGGAAAACATTTAAACTCTAAGATTTAAAAATACATTTCAAGACACGTGTAAACAGTCATAAGTACCATCATGCAGAAAACTATTATCTTGCCAGTGCTTTCAAACAGGGGGACGGCTTTCTCTTTGCCTCAATATATCTCCCACCCACTTACTTTCACAGACTGCTTTAATGTCCCATACAGGCTAAACCCATCTGTGTTTGTAAAGACTGCAGAAGGAATGATGAACAAGAGGGAATCAATACCACCAATGCTCTATGTTACTGCCACAGTTGTCTTAGATTTACAGTGATGGCGAACCTTGACCCTTCAGCTGTTCTTGAACTTTAATTCCCAGAAGCCGTGATCAGCAGGAGTGCTAACTTGGGGTTCTGGGTACTGAAGTCCAAGAACAGCTGGAGTGCCAAGGTTCGCCATCACGGTCTTAGGAATGCCTAATAGAGAATCATATAAATGCTTTACAAATATAGGTATAGTTACCATGGTCTTCTGTAGAAGATGCAGGATTAGCACTGGGCCATAATACACTGTTGTGTCAACTTGGCCAAAACCTATACTTTGTGAGGCTTATAAATTACAGTAATACCTCGGATAACGTTTACCTCGGATAATGGTAAAATTGCATAACATTAAGTAATCTGGGGAGGAGAATTGGATCGAATAACGTTAAGGTCCTATGGGAAGTATCGGATAACAACCGCTAAAGCCTGTGTGATTACAATGTAAATCTATGGAGCTTTAACGTTATCCGATCCATCCCATAGGATTTTAACATGCATCGGATAACACTAAAAATCGAATAACACCAAGACTTGTGGAACCAAGTCTTAGCGTTATCTGAGGTATTACTGTACTTTCTAAAGGTAGCACTAACCGCAGAGTAATCTAACACCATCTCATCCCATCCTGTCTTGTAGTGCAGCTGCTAAAATGACTGCAAAAATTCAGCATCGTTAGACGAGACAAGAGAAATAAGTTTACCTACTAAGAAAAAGGCCTTTTTTTGATACACACTAAACCTAAATAATTAGAGTTGCAAATGATTAACACCCTAGGCTCAGAGATGTGTTTGTTTCTCTAGTCTCCACCATCTGTGTTTGCAAAGACTGCAGAAGGAATGATGAACAAGAGGGAATCAATACCACCAATGCTCTATGTTACTGCCATGATTGTCTTAGATTAACAGTGATGGCGAACCTTGGCCCTTCAGCTGTTCTTGAACTTCAATTCCCAGAAACCCTGATCAGCAGGAGTGCTAACTTGGGCTTCTGGGAACTGAAGTCCAAGAACAGCTGGAGTGCCAAGGTTTGCCATCACGGTCTTAGGAATGCCTTATAGAGAATCATATAAATGCTTTACAATTATAGGTATAGTTACCATGGTCTTCTGTAGAAGATGCAGGATTAGCACTGGGCCATAATACACTGTTGTGTCAACTTGGCCAAAGCCTATATTTTGTGAGGCTTATAAATTACTTTCTAAAGGTAGCACTAACCGCAGAGTAATCTAACACCATCTCATCCCATCCTGCCTTGTAGTGCAACTGCTAAAATGAGTGGAAAAACTCAGCATCATTAGACAAGACAAGAGAGACAAGTTTACCTACTAAGAAAAAGGCCTTTTTTTGATACACACTAAGCCTAAATAATTAGAGTTGCAAATGATTAACACCCTAGGCTCAGAGATGTGTTTGCTTCTCTAGTCTCCACCAGCAATAGCGATTATAGATACTGCCCCATAGCGCTTAGTGCACTCTCTAGGTGGTTCCCAACGTAATTAGTATTAACACTAAAGAGATATTCAGTGTAATCCATTTAAAAATACTGCACATTTTGAAAGCAGTATGCAGGAATGGTTGTTTAAAGAAAAAAAGGGGCTTTCATAGGTACCTACAAATATAAAAATAGGGTTATTTATATTCTGCTCAAACTCCAAAAAAGGTACACAAATCCTATAAGATAAGGCCAGCAGGAGATTTTAAAAACATGAGGTTTCTGTACCAGAAGTACCATTCATTCTCTATTCTAAAAAAGTTTTCGAAAAATCTTTAAAACAGAAAATCCATATAAAGAGTAAGCAGCACATCTAGGTAACAACTCAAGAAAGATTAATAACTAAATAGTTCTAACAGGTATTAACAGAATTTGCCTCCAGCAGCACAGAATTCTTGGTCTTAATCGTGCATGGTAGATCACTCTAGCCCACACAGGGGAAAGGGTAGGAAGAAGTTTAAAACACACCTATTGCTAAACATTTATTTAGATCAGGGGTTCCCAAACTATGGCCTGTAGGCCAGATCTAGCCCCTGACGCCATCCCATCTGGCTCGTCGCTGCCTCCACCCCATCCAGAAGTGGGAGTGGACGCATTTACGTCATCCGTAAAACATGCCCATGTATGTGCAAACGTGTCTGCGGCTGGTGTAAATGTGGAAGTGGCAGTATTTACATCAGCTGTAAATGTACTTCCACTTCCGGGGGACATGGTCTGGCCTGTGACAGAAAAAGGTTAGCCACCCCTGGTTTAGAGCCAGCTAGATAAGTATTATACACATGCACGCACATGATGGGCCAAATACAGCAAGATTTCACACATGTTGACCCTAGTAGAGGAGGGATTCATATTCATTGTTTCAGTCAGCAACTGGTCCTCAGGATGTCTATTATCCTGGTTAGATGGCTGGTTGCCTTAAGTAGCAAATGTGATAAAGTACTCCTTCAAGGTAAGAGAATTCTCCACCCAGAAATCCTTGTATGAAGAGCAGAATATCCGGTGTGCTGGTGTGTATGGGTTACAATACCCCTCCCCCTTTCATTCTCTTTACCAGTAACACCACCAGCTGCCTATATCCCTTTATCTATGCAGGTGGAAAAGATGAAATACATGAAGTAGTGTAACCTATCAAGGAAACAACTGGGGTGTGTGAATCTAGTAACAGGAGCAAAATATGCATACGGCTGTGAATTTCACTTACCACTGATATCATTCAATTTTACAGCTAAAGCTGGTAAGACAATATTACTTTAAACTATAACTATATTATCTGGAAGAGCAACAGTCACCTTCAAAACAGAATTCTTTGCCGTTAATCGGAAGGATGTTCAGGGCAAGATCTGTTTACTTCAAACCATTCATCTATGCATCTATGAGAATTAGAGAGAGAAAAAGGAATTAGTAAGGCTGGAATAAGAAATTACTCATCAAATAACACCACTAAAATTATATGAGCCTTTTGTAATCAGAATGCACATTCAAAGTAAGTTGGTAATTAGCAAGGCTGTCAGTAACAAATAGTTTCCCTATGCTAGCAGGATGATCTAAAGAAAACTGAATGGGAAGCTTCCACAGCAAAAAGCATCTCAAAGGAGAGAAAATTGTCACCAACTTTCAGACTAGAGTTCTAAAATATTCCCAGACAGAAATAGCCCAAAGATCAATAGGACCCTGAGTGAGTGAGGAATGCCTCTGGTATTTTACCCATTCTGTGTCGAAGCTTACACTGGTAAAACTGTGTTGAAAACTCTGCTGCTACCCATTATAATTACTCCTAGATGTGCATACAAAGCAAGGAATTAGAATTACATTCTTCTTCAACATAATGATATACAGTAATACCTCGGATAACGTTTGCATCAGATAATGCTAAAACCGCATCACATTAAGCAATCTGGAAAAAAACCTGTACTGCAGAACGTTAAAATCCTATGGGATGCATTGGCTAATGTTCGCTAAAGCCTATGCCAGTTACAATGTATCTCTATGAATTTTTAACGTTATCCAATACATCCCATAGGACCTTAACGTTATTCGATCCAATTCTCCTCCCCAGATTACTTAACGTTATGCAATTTTAGCGTTATCTGATCCAATTGTTATCTGGTGTTTTACTGTACTCTGATATGCTTGAAACACAGACTAACATGGCTACTATTTTTAAAAAAATCAGACATCTCTGAAGAAATAGATTTCTCTGAAACAGATTTCTCTGAAGAAATAGTTCTAAAAGATCAGACATCTCTGAAGAAATAGATTTCCCTTTATACTTTTACATCTCACTATGTGGCTCTCAGATCTGCCCTGGAGGACTCTCTATGGCAGGGTGCCCAACCTAGGTCTGTGGGCCGGATCTGGCCCCTGACACCAATTCATCTGGCCCATGCCGCCCTTGTCACTCCTGGAAGCGGAAGTAAAAACGCACCCATATGGGTGCGTTTTTACTTCTGCTTCTGGGAGTAGTGTGGGTTGGATGAATTGGTGTCAGGGGCCAGATCTGGCCTGTGGGATGTAGTTTAAGCAGAGAAAATGGCAACCTAAAATCTATCCCATCCTGTTGCAAAACATCTGCTGAACCAGGTGACTAGCCAAAAAATGTGGGCACCCCTGCTCTATGGAAACACAAAAGTTATAGGTAAGGGAAGAAGGGGAACTCTCGACACATCAAGGAAAGTCTAGTCATGTGACTTGGTATGTAACCATCTAACCGCATATTATAGGTTCCTTTACTGAATTGCATATATGTACTTACCCTTTATGATATATGCACAGACAAGGCAATCGTGCTATTGTATCCCCTTGCTGCAGTTCTTCCAAGCATATTGCACACTCCCCAGCATCTTTACTCAGCACATCCTCTACAGAAAAAGGCAAAAAATTGGACACAAAATTATATTCATAATATTAATTTCTGCTGGAAAAGAATAAATATAAAGTCTACCTTGCTTAGCGTCCACCACAAAATCAAACTGTACAATGATTCGTTTCAGTCAAATGGAAGACAGTGGCAAAACAAGCTACTGGGATATAGGAATCCCTACAAAGATGCAGTCTACCGTTTCCCCCCACAACACATCTAAGAGACAAAGCCTGGCTAAACATCATGCCACAAACTTTTGGGACTTTCCTTTATAATTTTTCTACCATATTAACAAGAAACTGATGCATGCCCGACTTGACTCATGAAAGCTCGTGCAATGTTTGATTTTAAAAAGTGATCCTATAAAGATACTGTGGAACTGCGATGGCTTAGTGGTTAAGACACTGAACTTGATGACTGGAAGGTTTATTTACTATCCCGTCCCAATCAGGTAAACCTGACTCTGGGCGGCTTACAACATAGTTTAAAATCATAGGATAAATTTATAATAATATTAATATCAAAACTTTAAAAATTCATAACAAAGGATTAAAACAGCGGAAAGATGAAGAGCAGAAAGGGAGGCTGTCCCTTATATCAGCCACCCTACATGGGATCCCACGTTCCTGGATCCCCACACTTGCCCTGCCAGCCAGGTTTTTAAGCCCCTCCGAAAGGGCAGGAGCTCTGTCTGTAGGCGCAGTTCAGTTGGCAGGAGGTTCCAAAGGGTCGGGGCGAACATAGAGAAGGCCCTTCTCCTAGTGCTAGTGAGGCGTGCCTCCCTAGCCGATGGAATAGCAAGAGAGCCTCTCCGATCCGCTCTGGTGGGACGGACAGACGTTCTTGGGGTGACGTGGTCTCTTAGGTATCCTGGCTGAGTATATGTGGCCTGCCGCCGGCCTCACTGCTACTGGAAGTGGATACATTTACAACAACCATAAAACACACACATGCCTGTGTAAACATGTCCGCATCTGCCATAAATGCGGTCATAAATGCACACGTGGCTGTCATAAACGCAGCTGTTGTAAATGCTGCCGTAAAACACATCAGCGGCTGTTGCAAACACGTTTATGACAGCTGCAGACACATTTTACAGTAGTGTTTACAGTAGGAGGAACCACGTAACTGGCCCGCTCAGATGTCCAGAGGGTGTGGTCCTGCCTGCAGCGCAAGAAGGTTGGGAACCTCTGCTATAAAGGTTATCACCTTCCTCCTGCACCTACAAAGTATGACATCCCTGCAGGAATTGAGGAGGGGATCTAAGGTGGAGTTTTACCGCAGGCATTTGGAGGCTAGGAACGGCTATTCCACCATTCTCTGTGGCAAGCATTTTTATATGTTAATGTTTACACTGAAGCTAGAATTTATGTTGTATTTCATCATTTATATGGATTGTTTTTATGTTGTGTGCCATTCTGGGTCTCTTTGGGGAGGAAAACAACATGAATGAATGAATGAAAATAATACATCACATGGCCTCTTGTATGATAACACCATTCCACAGTCAGTTTACATCCTATGTCTACTGAACATGCTCAATCTTCACTAGGATGTTCACATTCGTCCTTCTTAACATCTATGCCCTTAAGAATTCTCTTCTTTTCATTTCTGCTCTTTATTTTTATTTTTTTGTTGATTAGAAAAAGTACAGAAATAAGAGACACAACTAAAACATGTCAAATTAAAAATATAAAAACTACACAAGTACAGTAAAACCTCAGTTAACGGCTTGGGTAATGAAAAAAATCGCATAATGAAAGGAAATCCATATATAATGGTGCCCTCAGAAAACAGATCCCCCCCGCCCGCATACCGAAAATGTTTCCAGTGGTTCCCAACAGGGGAGGCATAGTGTTGTGAGTGAATCCGCTTCATTTTTGGGATGTTTCAGGGTGTTTTCACTCTGTTTTGGGGACTTAAAAATGACCAGAGGGGATTACCTGTCCAGAGCCTCTGGCTGTGCATTGTCTTCTGGGAACTGAAGATCAACAGAAACCGTAAGTAAAGTCAAACCTTGCATAAAGAATGCCTCGCTTAAAGAGTAACTCGCTTAAAGAGCAGAATTTTCTCTGAAATAGAACCAACCAAAAACTCGCTTAACAAATAAATCAGGGTTCGCAATCCCGCCCACAACTGGTCACTAACAATGGTGTTTTGCTTAAAGAGCAAACTCGCTTAAAGAGCAATCCTGTGGAACGGATTATGCTCTTAAAGCGAGGTATAACTGTACCCAAACTCTACTTTTAAGTTTCCCAAAATAGGGTGAAAACATCCCAAAAATGGAGCGAATTCACTCACAACATTCTACTGGTGCCGTGAGGAGTGACACAGACCCCCGAGGACCCTGGGGGGAAAGGCTTTTTTCAGACCTCCAGAACATGTATTTTTCCAGGTGCTCGGAGGTCTGTGCCGTTCCCCAATTTTTTGCTATCAAAAGTCTTGCTACTGTTCCTAAATTAGTAACAATTGTTTGTAGTGCTTCTGGTACATTCATGGTGCATTTTCAGTGCTTCCAGTGGTAGTGGCAGCGGGGGATCCTCACCGTGGGCCAGATTAATTGGCACCATGGGCTGGGGCCAGCCCATGTGCTGTAGGTTAGGAACCCCTGGTCTGAACTGTTCAGCTTTACTGGAGCCAATGACCACCTCCATACCAATGTTTAAAAATCTTTTTATTCTTACAAACATAATTCTTAAAATTATTTTATTCCATAAATTCTTCCATACCTTAGAATTTACTTTCCTTCCTAAATCTGCCTCCCATATTACTTTGAGAGGTTCTTGACGATTCTCACCCTCTATTAACATCGTACAGTATCAACTACAGCCTGGTAAAATGTGGGTGTGCATATTTTATTGGTTCATAAGGCAGATTCTTTTTAGGAATCAGAAATTTCAGTCCGAAATCTATATTATACTTATTTAAATTCCCAATGCACATGCAGACCTCTCATAAAGAACAATTTCCAACAAGTCTACTATCCTTCCCCGCTATTGCTGAATAAGTCAAAATGAGATAAAATAGATTTGCATGTTTCCTTCCATTTCCTGTTAAATATAACAAAACTACTCTCACCATGCAAAACTCCGATACAAAAAGAAGATACAAGCAAGGCGACAAATTGCATATTTTTAAATTCCATCAGCAAACACTACGCTTCAGGTATGGGTAACCTAATCACCTACTTTAAAAAAAAAGAGGCCAGGATTCTATTACTAATTCCCACTGATATTAAGTCCACTGGCACAAATCCCAGCTGTGAATTGCTGCTAGCTGAGAAGCTGATGTTGGCATTTCCTGCTGCACATTTCCTCCAATGGACATGTGCAAATGTAACTTTACAACTGAATTATGGCCAAAGACTAGTAGGTACCCCATGGTTGTCTCTTCAATATTCCTTAGAACCATGAAAGAGGATTTATTGCCAAAAACCCTATGGGCAGAGAAATAAACATGCATGCCACTCAGTCAATTTGTCTCTGAGAATTCTGTTACAAATCCATCTTCGTTCTCCTTGTTGATAATTGACAGTTGCTCTTGTATACCGAAACTCCCATTAATATTTCTGAAGCTTGCTGTTTTCCAGGATTTAAGAAAGAAGACCAGCTAGTGGTAACTCAGAGCACAAGTACAAGGGACTAATGTTTGTGATCACTTATTAAACACAAATACCAACCACTGAACTGATGTGATAAAGGAAAAGGAGAACAAAACAAAGGAATGAACAAGAACACATAGAGGAGAAACAAGAATAAACTGATCTGTTCTGATCTAGAGGCTTCTGTTCAGTACACAGACTGTCGCAGACAGAACAAGGAAATGACATCGTTTACACAAGGCCTGTTGTAAGATCTTAGTCCTCCTCACCTGCATTTAAACTGGTCTTGCCAAACTCAGTTTTAAATGTCAAGGTGTAAGTTACAATATGGTGAGACAAGAATTGTGTTGGGAATCCTGTGTTGCCCAAGTAGCTCCATTATTTTGCAAGGTATCTGTTATGTGACTGACTGTAAAAATAATTCCCCAACAGCTGTCTCACCATATAGTACAACAACTTCTATAACATTAGTTGCTTCTACAGAAACCACAGGATACTGGGTTTGTATATATAGATGCATAAAAAATATTTTTGTACTGGAAAAGACAGCAGCTTAATAACCAATCGAATAGTTTGCCATTTCAACAAGCCATTTTGAGCAACTCAGTACACCAGGTGCTTCTGTAGGTAGATAAAACCAATCTAGAAGTATCTGCTTTCATGCTCCCAAATGCCAAATTAAAAAAACCCTAAGTAAATATCATTTTAATGCAGGCCATGTCAGCATGAGCAAAGCACAAAATCTGGATCTTCAACAAATAGTAGATTTATAAAAGCATCCAATAAGACTCCGTGCTTTGCTTCATAACAGAAATATTTGCCATTCAGATGAAGCATCCAGAACAAATCTGTTTTCAATTGAAAGAGCAGCAGGCAGGAAGATGAAAAGAAAGAAAGATAAGCACTGCAAATTGACAGGTTAAAGATCAGGCATGTTACCTGAAAACCTTTTTGTTCTTGAACCCTCAATGATAGCAGACCACCACAAAAGCAGCACATAAAGTGCACTTGCCTAGAAAATCAAGAGCAATAATTCATTTATTTCAGCAACAAAGAAGCATCTGAACATAAAATGCTACTACAGGGCTAGCAACAGCTGCTTCACTAAAACAGATTGCGATTCAGTTTCCACAACTACAGACGTATCTTTGTTTTAATGAGTTTCTTGCTTTCAATGCCAACTTCCACCTGCCACAGCAAGAACAAAGAGTTTGTGGCTAACACATTTTATCTGACAGATTTTTGTGGGCTGCAACACATGTCATTTAATGGCAAAAGCAGGACATGGGTTGTAGTCTATGAAAGTTAATGTTAAACAAAAATTTAAGATGCCATAAGAATCTTGGTTGTTAATGTCATGTTCTTTGCGCTTACTTTACAAGCATGGCAAATAACAATGACCTCAAGTAATGGAGTTCTCTAAAAACAATTGATACAGTCTATAAAATATGGGAAATCTTATTTAATTATGTATTACACACTCTTTATAAAGAAGGATCTTGTATGTGAAGTAGAATCATTATATTAAATAATATAGATTGATAATGATAACCTCATTCTAAAATCTCATATTGAAATATATGTAGCTGTGTTGTAACTGTTTTACAAATAAGAATTGAAAACCTCAGCAAAACATAGGGCAAGAATTCTGGATGGTTGGATGCTCTTACAAAACTTTAAACCGGGGGTTCGCAACCTTTTTGCACCACATAAAAAGGACTACACACCCCGGATAGCTGAGCAGGCTGGACCACACCCTCTGGAAGTGAAACCAGGCGTATTTACAGCTGTCATAAATATGGCCACTTCTGCATTTATGACAGTCGCAGATGTGTTTATGCAATGCACATTTACAGCTGATGTAAATGCGCCTGCTTCCGGGTACAGTGGCGTGGGCTTCATGAAATGGTGCCATGGGCCCGGTCCAGCCCATGGGCCGTAGGTTGGGTACCCCTGCTTTAAACCTGTTTTTTGATGCAAAATGATAAGAGAGACCATAGTAGACAGAAGAAATACTAACTCAAACTTCATTTAGTTAGAAAATTGTGGAAATAGATCCCTTCTCTTTCTTCTTTGCTTCCTCTTTTACCCCATTGGGTGTCAAGGGAGATGCAATGTTCTTGTTCTGGCACTTCTAGTGGCTTCCACCAGTAGTATTTGGTGTTCTGATTTTCATCTCTCCGCCATCCTCTGGTTTGTCTCATGGTATTTGTCCTTCTTTTCTTTCCATATATGCCTTGTATGGTATGGAATTCTGAGACATTCTCGGTACCGGAAAAGTGTTGGTAATAAAGTGTGATATGGTTGCATAACTCTAGTATCCTTTGTCCTTTCTCATTCCTTTCACTGTTCTCAGCAGCATGTGGACCAATAAAATGTTCGTATTCTCTTCTGTGTTAGTAGCTGATAGATCCCTACCCATTAAAATAGAGATTATCTATTAGGAACATTTAGACCCTGCCTTTCAGCTCAATGACCTTAGGGTAGGATTGTAAAATTGCATTTGAGAATGTGTGAGTTTGCATTAACAAACAAAACAGCAAACAAGCAGAAAAGGCCTGAGTCATGAGAGGTGGCTAGATTTAATCTCATTGCTCTGTGTTTTATTCATTTCTTGGAGTGTATATACAGTATAGCTTATATCGCACTGTATGCAAGGGTACCAATATAAAAGATACTAATCAAAATCCTGTTGCATAAGTTATGCCATTGGAAGGCTGATGATTTCATTGGCAGGAGGAGATTCCAATAAGTAAAGAACTTATTCTTCTTCTACCTTGTAGCTTGACTAACTCATGAATATTCTATTTTATTGCATGGAAACTGCAGGAGTCATAGAATGGAAAGAGGAAGTATGTCATTACTGTACAAGAAATCTTCCCCAGACAATGATATGACCACCTTTCCACAGGCATTAACTTAGTAACAGGATTTTAGCTCCTCTGTTTTTCTGAAACCTTCTATTTACAAGACAAAGCTTCAAATCATACCATAAAAGAAAAGTGACTTCCACAAATCAAACTGCAGGCTCAAAACTCAGCATCTCCGCTTAAGGGTAACAAGTCTACAAAAAAAAAAAATCTGCTCTAAAGACTGCAGAGATTCAAACAGATTAGATACTGTCAAGACTTAAAAACCACTGGAGTGAATGAATATCATGCAACTTCTTATGACATCTGCCAAGAAGGCTAACAGACCATTTTCATTTTATTCATATTAAACATGTTAAGTTGCAAGACTTTCCTATTCTATCTTGGAGTGAACATGTTCTCTTTCAAAGTAGAAAGAAGATCCTATGCGGCCATCTAGATAAAGCAATTACTACAGGCTCAAATTTTTGTAGGCTGGCAGACAATTTATGGAATTTGTTTCTTCAGGAGATTCCATATCCAGTAATACCTCGGATAATGTTTGCATCAGATAACACTAAAATCGCATAACGTTAAGCCGTCAGGGGGATGCATCGGATAACAACCACTAAAGCCTGTGCAGTTACAATGTATCTCTATGGAGCTTTAACATTATCCAAAGCATCCCATAGGATTTTAACATACATCGGAGAACACTAAAAATTGGATAACAGCAAGACTTGTGGAGCCAAGTTTTAGCGTTATCCGAAGTTTTACTGTAATACCAAACATGACTATTTGCTTACCTCAACAGAAATAAGCTCATTAAAAATGACTATTTGTTCTGCATAATCTGTGCCAGCTCATTATAAACTTCATCAATACACCCATAACTACCGTAAGATTTAGCAGCTTCTTCCTACCATAGAAATAGTCTTTTGTTATTCTTACATTACGTCTGTGCAGAAGCGCCAAATCAAGGTAAAACTAGTCAAAGAAAAATGAATTGTTTTCCGTGAAGATTGTAATAGTGCAACCTATACTAGAATTGAAAAGTACACAGACCGACAGAACACATGCACATGGATTTAAAACAAGGAGAAGTCCTTAGAATTATGCAGGCATAATCTAAATCAGTGTTTCCCAAATGCTGGTTTTTGGACTTCAATTCCCAGAAGCCTAAGTCATTTCCCCAAAGCACTGATCAGCCAATGTACTGACTTAGGTTTCTGGGAATTGAAGTCCCCATGTGGGCTGTGTATCCCTTGTTGGGAACCACTCATCTAAATTAATAAATGATTGTTTGCAAATTGACACAACTCTCCTGAACTGCCAAGGGCCCAAGCAGCATGGTAACTGAAGCTACAGTTCACAATCTATGTATAGAG
Source organism: Furcifer pardalis (assembly GCA_030440675.1). Lineage (NCBI taxonomy): Eukaryota > Metazoa > Chordata > Lepidosauria > Squamata > Chamaeleonidae > Furcifer > Furcifer pardalis. Next base: position 65,242,373 of record CP126897.1, on the reverse strand, counting down.
GCTATATGATAATTTTGAACTAATTTTGTAGGTTAGTTATCATGATGATTGAACATTATAGGAAAGGAAATCTGGCAGGGAAGCAGTAATTTTTGATTGACAAAGTTCAGAATTATGCCAAGAACCACAAGAGTATGCATTTTGTTTTATAACATTAATATGTCTCCTAAAGGCTTTCAGAGACAATGTTTTTCTCTAGATGCAAGCTGATGATGCCCATGAGCCTTGGTGAAAAAATGTGTATCCTATACATTTAAAGGGGGAGTGGGTAAAGACTCTGAAAATTGTTCACCGTAATCCTGTTTTAAATGGACAGTCATACATTTTATCCGTAGTGCGAGATTCCCCTGATGAAGGTATCTGAAACTATTCATTGAAACGGCATAATGCTAGTGGTAGATAACAAATTAACATTTCACTGAACAATGAAAACAATGAAAATGTTTTTTTAATAGAAGTATTAAAAATATGATTTTTAAAAAATCTGTGCATATATTTTATTTATTTATTGCATGTTTATACTGCCCATTTGGGATATTTCCCATTCTGGGTGGTGCACATACAAATAACAAAATACAGTAAAACACCGGATAACGATTGGATCGGATAACGCCAAAATCACATAACGTTAAGTAATCTGGGGAGGAGAATTGGATCGAATAACGCTAAGGTCCTATGGGATGGATCGGATAACAACCGCTAAAGCCTGTGCGGTTACAATGTATCTCTATGGAGCTTTAACGTTATCCGATCCATCCCATAGGATTTTAACATGGATGGGATAACACTAAATATTGGATAACACCAAGACTTGTGGAACCAAGTTTTAGCGTTATCCGGTGTTTTACTGTATAACAAAACACACACACAAAATAAAACAACCAAATAAATACATCCTACAATGCATCTGCAGGCACAGAGGATCAACTGATTAGCTAATTTATTGCTAATGGGGTAATATTCTGAAAGGCTTCCTTAATAGGAATGTTTTTAGTTGTTTTTGAAGATACCCAGGGATGGGGCCCGTATGGTGTCTTGAGCATACTAGTTTTATATTTTCAGACTATTCTACTGTCTTCTATCTTATACTTTTCTGTAAATGAATAGGCTGCAATTTGAAGGAAGTGCAAGGTTCATAGGTTTTGTCTAGTCAAAGTGAAGGTCTGTTACATCCTGTTTGCACGTTTTGTTACATTTTTACTTTTAACTTTGCTTTTCTTGCTTGATTTTCTTGCTGCGAGGAAGTCCAAACCAAACTCCTGTCAGATAATCTTGTTAGCATTAAGTTTCATTTAACTTTTTGCTATGGCAATCAGTTGGAATTTATATGCTCCAAGTACATTTCTCTCAATAGCTTATCCAGATTTAAACTAACAGTGGAAACATAGCATTTGGCCAATTAGACAGCTTTGAAGTTACTATTATAAACTTATTTTATTTGTGCCCGGAAAACCTGTCATCTCATTGTATAACATCAGAATTGCAGCATTCAAGAAAATCTGAGGCACTTCCAAGTGTCATTTTATCTGATGTTGAAGATCCCAGAGAAAATGTTTAAATCCTGCATTATTTATTTATATATTTAGCTATTCACTCATGCCAGACCACTTTCCAAAGAAAATCCAGCTAACAAAAGATCAACTACAGGTCACAGGGTTTAATTTTTTTAAACGTTGACTTTGTCCTTACATTATAGCAAGCATAAGGAAAGTCTTGAATACATAGCCTTAAAGCAAAGAACATTCTGGAAGGAACCCAGTTTATTGGATCATAGGGTTAATGTACTAAACAACTACATTCTCTTATGAGAAGCCAAGGAATTATCAAATGTAAAATATATGAATACTGTAAAATGAAAAATGAAGTTCATCATCTTCCCTGAAGTGCAGTTCTCAACAGTCACAAGACTGCAATAGTTACAAATAGGATTTAGGGTATCCTCTGAACCCCAGGGCATTTTCCATATTCCTCTCAAAAAGAATTGCATGATGCAATCATAATCATATGTATTCTGATAGATACTGCACAAATATTAAAGGTTTTCTTGCCAACAAATAAGGAACAGACAGACTATCCAAACATACAAAAACACTAACATTTAAGATGTTTCCAATCATCTCTGTGGACTCAGCATTAGTCTCTTCCTAGACTTCATGGGACTATTGACCCCTAGGAGTTCGATCCAGATTCATACATATGCAACTGGATTGGTAGATACAGACTCCCACTATTCGTCCTTCTTAAAGGCAGCTTTCCAAACTCCTAAAATGCCACAGAGGTTCAGAGAATCCAATTGAATAGGGGGTGTGAGGAGTCGGTCCTTGGAAAGCCAGAAGCATCTACAATGAGCAGAGCCCTTCCATCCACAGAAGGCAGATTCCACATGTAACTCACTGACAGAAGGCTTTCAAGACTTTGTTCAAAAGTACAGTAACTCATTTTACATAGGTTTTCACTTAAGGTTAAGCCACCCCACCTACTATATAGCAAGGATGGTGAGCTTCCAGATGTCTGACTGCTACATATTCTCACCCCTAGACAATAAAAGGCCACTATTACTCCCTACCCACACCCCAAATGTTTTTCTTTAAAATGATTTTAATAAACTGAAAAAGCCTTATCACAGCCTGTAGGAGCCAGAATTTTTAAAACAGGATGTAGGTGGTCAGAGGTCTTGCCTTCCCCATTTGTAAAATGGCTTTCAATGCCCTCTAGAGCAGTGGTGCCCAAACTAAGGCCTGGGGGCTGGGTGCGGCCCCCAATGCCAATTCATCTGACCCACGAAGCCCTCGGTGTGTTTTACTTCTGCTTCCAGGAGCGACGAGAGCTTCACGGGCCGGATGAATTGGCGTCGGGGCCCACACCTGGCTCCCGGGCCTTAGTGACCGGCTTCCTGAACCACATGATCAGCCCATGGCCCAAAAAGTTTGGGCACCCCTGCTCTAGAGGATACAGAAGGATTTTGACACGCACGCATGCACACCAAAACAATGTTCTCATACTCCAAAATTACAGATGGGTAGTTCACCAGTTCAAAACCTGAGTACTACATGGCAGAATGAGCGCCTGTCTCTGTCCCAGCTCCAGCCAACCTAGCAGTTCGAAAGCAAGAAATTGCAAGTACAGTAATACCCCGTATAACGAGAGTATCATATAGCGTGAAAACCGCATAACATTACAAGGTTTTCAGAAAAATCTTGTATCGAATAACACGATTTTATTAACGTTATCCGATACAGTTGTTCTTAGCAGCAGGGTGGCTGGAAAGCTGAATGGGGTTCTCCGTTCAGCTTCCCAGCCACCCTGCACCTACGGAGGCAGGGGTGGGGAGGCTGGAAAGCTCCCCCATCGGCTTCCCCAGCCACCCCACAGCTGCGGAGGCAAGGGCGGGTGGCTAGGGAAGCCGACAGGGAGTCCCCGTCAGCTTCCCGAGCCACCCTGCAGCTGTAGATCGGGTCCTCTGATCTCTCTGGAGGTGTTTCTGGGCTTCTCCGACGTCCTGAGCCAGTGCAGCAAGCCAGAATGTCAGAGTTCGAATCCCGACATTCTGGCTTGCTGCACTGGCTCAGGACGTCGGGGAAGCCCAGAAACACCTTGGATCGGGTCCCCACACCTCCCTGGACCCGGCGGGGGGGGGGTCAAAAACCCCAAAATTGGTAAAAAAAAAACGGATGTTTTTTTTTACCAATTTTGGGGTCTCTGACCCCCCCCCCCGCCGGGTCCAGGGAGGTGTGGGGACCCGCTCCAAGCTGTTTCCAAAGTTCTCCCACCTTCCTGGAGGCTGCAGCAAGGCAAAATGTCAGGATTCAAATCCCGACATTCTGGCTTGCTGCAACATAAAAGAGGGTGGGGGAAGTTCAAAATTAGCATGCATCGGGTCTCCCGACCTCCCTAGAGCTGATGCGCGCTAATTTTGAACTTCCCCCACCCTCTTTTATGCTGCAGGAAGCGAGAACGTCGGGATTCAAATCCTGACATTTTGCCTTGCTGCAGCCTCCAGGGAGGTGGGAGAACTTTGGAAACAGCTTGGAGCGGGTCCCCACACCTCCCTGGACCCGGCGGGGGGGTCAGAGACCCCAAAATTGGTTAAAAAAACGTCCTTTTTTTACCAATTTTGGGGTGTCTGACCCCCCCCGCTGGGTCCAGGGAGGTGTGGGGACCCGATCCAAGGTGTTTCTGGGCTTCCCCGACGTCCTGAGCCAGCGCAGCAAGCCAGAATGTCGGGATTCGAACTCTGACATTCTGGCTTGCTGCACTGGCTCAGGACGTCGGGGAAGCCCAGAAACACCTTGGATCAGGTCTGCCCACCTCCCTGGACCCGGCGGGGGGGTCAGAAACCCCAAAATTGGTAAAAAAAAGGACGGTTTTTTTTACCAATTTTGGGGTCTCTGACCCCCCCGCCGGGTCCAGGGAGTTGGGGAAACCCACTCCAAGCTGTTTCCAAAGTTCCCCCACCTCCCTGGAGGCAGCAGCAAGCCAAAATGTCAGGATTCAAATCCTGACGTTCTCGCTTCCTGCAGCCTCCAGGGAAACAGGGCTTTTTTTAACATTGTGTGTTCAATGTATCGCACAACGTTAAAAACCGGATAACGACGGGACTTGTGGAACCAAGTCATAACATTATTCGGGGTACTAGTGTACAGTAAAACATCGGCTAACGCTAAAACTTGGTTCCACAAATCTTGGTTTTATCCGATTTTTAGTGTTATCCGATCCATGTTAAAATCCTATGGAATGGATCGGATAACGTTAAAGCTCCATAGAGATACATTGTAACCGCACAGGCTTTAGCGGTTGTTATCTGATCCATCCCATAGGACCTTAACGTTATTCGATCCAATTCTCCTCCCCAGATTACTTAACGTTATGCGATTTTAGCATTATCCGATCCAATCGTTATCCAGTGTTTTACTGTAGATCAATAGGGACCACTTTGGTAGGAAGGTAATCAGCGTTCTGTGCACTTTGGTCTCTAGGCATGCCTGCCACGTGTCCACGGAAAAGTCCGCAAACGCAGACAGCACTGGCTCTTCAACTATAAATAGAGATGAGCACCGAACCCTAGAGTCGGACACGACTGGCTTTAAAGCAAGAGTGACCTTTACCTTTAGTTAAGAGGAGACCAATTACTGTACTTGTTTTTGTTAGCCTTAAGTTTCTAAAAATACCTCAGTTTCTACTGCCTCTGATCCTTAAGAGTTGTGAACAGACTTAGTCCCATTGCCCACCTGAATAATACTGCTTTATTTTCTGCATATCCCCTCTCTTTTTTTACATACTCTGCCAAAACATTGTAGAGGAACTGGAACAAGTTTACAGTGAATTTTGTCAAGTGTCCAAATGAGCTTTAATGCATACTGTTCATTTTCCTCCAACACACACATATAGTATAGCCTTTCAGTTTTGAAGAAATTTGAAACTGTAGACAGCAATAAACATCCCACCTTATCTTCAAAGTTATCCCTTACCCCAAAATTAAGAGTATTTGTCCAGATACACAAAGAGCTAAACAAACAAACTTGCTACACACTTTTTAATCAGGCCACCTGAAAATTGCATTATTTTTGCCAATGATACTAATACCAATGGGTAATGAAGGAACTACTGTACTACTTTATTTATTTTTTTACCTTTTGATGCCTGTTGCTTACTATGTTCTTCCATGTTACATGTTACAGAATCACACATATCTACTCTCAAATTATAACTTGCACAGAACAGGCTTGTGGGAAGTAAAAAATAACAAAGAGGGTTTTTTCCTGACCCAACAACAATCCCCCCCCCCAATGGAAACACTAGGAGACAAAGAAAACAAACTTCAAGAAAATATTTTCTTTTTAATGAGTGAAATGCTTTTAAAGAGAAATGTTCACTCACCAGGAAATACATAGTACAATAATACCTCGGATAACATTTACCTAGGATAACGCTAAAATCGCATAACATTAAGTAATCTGGGGAGGAGAATTGGATCGAATAACGTTAAGGTCCTATGGGATGGATCGGATAACAACCGCTAAAGGCTGTGCGGTTACAATGTATCTCTATGGAGCTTTAACGTTATCCGATCCATCCCATAGGATTTTAACATCCATCGGATAACACTAAAAATCGGATAACACCAAGACTTGTGGAACCAAGTCTTAGCGTTATCCGAGGTATTACTGTATTAAGATTGGTAGGTGTTTCTCAACCTTTGGTTTTTGGACTTCAATTTCTGGAAGCCTAAGTCAATTCCCCAAAGCACTGATCAGTCAATGTACTGACTTAGGCTTCTGGGAATTGAAGTCACATTAGGAACCACTGGTCTATAGAATAAGAGACCACCCATTCTTGTGAACAGCTTCTAGACACATACAGAGCTCAAACTCAAAATCTAATTTTTACTTCTCATACATTCATGAGAAGACCACATAGCAGAGCCTTCACAGTTTATGCACTGCTGCTTTCTTCTTTCTTCCTTCTGGTAAAATGTATTAGTTTGCTACAAACAGTCAGACCAGAAGCAAGACTGTCTCTCTCAAAACAAGATACACTTTATTTTAATTATTACAACATTTATGATTTCATTTTATTTCTTTACAAGGTAAAAACTATGATATATGCATAGGCAACATGGAATGTACAGTCTGAAGCCCTCACTTCACGACAGGAGATATTCACAATTTTACTTCTACAAAATCTGAGGCTTTTATATTTTTAAATTCTATAAATATGCGAAGTAATACAAGAAATACAAGTAATACTGCTCAAAAGCCAGTCATATCCAACTCTAGGGTTTAGTGCTAATCTATGTTTATATCCAAAGAGCCAGCACTGTCTGCGTCTGCAGACGTTTCTGTGAACATGTGGCAGGCATGCCTAGACACTGGAGTGCACACATGTATGTTATCTAAATCATGACTGGAACAGTAAAGCAATAAAGTTTAGGTTTGATATGAAATCAAAACTATATAAATTTCCATTTCCCCCCAAAACATAAATTTTTTTGCTGAAAAGATTTCAGTAGTTTATCCAGTTTCAGCTGCAGTATTTTCAAATATCTTAATATTTATTTATTTTTCTGAATATGCCTCATAAAACTTAAACAAATGAGCACAAAGACACCAAAATATACAAAATCCTTTAGGAAAATATGAAAATATCGACTAGGTTAAGAAAATGTCAGGGACAGGTATCACTGCAAAGAAAGCAACTTTTCAGAGGAATAACCTATCGTATATACTCAAGTTTAAGCCAACATAAGCCAAGGTACCAAATTTTGACCTGAAAACCCAAGAAAATAGATTGACCCGAGTATAAGCTGAGGGTTGGAAATGCAGCAGCTCCTAGTGAGTTTCAATAATCAAAATACAGCTGTATCTTGCTTAAAGAGCATGATGGGTTCCACAGGATTCCTCTTTAAGCAAGTTTGCTCTTTAAGCGAAAATACCATTGTAAGTGACCAATTGTGACTTGGGGGGGGGGGACTGAGAACCCCGATTTAGTTGTTAAGTGAGTTTTTGGTTGGTTTTAGTTGTTAAGCGAAGCGAGCATTCAGAGAATGCCGCCCAGAGTTGCTGTGTGAGTGGGGCGGCATATAAGTCGAAGTCAAAATATACAATACTCTCTAAGTGAGGCACTCTTTACGTCAGGTTTTACTATACATGAAAATATGGTAAAATTAATTTAATTGTTGGCGTATCTCAATCCGGTGCAGTCTCGGGACCCTCATGGTTGTTGACCGGAGGATAAGTCGTGTCCCCTTTTTGGGGCTCAAAAACTTGGCTTATACTAGAGTATATACAGTATCCCTTTTTGAAATACAGTAATACCCCGGATAACGATTGTACCGTATAGCGCTAAAACCGCATAACGTTATAAGATTTACGGAAAAAGCTTGTATCGAATAACGCAATTTTTAGTGTTATCCGGAACAATCGTGTGCGTGGGGGGGGAGTTGGATTGGGTAGAACATCTACCCAATCCAACACCCCCCAGCGCCCTCCCCCACGATGTTTGGAAAGGGTATGGGGATCCGTACCCTTTTGAAACATCGGGCGCGTGGCGCGCGTCAGTGGGGGTTAGGGCAGGATACGGGGAAGACCTCCTTATCCTGCCCTAACCCCCACCGACGTGCGCACGCGCCTGCACGCCGCCCGATGTTCCGAAAGGGTAAGGATCCTTACCCTTTCGAAACATCGAGCGAGCGGCGCGCATCGTGGGGGTTAGAGCAGGATACGGGGGAGACCTCTGTATCCTGCCCTAACCCCCACCGACGCACTTGCGCCTGCATGCTGCCCGATGTTCCGAAAGGGTAAGGATCCTTACCTTTTCAAAACATCGGGTGCGCGTCGGTGGGGGTTAGGGCAGGATACGGGGGAGACCTTTGTATCCTGCCCTAACCCCCACTGACGCGCGCGCGCCTGCACACCGCCTGATGTTCCGGAAGGGTAAGGATCCTTATCCTTTCGAAACATCGGGCGAGTGGCGCGCATTGGTGGGGGTTAGGGCAGGATACGGGGGAGACCTCTATATCTTGCCCTAACCCCCACTGAGGCGCGCACGCCTGCACGCCACCCGATGTTCCGAAAGAGTAAGGATCCTTACCCTTTCGAAACATCGGGCGAGCGGCGCGCATCGGTGGGGGTTAGGGCAGGATACGGGGGAGACCTCCGTATCCTGCCCTAACCCCCATCGATGCGCGCACACCTGCATGCTGCCCGATGTTCTGAAAGGATAAGGAGAAGATCCCCTTACCCTTTTGAAACATCGGGCGCCGGGTGCGGGCACGCGTCGTTCGGGGTTAGGGCAGGATACGGAGGTCTTCCCCGTACAGTATCTTGCCCTAACCCCGAACAACGTGCGTGATCGCGTGCCTACCCAGGGCTCGGCTTGTCCGAAATCCCCCCCCCCCGGGGGCAGGGGGATTTCGGACAAGCCGAGCCTTGCCTCGGCGTGGTTTGTCCCTGATATCAGGGCTTTTTTTCAGCGATGTTCGATGTATGTATCGGACAACGGTAAAAACCGGATACCGTCATGACTTGTGGAACCAAGTCATAACGTTATCCGGGGTACTAGTGTATACAGAAATACCTATTTAAATACTGTACCATGGTTTACATAATGGCCGTAGTCTGTTTTAGATTAGATATTGACACAAAGAACTAAACAGACTCAACACTATTTGAAAGTCAAGGAATGCATTCATTCAATTCATTGCATAAGGGAAACACTGCACAAACATATGACAGGCCAAAGTTATTCATAACTTTTCAACTAGAGTTAAAAAGCAAGTGCAAAGGATAACCCTGGTACAAGATTCCATCACCGAAGACATGACAGAAATTGATCTGAAATCACCTGCTGTTACTAATGTGGAAGATTTCTTTCTTCTTCTTTTAAGGACAGAAATACTGACGATCAAGAACTGTTATTTGTGTCCAGTATAATTTTCTCTTACTATGGATTTCACACCATCCTAAGATCCAAAGTTTGTACCTAACATAAACACAAAGCATACAGCCAATGGCTCCTTCAACTCTCCCACCCAGTTAATGCCCATCTGTTGTTGCATCTAAATTTTCCCAGCCATGTTTATTTTTATTATAAATTCAGAATGTACTAAAAACAAAATACAGAAAGTTTCCTTTAAGCTGCGTTAAAACTCCTTCCAAAGACACCACCCTGCCACCAACAAGCCACCAGATATAGAACATGAGGTGCCTAACTGTCCAGACTCCTAGCATTGAGTATGCTGCTCCCAAGAAATGTGAAATATTTTTAGATACTAGCCAGAATAAATACAATACTAGCTCCACAAAATGTGTCATTCTGCCTAAGTATGTGAAACATTTTTTTATCCTCTGAGAATGTGGGATTACTACTTTACTTGATTCTTATTGTGAGTAACTCATAGCTGTCCTGTTGTTCACAACATTGAAGTACAGTGAAACCTCAGTTAATGTAATTAATACGTTCTCCGGCACGTTTCTTACTTTAAGCGAATTTCCCCACAGGAATGCAATGAAAACCAAAATATATCAACCAAAACACAGTTTCCCATAAGAATGCATTGAAAACCAACTAATCCATTCTAGGGGGAAATCCGTAAACTAAGCCACTATTTTTATGGCTTTCCTTTTGTTATGTGATTTTTATGTTAACCGAGCCATTTGTTAACCAAGATGCCACTGTACGCCAAGAGTTAAAGAGAAAAATACAACATTTTGTGTCCCTCCCATTGCCCACACGATTACTGTATTCCATTTGAAGGGGGTGGAATAGACTAAAAATCATAAAACTGAGTTTTATATAATCTTCACTCAGTGCCATACATGAAGCTCCATGCAGTGATGAATAAGAGAGTGAGCTGCCTTTGAGGGTTCTATTTGAATTCTTTGCTGTTCCCTGTCAAAAAAAAAATCTGTCTCAAAGAATTTATTTCTCTGAGGCAACCACCAACTTACCAATTCAGAATCCTGAAGCAGTAAATATATCCACTGTTCCTTTTTAATAATGAGCTTAAAAATCCTACCCCGAGGCCCCCAATTTCTCTGGTTCTGTGGGCACTTTTTGAAGTTTTTGGGGAGAATGCCCTGGCTACCTTAATAAATTCTCTGTTGGAGTATCTTCTTGTTGTTGTTGTTGTGCTGTATCCGATTCCGAGTATTGGCAATCATTGTGGTCACCAGTCATGAAGATTGTCCTGAGAATAAAATGCAGTAGCCTTTCATTTGCTGTCCGCATCGCAGCATGGCACCCATACTACTGATCCAGTTCCGCAAGTCACTTTCTGGACCTGAGCCTTTTTGGCACACAAAGTCCTTATCAGCCCCAGGCCAGGATTCATGAAGCTGCTTCCCTCCATTACGATGTCTTCAACTGGATTTAATCCACTTGGGGACCATTACCCTTCCCTGTAGACATCATAACCAAGGCCATTAGTCTTCAGGGCTGTCAGACTGTTTAACTGCTGCCTGACAATCAGCACTGAGTTGCTGGTAGTATGGTCTATTCTATAACCATAGCAAGATAACCTGGTCCAGCCTGTTGGGGCATAGGAAGTATCAAAAATGCCTTGACCATCACTCTACTCAGTGTTTGTAACACATCTGTACCCTTTTCTTTCTTTGGCTCCTAGTCTTCATTCTGACCAAGTGAATGGAGTGACTTTTCAATTTGTTATTGTTGAGGAACAGGGCAGGGGAGAAGCTGCTTGTTGACAAAGGTATGCAGAAGCTTACCCCCTGCCAAGGACTCTGCTGTTCCAAGGTTCATTGGCCAAAGACAGATTTCTCCTCTCCTTGGGTCATTTCTTTGGCAAGGCAGGCAGCCTGCTCCCTGCTACCATGCATGAATACAGAAAAATTGGTGCATTCTTTTGAGGTGACAGAGGGGAATACCTGTTGAGTATACAAATTAACAAGTGCAGTATTGGCTAAAAGGGCTATACTGGGGACCTCAATCCTACTTCTATGAACAGTGTGGATCTTTCAACAAGACGATACAGTAGTAATGGTGAGCCTTTTAGAGACCCAGTGCCCGAGGAGGAGGAGGTGTGTGGGCAGGCACCGCGCATGCACCTACACCAATGTGAGGTCACTGGCGTGCCTCTGGCAAAGTCATGTGGGTGCCACCTAGGAGGGGGTGGATGGGTGGGGTTTCTGGTTGCCTCACCTTGCCCTGCTACTGCCTCCCAGCCAGGATTTCAGCCTCTCCTCTCACCTCCCCATTGGGAGGTGAGTAGTGGGGAAGCAGCACTGCCATTGAATGGGCTGGGTGGGGCTTCCCCTCAGTGGCACGCATGCCAACGGAGGCCTCTGAGTGCCACCTCACGCATTCATCTCATAGGATCACCACCACTGCTATACAGTGTTGTAAGAGTAATACTCTTTTAAAGTACAGTACTCATTCTTCTGTACAACATCCATTATTCCAATTTGAGATTTTTGTGAACTGTCTAAAGTGTTTTTGATGTGTTTTTGAAATGTACATGATGTCTTAATTTTGTAATTAGAATGGGAGATTTCCTGTAATGTTTTTGATATGTGATACTCTGATGTTTTTGATATGTGTTATGTGATGTTTTGTGATGTAATATTTGTAGTTTATTGATATGTTATTGATATGTGATACTTTGATATGTCATTGACATTTTATATGTAATACTTTGATGTTTTGATACATGATATTTTGTGATCTATGTTGTTAGCTGGTCTGAGTTGCTTCAGCGAATAGAGCGGCATACAAATCCAAATCCAAATAAACTAAAATTGACCATGGCTGCTGAAAATGAAGGAATGCTTCTTGATGAGTTACTGTTACTAAAATTTACAATGCAGAAGTTATTATGCAATAAATGATCAGAACCCTATTGTTGTTTTATACTTGTTACCGAAGGGCTAGTTGCATTCCCGGGCACATTCCCAGTACTTTGCTAAAAAACCAAAACTTTGTCAGCAAGATTTTATGCAACTTTCCTTATGCAATCATTAGGGATGAGAATTGCCATCGGTATAATTTAAACAAGTCAAAAGTTTCAGCTTTTTAAAATGCTGCTGAAAAACAGTGGGTCAAAGCAAGTTCCTCAGAAAGACACTATTTGATCACCAACCACTCAAGCAGAGACTGAAATCAAGGCATACCTTCCTCACAACTTCTGCCCCTCCAAACAATCAGCCGCACAGACTGCCTTAGAACTATGGAAGGGGAGCAAGGAGCTACCAGATAACTGGGCAGACTCTCTACTGCCTGGCCAAGAACAACCATGGCCTGTGTGGAAAGACTTCAATAGACTGTGTGACGGTGTGGGAAGATCAAGGGCTAATCTGAGAAAATTGGGTTTCCCTGTACATGACAGCCTGCGTGAATGTGGAGAAGTACAAACTATCTCCCATATGATACAATGCACATGATGCCCCTCAATCTGTACTGAGGAAGACCTTATGTTGGCAAGAGGAAATGGTGTTGATGTGGCCCGATATTGAGTGGATGTCATCTAGACCTTTTAAATTCTATTTTCTTTTTAGATATGTTAATTTTAGCTTTGTATGTTATAATATACCGGTGGTGCATCTGACATGAATAAATAAATAAAGCAAGCTTTTTTAAGTCAAAATTTCAGTTCTTAGAGCACCAACAGTTCTGTTCTTCCTTCAAAGAAACCAGAACAACAGTTTGCATTTGGCACACCAGCGCCTCAAGACAAGTACAAACAAAGTCATGTTCCTCCTGACCATTGGATTTGGTAAATCACTAATACTGAACTTTCTCAATACTGTCAAACACTAAAAACATGTTTATTTTAGGAGCTATATACTGTATAGCCCAATATAAGTATAATGGAAGAAGAATATTTAACAAACAACTGAGCTTGGTACATGGGCATCCCAGTGCATTCGCATGAGTTACAAACAATAACATGAAAGGAAGGGGGACTCTCCAGACAAATGGGGAATATTATTACTGAAGTACAGGTATGAAGTATAAGAATCATTACCTTTTTTTTACTACTTTAAGAGTAAATGACCAGCTACCTATACATAGATGACAGTTACTGTGAATAGGACACTAGTTCTATTCAATTCAAGTTTTATTTTGAGCAAATGCCAGAACCTCTTGTGCTGTAGTCTTTTTATGCTGATGAATGTCTGGAACATATTTATCTTCTATGCTGTTTGCATGTGGGGCACATTTGCTGAAATCTTCCATCACAGTAACATAACAGCAAGGTTCTCGTGTCAACTTGTAAAAACTGGTGAACATGATGGCTGACTAAAGTACAACCAACTAGTTGTTTATATCGTCCTATTTAGTTCATCTTTTCCTCTCTTTTATAGATTTCTGATCAGTTGTACATGGGGTGGGACAAAACAGATCTGTAGCAACACTCTGTCTCCTTCTGTGTCTTATTTGTTTAAGCAACTTTAACTGCACAGCTGTCTGGCATCCAGCCAAACTGGAATACTATTCATGATTCATGTGGTTTCTTGTTGTTGTTCAGTCGCACAGTCGACTCCAACCCTTTGCGACCCCAATGGACCACTGCCTGCCAGGCACCTCTGTCCTCCACCATCCTCCTCAACCCACCCAGCTCTGCGCACATTGCATCTACAATACCATCTGGCCATCTCATTTTTGGCCACCCACTTCTTCTTTTGCCCTCCACTTTTTTAGAGCCTAACAATAGTTTTTTTTAATCAAATCTGACAATTAAGTCACCTCAAATTAATATTTTTCTACTCCCAGTATTCAAAGATTTAGTTCAGTCAATTTCTTAGACTGTGTAACAATGTAAGACACTTGGTAAGCCAGTCAGTTTGGATAAATATGCTTACCTAAGATGTCAGTCTCATAATTCTATCTAGCCCCTCATACTCAAATCCACAAACATTACTTTCTCTTCGTGGCCCTTACTCTTTCTCTCTCTTGCTCCTAAATGGCCCTGGTCAGGACTATTTCTCTGCCACCATTCTCCTCCCACATGCTCCCTTCTAGGCCAGCTGCTAAGGAACATGGAATTGATGCAACATCTCAAGGTTATTTCCGATGTGGTTGCAGGGACCTCCTAATATTCAACCCTGGTATTTGGGCTGATGGTGAGGGAAGTCGTTGCATGGGATCTTAGCTGGTTCTTTTTGCATGGCAGGACCATAATAATGCCATTCAACTCCCCAGCATCTATGAATCTTTCCCACAAAGGTTGGTGCCTTGCAGGACTACAAGTGGTCACTGAAGCTTAGCTGACATTCATATTCCACTATTTTAATAAGTCATTTTTTTTCAAGCTGGATCAAGCCTTGGAAATAAGTTTCTGATGAACACAAAGAAAAATTTCTCTTCCATTAACTTAGACTACCCAAATCTCATTACTGGATTTTAAGTAATTGGGAAGTAAAAAGTGGAGAATGAGCAAGACGTGACCAAGTAGAAACTGAACTAGTGGTCTATGTCCCATGTGAATACATCTAACACTGGGAGAAATGCTCATGGACTAACTCCTGGCATAGCTGGATACAGCTACTAGAAAGCAGCTGAAAAATCAAGAGGATGTGTTGTCAGTATGTCTTCCTTAAAGGACAGGCACTAACAAAAGCATTGCTCGTTCATTATATGACCATCTGTTATTATGTTATATGCAAAGTTCAGTAAAAGTGACCACATCTTCACAAATTGGTAAACTAACATTCCAGAAATCCTGAGTTAATGTTCATGAGGTTTGCAGCCTATTCACGCCCAAATGGCTTTTCTCGCCAAACACACTAGATTATGTAAATTATCATGCTGGTTATTGGTACTGTATTTTCATACTGCTGTGTAAATGATACGGGATTCATTCTCTGGCAAGCAATTTACATTTGATACAGGTGAGGCAGTTTATAATGGTCCAAACTTAACATGATAATTTAAATTAACCCATATAGTGTGTCTGGCGAGAAAAGCCATTTGGGTGTGAATAGGCCCCCGGCCCAAAAAGTTTGAGCACCCCTGCACTACTGATATCCTTTTTGCACAGACAACTGGGTCCGGAAGACAGAAGACTGATTCAGAAATGTTTGCCTATGTACAAAAAACCTATTAAGTTGTTATTTAATAAATGACCATAAGTATTCATAAGGCAAAGCAATAATAATAATAATAATAATAATAATAATAATAATAATAATAATAATAATAATAATAATAATAATAATAATAATAATAATAATAATGTGACATGCACCTGTAAGAGGTTATGACATTGGTCTGATAGGTAAGAGAATGGAACAGACACTTTATGTAAGTGCCACTGGCTAGAACAGGAGTGGACAAACTACAGCCCGCAGCACCATTTCATGTGGACCACTGCTGCCCTCGCTGTTACCAGAAGCGTAAAAATTTATGACAGCTGTAAAACACACACACACATACACAAACACGCCCACGCCTGCTGTAAATGCTGTTGTAATTGCACCCACAGCTGTTGTAAAGGTGTTTGACAGCCACGGCCACATTTTACAGCAGTGTTTTACGGCGGGAAGAACCATGATACTGGCGCCGTCAGCTGTCCAGGGGGTGTGGTCTGGCCCATGGCACAAAAAGTTTGGCCACCCTTGGGCTAGAATATAATGTTTCAGTTTCTTTTTATTAAAGAGTCTATCTGGGCAGAAAGCAACATCAATAGGTCTTTCATAACTGTGACTACTAGTCTTTCAAGCAAGACAAATTAGGGGAGGGACAATTTTCCAACCTTAAACCTGCAGGCCAAAAGCATCAATCAGCCTTTATATTCCTAAACGTTTTCAAAGAAATAACTAGATTTTTTCCATTTAGTCCAAGAATGGAAATTTGAGCTTGTTACTGCCAAATAAGTCACATGTGCAAACCAACCTTCTTCCTACTGTTCAGTGCTTTTTTGTGTCAGAGATTATTCTGCATTGAAAGGATTTTTAGGGGACGTTCAGTATCTAATTGGAATTAAAATACACAAGTGTTACTTCAATTACTTGTGTAAGCCAAAACTTTTAAGGACACTGACCAAAAACTATTACAAATTTATGCTTGCATAAAAAAAACCATCTCCTAAGTCTTGGTAGCACATTGCCATTCAGTAATAAAATGGTTGTAAGATTTAACATGATTCCCTTCTTCTTCTTCAGCTGCCATATCTGTTCCAGATATTGGTTATCATCATGGCGATAGTCTTTCTGTTCTTAACTCCTCGGAACAGTTCTTCTGAGGACCTGCCACACTCTCAGGTTCCTCAGCCATGAAGTCCGTCTACATCCAGGGCCTCTCTCTGCAGGGATCTTTCCTTACAAACAAAGTTGGAGGATTCTATACTTTATTATTTCACTTATATAGCTGTTAATTGGCCACTGGCCACACAGTTTGTCTGTACAACGAAAATATGCAACTATAGAGCTAATCAAAAAGTTTCATAATCTCTTTTTTCAACTGTTTCCTTGTTGTAGATTCACAACCACATCACTTGCAAAATGGCTTCTTTTGTTGCATAATCATGTTTAAGGACTAATATGATTATCTCTGTGACAGGAAATGTATGGGTGAATGTGTAGGGGATAGTATGCAGGTGAGTCAACTGACTGGTTTTGAGATGGATAGAATACAGTAATACCTTGGATAACGTTTACCTCGGATAACACTAAAATCACATAACGTTAAGTAATCTGGGGAGGAGAATTGGATCGAATGAGGTTAAGGTCCTATGGGATGGATCAGATAACAACTGCTAAAGCCTGTGCGGTTACAATGTATCTCTATGGAGCTTTAACGTTATCCGATCCATCCCATAGGATTTTTACATGAATCGGATAACATTAAAAATCAGATAACACCAAGACTTGTGGAACCAAGTCTTAGCGTTATCCGAGGTATTACTGTATTCTAAATTTTTTTTTCACTGCCAACATAAAATACAAGTAGATCAGTGAAAAATAGAAGCTCCCTTCCTATACACCCAGCATAAAAAATGCAACTCTGCTACTCCTCTTCCACCTGCAACTTGATAATAACAATTACTGACTTACTTACAAGGTGACTGTAGACATTTTAAGGGATAAAATATTGTCAAATTTAATGTAATGAACTAGAAACATTATTCGCTAATATGAAATTTAGTCTAGTAATGTTCAGTTGTTTTTAAACTCTGGGAATCTTGTGGTTTATTAAGGGTCAGTAATTAAATCAGTAATGGTGGATGACTTTCCCTGAAAAATAAGTCTTCTTCACCACTAATTATATTCGCCTCCATGTAATAAACATTGGGGATTGTTAACTTTGTTTCATAGTGAGTGTATAGTTCAGAAAGGTAACAATAAGGCTCAAAAGACTTGGCTGGTACCCTGTATAAAGTGTTTGGTGTGTTTGCCTTGCAGTAATTTCTTTAAGTATATTAAATCCCTCCCCCTGCTAGGTGAGAGCCTTGTTGGGGTGTGGGAGCTTAAGTGGTTTAACTAGGCAGTGTTGCCCATCTCTTGTCAATGATGTTAGGCCAGGACTAAAACTCATTAAAGCGCCCTCCTTCAGGTCTCTTCGGCCAGGTGAAAGTGACACGTCATGGTCCGCCTTGCCAGCAGGTGACATGATATCCAAATGGCTAAAAAATGCATGCAAGTCCATTTGCATGTGCAGAATGTAATCACAGAGAAGTCTACTAAAGTGCAGACCCCTCGCTGAATAATGACTCCAAGGTATCCAAGGTATGTTAAATACTAGATCAGTTAGGTTATGGTTTTATAAACTTTTATTATTATAAAAGTTGCTTGCTGAGTTGGGTGGCGATACAAATTTGACTAAATAAATAAATAACTTTAACCTTACAAAATTGCATACATTCATACATATTCATATAATAGTTCATTCCACAACAGCTCATAATATTCTGAAATTTGTTTATGTTAAATTTAAAAGAATAAGCCCTGAAAAACAATTTCTTCACTAAACTAAATCCATTTACCAACTGTGCAGGTCACAGTAATACCATGATTAAAATTTATCAAAAGATAAACATGGGGAATGCAGTTGTACCAAGGGCCATGTTGAACTTTATATAAGCAAATATAGCTGAAGTAATTTCTTAACTAAGATACATTTTTTGTAATGTTAAACAAACTACTTCAAAACAAGTACTACTAAATTGTTGCTACTATTAGTTTTTCTCACATGGTGCTTCAAATTACAATTACAGTCAAACCTCGCTTAAAGAGCAGAACTTTCTCTGAATGTTTGCTTCACTTAACAAATAAAACCAACCAAAAACTTGCTTAACAAATAAATTGGGGTTTGCAATCCTCCCCACCAGAAGTCACAATTGGTCACTTACAATGGTGTTTCGCTTAAAGAGCAAACTCGCTTAAAGAACAATCCTGTGGAGCGCATTATGCTCTTTAAGTGAGGTACAACTGTATATGGCTTAATAAATAAACCAAAATTATAACAAAACATTGTACTCTAGCATGCAATTTGTTCAGTCACATCGTGTCTGCTCTTTCACTCAGGTGAGCAAGCAAGTCAGGGATAGCTTCACATGATAGTCAAACCAAGAAGTACAGTTGATTATGGCCAAGCAAGCTAGGATTGTAAACCTCTTTAAACCCAGATTTGTTATTGATTGTCCAGTCTTACCTTGTTCAGGCTTGAAAGAAAACAGAGCCAGAGTTTGATGGGGGCTTTGCATTTTGAAAGGCAGCTTAGAAGTCTTTTGAATAAATTAAAATTGTTTCTTTCAAAAACTTTGCAATCTATGAAGAAGTTGGTGTAGGCATATGCCATACACATTGTTCTGGGATCTTGAATCATTTGTAGAAAGGACCTCTGAAACTATCAATCTGCACTTTTGATGATTTTGACTGAGATATAGGATAGTACTAGAAACAGGAACTTGTGATTTACCCCTGGCATCTCCACCATCTGGCCACCATCATGGGATGCCATGGCACGCACAGAAATGTCAGACAGTGACCCAGTTTTCTTCATTCTTCTCCTCTTGTTCAAGAAAAGGAAGTGACAGACAGCACTTTTCACAGCTAGCTGACTTCACTCTTAGGTATGTTGTAGAACCTCTAACTGTGCACCATTTGTATATCAAAGACTAGGTCTGTGAATACCGTAGCATGTGAATTGATTCCCTGATAATCTCTAAATGTTGGCATCTGGGGGAAAGGTCAGGTAACCTCTGCAGTCACAGTTTTTTGACAGTATCATATCCTCTTTGCAGCATTTTGACAGTATCATATTCTCTTTGCTAGTTCCTGTTTGACTATGCGGTAGAAGTGAGATATCTAGAAAAGATACATCACTTAGGCTTCTGAAATATGGAAGACTATATAATTCAAGTACAGTAGTTCCATAATTAGTTCTTCATCATCCTTTCTAACTGCAATAGTAAGGACCTTAAAGTACAGTAAAACCTCACATAAAAAGCACCTCACTTAGAGACTAACTTGCTTAAAGAGCATAATTTTCTCTGAATAGTCACCTTGCTTAACAACTAAAACCAACCAAAACCTTACTTAACAACTAAATCGGGGTTCGCAACACACACACACCACCACCACCAGAAGTCACAATTTGTCACTTACAATGATGTTTCACTTAAAGAGCAAACTCGCATTATGCTCTTTAAGCGAGGTACCACCGTATACTGAAAAAGGAAGAGCATCTTGGAAAAGGCATTAAGAAGAGAGTAAGTAACAAAAGGGGAAAATTAAGCAGCCATAACCAGCAAGAGCTTGGTACTTGCTTGCTTTAAAAAAGCATTTCCAATTTGGAAGGCTTGCTAATACAATAACAATCCAATTACTGTATTACAAGTAGTAGTAATAAGCTTACTTTCTTACCATTGTAGGTTATCCTTGGTTTTGTCAAGCACATCACAAGATGTAAATCCATTTCATCTGAAGATACAAACTTGGAACAAACTGGGCACTTGAAACCTAAATTTAAAAAGAAACATACAAAGAAAAATATGGAAGACTGAGATAACATTTATACACAGCTCTATATTTGCATTATACATAAAGTAAAATAGTTGTCACAATAATAAAAATACTTCAGGGTACAATTATTTAATGGCACATTTGTTTTAGAGGACAAGGGCTTTGTACTTTTGAGCCTGAATGTTTTATTAAGCACATACAGTAATACCTCGGATAAAGTTTACCTTGGATAACGCTAAAATTGCATAACGTTAAGTAATCTGGGGAGGAGAATTGAATCGAATAACATTAAGGTCCTATAGGATGTATCGGATAACAACCACTAAAGCCTGTGCGGTTACAATGTATCTCTATGGAGCTTTAACGTTATCCCAGGGGTCTGCAAACTTGGCTCTCCAGGTGTTATTGGACTTCAATTCCCAGAAGCCCAAGTCAGCACTCCTGCTGATCAAGACTTCTGGGAACTGAAGTCCAAGAACAGCTGGAGAGCCAAGTTTGCTGACCACTGCGTTATCCGATACATCCCATAGGATTTTAACATGCATCGGATAACACTAAAAATCGGATAACACCAAGACTTGTGGAACCAAGTCTTAGCGCTATCCGAGGTATTACTGTACTTTTAAATACATTTTTGTTCAAAATGAATAGACATAAAGTTGTATCTGTCCAGAAGCTGTGAAGATCAAGGCTGAAACAGATTTTAAGTCTGAACCAGATCTTATTGTGCTAGAAAATCTGTGCTAATATTAAAAGCCAAGAAATACTAGTTCTAGTTCAAATGGCAGCAGGGAGTAAAGACACCAAAGTGAGAAAAAGGAAGAAATTAGAACTCTCATGAGAATTACATTTCTTAAACAATTTGGAAAGGGAAAATAAATTCTCAATGTGTCTGTGAATTCCAGGTGTGACATACAGCAATAAAAGGCAGTTAAACAAAGGATTGCAAGATCCATTTGCAATGTCAAAAAATTAAATACAGTATCACAATTTAACTATAGGTTTACATTAACCAAACAATCAGTTTGAACCTGATAGATGTAATCTTTGAACACTAATATTGTGACCTTTTCTTCCGTATGCACCAATCCCTCTATACTAAAATCAGGCCCATAATCAGGATGTGGAAATATTCAATTAGTTTTGTTCAAAACTAGGTCAGCAAGACCAGACATCTGCATTACTTCAATTACACAATACATTGTGAAATCTGGTTTACAGTAAAGCATATGCTTTAAAACTTCACTTCTATGAATCCTATTTTATTTAAAATCACTTTCAGCAAATACCTACTCATCACGGCTACAGAAGTACTGTAACAACAAAACATTAGATTCTCTCTTTTTTTTACATTTACAACCACAAATCCACTTAACTATAAACTACTTTACAAAGCATATACAATACTGTATATGTACAAGTCTATTCAGCAGACAGGGCTGCATTACCACTATACAGGGTTAAAGAAGTGGAAATATAACATTCTTTAATGAGAGCAAGCAGGATAGAAATTTTCCTGTGAAGGTTGTAGCAATATAAAGTAAAACTTAAGCTTTGCAATATTGATGGGTCGACTGTACAGCCAGGAACTCAACACTGAGTGTTGGGTGGCAGTAAATAACCTGACTCCCTAAAAGGGCCAATGGCTATAGGTGAATGAGCCCCTTTAGGGGGGTGAGGGTCCCCTCAGTGGAGAAAATGCCACTGGACACTATCATATTGGGCCCAATGGCAAAAAGAGTGAAGGAGCAACTCTGACTCCCAACAGTTATGGAGTTAGAAGAGGCCAAGCCAGATGGACTGACTCTGAGGGCACACCTTGATAATATCCTCAAGGCTGTGGCAGTCCATTGTAGTCCCGGTGTTAAATTCGGCATGTCTCATTTCATATGTGCCGCAGGAGATGGCTCCGCAATCATAGCGTGTGGGTCACTTCATGGCAAGCTGTGATCCACCTTAAACAAATTCACGCCAATGGCATTTTTCCTGCTTCAGGAAAAAAAGGCATTCTCGGATACGAGTTGCAGCCAATGACAACTTTTCTGGCAATGCCACTGAATGCATCCCAGGTACCACTAAGATATAAAGTAATGCAATTAACCATATTATTAATAAAATTAATTATGACTTTATACTTACATTTCATAACGTTCACAAATATAAACACATACACACACACCAATTTATTTGCACAGGTTCTTTAGGCTAATTGTATAATAATTTGGAAGTACAGTATAACTTATCTTCTTCTTTGCTATAAAGTATAAAGTACAGTAATACCCCGGATAACGATTGCACTGGATAATGCTAGAATTGGATAACGATTCTGGATAATGATTCTTAGCGTTATCCGAGCCAATGGTCTGCGGGTGTGGGGTGGTTTGGGTAGTTTGGGTCTCTGCGACTGCAGTAGGGTCGGGGGGAAAGCATGCACCTTTCCCCCGACACTACTGCAGTCGCAGAGACTGCTTGTGTCTCTTTCCCTCCCTGTATTTAAACTACAGGGAGGGGGAAAGAGAGAGACGTGACTGGGTCTCTAGAGAACTTTCCCCAACCCTACTGCAGTCGCAGAGACCGCTGTGGGTGGGGGGTGGCTTTAAAAGCAGGGAGGAAAAGAGAGACCCGATCGGGTCTCTTTCTTTCCCTGCCTGCCTTTAAAGCGGTTTGTCCCTGAAGTCAGGGGTTTTTTTTTAGCGTTGTTCGATGCATGCATCGGACAACGCTAAAAATCGGATAACACCATGACTTGTGGAACCAAGTCATAACGTTATCAGGGGTATTACTGTACTGCATAATGTATGAGAAACAAATTCTGCACGGGAAAAGATATTGTAGTTCAGTGTCACAGTAATACACAAGGACCCAGTAATGCTATTATCTCTTTTAATGTTTGAATTAGTAATATGTTGCATCTTATTTAATACCTAATCAAGTGTTACTGTGACTAATATTCAGTTTCTTCATTCTTTTTAATCAATGGCTAAAATCTTTTCACAAACAACAGCTGTGTAAATAACAGTTTAACTTTTAAAAACAAATTGCCTTAAGTTTTTTAAAAAAATCACATACAGTAAAACCTTACATAAAGAATGCCTCACTTAGAGACTAACTCGCTTAAAGAGCTGAATTTACTCTGAATGGTTGCCTTGCTTAACAACTAAAACTAACCAAAAACTCGCTTAACAACTAAATTGGGGTTTGCAACACACACACACGGGCCTTAAAGAGCAAACTCGCTGAAAGAGCAATCCCATGGAACGCCTTATGCTCTTTAAGCGAGGTACCACTGTATATTATACAGTATGTTACATACAGAGTTAAACAGTGTGCAACAAAGGATGTCTAAAGATATTTCTTAACAGTTTGCCTCCAAAACGTATGCCATGAGCATTATGCCACTGTAGCTATGCAAGAGAATATCAACCAATGAAGTATTTATTGACAGTCCAAATCTCCAGAGGTCTTCTTCTTCGTTCATTTCTAGGCCAGACATGAAACTGCCAAAATGAAGCCACTTTTTGGTGAGTTCAGTCTACAGTTCATTTCACCTGACCTAGTATGAGAAAGATTAGCCAGCAATACAAGGTTGCCGTTACCAGGGTACGCCCGATTGTGGTGCAAAAATACCACAATCTTCAAGGAGGCTCTGTGTACCAGAGGTCAAGAAACAAAAACATCAACACTAAAGTAACTATACTATGTGAGTCAGTGTTTTATTAAAGAATACTGGAGTTGTGACACAGTATTATGATTAAATAAATAAATAAATAATTCAGGATACTGTTCATGTGGAATTTGGGTATTACGGATGGAAAACAAAACTTCCATCTTTCTCATTAGGTAAGGTAAAGGTTGTCCTTGCTTGAAAGCCATCCATATCTGACTCTAGCATTCAGTGCTCATCTCTGTTTATAGCCAACGAGCCAGTGCCGGCTGCGTCTGCAGACGTTTCTGTGGATGCATGGCAGGCATGCCTAGACACTGGAGTCACGGAACGCTGTTTACCTTCTCACCAAAGTGGTCTCTATTAATCTACAGTACTTGCAATTTTTTACTTTTCAACTGCTAGGTTGACAGGAGCTGGGACAGAGATGGAAGCTCACTCTGTCGTGCAATACTTGAGCCTCGAACTGCTGACCTTCCAATCGTCAAGTTCAGCATCTTAACCACTTGACCCACCACAGACCCTTATCTTTCTCATTACAAAATGTTTAAAAAGCCATGGTCCTATCTTCTTTTTTGAAGACCACAAGTCCATAAATACATTTTGCTGGGTTGAACAGTATTAAGCAGAATGATAGTACTGGGACAGTGCTTGAGTTTTATTTGGGGGAGAGTTGCTACACAGACGCATCCCACATCTCTCTCCGATTTGCACCATTTTCTTGATAAGATCTCTTTGCTGTTGTTCAGTTGCATAGTTGAGTCTGATCCTTTGCAATCCCATGCACTACTGCACACGATCTCTAGCCAATAGGAAAAGGGTTGACAACTTTGAATTCACAGACAAAATTTGTAATCTGGGAATGTGCCCAAGATCATACTTGTCTCTAAGAGCAGCCCTTCAGGACAAATTCCAGTTCTGCTTCTAGCCAATGTATGAAGACTATGTAGGTTCTCGCTCTACCATACAACACTGGTCTCAAACGCAGAACTATTTCTCTTTGCTCTACTCTTCATCTCATCAGTTATTCACTTTTACTCCACTTCCTTCCCTTCTACCAAGAAACATATCAGCAAAGTACACCCTGTCCTATCAGTTCATGAGAAGGGTCAAGCTGACAGGAATTTATGAATCCTGCAAATATTGTATGATAATATAAAATACACTGCCAGTCAGTGTTGTCCAGATACAGAAGCTAGTTATGCACCTCAAGTGAATTTGGGGTTTTCAAATTAGACAACAGAGAAATATCACTCTCTCTTGAGTGAATTCCGTTTCTGGCATCAAACAATTGAACACTAAACTGAGAAGGAACCACTTTCATTTTTAACACACAGAACCCTAAAGTTTTATGGGACAAAAAGACACAGTAATTATGTGTTTGCCACTTCAGGAGCCCTGGGTAGCACAGTGGTTAAACTGCTGTACTGCAACCAAAAAGTTGTGAGTTCGATCCTGAGCTAAGTCCAAGGTTGACTAAGCCTTCCATACTTCTGAGGTCAGTAAAATGAGTACCCAGCATGTTGGGGGCAAAATGCTAATTAAGTTGTGAACTGCCCAGAAAGTACACTAAACATTATGGGGTGATATAGAAGAGTGATTGCTTCTGCTTTGCTCCACTCCTGCCTAGTCAATTTTGCACCAGAAATCTACTGAATGCTCATTTCTTTATTATAGAGCAGGGATTATCAACCTGTTGTCCGTGGCACCATTTCATGTGCCCCCCCCCACCTCCACCACACCAGGAAGTGCCATGTGGTGGAGAAACGGCAAAATGGCCCACCGACCCCCAAAGCTGTCTTAGGGAATGTGACCTGGCCCCCGGATTTAAAAGGTTGAGAACTCCTGTTATAGAGCAAATCTTAACATTGATGGCTGTGGCAGTTTGTCCATCCCAGTGACGCTGTTGATGAGAACTAGAAATGCAGGTCTGCAGCCTTGTCACTAACTTAAGAAAGAAGGAGTGAGATACTACTGGGAAGAATGCAAGGCTACAAGGAAAGCCAGCGTGTGCACTTGGGAATGTTATCAGCCAGTAAATTCTTGACAGAAAACTAAATACCAATTGCGCTAACTGTTTACCTAACAAAACTAGCAAAATTAGATCCCATCAGACTCCATTCTTCTATTAGTGAACCAACTGTCTCAGTCTAAAGAAACCTTGACAGAACTGCTTGCAATAGCTCCCTAATCTACTTGTACTGCAGTTCAGACAGGGTGATATCTGAAGGAGATAAACTGTGAGTGTAGTGAAAATGTGACATATGAATATTGGTCTTCTCTAGGAAGAGTAGTAGTATAGTTCCCTTTCCATACATCCATCATGGCAAAATACAAGTTTCTTCTCTCTTTTTTCTTTTCATTGTTTGGCTTAAGAAAATAATCCTGAACTTTTAAGACCAGCCTTGCCTTGTCAATGCTATAAGGATGGAAATGTCATTTTCATGTTAAAAGCTGGCATCTGCAGCAATATGTGGCAGAAAGATTCCATTCTTCTAGACCAGTGTTTTCCAATCTTTGGGTTTTGGACTTCCAATTCCCAGAAGCCTAAGCCGGTTCTCCAAAGCACTGATCGGTCAATGTAATGACTTAGGCTTCTGGGAATTGAAGTCCATCAGTGTTCCAGGGAACATAGCTTGGGAAATGCTGTTCTAGACTCCTAATTTGAGAACTGGAATGATAAAACCCAGGATTTCTAAAGTGAAAGGGTCCCTTTTCTAACCAAGTAATCAAGAAAGTCCTCCTTTAACTATGACTAGTATTTTCATAGAAAAACTTGGATGTTATACTAAAATCAAAAGAGAAAACAATAATTATATATTGATAACTTTGCCAGTTTATTGATTATAGAATTCAACTACGGTAACTTCATCTCAGTGATCTCTGACTTGTAGTTGTACTGCCACAGAATGCCCCATTCTTTTCAATGGTACTATGTTAGCACAAGGAAGAATTGGATACTTCCTTCTGCAGATTCCAGGTAAGCTCCAGGATTCACACATTATAACACTATGCACTCAGAACATGGGAACAGGATATTGGTCCAAGTGTCATGTAGAACAGTCACTAAGTATAAACAACAGAGTATTATGCATGTGTCCCTTATTTTCCATGACACAAGATTCATCTCTATCACATTCAACAGGTGCTTTAGATAACTTAACTCTTATATATTAAAAATCAGATATTTCAAGACTGGATTGCGTATGCATTAGTAGTGGATCCTGAATATTCAAAAACCAAAAGGCATGTTAAGCAAGACAGATACAGACACGCAGCCCCACCTTAACCAAATGCTTCAACACTAGTTTCAAAGCTCACTTCTAGTTTCAGGGGTTAGCATGGCTAAGGACTAAAGACACACTTTGAAGACTTTGAGTTGAAACTGCTTCCTGTACTTCCCATAGATGAGAGTGACATTCTCCCTCTCAAATGAAGCTAAATGCAAAACCATCACATAATGGCAAAACCATTACATATTCTTAAATATAAGGAATAAACTGACAGTTGACTAATTCATCAACCACCTGCCCTGTTTCAGTATAATACTAATAATATCAAGGTGCAGTTTTGTCCTTGAAAATATGGACAAAGAGAAACACAGCAAGTTTTAACTTCATGGTTTGGATCTAATATGATCTTGTAGAATTTAACAAGAAAAATTATGGCCAATTACATAGTTATAAATACAAGCAGCCAGTTTTTCTCTACCATAAGATGCCTCCAGGGTTCACTATCAAGTATCACAGAGGTTAAAAATACACAACAAACTACAAATTTCGATCAGGAACTGAAGAAGAACAGGGAAGAGAAGGGGTGAGTGAGATGCTGAAGACTCCAGGGATTAATTACTATTTTTATCTTTCTTTGCTTGCCAAGAATTTTCTATCAATAGACTAGATTGGCATTCACTACTTTTTGGATTTAGGATAATGTAAGCTCAGTTTGGATAAACCATCTCTGGTTTCTATAGCACCAAGATAACACACTATTCAAGACACCTCAATACAAGCAGCAATAAAAAAACCCCTAATATTTAAACATACCAATGCCATAATTAAAATTTTCTTTTTCAGGCACCATCCTTAGATGTTTTTATTAAAATATAAATAATATAACTGTAAACTGTCATGTGCCCATGATTTAACATTCTGATAAAAATAAACTCTACATAAAGCTATGAATTCATTTTAAAATTATATAGGCACATATAGGCACAGTTTTGTAATATTTTTTTCAGGAGTTAAATATTTCAGCAACTTTTGTGTTCTGGAAAATCAACATAATTCACTGATACAAAGAGGGAATACAAATTTGGTTTAATAGAAACCAAACATAGTTATCTAAAGGCACTCAAGAAAAACAGATACATTAAAATTCAAGAAGTATGTTTAATCCAATATATCAGAAAATTTTCAAATGTGCTCTAGAACCTAGCCCTTTTTTAATTGGAAAAACCCTTGAAACATTCAGTAGGCTACCAAATTTACATTTAAAAATGCAATGGCTTGCAAATAAATTTCATTAAGAGCACCTCAAGAGTTTCAAATTTTTAGTAACAGCTTCTCAAAATGAAAACAAAGGTGCTTGATTTTATGATTAAAGTTTCAAAGGGAAAAAAATCAATCTGAGTGGATGCCTGTGTTACACTGACCTGGATCAAAAAAGCACTCCAGTGAACAGAAGGCAGTGAACAGAGAATGAAATGTTTTCTAATTTCCTCTCTCTCTCTCATCATATTGTTCTAGAGGAAGGGTCCTCAAACTTGGATCTCCAGGTATTCTTGGACTTCAATTAACAGAAGCCCAAGTTAACACACCTGTTGATCAGGGCTTCTGGGAATTGAAGTCCACATCTGGAAAGCCAAGTTTGAGGAACTCTGTTCTAGAGGTTCCTTGATACACAGAAGTATGGGAGAGGCAGAAAGAAGCAAAAAAAAAAAGCCCTTTTCTGAAAACAGAATGTCAATTCTAACCATTAAGTTTCAAGTCACTGTTGGTGCCAAGAGAATACCAGAATTATACAAGATACTTCACAACAGAATGACAATGAAACTTCACAACAACTCAGTAAGACTGGGATACCAGCTAAAGAATCAATGTGATGTTTGCAAAATTGCTTACCAAGAACAATGTTCTTCCATGCATCAGATGAGCACACTGCAGTCCACAACAATTCATGCCAAATTAAACTTTAGTATTTAAGTTCCCACTACTGTATATTTGTTGTTATTAAAAACATCTATGACAAGAAGGCTTGTTTGCAGACTGTCTTAGCCATTTTATAAAAGACAGCAATACATTGAACTCTTCACTTAAAAACAGAACAGATAAGAACAATTCCAGACATCAATGCACTGTAACAAAATATGTGGGTGGTCTTGAAAAGCATGCAAAGACAAAGGATATAAAAAGCTATCACAGTAAAATATGGTTTATCATCATAGGGGAAAGTCCAGGTAAATTCTGGGCTTCTACACTCACTATCCACCATAAGCTTTTCTTCATGCTTCTGGTTAACTACAGCTTTTATGCCATCAAAACCCCGGGGAATGTGATCAATCTCAACTATGATTTGTACAAAGCCCAGCTCCAAAGCTGTGTTATAAAGGTGGTTTGCTTCAAGAAACTACAGTTAAGATTACTCAAAGTTTTGGGTTTAGGCTCCTTGCAGTTTATTCCTATTACATTAAGGTCACCCTTGCTTGAAAGCCAGTCATCTCTGACTCTAGGCCGCAGTGTTCATTTCCATTTATAGTCAAAGGGCCAATGCTGTCTGCCTCTGCAGATGTTTCCATGGAATGTGGCAGGCATGACTAGACACCAGAGTGCATGGAATGCTGTTTACCTTCCCACTAAAGTGGTACCTATTTATCAACTCGCAATTTCTTGCTTTCGAATTGCTAGGTTGGCAGGAATTAGGACAGAGATGGGAGTTTACTCTGTCCTGTAGCACTGAGGTCTTGAACTAATGACCTGATGACCTTCTAGTTGTCAAGTTCAGCATCTTAACAACTAAGACACCACAATCCTGTCACATTTAACCATAATGTAAATGGGCTGAAATCCTGTTGTCTAGTGTATTAGTGCACAGTAAAACACCGGATAACACTAAGACTTGGTTCCACAAGTCTTGGTGTTATCCGATTTTTAGTGTTATCCGATCCATTTTAAAATCCTATGAGATGGATCAGATAACGTTAAAGCTCTATAGAGATACATTGAAACCACACAGGCTTTAGCGGTTGTTATCCGATCCATCCCATAGGGCCTTAACGTTATTCGATCCAATTCTCCTCCCCAGATTACTTAACATTATGCGATTTTAGTGTTATCCAATCCAATTGTTATCCAGTGTTTTACTGTACTAAGTTGCTTTAGAGTGGGGACTGAGTAAGTCAACACCTTCATACACTGCAGATTCAAATGGGCTTAGTCTAATTGTAAGTAACAGTTAGAGTAGGCCCACTTGAATCAATTGACATTACAATTGACTCATCAAACCCATTGACCACTTTAGTCAATGAGCCTATTTTACTGCAACTTCTCTTACAGAGTATCTTGTGAATAAAGTAGAAGGCCCGTAAGACAATGGTGTTTATATTTTTATTTGATGAATTGGGCAGAATAGCAGCTTTGCTAGATGCATAGTATATAAATTTAATAAATACATAAAATAAAATAAATAGTAGGAACTTGAGAAAACACTGAAAAAACACTTCTCCATCATCTACAAAGTTTTCACCCACATAAGTGAGGGCACAATGTTCTCACTAGGCAAAACTTTGTAATATCTGATTGAATACAAATACTTACCAGTAGCTAATGGTTCCTGAAGGAACACAGCAGCAAGAAAGAAAGAAAAGGAAAACCTTATGAATTACCCAAAAAAGTCAGAATTCAGTATTAAATACAAACATCTGACAAAAATTTATTAGAGGCAGATTCTGACATAACATCCCTTCAGAGATCTGATACAGATACTGTATAGTACAGTAAAACCTCGGATAACGCTAAAACTTGGTTCCACAAGTCTTAGTGTTATCCAATTTTTAATGTTATCTGATGCGTACATCAGATAACGTTAAAATCCTATGCAATGCATCGGATAACGTTAAAACTCTAGAGATACATGTAACCAGCACAGCTTTAGTGAACGTTATCCGATGCATCCCATAGAATTTAATGTTATGTGATGTAATTTTTTTTCCAGATTGCTTAACATTATGCGGTTTTAGTGTTATCTGATGCAAACGTTATCCGAGGTATTACTGTACTCACTATAGCATGTTGTGGTTTATAAGTTTGACAGCTATGTTTTTACTAATCATAATCAGCATATTACAAAGACAAGAGTGGCCAATACGTTCATTAGACCCCCAAGGGGGGGGGGGTCAGACATAAGTGAGTTTTTGGCCTCACATGGTACTTCATCAAGTTAGGCACCACAGTGCTACAATTCATGTAGATTTTTTTTAATGACCAAATGTGCAGGCCATTCTTCTCTGTTTAAATTAGGTTTCAAAAATTTGCTTTGTGGTACTCCATCTGATGAAGATCTATGCCGCAGTTTTAGTGGTCTCACCCACTTTTGCATTTCTCCTACAGAGTATATGAATCACACACTTGGACTTTCAGCACTCGGATTTGTGATATATCTCCTGCACAGTGAATTACTCCAGGCTGACCAATTTTTTTTCCAAATTATATATAACTTCTCTGCACAAGTTGTGCATTCATCTCTGACTCAAAAATTCCTTTAAAAGTGAAGTTTGCTTCAAAACAAAACATTTTAGCAGTGTTACAAAACAGAGGGAGAGTCTGACATAGTATCAGCAGTATATACAGACAAGCAAAAGACAGACAATAGGCAGCAATTGGGCTTAAAATTCCAACCTTATTTCATGCCAGGATTAGGGCCTGTGAAGGATCCTGGGTGTACCTGAGCCTTCAGACTAAAACTAAGGAGGCACAGACATGGTCAGCCTGTTGCATATAAGGTTAATAGGTATCCCATGTAAAGGCACAATATAGACTTAACAAGCATTTCTAACACATTAGAGCCATTAGGAGGAGTTAATTTCCTACTGAGATAAAGAGATTTAAAAAACAACCCAATCCTATCCTGTTTCAAGGCTGGCTCGGCCTTCCATCCTTCTGAGGTTGGTAAAATGAGTACCCAGCATGTTGGGGCAAAATCTTAATTAACTTTCGAACTGCCCAGAGAGTGATTAAGTGCTATGGTGAGGTATATAAGTGTGATTGCTTTGCTTTTGTTTTATCAGTGCCACAAAGCATAAAGTCCTTTACAGATATAAAGAATATACTAGAGAAGGGGTTCTCAAGGTTTTCATGCCATGGGCCAGAACACTCCCCCTCAGACAGCTGAGCAGGCCGGACATGTGGTTTTCCCTGTCGTAAACAAATCCAAAAACCATGGCAAGCACGTCTGTGCATGTGTGTTTACAGCTGTCGTAAACGCACCTGCTTCCACTTCTGTGGTTGTCCCTATGGACCAGATGAAATGGCGTTGGGGGTCAGGGCTGGCACATGGGCTGTAAATTGTGCACCCTTGTACTAGAGTGATTCTGTGTTATGTGCTGTCAATTTGGAATTGACTCAGGGATTATAGCATTGCTTTCAGGATAAATGAGATATTTATGGAATAGTTTTCCACTTCTGCTCCCCAATGAATTTCCATAGCTGAACAAGAATTTGAACAAGGTCTTTAGTCTTAGTCCACCAACCCATCACCACACTATGCTAAGTAATCTAGAGTAAATCTAGAGCAGTGTTACCCAAACATTGGTTTTTGAACTTTATTTCCCAGAAGCCTAAATCAAAGCACTGATCAGCCAATGTACTGACTTAGGCTTCTGGGAATTGAAGCTCCTCCTCCCCACCCCTCCCACCCCGGCGGGGCATGGGCCCCATGTTGGGAACCACTGATCTAGAGCACTAACAATGCAAATATGTCACAAATCCCTTGCTACAGTTTTGAGATTACACCTTGCACTAGGAAGTTGATATTTAATTCCCAGTTTTTAAGCGTTGGCTTATATGATTCAAAAGATAAAGGGTCAACAACAACAGGAAATCATCTGGTTCATACTGAGGTGCACATCCACAAACAATAAAAACATCTCTGTCCCTTTGTTATTGCACAGCAGAATATACTACTGCTGCATGGTATAAATCAGCACATGCTGATCAAGTGGACTAAACCCAATTAATCAATGCAATTATGCCCTGTTATGTATAATAAAAAATCAATGGCCAAGACAATGCTATTGAAGTAGGCTGCTTTAGGTCAAAAATAGTCAGGCTTTCTCTCAGTAACTGGCAGACTAAGGTGGGTCCCCCCCCCCTCAAAAAAAAATGAGGTTGCTTGTGCTTTGTTGTTCTTAAATGTGTTTTTATTTATTTTTAAATGTGGCATTGGTTAAATTATTTCTTAATATTAATAGCAGTTTTTAGGGGGGGACATTATTTCTTGCCTGCCTTCTCTCTATGTTATAATTACTGACTTCTATGATGCTAAGACTTTGACCTTAACACCACACAGTCTAAAGCATGGATTCTCAAACTGTGGCCCAGATGCAGCCCATGGCACCATTTCATGTGGGGCCCCCACTGCCTCCACCACACCCAGAAGTGCCATGTGGTTGAGGAAGGGCAAAATGGCCGTCCGGCCCCCAAAGGGAACGTGAGCCTACCACCTGCTTAAAAAGGTTGAGAACTCCTGGTCTAAAGCAATCCATCTCACCATAATCTCAAACCTGCAGAAATTTTATTTATTTATTTCACATTCATAAACAAGATGCATTTTTAATTACTTTAGTTTTACATTGGTTGAAATCCCATTACACAGTTATACGTGTGCAACATGGAGCTGTGGCAATGTTAGGGAAAAGTAGGGCAGGGCAGAAGTGTTGTTCAGAAAGTACTGTCATATGTGTGCCATGAAACAAGCACCACACAATAGATAGTGCAACCTATACGCACAATGTATGTTGCCACGGAGTTAATCCTCATGCATACTTCTGATGATGTCAATGTTATGTTATGCCTGAATGTACAACATTTCAGCCAATAAATTAGATATTCTCTAGAGTTTTGTTCAGCCCAGTGAGAAATCTAATTGCAAATTAAACCCCTTCCACTGCATTTTTCGTATTTGTTCCAAGGCTTTTAAGATTTTTAAATTCCAAAGGTGTAATTTGGAATTTATTTGTTTTAGAGAGTTTCTGAGCTCATCACATGAAATTCTTCACATACCCTTTTCAGGCTGCATGATAATATCTCCAAATATAGCCTACAGCTGTTCACATACCCAACTCCTCAGCTGAATCTGTTTTTGTAAGTTTCTAACAGAATGAGAAAGCACTAGCAGTGGTGTCCAACCTACAGCCCGTGGTGAGGATCCTGGCGCTGCCGTCACCACCACAGCCACGGGAATCATGCAAGCATCGAAAATGCACCACCCTCACTCCCGCTGCCTCCGCCACTGGAAGTACCGGAAGCGGCAGGAGGAATCACGCCTCTGGCCCACATATCTGTCCGAGGGGGCATGGTCAACAGCGCAAGACGGTTGGCCACCCCTGCACTAAGGTTTAAACTCTTAGGCTCAAAAAAATGTGATTGCTGATTAAACAACTTTCCCTGCTCTTTACTTCTTTAGTAGGCAACTGTGCCAAATGAAACAGAACGTGCCGACATATAATAGCAGTAAAAGGGTACTTGTGTTTAATAGAGTTCTAAGAGCACAAAATAAGGAGACAGACCCAATTTTTTAGTCCCAACTAAAATGCCTGAATGTATTGGGAATTTTAAAGTCAACACTAATGCTATTTCTTTGGATTCAACAGAACTGATAATGCTGAGACCAACCAGTGAATTTAGCCCAAAATACTCCAGCAAGAGAATGGTTAGGAATTTCCCCACTGGAGGAAAAAAGGCACAGAGTGCTACATTGGCTATCCCACCCTACAAAAGAGAACAGTTGTTTCAGTCTACAGAACATTCAGTGTGATCAGCACCTGTACTTTACAACAGTTACATATTCCTTATAGTTGCTAGAGAAGCACCATGTGTGTGTGTGTCTACTAAGAAAACACAATTAAATTTAATTTTAAAATCTAACTGGGTTGTGATATTTTATATCAAATCCATATTGCAAACATGTGATACAAACATATTAAATGCACAACAAAACTTGTAGGATGAAAGGTCAAAGAGCTTTTTTGAGGTATTCCCTCACCACTCAATCCAGACTAGCTATGGTCTGACTAGCTAGTTGCCATCTATCCTATCCAGGAAACAGCACCTGATAACAAAGTACTGTACTATATATACCAGGAGTTCTCAACCCTTTAAAGCTGCTGGTGGTGGTGGTGGTTGTCATGCTCCCTCAGACAGCTTTGGGTGCCGGACAGCCATTTTGGCCTTCCTGGCAAACAGTGGTCCATGGGGTTGCAAAGGGTCGGAATCGACTGTGCGACTGAACAACAAAACCACCACATGGCACTTCCTGGTGTGGTGGAGGTGGTGGGCCCCCCACATTAAATGGTTAAGAATCCCTGGTATATACCAAAGAGGGTATAGTGCAGCAGACTGCTGCTAAGACTAACAAAGCTGGAATCTGGATCTTGATTCCAAATGTCAGGAAAAAGAAGAGATAGTTGTGCCTCCTCCAAGTTGTTGCAATTCAATGAATAAACCTAAATCAAAGTATCCCAGACAAGTATCCCAGAGACACTTAAACACACTCCATCATAGTGCAATCATATTTTATCCAGGAACATCTCCAGAGACAACAATATTAAAATGTAAGTTAACAGAAACAACTTGCTAGCAATGCTGATAAGTACTCATTGTTATGCCAAGTCTGTCAAGAGGTTGATTAAACAAGGGAGGTAAAATGAGATTACAAGAGGCCAGAGCCTGTTTTAGTAAACACCATGAGGAACAGTACAGTATAAATCTCAGAAACTGTAAAGGGTCGGTAAATATTAAATGCTCCTAACTCTCCACTTGAACATAGAAAACTTGTCCTGTTGACAGGACCTGGGTATGCTCAGATTTTTAAAAACTCACACTTCATAAATTAAAAAGGACAGGAGTGTGAGTACCCACAAATTCGCAGCAAATAAATTACATATCAGCCATTACAAATCACTAGATCTTACACTGCAATTGTAGAGTGGACATTTTTATTCTTACTAATATTCTTCTCTACAACTACTTTAAAATATCTGATCAATTTTCCAAAATTTGAAGCTGAACTTTTTTGTGACACCCCCCCCCCATGTTGTCCTATAAAGATAATAGAATCCTACTGGATTTGTGCAGCATAAAACAAAAGGTGGGTTACTGGTATACACAACAGTTCTGTAGACTTCTGAGTACACAAAAGCACCACTTCGAATCTGACGTGACTGGCAACAGAAAGCTCTGGAAAATGCTGAAGTGATCTCAAAAGATAGTGCACTTTCAAGATTATCTGAGATCATAAAACTGTATGGGAAGCACACATCACCTGGACTAATGTTCTTTTTAACATTTTGAAATTCCATTAAGAAATAGCAAAAAGTTGTGAGATTATTTGCTCCTGTACAGCACTACTATTTTTTTATCAGCAGGAGCATTAGAAAGAAAACTAAAAGCAGACACATGAAAAGCTTGGATTTTGAATAAACCTGAACCCTGAACAAAAAAACTTGACAATTCCCCCCCCCCTTTTTTTTTTCTTTTTTGGGGGGTTGTTGTCCCAAAATGCCAAAAAATGCATTAAAAACTTGTAATCTTGCCAATCGGGAAGAAAATGTGTGCTTTTGAGGGGGGGGGGTATCTTTGCAAGAACAAAATACTGATAAGCAAATTATTACATTGCTGGAATGAAAAGAAGACAGGCAGGAAGTGTAGACACAAGCCAGATAATGGTAACATTGAAAAGAGAATGAACCCAAAACATGATCCTGCAATCTTTATACTTTGAATTGGGGGGGGGGGGGAGGAAACAAGAAACCACTCTCCATCTTCAATTTTAAACAATAATCATATAAAATACAAATCAAATAGGACATGCCCCAAAGAAAAGTCATGAAACTAATTCCAGAGACCTGAGACAGTGACAGAATAGTAGGAAAGCTCTCACACACCTAACCAGAAAGTGTCAAAATGTTTGGTCATGGGCAAAAATGATTACAATAGTACAATGTTACTATTTGTTTCATATACGTACAGTAGAACATGGTATATGAAATAAAACCTCTGTTCCGTGAAGGTTTTCATCATGTGAGTTTTTCGTTATACGAAGCGCTATTGGCGATACCCCACATAACAAAAATAAAATGTTTGTTATACAGGGTTTCGTTATGCGAGGTATACCTCACATAACAAAAAACCCATATAATGAACATTTTATTTTTGTTATGCGGGGTATACCTCATTTAACAAAAAACCCATATAATGAAAAATTCATAATATGGGGTAGTGCGGTTAGCACAAAAACACTTCGTTATACGAATTTTTCATTATGTGAAGTGTTTTTTATGCAAGGTTCCACTGTACAAAAATGGGCAGAAGCCCTTAAAAATGCTCTTCAACACCACAGCCAATTAGAACAGAAAGAGAAGGCTGAAATTAACTGAATTCACAATATAGTGTATTTACAGGCCTGTCTCAAAACACAATTTTTAAAAATCTAATTGGCTAGATTACAGGAAAGCCAGTTACAAAATATATGTATCTTCTAGGGAGCCAATTTCCCAATCCAATTTAATAAATAAAAAGGAACGACACTTCTCTATAGCAGCACTGGAAGGATAATTCCAGTGGGGCACCAGTGACATGGTGACCCCCCCCACGTTCACTTATATTGTGAACCCCCTGCTCACTTGAATAGTGCAGGCCACTCTGCTTTGTTAGTTGCTTTTAGCCGCTTTTGAACTGTTATCTCAATTTAAACAATTGATCAAGGGGGTAAATTTTAAGTGTTTTAAGGTTTTAAGATGGTAGTGTTTTATGCTGTTGTTGTTATGCTGCCCAGAGTTGCTTGCTCGAATTGGGCAGCAATGTTAAATTTGAAATAATAAATAAATAAATAATCAATCAATCCTAACTACCTTCTGTGAGTAGGTCCACAACCTACAGAGCTGCTTAATCCTATCCCTCCTGTCAGAGTTTGTATTTGCCAAAACAGACAACTCTTTTATTAACATTTAACTATTGACAGTAAAACTAATGAGAGCAAGTTACCTGACTGTTCATCCAACACTCTAACACGGGAGTGCCCAAACTCCAGCCCACAGCACCAATGAAGTAAAAAGTGCCTACTTATTTAATTTAATTTTTAAATTTATATCCCATCCAATCAGGGAAACCGGACTCAAGGCGGCTTACATAATGAACAGTACACAAAATAAATAGAATGCAAACAATAAGTTACAGTATACAATATACAGGGTGTGCAAAACGCTGCCATAAAGCACCCGCAGATGTTGTAAATGTTTATGATAGCTGTGGGTGCATTCACAGTAGCATTTTGCACATGTGTGGGCATGTTTTACTTCTGCTTCTGATGGGACGAACCATGTGACCGGCCTGACCTGCTCAACCACGACTGGCCTATGGCACCCCTGCTCTAACACTTCCTCTTTTTATGTCACAAGGAAGGCTTATTGTCTTTTAGTTCCTAGTTCTTAGGGGAATTCAGGATCAACTGCAAAGTTTTCATAGTCTAGTCCAGAGTTTCCCAAACTATGTTCTGTGGAACAATGGTGGACTTCAATTCCCAGAAGCCGAAGTCAGAACATTGGCTGATCAGTGCTTTGGGGAATTGACTTAGGCTTCTGGGAATTGAAGTAAAAAAACCCCACAAATATTGAGAAACACTGTTCTTGTCCAAGTCTCTTACATGTTGCTGAAAATTCCTTTGTTACTAATGTTCTCACCCCTGTTTTGGAATCCAAACCACCTCTCTGGTTCTCTAACAATGAGGATGTTTGTTCTCTCTGCTTTCTTTCTCCTCACCAAGAAGGCTTGGGAGCATTGAAGCCATTTCCTACAAGGGGTATTGCTTTTTCCAGTGTATGAAGCTTGATGGGAGTAGCATTGCAAGGGCCCTCTTTGGTTAGCAGTGGTGGCATTCAACTGGTTTGCCCCAGTTCACCAGAACCGATAGCAGAAATTCTGACTAGCCCCGCCCATCCAAGTTTAGAAATAAAGTAGTCCTAATTCAGGTGCAATGCAGGGCTTTTCCCCTGGCCATGCCCACAGAGTAGGTAGTAAAAATTTTTGAATCCCACCACTGGCTTCAGGGCTTATACTCTCCCCTTCTCCTCCATCTCTCTCTCAGTCTTCTGAAGGAAAGTCACCTGGACCCACTTGCACCTCTGCATTAGCCCACCTCCCCCCAGCCCACAATCTCCTCATTTTCCTCTTTTATACTGCCGTCTTTTTGAGTCTTTTCCTCCATCCTCCTCTGTTCTCCTCCCCCACCACAATTCATCCATTGTGTGAGATATTGTACACAAAAGGGCACCCTTTGCATATAAAATAAAGTAATCTGGTATATTAAGCTTGGACATCCTCAATACCATCAGTATTGGTTGGGAACTCTCTGTGGAGCAGAAGTTAGTAAAGAAGCAGAATCCAAAGCACAACTTTCATCTTCAACATACCCTTGCATGTTTACTCTGAAATTCTGAAACACAGACCTGTTCAGTCCCAGAGTCTGGCAAAAAGAAAGAGGAAAATAGACCTTCTGGACAATAACTAGTCAACATTTCAATAAATAAGATATGTAAAGAGAAATACTATTCATTTTTTGCAATAACTTATTTATAAACAAAACTGAAGTCTACATGACTGTGTGAGTTTAGAATGACTCAGTTACTATAAAAATTGACAGGACTCCATTTGACAACGGGGGCGCGTGCGGGGGGGGCTGAATGGCTTTAGTAGGCAGTGACTGTCTTCTATTTTCTGCTTATGTATCACAGAATAGTAATTTCCATCCACTTTGAATGCACAAATTTTAGTGGAAAAAGAAATAGCATTTATAACTTGCATTTCATTGGGGTTGCATTTCTTTTCTCATTATGATCTCAAACAAAAATAAATGAAAAGCAAGGTTTTTGCTTCAGTAAATCCCAAGGCAAATTGTGCTCTAAATATATTTAAATCTATTTGTGGCTCCAACATCTACCTGTCCATGCACACATTGACAGATTGCAAGAGAGGGCTCTAATTCACACTGAAGAAAATCCAAGGGTTAAATCATTTCCAACCCAAAATGTGGTGCAACAATATTACACATGTTTATGTGTACTTTTCCTCATGTGACTAAGCAATATATCTGGAAGCAATAAAGTTAGACTTTCCATGACCTTTGACAGACTCATGTAAATCACATGGTTTGAAGATAGATCTATGGCAGTAGATGCTAAAAGCAATGGTAATTTTGGAGTCACATGACTTCATGACGACCACCACCACCCCGTGACTTCTTTTGACCCCCTCCCCCCCTAAAATGATCACGTGGTATTTGAACAACCTCTAGTCTAGAAACCAGTATTACATGAGCATTTTTCTTGTATATTTTAACTGCAAGACATTTAATGTTTTCATTTTGTTTTTAAGAACAGCAGAACTAAACAACAAGAAGTTTATTTATGGTACATGACCAGAAATAAAATACATTCCAATATATAAATGTTGTTGTAACAGCAGAACTCTTAACAAAAGGACTCCTATATAAAACCTATAAAAGTAATGAAAAATTGAAGGGGAATATTCAAATGTACTTTGTATTTGTTTCTGCAAACAAGACATCAAGAGCGGTCCCTGTGGTGAATATGAATGATTTAATCATGTAATTAAGTTCAGAAGTGTGTTCGTGTGCTTTAATTAATCATTCAATTTATGTTTTGTAGAGACAAAATTGTATTGAACTGCCTTATGCTTAGAATCCTCCATAGAGAAACACTGTGCCATCTAGAGAGAGCCTCTAGCGACACATTTAATTATGAGGGAAGAATTTACCCAGAAGAACTACACACAAGTCCACACATTTGACCTCAAGCGTCATCCACCCAAAGGGGGGGGGGAATATGTCCAAGGTTTGGCCCATCTTGATAAGAGGACCTTGGGAGATCTTGCAAGATCGAAGTTCAAGGTAACTACTTGACCTTGAGAACAGGTATCACATACACAATCACACCCTATAAAAGGGAAAGCCCAAATAGCCCAGAGAGAGAGAGAAGGACTGGGAGAGAAAGGAGGCGGCAAGGAAGAATGTAGGAATACATTCCTGAATAACCTGCAGCACAGCAGAGAAATGAAACTTTGAAGAAGAATGCAGCCTTCAGGGCCATTTCCAAGGAGATTATCAGCTAATTGGATACTAGCTACCGGACTTAGAAAATTTTCCAACTTCAATACTTAGAAAAATCTTCAGCTTGCAGACTGAGAAGACAATACTTAGAAAATATTGCCTTTTTATATTCTAGATTCTAAGTATTACGGAAAATTGCATGCTTAGGAATAAATTAGCCAGAGCATTTTATGAGCTTCATAGCTTGAATTTAAACCCAGAAATGGGATGTTTTATTCTGGACTTTTTGAATCAGATCCTTGATATTGCTATGGCTGTGCTTTGATTGGTAAGGGAGCAATTTATTCTATGGACATTGATTTTCTTTTTAGTGAATAAACATTGAGACCACACAGGTCTCCTTTCCAAAAATTTTGGAAGTGTCGTGTCCAGTTTTGGTGTGATTCTGGGAGACAGTATTTTTGCACATTTTGTTTCCTGCTTAACATTAATTTTGCACGCTACCACACATTATCCACAGCTCATCTATTAGAGGGCGAATCGGAGGGGAGACAGTGGAAGCCGACTCAGGTGTAATGCACAAAGTTACGGGGTGGAGATTCGGGAGCTGTGGAAGTCATAAAATCAATGCACTCCTATGGGAAATTTGGTTAAAGTAATTTTCGCTGTAAGAAATGTTCTGGAGAATGCATTAATTATGTTAACTGAGGTACTACTGTATCACATAAGAAGGAACTTAACTGTTCTGAGTTATGGCAGCAACTTAAGTCATGGAAAGTAATAATTTCATGAGAGAAGATTCTGCCCATGACACTTTTAGTATGGCAACAACAATTGTACAGAAAGTGGATGGAGATAATACGTTGCTATATCTAAGGGTGTGTGTCAATATTTCCTACAGATATTTCACAAACATATAAGCATGTTGCGCAAAACTACCCAGATGATATTTCTTTACAAAACATTTTTAAAAGTTCTTTGGGTTTATGGTCTCTATAGATACAATCTGCATGTGTCCCTTTTATCTGAGTTTCTGTTATGTTACATAAACTCACAGCAGAAAGGTTTAGTGTTGATAGCTCAATCCCCAAGGATGTCAAGATTATTTCCAAGTTTCCTTTCAGAGCTGCAAAAGCAGATTTATCTCTGACAATTCTAAACTAAGCACTTCAAAGGCCTGGATGACATCTTATTTCCTAAAGAAACTTTAAGACTTTGAATGGGTCTAGGTCCCTTAGGATCAACGTATATAAACTAATAAGGAATGTGACTCATCCTGTTTTACTACAGAGGGAAAATTCCAACAGGCAAATGTTGACAGGGAATGCAAATGTATACTTGTCTTATGCTGCTATCTTTTTAACTATATCGTGCTGACATCCATCAATAGAGGCAAGTGGGATCTTGCTCTCCCGCAATAGAGGGGGAAATGTGTGAATAAACACACACACAGGTAGCATTTCCTGACTGCTGTTGAACACAACCACTCTGTTGTCTTTTTTATGTGTGATGCTCTTAACTTTATTTTAAGGAAATTTTAACCCAGGGTTATTGCAGAATTACAGTGGTTGAAATCCTGTTGTACAATTCCACATGCACAGTGGAGAAAACCTGATGGAAATCACTGCTAATTAAAGGTGATTTCAGCATGCATGTGACTCATACAAAATGTGAGAATAAAATCCACCCTCAAATCTTCAAAGCCTTTATTCAGTCATGATCTCACCATTGCACACACAGTTGTGCAAAACGATTTCAGCCAGGGTATATCAGCAAATCATTTTCAGCCAAGTAGCACTGTGCACAGAAATAGAGGAAAACAATATCAGGGATAGGACTAGAGATCTTTTCAAAAAAATTGGGGAACTCAAGGGAACATTTAAAGCGAAAATGACCATGATAAAAGACAAAGATGGCAAGGAGTTAGCAGATGCAGAAGAGATTAAGAAAAGATGGAAAGAGTACACAGAGGAACTATACAAAAAGGACCTCAACACCCCTGATAATCACAATGATGAGAACATTGAACATGAGCCAGACATTCTAGAGAGTGAAGTCAGAAAGGCCCTAAAAAACACTGCAAACAACAAAGCCAGTGGAGTTGATGGTATCCAAGTTGAACTTTTCAAAGCACTACAAGATGATGGAATCAAATTATTGCATTCTATATGCCAGCAGATTTGGAAAACAAAACAATGGCCACAGGATTGGAAAAGATCTGTATACGTTCCACTCCCCAAAAAGGGTAATGCCAAAGAATGTTCAAATTATCGAACAATTGCGCTCATCCCTCACGCTAGCAAGGTGATGCTCAAGATAATACAGGATAGACTGCAACAGTATGTGGAGAGAGAATTACCAGAAGTGCAGGCGGGTTTCAGAAGAGGGAGGGGGACTAGAGATCACATCGCCAACATAAGATGGATCATGGAAAAAACAAAGGAATATCAGAAACAAGTCTACTTCTGTTTCATTGATTACACGAAGGCTTTGGATTGTGTCGACCACAACAAAATGTGGCAAATAATTAAGGAGATGGGAATACCAGAACACCTTATATGCCTCATGAGAAATCTGTACATGAATCAAGAAGCAACAGTTAGGACAGAAAATGGAATGACGGAGTGGTTTGGAATAGGAAAAGGAGTAAGACAAGGCTGCATTTTGTCACCATGCTTATTCAATTTATACACAGAGCACATAATGCACAATGC
This sequence comes from Furcifer pardalis, assembly GCA_030440675.1. NCBI lineage: Eukaryota > Metazoa > Chordata > Lepidosauria > Squamata > Chamaeleonidae > Furcifer > Furcifer pardalis. The sequence continues at coordinate 65,198,238 of CP126897.1, read as the reverse complement.
AGGAATGGAGGAATCACAATTTGGGATCAAAATTGCTGGAAGAAACATCAACAATTTGAGATATGCAGATGATACCACCCTCATGGCAGAAAGTGAGGAGGACCTAAAGAAGCTCCTAATTAGGTTGAAAGAAGAAAGTGAAAAAGCTGGCTTGAGACTCAATATCAAGAAAACCAAGATAATGGCAACAGGCCCTATCAGTCCCTGGAAAATAGATGGGGAAGAAGTAGAAGCAGTGACAGATTTTACTTTCTTAGGATCTAAGCTCACTGCAGATGGTGATTGCAGCCATGAAATAAAAAGGCGACTGATTCTTGGAGGCAAGCGATGAGAAACCTGGGGAGCATAGTGAAAAGTAGAGACATCACATTGAAAACAAAAATTCGCATAGTCAAGGCAATGGTATTCCCTGTTGCAATGTATGGTTGCGAGAGTTGGACCATTAGGAAAGCTGAACGGAGAAGAATAGACGCCTTTGAGATGTGGTGTTGGAGGAGAGTTTTGAGAGTCCCATGGACAGCGAGGAGAACAAATAGGTCAATCTTAGAAGAAATCATCCCTGACTGTTCCTTAGAAGGTCAAATAATAAAGATGAGGCTAAAGTACTTTGGACATCAAATGAGAAGAGAGGATTCACTTGAGAAAGCTTTGATGCTTGGAAGGGTCGAGGGCAAAAGAAGAAGGGGACGGCCCAAGATGAGATGGCTAGATGGTATCGTGGAGACAATGGGCACAGAGCTGAGCGAGTTGAGGGGGATGGTGGAGGACAAGAATGCCTGGCGGTCAGTGGTCCATGGGGTCGCAGAGGGTCGGAATCGACTGTGCGACTGAACAACAAAAAGCACTGAAGTTGCTTAATGGTTAAGATACTGAACTTGAAGACTGGAAGGTTGGGGTTCTATACCTGAGTGCTGCATGACAGATCTTGGGGGACATGAAAAGCGCCTCATTCGGGCGTCGCTCGAGTGGAGTTTCTCCAGCAAAAATCATTTCACCGCAGAATAACTTCTGGCATGAAATTGTTATTATAACCTAGAGGTAATTTCTGACACAAAATTTATTTTTATTTTCAGTCATACATCTAATTATAATTATGTGTTGTCAAGTCATTTCTAATTTATGGAGACTGCTTCAAGAGCTTTTGAAGTATAGAGCACTTTGAGATAACTCACAACTCTTTTTTATCTTCTGGTGGCACATTGGGAATGTGCAGCTTGCTCAAGGCTACACAGTGTTGGTCTTCTCACCTTTAGATACAGTGGAGAATTGAAGAATACTGTATCCTCATCAGAAACTCTTCTTGCAAACATCACTAAATACTATAGAGCCTTCCAAATAAGAAATATTATAAAAATATTAATTAGAAAAGAAACAGTGTGGGGAAAAATTGAAAGGAAAGACTTTTCGAAGTTTGGTAAGGCGCAGTTTTTATGGGAAGGGAAGGGAAAAGGAAAAAAGAAGGCTCAGGGATTGATGCTAAATTCGACAATACAGACATGGAGCAGAGTGAGAAAAGAACTTACTTTAGGAATTTCACCGATTTTAGAGGTGGAGGATTTTCAGAACTTTCCAATTAAAATTGATAAAAAGATCAGGGATATATTGGTAGAAAAGAAAGTAATATTATTGAAAGACTGGGTCAATACTTGCAGAGACCAGGAGAAAAGGCGCGAGCTGTATTTGCAATTGCAACTGGATTGGTTCAAGATTCTTCAGATTAATAATTGGAATAAGATATTTTTATGGGAAGATGGTTTAAATAGAGACTGCACGGAATTTGAGATACTTTTGACTAGAGTTAGAAATGGGGAAATGGGAATTAAAGGAATAGTAAGCAAAAATTATAAAATTTTGAATAAGAGTCAAGAAATACAAGAGGTGTTGAGACAAAGCTGGGAACAAGAATTAGATACAAGGATAACAGAAACAAAATGGCAGAGGATTTGGAAAAGAAAGATAATGAGAACAATGTCGGTTAGAGTTAAAGAGCATAATCATAAATTAATATGGAGATGGTATAGGACCCCAGTCGTCTTGCATCGAATGTATAATAATCTAAGCGATATATGCTGGAGGTGTAACAAAACAAAGGGAACATACGAACATATGTGGTGTAGTTGTGATGCATTAAAAGCTTATTGGGAAAGAATTGAAAAAGAATTGGAGAATATACTAAATGTGCAAGTTAGGCTGGGGTCAGATACAATTTTGCTAACCGACGTTGATAATTTTGACATGAATAAGGACAATAAAGAACTGCTGGCCATAATGTTGACTGTTGCGAGACAATGTATAGCTAAAAGTTGGAAAAGTAAAGAAAAAACAAGTATACAAGATTGGTATAAGCAAATGTGGGACTTGGCATTAAATGAAAAACTTACTTGGGAGTTAAATTGTAGGAGAGGAAAAGTGCAAAGTAATAATTTCTGGAGGATCTGGGAACCTTTTATAAGTTATACTCTGGGGGGGAAAAAGGGCATACCCCCTGTACAAGATCAGAATGACTTTTGGAAACTGTGAAAATACAGAATTCCCCGGACATTGTAAATAACACAAGGGTGATGTCAATGTTGTGAATGATAACAACGTGAAGAAGATTATGTTCAAAGAAATGTGGCAAATGTAACATTGAATTGTTTGGAGAAAAATGTTACATGATCTTCATGGTTATATATATCTTTATAATTGTCTTGTTTTGTATTTTTGTATTTCTTTTTAAATGCCTAATAAAAAATTTAAAAATTAAAAAAAAAAAAGAAACTCTCATAGCTCAGAAAGCTTGCAAAAAGAAACTCAGGCATTGGGATTTTCCATAAAAAGGTTATGACTCTATCTGTAATACTTTTCTGCTACACAGTGAATGTTCTACAGTCAGGAACCCAACTCTCTGTGATATCCAGTCAGACAATCAGTCATTCAGTTAGTTAGTTAATTAGTTAGTTAGTTGAATTCAGCAGCATTTATTTTTAAAGTATATACTGTATACTAGTTAACTTTTCAGAGCAGGGAGCAGAGATTCGGAAACATCTATTTACTGTATAAGATAATATGATATACATAATCCAAACATGTTGCAATATTCTTTATCAAAGAAGAGAATACTCCAGGAGAAAAGCTCTTAAATACTTTTGCACATTATCATCTTTTCCATAAATAGATGCTTTCAGTAATAAAATGTTTGCTCACATTTCGGTTAATGGTATAACTCTTACAAATGTTTTCAAAAGCATATTTATTTATGTTGAAGATTACTACTACAGATAGAAATAAATGCTAGAATCAACAAAAACTGGCACGGGTACTACTGGTTTCCCAACTGGTAAAAACAGGTCCCAAAAGCCCTAACAGGGCCCACTGGCAATTAGCTTTTAATCCCACCTCATCACAGGATTTTGCAAGACTTGTCAATTAGCCCACATCAGTTCATCTGCTTTCCAACAAGGCTTTGTCAACATTTTTCTCCTTTCATTTCATCACAGAACAATGTGCAGTGTAATGTGTACCAACGTGTAAGCACATTACCAGTATTTCAAACAAACTGGCTTACATACATGATGAAATTGGGGAGCGGGGAAAATCTTACAAACAATATATACGGGACATATTGCTCTTTTAATAATTATTACAGGATGGTGTCATATCCTCATAGTTAAATTTTTTTTTTTTGGAACAGTAGCCGTGATAGTCTGTGTTTTAAGCCTATCAGAGAATAAACAAAACAAAAACATTATAACACTTTAAAGACTAACTGTTAAATTTTAATGTTAGCTTTGACCTGTGGGGTTCGTCTAACAGTGAGGGATTCGTCTTGCCCACCCTGTTGTTTCAGAGGAGAGACAGGGAGAATATCTCTGCCTTTGCCTTTGGGTTGGAGGGGGGAGTACGGGTTCAGCCCCCAACCCAAAGGCAAAGGCAGAGATATTCTCCCTGTCTCCCCTGCTGAAACAACAGCTTGGGCAAGACGAATCCCACACTCAAAGGCTTCTAAACCTAACAGTGAAGGATCCCTTACTGTTAGACGAATCCCACTCTGAAAGGCTAACAGTGAGGGATTCGTCTTGCCCACCCTGTTGTTTCAGCACAGGAGGCAGGGAGAATCTCTCTCGCCTTTGTGGAGATCTCTGCCCCAAAGCCTGTAGGGACCACCCCTATAGGCTTTGGGGCAGAGATCAACATTGGGGAATTTGAGGCAAACATTTTGATCACACGACGTTAACATTGTGAGATGCAAATGTTTGCCTCAAATTCCCCAACGTTATCTGATTTTACCCTTATCCAATGCAAACGTTATCCGAGGTACCACTGTATCTATATTCAAGGACATACTCGGGTATCGGGTATACTGTTTGGATCACTTGAAATGAGAGGCAAATTTTTCTTACATACACAATCCTGCTTCCAAACACAATTATTTGTGAATGATAACTGTATAAGACGATTTAACCATGCAAAATAATATGAATAAATAAACTATAGATAGTAAATTGTTAGTCTGTATTCTATGTTCAGAAGTATGGCTGAACCCTTCGCATTTGCTTAATTAACTACTATACAGACAGTATGCCAAAAGACACAAGCAAATCCAAAGTATTTATTACCCCAAAGGGTCTACATATCAGAGATCTTAGGGGTTAACTTTACAGAATGAGGAAACTAACCACACATGGAAAATTACTGAATCTTACAGCAAACAATTAGATGCAATCAAAGGACAGTTTCAAAGGATGAAATAAGGCCTCTGCTGAGAAAGCTTAGGGGATTATCAGTAGTACTGGAGAGGCCAAAGGCTATGCACTTACACCTAAAGGAAGGCACTCCCTTAAACCTCTTCTCTATATACCAGAAGATAGGAGCTCATTTATAAATACACACACATAAAGACTTCTCAAAGCAGCCAGCATGGTTGATTTGGATTGCAGTAGCACCATTCCAGGAGTTGAAACCTCATGCTTCCCTTGCTTTAAACTGCCCCTCTTGCACAAAACACCCAAAGCTGGTGCACATGAATACAAGCACCTGTATGCTCCTTCACGGGGCTCATAACGGTTTACAGTGCACAATGAAGAAAAAAAATGAGGATTTAAAATTCTAGCAAAGTAATTTGAATTCTGCTAGCAACTTTGGAAGATGTTTCTTTCATTCTCATCTGCACAAACAGTGTCACTGACCTTTGTTCATTTCTACTACCACTGCTCTGGCACATGTACACTTTCCCCTCCCGGTATTTATTTGTACCTAGGCAAGAACACATTCCATTTGGTTTCACAGGCTCAAATCGCTTAGCTCTAAACTTGGCACAATATGACAAAGTTCAGCAATTATTGTCTTAGATTAAAGCTAGTGACTAGATATTTAACAGATTTATTTCAACATGAGTCTTCCTGGATGACAACCCACTTCCTTAAGACATAGAAAATATGCTGTTATATAAACTGAAACATACTAATGCAGCTCTTTGAAAACTGTCTACAGGAACTATTATGGGTAGTAGTTCCTTAATACATTAATTTTACCTATTACTTTATTTGTTAGTGCTATTTAAGTCTTTACATGTCTATGAAAGTTTTTATTTCAGCTTTATTATGTTGGTGTTCTGTTCCCACTGTTTTGTAAACCTGTGAGAGAACTTCAATTATAGGGTGGGACTGAAATGTAATAAAGTAAAATAAATATGGCAACCTGTATCAAACCTCCAAAATTATTTGTAAGGATCTCAAGAGGTCAATCCACAAGCCTAATGGTCTTTGTCTCTGTGGAAATGTTGAGGTCCCCCAGATTAATATTGCTGGGAGACTTCAACATTCATGCTGAGATGAATTTGTCCAGCAAGTCTGTAGAGTTAGATCTAAGGAGCTGGCACTGCCTCTCCAAGTTGCACCATCTGGGATGACTCTCCAGGAAATAGCAGAGCCAGAACAAAGCTGACCTCTCCCTCCTAATCTTGCTCGACTATCCTGAAGGATACCATGGTTGACCGGTATTGAAAGCTGCTGAGAGATCAAGGACTAGCAGAATTACACTCCGTCACTCCCCCTTAAAAGGCCATTGAGCAGAGTGACCAGAGCTTTTCAGTCCAGGCCTAGTCTGCAACCTATCAGAAATGGATCGACCAGTGGCCCCCAACCTTTTTTGTGTGTGTGTGTGCCATACCCCACCTAAGCATTTCTAAAATCCTGATCTCCCCGGGTGACATATAATTATTATTATTATTATTCAAAAAGTGAACAATTCAGGTGGAGTAAGCCTAAAAGGCAATTAACTTGGTCTAACTCTGTGGTGGCAAACCTATGGCATGCGTGCCAAAGGGGGCACTCAGAGCCGTCTCTGTGGGCATGCATGCCATTGCCCTAGCACAGAGTTCACCCCGCCTCTCTGCCCAGCAGCCCAATGGGAGCATTTCCTCCCTCCCCAGCACAGAGTTTGGCCCACCTCTCTGCCCCGCAGTCCAATGGGAGTGCTTTCTCCCTCCCTCAACACAGAGGCCACCCTGTCCCTCTGCAGCATGGACAGCAGCCTGTTGAGTTTGGGCACTCGGTCTCTAAAAGGTTTGCCATCACTCCCCCCCCCCTAAAAATCAAATTGCCCACATGTGGTGTGTGTGCCCCATATTGGGAACCATGGATCTAGACTATCAGTATCATTCAAGAACATCTGTAACTGGTCTACCAGCACTTTCTCAATCACTTTGCCCCAAAATTGGATATTGGCAACAGGTTTGAAAGGATTGCCACTGTCAATTGTAAGCAGGTAACGATCTGATAATGACAACAGTGTGGAAGTAATATCCACTACTTTCAGATCACCAATCCCCCATCCAGGCATAAACACCAGGTCAAGCAAATGGCCTGCAACACATGTTGTGATAGGCCCACGGAAGTCATCATTTCCACGATCTCCAAGCCTGGCCCCGAGACCACAGCCTCAGCATGGAAGTTAAAGTTTCCCAAAAAGTCAAGCTCGGGAGACTTCAACAGCACCAGGAAAGTCTGTCAGTCTGTGTACAGAGAGCACTGGGCTGCAGGGAAAGCGGTATGCCAGTGCTATCCCTAAATTATCTCAACTACGCAGACCCACATATAAGACCCCCAGACCTGGACATAACAGGGAAGAGATCCAGCTAATTCTAATCACATCCTTATAGACAATGACAGCATCACTACCCCGCCCTGCCTTTTTGTTCTGTTCTGATGCTTGATAGCATAAACTGAGAGACATATGTGAGACGGAGCCACTCTCCCTTCTACACCCATCTGTGACTCAGTTATACATGCCAGATCAGCCCTTTGGTCAACACTTAAACCTCCTCCTGCGTACGACTCTTGGGATACATTTATTGTCTTTCATCCACAGAGCTTGCCTACCTAGTTGAACAGCCTCCTGTCCCAATCCCAAATTCCCATTAAGATGACACCATTGCTTTTCCTAACCAGCCAGAGACAAATCACTAAACATATAACACAAGGTTCCCAAACTTTCATGCTGTGGGCTGGTCACGTGGTTGAGTGGGCCGGTCACATGGTTCCTCTGGCTGTAAAATGCCTCCATGGCTGTCGTAAACACATTTATGAGAGCCACGGGTACATTTACAGCAGTGTGGGCCAGAGATTTGGCACCATGGGTTGTGTCTAGCCAGTGGTGGGTTGTTGCCGGTTTGCCCAAACTGGTAGCAACAATCCAGGGTGGTTCTCCGGGGGGGGGGGGAGTAACCACCCGGGATTGTGTTGTTTTTTTTTTTTTGAGGCGTCTGAACCGGCAAAAAAAAAAAAATCAAAATTACTGTATTTTGGTTTTATCTCTATTTGTCTACCACCATTACCTCTCTTTGTGTGTAGAACAGGAGATCTGATGAAAACAACTTGTTATGATAAGCCAATCCGAGCAGTGTTGTCAGCCAACAGTGCTTTTAACCCTACATGGGGCACCAAAGCTATTTAGAATGAGAGCCATGATTGTCAACACAAGGAGAGTTGTCTTGAGCTCTTTCTACAATTGCAATGTAGGAGACTAAAACTCAGTTTTAATGTAAAATACAAAATAGATAAACTCAGAATGCTAATATTTATTTTCACCTATTTTCTTTTTACTTTACTTTTCCTCCAAGAGCTCTGGGCACCACACTTGACCGGGCAGTGGTAGGCAGACTAACGTGACAGGCTAGTCCACATTTACTCAGTAAACTTCTCAGTTGAACAGGGAATTGAACTTGGTTTGTAGTCTCGACACTCCCATCACTATATCATGCTGTCCTTTAGAAGAAGAGGAGGAAAGAGTAAAGACACCACATACTCCCTCTCCTAAATCTGCCTTTCTTAGCAAACAAGAAACACCACAAATTGTTTTCTTCCAGCCACTACCTTCTATATCTCAAGGATAATTACTATGGGAAGAAAGTAACCGAAAACCTCCCATGTCTATCAATGGAAACACCTCCCACAATGTTTTAGTTATCTAATGGTTATCTCTTTCTGTCTTCCCTCCTTCTCTCTCTCTCCCTCCTTTTCTCTCTCTAGGGTTCACTGCTCACTTATGTTTCAAAGCCGAAGAACCAGCGTTGTTTGCTTCTACAGACATTTTCTGTGGTCATGTGGCAGGCATGGCTAGGCACCGGAGTGCACAGAACGCTTCCCACTAAAGTGCTCCCTATTTATCTACTTGTAATTTCTTGCTTTCGAAGTGTTAGATTTGCAGGAGCTGGGACAAAGACAGGGAGTCAGTCAGTCAGTCAGCCAAGCCTCGTCAGTAAGTAAAGCCTATTATACTAACATGTATGTTTGCGGAAAGTTGCTCATTGCAAGGCAAAACGGGAGCTCTTTTCCCGCTTTGTCAGTAGAAGCAGACAACGCTGGCTCTTCGGCTTTGAAACAGAGATGAGAAGTTTGAGATGACTGGCTTTTGAGCAAGGCGGTGGGGTGCAGTGGGGTGTTTTAACTTACTACCTCACCGATTTGCGAGAGGTATTGGGATCCGCTCGGTTCTCCCTCCCCCCTCCATCCTTTAATCCGGTGTGACATCTTACTTGGGAAGCGAGGAGGAAGAGTGCTTGGTCGCGGTTTTTGTTTTTAAACCTTCATAGAAAATCTTTCTGAAGTCCGAGCCAAATTGTATAAGTGTCACAAGAAAGCTTATTCTGTCCTCTTTCAAACGCACTTTGTATTACTTCAATTGGTTGAGCGGTTTAGTCATTGGATCACCGCCAACTGACCCCCCCAGCAAAAATGTCATTTTTACAAGTCACGTTTTCCTTAATATCTTTGTTGATTCCTACTTTGGCATCATTCTTCTCCACATGTTGTATTCGAACTTTATCCACCTTGGGAAGTTGTCATATTCACTTTCTAAATTGGTTTCTCCTCTTTTGGGGTTTTTTTGTGACCTCATTTGAGTGGTTTTTTGTGAAACGCTTCATAGATTATTTTTCCAAAGTCCAATTCCAAATCTTAAAGTGTCATCACAAAGGTTAATCTTTCCTCTTTCAAACGCACTTTGGATTATTTGAATTGGTTGGGTGTTTTTTTCTCTGCCCCCCCCCCGACAACTCACACACCCCCTTAGCAAAACTGTCACTTTTCCAATGCTATTTCTGAAAGTGATGACGCTTTGTATTTTTGGCTTTTGGTTTCTACCAATTCTTAAAGACGCCGAGACTATCTTTCAAATGACATAACTCTTATTTTCATGGATGCCTTAGTTTTGGTGTTGCAGCTTGTCAAAAGTACATGATTTTCGTTACATGGCAAAAGCTACCAGACCACCCAACCAAAACGTAAGACGTTCATCGAATTCACGTCAAAAAGGCAAAAAAGGTGAACTGCATTCCCCATTAATAAGACAATCATCAACAGACCAGCCACTTCTAAGGTAACCTACAGGTACTTAAGACAAAGGAAAAAGTCATTTCTGCAAGTAATTTTTGAAGAAATCCTAAGACCTTTGAATAAGATGTGTTAGATATGATAGGCACATTTAGAAGAGTTATATAGTTTCTCACAATAAGCCTTCAAAATACAGTAATACCTCGGAAAACGCTAAAATCGCATAATGTTAAGTAATCTGGGGAGAATTGGATCGAATAACGTTAAGGTCCTATGGGATGGATCGGATAACAACCGCTAAAGCCTGTGCGGTTACAATGTATCTCTATGGAGCTTTGACGTTATCTGATCCATCCTATAGGATTTTAACATGGATCGGATAACACTAAAAATCGGATAACACCAAAGCTTGTGGAACCAAGTCTTAGCGTTATCCGAGGTATTACTGTATCAGGGGAAATTAACTGAAAACAGCTGTCACAGCAGTGATATTGTTCCCTATATTGCAGTTTGTTAGGTAAAAGGTTAAATATTGACTTTTCCATCTTTTTCTTACACATATAAAATACTAGGGAAGCAATGCAATAAAACTCAACATTAACAGCCCACCACCATAAGCAACGTTGTTAACTGAACAATGCCTTTATTTAATGTCCTGCAATTTATAAACCCAAATTCATAATGTTCAGGATGAAGGGGGGAAACACCTTTCATTTAAGAATTATGAATCAGAAGCAGACTCACAAGGCACAAGACAACTACTCAGAATCACACCTATATGTGCTTCTATTAGTTAAATAAAAGCAGTCATCCAAATCACTTACTACCCAGATAAGGTTTATTGGCACAGCAATTACCATAAAAGCTTGCACAACAATAATAATGATCATTATGTGCCATCAAGCAAATTTTGACTTTGGTGACTAGGTAGAGAATACTCAGAAATGATTTACTATTCCCTTTTTCTGTGGGCTTGAAGGAACCATTAAAAAAAATTGTGCTGATTCAACCCAGAACACTGCTTGTATGAACTGAAGAGCAAATACAATAGAGCAGTGATGGCAAACCTTTTAGAGACCCAGTGCCCAAACAGAGGCCAACTGAATCAGTAGAAATTTAACAAGTCAACTCCTCTGTAAATTCCATTGATTCAATAGTCACTCTACCTGTGACTTACTATTGGATTTTAGCCAATGTTGCTTAACATAAGAACTGCCAGATCAGAACAAGTTCCAGTATTCTAAAAAAATACCATCAAATCGTGGGCACTAGATCATCCATTAGATCAGGGGTCAGCAAACTTGGCTCTCCAGAAGTTCTTGGACTTCAGTTCCCAGAAGCCCTGATCAGCAGGTGTACTGACTTGGGCTTCTGGGAATTTAAGTCCAAGAACACCTGGAGAGCCAAGTTTGCTGACTGCTGCATTAGAAAAAAATCCTGTTTTTAATTAATACATGTTTAAAACCAAATAGTTTTTTTTAATCAGTATCTACATTACAGAAATATTAATGATTGCTAAAGATTCTTCAGCAACCCTGGAATTGGGTTGGCAGTTACATCTGGTGTAGAAATAGTTTGAGCAATACATGAATTATGTATGGCCTCTTATGTCATCTGCCTTCTGCCTAACTTCAGAAGGTTACAGCCTTTCTGCTGTCTGTGCTCCATAAATCGTATGCCCCTCCCAGCAAAGCTTGCCTAACATAAAAAAAATATTTCCCAGACTTCCCTGAATGTCAGACAACTTGTTTGTTCGTCTATTATTCATGCAAAAGTGACTCTGAGAGAAGCCTACATTTTAAAAAAAAAGGCAGTTCCTATCCACAGACTTACCATCCTAAGCTACACAAAAACGTAAGAAAAAAGGGATGAAAAAAGGAAGGTGAAAACAACCAAACTGAGGCTCCCATTCTCACAGACAGAAAATTAAAACTAACATGTGAATGACTACTGCAATGGAAATAGTTGAGGAAAGGCTAGATCAGCAGAACTGTTCTAAGAAGACCCTTGTCTGTACCTTCCCTGTGCTGCAACATTATGGAAAGTCATTTTATTATTTTCTGTTGTTTTATTACCATTTTGCTCATTTAATCCGATTATTATTATTTACAATGCATTGACAGCAAGTACAGCTAAGGAACTACAACACCACCTTACATCCATGAACCAAGAATGTAAGCTAAATAATATGAGAATCAATAGAAGACTGACGTAATGGTAATTGGAAGGAAACAGAATAGTCTCTAGATATCAAGATAGGGGGACCAGGTATAAAACAAGTAGCAGAGTTCAAATACTTAGGAACACCAGTGGAGAAGTGCCAGAGCAAGAACCTTGCATCTCTCTCGACACCAGATGGGGTAAAAGAAGAAGCAAAGAAGAAGATTATTTACAGTACTGTATTTATTTTCTTCTAGTTTTGTAAAATTATTCTGCATGCTGGCCAGCTGCGTATTTCACATTAAAATGAAGTGTCAGAGTTAGGACTCTCTCACAGCATCAGTACATGACATCCCATGTAAATATTGCTCAGTTTTAACAAGAAAAATTAAATGCATCCCCTACATTCTTGGAATGAAAACAACTCAACTACATGCGGCTTGCAAGCCTTGCACAATCAGGATTTAATTCCCATGAATATTATCCAATAGGCACAACATTTCTCTCTTCACAGATGGCTTAATAGCCCAATTGACTATGACTGCTCTAAACTGATAACCACTGATAATGCGCCGTGGTTTTTCATACAGCAGGAGCAAGAAAAGTGAAACTCTCCAGCTACTTTTGGACTTCAGATTGCAGCTACCAAGTCTGCTAGCTATGGATGGTGGGAGTTGTAGTCAAACAGAATCTGGAGTACCAAATTTACAAAGAGACTGATAATGTTTCAATCTTCCATGGTATCAGACAAAAGCCATGTATTTTCAGAAAAAGACTATTTAAAGATATATATTTTTACCACACCACAAGGAAGTCCATTTCTCATTGCATTCACATAAAGACAGTCTTCTTTAAATTAGCCCTATACAGTATATGAAGTTTGATCTTATCTGGAATTAGGACTGCTGTCAACATTTTTCTTAAATCCTTGTACTGTACTACTTTAAGTATGAGCAAGAATACAATGGCAAAGAATAAGAACTTCACAAACATTATAGGCATATTGGGGTACACAGAGTCTCCTCAAAGATTGTGGTATTTTAAAACCACAATCAGGTGTATTCTGGGCAACAGCCACCTTGTGCCAGCTAATATTTCTCACACTAGACTAGGTCAAGTGAAAGGAACTTCAGAATGAACTCACCAAAAGATGCCTTCATTTTGGCAATTTCACATCTGGCCTAGACACGGAAGAAGAGAGGCATGTTTATGGCACAAATACAGTCTACACCAGGGGTTTTCAACCTTTTCAAGCCAAGGGCCAGGTCACGCTTCCTCAGACAGCTTCGGAGCCTGGACAGCCATTTTACCCTGCCTGCACGATGGGGGGAGACTGTACATTAGAAAGGAACCACATATGGCACTCCTGGGTGCAGTGGAGGTGGTGGTGGGCCACATAAAATGGTGTTGTGGGCCACATTTGGCCCACAGGCCGCAGGTTGAGAGCCCTTGGTCTACACAGCAATCTAGCAGAGGTTTACATTTAGAGATGTACTGTATGTCATATTTATGTTGACTATATATACTGAGAGAAGCCTCTGACTGTATCCTATTTTTTAATCAAAAAAATTAAACAAAATATATATTTTAAAAAATTAGGGAAAGCACATTTCCATTCTTTAAAGTGTTCTTGTTCACCTGAGGACTAAAAAAAGTTTAGGTAAGCAATAAAAAAGGACCTGAGCAATTTTTTTACGTGTTGTTCACTGATTCTTTTCATCCAAGGACTATGCAGTGGTTACTGAAACAAGCAAAACTACATTGGTTTCTTTTCAAAGAAACACTATACAGAACAGAATAACTAACAAATACTAGCGTGTACTGGTTTGTCAAGAAATACACATCAATTGCCTTGCTGGCTATATACAGTATAAATCAGGGGTGCCCAAACTTTTTGGGCCATGGGCCAATCATGTGGTTCAGGGAGCCGGTCACTAAGGCCCGGGGGCCGGGTGCAGCTCCTGACGCCAATTCATCTGGCCCGCGAAGCCCTCATCGCTCCTGGAAGTGGAAGTAAAATGCGCCCATATGGGCATGTTTTACTTCCGCTTCCAGGAGCGACGAGGGCTTTTCGGGACAAATGAATTGGCGTCGGGGGCCGCACCCGGCCCCCGGGCCTTAGTTTGGGCACAACTAGTATAGATAAAAAGAAACATACTGAATCTGATCTAACCAGACATACCTGTCACCACTCATTTCAAAGCTCCCACAGTTTTCAAAGTAATGTCTCATTCATTTTACATTACCATGCCTGCTGCAGAAAATGAAACAAGGATCTCCCACCAAAAAAATACCATTATTATACATTACTCTCACAAACATCCAGGCCAGTGATGACCAACCTTGGCACTCCAGGTGTTCTTGGACTTCAATTCCCAGAAGCCTAAATCAGCACTCCTGCTGATCAGAGCCTCTGGGAATTGAAGTTCAAGAACATCTGATGTGACAAAGTCTGCCATCACCGATCTAGGTCAGTGTTTCCCAACCTTTGGCTTTTGGACTTCAATTCCCAGAAGCCTAAGTTAATTCCCCAAAGCACTAATCAGCCAATGTACTGATTTAGGCTTCTGGGAAGTTCCCCTGTGGGATTTGGGCCACACTTTGAGAAACACTGCTCTAGACACTTAGCTATCATTTTAGAGAACCAATAATGGCAAAAGGGCTGGCTAAACATGGTTCTACTCATCATATGCTGCCCAGCCCCAGGCGACATGAACTGCTGTCAAACAAAGCAGCCAAAGAATTAAATCTTGTTTATGTGAGAACTCAAAACTAAGAACAGCTATATGGACCATACTTAGTAATGGATCAATTTCACAAGTTGTTTATTGCATTTTAATAGGCTATATTTGATAAAACCTTTACCTTTATTTGATTAAGAACACTATTTTATCTCAACGTACACTTAATGAGATAATTACACTTAATGAGACTCAATGGTCTGGCAGGCGGCTGAGAACATCGCCCCCTCCTCTGGGCCCACAATGGCCTGAGGGAGAAGACTCCATGGCCTGGCAGGGGGCTGAGGACCTTGCCCCCTCCTCTGGGCCCACAACAACAGCCTGAGGGAGAAGACTCCATGGCTTGGCAGGCAGCTGAGGACCTTGCCCCCTCCTCTGGGCCCACAACAACGGCTAGAGGGAAGTTAGTCTGTGTTCTGCTTTGGTTGTTTTGTGAGGTTGTATTTTATTATTTTTACTGTACTGTTGCTGTTTTGACTGTAAACCGCCCTGAGTCGCCTCGGCAAGTGGGCAGCAATATAAATCTGAACAAATAAATAAATAAATAATAATTTATTTATTCTGACTGGACCTACTTTCAAATAGACATATACATGGTATATAACGGTTAATTTTCCTCCTTGACTGTCTTTAGTTTCACCCCAGTTTGCAGACATGGTTTTCATGCAATTCATAGTTCAGGCTTTTAAAATTTCTATTTACTAGCAAAACTGTCCTTAAGTTTTCAGAATAATTTTACCTATGGAAAGAATAGTTGAAACAAAATTATGTTCTGCTGCAATAAATTTCAACAGAATTAGAATAGTTCTCCCAGAGCAGGCAATTCCTCAACCTAAAAATAGGAGCATGCTACTTTTGTTTTCTAAGCCAGAATCTAAATGGAGACTTTGGTCAGATTTAAATAAACTGTATAGATTCCCAAATACATTATCCAATTAAGCCTTAATTATGTAAGTAGTAGGCAGGCGAACTTACAGAAAGATGGTTAAACAGTTGCTGAAGTCACAAGCTAAATAACCACAGAGCTCACACTTCTCTTTCAAGCTTTCTGTTCCTGTTCTAAAGAGTATTTTTAAAACACAATCACTAAACAGAAATAAATATTGAGCAATGTGTGAGAAGTATACTCAGATTGTCCAAGCTTCAAAAAATGCTATCCTTGATCATTGTTTCTAAAAGACTCAGAATAAAAAGCAATAACTTCTTGGGAGAGTGGGGGGAGAACTGCAATAGTGAACTGCAGATAGTGAAAAGTTCAGAACTGCAATAGTGAAAAGTTTCAATATTCCTTAGATTAGGGGTTCCCAACGTACGACCTTCAGGCTGGACCCAGCTCCCGGCACCATTTCAAGTGGCCCAGAAGTTGAAGAGTTTATGACAGCCATAAAACACGCCCACACATGCATGTGTGGCTGCCATATACACTGAAGCAGGCACATTTACTTCTGCTTTGGGGGGGGGGGAGTCCCGGCCGGGTCAGCTGTCCAGGGGGTGTGGTCTTGCCCACATCGTAAAAAGGTTGGGAACCCCTGCTTTAGATGATCTTAGCAACCGAGGTGCAAATGGCCCACCTAGCTTTAAAGAATAAAACTATCATTCCTCTCTGAGTAAACTACAGGCAGCAGGACACACCTACTTGCTGATTATATTCTACCAGCAGTTTTAGTTGCTGCCATATAGGTAAAAGACTCCTAAAATAGACAGTTAATATCATTACACTCTGCAGTAGCCTAGTACAATACATGCCCAAAAGCAACAGATTATAGCAAAATAAATGCATGTTATTGCTAAAGTACCATGTATATTAGTATTTTAAAAGCACAAGGCTTATCTGTTTAGAAGCAATTTCCACTGTGTTCAATGGAAGTTACACAGCAGCCCTGCAACCTTACAAACCAGAGTAAATTCTGCAGGATGTAGTAGATATTAACCTCTGGGCAGACACACACAGAGTTGCACTTTTGGGCTATAATCGCAGTCTCACTTAACATGAAACAAGTCTCAGCAAAGTTGGTTCAGGGTAATCAGCGTGAGTAACTAGCAACCCTGCTAGTCTCTATTGAGGGGAACTGTAGTTTCTAAGGAAACTTACACATCCAAGGATAGGAAAAGCCACCAACAGTAGCATGGAGGAGACAGACCAACAGACATAACAAATCAGAGAGTAAACAAAACAACAGAACATTGTGGCACCTTAAAGACCAACTGCTGTATTTTAACATTAGTTTTCATGGATCTAGTCCACTTCGTCAAACATATGAGTTAAGACTTTGTAACATGAATTTTTTGAAGTGGTATCTGTGTTAGTCTGTGCTAGCATATCAGACGGTAAACAAAACAACAACAAGCATTGTGGCACCTTAAAGACCAACTTCTGTATTTAAAGGTGAGCTTTCGTGGATCAAGTCCACTTTCTCAGACATAAGATCACCTTTAAATACAGGAATTAGTCTTTAAGATGCCACAACACTTTTTGTTGCTTCAATCTGTTTACTCTCTTTTTCTTCCTCCAAACTGCCAAAATGAAGGCGCCTTTTGGTGAGTTCATTCTACAGTTCCTTCCTCCTGACCTAGTGTGAGAAACATTCGCAAGCAACACAAGGCAGCGGTTACCCGGATACGCCCGATTGTGGTGCAAAAAAAAACACCACAATCGTTGAGAAGGCTTTTTCTGTGTACCCATTTACTCCCATATACTTGTACAACGTAAGAGACAGATGGGTCCTCAGTCTGTTTAAGACAAGGGTGCCCAAACTACAGCTCAGAGGCCAGATGCAGCCCACCCATGCCAATTCATCTGGCCCACAAAGCCCTCGTTGCTCCTGGAAGTAGGGCACGATTTACTTCCGCTTCCAGGAGCAACGAGGGCATTTTTGGGCAGCGTGAATTGGCACCCGGGGCCGGATGCGGCCCCCAGGCCATAGTGACCCTGAACCACATGACTGGACCACAGCCTGGAAAGTTTGGGTACCCCTGCTTTAAGACAAGAACACTCTCTCACACACAGGCACACCCCACACACTGAGGTCTGGGGAGAGAAAAAAATGAGCCCCACACCCTCTCTTCCTAACTCTCATTTTGTAAGGGATAATCCGGTTCTCCTGCCCCACACACACACCCCTGGGTTCCAAAGCGTGGCAAGGATTTACCTCCAAACAGGTGAGGCGACAGGTGAGCGGGCAGCGACCCGATGACCAGCCGGGGCCCTCCTCCGCCGCCGGCCGCGGCCCGTTCCCGCCCCCCTTCCTCGGGGGTGCTGTTGACCGAGTCCTGCGAGCCATAGAGGCCGCTGCTGTTGGGGATACTGAAGGCAGAGTGAGCGGCTCGAGTCCCCGAGGCGGCGGAGGCGGCGGCCCCTCCCAGGGACCGGCTCCGAGGCGACGCCCCAGGGGGAGCCCCCGACGACGCCCCGGGGCCCCCAACCCCCGGGCTGGCGTGGTGCACACTCGGGGCCAGGTGCGTGTACCTCCCTACCACCCGCCCATTGGGGCCACTGCTGCTACTACTAGAAGGCAAGTCCCCGCCGGAGTAAGCCCGGGTCCGGCCACTGGCGGCGGCCGGGCCGCTCTGTTTCGCCCCCATATTCCTCCTCCGTCGCTTTTCCTCTCCTCCTTCCTCCTCCTCTGGTGGCGTCTGGCGGCAAACGCCCGCGCGTCCTTCTTCCAGCCCCGAGTAGTCCCAGGAAGGGAAGGGAAGGAGAGGGAGGGACTCCTTCAGCTGGCGGCCCCGGGGCTGCGGAGGAACCCTGAAACGACGGCCCAAGGAGCAGCCTCCATCATCCCTCGAGGGGACCCTATCCGGGTGGCTCCTCCTGCTGCTGCTGCCGCCTTGGTCCGAGGGCGCTGCGCAGCTCCTAGGGTGGCCGCCATCCTCCTCCTCCAGGCCGCCCCGGCCAGGTTTCCCCCGCGCTCAGTCAAGCGCGAGGCGGGAGAGAGGGGCGGCGCCGCTGCGCAGCCTTCCTTCCCGCCCTCCTCCCCCTCCCCCGCCGTGTCGCCATTATGGGAGGGAGGTCGGGGCGGTGGGAAGCGCGCCCCTCCTCCCGCCCACCCGCCGCTAGCTCCGCCCCGTCGCGCGGGCTCGAACCCGCCTGTAGGTATAACAATCCCCCCACCCACCCATCCCCTTGCCTAGATTGCAAACGAAGGCTGGGGGGGGGGGGGAGCCTGCCCTATGTGGATTCGATTTCGTTAAGCAGCCGTGTTTTTCTAATGTAGAGCAGAGGCGACACCTTTTTATAAAGGTAAACTCTTTCCCTTTATAGAAGGTGTCGCCTCAGTTCTGCACTTGTCTCAAATCATGCAATCTAGGGAAAGGGGGGTGGGGGGATCAGTGATGGGATGTAACAGGTTCTCACCAGTTCGCCAGAACCGGTAGTAACTGTTCCCAGTGTCCCAGAGAACCGGTAGCAGCTTTTGGGGGGAACCACCTTCGAGGCTTACCTTTTCACTGGTTCCCCCACTGCGCATGCATGCCAAGCACTTAGTGTGCATGCATGCCTACAGTGTTTGGTGCGTATGCATGGCCTCCTTGCTCTCCTCCTTGCTGTCCTTGTGCTGTGGGTGGGTTGAGGGGTGTGTGTGTGCTTATTTTTATTTTATTTCATTTTTTTCTGTGGCTCCACCCACAATGTCATGACATCATGATATTAGCTCCGCCTGCACCGTGATGACATCACGGTGGGGTAGTAAAATTTTTGACATCCCACCACTGGTGGGGATTGTTACCTATTGAACACCCTAGAGTCGGACCCTATCCGAAGGCTGCTGGGGGGGAGGGGCAGTGGTGTGATGTCAAAAATCTTACTACCCCACCGTGATGTCATCACAGTGTGGGCGGAGCTAACATCATGATGTCATGTCATGGGCGGGGCCAAAGGAAAAAAATTAAGAAATATAAAATAAAAATAAGCACCCACACCTCAACCCACCCACAACACAAACCCGTAAATAAATAAATAAATAAATAATATATTAATATACCATACATACACCCACCCAAACACCCACCCACCCCAAACACAAATCAACCAGAGCTTTTAAAGCAGAGCTAATCTGGCTAATCTTTCTCACACTAGGTCAGATGGAAGGAACTACAGAATGAACTCACCACAAGATGGCTTCATTTTGGGCACTTTTCAACAGTTAAAGAAGTTAGGTACTAAGTCTTTCCCTAACCAGTTCTCTAGGATAATATGCCTTAATATAAATGTAAAACAGTTGTACCTCCTTAAGGGTTCTCCAATTGGAACAGCACTTGGAACAGCACAGGTGTAGCTTATTGATGAGGTAACTCCAAGACTTTGCTTAAAAACCCAGTGAAAAGGTAAGCCCTGAAGGTGGTTCCCTCTAAAAGCTGCTGCCGGTTCTCCAGGACACTGGGGAAAGTTACTACCGGTTCTGGCGAACTGGTGATAATCTGTTACATCCCATCACTGAGGAGGGGGGAGGTCTCGCCCCCCTCCCCCCCCAGCGAAGAGCCTGCCCTATGTGGATTCCATTTCCTTAGCAGCCGTGTTTTTCTATAAAACGAAACAAATGTAGAACAGAGGCGACACCTTTTTATAAAGGTAAACTCTTTCCCTTTATAAAAGGTGTTGCCTCAGTTCTGCACTTGTCTCAAAATGCAATCTAGGGAAAGGGGGTGGGGATTGTTACCTATTGAACACCCTAGAGTCAGATACGACTGGCTTTCGAGCAAGGGAAACCGTAAGGGTCACCCTTGCTCGAAAGCCAGTTGTATCAGACTCTAGGGATCAGTGATCATCTCTGTTTCATAGCCAAAGAGCCAGCGCTGTCTGTAGATGTTTCCATGGACATGTGGCAGGCATGCCTACATCACTGGTGGGATGTCAAAAAATTTACTACCCCACCGTGATGTCACAGTGTGGGCGGAGCTAATGTAATGACATCATGACATGGGTGGGGCCAAAGAAAAATATAAATAAATAAATAATAATAAAATAAAAATAAGCACACACACACACCTCAGCCCACCCACCCACCCACAACACAAACCTGTAAATAAATTAAATTAATTATATAAAATAAAAATACATTGAAATACACCCACCCACCCCAAACACAAATCAACCAGAGCTTTTAAACTGAAGGTGGTTCCCCCCAAAAGCTGCTACTGGTTCTCCGGGACACTGGAAAAAGTTACTACCGGTTCTGACGAACTGGTGAGAACCTGTTACATCCCATCACTGGCCTACATATCCCGGAGTGCGCTGGATGCTGTTTACCTTCCCATCGAAGTGATTTGATTGATTTTATTTGATTTATTGGACTTGTATGCTGCCCACTCGACTACACGACTCAGGGCGGCTAACAGCAATCATAATATATCACAATACTGTACATTTAAAATTAAATACAATATAATATACAATACATCAAAACAGCAAAATACTGTATCAACAAATACATCAATATCATCAGTGCATGTCGTAAGACAGTTACAATTACAAAACAGTCACTTCCCTCTGAACGGACAGTTATAGTCACTTCCCTCCGAAGGGTGGTCTCTGTTTATCTACTTGCAATTTCCGACTCTAGGGTTCAGTGCTCATCCTGTTTATAACCAAAGAACCAGAGCCAGCGGCAGCTGCAGACGTTTCTGTGGATATGTGGCAGGCATGACTAGACACCGGAATGCATGGAATGCTGTTTACCTTCCCACCAAAGTGGTCCCTATTTATCTACTAGCGATTTCTTGCTTTTGAACTGCTAGGTTGGCAGGAGCTGGGACAGAGACAGGAGGTCCTTCCATTATGCAGTACTCGGGTCTCACACTGCTGACCTGCCACCTTCCAGTCAGTGTCTTAACCACTTGAGCCACTGCAGTCCCTTAAAATATAAACTGCAGTGGCTCAAGTGGTTAAGTCACTGACTGGAAGGTGGGAAGTCAGCAGTTCAAGACCCGGGTACTGCATGATGGAGTGAGCTCCCATCTCTGCCCCAGGTACTGCCACCCTAGCAGTTCAAAAGCAAGAAACTGCAAGTAGATAAATAGTGACCATTTTGGTGGGAAAGCAAACAGCATTCCGTGCTGCCACATGTCCACAGAAATGTCTTCAGCCGGCGCTGGCTCTTTGGTTATAATGAGCACTGAAGAACCCTAGAGTCAGATCTGACTGGCTTTCAAGCAAGGGTGACCTTTACCTTAAAAATAAACTTAATTTTTTTAATCGTGTCGGAAGCACACAAAGGTGCTTTCTGGGGTGAAAGAATGCTTGCTGGAGGAACTCCGCTCAGGAGACGCCCGAATGAGGCTCCTTATATGTCCCCAACATCTCCCCACCACCACCACCACTGAAGTGGTCTCTATTTCTCTACTTGCAGCTTCTCGCTTTGGAACAGAGATGGGCACTCAGTCCATCATGCAGTACTTGGGTCTTGAACTGACAACTTGCCGACCTTCCAGCTAACAAAGTGAGCTTCTTAACTATGATTGGGTGTTGAGTTTGGGAGCAGTGAGGGAAAAGGAAAGCAAACACTCTAGATGTATTGGGCAGTCATCTGTTGCCATGGGATTAGAACAAAGATGCTCAACTTGCGACCTGCAGGCTGGATGCGGCCTGTGGCACCATTTCATGTGGCCCTCCACCACACCAGGAAGTGCCACAAGGTGGAGGAAGGGCAAAATGGCCATCCGGCTCCCAAAGCTGTCTGAGAGAGTGGACCCAGGCCCTGGGTTAGAGCTTGCAATATCATTTTGAGTTATCTCTCTCTCTCTGCCCTGATTTATTGTGGCCACTAGTTCAAAAGCCAGTCATGTCCCATCTCTGTTTACTGTTGTATGTGTCTACAGACATTTCAGTGGTCATGTGGCAGGCATGACTAGCCAGCAAAGCACAGGGAATGCTGTTACCTTCCCCACTAAAATGTTACCTATTTATCTACTTGCAATTTCTTGCTTTCGAACTGCTAGCTTGGCAGGAGCTGGGACAGATGGCAGGAGCTCATTTTGTTGTACAGCACTCGGGTCTCAAAACTGTTGACCTGCCCACCTTATAAATTATAAATTAATATATGCAAGAATAAAATCAAAAGTTTTACATAAAATAAGCACAACTCATTCTGCTTAAGAAATCATCCTTTCGAGTACTGTATTACAGAAACATGCTTAAGCTGATAAAGTATCTTTTGATATGAATATCCCTTGGGGTCGCCTTAAGATTACATTTCCCCTTCTCCTCTCCTGTTTGGGAACCAGTGTTTTGGACAGGGAAAGGGAAACACTTTAAGAAACGGTTGGTAAGAAGTGGGTGGAAAGTATGGGAGAGGAGAAGTCAGTTTTAATGGCTTGATCCATATACCCTGAGTTGGTTTCAGATGTGGTAAATTATGCTTTTCCATTACCAGTGTTGAAAGAAAGATTAACCTGCCAGTTGGCTTTTGTACATAGAGCAAGAAGGTGGTATCGTCCAGTTTTAAGCTAAGGCAGCAACATTTCTGGGGACAAGCCAGGAAAAAAAACTCTACGGTAGTACCTGATGGGTTTGAAGTGCTTATTCAAAGAAGGAAATGCTTTTTGCATGTATTAGTAGATAACACTTCTCAAATAAGAATATACCTGTACTGGGAAGTAGCCCTCTCTAGACATAAAACACAGCTGAAGAATCTCCAGATTTAGCTAAGAAACGTCCAGGAAAATTCCACTTAGACTGAGTTAGGTCTGCTTTACTTCAGTAAACAGTGCCTTAACAGAAGGAGGTTTTGTGTGACTGCCACTTTATTAGCTTTTGTGGACTGTATTGTTTCACTTGCCTAGTCATGATGATGTATTATGATGTATGTAAGCAGAGAATTTCTCTCTATGATCTCTTCTCCGTGCTCATAAGGTTGATTTTAAGTGATAAATGTAACAGAAGAACTGTTAATTTTAAGTGATAAATGTAAAGGAAGAACTGTTAATTTTAAGTGATAAATGTAACAGAAGAACTGTTAATTTTAAGTGATAAATGTAACAGAAGTAACTTATATAGTTACTATGTAAACACCCTTGGGAAAAACAATGGACCTTTTGTTTCTGTTGTGGTAGAACTTAGTCGTTTTGATAGAGTGGTTGGTGAGAATAGTGGGTGGTGATGGAAGAAAACCAATCTTGCACTATATACAGAGGCAACAAACAAAATGGTTTACCCATTTGGGGAGAATGTCCATCCAAGGCATATATGGAAAGAGGAGAAGGACAAAGACCATGAGGCAAACCCAGAGGAAGGTAGAGAAATAACATCAGAGAAATATTTCAAGAACACCGAATAACAAGAGTGGAGGCCGCTAGAAATGCCAGAGCAAGAACCTTGCATCTCCCTCGATACTCGAGGGGGAAGAAGAAGGAGAAGAAGAAGAAGAAGAAGGCTGGTGAGATACAAGTCACAGAATTAATCTAAATCAGGATCCCCAGCCTGCAGACCCCCAAGCATTTTCTGTGCCGCCTTCCAACCTGCTTGTTTACTGCTGTCAGCCTCCAGGCATTTTCCTTCAGAGTCATACTGTTCTTGCCTCAAGCAGCCCCATCTACTGCTGTTTTTCTTGCCACTTTCTAATAAAAACAATAGCAACATGGTTTCTTCTGGCCTTAATGATGCCTTCTGTCAGCCCCCTCTTGGTCTTAGCCTCTAGCCAGGAGAGCTTAGGTACTCATTCTTCTTGTATCATGTCTGATTCCGAATACTGTATTGTAAATCATCATGGTAATTAGCCATCAAGATTGTCCTGGAAACACTATAATGCACTGGTCTTCCATTTGCCTTCCACATCATAGCGTGAGACCCATACCACTGATCCAGCTCCGCTAGTCACTTTCTGGTCTTGAGCCCTTTGGGTACACAAAGTTCTTATCAGGCCCAAGACAGGATTGATGAAGCTGCTGCCCTCGATCAAAATGGATTCAAGTAGAAAAGTAGGATCGCCCTTTCCATTGGATGTTGACACCCAAGACTGTTATTCCTTAGGGTGGTCAAGTTAGTTAACTGCTGCCTGACGATCAGCATTGAGTCATGGTAGTATAGTCTACTCCAGTGGTTCCCAATTAGTGGTACGCGTACCCCCAGGGGTACGTGAGATTGCATCAAGAGGTACGCGCAGCAATCTCTTAACTAAAATATTAAATCCTTTAAAAACAATAATGCAATAACAATTGCCAAAAATTATTCAATTTAATTAAACGATCAGTAGGTAAGTCAATTGTATGCATCAAGCACTTTCTCCCACGGTGGCGGTTTTTCCCGCACCTCGTGTCACCCGATCACGGCCGCCCCCATTCCTGCCTATTTGCTCGTCATTGTCAACGTGCACATTTGTCACATTAATGAAACATGTGTTCTCTGACATTAGAATGTCTTTTGATGATAATAAATATAAAATACACCTGGTTTCATTTTTTATTTAACGTTCCTGCAATAAGGGGTATGCGATATTTAACGTTCCTGCAATAAGGGGTACGCAAGTTTGAGGTCTTTCTTGAAGTGGTACGTAGAAAAAACTAATTGGGAACCAGTGGTCTACTCTATTACCATAGCAGGAAACCCTGGCCATGCCTAATCAGGTACCCATATCATTACCATTTTTTATTTGACCTAAAATGTATATTTTTGATCTAAATTGATAAGTTAATAATTTTTTTACATTTTTATTTGAGATGTGACCCTCTTTAGGCTTTGGGCACTTTAATGCAGCCCTTATGATCCAGAAGGTTGAGGTCCACTGATCTATATTAACAAGAGAAGCTGAAGGGCTTTCCACCGTACTGAAGTTCAGTCACAGAGCTATCATCTGCCTATTGACAGGGTAACAAATACCATATGTACTTGAGCATAAGCTGACCCGAATATAAGCCAAGGTACCTAATTTTGACCGGAAAACACAGGAAAATAGATTGACCCGAGTATAAGCCGATGGTGGGAAATGTAGCAGCTGCTAGTGAATTTCATTAATCAAAATACATAAAAATATGGTAAAATTAATTAAATTGTTAGCACACCTCAATCCAGCACGGTCTTGGGACCCTAGTGGTCACTGACCCGAGTATAAGCTATGTCCCCTTTTAGGGGCTTATTTTTGGGGCTAAAACTCTCAGCTTATACTTGAGCATATACAGTAGTCAGCAATACTGGGCAGTTGGCAAGAAGATGGCATTTGCAAAGTTGTGCGCTTTATTTATTTATTTGTCTATTTAATTCTTCAGATTTCTATTGTCACCCAACTCGGCAACAACACTGGGCGGCTAACAACAATTAAAAGCAACATCAAAACTAACTAAAAGCCCTTGAAAACCCCTTTAAAAATTCAAAATAATTTATCCACTCACCCCATCCATTAAAAGAGAGAGAGAAATCTTAATTATATAAGCCAGCAGATGGGGGTCAACCCTCCATCGGTGCCGCACACCTGCCCTGCCAGCCATGTTTTCAGTTCTTTTCTAAAGAGCAGCAATTCCATCTGCAGCTATAACTCTTTTGGCAGGAGGTTCCATAGGGCCGGTGTGGACACAGAGAAGGCCCTCCTTGTGCTAGAGAGATGGGCCCCTCTAGCAGATGGTACCATTAGAGAGCCCCTCTGGTCCACTCTGGTTGGACGGACAGATGTTCTTGGGGTGATGCAGTCTCTTAGATATCCTGGCCCGCTACTATGTATAGCTTTAAAGGGCATTATCAGCACTTGAATTGTACCCAGAGGCATACCGGTAACCATAGTGCCTGCACCCCATCACCCCCCAGGCTGCCGCATTCTGGACCAGTTGCAGCCTTCAAATGGTCATCAAGGAAACACCCCCCCCCCATGTAGAGCACATTACAGTAATCCAGTGGTGGGATGTCAAAAATTTTACTACCCCATCGTGATGTCATCACAGTGTGGGCGGAGCTAACATCATGATGTTGTGGGAGGGGCTAAAGAAAAAATTAATAAAATAATTATTAAAATAAAAATAAGCACACACACACCTAAACCCACCCACCCACCCACAACAAAAACCCGTAAATAAATAAATAAATAAAATAAAATAAAAATTACATTAAAATACACCCACCCACCCACCCCAAACACAAACCTGTCACTTACCTCTTAGTATAAGTGCCTGGGCAGCACCATGTTGCAAGATGGATATGGTCATCGTATCGGTTCTCTAGGATAATATGCCTTAATGTAAATGTAAAACAGCTGTACTTCCTTAAGGGTTCTACAATTGAAACAGCACAGGTGTAGCTTATTGATGAGGTAACTCCAAGACTTTGTTTAAAAATAAAAATATTAAATACACATTAAAATACACACAGACACACCACATCCAAAGGTGAGTCACTTACCCTGGGGAGCAGGCTATAGGGAGCTTCAGGCTAGCAGCTTCTCTTCCTCCTCCCTGCTTGGGAGGACAGCAAAGAGGCATTGCATACGCGGCAAGCACTGTAGGTGTGCATGCACACCAAGTGCTTGGTGTGCATGCACTGTGGGGGAACCAGTGAAAAGGTAAGCCCTGAAGGTGGTTCCCCCACAAAAGCTGCTACCAGTTCTCCGGGACACTGGGGAAAGTTACTACCGGTTCTCGCGAACTGGTTAGAATCTGTTACATCCCATCGCTGCAGTAATCTAGTCTAGAGGTGACCAGAGCATGCGTGACCATGAACAAGGAGTCCTGGTCCAGGAGCGGGTGCAACTGGTGGATCACATGAAGTTGTGCAAACGCCCTCCTGGCCACAACTGAATAAGCTATTTTGGAGAGGGTGGTGCGTAACCTTCCATAAATATAGACAGGGCTGCACTGTTTGTCTCTCAGAAGGAACTTTATGCACTGTTGTAGGGCAAGCATGACATTTCATTTTTTACTGCTTGATAATGCATGTTTTAGTCACGATGAAGCTGTTGTGTAAGTTAATTAAAAATTAAAGACAGCTTTTTCATATTAGCTAACCGTACTGAAAAATCCACATTACTTCCCCTGGATTGGAAACAGCAGCCCTCATGAAGTGAGTGCATTGCTGTTTTGCACCAGTCTGCTTTCCAAAGAAATTGTGTGGGCGTGTCTCATGCTTTTCTCCACATCAGTTTGATGAATTAAGATTTTACCCAATCCTTCTAAGACCTTCCTTCCTTCCTTCCTTTCTCTGCCCAGCTAATGAAAAGAAGATTCACCACTCTGGGTAGTTTAACAACAAAAACTCCCATGGCATTGACAACAGTGGCGGGGAAACAACAGGTTTGCAAAAAAAAAAAAAAACCCGGAGGCCGTAGCAAAATTGGGTGGCCTCTGGGCAGGGGGGGTGGCAAAATTGGATGGCCTTCAGGTGTGGGTACTGGGTAGTTGTGGTAGCAAAATTGGGTGGCCATGTCCACCACCCTGCCCTGTCCTGTCAGGTTTTGTCCTTGCAAGTGGTTCAAGGTCTCCCTTGCTCAAAAGCCAGTCATATCTGACTCTAGGGTGTAGTGCTCATCTCCATTTACAGCCAAAGAGCCAGTGCTGCCTGTGTTTGCAGATGTATACATGCCCATATGGCAGGCATGACTAGATCGCCCACGACATAGGCTCCGCCCATGATGTAGGCTCTGCCCATGACATAGGCTCCACCCACAATGTGGTAGAGAAATATTTTGTTGCCCACCACTGATTGGCAACATAAAATATCAGGAAAAATCAGATTATAAAATGTTGGGTCCAAAGGCAAACAAAAATATAAAATAAATCATTAAGAGGAGAGGCATCCTTGTATGCTTGTCTGTTAAGTTCTGTCTTTAAATGGTTTTTAAAGATTCCCAAAGAAGGAGTTTGATGCAGCTGTACAAATAGAACATCGCATAATGCAAGGGTTGACATGTTGAAGGAAACATCCCTCCCAGTGTCATGGCTTCAAACCATTTAAAGCAAAAAGCAATCACACTTCTATATCTCTCCATAGAGCTTAGTGTACTCTCTGGCTGGTTCACAAGTTAATTAGCACTTTGCCCCCAAACATGCTAGGTACTCATTTTACTAACCATGGAAGGATGGAAGGCTGAGTCAACCTTGAGCCCTGGTCAGGATTGAACTTGCAACCTTTTGGTTGCAGTAGAGCAGTTTAAATTTAAGGGATTTGTAGGTGAAAAGCAATGCATAGTTCAACTGTGGAATAGTTCGACACCTACAAGGTATGGCAATGGCTGTTAGTCTGGGCAGCTTTTTAAAGGCTTCAATGCGTTCACTGTGGTTACTTCAACGCACTTAAATAGAGTGCACTGAAATAAACTAAAGAATAGGTGATTGAGGAGCCAATTGCAGTGACAAAGGATCTTTCTTACCAAAACCAGATGATAGGGAATGGTGACCCTTGCTGCCACCACAATCACCTGAAAGACTTGTAGAAGGACTTCTTAAATGCAGCAGGATCCCAGGCTACATACCTGTCATTTTAGAGTAGATGTTGACAATATCAATAGTGTTGAAGGACTCTAGTGGCCAAGGCTTTTGGGGAAAATAGAAAATGGGGCCTCAAGAAGCCCAAGGTGTTAGAGAAGGCTCTCACATCATAGCAAAATTGTCCCCCACTGCCTTGAGGGCAGAGGAATTTTTGAACAAAACTTTGGGGTGGGGTGAGAGGCTAAGGAGCCCAAGGTAAAGGTTGCCCTTGCTCGAAAGCCAGTCATATCTGACTCTAGGGCTCAGTGCTCATCTCTGTTTATAGCTTTCTGTGTCTGCAGATTTTTCCATGTGGTAGGCATGACTAGAAAATAGAGTACACAGACTGCTGTTTACCTTCCCACTGAAGTGGTACCTATTTATCTACTTGCAATTTCTTGCTTTCAAACTGCTAGGTTTGCAGGAGCTGGGACAGAGATGGGAACTCACTCTGTCATTCAGCACTCGGGGCTCGAACTGTTGACCTGCTGACCTTCCAGTCATCAAGTTCACTAAGCCACCGCAGTCCCCTCAAGAGTGCTACAGGTGCAAAAATGCTCTGGGGCTGCATTTTGCTCACTCTTGTTTTCCAAGGCATGCTCTCCCATCTACATAAACTGTACTTCCCCCTGGTAATGACT
Source organism: Furcifer pardalis (assembly GCA_030440675.1). Lineage (NCBI taxonomy): Eukaryota > Metazoa > Chordata > Lepidosauria > Squamata > Chamaeleonidae > Furcifer > Furcifer pardalis. Next base: position 65,168,511 of record CP126897.1, on the reverse strand, counting down.
CAAGTGTGCATGCCAAGCCATGACCCCACATGATTTGGTCAGTTCCTCCATGCACACCAACATATGGACATCATAGGCAGCACTGTGCCTGATCAGATGATGGCAATGTATTTCTAAGAAAGCTGTGGGCATATCTGCTGTTTCTACTCAGTGTTTCACTTTCTGATTGTGCATTCTGTGCTTCTCCCCTCAGACTGATAGAGCACAACAGCTATTCCCTTGATCTAATTCCAGTTCTGGCACAATACGAGTATATGACATGTCTGCTGATATAAGTATGATTCAATTACTAAGTCCAAGTTCAATTGCATCAAATTAGACATATGTACACTGCAGATTTTGGTACAGAAAGCCATTAAAAGTAGCTGAAATTAAATGCAAGTTTTAAAAGGGGGGAAATGTAGTAATCAAGCCAATAAGGTTAATTATTAAAGCATGATTAAAATGTTGAATGTAAATTCTATCCCTGTTTTAGAATCCAAAAGAAAATCATTGCATTCCTGTACTGAACATATGTTTGACTAATACTTAATAGAATGCATCACCCCAAGGACATCTGTCCGTCCCACCAGAGCTGACCGGAGAGGCTCTCTTGTTGTACTATCAGCCAGAGAGGCACACCTCTCTGGCACTAGAAGGAGGGCCTTCTCTGTGTCTGCTCCAGTCCTGTGGAACCTCCTTCCAATGGAGTTGCATATGCAGACAGAGTTGCTGGCCTTTAGGAAGGGAGTGAAAACGTGGCTGGCGGGATGGGTTTGGGGGGGGTGGCATAGCGCCCCCAGCCCAGTGGCTTATCTGAGCCCCCTTGTCCTTAGTTGTAATGTAATATAAATTTTTAATCATTAAATTTTTAACTGGTTTTAGCTAGTTTAAAAAAAAATTAAATAGTTTTTAGATTTTATAACTGTGTTGTCATTTTGTGAGAAGGGCGATGAATAACTCTGACTAATAAATAAATATGTTCAATTCTCTGGCAAGCTTTCTTGTAACCATGTGATTAGGCATGTGGCATTTTTGACCACAGCAGCTTGTTCAATTTTAGTTATGTTTTTTGTCTAAGATGAAATTATGTCATTATTAGGTAATAACCATATTAGCAATATAGTAATAGATCGAAATTTAGAGAATACTTTTTCATGCACTTAGGACAAATTTCCACGTTCTGAAAAGTGCCAGAGCCACATTTGCAAATGCCCTCTTTTATCTCAGCTAATTCTGACACTGAGTTCTACCTAACACTGACGGCTGAGCACTATAACTATCCTTCTGCTTGGATGGGGCTGGTACCAGCACTCTGGTGCAGGGCAGAGAATGCAGTTGGGAATGGTCAACTACTTACTACTTAATTGCCTCCTCTTCTACCTTGCCATGTAGAGGATTCCACAAAGGATCTCCATTGGGATCTCGCCTTGGACAGCGCCTTGCCTCAGGTCACTACCACGAACATGAAGAGCCTCCTTGATGTTATCAATCCACTTGATGCAGGGCCTGCCTCAGGGTTTTGTACCCTGCACTTGTGCCTCCCATGCATGCCGCAGGATCCTGATTTTAGCCATTCAGTTGATATGGCCAAACCAGCTTAGCTGACCCTTCTCAATTGTACTCCTCAGTGGTTGAATGTTCTGGTTCTGTCTGGTGGTCACATTATGCACTCAGTCACACTCGGTTTTCTTCTCGACATTCCTCAGATATCTCCATTGCTTGCAATTGGCTGTAATGCCTGGAGGTGAGCGACCATGACTTGCTGCTATATATGAGCATAAGAACAAAGGTCAATTTGTAGACTGTCATCTTAGTGGAGATGATGAAACCCCAGCTGAATTTTTCAAAGCCTTAAAACGTGATGGAATCAAATTATTGAGTTCTATATGCCAGCAGATTTGGAAAACAACAATGACCACAGGATTGGAAAAGATCAGTATATGTTCCAATCCCAAAAAAGGGTAATGCCAAAGAATGTTCAAATTATCGAACAATTGCACTCATCCCACACACTAGCAAGGTTATGCTCAAGATACTACAGGATAGATTGAGGGAGCATGTGGAGAGAGAATTACCAGAAGTGCAGGTTGGGTTCCGAAGAGGCAGGGGAATTAGAGACCACATTGCCAACATATGTTGGATCATGGAGAAAACAAAGGAAAATCAGAAACAAGTCTACTTCTGTTTCATTGACTACACCAAGGCTTTTGACTGTGTGGACCACAACAAAATGTGGACTGAAGTGCACTTGGGTGTTATATGTATTGTGTTATGAAAATTTGTAATACCATAACAAAGAGATTAACTAGAACAAAGTATAAAAGTACTGTATATATTACACATATAAGTAGAATGGTTAAGAGATGGGGTGTATTGAAAAGATTTGAATTAATTTTAAAGGTTTTTTGTTGTTATTATAATTGTTATTTTTCTTTCTCTTTTTGTATGTTGTTTCATTCTGTATTTTGTTGTTTCTGTTTATATTTTTTTCCTGATAACATCTTAATAATTTTTTTTTAAAAAGGAATGATTTGGAATAGGAAAAGGAGCAAGACAGGGCTACCTTTTGTCACCATGCTTATTCAACTTATACACAAAGCACATAATGTGCAAGGCAGGGTTGGACAAATCACAAGTTGGGATCAAAATTGCTGGGAGAAACATCAACAACTTAAGATACGCAGATGATACTACCCTGATGACAGAAAGTAAAGAAGACCTAAAGAAGCTGCTGCTTTCATTGAAAGAAGAGAGTGTAAAAGCTGGCGTGAGACTCAACATCAAGAAAACCAAGATAATGGCAACAGACCCTATCAGTCCCTGGAAAATGGGGAAGAAGTAGGAGCTGTGATGGATTTTACTTTCTTGGGATCCAAAATCACTGCAGATAGTGATTGCAGTCATGAAATAAAAAAGCAACTGATGCTTGGGAGACAAGATGTGAGAAACCTGAGGAACATAGTTAAAAGTAGAGACATCACCTTGCAAACAAAAATTCGCATAGTCAAAGCAATGGTATTCCCGGTGGTAATGTATGGTTGTGAGAGCTGCACCATTAGGAAAGCTGAGCTCAGAAGAATAGATGCCTTTGAGATGTGGTGTTGGAGGAGAGTTTTGAGAGTCCCCTGGACAGTGAGGAGAACAAATAGGTCAATCTTAGAAGAAATCAACCCTGACTGCTCCTTAGAAGGTCAAATAGTAAAGATGAAGCTTAAGTACTTTGGAAATCAAATTTGAAGAGATGATTCACCTGAGAAAGTTAAATCCAAAAACCAAAGGTTGGGAAATACTGCTCTACACCATATAATACAGTAAAGTTAAAAGTAAAGGTCTCCCTTGCTTAAAAGCACTGTTTGCATTTGCAGATGTTGCTGTGGTCATGTGGCATGATTAGATGCTGAAGTGGAACACTGTTACCTTTCCACAGAAGCAGTACCTATTTACCTTCTTGCAATTTCTTATTTCCAAGCTGCTAGGTTGGCAGGGGCTGGGACAGATGACGGGAGCTCACACCGTCATGCAGCACTCAGGTCTCGAACTGCTGACCTTCCAACCATCTGGTCGTCAAGTCAACATCTTAACCACTAAGTCACCAGTAATCAGTGATGGGATGTCCCCGGTTCCAGACGGTTCCCTGGAACCGGTAAGAACAATTTCGGAGGGTTCTCCGAGAGGGTAGTCTATTTTTAAGGCGTCCGGTTCCGGACGCCTGAAAAAAAGAAAAAAATTTTTTTTTTAAATTGGAGCCAAAATGGCTCCAATTCAGTGCGCATGCGCAGAAGTCAATCTGACGCATGCGTGCTGCAATTTTAAATTGCGCATGCGTCAGATTCTGTTTCTGCGCATGCGCACTTGTTTTTGCCGGAGCCGGACCATTTTGAAGTGGCTCTGGCAGTGGCGGAGGGCTTAGGAGGAGGAGCCGTGCCTAGCCGGGCGGCCCAGCGCTCCCAGCCGCAACTCTCCACGGGCGCCCCAAGCCTCGGCGCTCGGCGGCGGGCCTAGCCGGGCGGCCCAGCGCTCCCAGCTGCAACTCTCCACGGGCGCCCCAAGCCTCGGCGCTCGGCGGCGGGCCTAGCCGGGCGGCCCAGCGCTCCCAGCCGCAACTCTCCACGGGCGCCCCAAGCCTCGGCGCTCGGCGGCGGGCCTAGCCGGGCGGCCCAGCGCTCCCGGCCGCAACTCTCCATGGGCAGCTCGGGGCCGCCCGGCTAGGCGGCCGCGGAGCGCCGAGGCTCGGGGCCGCCCGTGGAGAGTTGCGGCCGGGAGCGCTGGGCCGCCCAGCTAGGCGCGCCGCGGGGCGCCAAGCAGTGATGGGATGATAAAAAATCTTATACCACTCCCTGACGTCACAGACGTCGTGGGTGTGGCCAACGTCATGACATCATGGGCGGAGACACCGTCATGACGTCATGACGTTGTGGGCGGAGCCTAAAAATAAAAAATTAATTTAAAAAATTAAAATAAAACACACACGTACACACGCACACACCCATCCACCCACCACAACACAAAACCATAAATAAATAAAAGAAAGATATAAAATAAAAATTAAATAAAAATACACCCACCCACCCAAACACCCACCAACCCACCCCAAACACAAACCCCTCACTTAAAAGTAAAACAATACAAAACAGTACTTACCCTTGGAAGCGACCGAGCTCCTGCAGGAGGAGGCGGCGCAGCTAGCCGGGCAGCCCAGGGCCTTCCGGCTGGAACCCTCAGCGGGCGGCCCTGGGCCTCGGCGCTCGGCAACGGCCACAGGAAGAGGAGGCATGCCTAGCCGGTTGCTGGCGACCGAGGCCGGTTAAAGGAGTACCCAAGCCAATGGGACGGAGGCGAGCAGCGATCACCAGCAAAAGGCTCGCCCTCCACCTGGGAAGTCCTGCACGCGCGCGCTGCCCACCTCCTCCCCCCCAGCCACCCAGCCAGCAGCCAGGGGCTCCCCGCTATGGCGCCACCCCCCCCGACGAGCGCCCAGTCTGACGGCAAGCTGGCTGGGTGGGTGGGTCGGCACCCCCCCCTGCCAGCCCGCCGCCAGAAGTTCGAAAAAGGTAAAGATCGCGGCTCGACTGCGGGGGTTAGCTGGGATCCCGAGGGTTTTCCCCATCGTCGCCTAACCCCCGCAGAGCTGCCCACGCGCACGCCCGAGGATTCGAAAGGGTATTCCTACCCTTTTGAATCCTCGGGCGTGCACGCGGACGGCTCTGCGGGGATTAGGCGAGGATGGGGGGAACCCTCGGGATCCCAGCTAACCCCCGCAGTCGAGCCGCGATCTTTACCTTTTTCGAACTTCTGGCGGCGGGCTGGCAGGGGGGGGTGCCCACTATTCAGCAGGGGAGGGAGCGCCTTCTGCCTGGGGGGGGGCGAGCGGGGGGGGGGCGGGCGGCGATTTTCTTCTTCGCCCCAGGCGGCTCAACGCTGCGCGACGCCACTGGCGCATGCGCACTGAATTGGAGCCATTTTGGCTCAAATTAAATTTTTTTTTTTTTCTGCCGGTGAGGCGTCCGATCCGGACGCCTCAAAACCGATATTACCCTCCCGGAGACCCCTCCGGAAATCCTTATAACGGTTCTGTGGATCCGTTCAGAACCGGTAACATCCCATCACTGGCGCCAAGGCTCGGGGCCGCCCATGGAGAGTTGCGGCCGGGAGCTCGGGGCTGCCCGTGGAGAGTTGCAGCCGGGAGCTCGGGGCCGCCCATGGAGAGTTGCGGCCGGGAGCGCTGGGCCGCCCGGCTAGGCGCGCCGCCGGGCACCAAGGCTCGGGGCCAGCCCCAACGGTCCCCATTGTAAGAGGGGTTTGTGTTTGGGGTGGGTGGGTGTTTGGGTGTATTTTTATTTAATTATTATTTTATTTATTTATTTTATTAACGGTTTTGGGGGGGGTTGAGGGGTGTGTGTGTGTTTTATTTTTATTTTATTTATTTTATTTTTGGCCCCGCCTACAACGTCATGATGTCATGACGTTGGCTCCACCCATGACGTCATGACGTTAGCTCCGCCCCCACTGTGATGACGTCAGGGTGGGGTACTAAATTTTTTATCATCCCATCACTGCCAGTAATGTATATGCCGTAATACATTACAATGGCATAAAACATGTCCAGAGTACACAAACCAGTTAGCTGTTTTCCTGGCACTTTCTTTTAATTGTTTTATTCATAGGAACTGGACCAAAAGGGTTAAAAATGTTTACTTAATGTGACCTTAACAGACTTTATTCATGGGGCTGATTGCAGGCAAAGAAAGGGAAATGTTTTGAGGACTGATTCCATCATTTTGGCGGAGTTATCTTTTTGGACTATGATTCCCAAAAACCTCAGCAAGCTGTTTTCCAACATGTGAATTCAATACTGGCCAAAGGTAAGTTCTAGTTTTTAAAAAAAGCAAGAACCCAACTTAATAAGAATATTTTTGTTGTATAAAGTTTCTGATTTCTCTTCTAGAAAGAAATATTTAGAATATGAGCTATATATTTTGAAAAAGGGGACATTGGGTAATTTTCTGGGTAATACAGCGATTACAGTTGCCAATTTTTTGCATATACAGGCCACCAAATGAGAAGAAAAGACTCACAGGAGAAGGCCCTGATGCTGGGAAAGATCGAAGGCCGGGGTTCTCAATCTTTTCAAGTTGGGGGCTAGGTCATGCTCCTTCAAACAGTTTATGACAGCGATAAATGAGTCTGCGGCCAATTCCAGCGATGGCAGCTGGAGTGAGAGCTGGGTTCAGATTATTTGGTGTCATGGGCTGTATCTGGCCCACAAGCCGTAGGTTGAGAACTCCTGATTAAATGCAAAAGGATAAGGGGATAGCAGAGGATGAGATGGCTAGATGGCATTGTTGACGCAATGGGCATAGATCTGGGTGGACTATGGAGGATGGTAGATGACAGAGGAGCCTGGTGTGCAGTGGTCCATAAGATCGCAAAGGGTCAGACTCAGCCCTTTTGGCTGAACAACAACAATTTTATACATAATTTTCTCATGTCTTACAGTAACTGTGAAATGTAAGCAGCATGAACGTTTAGTTCTAAACGATTTGATGAGCTTTCGAGCTGAGCCGGAATACAAATTTCCATATCCAACCCTTTAAGTCAAACATGAAATCCAAGTACTGTATCACTTTCAACAGTGTATTTGAGTGATACAAAACAGTGAGGTAATATGTTTTACAGGATCGTCTTTTTCTTAGTGCTGAAGGAATAGAGTGAGGCTTTTCTGCTTCATTCTTTTCACTGATAGTACTTTGTTGCTTCTCCAATCTGTTTCTCAAGAAAGGGGGAATTCTGGGGAATGGCATGGGAAATGGTGCAAAAATATTCCATATTCATGGAAATGGTCTCTAGGTAAATCACAGAATAAGGATCCAGCTCATGTCTTGTTTTATTTATGTGTTCTTTTTAGCCTATTTTGATTTCTATTAAATTTTCTATACACACATTCTGAAGGGAGTTCAAAAATCAGTGCAAATTACAATAATACCCCGGATAATGATTGCATTGGATAACGCTAGAATCGGATAACGATGCAAGTTTTTTGGAAAAAACTTGCATCAGATAACAATTCTGGATAATGATTCTTAGCGTTATCCGAGGCAATGGTCTGCGGGTGTGGGGTGGTTTGGGTAAAACTACCCAATCCACCCCCTACCCGTAGCGGTCTCTGCGACTGCAGTAGGGTCGGGGAAAAGCATGCGCCTTTCCCCCACCCTACTGCAGTCGCAGAGACTGGTTGTGTCTCTTTCCCTCCCTGTATTTAAACTACAGGGAGGGGGAAAGAGAGAGACATGATTGGTGGGGGGTGGCTGCGGGTGGGGGTGGCTTTAAAGGCAGGGAGGAAAAGAGACCCGATTGGGTCTCTTTCTTTCCCTGCCTGCCTTTAAAGCAGTTTGTCCCTGAAGTCAGGGCTTTTTTTTTTTTTTTTGCGTTGTTCGATGCATGCATCGGACAACGCTAAAAATCGGATAACGTCATGACTTGTGGAACCAAGTCATAACGTTATCCAGAGTATTCATTTCACAGTGGCCTGTCTGCCTTAGAAGAAAGCACTCTGAATGGATTGCCCTATTGATAACCCCAAAAGAATCAAATTAGTACTGCAAGTTGATAATGCTAGTTGGAAGAATACAAACATTCAAAAGAAACTTTCTGTATCTTTCCTGTGAAGATAGAATAAATTAATCCACACTGACACCTAGTGGTAGTAACTTTAGATTGCTAGTCTATATACCAAGGATGTCCAAACTACAGTATTCAGGAGGCCTGTCACTACCGGGGGGGGGGGGGGATCCCGCCCCTGATGCCAATTCATCCTGCCCGCAAAGCCCTTGACACTCCCGGAAACGGAAGTAAAGTGCACCTGTATGGGCGTGTTTTACTTCCGCTTCTGAGAGCAATGAGGGTTTCACTGCCACTGGTCTGAATTTGGAAGCAAGGAGGAGCTTGTTGATACTTGGATAGATACCAACAGGGATCTTCATGGAGAGCAAGGAAAGAATCCTCCCTGAGACCCTGAAGAGTTGCTGCCAGTCAGAGCAGACAACAATAAACTAGAATAGCTGAATTAGTAGCTTGACTGCATGTGAGACAGCTTCCTATAAACATCCTTGTACTCCATCACTCTAATCTCCCCCCGCCCTATAATCCAGTTTCAATTGCACTGATTTTGTGCAACAAATGCCTATGAATCAAAAGTTGAACAGAGGCCATTTCTCCTCTTAGCCAAGTGCCTTCTTTTGGTATAATTTTTTAAAAATCTAAAACAGAGTGGGAAATTTGTTGAAATTACCTAGAAGAGCTGAAAAAGTTCTTTTTACATAATTGCGGTGGGGGGAGGACTGAATTGCAGAAATATACAGGTTCACTGGAGTGCCCCTCAAGTGAGCCTGGGGCAGTGGTGGGATGTCAAATTTTTTACTACCCCACCATGATGTCATAGATGTCGTGGGTGGGGCCAATGTCATGATGTCATGGGCTGCGCGGCAAGGAAAGGCCGCCATCACGACTTGTAGAGGTGCAGCACTTCCTTTTCAGGCAACCAAAATGGCTGCCTGGAACTGCACATGTGTCAAACCTCTATTTGATGCATGCGTAGTTCTATTTTTTACTGTGGATGCGCCAAATAGAGGTTTGATGCATGCTCAGTTCCGGATAGCCATTTTGGATGTCCGGAAGTACACTTCTGGAGGGGCCCTGGAGAGGTGGCCTGGAATTTTTCCACCCTTCCCCCAGCGACCCCCTCCTGACGGTTTTTACCGGTTCTGGTGAACCGGACTGAACCGGTAACAACCCACTACTGGCCTGGGGTCAACCTGCAGCCTAAGGGACACAATGGGAGTGTTCTTGGGCCACCCTTTGCTCAGCTCTGATTTGATTTAATCCTAGTCTGTCCTGATTTGTAAAAACCAGGGAACTAACTATCTAATCTCATTTAAACTGTGCTAGAAGAACAGAGGGAACCGAAACTACATGAGCACATAATGCTCAAGTACAGTTTTAGTATTACTTTTCAACTGGCTTGCAGAATGTGAGGACAGTGTGAAAGTCACCTCTCACCCAAGTGGATGTGTGAATCGGCTCTCTGATCTCTGAATTCTGGTAATGATTATATCCACAGGTCTACCCAACATTGCAATCATAGAAGTAAGTTTTGATAGACATCTGTTCTCTTTTGCTAAGTGGGGTGGGTGGGGGGAGAGTCCTAGCCAATTAAATAAAACTCTTTAACATATTTGCAGAACAGAAGGCCGATTCTAATTATAGACTTTGTTTTTACAGGTTGAGATCATCCAGCATTTTAATATGACATAATTTGGCAGCATCTGATCTAGAAGAGGAAAAGTGTGATATTCTTTCATATGGCTCAACAGAAACATATCTTTACATTATTTTATATTCAATCCTATAAAAAGCTACTAATTGCTTCAGTTAATAGCTGAATGGGTAATAGGGCTTAGGAGCTCTCAACCTTTTAAAGCCGGGAGCTGGGTCAGGCTCCCTCAGACAGGCTCAGGGGCCGGACGGCCATTTCCCCCTTCCTCCACTACATGGCTATTTCACATGAAATAGCACCATGGGGTGCATCCAGGGGTGCATGCTTGAGAATACCTAGCATAGAGGGACATTGCTTCAGATGTCTGCATGTTACTTTAGCTACCTCAGAATACTATACAGTATTTCACAGCTATTTCATACTGCAGGGGGATTTGGGCAGTTGAATCTGGAAAAAAAGTATTTTTTGTCAAGCTGTGTCTCTAAGGCCTTCTGTGTATACAATTGTTACTCACAACAAATATTTAGTCCATGGGATGTGCATATGTATAAGTTTAACAAGTCCCATTTGTGAGGAAACCCACCTCAGTCTGGCTTTCCAATGTCTTTCCCATCTTTTCATGCTCCTTTACTCTGAGGTAGAATGCTCAGAGGATGCATGGAGGACTAAGCCCGCTGTCCAGCTGAGATGGTTTCATTCTGGGGTGGGAAAAGCTACCACCACCTCCTCTTATCCTGTCAAAAGCATAACTGTTCTAATAGCCAATATTTATCCTGCCCGATGGTAGCCAGAAGGTTAAGGACCAACTAGAACTAGTACCAAGGTTTCCCATGATGAAATCCAGTTCCAAAAGCTAGAATGAATTCTATAAGTGTTATTTTTAAAAAAGGAAAGAATGGACAACCAAACTAATATATGTGCAAAAAGAAGTCAGATATAATCAACTGCCTCAAAAGATGGGAATACACCGGTAAACAAGGAGTAAATCTTGTCACACAGATATGGAATATACAAAGCAAGCCAATGAAAATTCCTCATCTAATTTTACTTCAGCAAAAGCCTTTGGAAGACAAGAAGTTGTTCCTGTCCTATTACTTCCTGGGACAGGTCCTGTGGTCACCAACCATAACTTCCACAAGACATCATGGACGAATACACTTCTTTCTGAACATCCCTTTCTATGATAGCTGTAGTTAACAAGACACCAAATATAAGGATGATTTTCTTCATTTTGCTCTTTTGTCTACCATTCTTATTTGTTGTTTTAGAAAAAGATGTGCTAGACCAGTGATGGCGAACCTTTTAGAGTTGTGTGCCCAAACTGCGACCCACAACCCACTTATTTATCTCAAGGTGCCAACACAGCAACAGAGGAAGAAGGAAATGCTCCCATTGAGCTGCAGGGCAGAGGGGCGGGGTGAACTCTGTGCTAGGGGAGGGAAGAAGTGCTCCCATTGGCTTGCTGGGCAGAGGAGCGGGGTGAACTTTATGCTGGGTGAGAAAAGAAGTGGCTGCTGGGCAGAGGGGTGGGGCAAACTCTGTGCTGGGGTGAATGCACAAGTGCCCACAGAGAGGGCTTCGAGGACCATCTCTGGCACATGTGCCATAGGTTCACCAACACTGCTAGGCTTTAATTCTCTGGAGGGAAGAGAACCCAATTTTTCCTGCTCTTTTCTTTTTAACAGGATGCAAAGGCATATACCGGTAGGTCTTGTGAAGAGATGGTTCAAATCGAGTCATCTAAGTCTTCCCTGGGGGTGTTATTAGAAATGATTTAGGAAAGGTCTGGCTAGCTAGCAAGGGAGGGGAAAGAACTGGGAGGGAGAAAAATCAGAGATTTTGCCCAGCTGCTTGATTACCTTTGAAACAGGCTTTCTCAAGGCCAAATTGCAAAGTGTCTAGGTAGGGAGGAACTGGTACCAGATGGAACTGGTACCAGATGGAGCAAGTTAGTTTCCAGCAAAAGTTACTGGGGTCTTAAAGGTTCCATACATTGTGCTGCTTCTTGGCCTCTCTGAAGCACACATCAGCTAATGCACAGACAAATTGCACAATGTGGTCAAATATGCAGCTTTTAATACATACTGTGTTTTCCAAACACTAAACTTTAATAATGTGTGCTTCAAAGTAAAAGCCTTAGTGATAGACCCATTCACAATTATAAAGAACAGGACAAGAAGTTAATATGGTATTACTGAAGGCAGGATTGGTAACTTCTATTGGTTGTAGAGGGACTGCAGTGGCTCAAGTGGCTAAGATGCTGACTGGGAGGCAGAAGGTCAGCAGTTCGATTCCCAAGTACTGCAGGATGGAATGAGCTCCCGTCTTTGTCCCAGCTCCTGCCAACCTAGCAGTTCGAAAGCAAGAAATTGCAAGTAGATAAATAGGGACCACTTCGGTGGGAAGGTAACAGTGTTCCATGCGCTCCGGTGTCTAGCCATGCCTGCCACATGACCACGGAAACATCTGCAGAAGCTGACAGCGCTGGCTCTTCGGCTATGAAACGGAGATGAGCACTGAACCCTAGAGTCGGATACGAGTGGCTTTCGAGCAAGGGAAACCTTTACCTTATTGGTTGTAGAAGATACAGATACAAGCCAGGATCAAATTTCATATCTATTCATAACAGGTTTTTGCTGTCAAACATGCAGGTGAAGTTGCAACATGAATTGTATTATAGATTTTTCAGTCATCCAGTGAAAGTGAAAGCTAAATCTTCTGCTAACTTGGCAGAGCTGTTCAACAGTTGTAAGATTACTTCCCTAACATATCCTCATGACAATACAGTATCCTTGAAGGTGCAAATTGTTGCCTATAAAAAGAAATGGATTGGCTGAATTGCTTTCTAAAGCTGTTCCACAGACATCCAGCATAACAAGATGAGAACTTTATTGGAATCAGGCTAGACCAATTTTGGCCTCTGCCTGGCTAAGATTAAAACTGTCAACAAAAACAGGAGAATAATAAATGGACAGAAACATTCCTTTTCCCCCTGAAGAGCTTGCCTCAGAATTTCACATGTCCCCAAAGGGAAGCATTACCACATGTACTATCCCCCATTTTTACTGCTTACAGCAGTTTAATTCTGGAGAAGATACAGCAAGGAAACATAATCAGGCTTGCAGACTGAGCTGTAGCAAGCATCAGATTTTCACATTTCTCTTTTTCTCTCCTCCTATGCCAGTTAGAAGCTTTTTTATTTTGATATACCTGATACACAAATTAAAAGGACAAAGATTCATTGAAACTACAACTTGAGAAAAGGGCAGGACCTGAAACCATAGTTTTGTTTTTTCAGACTACAGTTCTTTGAATGCAGGTGTCATAAGACATTGTGGTTAGTTTTGATAAACTCTTGAGGGCACGAAGGAAAAGGAAATAACAGGAGAATGCAGGATTGTGAAGATGACTATGGTTCATTTGCCCAGTAAAAAACCATAGGTTTCCATCAGCTCCAAAATTAGGCGCTATATATATGTTTTGCTTGTCACAAATCTAACCATGTAGGCCGAATTTTTTGGGCTGCGGGCGAGTCACATGGTTCCTCCCATTGGAAGTGGAAGTAAAACGCACCCACACATGTGCAAAATGTGTTTACAACAGTGGTGGGTCATTTACGGCAGTGTTTGGAACATGCATGGGCACGTTTTAATTCTGCTTCCAGTAGCAGTGTGGGTGGCGTGGGATAGATGATTTGGTGCTATGGGCTGGATCCGGCCCACAGGCTATAGTTTGGGCACCCTTGATGTAGACCAACAGCAGGAAGTGTTAGTATAACTAGATTAAAGCCTGGACAATCAATCTCTTTCAGATGTCTTTTCTAAGATACAATTTTTACCCACTTTAAAAGACCAGCAATTACTATGAATTAAGGCATGAAACAGTATCATTATTTGGAAACAAAGCATATAATTCATAGAGAACTTTGGCAAAAAAAAAAAAAAAAAAAAAAACACCTCCACACAAACACTCAGTTCATCAGAAAACCTATCCTACAACATGAGATAATGTATTGCATAAGAAGAAGGATATCCTGTATATAATTTCTTTTTTGTTCAGAGCAACATGAAAGACAAAAATCAGAAGAAAACGAACTTTTAAAATATCAGAGCACGGAAAAAGTTAAACACCCTCCTTCATGACTTGTCAATGTCCACAGGATCTAATCTGATATGCCTGGCTATAAAAAATTTTAAAATTAAAAACTGGTACCTCAAATCATCTTTGATAAAATTTTATCTACCAAATCTAACATTTTTTTCACTGTTTAGATCTTTATCTTAGCTTTTAATGGGATTTTTTTTTTTTGCACACACAAAAAGAATCTACAAAGTGGAGATATGAAGAATCCTTGCTCTGTATTGGACAAAAAGCATAGATGAGGCTAACTTGCTTGTACCATTTAGGAGACATTCCTACCTGCTTTGTCCATGCATTCATATATTTTTAGTTATGAATAGATACTGTATATACTGGAGTATAAACCAAGTTTTTTAGCCCCAAAAAGGGGACACGGTTTATACTCAGGTCAATAACCACGAGGGTCCCAAGACCACGTCGGATTGAGATGCGCTGACAATTTAATTAATTTTACCAAATTTTCATATATTTTGATTATTGAAACTAACTAGCAGCTGCTGTATTTCCCACCCTCAGCTTATACTCGAGTCAATCTATTTTCCTGAGTTTTCCTGTCAAAATTAGGTACCTTGGCTTATACTTGATTATAAAAGGTGTATATATTTCTGCAAATAGGAGAAATGCAAATGGCTATAACTGAGAGGTTATGTAGTGTCCTAATCGTGGGGACCTGTCCATACAACAATCATTATTCAGTATCATGATTGTGCAAACAAACTCAGTCTTAATAATGTGATACCATGTAAAGACAGTGTAGTCACTGAATGTGAGTGAGAGAACAAAAATAACCAGGAATATTCTAGAATGTTAAAAAGACTAATTAAAACAGTAATACTGTACGCGTCTTTCTCTTTGTCTCGCAACTCTGTGAAGTGACTGGAAAAGTGCCTGCAAGGAGATATACTTACTGTATAGTTATCTCACTCTGAGCCCTTCCTAGCTTCTCAGTGGTTTGAATGTCCAGAAGGCATTTTGGGCATCATTGGAGGGTTCAATTGTTATTCACTTTTTGCTTTAGTGTTAGTAGCTCAGTTTATTATTTCTTTCATATTCCTCTTTTCTGAATTCAGATTGTTGAGAAGAGGCCATTCATTTGCATAGTTGACCGGGGTTGGTGAAGAATGAATGAGTGATGGGGAAGGTTCTGGAGAAGCCTGGGGAGAAAGAAAGAAGGGAAGGAAATGGAAGGGTTTTGAAATAGCTGCTGTCCTAGAATCATTCAGCTGAGGAGGGGTAAGAAGGCTACCCTAGTAGTAAGGGAGGTTTATTATTTTGGCCTTGGAGTGGGTAAAGTGCTGATCTGTTGCCTGAAGTGTTTTATCCATATGTAATGTAGCTGCCTTTCATTTCATCCCCCCACCCTGGTTGATGTTTGTAAATAAGTACCTTAGTTGTGTTCAAATAATAATTATTATTTTAAATTCAAGCCTTCACACAAGTAAAGGGAGTTTGTTTGTTTTTAGTTACACACTACCAAGATTAGGCTGAAACACTGGTTACTGTATTAGCTAACCCTAGGAAGAGGGCAGGATGTACATTAAAACCTCGGGTACCGACAGAGTTCTGTTCCAACATCAAACGTAACCTGAAGTATGTTTTTCCATAGGAATGCATTGAAAAATTAAAAAAAAAACCAACCGGAACAAAAATATTTTAAAAATACAAAAGCATAAAAAGCACAAAAAATGCCAGATGTAATTGTTCCCCAGCCTCACAAAAGCAACAGAGCAATCTCCATACCTTTTCTACGCCATTTGGGGACATTATCCAACAACGATGATAGCACCTTTGGAGCAGTAAACACTGCATTCTAAATTCAAGTGGGGTGGGGGTAGCCATCTTATGTCAAAAAATGGTGGCTATGTTGCTGTTCAGAACTACATTTCTCAGAAATCTTTGCAGAACAAAATAGCTGACGCCACCATTTTTTTGACATAAGATGGCTGCCCCACCCACCCACCCCCAAAGTTAAAATGCAGTGTTTACTGCTCCGAAGGTACCCTCGTCATCAATGGATAAGGTCCCCAAATAGCAAGGAAAAGGTAGGGAGGTTGCTCCATTGCTTTTGTGAGGTGGGGGACGATCGTATCTCTGAAATCAGTCATGTCCCGGGGAATTTTTAAAATTAAATGTGATGTCATAAGCCACAGCATATATAACTCAGGTCAGTCGTATGCCAGGGTTTTACTGAAATTTTTCATGGCAAGTTGGAATTGAGTTATTGAATATCCCAGGGCTTGTCTTGTGTTAAGAAAAATGAAGGTCAGACTTCGCAGTTAAAGGATCCTGGTCTGGTACAACCTCAGAATCAAGATGTTTTTAGGAAAACAGTTTGATGATCATTACAACTATTCCTTCTCATTATACCTAGTTGCTGCTCTGAACATCTGGAGAAAGGGAAACAGACACTGGGAACATTTTGGTTACAGTTGTTATCGAGTTTTGAAAAGCGCAAAAAATGGGTTATATAATATTATTAACAATATATTTTTTTAAATTGTACCCTTGCTAGCATTCACTAAGAAGGAATGCATATTAACAGAGAAAGGTGTTTTTTCTGTTCATGAATGTGAAGTTTGGCAGTTATTCAAATGGTAAATCAATTTGCAGAGCTTTTCAGAACATTTTATAAAGCCCAGGAGGTTTTTCTTTTCCCTTCTCTGACTCATCCCTGAGTTCTGGGATCTTTGCCAAATTCTTGAAGATCTAATTCAGGGATTCTCAACCTGTGGCCCACGGGTCAGATGCGGCTCACGACACCATTTCATATGCCCCCCCCCCTCACTGCCTCCACCACACCTGGATGTGCCATGTGGTGGAGGAAGGGCAAAATTGCCATCCTGCCCCTGAAGCTATCTGAGGGAGCGTGACCTGGCCCTCGTCTTTAAAAGGTTGAGAACTCCTGATCTAATTGTTAACATGGATGCAAAAGGTATGCTATTATTAAGATGTCAATATACTGAATATACGTCAACAGAGAGATGTGTTCAGAGGTAGATACAGCTGCACTTAGAACACTTGTACCGGAAAACAATTTGAAATAATTCTCTGAGGGATTGCCTAGCAAAAATAACACCAAAACATTATAGTTCATTGTCTAACAATATATGTTCCTTCATTATCTTAAGGAGAAGTGGAAGGCAATTTTTGCATGTATCTCCTCAAAACTTGAGGGAGTTGTCACACCCTTTCCTCTGTCACTAATGTCAAAATTCCTTTACAGTATTTTATCACTTAGCTATTTAAGTAATAGTTTCTTTAAATCACCACAAGAATAAATATGTTTTCTCTATGAATGTTCACTAATCTCCTCTTGTCCTCTTTTGTTGCTATCAAAGTTCAGGTGCATTTGCTTGTTTACACAGACCAGTGATGGGATGTAATAGGTTCTCACCAGTTCGCCAGAACCGGTAGTAACTTTTCCCAGTGTCCTGGAGAACCGGTAGCAGCTTTTGGGGGGAACCACCTTCAGGTCTTACCTTTTCACTGGTTCCCCCACTGTGCATGCGCACCAAGCACTTGGTGTGCATGCACACCTACAGTGCTTGGCGCATATGCACGGCCTCCTTGCTGTCCTCCCAAGCAGGGAGGAGGAAGAGAAGCTGCTAGCTTAAAGCTCCCGATAGCCTGCTCCCCAGGGTAAGTGACTCACCTTTGGATGTAGTGCGTCTGTGTGTATTTTAATGTGTATTTAATATCTTTATCTATATTGACATACTACCACAGTTCCTAAAAAGACCTGAGGGGTGTGTGTGCTTATTTTTATTTTATTATATTATTATTTTGTATTTTATTTATTTTTTCTTTGGCCCTGCCCACATCATGACATCATGATGTTAGCTCCGCCCACACTGTGATGACATCACGGTGGGGTAGTAAAAATTTTGACACACCACTGACACAGACCTTATAATACAGTTTACATGAACAGCCCTCAAGTAGTGAACTCGGCTCCATCAGCTTGAATAGAATTAATCAGATTTCCTCACAAACTCCCTCAAACCTAGGGTTGCCATATGTCCCAGAAAACCAGGATTGTCCTGGATTCAAGGTTGGAAAAAAAATCCTGGCCAGTTTAATAAAAATCATGTTAAAGTCCTGGATTTTAAAAACTTACTGATTGTGTATTATAACACACCATTAAAATACATTCGAACTCTCACCATCAAATGAGCAATTTCCTGCCACAGTGGAGTATACCTGGAGACAAATCTTAACGTCCTCACCTCACACCACTGCCAGATAAGTGTGACAATTGTGTTTCCTGGAACTGAGAACGTTAAGAGTTGACTGCAATACGACTTCTCAGAAGTACAACAGATCATCTTGCAAAAAGAATTAGCTGTTGTAAAGAAATCAATGTATGTATTGATATATTTAATGTGAAAGTGTTTTATAGCTGTCATTAAATTATGTTTGTTTTTAAAAGGGCTATTTTGTAGACAACCCACCAATTTTTGTCAAGTATATTTCTGCCTAGGTTTTGTGGGAGAGAATTATGGCAACTCTACAATCAGACACACATTCCCCCGCTTCTCTCTCTCTCTCTCTCACACACACACACACACACACACACACACACACGCACGCACGCACGCACGCACGCACGCACGCACGCACGCACGCACGCACGCACGCACTTTATCTAGTTTCTCTCCTAGCTAATCAAAACCATGTTCTTCACTCACCCCTCCCCCAATACATTCACCATCACAACATAAATAATAATTTAAATATAACTGGTTATTACAGGGGTTCTTTTGTAGTTTGCAGCCAGATGCTGTAGAAAGAATAATGAGTACAATCAAACCTTGCATAAAGAGCATTTCGCTTAAAAAGTAACTCACTTAAAGAGCAGAAATTTCTCTGAATGTTCGCTTCGCTTAACAAATAAAACCAACCCAAAACTCGCTTAACAAATAAATCAGGGTTCACAATCCCCACACACACACACACAATTGGTCACTTACAATGGTGTTTCGCTTAAAGAGCAAACTCTCTTAAAGAGCAATCCTGTGGAACGCATTATGCTCTTTAAGCGAGGTACAACTGTATAATTTCTTTTGCTAGTCCAGCCTCGATGAATCATCTGAAAGGTCATATTTAAATACAGGAGTTAGTCTTTATGGTGCCACAATATTTTTGTCTCTCTCTCTCTTTTTGCTGTTCTGTTTTGTTTACTGTCAGATATGCTTGCACAGACTAACATGGCTACCACTTCAAACATCTCGATAAGTATTGCTAATTTGGAAGAGCTGTTATTTGGAATAAGCTAACCACTTACACATTGACATAAAGGGAGGGGACAGGGAAGACAGAGATTTGCATAAAATTTGCCTATGCTAGCACATGCAAAACAGAACAGCAAAAAGAGAGAGAGAGACAAAAATGTTGTGGCACATGCAGGCAATGCATTGGAAATATCTATTAATATAGATTAAATGTAAGCACAGAGTATCATTTTAAAGGAGAAATGACCAAATGATAGTAGCTTCCTCATTATCTTGTCCACATTTTTTGTTGTTGTTCAGTCGCACAGTCGATTCCGACCCTCTGCGACCCCATGGACCACTGTCCTCCAGGCACTCCTGTCCTCCACCATCCCCCTCAACTCGCTCAGCTCTGTGCCCATTATCTCCACAATACCATCTAGCCATCTCATCTTGGGCCGTCCCCTTCTTCTTTTGCCCTCTACCCTTCCAAGCATCAAGGCTTTCTCAAGTGAATCCTCTCTTCTCATTTGATGTCCAAAGTACTTTAGCTTCATCTTTATTATTTGACCTTCTAAGGAGCAGTCAGGCTTGATTTCTTCTAAGATTGACCCATTTGTTCTCCTCGCTGTCCAGGGTACTCTCAAAACTCTCCTCCAACACCACATCTCAAAGGCGTCTATTTTTCTGTGCTCCGCTTTCCTAATGGTCCAGCTCTCACAACCATACATTGCCACAGGGAATACCATTGCCCTGACTATGAGAATCTTTGTTTGCAATTTAATGTCTCTACTTTTCACTATGCTCCCCAGGTTTCTCATCGTTTGCCTGCCAAGAATCAGTTGCCTTTTTATTTCATGGCTGCAATCACCATCTGCAGTGAGCTTTGATCCTAGGAAAGTAAAATCTGTAACTGCCTCTACTTCTTCCCCATCTATTTTCCAGGGACTGATAGGGCCTGTTGCCATGATCTTGGTTTTCTTGATATTTAGTCTCAAGCCAGCTTTTTCACTCTCTTCTTTTAACCTAATCAGGAGCTTCTTTAGGTCCTCCTCACTTTCCGCCATTAGGGTGGTATCATCTGCATATCTCAAGTTGTTGATGTTTCTCCCAGCAATTTTGATCCCAAATTGTGATTCCTCCATTCCTGCATTGCGCATTATGTGTTCTGTGTATAAGTTCTACCTGTTAATTCCAGTCCTCTGGTTCTTGTTTTTGCTCCTTTTTTATTCCCATAATGAATTTATACTCCATCATTTAGTCAAAAGAATCCCAGAGTGGTTTGAAAATATGGAGACCTTTTCTGCTGTTAGGTTTAGAGTTTGGATGTGAACTGCTTTTTGCAAAGTAGCTTTTTGCAAACCTTATCATAGAGGGTGAATTCAAGAAATCAAGGTTAGCTATTCAGTGATGTCATAAAGTATATTATTCTATTCTTTATCTGCCAAAAATAACGTTAAATATTGTGCTATTATAAACATTATTGAAGAGAGGTCATATTTCTGGGAACTTGTCTTGGCAACAAAAGGCTATAATAAAATTTCACGATCAGACAGGAGAGGACATAGAAGTATGAAGAGGAAAACAAGGATGTATACTATGGTCACTGCAATTCAATTTCTACTCTGAATATCTTTAGAGAAGTACTTATACATTCAACTGATGGCATCATTGTCAATAGAGAGGTTAAGAGGTTATTAATAATATATTAAAATATTATAATAAGATCTGTTCTTTTGTGAAAAGAACTCTAGAGACAAGGTGCTGTCACAGGAAAAGCTTTGTTTTCTGTTTCCACTAATCAAGCTTGATTTCATGGTAGAAATGGACCCCAAATATTGATTGCAGTGCTCAGGGCAAGAAGTAGGCTATCGAACAGATAACCTGGACTAAATTGCTTTTGGCTTTGTAGATAAGACCCACTGCTTTGACGTGAGCTTAAGCATGAATAGGCAAGTGGTGCATACTGTATTTCTTGCCTTGTAACAGTCTGTCTTCTCCATCACCTCCAGTTTATGAATGCCTTCAAGGGTGGTATCACACAAAGTGCCATGTAGTAATCAAAACAGGAAGTGACTAAGGCACATGTATTGTGACCATAGCTCTTTTCCAGAAAGGCAAGGTACAGCATCTAAAGTTGGACAAATACACTTCTGATTATAGCCACCACCTGCCATCTGGAACAAGAGTAGATTTTGAGCACCCCTATACTCTTGGGTCAGTTGATCTGCTGGCTAATAGTGCTTCTGTCTTGTCAGAACTGAATCTGAGTTTGTCAACCCACGTCCAACCTATGGCTACACCAACGTATCAAAAAAATATCTGCCTGCAATTTTGCGTAAGGATTTGGCATCTCCTTTGCGTTTCAGTAAAGGACTGTGGTGGCTTAGTGGTTAAGATGCTGAATTTGATGGCTGGAAGGTCAGCAGGTGAGCAGTTTGAGATTTGAGTGCTGTACAATGGGGTGAGCTTCTTTCTCTGTCCCAGCTCCTGTCAACTTAGCAGTTTGAAAGCAAGAAATTGCAAGTAGATAAATACTGTAGGTATTAGGTGAGAAAGTAAATAGCGTTCCATCTAGTCATGCCTGACACATGACCATGGAAACATCTGCAGATACAGACAGTACTGGCTCTTTGCCTATAAATGGAGATGAGCACCAAACCCTAGAGTTATATATGTCTGGCTTTCAAGCAAGAGTGACCTTTACCAGAAGATGATGCTTTGATTTGGGTTTGCCCTCTGTCATTAGCTTTTAAGCCTGTCTGGCCAGGTTATCCTGCTATGGTAATAGAGTAGACCAGTGGTTCCCAACAAGGGGTACACAGCCCACAGATGGACTTCAATTCCCAGAAGCCTAAGTCAGTTCATTGGCTGATCAGTGCTTTGGGGAAATGACTTAGGCTTCTGGGAATTGAAGTCCAAACACCAGCATTTGGGAAACACTGGAGTAGACCATACTGCCAGCAACTCATCGGGCGGTGGTTAACTAACCTGACAACCCTGAGGACTAGCAGCCTTGGGTGCCAAAGTCCATAGAGAAGGGTGATAGTCCCCAAGTGAATTAAATCCCACTTGAATCTATCTTGATGGAGGGCAGTAGCTTCATCAATACTAGCCTGATGCTGAGGAGGACTTTGTGTGCCAAAAGAGCTCAGGACCAGACTTGCAGAACTGGATCAGTGGTAAGGGTGTCACACTGCCATGCAGAATGTAAATAGAAGGCCACTGGGCAATCTTCATGGGTGATCGCCATGATGATAACCAATATTTAGAATCAGGTACAGCATTTGAAGAAGATTAGTTTCTAAGGTTAAAGAAATAAAAAGTGATTGGTATGGAAATAGAGTGCATATTTCCTAAAGCAGAGATGGCGAACCTTTTAGAGACTGAGTGCCCAAACTCAACAGGCTGCCATCCATGCTGCTGAGGGGGCAGGACAAACTCTGTGCTGGGGGGGAGTAAGCACTCCCATTGAGCTGTTGGGCAAAAGTGTGGGATAAACTCAGTGCTGGGGGAGGGAGAAAGAGCTCCCATTGGGCTGTTGGGCAGAGGTGTGGGGCAAACTCTGTGCTGGGGTGACGGCGCATATTCCCACAGAGAAGGCTCTGACTGCCCACTGCCCCCTCTGGCACGTGTGCCAAAGGTTCACCAGCACTGCCCTAGAGCAATTCACGAGCCCTTTTCTCTGTAAGCAGGTAGCATTTGACATGTAGTGTAAAGGAATGCAAGATCTGGAGGTAAGAACAAGACAGGACACAGGGATTTGGCATTTAACTGGTGTGTGTATAATTTCCTGTAATAATTCGTACTAGTACTGTATGTCATGTCCAAATGACAAGATTTTACCCCTGGGAAAGCGCTTCTCAGGCCAAAGGCACCCCTGCGCTGATAGCAAAATGGATTCTCATTGGTCCCATTGCAGAAACAAGCAGGGGGACCAGCGATAATCCATTTCGTTAACAGTGCAGGGTGCCTTTGGCCGGAGAAGCGCTTTCTCAGGAGTAAAGCCAGTGATGGGCTCAAAAAAATAATAATACTACCACACTATGAGTGTGGTATGGTGGGCATGGCCAGGGGAAAGCATCAAAATTAGGACTACAGTAATACCTCATATAACATTAGTATCGAATAACACTAAAATCGCATAACATTAAGGAATCTGGGGGGAAGAATTGCATCAGATAACATTAAGATCCTATGGGATGCTTCAGATAACAACCGCTAAAGCCTGTGTGGTTACAATGTATCTCTATGGATCCCATAGGATTTTAACATGCATCAGATAACACTAAAAATCATATAACACCAAGACTTGTGGAACCAGGTTTTAGTGTTATATGAGGTTTTACTTGTACTTTATTTCAAAACTTGGGTGGGCGGAGCCAGCCAGAATTTCGGCTACCGGTTCTGGCGAGCTGGTGTGAACCAGCTGATGCACACCATTGCATGGATGGCTTCTGCTGAGCCTTTGTTTGGAGCCCCATGCCTTCCTGATCTGTAAATTGTTTTCTTTTCTCTGTGTTTGTACATGACTTATTTCATGCCAAGGCATGAAACACTAACTATTCTGCTGTGGATTCTGAGTGGGTTGCTAGCATTTTATATTTCTTATCTGCTAGAAACATGGGCCGGTTCTCCTTCTACAGGATGAAGGAATTAACACCCCATTCTGAATTGTGGGACAGTTTGAGTACAGATGGTTCTCTGTGCACCACAGGTTGTCTTTATTCTGTCTAATTCAACCTGAGCATTAACCCTACAATGAACCAACTTTGGCCAGTGTTTGCAACTCTGCCCATAACATTACATGCTTGAGTCATCTCTTATGACAGGAATACCAACTGTTTTGATGTGCCAAACCATGTTGGAGAGATCCCTAGGGTAATTGTAAAGCTGGAGACAGATGAAAGGAATTTCACTGGGAATATATCAGATCCGTCTTCTTTCTGTAACACACACAGTGCATTCTTAGGCCATAGGAATCTATGGGTCACATGCCCTAATCTGAGAGTGCCCATAGGAATATATGGGTCACATGACCCATTCTGAGGATGCCCATAGGAATCTATGGGTCACATGACCTAGTCTGAGGATAGTGGCCTTAGGAAAATATGGGTCACATGACCTGGTCTGAGGATTCCCATAGAAATCTATGGGTCACATGGCCTAGTCCAAGAGTGTCCTTAGGAATCTATGGGTCACATGACCCATTCTTTTTTAAAGTTAATTTTTATTGAATAACAATAATAATGACAAAAATAAATAAACAAAAATAAATACGATTATAGACATAAACACGAAGGTACATAAATTAATAATACACAAAATGAGTGTCCAAACTAACAATGAATAGATTGACAATTATAGACAATAGGCATAAATAAATAATACATAGTCACTTTTTACTGGTGGTTATCATACTAATACTTTATTTTGATCCTTTCTGCAATTGTATTCTAAATATACCTATATTTATTTTATTTAATATACAACCTGATAACTCTACTTTTATCTCACTGTTTCACCTTTATCTTACCTTAATACATGTGTTACCATCCTATGCTACCTATTCCCTTGGGAATTTACTTTACCAACCAATTTATTAATATATTCCTTATAAGTCAAAATTTGTTTTCCAGAAGCTCAATACTTCTTGTACGGGTCTGTATCCCCTATTTTTTCTCCAGTGTGTATACCACAAAGGGCTTCCAAATGTCCCAGAATCGATCGCTTGATATTGGTCCTTTCCTATAATTTAGTTCCCGTGTAAGTTTATCATTCAATGCAATTTCTCATGCATCTTTGTACCAATCTTCTATTTTAAGATTGAGATTATTTTTCCAATTTTGGCTATCATTTGTCTCGCTAATGACAGAAAAATAGTTAATAGTTCTTTTTTATTTTGTTCTAGATTTAGTTCTTCCAATTCCATTAACATTACAACTTTTGAATTTAATTTTATTCTAGTTCTCAGTGTCTTATTCAACTCTTCTAATTTTATTCAGAATTTCATTGTGTATTTGCAGCTCCACCACAGTGCATTCTTAGGTCATTTTATTGCTGTTTCTATGACAACTGGACATGATTTCCCCATGAACCCCATGCCTCTGATATCCAAGCAGGTTAGCACACGCTACTTTGCCTGAAACTGTTAGGGGAATGAACGAGCTGCAGTATTTACTGAACTGAGACTATGGAAGTCTACCGAACATTGGAACAGATGGCCCATTTTCACTGTGCTGGGGTTGCACTTAGTATAACTAAACACAAAATAGAGCAGACACACTGGAATCAATGTGCCTTAAGTTACTAATATGGTAGAAAGGAGCAGCACACTTGATTTTTAGTCCCTGATCCAAACATAAGAATAGCCAATTAGGAGCTACAGTCAGGAATCAGGCTATCTAGCAAAGTCCAACACAAAGAATAGGTAAAGGTTGCCCTTGTTCGAAAGCCAGTCATATCTGGCTCTAGTTTCAGTGCTCATCTCTGTTTATAACCAAAGAGCCAGTGTCTGCATCTTTAGACATTTCTGTGGACATTTGGCAGGCATGACTAGATGCCGGAGTGCACGGAACACTATTTACCTTTCCATCAAAGTGTTACCTATTTATCTACTTATAATTTCTTGCTTTCAAACTGCTAGGTTGGCAGGAGCTGAGTCAGATAGAAGTTTGATGCATGTGCACTAAAAAAAAGAACTGTGCATGCGTCAAATGGAGTTTTGACGCATGCACAGACATTTTTAAATTTTATTTATTTTTATGCTCTGCCCACGATGTCATGACATTGGCTATGCCCACAACGTCCATGACGTCATGGTGGGGTAGTGGAAATTTTGACAACCCACCACTGACTACACTGGATCTGCCAGTTTCTAGTACTCTGTTCTTGGTCAAGGTACTTGAGTACCTTGCTTTTCCATTCCAGGAGTTCTTAGATTATCTAGCTCCCTTTCAGTCTGACTTCAGTTCTGTTTAGGGCACAAAGACGGTTTGAAATCACAGTGAGCTAGAGAGGGGGACCTTTCAATAGACTTTCATACCATTAGGCACCGGGTCCTTCTGGGTCATGTCTCTGAGATGGTACTTAGAGGCACCACTTTTACAAGGGTTTGGTTATTCCTAGAAGAACAATCTCAGAAGGTGATGCTGAAGAACTTCTGTCTGAACCACTTCTTCTGTGTCTAGGCCAGACGGTGATACAGTAATACCTCAGATAACGCTAAGACTTGGTTCCACAAGTCTTGGTGTTATCCGATTTTTGGTGTTATCCGATGCATGTTAAAATCCTATGGGTTGGCTCAGATAACGTTAAAGCTCTATAGAGATACATTGTAACTGCACAGGCTTTAGCGGTTGTTATCCGATCCATCCCATAGGACCTTAACGTTATTCAATCCAATTCTCCTCCCCAGATTACTTAATGTTATGCGATTTTAGCGTTATCCGAGGTGTTACTGTACTACCAAAATGAAGATACCTTTTGGTGAGTTCATTCTGCAGTTCCTTTCACCTGACTAACTGTAAGAAAGATTAGCAGGCAACACGAGTTTGCCATTACCAGGGTACGCCCAATTGTGGTTCAAAAATTACCACAATCTTTGAGGAGGCTCTTTCTGTGTACCCTGTCTAAACCTCTGATCTTCGCCTTCGTGTTCAGTCCTGTTTCCTGTGCTATATAAAAAACACGTAAACTTTTGGGGAGAAACTTTCTGGCATTTTGAGAACTGATAACAATAGACTGAGTGAACAAACAGAAGTTTAACCCAGAAAAGACAGAGGTGCTCCTTGTCGGATGAAAACTGGATCAGGGAATAGTGATTCTGTCTGTGGTGCATTGCGTTATACTCCCATTGAAATTCATATTCACAGGTGTATGTTCTCCTGAACTCACCCATGAGCCTGGATGCCCAGGATTTAGCAGAGGGCATAAGGGTGTTCAAGGCTCATTATCGTACCAGCTGTATCCTTTCCTGGGGACATTGGATCTGGCTAAATGATACATGTCTTTGTTACATCCTATTTGGATTATTCTGATACACTGTACATGAAGCAGCCTTTGAAGCATCTTTGGAAAGTTCAACTAGTCCCAAATGCTGCATCAATACTATTAAATGGGGCCATAGGTCAAATATTTTATTTGTTGTATCAATTCCTTGGGCTGCCGGTCAGTTTCTAGGAGGTTGAAATCAAAGTACAGTAATACCTCATATAACATTAGTATCGAATAACACGAAAATCGCATAACATCAAGGAATCTGGGGGGAAGAATTGCATCAGATAACATTAAGATCCTATGGGATGCTTCAGATAACAACCGCGAAAGCCTGTGTGGTTACAATGTATCTCTATGGATCCCATAGAGGATCAGATAACACGAAAAATCATATAACACGAAGACTTGTGGAACCAGGTTTTAGTGTTATATGAGGTTTTACTGTACTGTACTGCTTGTGAGTTACGTAGGGTGTGGGTCTCAGTTTTTGGGGATGTTGTTTCCCTATAAGAGCCTCTGGGACAGATGTGTCCGAACTACGTATGGGCACATTTTTACTTCTTCTTCTGGGAGTGACGATGGAGAGACAAGGGCAGTACAGACTAGATGAATTGGCATTGGGGGGCTGAATACGGCCCATGAGCCATAGTTTGGGCACCCCTGATTTAAGCGGAGAAAATGGCAGCTTAAAATCTATCTCATCCTGTTGCAAAACAGATTGCAAGGCACGTTTTACTTCCACCTCTGGTGGGAGGAACCATGTGACTAACCCGCTGAACCACGTGACTGGCCCATGGCCCAAAAGGTTTGGGTACCCCTGCTCTAGGAACTTCAGGGAAGGCCTAACAGGCATATCTAATGAAGACTCAAGAGACAGCCTATTGGTCACCCGCACGCAGGCTGTGGAATTCCCTTCCACAGGAGATGAGTTTGCCCACCTCCTTCCATTCTCCTGCCAGTGGACAAAGACATTTACCGCATATGCTGGCGTACAAGATGACTGGGAGTATAAGACAACCCCCAACATTTCCATTCAAAATATAGTTTGTCATATACTCACTGTATAAGACTACCCCATCTTCTGCACACCTTCCACACACCAAATAAAACGTAAAAGAACATCAGATTTGATTTCAACATGTTAATTTATATTCAAATGCTTATTACATGCAGAAAAACTGTCACAAGGCTGTATGTTATCAAACATGTACAGTAAACATAAAACAGTGCAAGTTTATTAAACGTAATTCACCAAAGACAATTCACTAAAGCTGAATGGTACAATAAACCTATGGGAGCTGCCATGCTGTTTGTTTTCTAATCTGTTAACCAAACTGGAACTGTCAATGATAGAAGGAAGATAACAAATAGAGGGAGAGAGCAAGTGCCAGGCAAGTCCCTAGGAAGTTTGCTGGCGTGACAGTTTCCCTTTAAAAGCCTTCAAACTCCTGTTCGTCATCTGATATTAAAAGTTGTTATCCGATCCATCCCATAGGACCTTAACATTATTCGATGCAATTCTCCTCCCCAGATTGCTTAATGTTATGCGATTTAAGCGTTATCTGAGGTAAACGTTATCCAAGGTATTACTGTATTTTATTCAACTGAAGTGCACCCGGCATACAAGACACCCTCCCCCCTTGGAGGCATGTTTTTCAGGGGTAAAAAGTCGTCTTATACCCCAGCATATACAGTGTCTTTCATCAACATTTTGGCTATTGATTAAGCCACAGGCAGAGATTTTAAGAGAGGATGCTATGTCTTTTTTTGTTCGTTTAAAATTCATTTTGATTGGCATGTATCTTTTCTGTTGCTGTTTTTGTTTTTAAAGTCTTATAAGTTTAATCATCTTTTAATACTATGATGTATTTAATATTTCTGGATCAGACTTCTCAAGCATTCTGTCTGCATACTGCTTCTTTAAGAAAGAATCCCAGATGGACTTCAACGTTAGTAATCTTGCGGAAAAAATAGAGCAGATGGAAATACTTTTCTAAGGGAGGCAGAAATCGAGAGGAATGTGTGAACCCACATCGCCTTTGATCAGAGGCCAGAACAAACCTGGCTTCATTAAGTAATTTAGTTTTAGTCAGATGTTGCTCTGTGTGCCAGGAAATGTTCAGTAAAGACATCTTTGTATGCTGTTCTTTGTCATATTCAGTTCAATGAAGACAGGAGGGTGTGGTGCTTTTTCTTGAGTTCAAGAAGACAGTTTTGGGACGCCCGCAAGCAGGGTGTGAAGTCAATAGCTCTCTCCTGATGTTTGTCCTCAACATAATCATCTCCTCTGAACCCAAAACCTGGCTTTAGATATTTTTTGGAATAGTAGCCATGCTAGTCTGTGTTTCTGTGCTGATCCATTTGGGCAGGCACAGTCGCCGCATGGTGGCACTACACAGAGAATCTTGTTCAAGGATAGTCCAGATCTCAAAGTCCAAAACGCAAGCTGAGGTCTGTTTACTGAAAGTCCAAGTCAGTAGTCTAATCCTGTAGACTGATTTACATCTACAGACAGAGCTCCTGCCCTTTCGGAAGGGCCTAAAAACCTAGCTGGCAGGGCAGGTGTGGGGCTCCAGTAATATGGGGTCCCAAGCTGGGTGGCTGATCTGATCGGACAGCCACCCCTCTCTCGCTCTTTTAAACTTTTTAAACCTTTTAACCTTTTTAATCTTTTTTAGTATTTTGTAAATTTATAGTTTATTTTTTTTAAATTAATTTTGAACCTTTAAGGTTTTAATTTCTGAATTTGTAGGGGTATAGTGAGATTGTTTAGTTTGTTTTGCACTCATGTATAATCTTTTTCTTTTTTGTAAGCCATGTAGAGTCAGGTTCGCCTGATTGGGGCGGGATAATAAATCTAAATAAATAAATAATCCAAAGAGTGTCCAGGGGCATCATCAGGGTTGGCAGAGAAGTCAGGGCCACGGCAGGCAGGTCAGGGTCTAGCCAGGCAGTCTGGAGTCAAGTAGGATATCAGTCTTCGCACAAGAGTTGTACCAACGCTGGCAGACTGCAAGAAGCTTGCTTATAAGCCTCCCAGCTAATCGATATCAGCTGGGAGCCTTCTTTGGTGCTTTACCCTAGCCTGCCTGCGTCTCAGGTGTAGCTGTTTCCTAGACCTCTCCCTGACTCAGGGCTGATCACTGTCAGAGCCAGACTCCTGATCTGACAGGTCAGCTGCTGGAGAAAACAGACTTGGGCCAGGGTCAGGCTGAGATCCCTGGCTCAGGGCGTCCTCGGGCTGGGGTGCAGGCAGAACTCAGTTGGGCATAGGTTGTGCCCCCTGATCCTGGTCCTCTTTGGAGTCAGAGGAGGGCTGGATCACAACAGTTTCAGGCATATCAGGAAGAATAAACAAAACAAAAAGCAAAAACTGCAGCACTTTAAAGACTAACTGCTATGTTTTTAATGTGAGCTTTCATGGATCAAGTCCACTTCTTCAGACATAGGAGTGAAATAGCAAGCATGAGCTTATATACACCAAATACAGAGTCAGAGAGTTATTAAATCAGAATGACAGATAATCATGCAAATCAGTACAGCTTCCCACAGCTGGCAGTGGCAGATGAACTCTGGCTGTTATTTGAATCAGCTCTAAATGGTAAAGGTAAAGGTCAACCTTGCTCAAAAGCCAGTTGTATCCAACTCTAGGGTTCAGTCCTCATCTCTGTTTCATAGCCGAAGAGCCAGCGCTGTCTGCTTCTGCAGACATTTCTGTGGTCATGTGGCAAGTATGACTAGACACCAGAGTGCACGGAACGCTGATTACCTTCCCGCCGAAGTGGTCCCTATTTATCTACTTGCAATTTCTTGTTTTTGAACTAGGTTAGCAGGAGCTAGGACAGAGAAGGGAGCTCATTCTGTCCTGCAATATTCGGGTCTCAAACTGCTGAACAGCCACCTCCCAGTCAGCGTTTTAGCCACTTGAGCCACTGCAGTCCCCAGCTCTAACAGCTCTAAATGACCCCTATTCCGTTTTTAAATGTGGGGAAATGCAAAACAAATCCTGGTATTGAATTTATGTTAGTGAATTTAACCTCTGTGTTGCTGAATAAGCACATCCCCCGTTTTGTGAGACTTGCTGTGAAAGAGAATATTATAGTAAAGTTATGAAGGTGGTATAATATAACAAAATATATAGCAGCATATAACAATCTGTGTACCAAATTTGATAATGTCCCATAAACCCCTGGCTAATATTCAAACTCTTGTGGTGGGTGTCCTTTAGATACTATGATTGATACTGTAATCAATGTGACAGTTTATGAGTTCACACTTGTTGTCTCCATCCACAATATTAAAAAAGATTACAATCCACATTGACAAGAGAAATTAGGTTGCAGGTGAATGTGTGAATCAGCTCAAACATGTACATTAAGAAATCCAGATTTCTTTTCAAGATGTTCATATTACCACCTTTTTGCCTCCCCCCCCCCTTTGCATCCTGTTTATCTTATTTCAGTCAATCCATTTATTCAAAGTTAAAAGAAATAGAATAAAATCAGTTTTTAAAATTAGTGCTACGGTAACAACTACTGTACTGCAATATAGCATTCATGGTTTGTGCCACTGAGGGACCTGCCAGATTTGTTCTTCTAATCCTGATCGCTGTAGCACAAAACTTGGCGGTATTACACGTAAAAGCAGGACTTTTTTCTGATAGTAGCCAGTGAGCATAAGTGCTGTTTAATCAACTAGGATATTTGCAGAGCAGTGGGGATATGAGTTTATCTCCGATATCCCTATAGAGAAGACAGATGTATAAAACATGTTCTGTAGTTTCAGCTTCTCATGGTTTCACTCCGGTTTCTCTTCAGATTGTGTTGTATTTCATCAGCTGGTTGTTCTGGGAAATATAGCCTCCAGCTTCACAGGCACAAACATGTTTGGTGCAAACAAATGGAGAGATCTTGACTTAAATTGATGGCAAAGTTAGGCTGAATCTGGGATTGAGTACTGCTTCCCTCTTCTTTCACTCATCAGTTTAATCAGAATTTTCCTCATCTCAGCATCAGTCCAAGAATTCAACACTCCATGGAATGATGACATTCAGTTTCTTTCATAGTTCAATTGCTGCATTTCTTTGTTGTTAAACACCAGTGAACTTAGAGATAATGGCATATTGTACACACAGTTCATTACAGAGTCACCCCTGCAAAGTGGCAGTGATAGGCTGTAAAACTATCTAACAAAAACCATCCAAGCAAATTATGTGTTTGAAAGTTACTACCCAGTTCTGTGAGGCAGGTGCATCCATTCCAAACCAGAAACATTTGGAAAGTTCAAGTCCTACCAGATAGCATGCTTTTTGATTGTTGTTCTAATAATGATGTCACTTGTTGTTGTGTTTTTCCTAACAATGTTTTTAACTTTACAAAACATAAAACCACTCTGCATCTAAATCTGAATTTGAGATTCAACACTGAATTTTGAATAGATATTTGCATTACATATTTCAAATTATCCTGCACTTGTGATTAAATTATCTTCTTATTTACTAAGAATAGATGCCTTTGACATATGGTGTTGGAGGAGAGTTTTGAGAGTCCCCTGGACAGCGAGGAGAACAAATAGGTCAATCTTAGAAGAAATTAACCCTGACTGCTCCTTAGAAGGTCAAATAGTAAAGATGAAGCTAAAGTACTTTGGACATCAAATGAGAAGAGAGGATTTGCTTGAGAAAGCCTTGATGCTGGGAAGGGTGGAGGGCAAAAGAAGAAGGGGCAGCCAAAAATGAGATGGCTAGATGGTATTGTACCGGTAGACACAATGGGCACAGAGCTGAGCGATTTGAGGAGGATGTTGGAGGACAGAAGTGCCTGGCGGACAGTGGTCCATGGGGTCGCAAAGGGTCGGAATCGACTGTGCGACTGAACAACAAACCTTTTGTTTCAATTATTTTCAACATAGCTTAAAATAGTATTCTATTTTCATGTACATGTACATGCACAACACAGAGAGGCAAATTCAAATGGATGTTATGAAGTAAAGGTCTCCCTTACTCAAAAGCCAGGCGTGTCTGACTCTGGGAGCTGTGCTTATTTCCATTTACAACCAAAGAGCCAGTGCTGTCTACATCTGCAGATGTTTCCGTGGACATGTGGCAGGCATGAGTAGACACAGAAACGCTGTTTACCATCCCACTGAAGTAGCACCTATTTATCTACAGTACTGTACTTGTAATTTCTTGGTTTCAAAATGCTAGGTTGACAGGAACTGGAGCAGATGACAGGAGCTCATTCTGCTGCAAAACACGTGGGTCTCAAACTGCTGACCTGCCTACCTTCCAGTCATCAAGCTCAGTGTCTTAACTACAAACTACCGTGGCCCTTGCATGATATGAAGCAACTTTTAAACCCTCAGCTATGGGACTAGTAATGCTTCCCTTCAGCTTCACAGTCCCAGATGTTTATACCATTTATCGGGTTGTATTTAAGTAAATGATCAGATAATGACGAAGGTTGATATATGACTAATGTTTAGGAAAGTTACTGTTTTAGATTACCAGAATCACAAACCAACATGGCGTCACTGACTGTGCTGGTTGAGGGATTTGAAGTTGTAGTCCAAAAAGTAACTTTGTCAAGTTCTGCTTGCAACTGTATATCGACTCTCTGATGTTGTCACAGGATAGCTGGTGTTATCGAATGGCAAGATATAAACAACACCTTTGCAAAGTTGAATTGTTGCTAAGGTTTTTGTATCTGTGTTTATTTGTGTGTTTATATGTATGTGTGTTTATGTGTGTCTGTGTATCCGTGCGCTCCCGAGTCATGCCACATGACCACAGAAACGTCTGCAGAAGCAGACAGCGCTGGCTCTTCAGCTTTGAAACAGAGATGAGCACTGAACCCTAGATTTGGATATGATTGCCTTTCAAGCAAGGGAAACCTGTACCTTATACTACCTAGCGATGATGGTGAGAACTGGGAATGTGTTTGTAAGGGAAGCTATTGAAAGGATTTTTGCTGGAGAAACTCCACTCAGGGGACACCCGAATGAGGCTCCTTTCATGTCCCCAAGAACTGGGACAGAGATGGACACTCCATCTGTCATGCATACCCGGGTCTCAAACTGCTGAGTTTGTGACCTTCTAGCTAACAAGGTGAGCTTCTTAACCACTGAGCCACCACAGTCCCTAAAGGAAGATTAAACCAGCAAAATAGAAAACAAGGCTTTGCTGCTTAGTATCAGGTGAGACTCCCCAGACATGGAAGATTACAGGAAATGTAACTCTGAACAATATTATCCAGTGAAGTGTGCTGAAATGTAAATAGTAAAATCAATGAGACATTGGACATGAATATCTCCCAGGCAAAGAGATGGCTAGGGCAAGATAGTCCATTAAGAAATTCTGTATCAGCCCAAAGTAATTAGAAGCAAAGCATCCTCTGATATCTTCCAGCAGTAATCCAGTGAACTCCCTGGGTTATTATTTTGTTTGCTAATGCCTCCAGCATCAGGAAGGGTTAGCCAAATGGGCAAGATTATGATCTGGTTGAGAAATAGAACTGGACATATGACTCAGAAACCCATCACCGGAGTCTCCCTCTGCTAGCCGAGCTGAGGGAAGGAGACACGGCTGCGAGGCCGGCCAGCCGCCCACAAAAACGCCAGCGGCGGCACCATGACCATCACCGGACTCTCCCTCAGCTAGCCAGGCTGAGGGAAGGAGACGCAGTTGTGAGGCCAGCCAGCTGGCCATAAAAACATCAGCGCCACCACCATGACCATCACCGGACTCTTCTTCAGGTAGCCGGGAAGGAGACGCAGCTGCGAGGCTGGCCAGCCGGCCATAAAAACACCACCACAGCTGTGAGTGCCAGGGCCACACCATCACCAGTGTCCCGCCCCACCTCTGGGCCAGCTGAAAAGGACGCCACAGGAGCGGGCAGCAGGACCTCTCCATCCCCACCTTCGGGCTCTCCACTGGGTGGAGAGGCCACCAAAGCTGTGGGTGCCAGGGCCACTCCATCGCTAGCGCCCCACCCTGGAACAACTGAAAAGGATGCCACAGCGGCGGACAGCTCTTACCGGGTCCAGTTTCTTTCTTTTTGGACTTCTCTTAGACATTTCCTGGGTACTTTTTGTAAGATTTTGTGTACAATCATTGTGGGACTCAGTAAATCTGAAATAATAATAATAATCCCAAGAATTCCATTAAAAGGCAATAGGTTGGCACATTTGTCATCCAGGTTGGAGATCTACTTGTTTTTCCATCACCAATCTTCATTTGAGTTTATTTTATTAAAAGCCTCATGTCTTCCAAATATCAATCCCAGTGGAATATCATTCTTAGCCCCCACTGCACCCCAGAATCCAGGATTTAGCCAGATAATTCTATTAGTATTAGTCTATGTTTTTTCTAAATTCTTAATTCTGGCACAGGACTTTTTCAGCCTTACCTTTCTTGGGATCTTTGTCTAAGACACAGGGGTTCCCAACCTAAGGCCTGTGGGTCGGATCCGGCCTGTGGTGCCATTTCATGTGCTTTCCCCTCCATGGGCATATGAGAAACAAAATGGCCACCCCTTTGAAGCTGTTGAGACATAATGGCCACCCCTATTGTGCAGCCAGGTCAAAATGGCCGGCCCTCAAAGCTGACTGAGAGGACGTGATCCAGCCCCTGGCTTGAAAAGGTCGGGAACCTCTGGTCTAAGACCTCCTTGCATTGCTTTGTTTGCGTTCTTAGCTACAATGTTCTAATAAGATAGAGAAGAGAGAACTTCCGGCACATTTGGGGGTAATTTCCCCATTCATTGGTGGCCCCTCAGTCTATTCCCCCTCTACTGTAGGAGTCTGTGACTAGAAAGAGATTTCCCCCTTCCATACGCACACTATTTTGAATTATTCCTCCCCCACTTTTGTTGGTACTTGCCAGAGGATGTCAACTGTTGACTGCTCACTGTCAAATTCATTTAAACAGCGGCTCCTGCTTTATAACAGGTCTTAAGTACAGTTGTACCTCACTTAAAGAGCATAATGGATTGCTCTTTAAGCGAGTTTGCTCTTTAAGCGAAACACCATTGTAAATGACCAATTGTCAGGGGGATTGTGAACCCTGATTTATTTGTTAACTGAGTTTTTGGTTGGTTTTATTTGTTAAGCAAAGCGAACATTCAGAGAAAATTCTGCTCTTTAAGCGAGTTACTCTTTAAGCGAAACACTCTTTATGCGAGGTTTGACTGTATGGTGAAATGTTCCAGTTTCTTGTGTGTCAAATGTGATTGCTGTATAGCAAAATTTAAAAATCAGCAAATATATTGGATCCGTTTGTGAATCCAGAAAATATATTCCATCAAAATTAGCAGAGGAAAGGGGTACACAGAAAGAGCCTCCTCGAAGACTGATATTTTTGAACCACAATCAGGCGTATCCTGATAACGGCAACCGTATGTTGCCTGCTAATCTTTCTCATAATAGGTCAGACAAAGGGAACTGCAGAATGAAGCCACATTTTGGGAGTTTCACATCTGGCCTAGACATGGAAGAAGAAGCAGAGGAAAGGCTTCCCCACACCCACACACAGCAAATTAGTTTCAGCTCTAATTTTGACAAATGTGGGTCAATTTGTTGCCCTCACTACTTGAGATAATCACATTGTCTTTCCCAGTACAGATTTGTACTGACAGTCATTTAGACAGTAATGTCAGTTGTGGATTGATTGATTGACTGATTGATTGATATATTGATTGACTGATATATCACCAGTTTTAATAGAAGCTTGCTACAATGGGTGATTTACATAAAAGGCAGACATAAAAGGCAAAACATAAGAAAGACTAAACCTCTATAATTCCTCATCCCCAACAAAAACAATATCAAAACAGATTAATAAATCACAAAACAAACCCTAAAAATCCACATATCATAACGCGTCAAGTACTGTAACATGAAATGTATATTAACAGATAGATTACCACACAGTTAATAGGTCACAAATTAGTACCTCAGGGGAGAATATATTTAAACCCCTCTTTTCAGATCTCAATCTTCATTTGTTTCCTGAAAATCTGACAGAGTTTGTCATACAGTATCTCCAATCCTCTGCTTTTCATTCTCCAGGGACAGGGTAACCACCAAGACCTGCTTCCTAGCTGATGCTTTTCTAACCTCTCGAAAGCGGTCACTCTCAGTGTTAAGGCCTGCGACGAATGAATGAACCAGGTAGCTATTCCTTAGGAGAGACATTCCAACAAGTACAGAGGCCCCAAACCATTTAGAGCTCTGTATGTCAAATGTAACACTTTAAATTTGATATGGGAAATAGCAACCAATGCAAGCAAGCCACAATTGGAGAAACGTGATTCCATTTACTTGTCCCAGAGATTAACCTGGTCACCTCATTTTGGACTTGCTGTAGTTTCTATACCATCTTCAAAGGCAGTTCCACTAGAGAGCACTGCAGTAACCAATTTTAGAGATTACTGAGTATATGGATCAATGTTGAACAGTATAAAAAGCTGCTGAGAGATCCAGGAGTAAAAACAGGGTTACACCGGGGGGGCGGGGGGCGGGCAGGGAGGATCAGTCTCCTTTATGATCTCATCATGCAAAGTGACCGGTGTCTTCTTGATGCCATGGCATGGCCTGAACTCCAGTTGAAATGGATGTAGACTATCAGTATCTTCCAAGAATGCCTGCAACTAATTTGCCACAATCCTCTTGAACAACTTCCCTGTACCAATAAGCCTATAGCTGGGGTACACAGAAGGCGCCTCCTAAAAGATTGTGGTATTTTTGAACAATAATCAGGATTACCCTGGTAACAACAATCTTGTGTTGCCAGCTAATCTTTCTCACACTCGGTTAGGCAAAAGGTGTTGTAGAACAAACTCACCAAAAGATGCTTTTATTTTGGCAGTTTCACGTCTGGCCTAGTCATGGAAGAACATGATACCGGAAGGCATGTTTATGGCACAAATACACTCTACACAGCAATCTAGCAGATGGTCAAACTATAGGCTTTTCCAAATGGGATAAAAATACCACATCATTTCTTGTCCTTTGAGGGGAGTATTGTTCATCTCTGCTATACTAGATGTAGACCAGTGGTTCCCAACCTTTTTTTGGTCATACCCCAGCGAAGCATCTCTAAAATCCTGATCCCCCTGCCAATGACATATAAGTCTTATTATTCAAAAAGTGAACCCCTATTCATGTGGAGGAAGACTAAAAGGTCATTAACTGTTAATGGTCAAATCTTTATTTGACTGTGACTGTTTGAAATTGGATGTTTATATTTTTGGACTGCAGATTCCATGATTCTCCATTCTGGGAGTTCCCTACTACAGACCCTCATTTACCGACACTTATAATGGCTTACCTGAAGAAAAAGCCTAGTCAGGAAGGCTTTGCAGAGTAGCATAGACTTAATTATGCTTTAGTTTCTGGTTCAAAAAGAAACTGCACCACTTCTACTGAGAGCGCAAGTTGGCAACATTTAAGTGTTCATATGTGATCTTCTGCCAGATGAAATTACCAAAATAGAGAATTATAGGATTTGTAGTTAAAAATTACAAAAAATCCATGCTTAACTATGATTTCACTCTCTTAAAATTATTGTATCTACTCAAGTATAATCTAACCCGAATATAAGTCGAGATACCTAATTTTGACCTGAAAACCCAGGAAAATAGTTTGACCCGAGTATAAGCCAAGGGTGGAAAATGCAGCAGCTCCTAGTGAGTTTCTATAATCAAAATACATGAAAATAAGGTAAAATTAATTAAATTGTCAGCATGTCTCAATCGGGCATGGTCTAGGGACCCTCGTGGTCATTGACCAGCATATAAGCCATGCCCCCTTGGGGGGGGGGGTCATTTTTGGGGCTAAAAAAACCTCAGCTTATACTCGAATATATACAGTGTATACATAGACATTTGCAGAATAAAAAATAATAATGTACTGTATATTGTAGCACTTTCAGGATTAACAAATTTAAACCAGGGAATTATGTCTGAAGAAATGGACTGTAAATCCATGAAAGTTCACCCTGAAATAAACGTTCTAATCTCTCTGGTGTCACAGTTGGTGGGTTTGTGTGTGTGTGTGTTTTTGATTTCAGTTTCATGTTTGCTGAAGCTAATTAATATGGCTGTCTCTCTAAAAGAGGTATATATTATTGTGTCATCAAACACTGGCAATGACAGGCACATCTGTGAAAAGAATATATAGTAGTGTAGCACTGTATATCTCAAGGGCTAATCAACTTTAAGTGTTGTGAAACAAAGATTGCCGACCCCCTGGCGGTATAATTGACAGGCGTTATGATTAACTCACAGCAGGAAGAAACAGCTATTGTAGGTAGCAGTCTTGAAAGCGTCACTTGCTCCTCCAATAAGGTTTCCCCTTTCACTTGACTTCTATTGTCCACCATATTGATTTGATCTCCTACTCTGTGGTTTCCTTCTTGTCAAAAACACAGTTCCAGAGAATGTCAATGTGAATATCTTGTCATCAGACTGTCAAGTGATGTTATTATGTCCTACACATGAAGGAGAACCAGTGTCTCAGATCTGGGTTTCAGTGAAAGCTTTGTGTCATTAATTCGAAGCCCTTTGGGTTAATGTTTGGTTCTGCGGTGCAGGAAGCTGACATAAAATCCTCGGCTATATTCCCTGCTCTGTTAGTAACTCAACTAATGAACATTTCATCCGGAGCAAGTGGCAAGAAAAGGCTTTTGTAACAAACATTCCACACCTGCTGTAAGTTCAGATGCATTTACTACAGGGTGACCTGTAAATCCCTACCTGGCCTGTAAGTCCCTACCCACAGTGGCATAGCATGGGGGGACAAGGGCGGCACCCCACCCGGGTGGGACTTTCCAGGGGGCAGCAAAATGTCCCAGTGGGAGGTGAGGCAATGAGGGCATTCCTTCCTGGGTCTGCATCAATGGTGCCGTTGTGGCACCGCCCTTGGTTCTGGGACTGCTGGGAAGACCTGGGCTGAATGGAGGGGGAAGGAGAGTGGAATGTTAAGGAGTGCCAAGCTGGGGCACCGGGACTGGCTCTGCCCATACAAAAGGAGTTGAGCTGCTCCTGTGTCCGTGCCTCCTCCTCCCCCTGCCTTGCAACACCACTGGGCGCATGTGGGGCCCCCAGTTCTTCCCACTTGTCCCAGCTCCTGCCAACCTAACAGTTCGAAGGCAAGAAATTGCAAGTCGATAAATAGGGGGCCACGAGAGGCCCAGGGAGCCTAAAGGGGTGGTGAGCCTAGAGGGGGGGGCGAGTTTGGCCTGCACCCCAGGCGCCTGAAACCCACACTACGCCACTGCCTACCCATCCTCTCCATGGGCACGCTCCCTGCCCCTCTGCCCAGCAGCCCAATGGGAGTGCTTCCTCCCTCCCCTAGCAGAGCCCTGCTCTCTTTGCGGCCGGGTAGGGACTTACAGGGCCCCCTGTAGTATGCATGCAATCTGATGTAAGATACAGTAAAACCTCATATAACACTAAAACCTGGTTCCACAAGTCTTCGTGTTATATGATTTTTCGTGTTATCTGATCCTCTATGGGATCCATAGAGATACATTGTAACCACACAGGCTTTCGCGGTTGTTATCTGAAGCATCCCATAGGATCTTAATGTTATCTGATGCAATTCTTCCCCCCAGATTCCTTGATGTTATGCGATTTTCGTGTTATTCGATACTAATGTTATATGAGGTATTACTGTACATTTGTGATTTAGCTAGCTTTTCCCATTATGGTGTGATTATTGTCCTGACCATCTATGAAAATATGCTCAAAGGTTGGTTACCTGATATAAGGGTTATCACTGAGCAAACCTTCCAAACTGTAGGTTGTACTGACCTCTAGAGGTCAACAAGGAATAATCTGTAAAATCTGCAAAAAAAAAAAAAGGCCAAACATTTCCATAGCTCACAAACATGTTCCAGTGGAGTGCTGTGCAGTATTGTGTTTTGTTTTGTTTTTTGCAGTAAAAATAGCAGCTCCTTCTCCAACACTTTCCGTTTTAACAGCAGCTCCTTCTATTACAGTTTTTATTTTAAGGCTTAAAATCTCACATTTTTGTTGTAATAGATGCATTTGGAAATGTTACAAATCTATCATCTATTGCTTTTTAGTCTCACTTAGATCCTCCCGCCCCCCAGCAACTCACACAACTTGTTTGGTATATGTAACATACACAGGGTGAGGCCATTGGTCTATTTTAGCACTGTCTACACCAGTGGTTCCCCATGTGGGGCCCAGACTCCACAGGGAGACCTCAATTCCCAAAAGCCTAAGTCAGTGCATTGGCTGATCAGTGCTTTGGGGAACTGACTTAGGCTTTTGGGAACTGAAGTCCAAAAACCAAAGATTGGGAAATACTGTACTGGTCTATGCTGAATGGCCATGAATTCCAGACACAGACTTTAAAAACCATACATGTAGATGCACAGGAATTTGTTGCATTTTCTGCCTAACTCTGGAAATTATTATATCCAAAACATTTCCTCTGCCATTGAGCTTTGACACTTTGCCTTGATATATTTCTATAAAACCCATCCTTCCATCCATTTATACATATCCAATCTACCTATTTAGTTACTAGTCTAGGAAACATTTAATGCAGGTATGATCAAAGGCAGTCTTCTAAACATTGTTGGACTTCAACTTCCAGCAGTCATCACTATTAGCTAAAATAGTTAGGACTGAGAATTGAAGCCTAATATAAAAGTTGACTTTACCCACCCTGGTTTAATGCATCTATTTAAGAAGTCTCTAGGCCTGGACATCTTGTGCCTATTACCCATATTGAATTTCTGGTCACTAACAGCAATTTGGCCGCTATATTAGGGGATCCTTGCCAATGAGATTAGGTATGTTATCTTTGAAAATTAAGAAAGCAGCTGATGGAGACTAAATAGCACAACTGACTCTTAATAGTAGCATCTGGATATTGCAACAAAGGCTTATAAACAGATCCTTTTCGATAATGTGCAACAGGCACCTGTCACATAGGATTAGTATTAAAAATATCTTATAAATTCTTGTTCTTTTAAAAAAATAGGACCAAGTTCTACTCTGTGACCCATGAAAGATTATAAAATGTGACAACCCTAGTAGTAAGTTGCAGCTAAACCGGGTCCTCTTCATCATCGTTTCCATCAAATGTTTCAAGAACTGCTATCAGTAGTAAATCAGAACCCCAGGAAGGATAGAGCAGGGATTTTGAATCTGTAGAAAGGCTTGGATGAGTTGGAATCCGCTGACTCATACGCTTTTCGTTATTCCTTGTGTGTGTTCTGTGAGTTCTTGATGCCTTCCACCTTGGATCCTGCTGCCCGGCTGCTTATCTGATTTGGTTTCCTTTAGAAGTCTAAAGGGACTGCGATGGCTTAGTGGTTAAGACACTGAACTTGACAACTGGAAGGTCGGCAAGTCAGCAGTTCAAGACCCAAATGCTGCATGATGGAGTAAGTTCCCGTCTCTGCCCCAACCCCTGCCAACCTAACAGTTCTAAAGCAAGAATTGCAAGTAGATAAATAGGTACCATTTCAGTGGGAAAGGTAACAGTGTTCCATGTGATCCATCATCTAATCATGCCTGCCACACAACCGCGGAAATGTCTGCAGACACAAACAGCACTGGCTCTTTGGCTGTAAACAGAGATGAACACTGTATCTTAAGAGTCAGATATGACAGGCTTTCAAGCAATGGTAACCTTTACAAGTCATTGGTTGATGGAGGAACAAGCAAAAGCCGGGGGAATACACCCTTTCGGTACCAGTGAAAGGCTGTACAAATGTTGTGGGGAATATGAAACCTATGAGGTGCATGTTATGAACCTCTGAGATAAGGAATGAACTTGAATTGTTGGCCTAGATCAGTGATGGTGAACCTTGGCACTCCCAGTGTTCTTGGGCTTCAATTCCTAGAAGCCCAAGTCAGCACTCCTGGTGATCAGGGCTTCTGGGAGTTTAAGTTTAAGAACATCTGGAGTGCCAAAGTTCACCATCACTGGCCTAGATTGTTACAGCAATGTTTGCCATTTCATTTCCCAATACAGTAAAACCCCTACTTACGTAAAAAGTCTGTTCCGTAG
This sequence comes from Furcifer pardalis, assembly GCA_030440675.1. Lineage (NCBI taxonomy): Eukaryota > Metazoa > Chordata > Lepidosauria > Squamata > Chamaeleonidae > Furcifer > Furcifer pardalis. Next base: position 65,125,359 of record CP126897.1, on the reverse strand, counting down.
GCTTTTATGCAAATCGGTTTTTTACACAACTTGAAGCAAACCCACAGGAAAAATGATTTTTTTACTTAACTCAAAGCAAACCCATAAGAAAAATGATTTTTTTTTACTTATTTCAAAGCAACCCCATAGGAAAATGATGCTGATGCAAATCGAAGCAACCCATAGGAAAAATGAATTTTTACATAACTCGAAGCAAACCCATAGGAAAAATGGATTTTTTTATGTAACTCAAAGCAAACCCATAAGAAAAATTGTTTTTTTAAATGTAACTCAAAGCAAACCCATAGGAAAATTGTGTTATGTAAATAGGGACATTTATGTAAATCGGGATATGGTTTTAGTGCAAAAATCATTATGTAAGTCGAATTTTATGTAACTTGAGAAATATGTAACTCAGGGTTTTACTGTAATATTAAATGTTCTGTCAGTTTCTTTTCCTGGCAGCGTCTATAAAATAAGCAAATTGCTTAAGAGTTGTTTTTATCATTGTTATTAACATTAACTTTAACTTGGCATTCATAGTGTGCTTTGGGGAGGCATACAGTTGTACCTTGCTTAAAGAGCATAATGCATTCCACAGGATTGCTCTTTAAGCGAGTTTGCTCTTTAAGCGAAACCCCATTGAAAGTGACCAATTGTGTGTGTGGGGGGGGATTGTGAACCCTGATTTATTTGTTAAGCGAGTTTTTGGTTGGTTTTATTTGTTAAGCAAAGCTAACATTCAGAGAAAATTCTGCTCTTTAAGCAAGTTACTCTTTAAGCGAGACGCTCTTTATGCGAGGTTTCACTGTATTCGAATAAAAGCTGAATCTTTTCTTTATTTGTGTCAGATGCACTACCAGCATATAATAAAGCACAGTTAAAATTAACACATCTAAAAACAAAATATAATTTAAAAGGGCTAGATGACATCTGCCCAATATCAGATCACATTAAAAGCTGAATGCAAATATAACATAGTCAATCCTCAGACTTGTAGAAAATGTAGGCATTGCCCATCCTCTTTCCTTCCTTTGCAAATCCCTTTTCCTCGGAGTTCAGAAGTAACACATTATAAATAATGCTGTCATTTTTCTGAAATAAGATAAAACTTATACAGTATGTTGTTAGTGTTGTAGGTATTTTAACAAGTCATGCTAAAAGTAATGCTTATCAATTGGAATTAAAATTATTGGCGAGGGGCTCATTTAAGGCTGGTTTTGTTTAGAAATGGGACTGTGGTGGCTTAGTGGTTAAGATGCTGCACTTGATGACTGGAAGGTCGACAGGCCAGCAGTTTGAGACCCAAGTACTGCATGACAGAGTGTGCTCCTATCTCTGTCCCAGCTCCTGCCAACCTAGCAGTTTGAAAGCAAGAAATTGCAAGTACAGTGGTACCTCGCTTAAAGAGCATAATGCGTTCCATGAGATTGCTCTTTAAGCAAATTTTTAAGCAAAACACCACTGTAAGTGACCAATTGTGACTTCTGGCGGGGGGGGGGGGGGATTGCAAGACCTGATTTAGTTGTTAAGTGAGTTTTTTGTTGGTTTTATTTGTTAAGCGAGGCAACCATTCAGAGAAAATTCTGATCTTTAAGCGAGTTACTCTCTAAACAAGGCGCTCTTTATGTGAGGTTTTACTGTAGATAAACAGGGATCACTTTGGTGGGAAGGTAACAGCGTTCCATGCACTCTGGTATCTAGGCATGCCTGCCACATGTCCATGGAAATGTATGCAGACGCAGACAGCACTGGCTTTTTGGCTGTAAATGATGAGCAACGAACCCTAGAATCAGATATGACTGGCTTTCAATCAAGGGCAACCTTTATCTTGTGTTGAAAAGAACACTAACTCATTTATAAAGTGTTAGTAAGATGTTACTTTGTAACATGGTTCCCCTTAAGTAACATCTTACTTTTTAAAAAAAGCAACAGCTAACAATAAAATATCCCTTGTTTGAAGTAATATCCCATGTTTTGCTTCTCTTGGTAATCATGGTGAATTTTAGCCAGGATTTGACATCAGTTTTTAACACCGATTCCAAAAGAGGAGTACAGCAGAATCCCGTATAACGAAAAAAAGTACATTTTGCGAGGCACTTCATTACATGACTTTTTTTGTTATACGACGCATGCCTCGTATAACGAACATCCCTGTGGGATGCATCGTACAACAAAAATATCTATGGGAAAAATCCTACAATGAATTTTTTTTGATTGTACAATACATCCCATAAAGATTTTCGTTGTAAGATTTTTCCCACAGAGATGCATTATTTTGTATAACAAAAAAAATCCGTTATACGGGGTATAATGGTTTTCGCAAATCCTCTTTGTTGTACGAATTTTTCGTTGTATGATGCATTCGTTATACGGGGTTCCATTGTGCAAGGAATTGCACAATGAACTCACCAAAAGGTGTCTTAATTTTGGCAGTTTCACTGACCTAGACACGGAGAAAGAACAGGAGGAGGAGGAGAATCAGGCATGCAGATAAAATACTACATCAGTATTAAACCAAGACAATGTAAAGGGGCAGATTTCAGCGGGAAAGAGGAAGGTAGCGAATGGACATCACAAGCTCCTGACCTCCTTAGGAAATGACTACTGCTATACAGTAATACCTTGGATAACGTTTACCTCGGATAACGCTAAAATCGCATAACGTTAAGTAATCTGGGGAGGAGAATTGGATCAAATAACGTTAAGGTCCTATGGGATGGATCGGATAACAACCGCTAAAGCCTGTGCGGTTACAATGTATCTCTATGGAACTTTAACATTATCCAATACATCCCATAGGATTTTAACATGCATCGGATAACACTAAAAATCGGATAGCACCAAGACTTGTGGAACCAAGTCTTAGCGTTATCCGAGGTATTACTGTACTTGACTTCAGTGGAAAAGTAAATGTTTAAGTCTTTCATCCTGATGAAACGAAGGAAATTGAGAAAAGTTTCATTCTGACCAGATTGTGTCCTTTGTTTGAACACTAACCATTTGGAACATTCACTGGTAATCGGGGTTTTTTTTTAAACTTTATTGTCCATTTAAAAAGAGAGAAAGAGAGAGATCTAAAATTGAAAGTGCAGACTGCATTTATTCTCTGCATGGATGGTCCTTAGTAAGGTCACGCAAATACTTAACACACCAACCAAACAGTTCCTACATTCAAATCACATTCAGTTCAATGAAATGTTAATTCTCCTATACAAACAACAAAAATATGATAATAACAACAACAAAAAAGACAAGCCAGCAAGATTTAAAAAAAAAACCCCAATTGATCCTAAGTCTAAGTTAACAATGGCAAAATGCTACCAAGAAATCTCACTGAAGCAGGACTTAAATTCAGGCCACTTCTTAGCAAAGCTCATCACAGATTTTTAAAAAATATTGTTGTTTTCTTTGCTTTTCTTAATGCTTTGGATTTGGGAGTTAGATTTTCCAGTGTGATGCACTCACTTCAAAAAATGCTAATGCAGAAGCATAAGATTCATCCTGATAGAATAAAATATATATATTTAATTCCTCTGAATATTACTGCTGACTGACACCCATTTGCTGGTGATCGGCTTCTGCTTCTTCTTCTTCCACATCTGCATTGTATTCTTCAAATGCATCATCGTCTACATCTGGAAGCCCCAATAACTAGTGGTAGACAAGAAGGAAATACACTGTAAGCATCATGTGAAAGTGACAATGGGACAATATTATGTTTAAAAACAAATTCAGTACAATATTTGCAGCACCAGTCAAATCAACTTAAAATGAAGAAGTGTGGCTTGCAAATTAAGGGTCTGTCCCCATAGGGTAAAAGTTTGATATCTTTAGCCAATTGTGGGACTTAACAGGTACAGTAAAACCTCAAATAACGCTAAAACTTGGTTCCACAAGTCTTGGTGTTATCCGATTTTTAGTGTTATCCGATGCATGTTAAAATCCTATGGGATGGATTGGATAATGTTAAAAGCTCCATAGAGATACATTGTAACCCGCACAGGCTTTAGCGGTTATTATCCGATGCATCCCATAGGATCTTAACCTTATTCGATGCAATTCCCCCCCCCCCCCCATTACTTAACATTATGCGATTTTAGCGTTATCTGATGCAAACGTTATCCGAGGTATTACTGTACTTATGTCCACATTGAACATTAAAGAAGCATGTCTCTGAAAATCACTTCTTTTCTGGAGATTCTCCTTGATAGAGCTTTTGCGATTTCTTTTGATGAAATGCTAAAAGAGTGAGCCAATTTTTAAAAAAATCTCATCTGGAGGGAGTGCAGTGACTTAGTGGTTAAGACTCTGAACTCGACGACTGGAAGGTTGGCAGGTCAGCAGTTTGAGAGCTAAGCTGCTGTCTCTGTCCTAGCTCCTGCCAACCTAGCAGTCTGAAAGCAAGAAACTGCAAGTAGATAATAGGTATCACTTTGGTGGGAAGGTAAACAACATTCGTGCACTCTGGTGTCTAGACATGCCTGCCACATCTCTACAGAAATGTCCACAGACTCAGACAGTGCTGGCTCTTTGGCTATAAACAGAGATGAGCACTTAACCCTAGAGTCGGATATGACTGGCTTTCGGGCAAGGGCAACCTTTACCTTACAGATTGTTATGTGGGGAAGTGATTTTGTTAAGGTTGTATTGACTGTTTTGAGGGTTTGCTGCCAAAGGAAAAGTTTTAAGTGGGATTCTCTGTTGCTTAAAGCGACCTGGGTGATTATTTTTGCAAATTGAGCAGGCAGATGTTTGGTGCCCTTCCTGGAGGCAACAGAGGCCCTTAGAGTGTCTGTCTTTCAAAGCAATTTTATTACCACAGGCATCACTATGTTTAAAAGCCCCCCCCCCCAATGCCATAAACAACAGAGGAAAAAAACTTGGTTTGTTTGTTTTTGAACAATGAAGAAATAGAAACTAGCAATGAAGTAGAAAATCAAAGATAAGAGTACAATTGTAAACAGTTCGGTGAATAAGAATTGGTTTGTCTGTAATTGAAGGCTGAATACTTGCTGGTATTATTGAGAAGGAGTGCCTTAGATTTTTTTTTTTTGTTCAGTCACACAATCGATTCCGACCCTCTGCAACCCCATGGATCACTGTCCGCCAGATACCTCTGTCCTCCACCATCCTCCTCAACTCGCTCAGCTTTGTGCCCATTCTGTCTACAATACCATCTAGCCATCTCATTTTTGGCCGCCCCATTCTTCTTTTGCCCTCCACCCTTCCCAGCATCAAGGCTTTCTCAAGTGAATCATCTCTTCTCATTTGATGTACAAAGTACTCTAGCTTCATCTTTACTATTTGACCTTCTAAGGAGCAGTCAGGATTAATTTCTTCTAAGATTGACCTATTTGTTCTCCTCGCTGTCCAGGGGACTCTCAAAACTCTCCTCCAACACCACATCTCAAAGGCATCTATTCTTCTGCGTTCAGCTTTCCTAATGGTCCAGCTCTCACAACCATAAATTGCCACCAGGAATACCACTGCTTTGACTATACGAATTTTTGTTTGCAATGTCTCTACTTTTCACTATGCTCCCCAGGTTTCTCATCGCTTGCCTCCCAAAAATCAATCGCCTTTTTATTTCATGGCTGCAATCACCATCTGCAGTGAGCTTTGATCCTAGGAAAGTAAAATCTGTCACTGCTTCTACTTCTTCCCCATCTATTTTCCAGGGACTGAGAGGGCTTGTTGCCATGAATGGAATAACATTTGCTTAGATTAGCTGCTATCATTTTGGCAGCAAAAAAGAAACTGAACGGGGGGGCGGGGGGGGGGCGAAATATGTAAATTTAGAAAGGCCCAACAGATCTCCTTTTAGCACTCTCTGGTCAGGTGCAGATTAACCCTGTTTTGTCCATCTCAAGGACTGCAAAAAAGAACATTGGCATTTACTCCTCTTTTACAATGTATGAATTCAAAGTATTTTTTTGCTGCTGCAGGATTCGAATCTTTCTAGCCCAGGGGTGCCCAAACTACGGCCCACAGGCCTAATCCAGCCCCTGACACCATTCATCCAGCTCATGCCACCCTCGTAGCTCCCGGAAGCGGAAGTAAAATGTGCCTACACGTGTTTTACTTCCGCTTCCGGGAGCGACAAGGGCAGTATGGGCCGGATGAACTGGTGTTGGGGGCCGGATAGAGCCCATGGGCCATAGTTTTGGCACCCCTGGTTTTAAGCAGAGAAAATGGCACCCTAAAATGTATCTCATCCTGTTGCAAAACATATCTGCTGCAAAACAGATGGCAAGTCGCATTTTACTTCCTTTTGGTGGGAGGAACCAACCAATTGGTTGGTTTGACCCCAGTATGCCTATGTTACAATTTCTAGCTTTTAATACTAAGTTTTTAAAAGTTTTTAAATTCTTTTAAATGGTTTTATAATTGTTGTAAATCGCCCTGGGTCCCTTTTGGGAGGAGGGCGATAAACACATTTAAATAAATAAATAATGACTGGCCCGCTGGACCACGTAACCGGCCCACAGCCAGAAAACTTTGGGGACCCCTGCTCTAGCCCTTTTTGCTTCTTAAGTGGCTGCAGCTGTTTTCTCTCCTGCTTGAGGGCTTCAGTTACCCACTGTCTGAGCCCAGAGTAGCCGCGGCTGCTATTGGAAAGCTGAATCAGAGTGATTTGGCTGCTACATTTTGATTCAACCCTTCAGGCCCAACATGAGCGCTCGTTGCAATTTCAATTGTAATTTGAGGCGTTGCAATTTCAATTGTAATTTGAGGCAATGAATCAAACTGCAGCAAAGCTGAATTGCTCCCATTTGGCTTCCAGTGTAGTCATATCCTAATAACAAGAGAACAGGAAAACAGACTATTCAAAAATAGAATCTTATTTCCCATCACTTTTAGGAGAGGTTATGAAAGATGTATTTCTCTCTGCCATGCTAGAGCACACCCTCAGGTCAGCTGGATTAAAACAGGCACTTACAGGTCTGAATGATTTGAGGACTTTTTCCAGTATTTCATGGAGTGTTTTTTTACCACAGGAAGATATGTAATCTTGAGCCAACTGCAGGAAAGGCAAACAGTCCTCGCTTTCACTCCAGACATGCTGAAAGGGAAGAGAAGGAAAACAAATTAGGAGTTAAGCAAAACCCTGAAATAGGGAGGATAAGGAGCTGTGATGTGACCTACGGCGAGCTGAAGTAAAGAACCAGTCAAAGCACAGAAATCTCAACTCAATGGCGACCACCACTGAACTCTCTGCTGCCCAGTGGCTTTGTAGTGGTGGTCTGCCCGTCTATGTTGCAGACTCAGGCTTGCTATCTAAATTACAAGAAATGCCTCAAAGTCCCTCTATCCCTCTTATATGAACCAATTCAAGCAGAGATTTGCAAATTATCCTCCTCCCCAACCACTCACCAGCATATTATCCTGTGCCCAAGGCTCATGTCTTTTCATGTCTTGGTCCTGTTCCATTTTAAGTGCAGCAGGTAAGGTATTTTAGAAGAGAAAGCAAGTACAGTAATACCTCGGATAACGTTTACCTCGGATAACGCTAAAATCGCATAACGTTAAGTAATCTGGGGAGAATTGGATCGAATAACGTTAAGGTCCTATGGGATGGATCGGATAACAACCGCTAAAGCCTGTGCAGTTACAATGTATCTCTATGGAGCTTTAACGTTATCCGATACATCCCATAGGATTTTAACATGCATCGGATGACACTAAAAATCGGATAACACCAAGACTTGTGGAACCAAGTCTTAGCGTTATCCGAGGTATTACTGTACAAGAGAAGAAACCAGGGTCAGTGCCTGAGGCTGGAACTGCCAGACCCTGGAAGCACTGAGGGAGATGCAGTACTTTGGTAAAGCAAGTGAAAAAGGAGGGCAAACTTTTAGCCTCTTTTGGATTCTGAAGAAGTCATCAGCAGTGAAATGTGATGAACAATTAATGAGCTATTATTAAACATTTCCTAGCTTTGTCCAGCACTGACTTGTTTTTGTCCTCCTTTTTGGCTGGCATTTTTGGGACTCCGCCAAAGCTGTCACCCTGCCTTTTCCTCCGGGTTGACATACAAATTAGGTGGAGACAAAATGGACAAGCAAACAGGCAGCCAGAGCCCACTTGAGGGTTGGCATGATCTCCCAAACCTGGTCAGACCCCAGAAACGTGGTTTATGGATTACAGCCTTCAGATGTCCCAGCCAGCCTCTGGCCATAAATATACAGAGGGCAATGAAGTACGCCATTGTACACACAAAGACAGCAGTAATGGAACCTGCCTTGCTCTCCATTCTAGAAGAAGATACAAAGGTCTCCATCCAATGTCTCATGTTAGCAACGTTCATGTACTTCTCCCTTTCTTGCTCTTAAATATGCAATAAATAGTAACAGTGAAAATAGCAAATATCACTAGCAGCATCATGACATTTTCACTACTTTGAGATACATGTGCTTGACATTCCTATTGACCTAGTTGGTCATAATGTACCATGCACCCATCCTGCCCACTATACACACCTCTGTTTCAAACATTTTTCCATCCATTTGTCTTGTACAACATGTCACTCCAATATTGATCCAATGATGTCCTCAATCTCTCGGAACACGGAAACAGGATGCCAATAAATGGACACACTTACTTCAGTTACAAACTGGCTTTTTGGTAAGGTTTCAAGACAAGGGGACAAATCAAAGCAAAGTGTATTGTGCACTGCACAAGGATGGTAAGCTAAGGCTGGGCAGACATGGGTTAGAAACACCCACACAACCTAGGACAGTGATAGCTAACAGTGGCACTCCAGGTGTTCTTGGGCTTTAATAATTAGAAACCCAAGTCAGCACTTCTGGTGATCAGGGATTGTGGGAATTGAAGTTCAAGAACACTTGGACTGCCAAGGTTAGCCATCAAAGACCTAGGAGATCATTCTCTTCAGCCTAACCCATCTCATAAGACAGTGATGGCAAACTTTGGCACACCAGATGTTCTTGAACTTCAATTCCCAGAAGCCCTGATCAGCAGGAGTGCTGACTTGGGTATCTGGGAATTGAAGTCCAAGAACACCTGGCATGCCAAGGTTCACCATCACTGTCATAAGACCACTGTAAGAATATAAGGGGGAAGGAATACATAAGCATCAACTTGATCTCCTTGGAAGAATGGTGGGATGAAACAAATAAGCAATAACAAAATATAAAATATATATGTACCCCTTTCGGATGACCATTTATATCTGAGAAAGCCCTTCAAAATAAGAGAACAGAAAAGGCAGGATATAGTGATCAGTAAAGTGGCAAAAATGAGGATTAATGAATACAGTAATACCTCGGATAACGACTGCATCGGATAACGCTAAAATCGGATAATGATGCAAAATTTCTAAAGAAATTTTGCATCAGATAACGATCTGTTAGCGTTATCCGATACAGTTGTTCTTAGCAGCAGGGGGGCAGGAAAGCTGAATGGGGTTCTCCGTTCAGCTTCCCAGCCACCCTGCAGCTACGGAGGCAGGGGTGGGGTGGCTGGAAAGCTGACGGAGGGCTCCCCCGTCGGCTTCCCCAGCCACCCCACAGCTGCGGAGGCAAGGGCGGGTGGCTAGGGAAGCCGACAGGGAGTCCCCGTCAGCTTCCCCAGCCACCCTGCAGCTGTAGATCGGGTCCTCTGATCTCTCTGGAGCAGGCAGGGGGATCTGAGAGCCCGAAATGGGTTTTAAAAAGTCCGTTTTTTAAAACCAATTTTGGGCTCTCTGACTTCCCTGCCTGCTCCAGGGAGATCAGAGGACCCGATCTACAGCTGTTACTGGGCTTCCCCGATGTCCCCAGCCAGTGGAGCAAGCCAAAATGTCAGGGTTCGAACCGTGACGTTTTGGCTTGCACAACTGGCTGGGGACGTCGGGGAAGCCCAGAAACAGCTTGGATCGGGTCTTCCCACCTCCCTGGATCTGGCAGGGAAGTCAAAGAGCCCAAAATGGGTAAAAAAAAAGTCCTTTTTGAAAACCCATTTGGGGCTCCCTGACCCCCCTGCTGGGTCTAGGGAGGTGGGAAGACCCGATCCAAGCTGTTTCTGGGCTTCCCCGATGTCCACAGCAAGTGCAGCAAGCCAAAACGTCAGGGTTCAAATCTCGACATTCTGGCTTACTGCAGCCTCCAGGGAAACAGGGCTTTTTTAAACGTTGTGCGATCAATGCATCGCACAACGTTAAAAACTGGATAACGACGAGACTTGTGGAACCAAGTCTCATCATTATCTGAGGTACTACTGTACCACACATAGAGTCAGGTCAATCTCAACTTGTTGATAGCCACAAGCTGAGATTAACAGTAAGGGTTAAGGAACCACTGGGTTTAGGGATGCCCACATTAATCACTAAACCACATTACCCTTCTAATCCTGATATGGGTAAACCCAGAAGAAACAAATGTGCAGATAGCTGGAGGAATCTGCCAACCTAGAAACCTTCCAACCTCTTGTCCTGGCCCAAAAATCAGTAGCACTTCCAAAGAGTTCCAAAAAATCCACATCAGGTGTTTTAATTCTCACACCAAACCAGCAATGTACAACTGCCACTACAACCACAAAATAAACAGGCTCATAGCAGGATGGCCAAAAGAAACCTTGGTTTTAACTACTATGGTTTAACTACTCTTTATCCAAAATTCAAAGAAGTGAATGAAGAATTTTAAATAGTTTTTTAGAAGAGTGAAAAAGCTGAAAAAAGAACAGTCAAGTTTTCAAGACCTTTTAGAGACTGAGTGCCCAAACTCAACAGGCTGCTGTCTACAATGCAGAGGGGCAAGGCAAACTCTGTGCTAGGGAGAAAGGAAGTGCTCCCATTGGGCAGCTGGGCAGTGCAACGGGGCAAACTCTGTGCTAAGCCAATGGCACACATTCCCACAGAAAGGGCTCTGAGTGCCGCCTCTGGCATCCATGCCATAGGTTTGCCACCACTGGACTAGATCATGGTTTCAACACATATCTGCTTATCTGGGCACAGAAATTTTTAAATTTATCATGAGATGAACCAACTTAAACCTCAGCTTAGCTCTTTGATTGGAATTAAAATGTTTGCTTATTGCCATTAAGATATGGGCCCTGCTTGTATCAGGGTTGAGATCCTCTCAAGAAGAGGGTTTGTACTTTCTCCAAAGATAGGCAGATCTAGAGGGTGTTTCCAAAGTCATTTCTGAAAGGTATGTTATATAAGCATATTTGTAATGAGATTCCTAATGACAGACTCATAAAAGCATAGAGGTATAAATAGCTACATCTTTCTTAGAGCACACCTATTTTCTCCTTTGCTTTGTTCATGTCAGCGTTATGGGCCAGTTGAGATCAATCAAGAAGGGAACTGCACCATTTAATACTGCAGAGTAGGGGTTATTTGTCATGGATGAAACAGTATACAGTTGTACCTTCCTTAAAGAGCATAATGCCTTCCACAGGATTGCTCTTTAAGCGAGTTTCCTCTTTAAGCAAAAACACCATTGTAAGTGACCAATTGTGACTTCTGGTGGGGGGGATTGCGAACCCTGATTTATTTGTTAAGCGAGTTTTTGGTTGGTTTTATTTGTTAAGCAAAGTGAATATTCAGAGAAAATTCTGCTCTTTAAGCGAGGTGCCCTTTATGTGAGCTTTGACTGTACTTTTCCCCTTTTTGTACTGTGAAGCACCCCCCCCCCCATTTTAGCACAAAGTGGTACAATTCGGGGGGGGGGAGCTTAATCACAGGAAATGTTCTAGTTCAGTAATGGTGACCTTTGGCACTCCAGGTGTTCTTGGACTTCAATTCCCAGAAGTCAAAGTCAGCACTTCTGCTGATCAGGGCTTCTGGGAGTTCAAGTTCAAGAACAGCCGGAGTGCCAAGGTTGGCCATTACTGCTCTAGTTCAGGATTTTTCAACCTTTTATATAACCGCAAAAAAGGTGGTTATATAAATCCAACAAACAAATAAGCTCAGACAGCTTCAGGGGCAGGAAGGCCATTTTGTCCTTCCTCCACCACATGGCACTTCCGGGTGTGGCGGAGGGGTGTGGTGGAGGGGTGACACAAGAAATGGTGCCACAGGCTCTAGGAAGGACAGTACAGTAATACCTCGGATAACGTTTACCTCGGATAACCCTAAAATCGCATAACGTTAAGTAATCTGGGGAGGAGAATTGGATCGAATGACGTTAAGGTCCAGTGGGATGGATCGGATAACAACCACTAAAGCCTGTGCGGTTACATTGTATCTCTATGGAGCTTTAACGTTATCCGATCCATCCCATAGGATTTTAACATGAATCAGAGAACACTAAAAATCGGATAACACCAAGACTTGTGGAACCAAGTCTTAGCGTTATCCAAGGTATTACTGTAAATGATTTTGTGACAAAACAAAACTCTAGAAATCTTGTTTTGAACGGTTTCAAGATACCAAATGTTACATATCTGTAGCCCAAGATCTCAGTGGCAGAGATCTGAGCATAGATTTTGGTTCCCTAAATTTTCCAAACAGGACAAATCGGTGGCTCATTCTATAATTGCAGAATATAGTACTGTACCTGGGAAAGATAAGCATGTTTGTGTTTACAATGAACTTTCCCATTCTTTATAAGAAGTGGCTGTGAATTATTAACATTTCACTTTCAGCAGTAAAAAAAACCCTTAAAGTACAGAAGTAAACTCAATGTCACATCTCAGGCAAATCCTAAACTAGGATAGGAACAGTGCTTTATGAGAACTGCAGAGAACAAAATGAAATATGTCCATGAAAACTCAAGATTATACCCATGGCACATGGTACAGTGAATAATTTACCTAACTATGCAAAACCAACACCAAAATAAAAGCAAAATAGCAAAACAACAAGTAAGAAATTTTCCAGGCAATCTTATCAAAGTGACAAATAAACAAAACTCACTAAGGAATTATCCATATAAACATCATGCCACACAATCTCATCTTCTAGACTAGAATCCTCTTTCCCTTTTGCAACTGAACAATGAGCACTTCCACTTTTTGTCAGATTCAATATGTAGCAATATTCTTGCAGCCTTCATGTTTGCACACAATAGGAAGATGTGACAGGCACAAATACTCCTTATCATTTGAGCAACTAAGGGCAGAGCTCCTGCACTTTTAGCACCTTCAGTAATAAGCCTAATGCAGCAGACGAAGCTAAATCTACAAGTAAACTTTCTTGTAGGAGAATGTAAGAAGTCTAAAAAGAATCTCCTTGAACATATATCTTGTCCATATCCCTATAGTTTGAAGCCATATACCAGTGGTGGTGAACCTATGACACATGTGCCAGAGAGAGTACTCAGAGCCCTTTCTGCGGGCACATGGGCCGTCACCCCAGCACAGGAAACTCCGCTACACGCAGCGGGCCCTGACGGGCAAGATTTGCCCCACCCTGAGCTGCTGGTGCCAATAGCAGTGCTGCTTACCCCCCCTCTCCCTCTGCCAATGGTGAGGTGAGAGGGGAGGCTCGCCACACGTCCCATAGACTGAAATCCTACCCCCAGGAGGAGGCAGAAGGGGTGCGAACAAGATTCAATGAGGGATGAGTTGGGTAGCAGATGGAAGGAGGGAGGGGCGGGGCAGGTTTTGGGTTGCAGTTTGGGCACTCGGTCTCTAAAAGGTTCGCCATCGCTACCATATACCATCCAATCATTTATCTCTCTCTTTGTAACAGAAAATCCAATAAGGGCTTTTGAGTTGTTCTAAAGTACGTTAAAGTTTTATCATTAACTTTTTATCTTTAATTTGGGCTGTCAGTTTTGCCATTTCAGCTAATCCTAGCACCTTTAGGTTCAATTGTTGAATTCAAACCATAATTAATTAAGGCTCACTGCAGCTAATGTAACTTGTACTGTAAATATGACTTAAGTATGGACCCAACTCAGTAATTTACAAAAGTAGACATCAAGTCTAGGGTCTCCTTGGAGGGTACCAGCCAGTTAGGATGGTTACTGCTCTATCACCAAAAAGGAAGACAGAAATACTAAAATATTCTTCACAAACAAGAACACTTAGGCATTTAATTTGTATATGTCATTTTAAACTAATATATGAAGATATAATTACACATGCTTACTACAGTTTTAAGTTGCAAAAAAAATGTAATTCACCATATTGTACAAGACTGTGATCGGACAGTTGCTTTAGGACATAATAGTGGGAGAAAGGCAGGATATAAGTCAAACAAATAAATAAGGCATGAAGCTTAGTAACTCTCCAAAATGTCCCTATTCCTTGTATTTTCTGCAGCTCAATAAATAGTAATATGTATGGGTAACAAAAATAGATCAATAGTTTTTCTTAAAAAATCCAAGCAGCTCAATAACACTGCACAACGATTTTACTAATGGGAATAACACATGTGATTTACACGATATCGAGTGTGCTGATTCCAAATCTGAACTCAGAATTTGATTTACTTACTGTATTTATTTTATTACATTTCAATACCACCCATTTGTCTATCTTGTACAGATTTTAAGTTATAGGCATGCTATAGCTGTTCAAATGGTGTTGGGTAATGTATTTTTACATGGGAACATTATAACAGTTGCAGCTACCACTATTGCTGCTGCCACCTCAGCTGAATCACGTCCCCTGGTGGCATGTATGTTCCAGCAGTGGCTGGGCATGTCTGGGTAAGTCATTGAGTTGATGTCAGAAATAGGTACTGTATATAAGGCGAGATGGGCCAAGGGCTTGTCTCTATGCAAAACCATCTCATTAGATAGTACAGCTAGACCACAGTGAGTCTGTTTTGAACTAAAGATGAGTAGGCGCAGCTGTGTTAATAAACTGGACAATTTTTGCTATATTTGTGGCAAATATACCCTGTGTGATCAATGCAAGAAATCTAACCAAGAGGGTGAGATATGTTCACCTAAGCTCTTGACATCCTGGACAAAATTGGACTTCAGATTTGGATTCAGCACACTTGATTAGTATAGGACACATGGATTAGACCAAGTAGCAGACAATATTTATTTTTTTGTGATGCAGTGTAATCAGTTATTTCAGAGGAATGAGCTGACCAAGATTTATACACTTTTAATACATAGTGGTGAGATACAGAAAATATTGACACGTGGGAAACTGATTTAAGGGTAGAAATTAAGGAAGATGACTGGGAAAAAGTATAGAAACAAAGATTATGAAAAACATGTCAATGAGAATTAAAGAACATTGCTATAAAATAATATGAAGATGGTATATGACCCTGGTCTGATTAAGCTACTATATACTAAATATAAAAAGGAGTGTTGGAAATGTAAAGAAAAGATAGGAACATGTTTTCACTTATGGTGGGAATGAAAAATACGTAGTAAAAAGGACTTGGACTAAAGTGTTTGAAGAAATGAATCAAATATTGTCACTAAAATTAGAAATGTCTCCTAGACTGGCATTGTTAATGGATTTTAGCAACATAAAAGTGGATAGGGAAAAAAGATATAATTGTTATTATAGTAACAGCAATGAGGTTGTTAATGGCTAAAAAATGGAAAATCTATATGGAATTTACATGGGAGGATTGGAATAATTATGGAACCCAGTTATAAATGATAAACTGACATGCAAATTAAAATTAAAGGTACGTTAAAGAAAAATGATTTTAGAGAGATATGGGAAGTTTATTATGTTTTTGCTAAAACCAAAGGAATAAAACCAGCACATAAAGACTAAAATGGGGGATAAGAATAAGTGAAATTCTTGTTTAGATCGCATGGAAAGATAATAATGTTCCATTGGTGATGGGTGCACATATTTGTAGATGTAAAATTGTTTTTTTTTTAATTTAGTGTTATATTTTTGTTTATATGTAATTTTTTCTGTTCATAGTATCAATAAAATGTATACAAATATAAAAAGAATAGTAGGCTGACTCTGTGATCATACCTAAAAAGACCAGAAATAGAGAGATGGCAAGTTACACTTAAAAGGATTTGTAAATTGCTTAGATTCAGGCCTGGAGAGAGCAAGTAATTATTATAGACCAGTGTTTTCAACTGTTGGTTTTTGGACTTGAATTCCCAGAAGCAGTGGCGTAGCGTGGGGGGGGCGGGGGGGCGGATGCCCCGGGCAGCGGCTTTCAGGGGGCGGCAAAATGTCCCCTCCCCACCCTTTTGCTGGCGAGCGCCCCGCGTGCGCTTCGCCGCTTGCAGGCGAGGAGGAGGAAAAGGTTTTTTTTTTTTAGGCGGACAATTCAAGGAGGGGGGCCGGCTAGCCGTCGGGGGCTCTCCTGGAGGGCGGCCCGCGCGCGCGCGCGCACGCTGCTCGTCTCCGCCAGCCCACCCACCCACCCAACTTGCCGTGAGACGGGGCGCTCGTCTGGGGTGGGTGGCGCCGTGGCGGGGAGCCCCTGGTGGCTGGCTGGGCAGGAGGAGGTGGGCAGCGCGTGCGCGCACGCGGGCCGCCCTCCAGGAGAGCCCCCGACGGCCAGCCGGACGGGGCGGGGGGCGGGCCCCTCCTTGAATTGTCTGTCTTTTAAAAAACCCCTTTTTCTCCTCCTCGCCTGCAAGCGGCGAAGCGCACGCAGGACGCTCGCCAGCAAAAGGGTGGGGAGGGGACATTATTTGCCGCCCCCTGAAAGCCGCTGCCAGCGGCAGGCGGTGTGCGGAGAGCCCCCGACGGCCAGCCGGGCGAGCGATCTGCCGGAGCGAGGTGCGCTCGTCGGGGGTGGGTGGCGGACCGGACGGCCTCTGGTGGGCGAGCGGACGGAGGTGTGTGTGGCGCGCGCGCGATTGCGCGCGCGCCGCTAGTCAGCAGGGGGGCGCCTTCTGCCTTGGGAGGGGGAGGGGTGGCGGCAGCGGCGAGCTGGGGGGGGGGCGAGTTTGCTTTTCGCCCCAGGCGGCTGAAGACTGCGCGACGCCACTGCCCAGAAGCCTAAGTCAAGTCCCCAAAGCACTGATCAGCCAATGTACTGACTTAGGCTTCTGTGAATTGAACCCCTCCTATGGGGTGTGGGCAGGGCCGGATTTACATGAAAAGAGGCCCTAGGCTATTCCACTTATGTGGCCCTTTCACCTCCCATTTTTAAGTTTGTAAATTACATGAGAGATAATAAAATACATCATTACTGTGATATATATCAATATGTTAAATGAAACCTGTTGTGATTGGTACTAACCTTTATAAAAAATGTGGCACGGATAACACTTATTTGAATATAGGCCCCTCTTGATCTTGATGCCCTAGGCTGAAGCCTAGTTAGCCTATAGGAAAATCCGGCCCTGGGCATGGGCCCCACATTGGGAACCACTGTTATAGACAGTACAGTATAGTAAAAAAAATACAGTTACCAACAGGAGACATTATCATCAGAACAGAACAAAGACAGACAGGACTGAGAGGACCAGACAGCAAACAAGGACATTTGACAGATCAACTGAGCATCAGGAGATCCCCAGTGGCAGCCAGCTTGCTTCCAGAATGTCCAATCCTGTGGACTGACCTAACACACAAGTTTTATAGAAAACTGACATGCCATGCCATGCCACATCCTTCTTGCTATGCATCAGGAGGCTAATCAGTGTGTGTGCTGTTTGCTTCTCTTCTTACACAATGACCACATACACAAGAAACATGGTTCTCACAACAAGCCTACATACTCCCAATCAAAATTTTTCCTACATATAAAAATATAATTTATATTCATTGCTTATAATAGCCTGGTCTCAACATTTGCCAAAGCCTTGCCACAAGATGATTTGGGGTGACTTGTCCTTCTAAACAGCCTCCCCTGCCTCATTTCTGCAATGCCCAATCTCAGGTTGAGACCTGTGGGATTCAAAAGCCAGCTTATTTTGAGATGTTATTGGTCTAATGAATATATCATTTGAGAGGCAGTGGGACATGGTGGCTAGAGAGTATCAGACTACGATTCAGATGACCTGGGTTCAAATCCCTGCTCGGCAATGGAAACATCCTGTAAAGGAGTGGTAAGATGAGTGGCAATGGTTAACCATCCTCTGAATATCTTACAGACCTTGAAACCCCTACTAGGGGTTGGAAGTGATTTGACGGCACCTAACAACACAAAGATATAACCAACCCAAGTTTTTGAACTTCATAATTTGACACACATCCAACTGCTCACCCTCTTGACAGTATGCCGTACCTTGAACCTGTGGTTCCCAATGTGGAGCACATGCCCCACGGGGGGGAATTTGATATGTTTTAAGGGAGGCAATTCAAGAATTAGTTATTATCAGTGAATGGTCTTTTAGGCTTCCTCCATATGAATAGGAGTTCAGTTTTTGAATACAGTAAAACACCGGATAACGATTGGATCGGATAACGCTAAAATCGCATAACATTAAGTAATCTGGGGAGGAGAATTGGATCGAATAACGTTAAGGTCCTATGGGATGTATCGGATAACAACCGCTAAAGCCTGTGCGGTTACAATGTATCTCTATGGAGGTTTAACATTATCCGATCCATCCCATAGGATTTTAACATGGATCGGATAACACTAAAAATCGGATAACACCAAGACTTGTGGAACCAAGTTTTAGCATTATCCGGTGTTTTACATAATAAGAATTATACGTCTTGAAGGGGGCCATAATCCTTAGGTTGGGAATGGCCAAAAAGAGGTTGAGAACCACTGCCTTAAACTAATATCAAAGTCAATGACATTTCAAAGACGGGAGAGAGCAAGAATGGAGATGACATTGCTTGGTCTTCTCATCTCCTGTTTATCTCTTCCCCTATCTTCTTCTTCCTGCAGATCTTCAATTTCTTTTCCTTTTTTAAAGCCCTTCTGCTACTCCTTCTTTGCTTTCTCTGAGTTTGTGGCTGTGCCTCTCACAATGGGACCTTCCTTCCCCCTCCTTCTTTCCCAGAGTTTAGGAGAATGGAGACGCTTGGGCCTAGCCCAGTGTGTGAACCGCAGCCAAGGCAACAAGCTCAGAGAAAGCAAAGAAACAGAAATGGCAAGGGATTTTTCTTTTTAGAGCAAAAGGAAAACACACGCAGGGCCAGAAAAAAGGAGGCACCCTAGGATGAGGCACAGCCTCAGCTATAGATAGACGAGGCAAGGAGAAATGGAAGTCCTTCTTGGAAACTGAACAACACTGCCGGAAGAGGAAGAGAAGCAGAATTAGCACACTACATAAGAAGGAACTCTACACTTCTCCCACTGACTGATCTTTAAGAAATCCTGTTAATGCTACTTTATGTTACACCTATGTAATAGTAGCAGGTTTTATACACAGCAACAACAAATTGCACAATTAATTGTGATTACTGTCCCTTCTCTTCTCAGCAATGGGTTACAATAGCAACTGTGCAACAGGTTACATCAGGAGTTCTCAACCTTTTAAAACCAGGGGCCGGGTCACACTCCCTCAGACAGCTTCAGGGGCTGAACAGCCATTTTGCCTTTCCTCCACCACATGGCAATTCCTGGTGTGGTGGAGGCGATGGGGGACCAAATGAAATGGCGCTGTAGGCCGCATTCAGCCCACATGCTGAGATTCCCTGGGTCATATGATTCCAACTGTGCCCTCTGCACAAAGTGCTGGCAGATGTGCTTCGTGGATCGCACTCCACTTTGGTGCTACTGTAACCACTGCAGGCGTGAGTACGCAAGAGGAGTTTGCCAATTGTGGAACAGCTTCAAGTTCATTTTTTAAAAAAATGTTAATGGTTGGGTTGTTTCGGGGTACTATGTTGTCCACCTCAATATAAAATATCAGTTCAGGACATAAAAGAGCAACCACTTTTCTCTCCTCCTGCATACATTCGCCTATTACCTTCCAGAAACGTACCCCAATAAAAACATTGTAGAATTCTAGCCACAGAAACAGGGCCCTTCAGACTGCAGATGAGAGGTAAAGTCAGGTGTAAAGAGCCAGGCCAGAGCAAGGAAGTCCCAGAGGATGAACCAACCATGAGCCGCACAAAGAGTCAGACCTGATCAGTTTCTAACTGATCTGTACCAGCAGAAACAACAAAGTTATAATTACAGACCTTGAGCAGTGTAACACATCGGCAATCTTTATTTAGTGCAACAGAAGCTCTCTGTGACCACTAAACATGTTTCATTCACAAATAGCTATTTTGGGGTCTTTTCTTCGCTTATTTATTTATTTTATTTTGTCCAATTTGTTATCCCGCCCCAATTAGGTAAACCCAACTCTGGGCAGCTTACAACACTACCAAAAAAGACATGACTTCTTCCTCTCCAAAACAACTGTTTACCACTGCAAACATTGGGAATCTCTGGAATTTTCTGATGCCTCTGACACCTATTCTGGCTGCATAAGGATTGTCACTCAGCAAATGATATACCGTATATGCTGGGGTATAAGACGACTTTTTACCCCGAAAAACATGCCTCAAAGTGTGTGTGTGTGTGTGTGTGTCTTGTACGCCGGGTGCACTTCAGTTGAATAAAATACAGTAATACCTCAGATAACGTTTATCTTGGATAACGTTTACCTCACATAACGTTAAGCAATCTGGGGAGGAGAATTGCATCAAATAACGTTAAGGTCCTATGGGATGGATCGGATAACAAATGACGAACAGGAGTTTGAAGGCTTTTAAAGGGAAACTGTCACACCAGCAAACTTGCTAGGGACTTGCCTGGCACTTGCTCTCTTTCTCTATTTGTTATCTTCCTTCTATCACTGACAATTCCAGTTTGGCTAACAGATTAGAAAACAAACAACATGGCAGCTCCCATAGGTTTATTGTTCCATTCAGCTTTAGTGAATTGTCTTTGGTGCACTGTTTTATGTTTACTGTACATGTTTGATAACATACAGCCATGTGACAGTTTTTCTGCATGTCATAAGCATTTGAATATAAATTAACATGTTGAAATCAAATCTGATGTTCTTTTACGTTTTATTTGGTGTGTGGAAGGTGTGCGGAAGAGGGGGTAGTCTTATACAGCGAGTATATAACAAACTCTATATTTTGAGTGGAAATGTTGGGGGGTCGTCTTATACGCACAGTTCTCTTGTACGCTGGCATATACGGTGTAACATTACTGGTGCATCTGCTTGCACAACTTTAGCTGCAGTGCTAAACACATTTGATTCAAAAGTCTTCCATTAAAATCAGCAATACTCATTTTCAGGAAACAGGTTTAGGACTGGGATCTGGAGCAGTAAACAAATTTGGGCCACTTAAGATGTTGTTCTTTTCCCCACTGACAGGGGCCTTAAAGATCCTTAAATGTCTTTAAGTATACCAATGTCAGTTTCATAGGTTAGGAATTGCTTCAAAATGGTGTTACACCAGAGATTTGCTCTGGTAGAAGATTATTAAGCCAACCTTTGACAAAGGACAGGCAGAAAAAAATTTATCCAAGTTGTAGAGTGGTTGCCAAAAATGCCTATTTCTCTACGGACCAATTAATCTAATACTTTACAGGGGTTGCCAACCTTTTTAAGTTGGGGTCTGGGTCATGCTCCCTCAGACAGTTGAGGGGGCCAGACTGGTGGTCCCCCTGCCATTTATGACAGCTGTAAACAAGGCTGATTCCAGCAGCGGGGGCTGGAGGGGGGGCAATTATTTGGCACTGTGGGCCAGATTCAACCCACAGGCCGTAGGTTGCTACCCCTGTTCCAATAAAAGTTCAGACTCACTCAGCAAGTGGAACATCAAGGGATGTTTTGACTGAGTGAGTCAGCTGTCACATCAAGCACAAGGCAGGCAGAACATTTACAGCACCTACTTCAAATGCCCTCTTCAACATGGGAGAACCGGTTATCTGCCTGATCTACCACATGGGATGGTTTTGAGAATAAAAGGGGGGAAGGAGAAATGTACATGCCACCTTGGGATCACGGGAGAAAAAGCAGGAGTGAAAGGTAAAATGAATACATGAATGAATAAAACATCCGACTCCATGGAGAGAAGGTACACCTGCTGAGTAGGAAAGAACATGTTCTACTACTGCTTTCTATGCCAGGTGTTTCTGTGATACTGTTCAGCAGACTCTTTTTATCCATATTCACATGTCTGCAGCCATGTGAAGGTTTTATAATGAAAGTTCCAGTGCTGAAGCCCATTCCAGCCCAGGAATCCACATCTGTTGAGCTTCTGGACTTTTGGTGCCTCCATTTCTCCCTGCATCTCACATGCTTTGTGGGTTATAAAATAGAAGGAGGACATTTCTCAGATGCTCAAATCTACCTTTTGTAGATGTGAAAGGAGACACTGCTCCAAGCAGGTTTTGGCAGCAGAAATCGTCAACATGAGCATAAGGCTCTGGTTCATACATTTCTCTGTATAAGGCGCAGGTGAAATGAACAGTGCCTTCGCTAGCAAGTCTCATCTTACTCAGAATTTTTTTTTTGCAACTGGCTGTTCCCCTTGATAGCTGGTGATAGTACAGTAAAAGTAGAGGCGCAGACAGATCAATAACACAGAAAGGCAGGGGTATATTTATCACTACGATCACAACCAACCTTCCTGCAACATCAGGTAAGCCATAGATGATGTTTCTAGGCCAAACATGAAACTGCCAAAATGAAGGCACCTTTTGGTGAGTTCGCTCTGCAGTTCCCATCGCCTGACCTAGTGTGAGAAAGATTAGCTGGCAACACAAGGTTGCCGCTACCAGAGTATGCCCAATTGTGGTTCAAAAATACTCCAATCTTCGAGGAGGCTCTTTCTGTGTAGTCATGGGTGCTAACTACATGTCACTAAAACAACCATGTTGCTTATTCTTCCCTCCCTCCAGTTAGCTCCCCTTCCTTTTCTGTTTATTATCTGCTGAATTTCAGATTGTAAGCTTCTTTAGGCATAAATCTGTCTATACCTTAACACACACCGATGACATTATAGAATTAAATACCTAAATAACATAACCACCAACAGGAATTCCATTGAGGTTCTTTCGCTGTGTCTATCTGTCTGTCCATACAACAAATCAATGAGTATTGGGGGGGGGGGGAATAAGAGACAAAAGCAAAAAAACCCATAGGAAAAAAGTTTGGGATGATCATAAAAATTCTCACGTATATAGAGATAAACAAATTATCTGAATATTGGAGAAAAAACTAATATAAGGTAAAAGTTGCCCTTGCTCAAAAGCTAGTTGTATCCAACTCTAGGGTTCAGTGCTCATCTCTGTTTATAGCCAAAGAGCCAGCTCTGTCTGTGTTTGCAGACGTTTCCATGGACATGTGGCAGGCACCACTCAACACTGAAGTGCACAGAACGTTATTTATCTTTCCACCAAAGCGGTACCTATTTATCCACTTGCAATTTCTTGCTTTCAAAGTGCTAGGTTGGCAAGAGCTAGGACAGAGACAGGAGCTCATTCCGTTGTGCAGCACTCAGGTCTTGAACTGCTGACCTGCCAACCTTCTGGCCGTCAAGTTGAGTGTCTTAATCATTAAGCCACCACAGTCCCTAAAAAATAATAATTTTGTGTCAGAGATTGCTCTGGGTTGAAAGGATTAAAATAAAAGCATTCTCAAATGTGAGTCACCATCCACTTTCCAAAGCAAAAACCGCATCAACCACAAGCTTCTAAAGCCATGGTTACAAGCGCCTGCCTCTTCCCATCATGCCCTGTTTTTGTATAGAAATCCTAGCTAGCATTAAACCAAAATTCCCTACGACAGCCAAACAAGTTAGGATCTACTAAGTGTTGCTTCCCATGAGTTAACAAATTAGGAGAACCGGCCAAGATTTAATGCTAAGTTTGTTAAAGCTGGCATGCAGCAAAAACAGAAAAGGAAAGTGGAAACACATAGCCAGTTCTGTAAAGCTATGCTATATGAAGCCACAGACAAAGATTGAACTCAGCAAGTAAGAAGATACCCAATATAGAGCTCTCTTGTAAGTGTGTAACATGTTTCACGTAGTGTTTATATGAAAGGAATTTTTTTGGATAACTGTCCAAAGCTTAGAAAAATTACCTTTTTAAGATTACAACTCCCAGAATCTTCAAGACAATAAATATACAACACCTTGATTCCAAATGAAGTCAACAGAAATTTGATTTCCATTTATTAGATCTACAGGCTGAAAACTGCTTACTGAACTTTCCAAACATGACCCAAGAGCTACAACTACATTATAATTTTAATCAGCTCTCCACGGTTACCTTGCAAAAAGCCCAGGTGTCATTGAGAATATTGCCTAAAGATCCCCCCCCCCAATAAACTCACCCAACCACCCCTAATTCTATGTATGAGCAATCTCTCTTTGGGAATTCAGAAGAAGTCTAAAAACTAGGCTAGATTAATTGGCAAGACCTCAAATTGCACCAGAAACCAAAAGGCAAGAAATAAGAGGAATCTTCCACCCATTTTTATTTCTCCCTGCAGAACTTTTCATAGCAATGAAAATTCTGCTGTATATTATATTCAAAGGTACTAAAATATTTGATTACGCTGTGATTTCCCATTTGGTTTATTATTTCTTTTAGAATATCATGCTGGAAATTACTGCATTTGAACCTCATAACCACCCACTGAGGAACCCCTAACTTGTAGATACTGACCCTTTCTCATCCTTTCAGTGAACCTTATAGGTAGACAGGATTGCATCAAGAGTCTCCAGTCAATTGCTTTATCTATTATATCTGGAGAATACATGGCCTTCTGGATGTTGTCAAGCACTACTGTATACTGGAGTATAAGTCAATCCGAATATAAGCCGAGGTACCTAATTCTGACCAGAAAACCCAGGAAAATAGATTTATTTGTTTTATTTATTTATTTACTCAAATTTATATACTGCCCTCTGTACCAGGGAAACTCAGGGTGGTTGACCCGAGTATAAGTCGAGGGGGAGGGGGGGAAATGGAGCAGCTGGTAGTGAGTTTCTATAATCAAAATACATGAAAATATGGTAAAATTAATTAAATTGTTGGCACATCTCAATCCGGCACAGTTCTGGGACCCTCGTGATCATTTACTCGAGTATAAGCGGAGTCCCCTTTTTGGAGCTAAAAAACTTGGTTTATACTCGAGTATCTACAGTAATTCATATCAGCCTCAGTAAAGGTAAAGGTTTCCCTTGCTCGAAAGCCAGTCGTATCCGACTCTAGGAGTCAGTGCTCATCTGTTTCAAAGCCGAAGAGCCAGCGTTGTCTGCTTCTGCAGACATTTCCATGGTCATGTGGCAGTCATGACTAGACACCGGAGTGCACGGAATGCTGTTACCTTCCTTATTTATCTACTTGCAACATCTGGTGGGTCCTAAATTCCCTAACAAATTGTTATAAATCATAAGTTTTGTCCATTATTTTGTTTAATCCAGCCTTCTCCAGTCTGATGTCAGATATTGTGGGCCATCTCCTATTAGCCTCAACTTCATGCTCATTGCTCAGGAATGCAGTCACTTGTCGTTCAGAATATCTGGAGAAAGGCTGCTAAAAGTTCTGTCCAAGACCAGCTCCTTAGTGGATAAGGGGAAACTGAGGGCAGGGGTATAATAAAAGCCAGTATGGTGTAGTTGTTAACCTACTGTTAAGCTGCTCATTCCCCAGGCATGAGGAAGGCAACGCACAATTTAACCTTCCACCCACTTCATAAGCAGGTGTTGGATCAAGATCAGTTGCTTTCCCCGAGTCTTTCCCTCTACCTAGGTTGTTTTGCTGACAGAAATGGGTAAAGAAGCCATATATAATAGTTTCAGCTCCTCTGAAAAAAGGTGGGATAGAGACGGATATCTTTCTTACACAGAGAGAAAACTGTGGATTTAATTAACAAATACATAAATTAAAAGAAACCACACAGTACATGTACAGTGGAACCCTGGGTTACGAACACCTCATGAAATGTAATTTTTGAGTTAGGAATGAAAATCCATTGAAAACAATGTCTTAAGATGGATTTTTTCTCAATATGAATTAAGTTTCCCTATAAATTACATCAGGGGTTCCTAACCTTTTCAAGTCGGGGGCTGAGTCACACTCTCTCAGTCAGCTTCAAAGGCAGACAGCCATTTTGCTCTGCCTGCAAGATGGGGGTGGACATTTTGTCCCAACAGCTTCAAAGGAGTGGCCAATTTTCTCATGCCTTGAGGGGGGGCAACATGAAATGGTACTGTGAGCCAGATCCAGCCCACAGGCCTTAGGTTGGGAATCCCTGAATTACATGGTATGCAGTGGCCTCTAGTGGCCAGTTCAGGTAATTCACCTTGTTCTCCATTGTGTTTCATGTTATGAATTTTTCGCAATATGAAACGTCCCGGAGAACGTGTTAAATTCGTAACCTGAGGTACCTCTATTTTTGTATCAATGCTGCATCTTAGATCACATGGACTAAGGATCCCCAATTCATTCTCCTCAGGGTAGTGCACTTAAATAGCAAGACTTTCACAGTGAAATTGATCATCCCCACCTCAGTCTCCTGAGATTGCAAAACTATCAGCACAAAGGCAATAAATCCTTTAAGAAAGATTTCAAGACAAAGGCAATAAATCCTTTAAAAATATTTCAGGAGAAAGCTTTAGCCGATGGTGCTCTGCTGTCATTCCAATAATCATAAATGGTGGCATGGAAAAGAGGAGAAGGATCAGCTTTTATAAAAGATACACAACAGACATTTAAGGTGAGTATTTTTGCAGCAGCCTACAGGAACCCAACATTTTAAATCCACATTTAGATTTTTGGCTAGTCTAATCTGGAAAAAAAAGGAAAGGTCCATTTCTGTTATCATTATCTGTGCTGTTAAAACAGACTTGCTACTTCAGCAGAGCAAAATGTACAGGCAAGCAGAGGCTGAAGCTACTGTGAGCAAAATTATACAAAGTGGCCAACCGGCCTGGATTATGTTGCAACCATGAAGCAAAGAGGAAGGGATGTCCTCTGTACCTAATATATTTCTCCACTGTTCAGTGTAATAAATATAAAGTATTATTTGCAGGTCAGCTCCCAAGGGAGCTAAATGGGACACAAAGAAACAACGGAGATAATTTATCATTCTTCCTCCATTTCACCAATACGTATTCTCCATTTCCTGGGACACCTGGAAATCCCACCTTTTCAGGAATGGGGGCAGGTAAGATGGAGGTTTGAGAATATGATCATAAGCCTTTAGTTAAGCTATTTGCTGGAGGACCTACATAGGATATATCTGCTCCACTTGCCCCCTGATACCTACATTTATTGAAAGGTAAGCAAAATCTAGGAAGAGGCTTAGAACAGCTTCCCTCTACCTGCGGTCTCATGATCTCAAATCCTTACACAGGACTGTCAACCAGCAAGATCAAGGTGGAAGGCTCCATTTTGAAGATCTGGAGGCCAAGACCTTAGGCTAAGATGCTTTCTCTCTACATCCTCCACAATCTGTTCTCCCCCTAATACTTGTGTTTTATGTCTTGCTTGATCTTAGTAAGTGATAGCTACCTGGGACTTTAGGCCTGCAATAACATTCATTCCCTCAATGAAATGCAGATTGGTGTGTGTGTATCTATGCATGCATTTGGATAACAACAACATGCATTGACCCAGTTCTTAGAAACCCCAACCCCCTGCCCAAAAGCCTGGCATGTCCTTCTTGTGAGTGAACATAAAGGACAGCTAGTTGCTTGTTTTCAAAACATACCTGTAGCTTAGTTTTCTGGACCTCCAGAGCTTTGAAAAAACTAAACCTCCATAACACTCTACAACAGCAGACCTGCACCAAACTGCAACGCACCAAATCCCACGTTTCTGTAAACCCCCGTTTTTTACTGTCTGGTTCAGATGGCAAACCCTACAGCCAGTAACAAAACCCAGTGTGCAGGCTTGGACCTCCAGATAATGTTTGGCTCTCCTTCCAGTCTCCCATGTTAGGTGGATACACCGTACCCCTTGCCAGCTTATTCCTAAATTATTTATTCCGAAAGGCTCTTAGTCCTAAATTCCCTCCTCCTCATCGCATCTGCTGTGTGAAGGCTTGGCACTCTGCACACACTCAGAGGTGCTCTCCTCCCCATGGAATTATTTCACAGATGGCAAAAAGAGGAATGGCTACTTCAAGGAAGGCAACACGCCTTTATGACTTTTGAGCAAGCCAACCAGACCCTCTTCCTCAATGCCAGGGGGTGGATAATGCAAGAGGTGTCTACTCTAGACCAGTGTTTCCAACCTTTGGTTTTTGGACTTCAATTCCCAGAAGCCAAAATACATTCCCTAAAGCAGGGGTGCCCAAACTTTTCAGTCCGCAGGCTCGCGCCATCACCCCGCTTTTTTGGAGAGAGAAACCCGCTGGTATGGAGAGGCCTTTCCTTCCCTCCCTTTCCTGGGGCCCTGTTTACTATTCGCCAGGCAGCCTCCTTCCCTCGCTTATTTCCTAATAATAAAAACCACTTTCATGGAATAGATCTCCCGCTTTCGAAGTGCATGGAAGGTTCAATTGCACTATGGCTCGGAGGCCAGATCCGGCCCTGACACAAATTCATCTGGCCCGCGAAGCCCTCGTCGCTCCAGGAAGCGGAAGTAAAACGTACCCATGCATTTTACTTTCGCTTCCGGGAGCGACAAGAGCTTTGCGGGCCAGATGCATTGGCGTCAAGGAGCAGATCTGGCCCACGAGCCGCAGTTTGGGCACCCCTGACCAGAAGCACTCTTCAGCCAATGTACTGACAGGCTTCTAGGAATTGGGGCCAGGCGGGCCCCACGTTGGGAGGAAACCCCAGGATATCTGGTTACTGTTAATCCTGCAGCCCCCTCAGGGCATGAGAAAGGAGACGCGCAATTGAACCTTCGGAAGCGGGAGATCTATTCCACGAAAGTGGTTTCTTATTATTAGGAAATAAGCGAGGAAAAAGGAGGCTGCCTGGCGAATAGTAAACAGGGCCCCAGGAAAGGGAGGGAAGGAAAGGCCTCTCCATACCAGCGGGTTTCTCTCTCTCTCTCCAAAAAAGCGGGGTGACGGCGCGCAACCCGTTCCCATTTCCACCCCCACGGCTCTTTCTATGGGGAAAAAGGAACCAGCGGTGGCGTCGGGGGTGGCGTCCAACCCTGGCCTCTTCTCTCTCTCTCTCTCCCCCCCCCCCGGGCTTCTCCCCGCCTCGCCTTCTTCCCTACTCACAAAATTGTCCCCGCAGCCGTTGTCCGGGCACAGGACGTAGAAGGAGACGCCGGGGTCGGCGTAGAAGTCCATCCTCCGCTCCGTCTCCTCGGTGGCGATGAGCTCGAAGGGGTTGTTGGAGCACCATTTGTCCGCCACGTCCGCCAGCTGCTGGAAATCCATCCTCTCCTGCCTGGGCGGCTGCCGCCTCCTCCTCCTCCCCGCCTTTCTCTCCTCCTCTTCGGTGGGGCGTGAGTGGCACCGATGCCACTCAGCCTTTTGGCTCCCTTGGGGGGGGGGGAAGCGTTAACAAGCGGGGGCAAACCCGGCACCCCTCCTTGCCCCTCGGACGGCTGCCGCCCCCTGACCCGTTTTAGCCTTCCTCGATCGCGCCCAGATCCTTGTTTACATGCTATGGGGTGGGTGGAAAGAGATGGGGCTGGGCGGCTTTTTTGCCTTCCTCCTCCTCCTCTTCCTCTCCGGGTC
This sequence comes from Furcifer pardalis, assembly GCA_030440675.1. Lineage (NCBI taxonomy): Eukaryota > Metazoa > Chordata > Lepidosauria > Squamata > Chamaeleonidae > Furcifer > Furcifer pardalis. Next base: position 65,095,951 of record CP126897.1, on the reverse strand, counting down.
CCTCTTCACCCCGAGCGGCTGACCTTGGCTCAGCGCGGCTGCGTTGTCTGGGCCGTGTGGGTCATTCGGTGGGGGGGGGGGAGCTGGATTTGGCCGGATCCTGCTGGATTCTCGGAGATCCACCCCTTTGGCGTCCCAAAACCTCAGGATCGCCCCACCCTGCCAGCCCCGCCAGCCGCAGCCACCTGCAGCAAAGCCTCCCGCCCACCCCAGTCGCCACGATCCCTCAGTGGGGTCCCTCCCCACCCCAAATAAAATCCTGGCATAAGAGGAGGAAGAAGCCCTCCTCACATAGCATTCCGCAAAGGCCCTGCCAATTTTCCTATTTCTCTCTCTCTCTCTCTCTCTCATATCCCCTCTTCCTGCCCCACTTCATCAAACGGTGTTGTCAAAACAAGCCAAGTTAGGCCCTCTCTGACTCCGCCAAAAAATAAAAATTACAGAGCAGCTTGGTACGCATTGTGGTATTTTTGAACCACAGTTGGGCGTACCCTGGGGCTCATCTTTCTCACACTAGAAAGGAACTGCAGAATGAACTCAACAAAAAGGTGCCTTCCTTTTGGCAGTTTCACATCTGGCCTAGACACAGAGGAAGTGCAGATGAGCAGTACAAGAGCCTTAATTTAGCGTTCTGGATTGTGCCAAGTCCAATCGATTTTTAGAATCACCCTCCCAAACTCCATTAAGGCTATATAGCCGTGATGGCAAACCTTGGCACTCCAGATGTTCTTGGAGTTCAATTCCCAGAAGCCCAAGCCCCCATGAATCCACACAAATGGGTGTTCTGCGATTCATCCGGTCCGCACAGCCCTCGTCGCTCCCGGAAGCGGAAGTAAAACATTTTACTTCCGCTTCCGGGAGCGACAAGGGAGTAATTTTCAAAAGGTGAAAATTACATGCCTGTGATTTTCACAAGGGCTTAGGCTTCTGGGAATTGAAGTCCAAGAACATCTGGAGTGCCATTGTTTGCCATCACAGCTATACAGGGACCGGAACTTAATACATCTAAAAATAGCATTCAGGTGTTGATAGGTTGTTTTGCAATGGTATTCAGACTGCCCCCACCTTTTGCAACTCTCTCTATTGCTTCATAGAAAAGCAAAATACTGTACAGTACAGTTGTACCTCGCTTAAAGAGCATAATGTGTTCCACAGGACTGCTCTTTAAGCGAGTTTGCTCTTTAAGGGAAACACCATTGAAAGTGACCAATTGTGACTTCTGGTGGGGAGGATTGTGAACCCTGATTTGTTTGTTAAGCAAGTTTTTGGTTGGTTTTATTTGTTAAGCAAAGGAAACATTCAGAGAAAATTCTGCTCTTTAAATGAGCTACTCTTTAAGCGAGGCACTCTTTATGTGAGGTTTGACTGTATTGTAAACGCACAGTCTCCTCTCATGCCTGTAATTTTTACTCAGACATTGGTCCCTCTGAGAAAAAAATACTTTTATTCCCAATTCTTTCATGTCTAGGCCAGACGTGAAACTGCTGAAATGAAGGCAGAATATAATGCTGTGGCCTTTCATTTGCCTTTTGCGTGACACCGGTACCACTGTTCTAGTTCTGTGAGTCACTTTCTGGTCCTGAGCTCAGGGCACTCAGTCATCATCAGCCATAGGCCAGTATTGATGAAGCTGCTGTCCTCCATCAAGATGGATTCTAGTAGGATTTAATCCATTTGGGAACCATCACCCTTCCCTGTGGACTTCACCACCCAAGGCCAATAGTCCTCAGGGTTGTCAAGTTAGTTAACTACTGCCTGACAATGGACATTGAGTTGTTGGCAATATATGCTCTACTCCAGAGTTTCCCAACCTTTGGTTTTTGGACTTTAATTCCCAAAAACACTGATCAACCAATATACTGACTTAGGCATCCAGGAACTGAAGTCCAAAAACCAAAAGTTTGGAAACACTGGTCTAACTCTATTATCATAGCAGGATAACCTGGCCAGACGAGCCGGGAAGTTTAGGAGAGGGTTAATCAAAAGGTAGCTTTACAAAGCTCATATAAAAATGTGTAACATAATGGGTTAGCTCACCACAATTCACAGGTGGTCAAGCAGAACAGGAGGTCATCTAGTTTATTTAGTCTATCATGGAAATTATCTGGAGCAGACTCTGATCAGGAACCACTTAGGAAGCCACTGTTCTTTTAGTCATAATCATCACTAAATACCAGTTCAAACAGCCTCAAACTACACTGTTCCTAACTGTTGCTAATGGGAACTACTGTACTGGTAAATGGTCAGGTGGGACATCCACTTGAAGCAGCCCATCGTTGAAAATGAATTGACTGGGTTATTTGGGAATTGCCAAGGATTTCCAAGAAAACAGCTGGCCAGTATGCTTTCAGGATAACATGGCCTGCTTCAAGCAAAAAGGTGACTCTTACTATAGCAGTTCCCAAACATTGCCTGCCTCCCATACCTACCTGAAAATTGTTGAGGGTCACAGAGAACTGTTTAATAAACTTTTGCCTTCTGTACATTAAAGGACATACACAACTCACATTCTGATAAACTTGTTTTATTCAGAGTTGACCCAACTGTCAAATAGTGTTGCATTTAAAAAAAAAGTCACATTCCCTAACCTGGATTCATTAGCCTAGCCCTACGCAACTCAAAAAGTCTTGATATCTAGCTATCAAGAAATGCAGAGTCAAGCACAGACACTCTTCAATCTTGTTTAGCCTTGCATTTGACCATTTGGCTGGCAGTCACAGACATGTTTGAGAACCACTATAGTCATTCATAAACTGAATTTTGTAAACCCTTGTCCTCTAAATTGTGTTATTCAGCTTTGCAGATGGTACCTGTGCAGAGACCTCTAGTGGTAACAGAAATCTGCAATATAGTTTGGCTAACTCAAGAATGACTAGAAGCTTCTCCAAACCAGCTCACTGTCACCTCCCCTCTGTTGCCACCTATCTATGACATTAAATCAATTGGGCTACAATGACCAGTACAAAGTGTCAGGGCAGAATTTATGCCCTGTTTTTAGCCTCATCCAAGATGGATATTTCAATGCCGGGGAGAACCTTTTAGAACATACCAGAGAGATTGGGATGTGTAAACATGCCGGCCTCATGGGTCGGAAGAATTGAAACCTGATGTGTGATGGACATGCTATGCTGTATGATCATTGGCTGGATTCCCTTAGGGGAATGGCAAGGAGGTGGACCCTGAGGGGAGAGATATAATCCAGAGGGAGGGGGCAAAATGCTCTCTTAATCCAATGCTTTGAGCTAAGGGAGAGCTGCAAACATGTAGGGGCTCTTTCAAATATCACGTGACCTAAAATAGGCCACTTTTTGACGCCCCTCCCCGTCTGTGACTTTCTGTGACCTTTGACCGACCCCTCCAAAAAAATCACGTGGTTTGAAGATCTATGGCCAGCTGGATGCCAAAAGCAATGATAATTTTGGAGTCATGTGACTTCATGCGGAACCTCCTCCCCCCGATGACTTTCTGTAACTTTTGGTCGACCCCCTCTAATGGTCATGTGGTATTTGAACAACCCCTAGTTGCCTTAGCCAGAAGGGGGCCCTTGGGCTTCCCCATAGAGCAGCTTTATTTTGATGTGCTTTCTGAACTTTTGATGAACTTTCTCCTGTAACTTACTCTGATTACAATAGACTTTTAAAATATCTGAAGTTGCCTGGAGTGTTTACTTGGCTCAGCGCTACCTTATCTACACTAATCTAGAAAATTGGGTTGCTTAGGTAGGAGGTGGCAGCTTGGAAGCAGGAAGCAACCACTGGTGGGCAGGAATAACTAGTCATGAGTAAACCTATTTCCTGACACAAAGAAATAAACAAAAACAGAAAGAGACATTAAATGAGAATAAAGAATATTGCTAGTAAGGGTTACCTAGGAACAAAAGTTCAGACAAGGATAATCGTCTTATTTATCCTTAATTGTCTCAATCCCTGCCACCTTTTTGTACTTCTTCATTTTACTAAAAATGTATTTAGACATAAAATATTCTATAATTTCAAGAAAAAATCTACCTAAAGGCAATATTTATTTGATTATTCATACAGAGCGTCTTAGAGGATCACAACCAAATTCCATTTAATTCCATCCTGTTTTACACTACCTTCCACTCAGAGTAATATTGCCATAGAACTATCACTGTAAGAAGCTGCTAGTCAAATGCTCTGTAGAGTTGTCTAATCTATTTACTTGAGATAGCATGATTGCTGACTAAAAATGATGGGAGTTACATCCATAATATTTGGAGCACACTGTGTTCTTTCTTCCAGGCTATGCTGGTACTTTGTCTAATAATTTGTTGTGGGAAAGGAAACTTGGCGAGAAGGCTCATGGCCTCTAGGATGGAAAAGATACTAAAGGAAGTATGACAAGCTTTCAATCTCTATTGTTACTGAATTTCACTGACTTCTAATGTAACTCAAAGAGTTGTCTTTCTATATGTACTTCATAAAGCCTGGGAATTCCAGATACAGTACTGTACATGCAAATGCCTTCCAATGTGAATGTCTTCCAAAATGTCAATCTAGACTAGGGGTGCCCAAACTTTTCAGGCCGCAGGCTGGTCAGGTGATTGAGCAGGCCAGTCACGTGGTTCCTCCCACCAGAAGCAGAAGTAAAACGCGCCCATGCATGCGCAAAACACTGCCGTAAATGCACCCGTGGCTATTGTAAACTTGTTTACGACATCCATGGGTCATTTATGGAGTTTTGTGCATGTGCAGGCACATTTTACTTCCACTTCCGAGAGCAGTGAGGGCGCCACAGGCCGTAGTTTGGGCACCCCTGATCTCGACAACTAACACTTACTGATATTTTAAAATCAGTCAGCCTAGAACCTTGGCATGAATTGTGGCTCAGTCCTCAACTGAGATAAATCAGCAGGTCAAAGTACCATCCCTGTGTATTAATTTCATTCCTCTGCTGTTTGCTAGAAGCACAGCTTTTTGTAACATTCATCAACTGAACAGTATTCTGTAGTGCTCAAGTCAATTAGATGCCAATCTTTCCCCTCTTCTTTTTATGGATCCAAAGCCATTGACCATTTTTTGGAGATCTATGATAACTAGGATCCTTTACACCAGAATCAGACCTTGTATATCTACTACAAATACTATGAGCTAAAGTATTTGTGGTAGTTGTACTGGTAGAGTCCAGCTGGATAGTAAGAGGCAAGTATGCCTGTGAAGTACAGTACAAATAATTACTCAAAGGCTTAAATCCAGTAGTAAGTCATAACTAGATTCGGTTAATCAAAAGCTATATAATCTAGTTGCAACTGACTATTGGATTTCAAGCAACATGCCAATGGTAAGGTAGGAAGGAAAACTGACTTCTGGTGCTTCAAGAAATCAACCAAGGATCTAACAGGAGAAATTCCAGATTGGATTAGAGAAATCCCAGAGTTAACTTCTTGGTATGAAGGTCAAGGGGTCTACTGGCAGACCTTCAGAGATAGTCAATCCTGTAGACAAAGGAGAACAAAGAACAAACGATTTCTTCTTTAAAGGGGAAGTGGCCTAAGAAGGAAGTGATTGATGAGAAAGGACTAAATGGAAAAGACACCCAAGGCTACTTACTTATCAACTGGCGGCTGCCTCCCTCCCAGTTTAAAAGGCACCCAAAACAATTGTTGCAAAACATTTTAGGACAATGAACTCTGGAAGTTTAAAATGTGCAATGTTAAACAGTGATGCCTTTTCAGTAAGCAGAGCTTTATACCAGTCAGTGGGTGAACCCCACATTCAATATCAGAAAGAAAGAAGACATCTGTCAGAAATAAAGTACACAAGTTATGATGCTGATGCTTGTTTTTTTATTTAAATAAATTTTAAAAAGCAAACCCCCACAAAATTTACAAGATATATATATAACATACATAAAGATAAGCATATGTACACACTTATGATGCAGATATATTTGCAGCACAGTTCCATCAAAATAGTATGGCATAAATTGGAGTTCTCCTTTACTACGACGTTTATCCTTCTAACAGTTGAAATAATTTTCATTTCTCTCAATGGCCCTATGTTTCCATTCAGCTAGATTTATATGTGGCTTGTGAAAACAGGACTTGTTCCATTTAGAAAGGGCGAAGAACTTCTTTCAACTTTTGGGTTAAATACAGAGGGATAAGTTTAAGAGAAAATCTCAGGGCCATAGCCAAAAGGTGGGTAGGGACCAACCCCACCATATTTAAATTTATAGCTTAAAGTTTAGAAGTATCCCAACATTTTAGACTAGTTTCCTTTCCCAGATGGAACGGAATTCCTGCATGTCTATTCCAGGAAGATATCCAATACATTAGTTCTTGGGTCAGTGATGGCGAACCTTAGCACTCCAGCTGTTCTTGAACTTCAATTCCCAGAAGCCCTGCTCAGCAGGAGTGCTGACTTGGGCTTCTGGGAACTGAAGTCCAAGAACACCTGGAGTGCCAAGGTTCACCATCATGGTCCTGGGTTATCCCCTCTGGAAACACCTGAACTTTTATCTAACTTTTGGAGCAAACCTCTTCCAGTTTTTTTATTATTATGAAGATTCAATTAAGAGGCAAACAAAATTATTTTAACTTGCTGCACAATCCATATGGGTTTCCTCTGAAGTAAGCCCAACAAAGCTCAATTTACACGTGCTTCCAATAAGGTTTGTACAGGATTGTACAGGATTACTGCCTTAATTATATAAATATATTTAGCTAGTTCTATTTGCCTTCTACTAGGAATTATGAGGAGGTAGTCATGCCAAATAAGATGCTAAAACTTTTTCCTCTACCACTGAATCTTTGCTTCTGCTTTAAATACTGTACTTCATTGGATGAGTGCTGAACATTTTCAAGTCTACCTTTTGCAGCCATTTAAGTTAAATTTGCTTTAAAATGAAGCAAGATTCCGAATTCTATATCTAATACTAAATTTGTGCACAGTAATGGAATATACACACATTCATAATTAACCTTCCAAAAGTATACTGGTAGTTCTTTGCTCTCATTCATAGGGTCACCATAATTCAAAACAACTTGACAAACACATAAGAGCAAATGCACTAGAAGGTAAGCTTGTGAACCATATTTGATATGCTTACCTTTCAGAATGCAAATTGATTATTTTACAATTGTAGAACATTTTAGAAGCAAGACTATTACCATTAGAAATAAGGCACTCAAGTGAACAATTTGTAACCTAATTCTATCCCTAGATTTAGCTTTAACAAGGGCCGTATGAGTTAACATCCTAGTAAAGGGGTAATCTGTCTTTTTGCACAATTGCATGTAACTGGGATGCAAAATGACAGAACTTTAAAAGTCAGCATGGAGTTTTGTTTAACATTGAACTCATATCTAAATAAGGCACCTTTATTCCAGTAATAGTGGAAATACTTTCTTGCTGCATAAATCGACCAAGAGAAAATTACATGCGCATAGACACTTGTTTTAAAAACAATCCTTTAAACAGGTCCTAGCCATCCCAAACCTACAGTGAAATCTTGGTTAACATAATTAATGCATTCTCCGGGACGTTTCTTACAGCAAAAATTACTTTAATCGAATTTCCCATGGGAATGCATTGAAAACCAAAATACTTTAACCGAAACACGGTTTCCCATAGGAATGCATTGAAAACCAATTAATCCATTCTTGGGGGAAAATCTGTAAACCGAGCCACTATTTTCTATGGATTTCCTTTTGTTATGCGATTTTTATGTTAACCGAGCAGTTTGTTAACTGAAGTTCCAGTGTATTTTGATAATATACTGTTGAGGCTGGAGGAGACTGCTGAAAAATTAGCCACATATGAGTGAAATTCTCTTTCTCCTAAGCAAGGACATATTTTGCAAAGCACTAGCCAGAATCCCATTGTTGTTTCATAAAGGTTGTGTAACTTGCTGTGGTGGCTGAGTGATTAAGATGCTGAACTTGATGTCTGGAAAGTTAGGTCAGCAGTTTGAGACCAAAGTGCTGTACAACAGAGTGAGCTCCCATCTCTGTCACAGCTCCTGTCAACATAGCATTTTGAAAGGAAGAAATTGCAAGTACAGTATATAAATAGGTACCACTTCAGTGGGAAGGTAAATAGTGTTCTGTTCACTCTGGTGTCTAGTCATGCCTGCCACATGTCCACAGAAATGTCTGCACATGCAGACAGCCCTGGCTCTTTGGCTATAAACAGAGATGAGCATCAAACCCTAGAGTTGGATACGACTGGCTTTCGAGCAAGGGTGACCTTTACCTAACTTGCTGCAGGTAATTGATAAACTGCCAGGGTGGATCTCATTTGCGTAGCCAGCTGCATGATCAGGCATACAATCATGAAACACTGTACCACCTTGTTAAACAGCCATAATTAGATGTAGTAAATTATACAAACCTTATGCGAACAATAACAGGATTCTGGTCATTATTTTACAAAATGGATATACAGTAATACCTCGGATAACGTTTACCTCGGATAATGCTAAAATTGCATAATGTTAAGTAATCTGGAGAGGAGAATTTGATCGAATAACGTTAAGGTCCTATGGGATGGATCGGATAACAACCGCTAAAGCCTGTGCGGTTACAATGTATCTCTATGGAGCTTTAACGTTATCCGATACATCCCATAGGACTTTAACATGGATCGGATAACACTGAAAATTGGATAACACCAAGACTTGTGGAACCAAGTCTTAGCGTTATCTGAGGTATTACTGTACTGAGCACACTGAGAACTAGATGTAAGTGTAGCAACACTGATCAACTTAATGTAGAGAAATAATTTGAATAATGTAAACAAACTCTACAAGTTTTCTATTGCATTTCTTCCTAAGAAAATAAAATACAGTTGTACCTCGTTTAAAGAGCGTAATGCATTCCACAGGATTGCTATTTAAGCGAGTTTGCTCTTTAAGCGAAACACCATTGTAAATGACCAATTGTGGGGGGGATTGCGAACCCCGATTTATTTGTTAAGTGAGTTTTTGGTTGGTTTTATTTGTTAAGCAAAGCAAACATTCAGAGAAAATTCTGCTCTTTAAGCGAGTTACTCTTTAAGCGAAGCGCTCTTTATGCGAGGTTTGACTGTATATGTATATCTGTTTGTGACATGTAAAAAGCTAGCCTACATGTATGTCATACAAATATTAAATACTGTATTTGTATTGCGGCGGGAATGATTCTTCTTCCTTTACTATAAAATCTTGAAAATGCTCTTGGTTGTTCTAGCTTTGGACCAAAGAAGAAAACATTTTTTGCAAAGCTAATAAGGTGACCTGCTTTTTGACCTCTTCAGGAACATAGGGGTTGGTCACCAAGTACAAAGTTATATGTACCAGCTGAATAATGGATGCCAGGATGTTTGCATCTCTGTCTTCGCTAAACTATATTTTAATTGACTTATCTATTTTCCCCTCTTTTTATTGCAACTGTTGTACAATTTCCTATCTAGGTAGTGGTCGTGCATACTGCATGCAGATGCAGTTCAGTATATAAGGCAGTAATGTGGAACGTTGTATTCTCTGCTGACCCATATTACTTGACAAATGAAACCTAACACTGTGTGGAAGCAAAATTTGGTATGAACTCCATGTAGAGTAATATATTAGTTTCTCGTTATGACACATTATGAGCCTCAACATTCCTGTTCCCATGCCATCTTTAGGAAATCAAGATATGTTTCCAACAGAGCTATAATGGTATGCCCTCCACTTGTCTACAGGTCAATCTCACCATGTGCTTAAGCAAATATGTAACACCAACCAGTATGGTTTCTACCAGGTACACAGTCAAAAGACATTTTTGTAAATGACAACACTCATTTGGGGTCCACAGAATTTCCTCTGCAGAGAGAGCTTTTATTTGAATATTTATAAAATATTCACCATGCGATCTTTTAGCTATCATAAAAAGACATCAGTAATGTCTTACATCAAAAAGTAAGTACCTAAAATTTACTGGACTATGAGAAGTTCTTATACTCTGCTTGCTAACATATACTTGTCCATCATTTGCTACATACTGAGGGCTTGAAAGAGAAAAAAATAAAAGCGAGTTGTCTTTTGATTTTACAGAAGCTTTGCTTCCTGGACTGAATTTTCACTCTTCAAAAGCAAGCAAGTGATAATCTAACAGTGATGACAAACCTTGGCACTCTTGAACTTCAATTCCCAGGAGCCCTGATCATCAGGATTGCTGACTTGGGCTTCTAGGAATTGAAGTCCAAGAACACCTGGAGTGCCAAGGTTTGCCATCACTGCCTTAACAGATGTAGATGCAACTGTACATTTTAGCATTATGTCCTTCTTTTACATTTGTAGTCCATTTCCTATTTGGTCTTTAAAAGGCAAACCTATGACATACCCTAACTTAAAGACTCTATTGATTTCCAATTGCCAGAGTACCATACCTCTTCTAGAATCAAGACTCACATTAGAGTACACCATAATTACCACTATTTACATGTGACAGAGTATCAGCACTTAAGAACACAGACCACTATGAGTATATATTTAAACTCTTTTAAAGAATATACACAGCATCCATAGCTCAGGGGTTCTCAATCTTTTCAAGTCAGGGGCCAGGTCATGGTCCCTCAAACAGTTGAGGGGGCTGGATTGGTTGTTGCCATTTACAGCTACCGTAAATGAGTCAACAGCTGATTCTGGTGGCAGTGGCTGTAGCGAGGGTGGTGACCAGATTATTTGGCTCCGTGGTCCAGATCTGGCCTGTAGGCCATAGGTTGAGAACCCCTGCATTGCTCATACACAAAGTTAACACAATATAAACTCTGTTTCAGGCAAGTTGTTCTTTTTCCCTCCCAAAGTCACACAATTGTATAGCTGTGTCCTGAGTCACATTCTACTTGCTAAAATTTTTACCACTTGTTAAATGTCGCATCTTTGCACAGCTGCAACAGGAAAGTAAACAAGACACCTCATTTTAGTCATCGCTGTCACTTCCAGATTCACTCAACTGCAAGTCATTTCCTGGTTTTGTGTAAAGAAAAAGAAAATTACTGTATGTTATTTTCTGACTAGGTTTCACATTGAACATTTGCTGAATTTGGCCTAAAAAAAGTTTGAAAGAAAACATAGGGAACAATTCTGGAACATACAGTTCCCAAATAGTATCTCTATTGCTTCTGTTAGTATCTAGAATTACTGCTCTCTGTTCAATATTCACTGGATTAAGATTCACTAGAAGCTGTGATACGTTTCTCTTTGAAGATAGGTATGTCACAAGCTCTGGAGTAAATAGTACCTTAAACAAGAAGTGCTTTCAACACCATCACTCAACTAGACCATCCTTACTTATTTATTTTCAGTGCTTATACCAGGGGTTCCCGACCTTTTCAAGCTGGGTGCCGGGTCATGCTCTCAGCTTCAAGGGCCGTATGACCATTTTGCCCTGCCTGCATGATGGGAGTGGCCATTTTGTCCCAGCAGCTTCAAAGGGGTGGCCATTTTGTTTCTCAGATGCCCTTGGAGGGGTGGGGGCCACATGAAATGGTGCCAGGGGCCAGATCCAGCCCACAGGCCTTAGGATGGGAGCCCATGACTTTTACTATTCATACTATTTGTAGTTATTATAGAACTTAGTAACTTTCTAAGTACAGGCATGTGTGTGCTTCGATTTTTACCTAGAGCAGTGGTTCCCAACATGGGGCCCATGCCCCACAGGGAAACTTCAATTCCCAAAAGCCTAAGTCAATACACTGGCTGATCAGTGTTTTGGGGAATTGACTTAGGCTTCTGGGAATTGAAGTCCAAAAACCAAAGGTTGGGAAACGCTGGCCTGGAGTGAATGACTCCACTAAATTGGAAACTGAAAAAGAAATGCTCTCTAAAGGAAATTGCTAGACATTTATTTAGTCATTGGTATCAAATTAAGCTGTAGAACTTTTTTTAAAAAATTAAAGACACTTGCTGTTTTGGTTCAATCTGGCTTAGTGCAGATATTACATTTGACAAAGTCCCTGAATTCAGCTCAGTTTCCAGGGTAAACACCAAGTTCCCCATCCCATATTCAATTTAAGACTGAATCTGAAAATTAAACAAAGAAGGCATCTGACTCTTTGCAAATTTGGTTTACTAGCTTGACAGGCTGTGTTGGTGCTGGTTTTCCTTTGCATCTCAAAAAACATGGGCCAGTATCCTGTTTGAATTATTGCAAACCAAAGGGAAATCAAGAAGCAGATGGAGACTACTGCAAGTTTCTGGGTGGTACTTTTTATTTACTTATTTTATTTCTTACCTCCCCCCTCCCCCTTTCTCTCTGCTCAAGGCATTGACTTGTATGACGTCTTACTGAACACCTTGATTAAGTATTTCCACAAATGTCACTTTATGTGTAAAATTGAAACAGGTGCTAGCCTAGGACTGAACCTATTAGGGCAAAGAGATTGTGTTAAGTTGCAAAATGAACATCTGTAATATAGTTCATTACCAGCTGCAAAAAGAGTCCACCACCTTGAGTTAACTGTTAGTAGTTGTGATAAATCAAGTAGTTATGTATAATAAAGCAAAGTAGCAGATCCTGGAAAACAGATGACAAATGAATTGATATTTCTATCTCTCAAAACCTACCATAAAGTTTAACAATGCCAGCAATTTTTTAGAGAATTTTTCAGAATAAGCCTATGAACAAGATAAATGAATGGGGTAGAACCCTATAACATAGGGGTTCATAACCTAAGGCCCGTGGTGCCATTTCATGTGCCCTCCCTCCAAGGGCATTCTAGAAATAAAATGGCTACCTCTTTGAAGGTGTTGGGACAAAATGGCCACTCCCATCGTGCAGAGGGCATAATGGCCACCTGGCCCTCTGAAGTGACTGAGAGAGCGTGACCCGGCCCCCGGTTGGAAAAGGTTGAGAACCCCTGCTATAACACTAGGTCATGTTTTCATTAAAACAGTAACAACCATTCTTCATCTATGCAGATGCACAATTGATGAGACAAACTTCCTGAACCATTGGCACATGGTTATGACTAACTATGCATTAAACACAAATGTATGTAACTGAACCCAACACTAGCTTTAAAAATGAAAACTGGCTCTAAGAGATGGAAATTCCAAAGAAAACCCAACTGGTATCAAAAGGATTTCACCACTATTATCCTGCTTTTTTGCTCTGAACTGTCTTCACTCATGGCTGTTTTTCCTTTTAAAAATGGATGTTGGGTCTCGGTTACATGCCTGCAACATATACTCCAACTTTTAGAAAATGTATGGCCTGTGACAGGTACCTGTGGAAAGGAAGGTACTTACTTAGTGTATTCATGAGCTGATTGCTTCCCTGTGGCCTGCTGGTACCATTAGCAACGGAGTTCCTATTGTTGTACTGCTGAGAAGGAGAAGGGTGAGCGGCTTCATCCTTCCCACTGTTAGAGTTTTCATCATCACTCCCTGACGAGCTCTCTGAATCTGAGGAGCTACCGCTACTGCTACTCATTTGTTCAATGATTTCGACCTCAGCTCTTAGCTCTAGAACAAAAGGAATCGGTTAACAGAGGATGCACGAACTTGCCAGGATATATGTGCCTTCGTTATACCAGAACTGTTTGTAAATTTGGATAAATATAAATAGCACAGTATAAGCTGGTTTAACTGTAGGCTGCTTTTTTATATAGATAGGATTCAAGTGTTAGAAATATACAAACATAGTAGTCTGTTACAGTATTTCCAAAAAGTTGGATCTAGGGACATCTTCATAGGGACTGCGGTGGCTTAGTGGTTAAAATGCTGAACTTAATGACTGGAAGGTCACCAGGTCAGCAGTTGGACCCAAGTGCTGCAGGACCGTTGTCTGTCCCAGCTCCTGCTAACCTAGCAGTTCAAAAGCAGGAAATTGCAAGAAGATAAATAGGTACCAATTTGGTGGAAAGGTAAACAGCATTCTGTGTGCTCCATGTTTAGTCATGCCTGCCACATGTCTACAGAAACTGGCTCTTTGAGCATTGAACCTTAGAGTCGGATACAACTGGCTTTCGAGCAAGGGCGACCCGACCTTTAGGGACATCTTCAGCCGAGTTACAGGATTCTGTGCCAAACAGGACTCCTTCACAGTCCTGTTGTCTACATATCTGCCTATGTAGTCTTATTATTCTCTCAGGTGATTTACGTAGCTTTAATTATCACATACAGCACTGACTAATCATATCAGGAAATCTAAACATCACACAATGAAGTCCAAACCAGGATTCTATACTTTCCTGCTCACTGTCTAATTTTAAATAAAAGGAAGATGGATTTTATTCTGCTTTGCACACTGCAAAAGGCTTAATTTTTTCATTGCTATTTATAATTTATTTAGTTTATTATTTATGTCTAATTTTCTATTGTAAAGATTTTTTAAATATCTTGTAAGCTGCCCAGAGTGGGAAAATATCCCAGATTGGTGGGATATAAATGTAATAAATAAATAAAAATTAATAGGAAGGACATGACTTTCTGACCCCCCCCCCCAATTCTGCACAAATGTTTATGAGACTTGAATTTGAGAAACACAAGTTCATCATTCTTACATATGTAGTATTTGTTGCAACATATAGATGCTGGAACTAAAACAAAAACTTGATTATCCATTACTAGATATCTGGGATAAATGCTTGCCTAAGTCAATTTCTGTAATTTTTATAATGGCAGGATACCTGTAACATATACAGTGGTTGTTGTTGATGATGATGATGGGTAATATATTCTCCTTACAAAATTCATTTTAGAAAGACTATAGATAATATCCATAATGACAAGCATTTCATTACAATATTTTGTACTCTGCATACTGCAGGATATTACATTTTAACAATATTTAAACTGTAATCGACATGCAACAGCTTTTAAACTCCTTGCAAACTGTAATAGTTCACTGTAACACAGGAAAACAAAGAAGACTGTATTATTTATTATCAGCAATGTTTACTGGAATTTAAAACAATTCATAAGCTGCAAGGGTGATATTCTTTCTTTACTAACTTTTATCTTCCTAACTGAGCTGCATTTATGTATTTGTTTTGTCAGGCTGAATAACACATCAGTGCAATCCTATACATATTACTCAGGAACAAGCTCCAATGAGACTTTTTCATAGGTAAACAAACACTATTATCTTTTATGAAATTCTTGTTGATGTAATTACTGTATTACACTAAATCTTGTTGCTGGTTTCACTTAGAGTATACCCTTTGGATTAAGATGATTTAAGTGTTAACTTGTCCCATTCATTCAAGGGTCTGTCCTAGCTAAAACTAACAACTGGATTTATTCCCTTATGTTCAAAAGATGGAGACAATGTTTTTAAAAAAACAACATACTGTATAGTATTTACTTCCAAAACATAACGTTCAACCATAAGGTTCAAGGATGCTAAATTACTGTTTTTATTGCAGTACCATTATTTTTGCCATGTATTCAGAGATAGTAAAGGTCGCCCTTGCTCAAAACCCAGTCGTATCTGAATCTAGGGTTCAGTGCTCATATCTGTTTACAGCCAAAGAGCCAGCGCTGCCTGCGTTTGCAGATGTTTGCATGGACATGTGGCAGGCATGCCTCGACACTGGAGCGTTCCATGCAGAGACAGTACAGTACCCACATTAAAAAGTATTTGATCAAAACAAGAGGAAGTCAGACAGTATAAAACCAGCACTAGATCAAATTATTTTAAGACAAACCGGGGGGTGGGGGAGGAATTACTGAAGTAACAGTAGGGCCTCTAACATTGCCATTACAGGTACAGTATTGTATTGGGGCTTCAAGGTTACAACATATGAAATGCTAGTTAAAACCTATTTTTGTTTTTGCAGGAAGCTCATGTCTGCCACATGACCACAGAAATGTCTGCAGAAGCAGATAGTGCTGGCTCTTTGGCTTTGAAACAGAGATGAGCACTGAACCTTAGAGTCGGATACGACTGGCTTTCAAGCAGGAGAAACCTTTACCTTAATTTTAATTGATTACTAAGGCCGAATCTAATATGAATCTTGTCACAGTATTCATAGAAAATAATAATACAGTTACATAATAATCTCAGCAGCTGCAAATAACAACAACAACAATAATAATGAAAAAAATCTTAATCCTTTAGGTAAAGGTAAAAGTTGCCCTTGCTTGAAAGCTAGTCATATCCAACACTAGGGTTGTGCTCATCTCTGTTTATAGCAAAAAAGCCAGCATTGTGTCTGCAGACATTTCTGTGGACATGTGGCAAGCATGACTAGACACTGGAGTGCACGGAATGCTGTTTACCTTCCCAGTGAAATGGTACCTATTTATCTTCTTGCAATTTCTTGCTTTTGAACTGCTAGGTTCTTAGGTCTTGACCTACTGATCTTCTGGTCATGAAGTTCAGTGTCTTAACCACTAAGCCACCGCAGTCCCTTAATCCTTTGAACATCCTCAATTAAGCATTTGAGCTTAACTACATTTTGTATCTTTTTGTCCTGGCTTCTGATTCTTTATGTTGGTTGAATGTGCTGCTTTAATACATGTGTGATGTTGTTTACATTATAGGTTTGTTTTGTTTCATAACTTCTGTTAACTGCTTGACATAATATCTAGATAGGTAGGATTGTCAATACAGGGAAGATGAACATTGTCAATAAACATGCAGTAACATAACCATACAACAAAGGCTATAAAGGCTTCCATACCTCTCTTAATATCATCTAACTGAGGCTCTGGTGAAGGATTATCTTTCAAAGGAGAGGTTTTGGGACCAGCTGCTGGCTTTGTAGGTGCTCTGAATTGTGTAGGAGGAGGTTGTGTCGCTCGGGCAGATTGCTGCTCTATCCTGGCTTGGATCTTACTACTGCCTTCAGCTCTGAAACAAAATATTTGGAAGGGGAAAAAAATTATACCTTCATCTCCACTCCGTCTTTTTTCCTCTTACCCATTTCCATCCTTTCTACAGTACAGTCAAACCTCGCATAAAGAGTGCCTCGCTTAGAGAGTAACTCGCTTAAAGAGCAGAATTTTATTTGAATACTCGCTTTGCTTAACAAATAAAACCAACCAAAAACTCGCTTAACAAATAAATCGGGGTTCGCAATCCCCCCCACCAGAAGTCACAATTGGTCACTTACAATGGTGTTTTGCTTAAAGAGCAAACTCGCTTAAAGAGTAATCCTTTGGAATGCATTATGCTCTTTAAGCGAGGTACAACTGTATCTTTAACATCCCAAATTAGCTCAGATAAAAATGTGTGTATAAAAAAAGTGGGGAAATTTGATGCACAAATCATGCAGGTTTGGCAATAACTCTGTAAGATAATTAAGCAAATGCTGAGGTCTCCCAAGGAAATCAAATGTCCTTCAAAATATAAAACATAGCCTGGGTTGTTGTGTCTCGCATAATTTTAAAGACCAATCAGGATAATTCATATACTGTATAACAGTGATGGCGAACCTTTTAGAGACCAAGTGCCCAAACTGCAACCCAAAACCCACTTATTTGTTGCAAAGTGTCAACATGGCAACAAGGAAGGGAGGAAACGCTCCCATTGGGCTGCTGGGCAGAGGGACAGGGTGAGCTCTGTGCTAGGGGGAAGGGGGAAGTGCTCCCATTGGGCTGCTGGCCAAAGGGGTGGGACAAACTTTGTGCTAGGTGGGAGGAAGCGCTCCCACTGGGCTGCTGGGCAGAGGGGCGGAGCAAACTCTGTGCTGGGATGACTGCACCGGTGCCCACAGAGAGAGGTCCGAGTGCCACCTCTGGCACACGTGCCATAGGTTCGCCACCACTGCTGTATACAAAAGTAGCATATAACACACTCCTGTCTTGACTTTAATATTTAAGACTGGATGTGATGTACAGTATATTTAGGTAGCTTCTCACATTTCAAAATACTTCTAACCAAAGGAAAAGGCTGTTATATCAGGTAAAAAGATATTACCATACTTTTCTTCCCACGGGGCTAGTAAGTCATATTTATGTTTAAATATAATAATAATAAAATAGTAATTAGAATCAAATATGGGGGACCATAGGCAAGGAAATTATTTCTCTCTCTGTTCTACTCTCTGTTCTACTCATGACAGCCTTTTATCGATGGCGACTGTTAGCTGAATTTCACTGACAATCTGCTACTTCAGAGAATAAACAAAACAAAAATGTTGTAGCACTTTGAAGACTATAACAGTTACTCTTCAAAGTGCTAGAACGTCTTTGTTTTGTTTATTCTCTGCATACAGTACAGTAATACCCCGGATAACGTTATGACTTGGTTCCACAAGTCATGACGTTATCCGATTTTTAGCGTTGTCCGATGCATGCATCAAACAACGCTAAGAAAAAAAGCCCTGACTTCAGGGACAAACCATTTTAAAGGCAGGCAGGGAAAGAAAGAGACCTCCTGCCTATAAAGCCACCCCCCACGCGCAGCTCGGCCACGAGAGACTCCAGCCTCGCCCTGTTTACCTTGCTGCACACTCCGACAGCCAGCTGGAGGCTTCTGTTTTTCTCTGTCACTTTCTGTAGACAGGGAAGGGGGGAAATAGAGAGATGTGATTGGTTCTCTAGAGAACCAATCACATCTCTCTATTTCCCCCTTCCCTGTCGTTTCAATACAGGAAGTGAAAGAGAAAAACAAGCCTCCAGCTGGCTGTCGGAGCGTGCAGCAAGGTAAGCAGGGCGAGGCTGGATTCTCTCGTGGCCGAGCAGGCAGTGGGGTGGGTATGGGGAGTCCCCAAACTGCTGGGGGGGGGGGAAGGAGGGAAGTGGCAGGGAGAGGAGCTTTGGCCTCCTTTACTTCTTTATGACGATGGATCGGATAACACTAAAATGAATGTTATCCGGTGCAAATCTTCCCCCCCAAATTTGTCGTCGTTATGCGGTTTTAGCGTTATCCGGTGCAATCGTTATCCGTGGTATTACTGTACTTGAAACACAGACTAACACAGCTACTATTCAAAAAAATCTGCTACTTATAATACAAATTTTGGTATCCTTGGGAGAATTGTGACACGTGACATTTTTCCACACATGAGTTGGCCCTATATGCTTGAGCCAGTCATTTTTACCTTGTCTTCTTTACTTGAATGCTGCTGCTTAGTTTTTCAAGCATATATTCCCCAGTATCATGATTGATGATAAGTACACAGTCCTTTTGATACGGCCTTTTGTTTCCTTTGAACACAGTCATCGGAGGAGTAGAACCCTGGTATTCAAGAAAAGCATGAACTAAACTTAAATCTAAATAAACGCATATGCACATGCCAAAAAAACACACTTAAATGCCATATTTAAACCTTCCTTTCCAAGCTAAGTTTTATGCCTCCATAAGTTTCCTCTTTAATGAGCTGATATAGAGTTAAGGGTCAAACTAGTAAACATGTTATCACTTTTAAAATGGTAAAATATATTTTTCTATAAGAGCATGCGGGCTTTCCTGCACCTAATCATCAGAAGACAGCTAAAGGCTTATTTGGCAAACCTAATCACCAAGGTTAATATACACTAATGATGTTGCCAAAAAGAAAAGTATCATTTTAAATATATCAGACGTGGGGCAAAATCCTATTACATAATTGTGCGTTAGGTAAAGTTCACCCTTGCTCAAAAGCCAGTCGTATCCAACTCTAGGGTTCGGTGTTCATCTCTGTTTATAGCCAAAGAGCCAGTGCTGTCTGTGTCCTCAAACATTTCTGTGGACATGTGGCAGACTAAACACCGGAGTGCACGGAACGCTGTTTACCTTCCCAATGAAGTGATATCTATTTATCTACTTGCAATTTCTTGCTTTCGAATTGCTAGGTTGGCAGGAGCTGGGGCAGAGATGGGAGCTCACCCCATAGTACTCAGGTCTCAACCTGGCGACTTGCCAACCTTCCAGTCACAAGTTCAGCGTCTTAACCACTAAGCCACCAGTCCCTTACTGTAACCCAAATCAAGTGCCAGAAACACTTAAATTAAAGTAATTAAAAGCTTTATATCCTTCTTTTAGGTTCTGAAGAACCTTAGGACTACCTTTTGCCCTGGCAAAGCCTGTGGGAACCTCAGGACAGGGATAGGAGCCTTTAAGAGAGACAGAAAAACTGCCAGATTGCAACTACTGACAGTGAACCAGTGGTGACTTAAAAAAAAATCTATTAGAGGCTCTTCCCATCACGAGCAACCCGAAGGTTTCTAAGGGCAAAAGTCCCTACAGAGCTTTGGAACCTAAAAGGGGTAAGAAGCTGTTTATTGCTTTAAACTAAATGTTTCTAGCACTCAATCTAGGTCTGTGATGGCGAACCTTGGCACTCCAGATGTTCTTGGACTTCAATTCCCAGAAGCCCAAGCACCCTGTTAATCTGTACGGCACGTTTTACTTCTGCTTCCGGGAGTGACGAGGGCAGCGTGGGCCAGATGAATCACAATAAACCCATTTGTGTGGATTCACAGGGTGCTTGCCCTTCTGGGAATTGAAGTCCAAGAACATCTGGAGTGCCAAGGTTCACCATCACGGACCTAGGTGATGCCATGCAAAGTTATGCCAACAGGATTTTGCCCAGAGTTTATTGCAGACTCTTCAGAATAAAATAATGAATAGGGAAAGCACATTATTTCCCATTGAGCTCCCTAGTTTTTACAACTGTTCTCAGTTCTTAACAAGCCTACAATGTTCTTCCTGGCAATCAAAATTCAGAGAAAAAGTCAGAAGAAGCATAATTTGAGGAGAATTTGTCACAATTGTAAACTTACTGGGATGTGTGGTAGTGTAATAGTGACTTCATCTCCTTTACCAACTTGAAGCTCCCCCTCACAAGAAGTGTCAATAGATGCTGGTTTAAAATCATCTAGAAAGGAGAAGAACTGATATTAAATATACCGGTAACTCAATCTGCCATATCCTGATTGCCTTCAGTTTGAGACACAACCATCTCCTTGATACGATCATTTGTTAAAAACATTTGTACGGTGGTCTTTACCATTGCTTTCAGTTTCTCAGAGTGAATGTAAAAATGTGATTTGAAGGCCCTAGTTCAGATGGGAAATGCACTGACTGACATAAAAATCAAATCTTCACAGTACAACATACATCATGTCCTCTATTCATTTCAATATAGCTTACCAAGTATTAATGTGTGAGCTCAGTATCAGAAACATCAGAAGCACTGATACTTCTTGATAGTGTCTCTTATACTGTCCATATCTGTCTGATATGCCAGCAAGTGTCAATTAATTAATTTTGGCATGTCAAGAATGCTGCTAAAATTACAATAAAGTACTAATTTTTTGAAGCTAGTAATCCAGCCTCCTAAATTTGGTCAGTCAAACACACTCCACATTTATGTCTAATTCCCCGTCTTGGCATTATTTCAGGGATAAGGTGGGAAAGTGATGGCCTTCCAAATGCTGTTGGACCGCAACTGCTGTCAACTCTGGACTGCCTACCCAGTGGTGGGGGATGATGGGCGCTGTAGTTCAACATCATTTGGGAGCCACTCCTGTTTGAGGAGCACAAAGCTCCCACAAACAAAACAGATATCGTCATGCTTTTACCTAGGAAACAGTAACATGGTTGCTTCTGTATTTTAATTAAATAATAATATAGATAATTAAATAATTAAAATTGTTTTGTTTAAAATGCAGCAGTTAGTCTTTAAGGTGCCATAATATTTTTTGTCTTTTTGTTTTGTTTATGCTCTGATAATGCTTGAAACACAGACTAACATGGCTACCATTTAAAAAATGGTTGCTTCTGTCCTGTCTAATTCTGACACAGAGGGTTGTTAGCATACTTGATAGATGTTGCCCTCTGCTGCCTTTAACAGCAGCTTGATCCACAGAAATCAACAGATAATAGGGTTTGTTTGTTTCTTACATCATGGGATAAGGATGCTGATGTCTGTGACGTACTGCTGACAATATTGGGGTGGAGAAAACTATAGGGGCAACATTAACTACAGACAGCTGTTTGAAACACATACTTTTTGTGGACCTTAATAAAAGGAGGTCAAGTGTGTAGATGATTTCCAGTTAGATTTTTAATTTGGAAATGAAGAAGGGAAATCTGTTCAATTGGAATCTGTTTCTGGATAACACAATGTTTGATGGAAGGGATGCCAAATTTTTAGCTGAAGTCCTCTCCATTCCTTTTCTTTTGCAGCAATCAGCAAGTAAGCATATTTAGTTACATAACACAAGAAATGCCAGCTGCTGATGCTGTTTTTTTTTTAATTCTACTGCAGCAAAGGACTCGGATGACTCCTTTACAAACTACTGATTTCCACACCTCCACTTTGGCAATCCTGGATGCAAAAGTGAAGGAACACCATATCTGTCCCCATCTCCTGACAAAGAGTAATGGGAATAACAAATTTTTAACTGTTCTGCTCCTGTGTCTGTAACACCAAAAAGTTACAAAAGGAAGCTTCCCTCTCAATTATCTCTGTATCACCTGCTCAATTGCTGGGTGTGAGCCTTGTGCTTAAGGACACAACACTAACTAGGGCAACAAAGAGAAGGCAAATTCTTGGGGGGAAAGAGGGAAAGGCAAAGGTGATTTAGGCTTGCTAGTGCAATACTATACTATATATGTTTCTTCTTCTTCAATTGCTGAATCTGATTCCGAATACAGCGGAACCTCGCTTAAAGAGCACAATGCGTTCCATGGGATTGCTCTTTAAGTGAGTTTGTTCTTTAAACGAAACACCATTGTAAGTGATCAATTGTGACTTGGGGGGGGGGGATTGCAAACCCTGATTTACTTGTTAAGCGAGTTTTTGGTTGGATTTAGTTAAGTGAGGTGACCATTCAGAGAAAAGTCTGCTCTTTAAGTGAGTTAGTCTTTAAGCAAGGTGCTCTTTATGCGAGGTTTTACTGTGTTGGCTGTCATCATGGTGATCAGCCATGGAGATTGTCATGAGAATATAATGCAGTG
Organism: Furcifer pardalis; assembly: GCA_030440675.1. NCBI lineage: Eukaryota > Metazoa > Chordata > Lepidosauria > Squamata > Chamaeleonidae > Furcifer > Furcifer pardalis. Next base: position 65,073,129 of record CP126897.1, on the reverse strand, counting down.
GTCTTCTATTTCCCTTCAGCATCATAGCTGGCACCTGTACCACTGATCCAGTTCCCATGAGTCACTTTCTAGTACTGAGCCTTTTTGATCGTAGGGTGGCAGGGCGCTCTACTCTATTACCATAGCAGGATAAACTGGCCAAACTGGCCATATATGTTTAGGTAAATGTCTCCCGTACTCAAAAGCCAGTTTTATCCAACTCTAGGGTTTGGTGCTCATCTCTCTTTATAGCGTAAGAGCCAGTGATGTCTGCATCTACAGACGTTTCCATAGTCCAGTGGTCAGCAAACTTGGCTCTCCAGCTGTTCTTGGACTTCAGTTCCCAGAAGCCTTGATCAGCAGGAGTTCTGACTTGGGCTTCTGAGAATTGAAGTCCAAGAACACCTGGAGAGCCAAGTTTGCAGACCCCTGCTTCTGGTGACAGGCACCACTAGATGCCGGAGCACACAGAACACTGTTACCTTTCCCACCAGAGTGGTACTTATTTATTTACTTGCAACGTCTTGCTTCTCAACTGCTAAGTTGGCAGGAGCTGGGACAGAGAGCTCACTCTGTCGTGAAGCACTGAGGTCTCGAACGGCTGACCTGCCAACCTTCCAGTTGTCAAGTTTAGCATCTTAACCACTAAGCCACCACAGTCCTCCTTTACATGTCTTGTTGTAGTTGTTCAGTCACACACTCTGTTCCAACCCTTTGCGACCCCATGGACCATTGCCCGCCAGGCACCTCTGTCCTCCACCATCCTCCTCAACCCGCCCAGCTCTGTGCCCATTGCGTCTACAATACCATCTATCCATCTCATTCTACTCAAGAGTAAACTTTTACTGAGTTCAGTACGGCAAACTCAGAAGAAAGCGCATCTGCAATCCTACACAGACACTTCGTATTGAGTCCCGTGGCAGTGACTTCTGAGTAAACCATACTCCCTCTGCTTCCATTGTTTCCTGACCTCTGGTACATTTGGACTTCAATTCCCAGAAGCCGAAGTCAATTCCCCAAAGCACTGATCAGCCAGTGTACTGACTTAGGCTTCTGGGAATTGAAGTCCCCCCTGTGGGGGGGCCTGGGCCCCACTTTGGGAAACCACTGGCTTACACTCTTTGGGTCCAAATGAGACCCAAACCAGGGGCGATTGGCCCCTCCTGGTCACTCACAGCGGATGGTGTGGAAGGAGGTTTTGGGGTGCCGCTCGAAGCTCTCGCCCAGCTGCAATGGATGCTCCTCCTTGTCCAGCAGCGGGTTCGCCGCCCCGTTCATGACTGTGGCGCTGCCTGCCAACTACGACAGCAGCAGGAACAACAATAACCACCACCACACAACTTTCCCCTGCCAGGCGCCTGCGTTGCGCTTCGCTTTCTCTTCCGGGCCTGGCCTGGCGGTGCAACCGGGAAAGCGCTCCGTGCGGGACCCGAGAGGAGAAAGAGTCTGCCGGGAGGCCCAGCCTTGTTTTGGGGAGAAAAGGCTGAAAAAGCCGGACGGGGGTCTCTGCAGTGGGGCGGCAACGCGGACCACACAGCCTCTGCTTTTGGACGAGGTGGATGACTCGTGACTCTAGAGAGGTGGAATCACGCACGTCTGAACCCCTCCATAGCAACCCTGGTTCCACCTGGGTTCCACCCAGGGCGGCGGGTTCTTCAGTACGACTCTCATCAGGACTTGGGTAGGCTAGGGAAGGTCCTTTCCCCCATGCTAAGGCTACTTGGGTGACTTATGCTCGTCCTGCTGCCAACCTAGCAGTTCGAAAGCATGAAATTGCAAGTAGATAAATAGGGACCACTTCGGTGGGAAGGTAAGGAGCGTTCCCTGCGCTCTGGTCATGCCTGCCACATGACCACGGAAACGTCTGCAGAAGCAGACGGCGCTGGCTCTTCGACTTTGAAACAGATGAGCACTGAACTCTAGACTCAGATACGATTGGCTTTCGAGCAAGGGAAACCTTTACTTTTACCTTTATTTTAAAGCTGTATAAATTAGAAACTGTTACTGATCTTGCGATTTCCACAGTTTAAGGGTATAATTTAATTTTGTATAAAGACATGATAGAAGTACAGTACATATATTATTATTATTATTATTATTATTATTATTATTATTATTATTATTATTATTATTATTATTATTATTATTATTATTATTATTTATTACATTTGCTACCCCGCCCCAATCGGGTGAACCCGACTCTGAGCGGCTTACATCAAGGTTAAAACATAGAACAATCTACATCAATGCCATTTAAAATTAAAACTTAATATCAACTCTTAAAAAACCATAAAAAGTTAAAACAGTGTACAAGCTGCACACAGAATTATATAAAAATTCAGACTCAAAAGGGTGGCAGTCCATTAAATGAGCCACCTAGCATGAGAGCCCACATATAAAATAACACTAGAACTTTTAGACCTTTATCCTCCATGAATTTATCTAATTGCTTTTTAAAGCAATCCCGGTTTGGTAGCCATCAACATTTTTTGCAAAAATGAATTCCAGACTATATGTTGTGCAAAGAAGTACTTTTAAAAATATGTCCTCAATCTCCTACTGTTCATATTGTACTCAAATGACAGAAAAAGTGAGAGAGGTGTGCGATGTTGGATTGTAATCTATGTATCTCTAGTATGAGTTTATATTTATTTAACTGTATGTAGTGTTGCTCTGCCAACCTAGCAGTTCGAAAGCAAGAAATTGCAAGTAGATAAATAGGTACCACTTCAATGGGAAGGTAAACAGCTTTCCGTGTCTAGTCATGCCTGCCAATATCTCCACGGAAACGTCTGCAGATGCAGATAGCGCTGGCTCTTTGGCTATAAACAGAGATGAGCACTGAACCCTAGAGTCGGATACAACTGGCTTTCGAGCAAGGGCGACTTTTACTTTTACTTTACTTAATACTGTTGCACCCAAACCTTGAGCCTTATAGGTGTGTTTGGGCTATAAGTCCTATCAATCCCATACTGTCTTCAATTTACTTGTTGTAGTCCAACATGTATGGAAGGCATCAGCTGAGGGAAAGTTTTTGCTTACAAACTTATTCTAGAAAGGACGTCCCACTGCTGTATTTTTATTCTCTTTCTCTTTTGCTAATACAGTACAGTATTCTTTCCATGTGCTATAGCTGTCTGAAGATTTATTTCATCATATTTGTTGAAGGTGACATAAAGATGCTATACTGTTTAATAGCAAAAAGTAAAAGTTGCAGAATACTGATCTTTCTTTTATTTTCTTGAATCTAGTTCTTACCTGATAATGTGTAGTAAGCAATTATGGTAGTTACGGAGTAAAGGAAAGGTGAAGCTCCCATGACCTACTTAATGAAATGAATGAATCCAGACTTCTACAAAGTGACTTATTTGGGTCTCAGCCTGATGCAATAATAACACATTGTGAAGATGATGCTTTTCAAAAGAGAGAGCACAAGACCAGAATACTTACCCCCGAAGAAGCTGAGAAACTGGCCAAGAACAAAGTCTTAGTATCTGACTTTCAGCAACATAAACTTGAAAAAGAAGCACAAAAGAATTGGGATCTGTTTTACAAAAGGAACAGTACCAACTTTTTCAAGGATAGGCACTGGACAACAAGGGAGTTTGAAGAATTAAAAGCCTGTCGTAAGGTGAGGTTTTAATGTTCTATCAACAAAAGATAACGTTGTTTCTGGATTAAGGTATTAGTGTGTATTCGTTTCAGAATTGAAAGTTGTGAGTTATAGGTAATGCATTGCAGGTTGCTTAAAAAAATAATGTTGTGGTTGATAACAAAGTTGTTTTATTGATGTAACTTGTATCATATACCCATTATTCCTACAATGTTAAACTGTGGAGGTCATTCAGAATGACTGGAGCCATTTTCCCTGAAACATTTATAAAATAGCTTAACACTAACTAAAAGTAAATCACTGGTAAGAAGTAATAACTCATTTATGAGTATTTTGTTTTGTTTACTTTCTGATATGCTTGGAACACAGTCTAACACAGTTACTATCCCCAAAAAATTGAATAATGGTAAAAAGTTACTTTCCAAAAGGGGAAAGCATTATCTAACAAATCAAAGGTTAAATGCTAAGCTCTTAATCACCTTGCCTTACTCTATGTTTTACTGAAATGAAATTATGTAACATATTGTAAGAGAACCTTGAGTCAAAATTGCATCAACCTCATTACGATTCTTTGATGGTTGGAAGATAAGTGGGTATTACATTGTTTTCCTACCAACAAGACAGCAGTCAAGTTTCATAGATTCCAGCTTAAGGTAATGAATGGTTTTGAGAGCATATGATTTTGAATCAGAAGGTTGATAAGTACTGTACTTATATAAGAACCACAGGAAATCCCATGTATGCACCCTGTGTTTCTAAAACAACCTTGTGCCTTGATTCTGAAAACTCTCTTGGTGTTCCAAAACTGACATTCTATTGCTTTGAAAGGATATAACAAATGTCATTGTCTTTCTACCATACAGTTTGCAGATCAGAAACTGACGATTCTTGAAGCAGGCTGTGGTGTTGGGAACTGTTTGTTTCCCCTTTTAGAAGAGGATCCTAATATCTTTGCATATGCCTGTGATTTTTCTCCTCGAGCTGTGGAATACGTAAAGGTAGGTGCAATAAGTCATAAATAGGTATTTACCTGCTTAGCCAATGTCATGTAGGGAACAGAGTAATAACCTGATTACTCAAGAGACCTGGTAATGATTTTTTCAGCTCTCCCATAGAAACCTTCTCAGGGGTGGAATTGGTAGAGTTAGTTACGTAATATCAAGTTAATAATAATTTAATGTCAGAAATTATTCTGGGTTGAAAGGATTTTTGCTAGAGAAACTCCACTCTGGATGCCTGAATGAGGCTGCTTTCATGTCCCCAAGATCTTTTCCCACCGAAGTGATCCCTATTTATCTACTTGCAGTTTCTTGCTTTCAAACTGTCAGGTTGGCGGGAGCTGGGATAGAGATGGGCACTCAATCAGTCATGCAGTACCTGGGTCTTAAAATGCTGACTTGCTGCCCTTCCAGCTAACAAGGCGAGCTTTTTAACCACTGAGCCACCACAGCCGCTCAAGTTAGAATTGACTTATAGTGACCCTAATCAGGCTTTCAAGGTAAGTAATACAGAATATTTAAAGAGTGGCTTAGTGGTTAAGACACTGAACTTGATGACTTGAAGGTCAGCAGGTTAGTAGTTCAAGACCTGAGTGCTGCACAACAAAATGAGCTCCCATCTCTGTCCCAGCCCCTGCCAACCTAGCAGTTTGAAAGCAAGAAATTGCAAGTAGATAAATAGGTACTGCTTCAGCAAGTTCCATTTGCTCCGGTGTCTTGTCATGCCTGCCTCATGTCCACAGAATCATCTGCAGATGCAGAGAGTGCTGGCTCTTTGGCTGTAAACAGAGATGAGCACTGAACTCTAAAGTCGTATATGACTAGCTTTCAAGCAAGGAGACCTTTACTGGTTCCACTCCTTCCATGAGCTTCCATGGCCTCTGGTCTCCAGAATTTAAGCCCATCACTCTTATTATGCTGCACTAGGTACAAGGAACCTTATTTGGGTCACTAGAAGTCATTTCTGATTAGACAGCTTGTAACAACAATAATGGCATTTGCCTGCGACATAGGTAGGGTTTGGAAATAAGTGAGCACAGATGTTCTTCTCCCAACTATCTTGTAGTTCTTCCCATGCTTAAGATGGTGCAGAGATGAGGAATCTCTTTCAGCTTCAGAATTGAAATCAATTTCTGTACATTTGGGAGGAGTTTCTTCCAGTAAGAGGGGGAGAGGGGACAAAAGCAAGACCAATATTATTGGTATACAGTATTTTGACTTAATCTTCTTACTGCCAATCAGTAGGGTTTAGGATAGGGATTAAACAAAGCTATACAAAAACTGAGAAACCAGCAAAGAAACTGACTCTTTGCTGGAGGAAAGAGGTAGACATCTTCACCAATCCCATCAACCTACATTGCTCAGGGCCATCTCACACACTGTTGTCCATGTATGATACCCCTCTGGAGCAGATTTTTAGAGGTAAGGAAGGGGGGAAAATTGGTCTGCCTCTCTTTCCCCTTCCTGCAGAGTTTTGCAAAGCCCCATGTATTTAAGTGGCACACAACTGTAGCTCCAAACTTGTCAGATAACAGAGATCTTTCTGAAAATGCAATTTTCAGCTTAATGCTGTGTGGATTTCTACTGAAAGAATTTTCAAATCAGGCAACGGAAAGGTTTGCGCTCATACTATTCACAGCATCGTGCCTTTTTTGATACCACAGTTCAAAGCAGTCAGTCCTAAATGTAAAATCAAACACTTAGTTGTAGATGTTTCTTAGCAAATGACCACATTTCTCTTTCTAGCAAAACCCTTTATATGAGACTCAGAGGTGCAAAGTATTCCAATGTGACCTTACGAAAGATGACCTTCTGGAAAATGTACCACCAGAATCTGTAGATGTTGTAATGTTGATATTCGTCCTCTCTGCCATTCATCCTGAGAAGATGCATTTAGTTTTGCACAATATTTATAAGGTACGTATGTTTTAAATAATAATTTCCTATGTTAATAGGAAATAATTAAAAAACTGAATTTGAGATGGAACTTGTGAGAGCAATATTCAATGAGATCTTTAGAAAAGAGCTTTTAATCAGAAAATAAGACATCACTAAATTAAATCTCTTGTAAAAGAAGTGTATATCAAACAACTAATTCTCGCTGACATAAAATGTTTCATTTTTATTATGTTCATCATAGTTCTGTTATGTAAAATTCAGAATATTAATGTATTGCACATTGGCCTGCAGGTATTAAAACCAGGTAAATGTGTGCTGTTCAGAGACTATGGTCTTTATGATCATGCAATGCTGAGGTTTAAGTCTGCTAACAAGCTTGGAGAAAACTTTTATGTAAGACAAGATGGAACACGATCATTCTTTTTTGCAGATGGTGAGTCTCTTCCTTTCATTTTCTGAGCCAAGAGAGATGAACATATTTTACATGTGAGATACAAACGTGTTTTACCAGAACAGACTAACAAAAGAGACCTTATTGTTATTGCAACTAGATAAAGCAGTGATGGCGAACCTATGGCACACGTGCCAGAGGTGGCACTTGGAGCCCTTTCTATGGGCACTTGTGCAGTTACCCCAGCACAGAGTTTGCCCTGCCCCTCTGCCCAGCAGCCCAATGGGAATGCTTCCTCCCTCCCCCAGCACAGAGTTCACCCCAAATCCCTCTGCCCAGCAGCTCAATAGGAGTGCTTCCTCCCTCCCCCCCAGCACACAATTTGCCTGCCCCTCTGTCCAGGAGTCCAATGGGAGCATTTGCTTCCTCCCGTGTTGCTGTGCTGGCACTTTGCAATAAATAAGTGTTTTTTGGGTTGCAGTTTGGGTACTTGGTCTCCAAAAGGTTTGCCATCACTGAGATAAGGGTTAGATTCCAGAGTCACAGAAGAAGACAGTAAAATTCATGTAGAATTGCTACTTATACTTTCATTTCCTTGCATCAGACTCTGTCAAAGTTAAAGAGACCCTCCTATCTTTTTTGCGAGACCACCTACAAAATTTAGATTAATGTTCAGGCAGTTCAGGAAGGAAGAACTGGCATGACTATGAAATGTGTGGTTTCTTCAGCAAATAAAATATAGAAGCTGATAGTTCAAAACTTCTGAAGTCTTATTCTCTGGTTTGGTGTGGGAGGTATTTATTTATTTATTTATTTATTTGTTCAGATTTATATTCAAATGGATTTAAATAAATTTATTTATTTATTTGTTCAGATTTATATTCAAATGGAGCTAGCCTCCTACCCCTTAGAAAGATGGAGAAGAGTATGACCTAGCTTTTGATAGTCAGACTGCTTGCTTGGTAGTCTCAGATCTTCTCTTCTCTGCCTTTTACACAGTAGAAGTTATAGGAACCCTCTCTGCTGCATTTTCATAGGCCCATTTCACTTTTCTTGCAAAGACATTTCTCTTTTCATACTTCTGTGTCTTTTGGTTATTGCTTTATTTAAGTATGTGTAGACATAGGCTCTTCATGGCATTGTTGCTTCTTAGTTGACCTTCTCCTTGTGTTTCTTTGGTGTATGAATCACAATTCCTCCCCAAACCACTCTACAGGATCACACATATATTTTGTATATCCCAACTTGAGCATCTCATGGATCAAAGAAGAAACAAGGTGTTATTTTGTTACCTTAAATATTTCTTATGGGCTTTGTGTACAGAGGTATTTAAAGATGACACTCCATCAAGTATCTGGCAGTTATACTCACATATATTTTTTCGTTTCCCCATCCCCATCTTACATTTTTCCCCCATCAGTGTATAGCCTATTAAGTAAAACTTCCATACAATGATTTATCACATCTTGTTTTTCTACTGTTCTCAAGTGTTATTATTCCTACAGCAGACTTGGTAGGAATAATACTTTTCTCAGGTATTAGCAAGAGGAAGAGCTTAGAAAGAGGAATGCTGTTTTGTATTTCTAAGTGAATGGGAAGAGATTTCTCACAATAGATATTGTCATACTTTAAACCAGAAAGAATTTTCACAGTGAATAACTGATGTTTTAACCCAGGAATTCTCAACCTTTTAAAGCCAGGATCCAGGTCACGCTCCCTCAGACAGCTTTGGGGGCTGGATGGCCATTTTGCCCTTCCTCCATCACATGGCACTTCCTGGTGTGGGCCCCCCACTTAAAATGGTGCTGTGGCCACATCCAACCTCCGGGCCGCAGGTTGAAAATCCCTGTTCTAACCTTTTATAAGCTGCTTGTTTATTAGTCAGTCAGTCAGTCAGTTAGTTAGTTAAAGGCTGCCAACTGGAAGATAGTCTACATTTTCCAGAAGCCTCCATCTCTGCTATTAAAATTCCAAGACTTTAACAGGTTGCATTAGAGAATAGCAACCTACTTACAGTCAAACCTCGCTTAACGAGTGACTCGCTTAGCAAAAAACTCGCATAACGAGTGGGTTTTTCGTTAACTGGTCCGACTCACATAGTGAAAATTTTCGCATAAAATTTCGCTATGCAAGTTTTCCCCCTAGAAAAGTTCATTATGCGAGTTTTTCCATAGGAATTCCATAGGAATTTTCACTATGCGAGTTTGTTTCTCATAGCAAAAAGTCACAAAGCAAACAGCTGTGCAGAACGAATTAAATTCGTTATGCGAGGTATGACTGTAGGTTTTCTGCCATCTCATGTTTGTACATCTATTTACATTTAATACTTTTTTGTCTTCCTTTCAGACTTCTTGGCAGAACTTTTCCTGTCTGTGGGATTCAAGCAAGTGGTCAATGAATATGTGTTGCGAGAAACTGTGAACAAGAAGGAAGGCCTGTGTGTACCAAGGGTTTTTCTCCAAAGCAAATTTCAAAAACCCCAAAGGGAAACATGATTTTGGCTGATCAGCAATTGGGTTGTTGGGAGACAGCAACTGTAGGCATTATGATATCTAAATCATGGGTTTGTGTTTAAGAAAATGAGCATAGCTTTAATCTGAGCTCCCTGTTTTCTTCTTCTCTGATGCAGCCATAAAAGCTTTGATAGAAGTGTCTATATATAGATGAACTGCACATCAGTGTTTTCAAAGCCCTAAGCTGAAGTTGACTTTGGCTAGTGAAAACAAGACAGCTTGATAAAACCTGCCATGTTTCCACTAACCAGGGTTAAGATCAACCCCTATTATTTCTGAGTTGGATGACTTGGGTGAGCAGTAGTTAATAGAAACAAGAAGCAAACATGTCCAAAGTCTTTGCTACTGTACTGTAGAAGTTTATGTGCCAGTAAGAAGACAGCTCATTCTGACAATGTTAAATTCTGGTTTTGTGTTGTGTTAAATCAGCCTAATATTGAACGTTTCACAGTTGAGTATTTCCTTTGCTTGCACGACTGCAAAGATACTGGAGTGATTTTACTTACCAAAGTGTCTCTCTGCTGTTTTATCACCGTTGTAATTGAATGATCTTCAGAAAAAGAAGGAACAGGCTAATCCATGATGGTGAACCTTGGGATTCCAGCTGTTCTTGGAGTTCAATTCCCCGAAGCCCAAGTCCCTGTGAATCCACACAAATGGGTTTACTGCGTGGATTCACAGGGACTTGGGCTTCGGGGAACTGAAGTCCAAGAACAGTTGGAGTGTCAAGATCCCCCATCACTGGGCTAGGTTCATGAACAACCCTCATGTTTTGTGACAGCTCCACTATCTTCAAGCCAAAGCTAGCTTAGCTGGCATTTTTATCCCAGTATGTTCTGGTTTAAGTTTTCTAAGATTTTTATCTTTTGTAAAAAAAAGTAATACATGAATATGAATTATCAATCCCTGTTTTATTAAAACTGGTGGATTTTGCACCCTGGCTTCTTTTTTTTCCACTAAAAGATTTTCAGTAAGCAATTTCTCTGCAGTTTAAATTTATTCCATTGTTAATGAAGGATAGTAGCTTTTCTGTGAGAAGGTGCCACAGGACCTACTAACCATCCAGCTGTTGAGCTTGATGTGTAAATGAGAATTGAATGTGGGAGAACATCACTGAATGTGCCAGTGGTTATAGAAATAGTTCCAAACCATTTTTGAGATCCAGCTAAATACATGCTTTCTTCTTCTAAAATACAAATCTATTTGTCATGTACTGAAAACTGGTACATGTATGTTTGACACTGGTACTCTTGCCCTAGCGTAAATTCATGTGGTAGATGTAAAGATAAAGCAAAAAGAAATACCATTAATATAGTACAGTAATACCCCGGATAACCTGAATACCGTATAGTGTGAAAACCGCATAACATTACAAGATTTTCGGAAAAATCTTGTATTGAATAACGCGATTTTTAACGTTATCCAATACAGTCGTTCTTAGCAGCAGCGTGGCTGGAAAGCTGAACGGGGTTCTCCGTTCAGCTTCCCAGCCACCCTGCAGCTACGGAGGCAGGACTGGGGAGGCTGGAAAGCTGACGGGGGGCTCCCCCGTCGGCTTCCCCAGCCACCCCACAGCTGCGGAGGCAAGGGCGGGTGGCTAGGGAAGCCGACAGGGAGTCCCCGTCAGCTTCCCCAGCCACCCTGCAGCTGTAGATCGGGTCCTCTGACCTCTCTGGAGCAGGCAGGGGACACGATCCAAGCTGTTTCTGGGCTTCCCCGACATCCTCAGCCAGTGCAGCAAGCCAAAATGTCAGGGTTCGAATCCCGACATTCTGGCTTGCTGCAGCCTCAAAGAGGGTGGGGGAACTTCAAAATTAGCGCGCATCGGGTCTCCCGACCTCCCTAGAGCCGATGCGCTCTATTTTTGAAGTTTCCCCACCCTCTTTGAGGCTGCAGCAACCCAGAATGTCGGGATTCGAATCCTGACATTTTGGGTTGCTGCAGCCTCCAGGGAGATGGGGGAACTTTGGAAACAGCTTGGATCGGGTCTCCCCACCTCCCTGGACCCGGCCGGGGTGTGTGTGTGTCAGAGACCCCAAAATTGGTAAAAAAAAGTCTGTTTTTTTTTAACCAATTTTGGAGTCTCTGCCCCCCCCCCCCCTGGCCGGGTCCAGGGAGGTGTGGAGACCCGATCCAAGCTGTTTCTGGGCTTCCCCGACGTCCTCAGCCAGTGCAGCAAGCCAAAATGTCAGGGTTCGAATGCCGACATTCTGGCTTGCTGCAGCCTCAAAGAGGGTGGGGGAACTTCAAAATTAGCACGCATCGGGTCTCCCGACCTCCCTAGAGCCGATGCGTGCTATTTTTGAAATTCCCCCACCCTCTTTGAGGCTGCAGCAAGCCAGAATGTCGGGATTCGAATCCTGACATTCTGGCTTGTTGCACTGGCTGAGGACGTCGGGGAAGCCCAGAAACAGCTTGGATCGGGTCTCCCCACCTCCCTGGACCCGGCAGGGGGGTCAGAGACCCCAAAATTAGTTAAAAAAAACTGGACTTTTTTTAAAACCAATTTTGGGGTCTCTGACCCCCCCCCCGCCAAGTCCAGGGAGGTGGGGAGACCAGATTCAAGCTGTTTCCAAAGTTCCCCCACCTCCCTGGAGGCTGCAGCAAGCCAAAATGTCAAGATTCAAATCCTGACGTTCTAGCTTGCTGCAGCCTCCAGGGAAACAGGGCTTTTTTTAACATTGTGTGATCAATGTATCGCACAACGTTAAAAACCGGATAACGACGGGACTTGTGGAACCAAGTCATAACGTTATCCGGGGTACTAGTGTACGTAATTAAGAAGAAAGACAGATTGGATGTCTTTTGTTCAGTTCTATGTGCCAGCTTTCTAGACTGCAAAGCCAGAACTCAGGTCCACACAACAACTTTCTGCGCTTTACAGAGCCTTTTAACTGGTTGGAGATGAAAGCAGAAGAAGCTTGTGGCCTGCTGGAAGACCCTGTGGGCCGCATCTAGTCCATTGGCTCAGAAATGACATGTCATTTTCAGAGTCTTTAAATCTGTCATGAAAGTTCTTTGTCATGTATTTCAAGGGTGTCCTCATTTGGCATTAAGAGGGGTCTGACTTATTGCTGCCTTAGAGATCCTGATTTCTCCCTACGAAAAATATGGCCTGCCATTTGGAGTCTTCTTTGTGCAACACTGTTACTTGATCAGAATTACTTGAAATTATTATTGCTGTTTCTGTAGCCATTATAGTTTGACAGGGATGGGTTGCTTTGGCCCAACCCTCCTCCTTTCTCATCTGGGCTTGGGACCAGCAATGATGGAGTTAATGCTACAGAAGAGGAAGATAATTAGCAATTGGGGATGTTGGTCTTTGACTGTATTAAATCATTGTTTGGTTGATTAGCAATGGAAGGGACAAAATATAACAGTGTTTATACAGTACCATCAAAAAATGTGAAGCTAATCCTCAGTACAGTGGGAGAATCACACAATTTCCTCAAGAGTATGTATGTATTTATTTATTCAATTTGTATAGCCACCCCAATCGACCTGACTCAGGGCGGCATGCATAAAATCCCCAACGTTTAAACTACAGAAACCCTTAAAATTCCTAAAAACACTGAAAAACTACCTCCCACCCGTAGCAATTAAAAATCTATTTAAAAACTTTTAAAAGCATGAGTTATCCTGCTCTAAATGAGCCAGTGGGGTGGTAGTTGTTCCCTTTCCACCTCCTCACACCTGCTCTCCCAGGCAGGTTTTCAGCTCTTTTCTGAAGGACAGCAGTTCTGTCTGGAGAGAATAGAATAGAATAGAATAGAAAGTTATCCTACCTGCTATTAAAATTGTATCTCATCTCAGAATTATTGTTGTCTTCCAAGAGCTCACTGAGAATGAGCCCTCCATGCTTTCCTATATTCAGGGAGTACCTTATTGGTTGCATCTGTCCTTGGAGAATTCATTCTTACAAACGTCCCCTGAATTGGTGGTTGAGTGGTATACATGGCTAGCCCATGTGGTTACTTTTCTGCATGTGGAGAGATTGCATGTAAATCCTTTCCCATGCCTTCTAAGAATTAAAATCTGCATTTTCCAGTGCAAATCCCACCTCATGCCTCAACGTGGCGCAGTGATGACCTTGGCTGTCCAACAGCTATGGTGGCAGAGGTGTATTCCCATGGCAGGTTCAACAATGCCACAAAGGTTTGACCATGCTAGTGGTCTGGAACAGTTCTCCATTCTGGAACCAGAGGTCAGCTAAGTGGGGTTGGTTACTAGGGCAATTCATCTGGCCACTGCTTTACTCTAACATGGACAACTTTGACATGATCCCAGCCAGCTGTGTCATTGTATTTGAAATGGCTAAAGGAGCATCAAAACCATGGGCATCTGTTCCCCGTGCACCATCAGACCCTAATACGTTTGTAGTAGGACCTCCCAATGGTGAGAGGCCACTAAAATCGTGTGGGACACGACACTTCAATCCATCAACAATGGCTTTACACCTTGCATTTTATTCATTGGGTGGCGCCATAACACCAGGATTTTGTATTTTGCTCAGTAGAGAAAAGCTTTTGACGTTTTTGTACCTCTTTTTGAACAATTAGGATAGCCTCTTCTTTAAATTGTATCATTTAAAGAACAAGTAAACTTCTCATTCTCATTCGGAGTTACTTCAGAGTGCATATAAATAAATGGAAATGTGCCTTAGTTTGGGCCAACAATGGGAAGGGCAGTGACTGTATCTCTTTGTATTCATTTGCAAAAAAATAGATGTTAACCAGTGAGAAAGATGAAGCTTGATGTTCTAAAATCAGATCATGGGAGGTTGTTGCTGTACAGCTATTCAACATAACCCTGCTCTAATGTTTGAATGATTCTACTGGTCAAAAACTGCCTTGAAATCAAGCAAGATTGTGTAGAATCTCACCCTTGCCAGATCCATTGTTTTTCCAAACTTTTTTTTGTTGATAAGGAATATATATTTGTACTTCTGTTAAGAGCTGTGTTAAAAGCTCAGAAAAGCAATGTCTTTAAGCTATAGATCCCAGTATCCAGTAACCAGAATGGTCAATGGCCATCCTGACAGAGGGAATTTTTGAGCTCAAAAAGTTACTTGTTCAAACTCTGCCCATAAGAACTGTGACAAGCTTTTTTTTGGTATGCATAAATCTGATCATATTTGAAAAGTTAACTAATCGTTACTTTAATGTGGGTAGACATGTTTGAGGATACGGGGAGAAGCACTGAGAAATGTAAACATCTATTATTGTTTGGAACAACTCATCAACACTCTAGCATACTCCACCTCTGCATTAATTTTGACTGGCTCTAGCCATGAAACAATTCTCAAGATTTGGAAGAGAATCACAGGAGTGTAGGCGCTAAAAGGTTCTTAATAACTAGCACAGCCCAACTACAGTGGTACCTCATACAACGATTTTAATCTGTTCCATGGGGCTCGTAGTGCAAAACAATTGCTATATGATACATGCATCATATAGTGATTTGCCCTGTGGGATGCATCGTACAACGATTTTTTTTTTTTGCTAAGTGGTTTTTTCCATTGAAAAATTGTATGATTTTTTTCCATAGGGAAAATTGTTATGCGGGATGCCATTTCCCCAAAAAAACTAATTGTTACGTGATTTTGTTGCTATACAGGACGATTGTATGAGGTTCCACTGTATTGTACTGTATATAGAATTTTACAGTCATGAGCCCATAGTCTGTATGCAAACCATGAAGTCATGTTGATCTCTTTACAGTACCAAATTTGCCATGTTATTCCCAAATTAGTGTAAGAGATTGCTAATTTCCCATTTGTAGTAATTAGATGAAGGCATGATTATAGTCATTTGGAAAATTAAAATATTTTCCACTAAACTCTACAATATCCAGTTTCACCAGGATAGGAAAACTGCACTGCTTGATAATCAGCTGAACTAGCAGTGTGCATCTGTGTACCAATTAAGCACAAATTTCTCGTTTTAAAAAGAAAGGGAAATGGCAAATCTACATGGAGTAATATAAATAATCCTGAATAAGTGTGTTATTTTATAAGTGAATCCTGTTGTATGCATTGCACCAAAGCAATAGAAGATTTTGGTTCTGTTGGCTATATAAAGCTGTTCTAGGGACACCCAGGCAAAGAACAGGAGTTGTGTACTTTTGTTGTGTGATAAGATTATTTTTTTAAGCAGGCATAGCTTTCATAACAAGCTACTCCTGTTTTTAAAAAAATCTGCCACAAAACTATTAACAATACAGGAGCCTGCCTCTTTCTAGTGACTACTGGGGTAAATACAACATAATTACAAAAATATAATTTTCTGTTAATAGAGCTGGGTCATGTAATCAGAATAATAGGTGCTGGCCTTATATTTTCCACTAGCTGCAGATTCTAGTATATTTTGAATGATGCAGAGAAATCTTTGTTTCTTTATTCTTATCAGACCATTGCACAAATAATTGTGGACATATCGGAAAGACAGTTAAAATTCAAAACAAAATGATAAAATAATTACACTGTTTTTGACCAGAAGTGGGGTACTTTAATGACATTATCTCAGCCATTTACTGGGTATGCTTTTGTATACATGGTGGGACATAAGTTGCATGCACGTAAATGTTGCACAGATTGCATTTTTCCACATTCATAGAAAATTTGCCCCATATCCAAGTAGCCCTGTTTTACTTGACTGTTTTTGAGCTTCCGTCCTACTTCAAAGTCTATTAAGTGACTTCCAGATGGACCAGGCACAATCTTGTCCTGATGGGAGACATTCTTCTGCAATCATCGGTTCAACAAGGTGTGCTGTAGTTTTTTTTCTTTCCACAGGTTTAGCCTAGTCTCTTCTGGTTTAATATTTAGAGTGTGAGAAGAATGGAGAAAATGATTCCTCAATTTAAGCCATAATCTAGGACCGTGATGGTGAACCTTGGCACTCCAGATGTTCTTGGACTTCATTTCCCAGAAGCCCAAGCCCCCTGTGAATCCACACGAGTAGGTTTACTGCGATTCAATGTTTCCCAAACTGTTCCATGGAACATTGGTGGACTTCAATTCCCAGAAGCCTAAATCAGTACATTGGCTGATCAGTGCTTTGGGGAATTGACTTAGGCTTCTGGGAATTGCAATCCTAAAACCAAAGTTTGGGAAATGCTGATCTAGGAGGAGGTTGGTGTCCATGAAGTGGATGGGTTTGGTGCTGTATTACCTTACTTTATTTGTTATTTGCTAATGTCTCTCAACATACTTCCAGAGGATTTAAGATTGCTGCGTTTCAAATGGGCAATCTTAAATTCTCATTGGTACATATTTCCAGCAGTAACTTGCAGACCACCAGCAAATGAACTGGATCTCTCCACATTTACACAGAATGTTGTTGTCCATCAGCAGCCCCTACTTGAACATGCTGGTCTTGCAATTAGGACTCCACCCCTCTGCCTATTCAGGCTCCTCCAAGTGACAGAGGGAAGGTCCAGTTTCTCAGTCATGTCCTTCTTTAATGTTATTCCTTTCATATTATTTAATGTTACTGGTATACAGCAGCACATCTTTACACTTAATATTTTTTTCTCGTTATTTCATTCCTATCCTTCCAATCTGAGTCTTCTGATTTCTTGGCTGCAGTCCCCATTTGGATATGTGATTGAAATAAGGTACATAATTCACTAATTCAATTTCTACATTGTCAAGATTAAAGTTGGGTAGATCTTCTGTTGTCATGATTTTTGTCTTCCTAATGTTCAGCTGTAGGCCTGCTTTCACATTCCTCTCCCCATCTCATTAAAAGTCAATTCAAGTCCATTGCTGCTTTCTGCTAGTGAGATGGTGTCATTTGCATAACTTAAATTATTGATGTTTCTTCCACCAGTTTTATCAGGGATGCCCAAACTACAGCTGGTGGGCTGGATCTGGCCCCACAATGCCAGTTCATCTGGCCCACGAAGCCCTCGTTGCTCCTGCAAGTGGAAGTAAAATGCACCCATACGTGTTTTACTTCCACATCCGGGAGCAACGAATGCTTCACGGGCTGGATGAATTGGCATAGATCCAGCCCATGGGCCATAGTGACTGCCCCCCTGAACCATGTAACTGGCCCACAGCCCGAAAGTTTGGGTACCCCTGAATTATATACTGATTCCATACAGTTGTGTCATCTTCTAGCTGTTTTTCTAATCTAACCATTGTTTGCCTTTCTATCCTATATAACCACAGCTTTGGCTTTTACCCTTCACAAGCTGTGACTTTAATTGCAGAGTGACAACAAAAATAACATGGCAACTGATGTTAGAAAGAAAAAAATTGAAAAGAAGTAAAAGGTAATTACATGCCAGACTCCCATTCTTGTTAAATTATCTCTTCATAAGACTGTAATGGCTGTCTTTTAGCATTCATAAGAGCCTGGATTAAAGTGATGATACTTATTTCTCTAAGGATTGTTATATCCTTACTGTATTCTCTTTTGTCTTTAGAGAAACTGATACTTAGGCTATACTTGCCCTTTGGCTTTTGGCCCTCAGCCACCTCTTAAACCTTTGAGCCACTTCTTTGGGAACTGGTATCTTCAACCATTCTCTGATGCAGAGGAAATAGTCCCCCCCCCCTTTAAAAGAAAATGACACATAATTATACAGCAGTTCTCTTTCAAAATATCCACCAGATAATTTGTGCTCAGGAAAAAAAAACATTCTATTTTACCACTAGATTCCTAACTGGAAAAAAACCCCTTTATTTTATTGCCAGGGGCTCTTTCTACCAAGAGCTAGTTGATAAAATCAGTCCTTAAAATCCAGAGGATCACTTCTTCCAATGCTATTTAACATATTCTATGTGAAGCTGCTGGGAGGGGTCATCTGGAGGTTCGGAGTACGCTCTCACCAATATGCGGATGTCACACAACTCTATCTCTCCTTTACATCATCTGCAGTGGATGCGGTCCAGTGTCTAGATGACCTCCTGGTCACGGTACTGGAATGGACCAAAACTAACAAGTTGAGACTGAACCCGGGTAAAACAGAGATGCTGGTGTTGGAAGGTCCATTTGCCCTACTAGGGGCCTTGATCCCAATGCTAGATGGGATGGCCTTGTCTCCTAAGGACTAAGTATGCAATTTGGGGGTCATATTAGATTGTTATCTGACTCTGGAAGCACAAATTGCAGCAGTGTGTAAAGCTGCTTTTTTCCATCTCTACAAATAGCTCAGTTGCATCACTACTAGGAGAGAGAGTCCCTCATAAGACTAGTTATCTCGCTGGTAATCTCTAATATCGATTTCGTTAATGCTCTCTACGTGGGGCTTCCCATGTTAATTAATTTAATTTAATAGATTTATATACCGCCCTGTCCAATGGACTCTGGGCAGCATACACAAATTAAAACTAATATAAAACAATTTAAAAACCCTTAAAAACATAGCAAAACATGTTCCTGATATGGAAACTTCAAAGGGTGCAGAATATGGCTGCCAGGCAGGTTACTGGGGTGAGAAATTTCGTACATCTCTCCCCAGTCCTGGTAGAATTGTACTGGCTTCCCATTGTGTTCTGTGTCAGGTTCAAAGTGGCTGTGTTGACCTTCAAAGCCCTAAACCAGGAGTTCTCAACCTTTTAAAGCTGGGGGCCGGGTCATGTTCGTTCAGACAGCTTTGGGGGCTGGATGGCCATTTTGCCTTTCCTTCACCATATGGCACTTCCTGGTGTGGTAGAGGCAGTGGGGAGTATCTGGTCCATAGGCCGCAGGTTGAGGATCCCTGTCCTAAATGGTTTGGGACCTTCCTACTTTGCAGAGCGTCTACTCTACCCCTCAGAAATCAGGCCTGCTTCACCCGCTCTTATCTTACACCTCAACTCCAAGTACCGACTCCCAGGTTTGCTAGAAAGTCTGTTACCTGTCGGAGGCCTTCCTCAGTAGTGGCACCAGCTAACTGGAATGCTCTACCTGGCGAGCTGTGTATGATTGACTCTTTAGGGTCCTTTAAGAAGCAACCGAAAACTTTTCTTTTCGAGGAAGCCTTTGGCAGCTTGTTGAAGTTTAAATAGGAGACCCTCCCAACGTGGCCACTTGGGCTAGTGGTCCTTGGTGCTGACTGGACTGGGTGGGTGAAGGGTTTTCTATGGTTTATGGTGGTTGTTCTGCTTTTTTTAACATTGTGAGCCATCCAGAGTGGGAGGGCATCCTAGATGGGTGGGGTATAAGTCGAATAAATAAAAATAAATAAACATTCAGCCAGTTCCCAACAGAACAAGCCTGTCTTCAAGTGAGCCTCTGTTGGTGTTCTTCATGTTTGCATATTAGGGTTTTAAAAAATATACCCAAGAGCCCATTATCTCCCTACTACATTTTGATTACATTGGTGGGAAACCTAATGGTTGGAGATAGGCAGGAGAAATTCCCATTCAGATGAGACTTTTGTTTATTGCCAGGCTGCAAGTGATTTGTATATATGACAACCCAAGAAAATGATAGGAATTGTGTTTTGGGATTACAGTATTCAGTTGTGGCAGGTAGTTCTTGAAAACTCAGAAAGAAACCAAATTTACAAGATAATTAGGAACTGAGAAAGGACCATGCTAGCTGAGGGGAAGTACACAGTATTATCTTAAACATGGTGTTATCCTCTAGATTTGCATTTCCTCATGCAAATATTGGAGCTGTAAGAAATACTTTGGTATTTAAATATTTGGAGGGGGAGGTTATCCCCCAGGTTGTGTGGAGTGAAAATGACCTTATTTTGGAAATAATGAGTAATTATTCTATTTGTAACATGCTACTGCAGAGGGTAGCAAATATACAACAAGGTTATTTTTGCAAAGCAACATAGTGACTAGTGATATTATTAATTTTTTGTATAATCTGATACTTAATGTTTACTTGTCACGGTTGGGGGTCATTTGAGAAGAAATTTTGGCTTTTGGAGCAATTTTTCTATTTGTAATTTTTTTTTTTGCATTGTGTTGCAACTAATGTGAGTGATGCTGTAAGGAGAAAAGCATGTGATGCTGATGTTGTAATTAAAAAGGAACATGCCATCAATGTCTTCAGCTAGTGAGTGATATATGATGCTCCATATGTTGCTTTTGGGGAAAAGATACTGAATAGTGCCTTACATGTTAATAAGGCAGTGTGAGTGTGAACAATGAATAATGCTGAATGTGTGTATGTGTACGTTTACATTAATGTTCTAAGCCTGGGGTGCCCAAACGTTTTGGGCCATGGGCAGGTCACATGGTTCAGCGGGCGAGTTACGTGGTTCCTCCCACTGGAAGCGGAAGTAAAACACGCCTTGCAATTGGTTTTGCCACAGGATGAAATAGATTTTAGGCTGCCATTTTCTCTGCTTAAACCAAGGGTGCCCAAACTAAGACCCGTGGGCTGGATCCGGGCCCCAATGCCAATCCATCTGGCCCACACTGCCCTTGTTGCTCCCGGAAGCAAAAGTAAAATGCGTCCCTTTTACTTCTGCTTCTGGGATTGTTTTACTTCCACTTCTGGGAGCGTTTTACTTCCGCTTCCGGGAGCGACAAGGGTGGCATGGGCTTGATGGATTGGCATCGGGTTCTGAATCTGGCCCATGGGCCATAGTTTGGGCACCCCTGTTCTAAGCTCTGAAAATGATCAGAAACAAAAATTTTCCTACCTTTCATTTACTTGATCGTCTGATGGTATCTTTCAAAATAGGATAAATCAGTGTTTCCATCCTTTGGTTTTTGGACTTCAATTATCAGGAGCCTAAGTCAATTCACCAAAGCACTGATCAGCCAATGTAACAACATAGACTTCTGGGAATTGAAGTCCCCTTTGGGGCATGGGCCCACTGGGATAAATGATTGGTTCTAGTTTCCTCGCTCTTTGCATCTAATTCACCCCCAGCTGAGGGGAAGGACATATTCTGTCCCATGTCAGAAGATATGTATGGTATGTAAATAGGGGTGGCCTGTCCCAGTCACAATTTTTGATGACTTCTGGAGAATTTCAAGGTAACCTTTGTGCTTTAGAATAGAGAAGAAAAGAGAATTACCTCTTGTCCTTATACCTCAGTCTTGCTCTGCAGATTTGTAATGAAGAATCTTGCAAGCTTTGGATATCTTTCTTTAGTTTTTCTCTAAACTCCCTATTTCTCTTCATTTGATAAACTATTATTTAGACCAGACCTGGGGGTCTCCAGGTATTTGGACTACAACTCTTATCAGCTGTTGTCTGGAGTATTACTTCCATAAGCTGATCTGGATTGTAGTTCAAAACACCTAGAAGATGCTGTATTGTTGAAGTATGATATGAGTTTGCCTTAAATTGGGGCACACTGTATCCTTTAAGCATCCTTCATAGTGTGTGTGTCTGATTTCACTAGGTTGATCCAAGCAGGTTGGTCCCCTGTACAGATAAAGTCTGTAGTATTAAAAATATATAGATGCAATGATGAGAGCATATAGGAGTGGAAGACTTCATCAACACAAGAAGGTAAGAAATAGGAATTTTGGGTATAATCCCATTCTTCTCAACCATAAAGGGTAGCCTAGTGGTTGGGTCAGGAATGTGATTTGGGAGCTGCCACTGAACCATGAAACTCTCAGGGTAATATTAGGCCAGTTAAACAATACTAACCTAACCTACACAATCTTTGTTGAGAGGATAACATCTGAAAAAAGAGATGCATGTTGACTTCATTGAAGAAAGGTGAGATGACCTTTGGCAAATGCATAATGAATAAACCATGTTGTCTCCACAGAATCTAAGTACAATAATAAATGTATCAATGTTGTTTCTGAGTCTTATGGTCCTCCAGAGGACCTTGTTTTCCTGAATGTTAAAAAGAGGACAGTATTGACCCCACATTTAGGACAGGATGATCGCTGTCTGTGCCATCTTGAGTTTATGAGCTCTAAAACTAGGTTCACGAAGAAGGTTGAGGAGCTACTATATTTGTCTCCCACCACTTGGCATTTGAGATGGTTGCCTCAATCTATCTGATGGTAGGACCTACCCCTCAGTGTCAGGATTGCAGAACGGGTCTCTGTGAGAATGGGGTGTCTGAAAAAGTGTGGCATATAATCATTACAGAGCAACAAGAGACTACAGAAACCAAAGAAATAATCTGTCTAGCCAGCCCTATATCCCAAGCAAGATTGGCAGTGAATGAGGAAACAGCTGAGGGCTGGGGGAGGTGGGGAAGGGAACAATCTGGAAAATCCTAGTGGACCCTACAGTGGCCTGGGAAGCGAGCCAATCCTTTAGCCTTCTGATCTCATCTGCTTGACCATGTGGCTGGAGGCTCCTAGTAGTAAAAATTATTCTCTCAAGCCATTTGCTCCATATGTGAATACAGATACTGTACTGTAATGCAAAATAGTATCCAGGGGAGAGGGGGAGAGGGAATATTTATGTTTCCTTTGGGTCCCCTCCCTTGAATATTTTTTGTGCATCTATGAGTTTCATTTCCCCCCGAAACATGCTGTTATAGTACGTCTCCCTTGTTTCTCAGCATACTTGTTTTGTTTATAAACTTTATATGGTTGTCCGCATTTGAATTTACTGAGAAATTATTGTGGGGGTTGGTCAATATCCAGCCCTTGTTTCATGTATGCTCCATCTGTTTCTAAGCTCCAGATTTGCTACAGTGCTGTCAGATTTCAGCAATGCTTCAGTAAAGAAAAAAGCAAAACTTTGCTTTGAAAACATGCCTAGCTTTCAGTCAGAGTTGCTTTCCTGAAAACCTCCCTGAAGCATAATTGTGCTTGAAAACAAGGCACAAACTCTACACCTCATTTACTAAAAATATTGTAGCCTTTTTTTTGTTTCTAATCCCCTTCTAATGTATGGAGGAAATCAGGATCCAGTGGACAGTTTGTGACTGAAAGGTTGGCAGTTAGCTGTTTGAGACCCAAGTACTGCATGATGGAGTGAGTTCCCATCTCTCTCCCAGTTCCTGCCAGTTTGAAAGCAAGGAATTGCAAGTAGATAAATAGGTACCACTTCGGTGGGAAGGTAACAGCCTTCCGTGCACTATGGTGTCTAGTTATGCCTGGCACATGACCATGGAAAAGTCTGCAAGTGCAGACAGTGCTGGCTCTTTGGCTGTAAACGGAGATCAGCATTCTATAGTTGGATACGACTGGCTTTTGAGCAAAGCCTATCAACCCCACCACCGCTAAAATCTGGGGAATGTCACAGGCAGTGACAGGATCTAGCCCAGGGATTCTCAATCTGTGGTCCATGGGCTGGATGCAGCCTATGGCACCATTTCATGTGCCCCCCTTGCCCCCACCATACCCAGAAGTGCATTGTGGTGGAAGAAGGGCAAAACTCCTGATCCAGCCCTTAGTGAGTGTGAGAATATTATGGTCCTTCCAGCTTGGGAAGTTTCTCACTCCTGGATTAATGGGAAAAGTACATGTGAATGACTTTTGTATTTGTATAAGATTAGCATCCCCCCCCCCCCCGGTTCCCAGTATATAGGGCTTCTAATCGCACAGTTAACCCTTAAACAAAAATAAATATTTTTATTTTCACTTTTTAATTATCTTTAGCAAACACATAAATGGTTATTGATAGTTGAATGTTGTGATGAAGGGATGGTTGCTTTTGGGGCTAGAGTTTTACATTTCCCCCTGGTTATCACTACTTCCCACTCTGGACGATTGTGGTGGCCCTTCAGCTTTTTCTAACTTCTGCCACTGGTGCCAGCTGTTTTCATAGCATAGCAGCTTCTCAGATGACCCTATGGGTAATAGCTGGCCTTGAAGATGCTTGGGACAAGGCATTAGACATGCAGCACTTATCTTCTTTCTGCTGGTGTTACTAACGTTGAGGGGATAAAGGATGGTTTGGGGCGAAAACCAAACCAAACCCAGAACTTATGATTGTCTCATTTCTCTGCAGATATATTCAAATGTGTCTCTCCCAGGAGACTCACTGCTGGTGATGAACAGCAGCAGGAAACAGTCATTCATCTGGTTGAGAACAAAGAATTAAGATCCCCTGTTACTAAAAAAAATAAAAAAGGCTATTTGTGAACAAGGGCCTGATTTTGTCCTGTTTGAACCACATGGCTCTTTGTTAAATGAAGAGCAGACACCAGCTACAAAGATTTCCTGTTAAGAAGGCTGGAGAACATTTATAATGTTGCATGGGGAAGGAAAAAAATCTATAGGCCAAACTGGATAGCATTATCTAGAATCTGTGGTCTGAACTCCCAAGAGGTTGTAATCAGTGGTGGGATGTCAAAATTTTTACTACCCCACCGTGATGTCATCACAGTGTGGGTGGAGCTAACATCATGATGTCATGATGTGGGCAGGGCCAAAGAAATAATAATAATAAAATAAAAATAAGGACACACACACACCTCAACCCACCCACCCACCCACCCACCCACAACATAAACCAATAAATAAATAAATAAATAAAATTACATTAAAATACACCCACCTACCCAAACATAAATCAACCCCCACCCCCACCCTAAACACAAACCCATCACTCACCTGTTAGTATAAGTGCCTGGGCAGCACCATGTTGCAAGATGGATATGGTCATTGTACCAGTTCTCTAGGATAACATGCCTTAATGTAAGTGTAAAACAGCTGCACCTCCTTAAGGGATCTCCAATTGGAAAAGCAATTGGAACAGCACAGGTGTAGTTTATTGATGAGGTAACTCCAAGACTTTGCTTAAAAACCCCAAGCCAGGCCATCAGGCCTTTTTAGGAACTGTGGTAGTACGTCAATATAGGTAAAGGTATTACATACACATTAAAATACACACAGATACACCACATCCAAAGGTGAGTCATTTACCCTGGGGAGCAGGCTATACTGGAGCTTCAGGCTAGCAGCTTCTCTTCCTCCTCCCCGCTTGGGAGGACAGCAAGGAGGCCGTGTATATGCACCAAGCACTGTAGGCGTTCATGCACACCAAGTGCTTGGCACGCATGCACAGTGGGGGAACCAATGAAAATGTAAGCCCCGAAGGTGGTGCCTCCAAAAAGCTGTTACCGGTTCTCCGGGACACTGGGAAAAGTTACTACCGGTTCTGGTGAACTGGTGAGAACCTGCTACATCCCATCACTGGTTGTAATTCTCTTCAACCTCAGCACCAGACAGCTAGATATAGTTATTTTATTTTCAAGCAGTGTAGAATGTAGAAGTGGTTGTGATGACCAATATTTTTAGTTATTCTTACTCGTACAAAATATATCAGAAATATCTTTAAACTACAACTGTTTTTTTTACAAGTTTTGAGACTGACCAATCTAAGCTGCTGCTTTACCTGTTATCAGAATGTTCAGGGTGGTTTCTGATAGGTACTTTGGCCACTCTGAAAAATTATTGATTTTTTTCAACACCAGAATTTCTGCACACAACTATATCTTCAAAAGAGAGAACTGTTTGTATATTTAACTTCAAAATTAAGAGGAACCTGTAAAGAGGAATATATACCCACAAACTAGTAATAATATTGCCAGCATGTGTGTGGGCAAAAGCTTGGCTTGTTCTGTTCTTGTTCTGTTCATTGAGGTTTATGCTTTCATTATTACAATCCCTGCAGTCATGTAACCAAGAAGAGTAGAAAACACAGTATGAACTTGAGTGCCTCTACCATTTTGAAATGTTGAACATCAGGAATTTCTCACTCTCTATATCAGGGGTTTGCAACCTATGGCTTGTGGGCTGGCTGCGGCCCCGTGGCACCATTTCATGTGGCCCATGCTGCTGCCACCGGAAGCAGATGCATTTACATAATTTACATAAGAACGCCTGCTCTATATAGTATAGAGTTGTTTCAATATCTTGATCCCTTTGCTTCCATTGGAAATTAAAGCAATGGCCCTATAGTTACTGCAATTCTTTGTACTGTATCTCTTTTCTTGGGGACTAGAATGTACACTGAGCATTGCCAGTGTGTAGGCCATTGTTTTATTTTCTGTATTTGTTGACATATTCTTGTTAGGATTTTGACGGATTCAGTCTCTGTGGCTTGAAATAATTATTATTAGTATCCCATGTACTCCAGTGATTTATTTCTTCCCAGTGTGTTCAGAGCAGCTTTCGCTTCACTTTCTAGTATTGCTAATCTCAAATGACCCATGCTTACCCAGAAGGGCAGCAAAGCCCCAGCCATCAAGATTGTGTTACAACTCAAGTTCATATACCTCATAAATTTGACTCAACAGCCTTCTTTAACTTCCCTGCTTCTAGATAACTCTTGACCTCATCCTCCCATCTTCAATTTATTTGCTATTGAAGCACCACGTTTTTTTCTGCTTTCAGAGAACAGTAAATACCTTGGGTCTGACAGCACAACTCTGCCTGCTGAACTACCACATGGCTCCTATGGGGATGAATATCAGACAGCAAACAAAACAAGTCGGAAAGTAGACTTGATCCACAAAAGTTCCTATTTAAATACAGGAGTTAGTGTTTAGGATGTCACAACTTTTTTGTCTTGTCTTGTTTACTCTCTGATACGCTTGCACAGACTAACACGGCTGCCACTTCAAAAATTTCACCTACGGGGATTAAGTTTTTCTTCTTCCGTGTGTGTCTAGGTCAGAAGTGAAGCTGCCAAAATAAAGCCACCTTTTGGTGAATTCATTTTGTAGTTCCTTTCGCCTGACCTAGTGTGAGAAAGATTAGCCAGCACTAAAAGGTTGCCCTTGCCCGGGGCACGCCCAATTGTGGTTCAGAAATACCACAATTTTCGAGGAGGCTCTTTCTGGGGATGAAGTGAGAAGGGCAGCCATGTTAAACCCCGTTCAGATCACTGGGAGGAAAGGCGCCTTTGCAAATGTGAACTGTTCGACGTGTGTTTTCGTGTCAGAGATTACTCTGGGTTGAAAGCAGCGATGGGATGTAACAGGTTCTCACCAGTTCGCCAGAACCGGTAGTAACTTTTCCCAGTGTCCCGGAGAACCGGTAGCAGCTTTGGGGGAGAACCACCTTCGGGCCTTACCTTTTCACTGGTTCCCCCACTGCATGTGTGTGCCTGCAGTGCTCGGCGTGTGTGCACGGCCTCCTTGCTGTCCTCCCAAGTGGGGAGGAGGAAGAGAAGCTGCTAGCCTGAAGCTCCCTATAGCCTGCTCCCCAGGGTAAGTGACTCACCTTTGGATGTGGTGTGTCTGTGTGTATTTTAATGTGTATTTAATACCTTGATGTACTACCACAGTTCCTAAAATGGCCTGGTGACCAGCAGGCCTGGCTTGGGGTTTTTAAGCAAAGTTTTGTGTGTGTGTGTGTGTGCTTGCGCGTGTGCGCTTATTTTTATTTTATTTTATTTATTTTTTATTTGGCCCCACCACAGCATCATGACATCGGCTCCGCCAATGATGTCATGATGTCATGTTAGCTCCGTCCACACTGTGATGACATCACGATGGAGTAGTAAAATTTTTGACGTCCCACCACTGGTTGAAAGGATTTTTGCAGGGGACGCCCGAATGAGGCTCGTTTCACACGGGACTTGGGGCAGACACGAGTCAAAAACCCCAGATCCCTCGAGAGAGCGCCACAAATAGGTCCACGTCGATCCAACATAGCTTCTCCGCTCCTATTCCGTGGCAACTGGTGTTTGAAGAGAAGCCCTGAGGCAAAGAGAGCCGCGGCAGAAGCGGCGCTGGAACTGAGGGGCGAAGACGGGGGAAGTTTAGACACCGATATATTTGAAAGGCGGGGCCATTTTGTTTTGATTTGGCGGCTCTGGAAAGGAGGCGGTCAGAGGGAGGGACGCGCCCGGGGAAAGCAGTGACAACTACGCCGTGACAAGAAGCGACAGCAGCAGCAGCGAGGGGGGCGAGGAGGCGTCCATTCGTCTTCCCTTCCCTTTTTTAATCTCGCCCAGAAACGGTTCGTCCCCCTCAGCTTAGCCTGGCCGCCAAGGCGCTTAAAAGCAGAGGGGTGGCAGCGGCGCAAACGTGGCTTTTAAGTCGCAGAGCCCGAAGAAGACGAGCCTGTCAGGCGCCGGATTAAAGGCAACAGACTGACGCCTGGCGCTCGCTCGCTTCGCTCCCTCTTCCCTCCCAAGCCCCTCTCCATTCCCCCTTGTCCACAAGACCTCAGCGGAGCCAACATGGATCCGGGCGTGAGGAGGAATAAGGCGGCGGCGGCGGAGAAGAAGAAGGAGGATCTTCAGCCGCCGCCGCAGAAGCAAGAAGAAGACGAGGAAGAAGTAGACCCTCGGATCCAGGTAGAGGAGGGGATGGGAGGGAAAGGGCGGAGGATCGTGGCAGGAATCCAGATTCGGTCCTAAACCGGGGATCGCATTTAGTCGTGTCCTCATTCAGAGCAGCGATTGCAGCCTGCGAAAGGGGATGCGCTGGTGGGATTGATTGTGGGGAGATGTAGAAGCAAAGGTGAAAGAGATGCAGTTGTTTGTGTGTGCAGTTGTTTGTGTGTGTCTGTGTGGGTTTTTTTTTTAAACGGGAAAGTGTTGTGCAAAAGGAGGTGGTTCTGTTTTAGATCCTCTTTTCTCCTTCCTTACCTACTGCCTTTGCAACCGCGTGGGATCCCAGCACAGAGCAGGGGGCGTTTCCCGCCACGGTTTCTCTCTCTTATTAGATTTCTGCCTGGGTTTTTCGCATGATGCTTTTGCAACAAAGCTAAAGGGAGGTTTTTCTGATTCTTTTCCAAAAAGGCAGCGGGGTGGGGTGGGTAGAATTAGGGTTTGGGATGAGGAGGCCCTTTCTCCAGTCTCCTCCGTTTTCCTCCTTGCATCTGCAGCAACCACTGGGTTTAATCCAGCGGTTAATCCCCACGAGAATAGATCCACTGAATGAGAGGGATTTGTTTTAAAGAGCTCGCCCGTGCCCCCATTGCTTCAAAGGGCTTGCTTTTAGATCGAATGTTTAAATTGGATTTAGCAGCCCTCCAGTTCTCAGTGGTTGCCAGTGAGGACCATCGGAAATGCAGCTACTGAGGATGGTGAGAATAAAGACTGGGGAAGAGACGGCAGGCAGATGCTGCAAGAACATTTGAAGGTGGACTGATTGTATAGAAAAAGCAGACAAGGACAGACATTTCTTTTGGGCCAGGGTGGATACCCTTAAAAAATAATTTAAAAAGTACTATAAACAAAAAAAATCCCTAACACCACAATAACAACATATTGCATTTATTTATTTTGACTACACACATATAGATCATTCCTGTTTGAAAATTCCTTCTTTAACTTTTAATTCACCTGTCAATCTGTCATTTATTGCAATATTCCATAGTTCTCAGTTTAAAGTTAAACCATACTGCTCAAATTCACAGTCTACTTTCTGTTTTTAACAATAAGTAATAGAGTGGACATCCTTAATAGGGGAGTGGTGATTAGGGCCCAAAGTGCACAGTCAAGAGGTTTAATGTTTTCTGGAAAATCCCTGAACCAGAAAACCTTGAGAATTAGAAGAAATCCTGGAGGTCATTTTTATACCAACCTGCCTGTTCAGCTTAGTGTCAGTTAGTTGGCATTAGCACACCACTTGTTCCAGAAGCGTCCTGCTATAAAAGTTGCTACACCCCAATTCCTAGGATCTCCCTTGTGCTGTATCTCAAATGGTTACTAAGGCTATTTATTTACAGTCATACCTCGTATAACGAATTTAATTCGTTCTGCAAGGTTGCTCGCTATGTGAAAAATTCGCTATGCGAGTCGGACAAAAAACTCGCATAGCGAG
Organism: Furcifer pardalis; assembly: GCA_030440675.1. Lineage (NCBI taxonomy): Eukaryota > Metazoa > Chordata > Lepidosauria > Squamata > Chamaeleonidae > Furcifer > Furcifer pardalis. The sequence goes on along the minus strand of CP126897.1, from coordinate 65,043,123 downwards.
CATTTCTATGGGGAAAACTCGCATAGTGAAAAAAATCGTTATGCGAGTTTTCCCCATAGAAACGCTCGTTATGCGAGTTTTTCCATAGGGAAAAGTCCAACTCGCATAGCGAAAAATTCGTTATGTGAGTCAGACCACTTAGCAAAAAACTTGCTCGTTATGCGAGTTTTTCGCTAAGCGAAACACTCGTTATGCGAGGTTTGACTGTATTTATTTATTTAAATTTCTATACCGCCCTCCTCTCTGAAAGCGACCCAGGGCAGTTTAACAAAAAACATCGGAACAATATAGATTAAAATTTTAAAAGTTCTTAAAATCTATAATTAAAACCAATTAAAACTACAACTAAATCTTTGTATAATAAGGTTGCCTATTGACTCTATTTGGATGTAGTCCATAATGTGAAAGAGGTGGGCACCTGTGGCCCCTACAACTTCCTGTATTCTTAGTCAACATAGTTAATGAGGAGGGATTCTGAGAATTTTAGCTAAATCTCTTTCATGCTCTCTTTATTTTAGAAGACCACCATTCCCTTTCCATTAGTTTGTTGAGGTCACCACTTGAGATGAAGCTGATGATGGAGACAGGGCCTTTTCAGTAGCAGTATTAGACTGTGGAACTCCCCACCACAGAAAGCAGTATGGGCCTCATCCTAGAGATCTTGTAAAGTTACAAGGGTAGCTTTATTGCTCCAAATCTTTGGCCTTCAATGTCCCCTTGGCACCTTATGGTTGATTTTATTGCAGTGTTAGACTTTGCTGATTATGCTTTTTGCTGCTTTGTGTATCATCTGGCGTTTTCATGTGCCTTTGAATTTTAAACGAATGTCCTTATTCTGCCAGGTCTTTGGATAAAATTATAAATAAATAAAATTAAATAACTGCTGATTTTATTGTGATTTTTAAAAGTTTAGGATTAGTTGATGATAGGAAGGGAAGATATTGTTCCACTGACTGCAATAAAAAACAGAAGATGAAATTCTTTTGTAAATCAGATCTACAGTAGATCTATTGAATCAATGGGATTTTTAAAATCAGGGCTTATATTAGTCTCCTTGATTCAATACGTCTATTTTATTTGTGATTCACAGTTGGATATAACCCCTTGTGCATTACTTTTGGGTACATACATGTCCTGAAGAGAAGAAAAAGAAAATATACATGCCAGTGAAATTAATAAGGTTTTCACTAACCATGTCAGTCTTTGAAATGAAGGTGGCTAAGAAGCAGTAGATCTACAGATGTCCATAGTCAGGAAAAGGAAAAAAGAATTGGTTACAATAGAAGGGCACTTTCATACGTGAACAAAAGGCTAATCTGTGAAAAGACAACTTCTAATTGTGCTGAGATCAGTGTTCTGGATAATGTGATGATTTGATCAGAGGTGAGACAGAAATGAAATTTTATATACACATATAAATCTGCCATCCTCACATGGCTTTCGTTCTCTAAAAGCTCAGATGGAAGTCCATCTGAAATGGGCTTTATAGCTTTTATACATGTACAGACCAGCAACAAGCAAAAGTCTCGGAAGTGTTTTTAGTGGCATGTGTTAAATTAGATCTATTACCATACAGAGAGCCATTAATTTGAATATTTTCTTGGTGATGAACTTGGTTAGACTGAAACCAGCCATCTATAGAATGGAGACAGCATATTATTTGCATTGAGCATATGAAACATACAGATACGTAATAGGTGTTCCAAAGTTGAGTTTTCTTCTTCCTACTGTTTTCCTACTATAGACATTTAAAGATTCCTGTGTGGATGCTATAAAATAGTGTTTACAGTATTGTAAGGTTCAAATCTTTATTCAGACATGAAGTTTACGAAGTGATCTTGGGCCAGTGAACATTTCTCAGGCTAACGTATTTCATAGAATTATTGTAAGGATAAAAGGTGGGGCTGTTTGAGCAAGGAAAAGAACTGTATATACTACAGTCATGAGTTATTTGGAGAAAGGTTGAGTTAAAAATGTAACAAGATACTTTTTACTGGTTTAATACAAGAGCTTTTAAAAAGCAGTGGAGAAAAGGTAGCAACAATAGAAACAAGAATCTTAGATGAATGTTGTGGAGGGTAGTCTAACGAATTATCAACTCTGGTCTGCTTGCAACTGAACAAAAGTTTAGGCCTGTTATCCTAAGTGTCTTCATAATCCAATTTACTGGGACATTTTTAGTCATGATTACCAAGGCTGTACCCTAAACAGACACATGGGACATTACCTAAATAGGAAATAATGTAAAAAATTAAGATAGATTACATTTAAAAAGTAACCTTTGACAGGAATCCGTCTATCTCCCCTTCCGGCCATGGAGTTCTTACTGTAGCAAAGCCTCAGTCTTGCTTTTAAATGCCTTCCTTCCATCCTTCTGTTTTCATTTAACATTCCAGCTGGGGCCTCTGTGTGAAATGCCAGATGACACTTAATAACCTTATTTCTTCCCAATTCAGTCAGTGTCTTATTTCTCAACATGTTCTTTTTGTATGGCTTTCTTCCAGGGGGAGCTAGAAAAGTTGAATCAATCTACAGATGAAATTAATCGGAGAGAAACTGAGCTTGAGGTATAGTTTCTTTTTATTGTTTTGTCTAAACTACATTCTTGTAGGAGACTTTCCTGTACACTTATACATATATATATTGGACTACTAGAACACACAAAAGAAACTGTGAAATAAAATGTTTTTAAAAGCATCTGCATGTCTTAAGCCAGTGGGTGAAACCAAACTAGGTCAAAGATGCCCTATATGGGACTGAAATGAAATGACACTATTATGCAACTGCCCAGAATTTCAGTAATCCTCTGATATATCCTATACCAAGGGATAATCCATAGCAGTCAAAATGGTGATTAATCCGGAGGTGCTTTTGCATTTCCTGCAATGTCTTTACTAAGGTATGCAGGGTAACAAAGTGTAGCTTTGAAATACAGGAAAAGATACCTTTTTGGCCCTTGCTGTTTGTTTGCTTACAGACGATCAGTGCAAATTCCTATTTGTTTAATTTCATTTATACCCTGTCCATCTGGTACAAGCAACACTCTGGGTAGCTTCAGTGTTTTGTGTTTTTCTGCTTCGCTAACTAATACTATACAGTAATACCTCATATAACATTAGTATCGAATAACACTAAAATCGCATAACATTAAGGAATCTGGGGGGAAGAATTGCATCAGATAACATTAAGATCCTATGGGATGCTTCAGATAACAACCGCTAAAGCCTGTGTGGTTACAATGTATCTCTATGGATCCCATAGGATTTTAACATGCATCAGATAACACTAAAAATCATATAACACCAAGACTTGTGGAACCAGGTTTTAGTGTTATATGAGGTTTTACTGTACTAAGAATCTGGTGGCATCAAGAAAAACATGAGAAATTATGCCATAATGAATCAGTTAGGAGAGGGGTTCCCAACCTTTTCAAGCTGGGGACCAGGTTATGCTCTCTTAGTCAGCTTTGAGGGCCAGATGGCCATTTTGCCCTACCTGCATGATGGTGGTGGCCATTTTATCCCAACAGCTTCAAAAGGGTCGCAGTTTTGTATCTCAAATTCCCTTGGAGATGTGGAGGGCCACATGAAATGGGATATGGGCCAGATCCAGCCCATGGGCCTTAGGTTGGGAACCCTTAAGTGGTGCTTCAGTGCTCGAGAACTGAAACTTAGTATGTATTTAATCCAGTGCACCCTGACTGTTAGAACAGAGTGATAGTAGTAGGCTATTATAAATGGTAATTTCTGACACAAAATTTATTTTTAATGGTCATTCTTTGGACTCACTTGTATCCTTTTACTTATTCTGTCCTGTTTGCTCCTAGTTGTGCAAATATGTATTTGTTGTGTCCACCTGTTGTTTGGAAAGAGGAGGTTGCATAGCATTTGCTTTTAAACACTATAGTACAGTACTGTATAGCATTTCCTGTTGCTTGACATTTAAACTTTCACATTCTGTCTTCAGCTGACCAGTAACCAGTGGTGTCAGATCAGCATTTTGGATCTTGGTAAATGAAGAGGTGGCTATTCTGGGAAACTGTAGCAATTTCAGATGAGAGATCTGGGCAACAGTCATCATAAGCAAAGGGCACTTGAGGACATTCCCCTCTAATTTAGTGACATCAGGTGGTTGTTTTAGTTTGAATTATGTGATAGTCTGACTCTTCATGTCAGTGATATACACTAGTAGATTCATGGGAAGGTAAATAACCAGTATAACATACTTCCTGTATTTAACAACTCAGTTGGTAACCATGAATTTTGAGTTGGTGGGCTGGCAGAAGAGAAAAGAATCTATCCCTTCCTTTTCTGTGCTAGAGGGTTTGGTTTATGTACTTTAGTCTGTCTCTCCTCTGCCAGCTTGTTTGGACTTTAAAGATACTTCAGATTCTTTGATTCTGCAAGCTGGCTAGCTGTTTCGTGGACATTCCCACTAGGTCATGCATCTTGTATATCACTCTCTTATTCTTAGAATTATTAATATCTATGGTTGCGATGCAAGAAATTATTGCCATGTGCCAACTTCCAACTCATGGCAGGTGACTGCTGTCTTTGCTCTGAATTCAGCTTTTGAAGCATGACAACTAATTGACATATTTAGAATGATTTGAGATCTTGTGTCAGAATGTGAATTCAGTGCCTGATGGTGGATGTACAATTAGAATTGTGTGTTCTATGGATAGATCAATCGTGAAAGGTTTTCATTCAGCAAAAACAATTTCCATAACAATCAGAATACAGACAAGCATTGAATATGCTGGTTTTTTTAGTGTCACTAGCAGCCTTTTGTTTTTAACACTGATAGAAGTTTGTAAAGCCAATCTTGTTGGCATTCTCTGTTTTATTAGGCAATAAATAACATCCTATAGCCGCTACAGTATGTACTGTATATGTTGCACTTTAAAGCATTTGTTGCTTCACTGATGGTTTGGGAGTGCTTTGTAGATTATTGTGGTTGTCTCTGCAAAGCAGAGTGAAAATGAATCCTGAAAGGCACAAGGCTGTTGATGGTTGTGGATGAATTAATCTAATGCATCTTAATGAGCCTTTGATTAGGCTTGGTTAAAATCCATAACTCTGTTGGCACAAAGTGTAGAGTGGAATGCTAATGCTGCAGCAAAGGATTATGGAAGTCCTCAGAGGGATTTTAATCCATGCCTTGTCTAATATTCCTGTTCATGACAGAAACGTTTGTGGAAATTAATACTGTTTAACAAGATGAGCAAGTACAGGTGCTGTACTTTATACTGGGCTGGCCCTACCAGTAGGCAGAATGAAGCTGTTGCAGTGTCCATCAACCTTTCCTCCTGAATCTGTTCTGCTCTGCTGAAGGGTATGTCACATTGCCTGCAGAGTCTGAAAATGGCTTGTTGCCCTCAGAGTACTATTGTCATGGCTTTTGGACATGGGATGGTTAAGGAACATCATATTCTGTGTTGCCTCCGACAACGAAATGGCTTCAGTAAACTCTACTTGAGCTGAATTCTTGTCTCTGCTTGCATTTGCAGGTTGGTAGCAGTGGAAATGATACCTTTAGTGTGAAAGAGATAACTAACTACCTCAGTCCTGTTATAAATGGCACTCCCCTTCCATAAGGTTTCTGATTCTGTGTTGTCTTCTTCTTTTGTGTCTAGATCAGACTTCAAACTGCCAAAACGAAGCTACCTTCTTGGCCTTGTCATTGGCCAAACTTAAATCCCCATCAGTACATGTTTCTGGTCCTAACCAGCAGAACAGCAAATGAGCTGGATTCTGCATCTCTCCACATTTACAAAGTGAGTTGTTGTCTGCCAGCAGCCCCCACTTGAGCATGATGGTCTTACATTTAAGGCATTCTGACTCTCAGCCTATTCAGGGTCCTCTAAGTGACATAGGAGAGGTCAAGTTCCTCAGCCATAACCTCCTTTAATCTTATTTCTTGTTCAGTGAGCTCCTTCTTCCACAAGCTCAGGATTTGGGCATTCTACAACACAAAGCACATGACTTTCAGATCCATTTGAAAGTAGTTGACACTTGCTGTCGTATGCTGGGCCTTGTAGTAAATATTTAAATCACATTCGCATAAAGAAATGCTGTTTAACGAAAAATTTGTACAACGAAGCATTTGTTATGCAAAGGCGATACCCCATACAGTAATACCCCGGATGACGATTGCATCGGATAATGCTAGAATCAGATAACGATGCAAGTTTTTTGGAAAAAACTTGCATCGGATAATGATTCTGGATAATGATTCTTAGAGTTATCCGAGGCGATGGTCTGTGGGTATGGGGTGGTTTGGGTTGAACTACCCAATCCACCCCCCACCCACAGTGGTCTCTGCGACTGCAGTAGGGTCGGGGAAAGGCGCGCACCTTTCCCCTGACCCTACTGCAGTCACAGAGACTGCTTTTGTCTCTTTCTTTCCCTCCCTGTAAACTACAGGGAGGGGGGAAAGAGAGAGAGACATGATTGGGTCTCTCTATCTTCCCTCCCTCCCTGTAGTTCAAATGCAGGGAGGGAAAAGAGAGAGAAGCAATCACATCTCTCTCTTCCTCCCTCCCTGTAGTTTAAATACAGGGAGGAAAAGAGTGAGACGCGATCGCGATCACATCTCTTTCCCTGCCTGCCCTTAAAGCGGTTTGTTCTTGAAGTCAGGGCTTTTTTTTAGCGTTGTCCGATGCATGCATCGGACAACGCTAAAAATCGGATAACATAATGACTTGTGGAACCAAGTCATAATGTTATCTGGGGTTTTACTGTATAATGAATTATTTTGTTATAGGGGGTTTCCGCTAAGCGGGATATACCCTAGTTAACGGAAACCCTGTATAATGAACTTTTTTTCGTTATGCGGGGATCTTCCATTGGATCTGCATAACGAAAAAACCAAATAGTGAACAGCTCCATGGAACAGAGCTTTTTCACTATGCGGGGTTCTACTATATTACAATTTTTTATCAACACTGATTGTCTTAGAATTTTTACACATTGTAATTTTATTAGTACATTTTACATCACATCCTTTTATGTCATTCTGTATTCTTAATATAATTGCATATACTGTTAACAATGTGACTTTAACTGAATCTTACTGGTTGAGTCTGATTAGAGCATTCAAAATGCTCTTTTGTAGTCCTGTTACAGGATGGTCAACCATGTTCTGAATGCTTTGACCGTAACAATAAATTGATTGATTGAGCTCCTTCCTCCGTCTTTTAATTTGCTTTTGCTTTTGGGTACCCTCAAAAATGTTTATTCTTCCATAAAGCTCTTCCTGGATCAGAGTCGGCAGACTTGAGGCTCATATCCGTTCAAGGGATGTTGAGGGTCATTCTCTTGTTTAATTCTCTTGGTATCCGCAGCTACGTTTCTCCTTATCTTAGGTAGAGCGATACCAGCAAGAGGATATATTTTCTCAACTGGTGTAGGTTTGAGGCATCCTGTCATTATACACATTGTTTCATTAACAGTGATGTCAACTTGTTTTGCATGTATGAATGCACTCCATACTGGAGCAGCATATTCTACTGCTGAGATGCTCGTGGCAAAAGCTGATGTACACAGCAAGGATGGTGGAGCTCCCCATGTATAGTTTGTTGACTTCCTGATGATATTGTTTCTGAGAAGTGTTTCTGTGTTAGCTGGTCTTATATTAATTGAGTTTTGGTCTTGGATAACTCTAGTTCAGGCGTGGAATGAACTAGGCCAAGAAATCTTTTCTGCAAGGCACTGATCAAGAGGCAATCTCAAATAAGACGTCATTGTTTGACACCTAAGAGTTAATGTGCATGTTTTGTAAAAAAAATATTACATAATAATAATGGGGGGCACTTTCCCAATCCTTGTTTGTATTCCCCCTTGCACATCTATGTTTAAAAGTGCAAATGAATTACTACTAACTTCACAAAGAGTTTATCCTTCAAGTTGCTTGAAGGTTTTTTATTCTATTCTTTTAATGGGGTTAATTTTTATTGGCTGTTCAGACAAAAATAAAAACAAATTGGAAACAAAGCTATTGTGGCACTTAAAAGACTGTTACATTTCAGTATGAGCTGTTATGGATATATCCACTTCTTCATGTCTGAAGTGGACATGTCTTTGAATATTTACACTGAAAGACAGAAACTGGTTTTCAAGTATTCTAGCATATTTTTTCTGTTTTTTAAAATTTTATCTGGATGAGGTTGCACAGATTAACCTGACTACTTCTTTGAAAACTATGTTTATTGGAGACGTGCTAGCATGGCATTTATCGCATGCAATTTTACTCTCTTACACATTCATGTCAGAGAGAAGAGAGAAGGATATTCTTCCCGTAAGGAGTTGCTAAGTTTCTTAATTTTTTTCTTGGCAGGAGATAGAACTGTATTTTGAGATATGCTGGGGCCATGCATGATATACAGTGTTGACATCCCAATACCATCACTGTAGGTTTTCCTGCTACAATCCTAGTACTGTACAAGTTATTCACACTCTAATCATCGCTTTCTTGTGCCATGCATAATTATCTCTGAATGTAAGTGCCCACCCGCAGACCACAGGGAAAGATAATGGTGGACAGGAATGAAAATAGGCAGCATATTTAATGAGATCTCCCTCTAAGAGAGCAGAGTTTGGGTTGAAATGGCTTATGCTGTTTCTCTACAGGTTCTTGCAAAAGCAAGAAGGGAAAATGCATATACTGTACTATACTTTGTTTGTTTTAAATAATAACAGCTTTGAAGGAAAATGTTCCAGTCCAAAGTTGACGCCTTCCCCCAGAGATCTTACAGTGAATTGCTTGTTTCTCATATACTTTGGCGGTGCTTGGGCTTCAACTATACAGTTCCCCCTTATCTACTTTATTTCACTCTCAGAAATTTGGGGGGTGCCCAATCATTCCACCCCAAAATGATTGCCTCTCTTCTGACTACGCTCTTGAGAAAGTGACCATGCATATAGCTGAGATAACTGTGTACACCTTGGGGTGGTGGTGTTTGGGTGGCCACGTCCCTTACCAACTGCTAATTATGACTTCCTATGATGTGAGCCTAGTGATTAAGATGCTGAACTTGATGACTATAAGGTCGGCAGTTTGAGACTGGAGTGCTACAAGGCAGAGTAAGCTCCCATCTCTGTCCCAGTTCCTGCTAGCCTAGCAGTTTGGAAGCAAGAAATTGCAAGTAGATAAATAGGTACTACTTCAGTAGAAAGTTAACAATGTTTTGTACACTCTGGTGTATAGTCATGCCTGCCAAATGACCATGGAAACGTCTGCTTATGCAGAAAGCATTGGCTCTTTGGCTGCAAAATGCCAAAGAGCTGGACACGAGTGGCTTTTGAACAAGGGTGACCTTTACTTGTAATATGAGTGAGCAGGGGCATACCCTTCCAAACAGGGGAATGAAAAGATAGAAAAGCACTTCAGAAATGATAGAGACCTATTGCATAAATGGCAGTAAAGGTGGATTCATTTTGGAAGTTTCACGTTTGGCCTAGACACGGAAGAAGCAGAATGGAATAATAGAATGGAGAAAATGGAAGTTGTGTGCTTCAGAATAACTGAATATCAGGGCGGCCCTGAAAAACCTTCATCGAATAGGGGCAAGCCTGTGTGGGTGCATAGAGTATGGGAGTCCATTGTTTTGCAACATAGCATTTTTGCTAAAATGCACAGGCAGAATATAATGACGCACTGAGCATGAGCTATGACCTGTATTTATGTCTTTGTTTGCTTTCCGTGAGAGCATGAAACTCATGAGCTTGTAAATGGTGACCTTTGAGAACCAGAGCTTAAGTCATGGAGCTGTGTGGTGAGAGAGAAAATAATTTCATCTCATGCATTCAGAATTGGTGGGAATATGGAAGGGAGAGACATGCTCTGCATTGAATCATTGATCTCTAAATGCTCTTTAACATCTTCAGACTTGCCATTGTTCTACCTTTATGTATCCTGTATTATGCTTTTTAATGACTTGCTCATGTTTCCTTAGGTCTGCAGGGGTGGCGGACTCTAGCTATGGTTGTTGGTGGGGAAAATTATGCTTGCCTCTTGTGTAGAATAATATGGCAAAGGGAGTTTAGCATGCCCTTTTCCATTACCCATTAAAGGTGCAGCTCCCCATTTCCTCTTTTATATCTGTTGCCTTTGTTGTGTGTCTTTGAATTGTATGCCTGTGGAGGTCGACTCTTTTCTAATTCTGGTGTCACTTCATCACTGGTAGTTTAGGACTGGGATTATTGCTTAGTACTGTATATTTGTATTTACTGTAATTCAGGTTCTGAGGATAGAGTTAGGAATTATAGTGTAAAAAGACACTAGTGTATTATTGAACTGGTAACGCTCTGTCTACCGAAATACCGTAAATCTTCCCCCATTCTATTCTGAATTGCTCTAATCTCTGCAATTAGAAGTGGCCCTGTTTTGTACCCTGCCTAAAAGGGTAGCCATATGATCTGCTGTATTTAGGACGATCCTCTGTCTGAAGAGGATCAACTTAAATCCACTTAAAAGATGAAGATCTGTAAGAGGAAAGACGGTAGGCTTTAAAGGTGCTTACCAGTAAGTAACACTTGGACAGTAGACTTAACAGTCACACAGGTTCCTTAATAATAGTTTTCACTGCTATGCTAAGATGTATTATATAGCTATTTAAATTGCAATTACAATTTGCCTTTATGAATTTAAAATAACATACTAATTGCTTGTGAAAATAATTTCCCCCTCGCTCTTTAGTGATACATCAGGCCCATTCTAAATCTGGTTCCTGTTCATTGCTAGCCAACACTATTGATATGAAAAGAGTTTTCCCTCATTCTCACAGGTTTGTTGTATTGAGGACTGGTGACACCAGAAAACTTCTTGTTTTTTGGGGGTGGGTGGGAAATGTGTGTGTGTTGGAAATACTGTTCTAGGGTCATACTCCTTGAGTACAGCATAGTTATGGTGCAAATCTATAAACCTACCCTCACTAGTGGCATCTCAAATTATGTAGAATAGAACCCCGTATAGCGATTGCCCCATATAGTGATGAAATTGCATAGCAATGAGGCTTGGAGGGGGGAAAGCCATTCCACATAGCGATCGATCGTTCCTGTGGGAAAATCTGTACAGTACAATGATTTTCCAGTGGGGAAAACCGCTTAGCACCAAACATAGTTGTATGGTTTTTGCCATAGGGAAAATCATTGTACGGATTTTCCCATAGGGAAGATTATACAACGATAAAAACTGCATAGCAATCGGCTCCGTGGAATGGATTTAAATTGCTATACGGGGTTCTACTGTATTTTGCTTTTGGGTACCATTTATTACTTAATTTCATCCCTAAATAGAAGTTTCTTACTTTTTACCTGTATCATAATTGCAAGTATACATTCAAATGTATAAAAGTTTGCATGTATTTATTGTTTCCTGAACTGGTTTACTCACAGTGTCATAGATAACAGAACAAATAATTTCAGTAGCCAAATAAGAACGCCAGAAGAGAGTGAAGTCATTTGTGATACAAATGTTTTAAGAAACAAAATGCCAAATGTAATAGTGGTGAAGAATAAGAGGAAATATCTAATTGCCCTATTGATACTGGACATCTGGTCAAGTGCAGGGAAGACTGCTGCAGAGCAGCTGTAAAAGATGACAGAATGACTCCACAAGTACAGTACAGTACTAGTTAATGAAGTTCTCTCCAAAACATCTTACTTCCTTCTGCCACCCTGTCCCCAGTTGAGAAAAAGCTGGATTTAACTGAGTGTGGAGGCAATTGTGAGGTGTAACCTATGGGTTTTCTTGACAGTTTAGAATTGTTGTCATGGTTTGGAAAAGTTGAGAATTGTGCAAGTAAGTATTATTTCTGGTCCACCTTGTCTTTGCATTATAAACCCTTGAACAGGTAGATCCGGTAGGATATTCAACAAAGTCATTTCAAACTGGACGTTTACAATCTCAGTATTAATGCTGAGGAGTCAGTGAGGAGTATTTCACTTTCTCTGGATATTCTATAAAATACATTAAGGGGTTTTATGCTTAAACAAAATAATTCCTAAAAGAGGTTTCAGTGGGAAATCTTTATCTCCACATAAGGGAGGAGGATCTCTTGTTTTGGCGCTGGGCAAGGATCCTTTCAGGAGTAACCAGAGTAGACGTACTGTGCTAGTCACAGGGGATTCCCATAAGGGATTGTTTCGAGATGAATCCGTAGATTTCAGCCCAATCAAAGATTGAGATATTGACCCCCAAACCTCAGTTAGATTGAGGGATCTATGTTTTGGACCCCACAGGTTTTGGGACTGGTAGTATTTAGACTTGAGGGTTTATCCTTCAGGCTAGTTGTTCAATAGTTAGATTCCTGGCCTATGCTGTGTTAAAATATTTTCGTGCTATAACTAATAATGTGGACTTTTTGATTTCATCACTAGTCACACATTTGATCGTCCTTTTCCTTCCTAGTCTTCTCCATATTTCTTGGCTGCTTAAAACACAAATTTGTTCTTCGTCTTCTTGTGCCATATCCGATTCTGAATATTGGTGATCATCATGGTGATCAGCCATGAAGACTGTCCTGCAGATATAATGCCGTGGCCTTTCATCTGCCTTCTGCATCACATCGTGACATCCATACCACTGATCCAGCTCCGCAAGTCACTTTCTGATCCTGAGCTCTTTTGGCACGCAAAGTCTTCATCGGCCTCAGGCCAGTATTGATGAAGCTGCTGCCCTCCATCAAGATGAAACAAGTGGGGGTTTAATCCACTTGGGGACCATCACCCTTCTCTGTGGACTTCACCAAAGCCACTAGTCCTCAGGGTTGTCAGGTTAGTTAACTGCTGCCTGATGCTCGTTGTTGGGTCACTGGCAGTATGGTCTACTCTGTTACCATAGCAGGATAACCTGGTCAGATTTACAAACAAAAAAAACAAACAAACTGCTGAGCTGGAATTCATTTGCAGACTTGATCTTATTAGTTGTGGGCTCAGTAAAAATCTATTTTTATTGTAAAAATTAAAAGTGGGTAGTTCTTTACCAAAAATCAGTTATGCTTCATAAAAGTATTCATATATGCTATTCACACGTTAGGAACTTGTCATCTACCCTTTTGATCCTTTGTTTAAAGAAATCTTGCTTTCATTTGGGTTTTAAATTATTGAACTGCTTGGCCTTTCTCAATAATGTTTAGAAAATATTCTCCTTACTCTTCCTGTATTTGCTCATAATATGTACAAATATGTAGACTGTGCACTTTGTTTTACTCAAAGCTGGGAATTGAATGGCCTGTGGATCACAAGTGGGTCATCAAAGCTATGCTTATAGCTCTTAGGGCCTTCAACTGATAAACAAAAAATGATCTGGTTTATTAAGCCACTTGGGAGGAGGGAGACATTAGCAAAAGTGTACCCTAGCATGCTGCGTGCCCATGTTAAAACATGGTTCTTCAAAATTCTGGCCTATTTCCTGTTAATGCAATCTTTGTGTGCTGTAAATCATAGTTCTTTGAAAATCTGGTAATTTAAAATGTAGGAATATTAGGCTGACTCTGAATACTTAAATTTTTAATGCTGGATTAATAAAGCCAATTGCAGTTTTAAAGTGTACACTGCTTCAAAGGACACATATCTTATAGTCAGTAATTTATTCCTTTCCACTGGGTAATGGGGTTGTCAATAGATACCAGTTCCAGTGTAATGGGTTGTCAAGAGGATAATACAACTGTTCTGCTATATGAAACTCAGAAAGAGAATAAATTTCATTCTCAGTCGTGCCTGCAGTGTATAGCTGTTTCCCAGCCACAGAAGTGAGGATTTAATGCTCTCTTTCTAACCAGCACATCTGAAAACGTCTCATCCCTGAAGGGCAGGAGAATCAGTTCTGTCTTTTTTTTCTGGACTGGGATTCACTTGCAGAATTATAGTTAGCAATTTTGGCACTTGGGGTAAGCAGCTTGTTGTGCAAGAAATAATTACACTGCTGAATTCCTTTCTAGCGCCTCCCATCCTCCACAGGGATCAGCATCAGTTCCAGAACTACCCCTTTCCAAAAATGTGTGAGATAGATAGGTACATATATTTGTTAGCACACAATAAATAAATATTAATAAGCTGACTTTCTGTTCTGTCTAGACCAGGGGTCTTCTCCAGCCAAGCTCTTTCTGTGTGGCCCTCCAACCTGCTTGCTTACTGCTATCACCCTCAAAGTATTTTTCCTCAGACCCAAGCTGTTCTCCCTTTCTTAAGTGGTTCTCTCTACTGCTATTTTTCCTCTCCCTTTCTTACAAAAAATACCATTGTTTCTTTCAGTCTTCTTGGTTCTTTCTGTCAGTCTCCTCTTGGTCTTATCTTCCCTACTAGCAGTTTGGCCATCCTGGGTGCTTTGGTAACAAGCAGACCATAGGTACCTGTAATATTAACTTTTTTCCATTGACCTCTGAATGTTTACTTTTCTTCTAAATCGGTTGGTTAATAATTTTGTTTTATTTTTATTTAAAAGATGAGTTCCTCTTTACTCATTGGGTACTTTTTAGGTATTGGACAGTCTTTGCAGTTCCTGTGTCCAGAAGTCTAGACCAGTGGTTCCCAACCTTTGGTTTTTGGACTTTAATTCCCAGAAGTCTTAAGTCAATTCCCCAAACCACTCATCAGCCGATGTACTGACTTAGGCTTCTAGGAATTTAAGTCACCCTGTGGGGCATGGGCCCCATGTTGGGTAACACTGGCCTAGACCATAGGTCCTCAAACATGGCTTTCCAGGTGTTCTTGGATTTCAGTTCCCAGAAGCCCTGATCAGCAGGTGTACTGACTTGGGCTTCTGGTAACTGAAGTCCAAAAACACCTGGAGAGCCATGTTTGCTGACCCTTGGTCCTTGTTGCTAGGTAATCATGCCCTTCAACAAGTGAGGTATAGTTTACCTTTGATTCAGATAGACTAGTCATCCATCTGGATACTGCCTCCCCCTCCATTTGAGCCAAAGCCCCATTGTTTCAATGAGGCCTGGTATCCTAACCACTTATCCTCCATACCCCCCTCTCCTGGCACTGTGATATACCAGGTGTAAAACTGGCAGAAAATTGGATTTGTCATAGAGACATGACCATCTTTTCCTATAGTTGTAGACCATGCTGACAAGGGAAAAAAGTGGTCCCTTTAAATTTGGTGTTCTGGAGAAAAATCCTGCTTACCTCACCTTGGTTATTCATTTACTTTGCAGGTGTGTATATATGTATAAGGATGGTTTTAGGGTTGATAGTTGCTGCATCTTTAAAAGTGCCTTGAAACTAGTATGACTAGATGGCCACTTTCATGTTGCCAAAGAAGAAGAAAATAGGAGTACACAGATTTCACCTGCTAATTTATGTCTAGAATATTTAGAAATAATAATTATTGTATTTAGCATGAGAGCTGATGTAGTATAGAATGCCAGACTAGGGCACAAGAGACCTAGGTTCAATTATCTGCTTGGCCTTGGAAATTCACTGTGGTGTGATAGTGATAAATGACTTCTTGAACATCTCATGTACCTTGAAATCTTATTGGTGTTGCTAGGAGTTGTGAAATGACCTAATGACACATCATTTCTATAACCGGAATAGAAATGAAATTGATGCAGTGGAAGTCCTATCCAGGTGCCTGGAGGCTGTCAGGGTCTGGATGGGGGACAACGGGCTACAACTGAATCCCGGCAAGACTGAGTGGCTATGGGTAAGGGGTCCTGCACTATCTCGGGAGTTACCATCTTTGGTTCTGGATGGGGCAGTTTTGCCCCAAACAGACCTGGTGCGTAATCTGGGGGTCCTCTTGGACTCACGACTACTGCTCGAGGAGCAGGTGGCAGCCGTGGCCAGGAGGGCTTTTGCACAACTTCGTGTAATACGCCAGCTACGCCCACTCCTAGACCGGGATTCCTTGCTCATGATCACACATGCTTTGGTCACCTCCAGACTTGATTACTGTAATGCGCTCTACATGGGGCTGCCCTTGGTGACCATTCGGAGGCTGCAGCTGGTCCAGAATGCGGCTGCTCGGGTAGTGATAGGGTGCGGGCGTTATGCTCGTGCCTCACCACTGCTTCAGGAGCTGCACTGGTTGCCAGTATGTCTCCGGGTGCAATTCAAGGTGCTGGTTATTACCTTTAAAGCCCTACATGGTAGTGGGCCAGGATACTTAAGAGACCGCATCGTCCCAAGGACATCTGTCCGTCCCACCAGGGCGGATCGGAGAGGCTCTCTTATCATTCCATCGGCTAGAGAGGCGCATCTCTCTAGCACCAGAAGGAGGGCCTTCTCCGTGGCCGCCCCGGCCCTTTGGAACCTCCTGCCAACTGAGTTACGTCTACAGACAGAGCTCCTGCCCTTTCAGAAGGGCCTAAAAACCTGGCTGGCAGGGCAGGTGTGGGGCTCCAGGAATATGGGGTCCCATGTTGGGTGGCTGATCTGATGGGACAGCCACTCCTCCCTCACTCTTTTAAACTTTTTAAATCTTTTTAAACTTTTTAACCTTTTTAATTTTTTTAGATCTTTGTAAATTCATGGTTTAATTCTTTTTTAATTGATTTTTTAAAGTAATTTCGAACCTCAAGGTTTTAATTTATGAATTTTCTGTAAGCCGCCTAGAGTCAGGTTCGCCTGATTGGGGCGGGATAATAAATCTAAATAAATAAATAAATAAATAATAAATCTCCCCATAGTTGTGGCAAGGTGACTTGTGAGCCTTCTGAACCTGCTGACCTGGTCCTACTAATGGACAGCTTCAAGGCTTCTGTTCTCCCTTCTTAGGTTTTTTTTAGCTTTGAACTGAATGTGGACTGGACTGCACTTAAAATATGGGGTTATTCACCGTAAACTAAGAGATGTGACCATGCTAACTCACTATGAAAAAAGGGGAACACGTTTCTGTATTTTGTATTGATCTATGTACTGGGGATAGAATTGAAAGTTAGCTTTGACTGTCCAGAAATCCAGTTCTTTGAAGAACAAATCTCATTTGTCCTTCACTGTTGCTAGATCATCACTATCTTCTTCATCGAGACTGTCCTGAGAATATAATGCAGTGGCTCTTCATCTGCCTTCCACATCGCAGCATGACCCCCATACCGCAAGTCAGTTTCTGGTCCTGAGCCCTTTTAGCACACAATATTCTCATCAGCCTCAGGCTAGTATTGATGAAGATGTTGCTGTCCATTCTAGATGGATTCAAGTGGGATTTAATCCACTTGGGGACCATCACCCTTCCCTGTGGACTTCAGCACCCAAGGCCATCAGTCCTCAGGGTTGTCAGGTTAGTTAACTACTGCCTGACACTCAGTGTTGAGTCACTGGCAGTATGGTCTGCTCTATTACCATAGTATAACCTGGCCAGACAGACAACAGTAGTTAGATATTAAACACTAAATATTTAATATTTATTTAAATTTATTTAAAAGTTTAATTAATTTAAAGCTTGCATTATACTTAAGTCCATAATTTCACAGAAAGCACGTTCTTATTTAGCAGAATCAAGGAGCGTACAGCAACAATATACCCACCCGCTAAGTTCCAAGAGAGAGCTTATTATAGTTTTACTCTGTCTCGTCGTGTTGACCTACTTTTGCATGAGGTGTTAATTTATAAAAAGTGCTGTCATCCATGCCGACAATTATTAGTAAATCAGGTTTTTTGAATTGCTGGTTATAATTAAAATGTTTGCTTCATTGATTAATAATCTGTTTTGTTGCAAATTATGTCTTCCTTCTTGGTTGCCATTCAGATATTCGAGTATGCTAGTGTTGGTTTACTGCTTGCAGTGAAAGAATAATTCTGTCTTTCACAACTGGAATTAGCTAGAACACAGCTTCATGTCTTTGTTTGCTACCTAATAAACAATGCTTTCAAGATTAGCATGGTAGATCACAGTAGATGTATATCTCTGCTGCTTAAATCACATACAGTGGTAGCTTGATTTACGAACACCTCGTTTAATGTAATTTTCAGTTTACAAATGAAAATTCGTTGAAGATAATGCCTCAGTTTTCGCATTGCATTGTGTCTGGGAGGTTTACGTGTTAACCTCAGCTTCATAACTTTGGATTGGGGGGGAAAAAGGACTAATGAAAATACTGTAATGCGTTTGTGTTCTTTGTCAGCCATTGAGAATATCTATACTAATTTGTAGAAAATGTCTGACAATTTTAAGTAACTGTGTGGAGATGTGGTTGGTGTAAACTTTATGCCTGAGGCCATCCCACAATATCAAAATAGCATGTAGTAAAGGTAAAGGCTTCCCTTTACAGTCTGATCAGTTGTATCTGACTCTAGGGTTCAGTGCTCATCTCTGTTTCAAAGCCGAAGAGCCAGAGGTGTCTGCTTGTGCAGACGTTTCCGTGGTCATGTGTCACGCATGACTTGACACCAGAGTGCAGGGAATGCTGTTTACCTTCCCACCAAAGTGGTTCCTATTTATCTACTTGCAATTTCTTGTTTTCGAACTGCTAGGTTGACAGGGACTGGGACAAAGACTGGAAGCTCATTCCATCCTGCAGTACAGTACTTGGGAATCGAACTGCTGAACTCCCTCAGCGTCTTAGCCACTTGAGCCACTGCAGCCCCTAGGTTATGTAACAGTGGTTCCCAGCAGGGGGTACACAGCCCACAGGTGGACTTCAATTACCAGAAACCTAAGTCAGTAAATTGGCTGATCAGTGCTTTGGGGAAATGACTTAGGCTTCTGGGAATTGAAGTCCACAAACCAGCATTTGGGAAACACTGATGTAAGAGATTGTGAAAAAGAGCTTTTGGTTATGCTATTATTTGGAAGGAGAAACAATATTTTTGAAGCAGAAGAAACCTATTTGCTGTTTATTTGTAACCAAGTTCTTTTGGTTGTTCAAAATAAGCAAAATGTATCTTAAAAACTGTGGAATGAAAGACATAAAAAATTCAGAGTAAAACTGACAGCACACCAGATTTGAACATGCATTTTAAAAATTGAAAGTCCCAGACTACATAGGTTTGTGAGGGTGAACCTTAGCACTCCAGCTGTTCTAGGACTTCAATTCTCAGAAGCCCAAGTCTCTGTAGTAAACCCATTCATGTGGATTCACAGAGACTTTGGCTTCTGGGAATTGAAGTCCAAGAACAGTTGGAGTGCTAAGGTTCACCATCACTGACATAGGTGATTTCAGGTAGAATAGCAGTCATCTTAGCTGGTAAACTTCTTCCTTGCTTCTACTTATGAAGTAGTCACTTTCATGAATTGTTAGACTGTTTTGGAGCTCATGCAAAGGGTATTCACTTCATGCAAACAGAAGCAACAGTGCTTTGAACCAGGCAATCGCCACTTATGCTGTGGCCAATAGATAAACATGTTGGTCTAGCTGTTTTTACTTAGGGCCAGCTGGGTTATCAATTAAAAGTTTGGAAAACCTTGTGCAGATATAGAAAATTGTTTGACTGCAGCTCAGTGAGTATAACTTCAAGGAACCAAGGAATTTATGTTTCCCTATTTGCATTTCAATAATATTAACTGAATTTTACTTTTATTCAAACGTTATTGACGTTACCAGAAAACATGTTGGAAGTTGAATACTGTTGGAAGGCATTATATGCTTTTAAGACATTGGTCTCGGGTCAGAGTTCATGATGATCTTTATTTTAACACAGAAGACAGAGCCACATTTCTCATATTGACCCAAGGAATGTTGTTTTGTAAGGTTCTTCCAAGTTATTACACCTGCACAGTTTGCTAATGATTAGTAAAGAGAGATTTAGTAAATATTGCTTTTCCTTTGCAGGATGCACGCCAGAGATTCCGGTCTGTCCTGGTTGAAGCTACAATAAAACTTGATGAACTAGTGAAGAAGATTGGCAAAGCTGTAGAAGATTCGAAACCTTACTGGGAAGCGCGGAGGATTGCCAGACAGGTAACAGCTTTGCTGAAAATTAATTAAGATGGGTGCAACTCTGGTTACAAAATGCACATGTAAAGTGCAATAGTGGTGTTTATAGGGTCTGATAAATAGGCATTTGATTAATGCCAGGGCGGTCATTTCAATTGAATGTTTATTGTGGAACTGATGACACAGTGTTTCTTCATTCCCCATGTGAACTTGTGAGTACTGCCCACATTAGATGTAAGATATGAAATAACTTGTTCTATTCTTTCCTCCAGTCTTTATTACGAATGCTTGTTCAGAAATTTGCAACAACCTACTCATATTGCTCTTTCCCAGAAGTTGTAATTGTGTCACAGCCATTTCTTTATATTGAAACTTTTTAAATTAAAAAAAAAATCAGTATGTTAGAAGCTGAGCTCTTAAATAGATAAAATGAGTTTATTGTAATATGAAGATTCTTGGGGCATTGCTTAATGAATCAGAGTGCATTGACACTTGACAGGGATCTGAAATGCAAAATCTCTTACAGTCAATCCTTAATAAAACCCAAAACATTTTACAATCTACAAAGGAAAAACTGGTGATGATGGTTAAGTGACTCTCTGAAGACTGGAATATGACCTAATTATGAGTTGATTTCACTAATTAATGCAGTGCTGTTTGGTTTTACCATCATCATATTAATGTGAAAATGGCTTTTTAATTATTTTTTTACTCTAGCCAGGTTGAAATGATCCAGCACTAAATTTATGAGCTTAAGCCAGGGGTCCCCAAACTATGGGCTGTGGGCACAATTAGGCCTCTCCATATCATTAATGCAGCCATTAATGTGGCGGTGGAGGCAACGACTGCGCTTTGTCCAGGCTGTTCTGAGCAGTGTCTTGTTTGGTCCCATCCCCTCAGCAGCCTTTGTTAAAGCTGATCGCTGCTTTGGGGAAATTTTCAGAGCCTCCTGTGTTTCAAAATTCATGGCACTAAGAGAGTCCCCTGGCGCGCCCAGGATGATGTCACCGCAGCGTGCCAGGTTTACCCTTCCAGAGCCATTAATTTTGAAACACAGGAGGCTCCGAAAATTTCCCTGAAGCAGCGATCAGCTTTAGTAGAGGATGCTGAGGGGATGGGACCAAGCTCGGAGCAGCCTGGGCAAAGCACGGTCGCTGCCTCCACCGCCACCGCTGCTGACGTCAAAACTGTCAGCAATGGGAGCAGCCCGCTGTGTGTGGGGGCAGGACTGGCCCACTAAAAAAAATGGGCACCACTGGTTTAAGCAGTATGGTTAGTTTAAGGTTGAAAGGGAACCTTTTCAGTGGTGATCCTTGGTTATGAAGTACGCTCCCCATAGATGATCACATCTATTGTGATGGCATCCATTCTACCCATAAAAGCTGATCAGACTGAGTTGAAATTGCCCTCAACTACTCGTGATGGGATAGGATTGTCACCATACCTGAAGGTAACAAACTGATTAAGCGGATGAAGGTCATAGCTGTGTACGGCACTGCTTTGTCCTCCAAGAAAGAAGAATTTCTAGGAGATTTGGGAAGAAAAGGGAAGGGACTGCTGCCATTGTTGCCCCTTAGCATCTGCTACCTGAGATAGCAATAGCAATTACACTTATATGACCATGTTTTTACTCTGTCTAGTACCAGGTAAAGATCTTTTCATTCTGCT
The DNA here is from genome assembly GCA_030440675.1 of Furcifer pardalis. Classification (NCBI taxonomy): domain Eukaryota; kingdom Metazoa; phylum Chordata; class Lepidosauria; order Squamata; family Chamaeleonidae; genus Furcifer; species Furcifer pardalis. The sequence continues at coordinate 65,021,630 of CP126897.1, read as the reverse complement.
AGAAAGATAGTCTTTTGTTTTGAGCTTTTTATTCCCTTCCTGTTGGTTTTACATGGTTATAAACTGCAGGTGTTTTCAAAATACAGTACTGTACATTTAACATCTTTCTGTTATATTTCTAATATGCTTTTCACTTTTAACTTGTGAAATGGCCAGAGAACTTTACCTACTTAGTGGGATAAACATGTAGAATGTGAATAAACAACATTCAGTGGTGCAACTGCTGTAACTGCCATCCATTTATCATGTTGTAAAAAGTAGGGAAAACATTTATATCTTTGGCTCTTCTGGTTTATCACATTTGGAGCCTAATTTTCATGGCCACATTTTTATCTTTTTTTCATTGTGTTAGTTTTCTTTCAGAGTTAGATTGCAGCAGCTGGATGGCTGTTGACTGTTTCATTCCTAAATTAGAGTTGTTCCAGGTTAGACTTTTTCTGTCTTCATTAAATGTGAAATTTCATAGATGATATCATCTTCCAGCTGTAGCCTTCACATATTTTCTGACCATCCTTTATTTAAAAAAGTCTCCTTAGGGAGTAAAAGATGACATAACTGCACAATGTCTTTTGAGTGCCAACGGGAAGCACTATTTGCCTGAGAGTAACCTGAACCTTGGTTATTGGTTGTAAGGAAGTGAATCAGGATCTGAGCTTTGGGTAGACTTTAGATAGACAGCGGCATCATTCTGTGTATCTTCAAGATGAGCTGACAGAACCCAATTTGCACAGACTGAATGTGCATCCTCCAAATGAACTAGTTAGTGGCCTATAACTCATTGTTGATGTTTGTTTCTAGCCCTAGTTTGAAGGATTAGACTAGCAGTTCATTAGTTGTTGTTCAGTCGCACAGTTGAGTCCGATCCTTTGCGACACCATGGACCACCACGCGCCAGGCTCCTCTTGTCACCTGCCATCCTCTGTAGTCCACCCAGATCTATGCCTACTGCGTTAACAATGCCATCTAGCCATCTCATCTTTTGCCACCCTCTTCTCTTGCCTTCAATCTTTTCCATCACCTGGGCCTTCTCCAGTGAGTCTTCTCTTCTCATTTGGTGGCCAAAGTACTTGAGCTTCAGCTTCAGTATTTGTCCTTCCAAGGAGAAGTCATGGTTGATTTCCTTTTGGATGAACTGATTTGATCTCCTTGCAGTCCAGGGGACTCTCAAGACTCTCCTGGACTATATTCATTAGGCTTGATACCAAACAAAACATATCTTGTTAGTTGTTCATTTACATATTTTAATATGTTTTGGAAATCAAGTTTCTGCAATACTCTGCTGATTACCTCACATCAGAAAGAAAGAAAAAGGAAAGTAATCCTTGAACAGCTAAAGTAGAGAGGTATTGGATTTTTGCCATAATAAAAGATCTGTGCCATATACAGTAATACCCCGGATAACGCTAAGACTTGGTTCCACAAGTCTTGGTGTTATCTGATTTTTAGTGTTATCCAATGCATGTTAAAATCCTATGGGATGGATCGGATAACGTTAAAGCTCCATAGAGATACATTGTAACTGCACAGGCTTTAGCGGTTGTTATCCGATACATCCCATAGGACCTTAACGTTATTCGATCCAATTCTCCTCCCCAGATTACTTAACGTTATGCGATTTTAGCGTTATCCGAGGTAAACGTTATCTGAGGTATTACTGTACTGTATTTTGTTTCCTTCTGTTCAGCCATTTTATTTCAGTTTTCGGATATTCTGTCACATAGGTCTGAAAACTGTATGTCCTTGGGTATTCCCCTCTATGTGATAGGAACCTTGAGTAAAAGGTGTCTGATTACATAAGCAAATCTCTGCAGCTTTTATTTTAAAACTTGTGTAAAAACAATTGAATACTCTCACATTTTGAAACTAACTGTGGACGAGCTTAATTGAGATTTGATACACTGGAACAATCTCCAGATTCATTAAACTATAACCCTTTGTGGAATTAGTGCCCAACTAAGCAATCCTTTTTGGTTGTCTTGCAAAATGCTCTTTGGCAAGAGAGGGAAGGAAGATGGGCTTGACAAGCAAAACCCCTCTCGGTGAAAATGGGGAAGAGGCGCATTCCTTTTTTGGTTGCCTGCTAAGGATTTGGGGGAGGGTGGGAATCAAAAGAGTTGGCATAGTTCCAGTAGAATAACTGGCAGACCTCTTTTGATTCAGTGACACTTTGATTAACTATTTGTAACCCAAGAAATTAATTTCTGGTTATTTTTTAAAAAACTATCCAATCTATCTTGATCTGACTTCTTCCTTACTGTCTTGAAAGAAGCAGTCCAGGGAACAGAAGATATTGTATGTTTCCATATGGAGCAGGAATTAAGGTTGTTGAAGTCCTTTTGGAGGTAGTGTAACATAATAGGTTGAGTATCTGAATGATAAATTGGGAAATCTCTGCTTCAAATCTTTCCTCTCTTATGAACCTATAAAATGGCATAAAGCAAGTTATTTTTTATGAGTTATAGTTTCTTCCTCGTCTTCACATTGGACTACGGGTTTAATAGTGTTGGACTTGATATGTAGGGCTAAGGGGCAGGTAACTTCCTAGAAGTTCTTGTTCAGCAGGTTGTGCTATTTTCCCCCATTGATTATTCTAAGATTGATGCGAAATGTAGTCCAACAGCATCACTGTGTATGTATGTCACACACATCATCTCAGCTTGTTAGAAGAATTACAGCTAGATAGTGCTTAGAAAGTCCTTTGAGTACACAAGCACACTACAAATGTTAAGCAAATGTGGGTAAGCAGCAGCAGTAGCAAGGGGGTGAGAGGATGTGATGCTGTTGCATCTTTATGTGGAATCGGTTTCTTAGACATACCAGCTGTGCCAGATGCTTACAGTTGTCTTAAAAACCAACCTAGAAAGTATAGTAGTAGAGTTCTTCATTTTACTTATCAACAGCTGTTGATAAGGGGATGATTTTCTGTCTGAGCCAAAGTTTCCCTTTTTCTATATTCATAGCTTCTCACACTGCTGCATTGTTGTTCTTTTTTTCTCCCGAACGAAGGGCCTGTCTCTACCATTTTCCCAGAATGAGAGAAAGCCTAATTGATGCTGCCTCTTCTAGAATAGGCAGTGATGTAGGAGTACACTGTAAGCTTTGAGCACCTCTGTCCTGGCCCTTATGCTCCCATGACCCCTTCATGATTTATTACTGACTCTGGGCTTGTTCTACGTAACAATCCTTCTCTTTCATTTCCATCAAAGAACTATCATTAAATCTTGGGTGCTTCCCTTCCTCCACCTTTTGGAGATGCTAAGTAAATATGACATTCAAGATGTCTTGGAGTTTGCTTCACAGAGGCATAACAAACTGGCCCTTTCCCCTTGTTTTGAAATCATATCTGTTTGGGAGCATGTTTGGGTAGCTTTACGTAAACTCAGCTCAAACTCACTGTTGAATTCTAGGAAGAGTGGAAATGGGAGCTGATAAAAAAACTGCTGAAGGGAGTGAAATGGCTTCCTGTTCTTCAAAACTGGAATTTTCTAAGCAGATAACGGGTGTTGATTTTCTACAGCAGGATGTTGGCTGGGTTTGAGAAAGGAAATTATTCACACTAGGTGCTTGAGTGATTTGTAAAGTAATTACACCCATTTATATTCTGCTCTCAAAACTGAATGTGATGTTTTGTGTCTTCCTTTAATCCAGTCCATAGGATTTCATAGATTTTGAGCCTTGCAGTGTAAGTTGTGTATTGTTCTTAATCAAAACAATAGGACTCTTGAATTCACAAGACATGACCAAAGTTTGCATCTTTCAAATGGTAGGTGTACATTTTTTTCAACTCAATCCGGACAAGTAATGATGTACAAATCTATCCAAGACCTGAAAGTTGCAATTCTTGAATAGAGAAATTACAAAACTAGGATTGAAAGGGAGACAGGAGAAATCAAATACAGTAATACCTCATATAACATTAGTATCGAATAACACGAAAATCGCATAACATCAAGGAATCTGGGGGGAAGAATTGCATCAGATAACATTAAGATCCTATGGGATGCTTCAGATAACAACCGCGAAAGCCTGTGTGGTTACAATGTATCTCTATGGATCCCATAGAGGATCAGATAACACGAAAAATCATATAACACGAAGACTTGTGGAACCAGGTTTTAGTGTTATATGAGGTTTTACTGTACATTCATCTCTTAGATACCCATCACAGGGGGCTAAATATTAGTGAAGGGTTTCTGGGACATTATCAAATTTGATACACAGATTGCTATATGATTTTATATTACAACTTTCCTGCCAATTCTCTTTAGTGAAACAGAAAGAAACCAGGTACATGTGTTTATTTTTTCCCCCCTGACATGCAGGTCACAAGTTGATCAGAGACCATAGTGGGCTTACTCAGCAACCTTGAGATTGAAAGGAAGTCATTTAGAGTTGATCTGAATAATCTATAGTTGCTAATGGCTGTGTGAAACTGCAATCTTGTGCTTGCTTGACCACACCCCTTCTCCCGTCGAGCCCCTGAATTTGGTTTATAAAGAACATGCCTATAAGTTTCACTCTTTGTCTGATGAAGTGGACTTGATCCACGAAAGCTAGCAATAAAAATATAGCAGTTGGTCTTTAAAGTGCTACAGTGTTTTTTGTTTTTTATTTTATTTTGTTTTGTTTTGTTTTCTGAGATGCCTGAACCACAGACTAACATGGATACTATTCCAAAAAATTCTAAATTTCAGTTTCTCTAGATTTCTTATTTTCCTTACTGCAAGTTCATTTTCGTCTCCATTCACTTTGTGAATACAGTACAGTAAAGTTTGTTCAAATGATTAGCAGATTTTTGTGCATTTTTTTGGTCTGTTCACAGGTTCTTGTAGTACGCATACTTTTTGCAAATGCTTTGCTCTATGGTATGGATGTAAGAGAAATATGTTAAGTCAGATTGTTCATAGGTTAGTCAGCATATTTAGCATAAGCAAAACCTATATGGAAACTGCAAACACATTTGCATCCTGAAATATACACTTTTGGAATGACAATCCAGTTTGAAACAAAGTGAACTAAAATGTGTACACTACAGAATAATGGGTACAGTAACATATTAGAGAAGAGCAAAAAGTATGTGTACTACAAGAACCTTTGAACAAAAACATAGTAACACAAATTTGCACAAAAATCTGCTAACCATTTGAATTAACTTTACTGTACTCATAAAATGAATGAAGGCCAAAATGAATTTGCAGTAAGGAAAATGAAAAAAATCCAGAAAAACTGGAATTTGGAAATTTGTACATAATTACCTGTTTGGATTCATCTGAAAAAATGTACATCTACCGCTTGGACAATGCAAACTTTGGTCATGTCTCAAAAAGTACTTGGTGACTGCTGGAAGAAGTGTCCATAAGTCAGAAAAGCTCTGTAATGTTTGAGAGAGAGGGAGACCTAACAGTCTCATTTTTGTTGCATATTACAATATCCCACTGACACACTTAATCTGTGCTCTTTCTCTATATCGTGATACAGAGGAAATCTGTATACTTTTCACCCAAATGCACAAACTTCCTGGATATGGTATGCTAATGTGTATTCAATTTTGAACAAAACATACTTGTACAGATTAAAATTGTACAGATTTTTCAGATGTACACATGATTCTGTTTGATTTTTTTCTTCATCAACACAAGGCTTGAAAATATACACAGATTTCTGAGGCAGGATGGTACAAAATAAATATTTTCAGAAGGAAATATTAATCCAATAAAATTCTTTTCCATTCAGAGTCTGACTGAGTCCTGCTTTTCAGATAAAACTGCTTTTATTGGAAGTGCTTTTTCTTTGTCCATGACATATCTGCTTGCTTTGTTCTTGGTAGATTCTTGAATTGTGAATTATGTGTGTTCCTTACCAGACACCAAATCCATGATTTGCTGCATGCCTAAAATACCGTAGTTGCCAGCGTATAGGATGCATCGGAGTATAAGCTGCCTACTATTATTTCCAAAATAGCCCATTATAGGTCACTATATACAGTAGAAGATGCACTCCATTTTCCCAGTGTATTTTAAGGGGTGGAGGTGCGCCAACAAATACGGTATATTTTTATACTTTGACAGTGGTCTTAGTGGGATCACATTAATACAATTAACATACGCACATTCCTGTTTTCTGTGTGGTACGTAAAGCTCATTTTACACAATATTCATGTTGTTTGAATATGAGAGTGTCCAAATCTTCATTTTCATTTCATTTCATTTCAAATTTATACCCCGCCCTACTCAGGTAAACCTGACTCTTGTTACTTCTGATGAATTTACATCGATAAGGTCATGTTTATGACGGAAATTTACTACAGATAATTATTTTACTATTAAGATGGCCAGATCTCAGGAATTTTTGTTTCTTCTACACCTCTCTAAAGGGAGGGGCAGGGCGGGTGAGATCTCAAAGTGGGCAGTGTTGGAGAAGCAAAGGAAAAAGCAAAGCAATCACACTTATATACCACCTTATAGCACTTTGCGTATTCTCTGGGGGGTTTACAAGTTAATTAGCATTTTGCCCCAACATGTTGGGTACTCATTTTACTGACCTCAGAAGGATGTAAAGCTGAGTCAACCTTGTGTTCTGGTCAGTATCGAACTCACAACCTTTTGATTTCAACACATCACTTTTACCACTGCACCACCAGCTTTGGTTTTATTGAATGTTTCTATGTCAACATGCCATCTCCTCCTTATTTCTAAACAATGCTAAGGTGGACTGGCTCAGTGTGAAGTGTTTGTGTGTGAGGTGCAAAGGTATGTTTAGGAAGTAGTGTAGGACATCCACATTGTCTATTGTACTGTGCTGAAGAGAAAGCAACACATATGTTCTCTTGCACTTATTACACAAGAGCCCACTTCCTGTGACATCATAAAGCGTCACGTACTGGCTTTTGGTCCTGAAATCTCAGGGGATGAGAAACTGCTCATCTAACCTACTGATGTGTTGCTAACACACTCTGGGCCTGACATCAAAGCACAGGGTTTGCTTTGCTTGTGAATAAAATATGATTTTAATTCACAGGCAAGTTTCCTCAAAGAGTTTTAAGTGAAAAGTGCTAGGATGTTTTCATCTTCCTGTCCTAAGTTTCTGGTATTTTCTCCACTGTTGTGTCTTCTCTGTGTCATCGGTCCTGGGTGTTGTTCAAGAGATTTATTTTCAGGACTTTATAATTTTGAATAGTATCTTAGCGTTTAATCTTGACATGCTTGCTTTGCGGCCTCTCATTTGAAGGGTTGGCTCTTGTCCGGCTGTTGTGATTTTCCTGTTTAATGAAAAGTGGGAAGGTACAGTTGGAATTGCAGTATTTTGGCTCTCCACAAATCTACCATGAGCAGATGGTGTTTGCTATATAAATTGGCTTAGTCCAACATTTTGATGAGTCGTCTTTGAAAGATTTTTTTCCCATAGACATGGAGTTATGGATTTATGTGCAGATTTATTGCTATGAGCAATAAATTGCTTCCTTTTCTTTGCTATTTAGATTCTGTTGCACCTGGTGCTACTAACAACAATATCAACAACTCCAGTCCGGACATCTGGTGGACTGTGTGCACCTGTGATAATAAAATATCATCAAGTCATTTCTGATTTATGGCAGTTCTTCCCATGGTTTTCTAGGTAGAGAATATCTATGTGTGTAGTTTAGGCAAAAGTATGCAATGGGCTGTGTGGGCTGAGGAGCATGGTGGAAGATAGAGGAGCCTAACATATGATGGTCCATGGGGTCGCAAAGGGTCATTTCTGTGATTATATAGCAGGCATGACTAGAAGCTGGAGCACGCGGAACACTGTTTCCCACTGAAGTGGTACCTATTTATCTACTTTCAATTTCTTGCTTTCAAACTGCTAGGTAGGCAGGAGCTGGGACAGATGACGAGAGCTCACTCTGTCATGTAGCACTTGGGTCTCAAACTGCTGACCTTCTGATCATCACGGTCACCATCTTAACCACCAAGCTACCGCAGTCTCTACATGTATTTTATCATTCCCTTTTTCCAGGGTTTACCCTAGGACTGTAGCTTGCCCATGACTGCACAGGCTGGATCTTCTCCCTAAGGCTATGCAGTCAGGTGCCTAAACCACTGAGCTATCCAGCCAGCTTGTATAGAACATTCATAATAAAACTATGTCATCAAGTCAGTTCTGACTTATGGTGACCTTCGAAAGCTTTTCTAGCATTTTTAGAAGTACAGTTGTACTTTGCTTAAAGAGCATAATGCGTTCCACAGGATTGCTCTTTAAGCAAGTTTGCTCTTTAAGCGAAACACCATTGTAAGTGACCAATTGTGGGGGGGATTGCGAGCCCCGATTTATTTGTTAAGCAAGTTTTTGGTTGGTTTTATTTGTTAAGCGAAGCAAACATTCAGAGAAAATTCTACTCTTTAAGCGAGTTACTCTTTAAGCGAGGCGCTCTTTATGCGAGGTTTGACTGTAGTTTGCCATTCCCTTCTTCTTGGGGCACTTTGCAGCTGTACAGTTTGCCCCTGGCTATACAGGCTGTCTCTTCCCCACACAGTGGGGAAACAAAGTCTCAAACGAAGGCACGTATTTAGCTCAAGCTGTAACTACATGGCCAAATACTGCAGGATTTACTCCACTAATAAAAATGAGTGAATTTGAAATGTATTATTTTTACTGACCACGTGATGTAAAGGCTGATTTAAAAAAGAGATCCCCCCATGCTGCTGGCCCCCCTTCTTTTTCCAGCTAGAATGATTCAAACATGCTTTTCCCATTGTGGCTAGTTGTGATATGTTCTTGTAAAGATGGGCTGTGTGTTTGTAAATGGCATTTCAGTGATATATGTAGTTGGGCATGAGGTTCAAGATTGGGAGAACATGCTGCCGTGTTCTATTCTCTCCCCTGATCATCTTCCAAGTTTTCTAAAAATGTACCTTATATATACACAGGATTAGCACTAGTTCACCCTATCACTTTTCTGCTTGGTCATTGTTGCTCTTTCCCATCTTTGTGCCCCTTTTAGTTCCGTGAACAGTAAAAAGACCAGCAGAAGTGGTATCAGAGGAAAGAAGACTGTAAAAGAATTGGTAAGAGGCAGAAACAGAAGATGGAAGAATAGAAGGGTGGGCTGTGGGCTGGAATGCAAATCACATCCACAGTGAACGGTGAACTCCTGAATCAATCTTTAACCCTTGTGTAAGCACTGATGTGGTTTCAAATATAATACAGGCTGTGAATCAGTGTAGTCACAGCCTCACTGAGCTATTTAGCCAACCAAAGTATCATACATAGTTCCAGCAAAAATATCCTTTTTTTGGTAGAAAAGAGAATATGAGAATTTGACAGTTCAGTTATGAAATACAGTAATACCTCGGATAACGTTTACCTCGGATAATGCTAAAATCGCATAACGTTAAGTAATCTGGGGAGGAGAATTGGATCAAATAACGTTAAGGTCCTATGGGATGGATCGGATAACAACCGCTAAAGCCTGTGTGGTTACAATGTATCTCTATGGAGTTTTAACGTTATCCGACCCATCCCATAGGATTTTAACATGCATCGGATAACACTAAAAATCTGATAACACCAGGACTTGTGGAACCAAGTCTTAGGGTTATCCGAGGTATTACTGTACTTTTATTAACTTTAGAATCAGGAGAAGGATAAAACAAAGCGGACCCTCTGTAAAGGTTTTGTATTATTAGTGGCCAAGATCCTATTGGTTAGTTACAGTGGCATGAATGTAGTAGTGCAAGTTGCACCACCAATTCTTGCTAGTTAACAAGTTGTCACTTGTGTTCCTTACTGTGCACCAGCTGCAAGATTTGCTGCATGCTGAAGAATGTAAGTAGCAAGTTGATAACTAACAATACTTTGCCAGGGCAGTGTATGCCATGGCATTTATGCCAACATTAAACTAAGAAATATTCTGGTCAACGGATTATTTACTTTTTACTTTCATATCCTGTCTTTTTCTCATTTAGTTTATGGTGTGTATGTGGCTTTCCTCCAAGCTGTAGCTTTATAATAATTGGATGAGGCAGGGCAGGATATGTAACTAGTCATTGATATCAGTGTGCTTCATGACTTAATGGGGACTTAGACCTCTCAAATGCTGGTCTAGTACTTTAACCATTATACTATTCTGGCTGGGTAGACCATAAATGGGGATCTATTAGTTGTGTTCCGTGCACTCCGGTGTCTAGTCATGCCTGCCACATGACCACGGAAATGTCTGCAGAAGCAGACAGCGCTGGCTCTTCAGCTTTGAAACAGAGATGAGCACTGAACTCTAGAGTCGGATACGACTGGCTTTCGAGCAAGGGAAACCTTTACCTTTACTATTAGTTGTGCCGACTAATCTTTCACACCAGGTTAGGGGAAAGAAATTGCAAAATGAATTCACCCAAAGGTGGCTTAATTTTGGCAGTCTTACATCTGGCCTAGACACAGAAGAAGAAGAAGTAGATACCAATATGTTTCGCAGAAGTACAGGTATTTTGGCAAGTTTTTCCAATTCCCAAGAGTTCAGTGATAGCAAGAACAACAAAAATCTTGACTTCTCTTAAATCAAGATGCTCAAATCCGGCAATTAGAGATGAGGAAAACAAGCATAAATCTTGTGTATGTAAGAAATGGTGTGCAAGCTTCAGTTCTGACACTAAAAACAAGTTTCTGAACTGAGTACCTACCCAGATGCACCTTGTTTTTCAGTTCCAGGTTTGCTTTTTTGAGCCACTGTTTTACACCTGCTTCCTCTTTGTGGTCCTTGTGAATAACTGAAATAGAATCTACAAGCCAAAAGCTAGTCACTGTTGCTTTCTAGTGGGAGTGTAATACTAATTTATATTTGTATTCAGTTCCAGGGCATTAACAGTATATTACAATGGTAAGAATGGAACTTCTTGAAGCCATTTTCTTTGTGGGTTGTTGGCAGTGGTCTTTAGATAACAAAATAAAGACAGTTTCCTGTATGAAAGTGAATTCTTTCAAGAAGGTTGTTTTAAGTCACATTTGTTTTTTGGGGTGATGGTGACAAGAAAAGGACACATCCAGATCAGATCCATGAAAGCAAGCAAAGCTTTGTTCGGGTTCCAATTGTGTAGAGTAAAAAAAATGTATAAATTTCAGAGCATTGTAGGGGTAAACACATTCAAAAATGGCAGAGATAACTGTTCCAAGGCACATGCCACTGAATTATGTATAATTTGTTATTCAACGAATTTCATCAGAAGCTTCATTTTAATACTGTGAACCCTATATCTGCCCCAATTGATGATAAAGATCAAGTCATATTTGTTGAAGCTTGGGTGCTGTGACATTCTTAACTCTTGGAACAATAACGCCTGCGAGGCATTTCATCAGCAGAAGAAAAATAGTATCATAAACTAGGCCATCAGGACTTTGTATGCTGTGGCTATATAATATTTATGCTGCAGGGAAGAAATAGTTCATGCAGAACATGCTGGAGGTTCAACTAGACAGTCTCAAATGACTTAACATATCAGAGCACTTAGAGAAGACAACTTTAAATGGTTGTGTCTTGTAAGATTTCTTTAAAAGGTAACTGACAGATAAGTGAAAATCTTTTAAGTACTCAGGTGGTGGACATAGGCTCTTCTATTTCCCATTAAGCAGCGCAGCAGAAATAAAGATAGGCTGTTTGGGTTTTTGTCAGGAGGAGATTTGACATAACAGGAAAAATAATTATTCATTTATTTGAGTTTATATTCCAAGAATATAGGTTATAACTACTGGCAGCAGAATGATGAGTTCACATTGATGAGATAAAGAATGTTTGTGTAGGAGAGGAGTACTATGAAGTAACATGAATTCTTGATTCTGCTGAACCATTAGTTCATCGGGTGAACTAGTACAGGCTGCCATTTCTTGGCCATATCTTATTTTAAAAGCATGGAAAGCCATCTGCTTGTTTCCTTTCAGTCCATTATACTCTTATTAATACATGTGTATTAGTGGTGGGAGTCAGTGATACATGAATTAATTCTGTTTCCGGAAGAATACTGTTGGAGGGATTGTAATCAGCAAGAGGTGAAAGAGTGACATACATGGTTGGATCTTGAAATTATTTTTTAAAGGATAAGAACTAGCAGCACTTTCAGGTCACTGTGCTCTTCTGAGAAGGGCAGTCCTCCCTTCCAGAAGACATTCCTCCTTTTAAAAACATCCTTCATTTGAATGGCATTCCTATCAAAATCTGATTTGAAGAATACTGAAGAGGAAGATAGTGGACTGTTGCCCTTCCAAAGTGAGCAACCTTACATCACGTTCAGTAGATACAGATGACTTGGTCTTCCTTCTTCTCAAGTGGGGAAGTCATAATGCCTTTTAAAATAAATCAATAAAATCTGTGCATAGATTTTGGCATGTGTAGTTTTATGCAAATCAGTATTTTCTTGTCTCTTCCTCTCTTTTTTGAAAACATGTCATTCTTTTTCTGTGATGTTTTGGGTAATGGCATTGGTTTTTATGATGTTGTAAACTGCCCTGGGTCGCCCTGGCGAGGAGGGCGGTATATAAATTCAAATGAATGAATGAATGTAGTGGCCACTGTCATCTGGGCAAAATGCATAGGACAGAGCCAAACATATAATTTTGAAGCAAGAGAAGTAATAAAAGGTCCAGAGGTAACATGCCATTATCTGTTCAACTGCTGACTACAGAAATACTGACTATCTTGTGCGTTCTTAGGGAGTGGTCCCTACGATTCTGCTGCGTGTGGTCCTTCCAGAGTGTTTGGGATTGATGTCTGACTTTATTACTCAGAGACTGGAAATACAAGTGAAGCAACGTATTAGTCACGGTTGCTTAAGTGAAAGGAAGTTCCTTATGGTTACAAAGCATTATTAGATAAACAGTAACTGGTGTAATTGTAGCATTATTTAGCAAACAAATGTTTCTTCAAGTAAATCTTACCATGCAGTGGTGGGCTCCAAATTTTTTTTTACTACCACACTGTGGGTGTGGGATGGTGGGCATGACCAGGGGGGAAGCCCTGCATTGCACCCGAATTAGGACTACTGTACTTTATTTCAAAACTTGGATGGGTGGAGCCAGCTAGAATTTCTGCTACCAGTTCTGGCAAACTGGTGCGAACCTGCTGATGCCCACCACTGCTACCATGCCTATACAGCTAGACCTGAACCTAGTTTTGTTTTAGAGTAGACCCGTTGAAATGAATGATATGTACGTTATCACAACTAACAAAAGTCGCATTGGTTTAATTGGGTCTGCTCAAAATTTCCAAAACCATCTGCACCCTACAGATGATGACAAAAGGGGAGGAAATCCAGTATGCTGGTAAGCAATAAGAAAAGCTTCATGTTTTGAAATAAGTTACAGTATTCTGATTCTGCTTGAAAAGAGTCTGCTTGGTTTCATAACAATAGGGCTTCACACCCTAAGTGAGCACATGGCCTTGATAAATCCCACTTAATGTATTTTCCTTTGTCACTGTTGCAAGGGGCTGTTAATTATTTTCAAGCTAATACTCATAATTTGTCAAACAATTACTTGAAGTGAACCAGAGATACTGATTGTTGTTTTTAGTAAATGAAGCTGTTTAAACCTCTAACCCTGAAGCTCTAAATCTGGCCTCATGATTTCTTTTCTTTATTTCATTACATTTATATACCGCCCATCTGGAATACAAGTGAAACAACGTATTAGTCATGGTTGCTTAAATGAAAGGAAGTCCTTGTGGTTACAAAGCGTTATTAGATAATGCTGGTCTGTGTGGGAAGAGATTGCTCTGTTTGCACATGTTTTACCATAAACAAAATGTGACTATTAAGAGGTGGTTTAGCTGTGTCTCCTGATGTTTGCTTGGGCTGCCCTCCATTAATCTACCTCGCCAGCCTTATTCAGTAATTCCCTTCAACTGCTCCCTGCAAGGAAGAGAAGCATGCTGTCCCTCTTACCATCTACACCAGGGATTCTCAGCCTGCATAAAGAACAGCAGTCTGAAGAGAAGGATCTCTGCTGTCTGTGAAAGTTCTCCATGTATTTTCAAACCCAGGAAAATTTAGGTACTAAATCACATGGAGTTTCCCCACAGAGGCCAAAGGCTCTTTCTGGAGTATGGGTTTCTAGTATAGAGGGTTTCAGAATGGGTGCCAGGGGCTTAGGGATTAACACATTACCCCTTCCTCATGTGCTGGAGTAAAGGTTGGAACAAAGATCCATGAAGAATGACTTGGGCATGCTAAAATATTCATAAAGCATATCATAGTGCTGCTTAGTCAATACAATCGGTAATAGCAAAAAATATATATAGTATTGGTTGAGAAGTGGGGGTTTAAGCAGACTTCTTGGTTTCGGTCAAGTGACATAAAATAGAGATCTGACACTTCCTGAAAAGCTAGAATAATATTTTTAAAACCAAGCTTTACAACCAAGCTTGCATATCATTATAACTGTCTATAAACGTTACCATTCCAGTTTGCTGTGTAATTCTAATTCAGGAGTCACAAGAGAAAGTGAAGTGGTTGTAATGGGTTTTGTTTGCAGAGATGTTATACATCACGCTGTATTCTTAAGAGTGATTGGAAAGGATTTCTAATGCTTGAAGCTTTTGCCAGCTCCTTTGAGCTGAATGGAAAGAGGCAAAGGTCATACAAATGTGGCAGAGAGTTAACTGGACAGACTTGATGCGTTGCAGATGAGATATATGGACAACCCTGCTGGGGAGAAACACTCACTTGTGTGTTAGTCTGGGACAGTCTAGGTCAGGTGTTCCCAACCCCTGACATAGACTGGCTGGATCCGGCCCATGGGACCATTTCATGTGCCCCCACCCCTCCAAGGGCATTTGATAAACAAAATGGCTACCCCCTTGAAGCTGTTGGGACAAATAGGCCCCCATCATGCAGGCAGGGCAAAATGGCCATCCAGCCCTCGAAGCTGACTGAGAGAGTGTGACCCGGCCCCTGGCTTGAAAAGGTTGGGAACCGCTGGTCTAGGTGGTGGAAGAAGGGAAGACATACTTTCTAGAGAGTTTTCTATGTGCTTTGGTGACAGAAGCATTTGCATGGGTAAGGCCAGATGGAACATTTGCATAGGTAGGATTTCTGTGGTTCCTGAGTTTTATTTTCTGAAAGAGCAAATGGTAGCTTGTTCAAAACTGCACATTGGATAATTCGTTTCATTAGAGCAGTCCTCTCCTAATCAGTACTGTCAGGACATTTGGACCACAGCTCCCATCATTCCCAGACAACATGGCCAAGACTCAAGGATAATGAGAGTTGCAGTCTTAACATTTGGAGCCCACACAATTTGAAAAAGGATTCACTAGAAAATTTTGTAACATGTTGCCAAATTTAAGTGGAATTGGTTTGTCTTTTATTTTTTTAGAAGTTGTTTCCTTTTTTTCATAAGCATGGTTTTCTTGTTTATCAAGGAGAAGGTTATATCGCTTTGGACACTTGACAGGAAAAATCATCACTACAGTACTTGTAATTTGCAATATGGTCATGATTAGCTTATATATAGACAGATAAACACTGTCAATTGGTAACTTTTAGAGACAGAAAAGCCAAAATTAGGGCAAAACAAGGAATCGTTACTGGGAATTATCCATGTTCTCCTTTTTCTAACTCTATTAGAATCTATTTGTGTTAAATCAATCTCTTTCTCACTTTAGGCCCAGCTGGAAGCTCAAAAGGCAACCCAAGATTTTCAGAGAGCCACTGAGGTACTACGGGCTGCTAAGGAAACCATTTCCCTTGCAGAGCAGAGGCTGCTGGAAGATGACAAGCGCCAGTTTGATTCTGCTTGGCAAGAGATGCTCAATCATGCCACCCAAAGGGTATGATGTGTTGTTGGCTGTTATACTATTTAACATTGGGGTTGATCTAAGGCAGTAGATTATTTTAATGTCATGGGCATTATATGTTAGGTGTATTATATATTGGACTGGATTTATTGTTGCAAACTGCCCAGAGAGTGTTATGTACTAGGGACAGTATATAAGTAGAAAGAAAGCAAAGAAAGAAGCTGTTCTTTTCTGTCCATTTCTTCCAGCAGCAAGCTGAAAATTCTTAGGTGATTTGGCCAATGAGATGATACTTATAACCTTGAAGATCTTTGTCTGCTATGCATTGCACTTCAGTAACAGTCGCTTTGTATGAGTAGGGAGAAAAATATCAGTGTTGATTTCCCAATATCTTGTGTGATGTGTGGATCTTGTCTGTCAAAATGATTGTGATTTAGAATGACTGACAGCTGAATGTGGGAATTACTTTTAGTTGGAGTGGTTTCCCCCCAGTCCTGGGGATAGGAAATGTTTAGATTTTGTGTAGATCCAGGATGTCTCTTTCAGTTGTGCAGTTCACTAATGCAGGGTGCCCAAACTTTTCAGGCTGTGGGCTGGTTATGTGGTTCCCCCCACCAGAAGCAGAAATAAAACGTGCACCCCTGGGAACACACATGTTGGAACAGGGCATCAGAATGATGGATCACAATGAAAAGCCATCACGTTCCCCTCCATACCCCAAAGCAGGAGTGTGGCGATGTAGACCAGATAACATGTGCAGTGTCAACACACAAGCATGCTTCAAAAGCACCAAGGAATAGACTATGAGATTGGTTATACTCCATCAAAAAGGAATTCTCTGAACTTGGAAATATGACTGTTGTATAAATAATAATTTCATGTCAGTGATTACTCTGGGTTGAAAGGACTTTTGCTGGAGATACTCTGCTCAGGGGACGCCCGAATGAGGCTCCTTTCATGTCCCCAAGTGCAGCCCTCGGGTATCGAAACCCAACGTTCCAGTCTCCAAGATCAGCATCTTAACCATTAAGCCACCAGGGGAGCTGCGTTGGATAGATTATACATAGTGACATGTTATTGGCATACTACTTAGATTAAAAGCAATTAATCAGCCCAAACTTTTCTCTGGAACAAATTCATTCTAGTAATATGAAATATGAATCATTATTCAAACAGTTAACGTTATTGCAGTTGAAACAATCTTAAAAATCACTATGAATTTATGGGCAACAGATTGATATTGAGCAAATTAATTCCTAGCTGTAGGTATCCTTTCCTTGCTATTCTGTAATGGTAAACCAGACATAAAATCTGTTGCAGTTTGAATGTTATTTCTACCTCAAGATGGCACATAATATGGAGCTAACCGGAGCCTTTTTAAAAGGTATAAAATATAGCTGAGGAAATCTTACTTCGGTTCAAGCTCTCCAAGGCTATCTAGATCGGCAGCCGCCAGCTGTACTGTTTTTGAGAATTGTTAAGCTTTGAGACTGCTGAATCTCCTGGGCAATTTCCCCCTTACTTTGTACTGAATTTGATAGTAGTGTAGTTGCTATTTTTCAAGCGGTTCATTAATACTTCATCAGTTAAATCCTGGGCACCATTTAGGATTAAGCCAGAAATTGCCTCTTTTCTTTGTAGCCTCCATAATCACTGTTCCAGTTATTGCTTCTTTATGCCTTGAGTGTATTTATAGATAAATAACTGATTTTTTTTCTGTGTCACCATAGAAATTTTGATCAGATAAACGAGTGTACATTTCGAACATTACACAGTTTTTAATATATTTTTATTGAATTACTTCAACTTTGATGAATGACTTGCCATATTTTTCCTTCCTCCCATCCATCCATCCATCCATCCATCCATCCATCCATCCATCCATCCATCCATCCATCCATCCATCCATCCATCCATCCATCCATGCCTCTTACCCATCCATCCATCGTTGCCTTATCCCTATCCATCCATCCATCCATCCATCCATCCATCCATCGTTGCCTTATTCCCATCCATCCATCCATCCATCCATCCATCCATCCATCCATCCATCCATCCATCCATCCATCCATCCATCCATCCATCCAGTGCTATGCCATTAGGCTTCTGGGTTGTGAAATACTATAGTGCTAAAAACAAATCTAAGCTAAGTTTATAACAGATTTGCAGCTCTTGGGTTAAAAATCAGTTTTATTTCTTCTTCTGTAAAGGTAATGGAGGCAGAGCAGACAAAAACCAGAAGTGAGCTGGTGCACAAGGAGACGGCAGCCAAATACAATGCTGCCATGGGCAGAATGAAGCAGCTGGAGAAGAAACTGAAGAGGGCTATAAATAAATCCAAGTATGTATAATTGTTTTGCATCTATAATGCCAGTGCCAAGAAACGAAATGAAACAGAAAAACAAATTCCCACATGTGTATGTACGTGAGAGGGAAGGACGGGGTTTGGGAGAAGAAATGGCCTCTGGTTTAAGCAGAGAAAACGGCAGTCTAAAAATCTATCTCACTCTGTTGCAAAAACAGATTGCAAAGTGTGTTTTACTTACACTTCCGGTGGGATGAACCGCATGACCAACCCGCTGAACCACATGATGGGCCCACAGCCCAAAAAGTTTGGGCACCCCTGTTCTATGTGCTGTGAAGCCCCAGTTATAATATGTAGAGATGCTCTACTATGCCGAATGTGGCAAGCCCTGGTGGTGCAGTGGCTAAACTCCTGTATTGCAGCCTAAACATTGTGAGTTTGATCCTGATGGGGATCAAGGTTGACTCAGCCTTCCATCTTTCCCAGCATGTTGGAGGGCAATGTGCTAATTAACTTGTGAACTGCTCAGAGATTGCACTAAGCGCTATGGGGCAGTATATAAATGTAATGTTGTACACTACCCAGAGTCGGTAGACTACCCATATGGGCAGTATATAAATGTAATGAAATAAATAAAAATAATTTATGTTGCTAAACCCCTAGAAGTAATTGAGGCTGAACATGTTTAACTTGCGACTTGATTGTACTTATGGGATAAGCTAGTACGGGCATAAATGTTTGTTGGAAAAAGCATGGGTAACCTGTGAAGGAATTCGTATAGTTTCCCTACATTAAAGCAATTGGTGTTGGGATTATTCTGTAATCAAATAGCAGAAATATGAGCCCCAGAGCATTTAATATTGGCACTTAAATTGTGTACTTGTCAAATGGGGCGAAAAGCATTGCCTGAATTTCTATCAGAAATAACACTCATGGCGTTTCAGTGCTCTGAGCCAGTCTTTCCGAGCGGACAGTGAAATGAAGCGAACTGTAACCATTCCTCCTCCATCTTTCCTCTGTAGACCTGTGCTCTGTGTAGGAATCCTAGAATGCTGCAGGAACAAAATTTTGTAGGTGGGTGGTGAGGAAGTAGAGAAGCAATTCAGAGGACCGACCCATGAATTGTCTGTGGCGTTTACAGAAGATGAATGCTCTTTCATACTTATTTGCAGGTGATTCTGTTAATAACAATAAACTTTCCCCCTCTCTTCTTCTGTCTCCACAGGCCGTACTTTGAACTCAAGGCAAAATATTACGTCCAGTTAGAGGTGGGTCTGAAATAGTTTCCAGAAAGACTGATAACTGGTGGTACATGTATCATCAACCATTACTTGGTTTTAAAGAAGCAGTGCATCCTGTCCTTACCTCTTTAAAAAAACCCAATTGTTCCCTCAATGAGAATGATCTTGTTTGGTTTTAAGGGTCTACATCTAGGCTGAGTGAAGCACAGCCTTTCACATCTTCTTGGCTTGCAACTCCTAGCATTTCTCAACATAAGCTGTGCTGGCGACAGCTCCTTAGAGCTGCAGTCCAGGTGCATATCAAAGGCAGGACTTTACACATATTTGGAAGGAAATATTCTGTACAGTCGGGGGGGGGGGAATGTTATTTTAAATCACACAGCTTTTGTTTTTGGAAGAATCTGAGGATGTCTTCTCAGTGTAATGGTGTTGATACTTCCTTTGTTTCAATTATTTTTATCCTGCCTTTATGGATACAGATCCTTCCATAGTTTACAAATCCAGTCCAAATATGTCTGAATAAATAGTATTAGAAAACAACAACTCTGCAGGTTCTTTCTGACACAGTATTGCTTCATTTCCTTATTTATTTATTCAACCAAACTTTTATGCCGCCCTCCTCACAAAGACCCAGGGCGGCTAACAAACTTTAAAAACACTTAAAACACAGTAAAAACATGGTATAAAAACAGACTTAAACAGGATTAAAAAGTTACAAAAATTAAAAAGAGATTAAACAAGTCACACACAGAGAGGGGGGGGGTTAGATGAGCCAACAAACTGAGGCAATCGTCTGCCCCATACCCCACACATGCCCCGCCTTGCCTTCCCAGTGGCAGAAAGCCCTGTAAGGGCAGGTCTGGGAAACATTTAGCCCCCCCCCCCAGACATTTGTGGACTGTAAGACCCCCTATCCTAGTGGTGGTGAACCTATGGCATGCATGCCAGAGGGGGCACTCGGAGCTGTCTCTGTTGGTATGCTTGCCATCTCCTCAGCTCAGAGTTTGCTCTGCCCAGCAGCCCAAAGGGAGCACTTCCTCCCCCAGCACAGAGTTTGCCCCATCCTTCTGCCAAGCAGCCCAATGGGAGTGCTCCCTCCCTCCCCCAGCATAGAGTTCACCCCGCCTCTGCCCAGTCGCCCAATGGGAGTGCTTCCTCTCCCCCAGCACAGAGTTCGCCCCGTTCCTCTGTTTGGACACTCGGTCTCTAAAAGGTTCGCCATCACTGCCCTATCCCTTACCACTGGAGTTGAAATCCAAAACATGATGGGGAGGAGGGAGAAGTAGCAGATATAGACAGTGTATTTTCCCTCACCTGGCAATGGGGCTGTCAGCAATAGATGCCTGCCTATATATGATGACAGTGTTCATCTGCCTGGTAAGGGATAACACTTACTTAATCTGGTGTTTAAGGTGACGCCCATACAGAAAAGCTGGGGGAAAGAATGAAGAAGTTCAAAAGGTACAGTAATACCTCGGATAATGTTTACCTCAGATAATGCTACAATTGCATAACGTTAAGGAATCTGGGAAGGAGAATTGGATCGAATAACGTTAAGATCCTATGGGATGGATCGGATAACAACCGCTAAAGCCTGTGCGGTTACAATGTACAGTATCTCTATGGAGCTTTAACATTATCTGATCCATCCCATAGGATTTTAACATGCATCGGATAACACTAAAAATCGGATAACACCAAGACTTGTGGAACCAAGTTTTAGTGTTATCTGAGGTTTTACTGTACCTTTATAGTGGACCAGGAGTATAACTTAGCTGTTGAGAGTAAAGATGTGATTTGTGAGATTGTAATGTTAGTTTTGAATGACAGCTTGAAAGCTGTCTGACTTCTGTCACTCAGGAACTGGTGACACCAAGTTGGATAGGGGAATATCAGGGGTTGAGCTCAGTGAAAATGCTGATGGACTTACTGTAGGATCCAGAAGTTCCCCAAAATACTATCCATGAGTTTTGAGATTTTTTATGCATTGTCTTGTAATAGTCTTGATGTGTTTTTACGATGACCTGATATTGTGTAATTTGTAACTATGATTGGGGAATATGGTGATTTTGATTTGTAATTGTGACGGGGGATTGGGGATTTTTGATATGTTTTTGAATTATTTGAAGTGTTGCTGAAATGTTTTAATAATTTCTTGATTTTGTAATTGTGATGGGGGATTTTTATATATATATATATATATGTGTTATGTGACACTTTGGTATGTGATACCTTAATATGTTTTGTCATGTGATACTGTATTTTATTTGTGCTGTTAGCCGCTCTGAGTCGCTTTGGCGAATAGAGCGGCATACACATCCAAAATACAAATACAAAATTTGTCTAATGCTTCTGGGGAAACAGATGAGATTGAACTTGGCTTGGATCCCTTTGGTGACAAACTAAGGATCCACCACAGCATGCCTTGCTGTATGCCACTCAGTCACATTTGCTGTCACTGGGAATAATTAAACGAACCATGGAAGTTTATCATGCCATCTGGCAATGGGCAGTTTTCCTTTTCTATTTTGTTCCCCCTTGAAACACCCCCCACCCCCACTTTATTTGGAGGGAACTAACTAGAGAAAGGGACCTGCTTGATGTCAAGACAATATAAGTCAAGTGTTCAATTATTCCTGTTGCAAACAGACCCTATTTATTAATGACAAGTAGGATTCTTCACCAATCCCTAGCTTGGCATATAGTATAAACATTTCCAATTTGTGAATTCAGCCGTGTGTGTCCCCCAAAATAAATTGCACTTCTTGGCATTGTAGTGATGAACTGAGTAATAAGAAAGTCTTTTTCTGATTGCCTCATTAGCAATTAAAGAAGACGGTGGATGACCTGCAGGCCAAGCTGGCTTTGGCAAAGGGCGAATACAAAACTGCGCTGAAGAACCTGGAGATGATCTCAGATGAGATCCATGAGAGGCGGCGATCCTCCTCCATGGGCCCCAGAGGGTGTGGCGTGGGGGCTGAAGGAAACACCACTTCTGCGGATGATCTTTCATTGTGCAAACTGGAACCAGATAATATATCTAGTAAGTAGAAAGAAAGTGTGTGTACAGATGGGACTGTGTCAAGAGAAAAAACATTCAGATGATGATGTATGATGAGAACTAATGTAGTGTAGTAGTTAAGAGTATTTAATTATACCCAGAGGTTTCCTCTCAATTACAGAAACAGTCCTGAATACTGACTTACTACAGAAGGCCTTATCCAGTGTTGTGAAGTTCTGGCCTTCCTACAGAATTTTAGGCACATGTCCAGGCCTAGTTTTTAAGCTTTCATTGGTTAGTGTTTGTAATAGGAAAGTGGACTCAATTCAGATAAAAGTAGAGGTGACCCTTGCTCAAAATCAAAGCAGTCACACTTATATACTGCCCCATAGCACTTAGTGCACTCTCAGGCTGCTGTCCACGCTGCAGAGGGGTGGGGCAAACCCTGTGCTGTGGTGGGTGGAGGGGAGGAAGTGCTCCCTTTGGGCTGCTGGGCAAACTCTGTGCTGGGGCGACAGCACATGTGCCCACAGAGACTACTCTGAGTGCCCCTCTAGCACACGTGCCATAGGTTCACCGCCACTGCTATAGATCATCTATTGGCCAGCTTTATTTTTTAGAAAAATTCTAATTTGAAGGCATGAGGCATCTTCCATGAAGCAAAATTTGCCCCCAGACTCAATGAAGCATCCACGACACATCCTTAACTGATGTGGTACCATGCTAATATATTATATTCACATTTGCAGTGTACCTTCTGTAATACAGTAATACCTCAGATAACGATTACATCGGATAATGCTAGAATCGGATAACAATGCAAGTTTTTTGGAAAAAACTTGCATCGGATAACGATTCTGGATAATGATACTTTAGGGTTATCCGAGGCAGTCATCTGACGGGGGGGATGGATTGGGTAGAACATCTACCCAATCCACCCCACCCCCCTGTGATCCATCACTGCGGGGGTGGTGGGGTGGTGGATTGGGTCCAATCCACCACCATCCCGGCAGTGATCCATCACTGTGGTTGGGGGGTGGATTGGGTAGCACAATCCAACCCCCAACCGTAGGGATCACTAAAAGTGCAGTAGGGTTAGGGGAAAAGGCACGCCAGCGAGCGCCTTTCCCCTAGACCCTCCTGCACTCTTAGAGATCGCTATGGTTGGGGGTTGGATTGGGCTACCCAACCGCAGCGATTGCTAGCCTAGGGTCAGCTTGACTTCGGGAACAAACCAAGCGGTTTGTCCCTGAAGTCAGGGCTTTTTTTTAGCATTCGATCCATGCATCAGACAACACTAAAAATCGGATAACGTCATGACTTGTGGAACCAAGTCATAATGTTGTCCGAGGTTTGACTGTACTTGAAAATGAAGCATTTTTCTTTTTTACATAAATCTCCATAAGTGCACTCAAGGGAAACTAGGAGCTTAACTATATTTCTTGTCTAGTGGCTTCTGAAGTATTTGAAGATGACAACTGCAGCAGCATTGTGTCTGAAGAAGACTCCGAAACCCAGTCTGTGTCGAGCTTCAGTTCCGGTCCCACAAGCCCTTTGGATATGCCAGCTCACTTTCTTCCAACAGCTCGGCCGAGAAGCCTTGATCTATCCAGCCCGGTTTCACTGTCTGAATTTAGTGTATTACCTCTACTAGGACCTCGCAGTGAATGCAGTGGGGCTTCCTCTCCCGAATGCGACAATGAGAGGGGTAAGTGGAACTGAGAAAGCCTTCAGTGTCTACCACAAAAGAGATCATGGGTGTGTGTGGGTTCCAGAAATAAAATGCCAAGATCAAAACGGCTTTTATACCAGGATTAGGAAACCTGTGACCTTCCAGATAGTGCAGTACTACAAGAATGCTTTGCTTATCATGCCAGCCAAGTGCTTATCTGAAGAAGGGTGCCATAGGCCCTCTTTCATATGCATTTAACACCTTAGTCCAGGGGTTCCCAAGCTACGGCCCATGGGCCAGAACCAGCCTGTGGCACTATTTAATGTGGCCCATCACTGCTGCCACACTTGGAAGTAGAAAGGGACACATTTACAGCCATAAATGCACCAATGGCTGTCGTGAATGCGGTGACATCACCCATAAACATGCCTGTGGCTGTCGTAAACACGGAAGTGGGCACATTTACTTCCATGGAGCGTGGTTGGGCTCAGCTGTCTGGGGTGTGTGGTTGGGCCTGCGGCATAAAAAGATTGAGAATCCCTGCCTTAGACCATGCTTCCATAGAAGCCAGCCTGAAGCGGGCATTCTCCAGATGGTGTGGGCTCAACCACCAGCTCCAGTGAGCATGGCAATGGAACACCTGTCAATTCAACTTGTTGGGAGCCTTCTCAGGGTTTTCTAGCTATAAAGTACTCAGAAGTGATGTTCCATTCCCTTCTGGAGTGTTAGGAGACTGTGCAGCTTGCCCAGGCCTGGGACCTCTGGGTTTATAGCCAGGTATGGAAGTGAAGTATAACCCAACATTCTCCCTATGCGCTCAAGGCATGGTTCTCCTGTCCACACTGATTCTGTTATTATATTTCTACACTTTCGTCTTAACACTAAACAGTGCTCAAAGTAGCTTGCCATCACATTACTCATATAGAAAAAAAGTGAAACCTATTTTTAAATTATAAAGACAGGTGAAATACAGCATTAAAAACATCATACTTAAGCAATTATAAAAACAGCAAATTTATTCTTGCAACTACGTGGCAGCTCAGCCTGAGGTTAAACAGCCCACAGTCACCCACACTATTCACCAGGTCCATAATCTGAATCTCCTACATCCCAGTTTCAACATCTTAACTATATCCCAGTGGCTCTTAGTTTTTGGGATGACACATTTGGTAAGAGCATTTGGATATGGTAAACTGGGAATGGAAGATTTGGATAGATAAAAGGGAAGTGCTGAGCTCCAGTATCCATAGTTGAAGGGTCGAGCTTTTCATAATTGGAGCTATTTTGACAAGCATGTGTTCTAGAGAAAAGATGGTGCTAGATCAGTGTTTCCCAAATGCTGGTTTGTGGACTTCAATTCCTAGAAGCCTAAGTCATTTCCCCGAAGCACTGATCAGCCAATGTACTGACTTAGGTTTCTGGGAATTGGGAGTCCACTTGTGGGCTGTGTACCCCCTGTTGGGAACCAGTGTGCTAGATGAATTATATCTAAAGAGAAATGACTAAAGATTGGCAGTGAGAGCCCACAGAACAATGTTCCAGGGCTGTAGGACACAAAATTGTTGCTGAAGTAACCAGACTTGAATACCAGCAGTTTGATTTCTGAGATTCTAATGCAGGGATTCTCAACCTGCGGCCCATGGGCCACATGTGGCTTGTGGCACTATTTCATGTGGCCCGCCACCACACTAGGAAGTGCCATGTGGTGGGGGAAGGGCAAAATGGCCATCCGACCCCAGAAGCTGTCAGAGGGAGCGGGACCCAGGCCCTGTCTTTAAAAGGTTGAGAACTCCTGTTGTAATGGAACAGTAAAAAGTAGTAGAAGTACCAACATTAGTTCTTTAATAGCCAGCTCCTGCCAACTTAACAGTTCGAAAGCAAGAAATTGCAAGTATATAAATAGGTACCACTTCAGTAGGAAAGTGTTCCGTGCTCTCCAGCGTCTAGTTATGCCTGCTGCATGACCACGGGAATGTCTGCAGAAGCAGAGAGTGCTGGCTTTTCGGCTATGAAACAGATGAGCACTAAACCTAGAGTTGGATACGACTGTCTTTCGAGCAAGGGTGACCTTTACCTTAGGTTGAATTCCATCATACCTGGAGTAGATCCACTGTAATAATGGGATTTAATTCAGTCATAACTAAATTCGCTGATTTCAATGTACCAATAGAATTTGTTTACACAAAAAATGTTACACAGCCGATTACCTGCTTCCTGTGAGTAATCAGAGAGTTGGTGTGAGTTGACTGGAGAGATGGGTTGGATGAAGATGTAATCATTTTTAGTGCCCTTAATTTGCGTGCTGACTAGATTCCCCAATGCATTAGGATGAGATTCTGTGTGCTGGCTGGATTCCCCAATGCGATAGGCAAAGATTGGTTGTCTGATTCCCCACTGTGCCTCCTGAGACAAGAGCTAGCTTGTGTCCCCTTGGACAAACTGCATAGTCCCAGGGCACTCCCAGATGGGAATGGAAAAGCACTTTTTATACTAGAAAACCATGAAAAATGGTTGCCATCAATAGGAATCAACTTAGCAGTGCATAATTATGTATTACTGTGTTTTGGATGCATCTTGTGGAAGAGGCTTGCCTCAAGGTGGTGTGAAATTGTGATTATTAATATGCCTGACACATTTTGGCCTGTGAATATTTTAATGCCTTGAAGGTTTTTAGTATTCAGGGAATAAAAATGACCATCTGCACTCGTTTCTGTTGAAGAGAGTTTCCAGTACAACTCACTAGAGGATCTTTAAAAAGACATTTCTGCAGATGGTTGTCTTTAACACCCTGAACGTCGCCTTACAACATTAACAGGCTCGAATGTGTTGAGCATTTTAAAATCAAGATCACAGCATCTGGCAGGTGTCTCTTCTGTTGGTGGAATCTCTTTAGATGCTCTTCATTTTCTGGAGGGAAGGAATGTGATTCCCAAGCTAACATTAGTACAACTTTTCCATCTTATCCTCGCAGGAGACAGGGCAGAAGGAGCCGAGAACAAGACAGTTGACAAACTGAATAAAAACAAGAACGGCAACAGCTCTTCCTCTCACGCTCCAACGTTGGATAATAGGATGAAACAGCTCACCCTACAAAGTCTGAAAGGCAAAGATGGGATTTGTGCGGACAGAAAAACAGTTCAGATTGGCTGAGTTTTTTAGGACTTCCCAATTGCTAACGAGGAATCTTAACTTATTTATACACAGACGTCTTCTGAATATCAGAAGAACCATGTGCCAATAACTAATGTATGCCAAATCTTCACTTGTTTACTCTTTAAAACTGCACTAAGAGTCACATCAGTGTTGAGGGATGAAGAGTAGGCGTGTGAGTTTTTAAAGTAAGAGCAACATCTTTGCTGGGACAGAAATTGGCCTCACGCATCGGCTGTGCATGACCTTCGCAGCCTTCGTAAAGGCATTGTTGTAGCAATTTGGCAAAAGCAATAATTAGTACTGTATTCTCTCTCTACGAAGACTAGTGTCGCTTGGGCACTGACGGCTAAGAAGCCACGTGTTTGAGAGAAGCCGATGGCCATTTTTGTGAGCTAAGCTACTGTTCAAATGTACTAGAATTCCACGGTGTGAGTGGCAGATCCCTTTTAAATAAGCTAGTACTTTAAGTGTCTGTATTATATTTTGGAATTATAAAAGGAGTTTGTTGCATGTAATTGAGCCTAGAAAATCAACTCTTCTTCTAGAGATGATGGATGAGTAATAATTTATACCTCAATGATAACTTTGATGCACATGCTATTTGGGGGGAGGGGGATTTAAATTATGACATATTCAGTGACCAAAGTGAGATGCAACTGGAACTCTTTATCTAGAACATTTTTCCAACACCTGTATTGTAACTGTACCATTGATGTTAATCACTACATGTGGATGGGTATAATACTATGTTTATACTTTGGTCTATGAACTAAGAAGGGAGGTATGCATGAATATATAGTATAATCTACCAATAAGGATTAAAAGGGTGAGCAAGTATGTAATATCTCTGTAGGTTGTCCATGCATAGGTTTTTTTAGAGTAATTAAAGGGACTTATAAAGTTAGCATCCCTAGAGCAAAAACCTGAATAAGATTGGAAAGGAAATTGAAGCATGCCTCAAGCGGTTGTAGACAGTAGAGATGTTGGTTAGTTATGATAAACAATAGTTAAAATAATATACTTTTTGTTTATATAGCTAGGATTTCTGAAAGTGGCATAAACCATCTATAATACCCCATATTTGCTGGGTGCTTAGCAATGGCCCTCTTCCCCAGTATTTTGCCTCTCCTATTTAGCTTATATATATCTATTCTAGAAACAAATGTAAAAAAAACCCTTCACACTACAATAACTCTCTACCCTGTTTTCATGTGCAGTATTACATTGAATGTGTTAAAAATGCTTTATAAAACCCTTTATAAAATTGTTCTCTTAGATATACACACGCCTTCTATTTGTGCAGTTAGTTGAGATTTCAGCTGAAGAAATAAACATTGCCAAATGGAAAGGTAATAAAATGAATGCCAGAGTTCAGTGTTTTTCGTTGATATTGTTCATACATGATAAAATTCAAAGTTTGGAGAAGGTCACAGCATACAAACAATACTCTCGATTAAAACTTGACTGCCCCACTGATTTGCAAACATGTCTCATTGAAACTCATGTAAATTAGGGCCCAAGCCCACCCCCACCATAGTTTCATAAATGTTACAAACTCTTGTATCCCTGAAAATTCCTAAAACAGGAAACTTTTTGGGCTGTGAGCCAATCATGTGGTTCATGGAGCCAGTCACTGGCTCACGGGCTGGATCCGGTCCCTGATGCTAATTCATCTGGCCCACAAAGCCCTCGTTATTCCCATTTGGGTACATTTTAATTCTGCTTCCAGGAGCAACGAGGGCTTCGCGGGCCAGATGAATTGGCATCGGGCGCCATGGTTTGGGCACCCCTGGCCTAAATCATTTGATGATGGGCAATGTGCCTACTATTCAGCTACAACTCTTAGGCAAGATATCATGCAACCAGCTCTACTATTATAACGGTGGTATTCCGGGTGTGATACAACTCTACTGAGTCCTAAATTGGTTTTTGTTGTGTGATTTTGCCTGAAAATGCAGTTGAGGAGAATGTATCCTCAAAGTTAATTTGATACCTGTGTTCCCAACCAAGCTGCTTTGTGAATACAACATACTGTGAAATGGCAGACAAGTCAACATAATGATGTTAAGAGTCATTTTACAGATTCCTCTTTCCCTACATTCTCCCATACCTTTAGTGCTCATGTGCAATTCTGTGGTCTAAGAACACGACCTACAAAGTCCCACTGCATTTCTCTATGCTCTACAAAAGAACTCCATGCAATGCATCGACTCTTAACAGGTATGACTAGTTATAAGTACATGGGGATCCAGTGACAAAGGTAGTACCAAAATACTGCTTCTAAAATAGAATACAAAATATTAATAATAATAATTTCACATCAGAAATCATTCTGAGTTGAAAGGATTTTTGCTGGAGAAACTCCGTTCAGGGGACTGAGATGCAGTACGTGGAATCAAAGGCAATGGGAAAACTAACTTTGAAATGACTGATGCCTTTCCTAAAATATAAAAACCTCATGCAGAAGAGCAGTGACTTCCCAATATTAGATGCCCCAAATTTTGTGTTTAAAATATAAACCAAAGTGGTCAAGGTCTGGCTGAAGCACAATCTTAGTTCTAAGTTAAGCACACGCTTAGTTTCTAAATAAGACCCTGGTGAAAGCTTAATGTCGCTCTTTACCTGAATCTGCTCTCCTGCAGGTTGTTTAATGGACCCGACTATTAATAAAATGAAATAATAAAATGAAAAAAAATAAGGCTAGTGCAAGTGCTGGGTGGAAAGTGTAACCTTAAAAGTTACTAAAGCTAGGAAACTGCACATACCTAACATAATTATCTGCGGCTTTGGTATTCTTAATGCAAGATGATAGTAAAATCTTCAGTTGCATATAGTGATATGAGTGCAGTTCTGTATCATTTTGGCACTTTAAGCAGGCACAGACTAAGATTTGAAGACCTCTGAAGAAGAACAGTCCTAATATGTGCTTTGTGGCTGAAATCCAATAGCAAGCCACAACTAGAGTAAGCCCTTTGAATCTATGAGGATTTGATGAGCTGGCTCTTTTCTACACTCCACTCATTCAATGGACCAGTGGTATCTCGCTTAAAGAGCATAATGCGTTCCACAGGATTGCTCTTTAAGCGAGTTTGCTTTTTAAGCAAAACACCATTATAAGTGACCAATTGTGACTTCTGGCGGGTGGGGGGGGGGATTGCGAACCCCGATTTAGTTATTAAGCGAGTTTTTGGTTGGTTTTAGTTAAGCGAGGCGACCAGAGAAAATTCTGCCCTTTGAGTTAGTCTCTAAGCGAGGCACTCTTTATGCAAGCTTTTACTGTACTTGCATCTTACTACTGAATTTCAGCTGATATATAAATGTTGCAGCCATTGACTTTAATGCTTTGACTTTGCCTTTTAAAAGGTTGCCTGGTTGGTTAGTATACTGAGCACATGCAGACACGTATATCATGTTTTACATTGGGCTGTGCAGAAAATTAATGTGTGAAGTGGCCCTGAAAGGATAAATTAAAACCAGCTCTTTCCTCGGTCTTTTACGGCTGACTTATTATCGGTGCTTCAGTTACAGCTTCCATCTTGCCAATTACCTTGCAAAGCAGATAAAGCTGCCAGTAACTGTCAAGCACACAGCATGCCTCAATTTCCCCCCAGCCCAGATGGTCCACCACAGAAGACCAATTACTAGGCACCTGATTTTAATTTTCTTTCAAAGACAGCTATCGTTTGAGATTAGCTCAAAGGACCACTCCTTGGTGGGTTGCATGGTAATGTTGCAGAAACAAGACGGAGCGTGTGTGTCTATGTTAATATGATGAAAAGCAACACTTGATTTCTTTTTCTCCCCCCTAAAGTGGCATAAGGAGAAGGCAGGGCTGTTGGCAGCAAACACGGCTGCCAAGACAAATCAGGTGGCGTAAGACCAAGGCTTACTTACCTCTCTGCCCCTTTGTTTGGAAGAGCCTATGTGCAATGTCAGAGATTTATCTCTGTGGTAAGGTAAAAAGTAATAATAAATCTTGGGTTTCATGATAGTCATTTCAGCCAGGCTTAAACTAAGAGGCTTACAAGTTTCAGGGTTTTGGAAATGTAAGATGAAATAGCTCACTGGTGTAAATCTGCACCCCATTCAAGTACCTATTCATCAATTTCAGTTATCTAACAATTAATTCCTATGGCAATACATCCACAGGTCAACTAACACATCACAGACTGAACTCTCTGCTGTCAACAGATTTTCAACAATACATGCTTAAAATAGGCTTGTCAACCCAACACAGTGAAAAGGCTCAAATGCATTTAATTCTTCCATCTGGCCCACACCCTCAATCCCGCCGCCACCATCCTTGTCCCCTCCGCCTGGTTTGGCATGTCCCAAATACCGCTTCGTAGCAGGGCAGATATTGTAAATCTTTAAAGAAGGAAAATAAAAAATGCCTAATTGGGGTGCAGAGTCTTCTAAGACAGAGCAACTGAATCTTGCCTTTTAATGCTATCTAAACACTATTCAAGTCAAGGCATTTTGTGGGGCTAACTCAAAACAATCTCAGTTTAGCCAATCTGGAGATAACAATGTACTGTACTCTCTGCTATAACAGAAGTGGGGAATCACAAGAACCCAGCCCTGTCACACACGCCAAATTTGCCAACATGATTAAGGACAGACCTATAATATGCAATACACCCTTGGGCGGTCTCTCTAGATCCCTCGACATGCTCACAAATCTCTGTAGCATGACAAGGACAGAACACGTCTCTTCTTGAAAGCAAGACATAATTATATGAACGGCCCAAACTAAGCTGATCTGCTAGAAAGTGTGTTCAAAAGCACTCTTGTCAAAGACACATACATTTTGAGATGTTACTTGCTATAAGCAGTTAGTGAGAGGCTACTGGTGTGAATATATAGCCATGAAACAAGAGTATTTTTGACTCTTCACCCCTGAGAATGTGAAATTGAACTATGCAACTATCCTCTTAAGACAAGTAACACAGGAGCTGGATAGGTACAGATGTAGAGCTCATAATGATGCCACTTGGAGACTGGACTAGCAGTGTGGAACTAAAGTGTGGAACATTTTAATGATTATCCATAAACCAATTCTAAAATGTATGATTAGCACCACTTCACAAAGAATATTCTGTGTGCCGGATTAGAGGTTTGAACAAATCATTTCTCCTTGCTCTAGACCAGGGATTCTCAACCTAAGGCCCATGGGCCAGATCTGGCCCTTGGTGCCATTTCATGTGCCCCCCTCCAAGGGCACTTGAAACAAAATGCCTGTCCCTTTGAAGCTATTGGGACAAAATGGCCACCACCTCCATCATGCAGGCAGGGCAAAATGGCCATCCGGCCCTCAAAGCTGACAGATTGACCCGGGCCCCGGCTTGAATAGGTTGGGAACCCCTGCCCTAGACCAGTGATGGTGAACCTTGGCACGCTAGCTGTTTTTGGACTTCAGTTCCCAGAAGCCCTGATCATCAAGAGTGCTGACTTGGGATTCTGGGAGTTGAAGTCCAAGAACAACTGGAGTGCCAAGGATGACCCATCACTGCCCTAGACTACTTTTTCATTAAACCTCACAAGCCGAAAAACACAGCTGTAAGCACCAGCCAAGCTCTTGGTTGCACCCAATCAGAGGCAGACCAGACAACTTCGGTGCCAGTCAAGCAAAAGGCCAAGCAAAGAGTTTGAACAAGTCCACTATTCCAGATGATGACAGATCACTGGAGGATGCATTTGATCACATTATCTGAAGAAGAAGAAAAATACTTTGGAAGTCATATGGTAGAAAAGAAGAGACAGGCATTTTGAAACCCAAAACTGGTAAAAAGATATAACGTGCCAGATTCTTAGAATCTCAGCGGTGCAATACCAAGGACATTTTACCAGACTAAGACTAAACCGAAGTGTGCTCCTTTGCTTGTCCTCAATATTGCCACTATCAGTACAGGCAAAGCAAGGAATCACCTGAACTTCTGTGAAAGTTCCAACTTTGGCCAGGGATTCTCTGCGAGTCCATCTCCCTTGTGCCTTCCATGTAAATCAGGAGTGCCCAAACTACAGCTTGGGGGCTGGATCTGGCCCTGACGCCAATTCAACCAGCCCACACCAACCTCGTTGCTCCCAGAAACGGAAGTAAAACATGCCCATGTGGGTGCATTTTACTTCTTGTGGGAGTGATGAGGGTGGCACGGGCCGGATGAATTGGCATTGGGGTCGGATCTGGCCCCGGGCTGTAGTTTGGGCATCCCGAAGCACGTGACTGGCCCATGGCCTGAAAAGTTTGGGCACCCGTGATGTAAATCTTTTCCGATGGATTTTCTTTCGTTGACCTCCAGCGATGCTTGCCAACTTGTCAACGTTCCCATATTCTGGGAGGGGAAAGATAGTGGACACAGCCACGCTCTCTCACTGCAGCTGGGATATCTTAAGAGAAGAAGCGCTGTTGAAGTCCAAGAAAAATGGTCCTTCCTGCTGGGGAAGAAAAGTGCTTGGAATAATATTGTAAACACCGGCAGGCACGTTTTCAACTTCGAGATAGCAAAAGCCACACCTTTGGGGAAGAAAAGAAAGAGAGACCGACTTAATATAAAACGTCATGTAATGCAGCAGAATAAGGACAAATTAAAGCAGATGTTACCTGTAATCACCACTGTTCTTTTTCTGAAAGCCCAAAGGACCAGGATCACTCACAGTAGAAACTGTCACGAGTTCTAGCCCGACACTGTACTGCCTGGAAATCAAATGGAAGTTTGCCTTTTGAGCGCGGGGGCTTTACAGAAAGGAAATTTATTGCACAGGATTACAGGAAGTTTCCCCCTTCCAGGGTTGTGTACATTCTGTGCTTCCATGTAAGTACATCAGAGAGTAAACAAAACAACAAAAGACAAAAAACCTGGCACCTTAACGAATAACTCCTGTATTTGAACATGATCTTTTGTGGATCATGGATTTTGTGGATTAGGGCTCTTTCAAATACCACGTGACCTAAAATAGGCCACTTTTTGACCCCCCCCCCTGTGACTTTCCATGACCTTTGCCCCCCCATCACGTGGGTTGCAGATAGATCTATGGCCAGCTGGATGTGAAAAGCAATTTTAGGGTGATGTGACTTCACACCTAACCCCCGAGACTTTTGGTCGACTCCTTCCCCCCTTAAAATGGTCATGTGGTATTTGAATGACACCTTAAGGTGCCACAATTTTTTTGTCTTGTTTTTGTTTACTCTCCGATATGCTTGCACAGACTAACATGGCTACCACTTCAAACATTTCATGGCAATACAGGGATCAATACCACCGTTGTTCATTTTGTTTTATGTCTGTTTGGTTTATTCTGCTTTTGTGTTGCATTTGTTTATTTTAAACCTGTTTGCTATAAGCCACCCAGAGCAGCAGTTTCAGCTAGATGAGAAATTCAACTCAACCAAAGCAAGGCCATAAGTTAGTCCTTAAGACCATGGGTGCCCAAACTTTTCGGGCTGCGGGCCGGTCACATGGTTCAGCGGGCCGGTCACATGGTTCCTCCAACTGGACACAAAATGCACCTTGCAATGTTTTGCAACAGGATGAGATAGATTTTAGACTGCCATTTTCTCTGCTTAAACCAGGGATGCCCAAACTACAACCCTTGGGCTGGCTCCGGTTCCAAATTATCCGGCCCGCACCGCCCTCATCACTCCCAGAAGCAGAAGTATGGGCACATTTTACTTCCACTTCCGGGAGTGATGAGGGCGGCGTGGGTGGGATGAACTGACATCGGGGACAGATCCAGCTGTAGTTTGGGTACCCCTGCTTAAGACTAACTTTTGAAAACAGCTTCTTAGCTCGATACAGATGGACAATCTCTGCAGGACAGGGGGCTGAGCATGCCTGTCTTTAGATCTTGGGAGGCCACGCATGGTGCTAAAATTCTCACCCAATTGTTTTTTTCTTATACAGTATTTTTTTCAGCTCAAAGTTCCCTTTTCAGCCCTCAGTGTCATAATAACAAATGAAATGTATACAATAACCTTAGGGTTTAAATTTAATTGGGCTATGGGAGATTCCAGGATGCTCAAGGGCATACAAAAAATGACAGGATTGCTCCCCAGGAGATGATTTCAAAAGATATAGGAGCTTGGTGTGTGTGTGTGTGTCTACATTTGGGTCCCAGCGATTGCTGCCATCAGTGCTTTAAGTTGTGGGCAACAGCTGGGTCAATCTTCACAGGTAATTCAAATAAATGCAGTATATAATGTCAATGCTAATGTCAATGCAGCTGTTAAGTTTGTCAATGAGTCTTCAGTTTTGTATCATACTACACTTAATGTACTACACAGTTCATTTAGCTCTGCACAAACCTCGGTCCTCTGAGTTCAATCAGAAGCGGCCCAGTCTTATCCAGCTGGAATTGGTAAACAGGATTGTTCTTAGAGGTCTCTCTAAAATTCCCACAGCCACCAGCACTGCGACCTTTCCACTGCCCATTCACCTGAGAAAATCAATTCATAGACTTCTTAGTATATTTTCTTTTTAAAATATATTGTTTCCATTTAGCCTTCTCATCTCCTTCCATCTTCCAAAACTTCCCTAGAATGCATGATTTCAAAGGCTCTTGAGATTATGCTACTTATTTTGAGTGTAGTATCTTTAACCAGTGACAATATATAAGGTAAAGGTTTCCCTTGCTCGAAAGCCAGTCGTATCCGACTCTACGGGTCAGTGCTCATCTCTGTTTCTAAGCCAAAGAGCCAGCACTGTCTGCTTCTGCAGACGTTTCCATGGTCATGTGGCAGGCATGACTAGACACCGGAGCGCATGGAACGCTGTTACCTTCCCACCTAAGTGGTCCCTATTTATCTATTTGCAATTTCTTGCTTTCGAACTGCTACGCTGGCAGGAGCTGGGACAGAGACGGGAGCTCATTCCGTCCTGCAGTAATCAGGAATTAAACTGCTGACCTTCTGCCTCCCAGTCAGCGTCTTAATGACTTGAGCCACTGCTTTTGTGGAAAGAGGACATTATAGGCAAGGCGACCACACTTCTATACCAACCCATAGTACTTAGTGCTTTCTCTGGGCGGTTACCAAGTTAATTAGCATTTTTGCCCCCAACATGCTGGGTACTCATTTTACCAACCTTGGAAGGATGGAAGCTTGAGTCAATCTTGTGTCCTGGTCAGGATCAAACTCACAACCTTTCGGTTTCAGTACAGCAGTTCAACCACTGCGCCACCAGGACATTAACTGATATAAAAACTAAATTGCACAAGAATGAGCACTATATTCCTGCTTTAGTGAATGTTTCATACTAAATTGTTTGATTCCTCTCAGACCTGCAACTGTAAGTTCCTAAATTACTTGTCAACCTTTTAAAGCCGGGGGCCGGATCACGTTCCCTCAGACAATTTTGGGGGCTGAACAGCCATTTTGCCCTTCCTCCACATGGCATTTCCGGGTGTGGTGGTGGTGGTGGGCCGCATGAAATGGTGCTGTAGGCTGCATCCGGCCCACAGATCACAGGCTGAGAATCCCTGCTTTAGGGAGAAGATACTGAACACTGTTAGATTCTGGTAGCAGACGGTGGGATGAACCAACTCTATGTTTTAAAGGAGAAGGCTGTATCTTTAGAACAGTGGTGAGGCATGCATAACTTTCCACGTATTGTTGGATTGCACCGTCTCTTTCCATTGCTTATGACAGCTCGGCAACCACGGAAACTGCAGTTAAAACTATTCAAATATTCCTCATCTCTACTATCAAGATACCTTAACTCTTCCAATTCTCACAGCATTTCAGCAGACAACTGGAAATGAGGGATCTCTTCCAAAGAGGTTACCTTTAAATCAATGGACACATCTGGATGGACTTAAGCAAAGTTGGACAGGATGACATTATCCAAGCCATCTGGAGGTTAAGAATGGCATTTCACAAAGATGTTTAACTCTGATTCACATAATGAAAACCCAGCAAGTATATGATGAAGAACTTCTATTCTTCCATATACTGTACATGTTTATTTACCTGGATTATGGGTCACCAAACTTGGCTCAACAGATGTTCTCAAACTTCAATTCCCAGAAGCCCTGATTGGCAGGTGTACTGACATGGGCTTCTGGGAATTGAAGTCCAAGAACACCTGGAGAGCCAAGTTTGCTAACCCCTGACCTGGATGACTAGAACAAACTTAATTATTTCTTACCCGTTTGGCTATGGTGTATGGTGTTGGGATCTTAGCGAAGTTAAACTTGCATGCTGAATACACCTAGGTTCAAGGAGAAATACAACAACATACAGTAGTTCATAGTACGAAATCAGTGAAAAGAACTCTGTTAGGGAAATACAACACTAAATATTGCCATAAACTGTACTTTTCAGGGTTGTTTATTGAAAAGCCACCTGTGTACTCATGATTTTGCATGACACACCCACTTTGCAAACAGTTAAATATCTTGCATGATAGGCCAAGATCTGAGAGAACTGTTCACTGATGCTTGAGGAATTTGTTTTAAAGTAAAAGAAAAGAACTGGCATTTATGAGAAGAAAATCTAATCCAGAATACTCAGAAAACTAGAGCTTGCCTGAGAAAGATACACGTTGCTTGATCAACAGAAGTTAGACATGCAACAGTTTTGCCTGCACTGATCTTCTGGTTCTCCAAGCAGTTATGCCATCTCTTATGTCCCCCAAAATGATCAACCACTGCCTTTTGCACAGAGGAAAGAAGTTTAATTATTTATCGTATGATGAACTTCAGTTGTCTACATTAATGCTGATATATACAGTAAGCACAAATTGTCCATCTCAAGTTTCTAGCTAGAGTTCCACGGCCAGGTTTGGAAGCCACTGAAGGGCTATGTCTGTGGCACTAGGCAAGTCCTCCAATGTGCCTCTCCAAATGTGCATAAAGGACACCTAAATATAATGTGGCCCACGGCAAGAGGAGTGAGATGATGTAAGACTTTCCCACTAAAATAAGTTCTGCTTGCACTAGATGAGGGGTGCTCAAACTTTTCAGGCTGATGGCCGATCACATGATTCAGGGAGCCAGTCACCAAGGCCAAGATGCGGCCCCCAATGCCAATTCATCCGGCCTGTGAAGCCCTCGTTTCTCCTGGAAGCATTAGTAAAATGTGCCTGTACGGCGTGTTTTACTTCCACTTCCAGGAGCGACGAGGGCTTTGCAGGCCAGATGAATTGGCATCGGGGGCCGCATCTGGGCGCCAGGCCGTAGTTTGTGCACCCCTGCACTAGATGATGGCTCTCACAGACCTATAGCTATACATTAAACATAAACCTCTCCCATATAACCATCAGAAAACACAAGGTGTCTCAAGTAACCACACATAACAAAACGGGAAAACTAGAAAAATGTACCTTTATGTACAAAATATTCATCCTAAATGTTAACAAATTATGGGTTGGCCACCTTTTTCTACACAAACACGAAGTCTTCTCTTCCACTCATGGTGAACACATTCCAAGATATCTGTTAAGCAATTTTGCCTATGTACGGCAACTTTTGGGACACCCCGTTGTAAAATAATTTCTTGCCTGGCCACTTGCAGTTAAGAAATGCCATGAAGCAAATGCTGATTGTCCCACTTCGTCTTCAAATAGCTGATGGTGGTGGGACGCACCTACCCTCACCCATTACCACCCACCCACCCACCCTCATTAACGTGGTTGCCTGTAAGGACGTACCCTGAGAGTATAGTGAATTGTGTTCTGTTTCTCATATTGAGAAACCACCAGTGTAAATGTATGGGTTCCTGGAGAAGTGAGCGTTATTTTAGTCAGGTAATGGGGGCTGTTGATTCGAATCCCATCAATATATGGTGGAGGGTCAGCTGAAAAAGAAAATAAATGTAGATTTGGAAATGTGACATTTATTTATTTACTTACAGTAATACCTCGGATAACGTTTACATCAGATAACGCTAAAATCGCACAACGTTAAGCAATGGGGGGGGGGAGAATTGCATCAAATAACGTTAAGATCCTATGGGATGCATTGGATAACAACCACTAAAGCCTGTGCAGTTACAATGTATCTCTATGGAGCTTTTAACATTATCCTATTCATCCCATAGGATGTTAACATGCATCAGATAACACTAAAAATCGGATAACACCAAGACTTGTGGAACCAAGTTTTAGCGTTATCTGAGGTTTTACTGTCCTTACTTACTTAAATTTGTATACCACCCTCCTTGCCAGGGCAACTCAGGGCAGTTCACATCTCATATAAAACATCGACATCGATATGAATCAAAATTCTAAAAGATTTAAACTAAACAAGTTAAAAAATTAAAATTTTTAAAAAACTAACTCTTAAAATTACTTTAAAAGGGCATTGAGGGAGAGAGGGAACTCACATTAGCTAGTGGGCTGGGGTCGTGGTGCGACCCATACCCCATTCC
This sequence comes from Furcifer pardalis, assembly GCA_030440675.1. Lineage (NCBI taxonomy): Eukaryota > Metazoa > Chordata > Lepidosauria > Squamata > Chamaeleonidae > Furcifer > Furcifer pardalis. Next base: position 64,982,140 of record CP126897.1, on the reverse strand, counting down.
TGCCCTGCCAGCCATGTTTTTAAGTTCTTCATAGCCAAGAGAGCCACCTAAACTCTCAGGTAGACGACGGGCACCATTCTATCAACTTCTGTTGCAACTATTGACTATGAAATTTGGCTACAGGTACCCCACTTGCTGTCACAGCACTAACAACTCTCTCAGTGGGAAAGGAGAGTGTTTGAGTGACCCCTGCACTGTAGATCCCTTGTTGTTGTTCAGTTGCACAGTCAATTCCGACCCTTTGCGAACCTATGGACCAGTGTCCGCCAGGCACCTCTGTCCTCCAACATCCTCCTCAACTCGCTCAGTTCTGTACCCATTGTCTCTACACAATTTGGGATCAAAATTGCTGGGAGAAACATCAACAACTTGAGATATGCAGATGATACCACCCTCATGGCAGAAAGTGAGGAGGAATTAAAAAAGCTCCTGATTAGGTTGAAAGAAGAAAGTGCAAAAGCTGGCTTGAGACTCAACATCAAGAAAACCAAGATAATGGCAACAGGCCCAATCAGTCCCTGTAAAATAGATGGGGAAGAAGTAGAAGCAGTGACAGATTTTAATTTCCTAGGATCAAAGCTCACTGCAGATGGTGATTGCAGCCATGAAATAAAAAGGCGACTGATTCTTGGAAGGCAAGCGATGAGAAACCTGGGGAGCATAGTGAAAAGTAGAGACTGTTAGGATATATGAGTAGGTTTGCAACGAGAGCAAACCAATGACTGTATCTTTAAGACTGTGCAGCTACCACAGCCAGGTGCAAGCATTGAGTGTTTGTGTCTAGCATAAATTGAGGCAACAGTCTTTGCCAGCCAGCCAGCCTGTTGTTCTCTGACTGCTTTGTTGCTGTGCTCACGTCCATCGGACCTTCGTCGTTCTTGAGGATTGTCTGGTATGTCTACTTGCCGTTTATTGCAAGATATTGGAACACATACCTCAGCCACATTGTGGTGACCTAACCAAGGACTGTTTTGGAACTGAGCTACTCCGTAGCTAGAATGAACTGGTGAATATCTTCGAAGCCGACCTTGAAGCAACAGATAAAGGTTTGGACTGCTTGCATTGCTTTATCGAAGATAAGAGCTTAATTAGCTCACATAGACTATAAGGACTTGCTGCACCACTTGGTCTGACTTGAAGACAAGTGTTAACTTGCACTTTGTGCACAACCTTTGTAAATAGTGTAAATACATATTTCCTGCAACCCAAGCCGGAGTTTGTTTTTGTCTCCTGTATCTCAACAAACACTCTCAAACCTCAGGGTGTGGCAAAAGCCAGCCACCTTCCTGCACTCTGCTATATTTTACCATTTCAGAGACATCAGATTGCAAACAAAAATTCGTATAGTCAAAGCAATGGTATTTCCAGGGCAATGTATGGTTGTGAGAGCTGGACCATTAGGAAAGCTGAGCGCAGAAGAATAGATGCCTTTGAGATGTGGTGTTGGAGGAGAGTTTTGAGAGTCCCCTGGACAGCGAGGAGAACAAATAGGTCAATCTTAGAAGAAATCAACCCTGACTGCTCCTTAGAAGGTCAAATAGTAAAGATGAAGCTAAAGTACTTTGGACATCAAATGAGAAGAGAGGATTCGCTTGAGAAAGCCTTGATGCTGGGAAGGGTGGAGGGCAAAAGAAGAAGGGGGTAGCCAAAAATGAGATGGTTAGATGGTATTGTAGACACAGTGGGCACAAAGCTGAGCAAGTTGAGGAGGATGGTGGAGGACAGAGGTGCCTGGCAGACAGTGGTCCATGGGGTTGCAGAGAGTCGGAATCGACTGAACAACAAAATTTAAAACATTACAAATTCAAACAGTGGCTTATAAAAACTGGCTTTTTAAAATTAACCATTAACAAACTAACCAATTTGATTTAGTACATTAACTGTTGAGTTCCAAGCAACACAGCATGATGTACGTGAATCAACCGTAGAAGCGGAAACTTCTCTCAAACTCCTTATGGCGATGTGGAAGAACGAAAGAGAGAGTACGAGAAAATAGGGGAAACTGGATTTGTCTAGTTGTGGCTAAGAGATAATTTAACACAATGTCTAAACAAAGCCACTGTGATTTTATGCCTTTCAAAGCTGCCAAAAGGGAAACCCACATAATTCATATAGTGATAAAAAACAAACAATTACAGTAAAACCTTGCATAAAGAGTGTCTCGCTTAGAGACTAACTCGCCTAAAGAGCAGAATTTTCTCTGAATGGTCGCCTCGCTTAACAAATAAAACCAACCAAAAACTCGCTTAACAACTAAATCGGGGTTCGCAATTCCCATCTCCCCCAGAAGTCAGAATTGCTCACTTACAATGGTGATTCGCTTAAAGAGCAAACTCGCTTATAGAGCAATCCCTTAGAACACATTATGCTCTTTAAGCAAGGTACCACTTGTATAGCCCAAAACTTTCCAGCGACGAGCATCCCATTCCAACCAAATATCCCTCAGGAACAGGGGACAACTGTTACAACGTGAAGCTTTCCTCACTCATGCAAGAGGAGGTGGAGATCAACACACATACCTGGGTAATAAACTTTTTTCCCATCAGTCTTATAGACAACCATTGTGATGAATTCTCGGTTCCGTGCAAAATCATCCTACAGAAACATATTCAAAATATTAGTTTACCCCCCATACACAGCCTGAAAAAAACTCTACTTTTCATCTCACTTTTTTTATAGGCTTAGTGTATACAGAATCCGGCTCACTTACTGGTCTGCTGATGGCTCACTTACTGGTCTGCCGATGGCTCACTTACTGTTCTGCCAATTACTGCCAGAAAAATGAGGACTTAAGTTTGGCCAATGACAAAGCCAAGAATGTGGCTTCATTTTGGCAGACCAGGGTTTGATCAGGACACGAAAGAAGAAGACCCATCCAAAGACCCATAAGTTGGATGGTGAGTCCACATTCTTAATTTCAGAGCAAGAAGGATGGCACCAGTTGTGCAGAAACAAGGGTCGATAAACACTTCATTTAGCTGAACAGAAACAGTTTCATTATGTGTGGGATTCTCCCATTCCTTGCTCTTGGTAGGTGAAACAACAGCCAAGAACGCTGGGATCTCGTGATTGTGGTAGCTTAGTGGTTAAGACGCTGAGCTTGATGACTGAAAGGTTGGCAGGTCAGCAGTTTGAGACCCAAGTACTGTGTGACCGATTGAGCTCCCCGCCTCTGTTCCAGCTCCTGCCAAGCTAGCAGTTTGAAAGCAAGAAATTGCAAGCAGATAAACAGGTACTGCTTCGGCAGGGAAGGTAACAGTGTTCAATGCACTCCGGTGTCTAGTCATGCCTGTCACATGACCAGGATAACATATGCAAATGCTGGCTCTTGGGCTGAAAACAGAGATGAGCACCGCACCCAGGAGTCGGATGCGACTGGCTTTTGAGCAAGGGCGACCTTTACCTTACCTTATCAGTAATGTGTCTACTGAGGAGAACCCACACGGCGGCGCCCCCTTGTGGACACTGTGCCTCCAGTTTGTACTGTGGATTATTAGCCAGGCTGTAAGCATCTTTCACAGGGCCCTGCTTTGCATCCCAGGTACTAAAAAAATGAGAGAGAAAAAGAGAAAGCAAACAATGCGTTAAAGAAATTGAAATCCTTACCTAGAAAACTTAATGACTCCTTTGGTACATAGCTTTCCCACTAAGATGCTCATCAATTGTGAATGGCAGGGATTCTGACACTGGGTATAAAAGATTACTCAGGCAGAAATACTGCTCGTACAAGGACTATAGCAGAAGAGTGACCACAGAAATATATATCAAGGATTTAGGGATGATCAGAGGCAATGGCAACGAGTCACAGCAATTCAATTCTGTGCTCTGAGCATCGCCAAGCTTTTAATGCAGGGGTTCCCAACCTAAGGCCCACGGGCACACGGCACAATTTCATGTAGGCCCCCAACCCTCCAAGGGCATTCAAGAAACAAAATGTCCACCCCTTTGAAGCTGTTGGGACAAAATGCAGACAGGGCAAAATGGCTGCCCGGTCCTCAAGGTTGAGTGAGAGAATGTGACCCGGCCCCCGGCTTGAAAAGTTTGGGAACCCCCGATTTAAGGTATAAATGTTCCACCCACTTATTCTTAGACTGGTTCTGTGAATGTGAAAAAGGCCTATAATACTGGAAAAATCTACGCAGCAGGATAGAGGCCTCTGGGGGCTTGTGGGAACAGGGAAAGGAAGAAGGGACAGGTAGAATATTAATTAGAGATTAAATACAGTTATATCTCGCATAACGAAAATGATTCATTCTGCGAGGCTGCTCGCCAAGCGAGTTTTTCGCTATGCAAGTTTTTTCTGCATAGTGAAAATTCCTATGGCAAAACTCGCATTTCTATGAAAAAACTCACATAGCGAAAATGTTTCGGTATGCGAGTTTCCCCCCCAGAAATGCTCATCATGTGAGTTTTCCCATGGGGAAAGTCCGACTCGCATAGCGAAAATTTTCATTATGCGAGTCAGATCGCTTTTTGAAAACACCGCTTGTTATGCGAGTTTTTCGCTAAGCGAAACGCTCGTTAAGTGAGGTTTGACTGTATTGAAACAGAGAAATAGCACAGATGGAAAAGGAGCACAATATAAGCCAAAATCAAAGAAACAGTTTCCACTTTATAGATATACTGTGCATCACATTAGGAGTTGTGAAAGAAAAACCACCATGGTATTAAGATTAATCCAGTATTACGTTAGAGCACACAGGAAAATTAAATTTATGGAGTATAAATGCACTCCACACCTCTTCTTTACTGAACAAACCTGTGGATGCACGTTGATTCTTTAAAAAGACCTGGACTCCAGCTCAAATAAATAACATCGTAATACTTGCACAGATCTTCCCAGGCAATCCAGAAAATCCCTACAAGAGAGTAAATGCATGGGTTAAAAATGTCATCTACTTTTGCAGCCTCTAAAGCCGGCAGGTGACAAATTCTCTTTGAAGCTAGTTGATCAGGTGGACTATGGAGAAAAAAGCTTTTGAACCTTGTCTTCCAAGACAATGCATCCTTCCTTGACAAAAATGACAGAGAAATGGCAGCTTTAATGGTGAACAGTCAGAGATGGGAGAGCCTTTCATTTCAGGAGGCAAAGAAGAAAAAGTAGACCTCCTTACACTTTGCACTGAGGGGCAAGTGGGGTCGGCTTAGTGGTTAAGACACTGACCTTGACGACTGGAAGGTCGACAGGTCAGAGGTTCGAGACCTGAGCACCGCATGGCGGAGTGAGCGCCCACCATCTGTCCCAGCTCCTGCCAACCTAGCAGTTCAAGAGCAAGAAGTTGCAAGTAGATAAATAGGCACCACTTCAGCGGGAAAGGTAACAGCATTCCGTGTGCTCCAGTGTCTAGTCATGCCTGTTACATGGCCACGGAGAAGCCTGCAGAAGCAGACACTGCTGGCTCTTTGGCTGTAAATGGAGACGAGCACTGCCTCCCAGAGTCAGATACGACTGGATTTCGAGCAAGGGATACCTTTACCTATTGTTGAGTGGTAGCATAAATTATGTAATAAAAATCAGTGGAAGTAAATTAACCCTAGATATTGGGCCGTGGAGCCGGAGTTGGGGGTCTGATTCCCCACTATGCCTCCCAAGAGAAGAACCAGCCTATATGGCCTTGAGCAAGCTGCACAGTCCCAGGATACCCCTGGAAGAAGGGAAAGGTAAACCTCTACTGTGCATTTGCTATCTAGAAAATCCTGGAAAAGGTCCCCATATGTCAGAATTGACTTGACAGCACATAGACATGTACCTTTGCAGTTAAGTCAAATAACTCAGCTACACTGTCCAAATTCTACGTATGCCTACTTAGAAGAAGGTCCTACTGCATTCTGACAGGATTACTCTGAGGTGTGTGTGCAATTTTGTGTCATCAACCCTACTGCATTCTGACAGGATTACTCTGAGGTGTGTGTGCAATTTTGTGTCATCGACCCCACCTGTTTTGTTACTCAAGGTAAAGCTCACCATGGCTCAAAAGCCAGTCGTATCTGACTCTAGGGTTCAATGCTCATCTGTTTATAGCTAAAGAGACAGCACTGTCTACATCTGCAGATGTTTCCATGGACATGTGGCAGGCATGACTAGACATGGAACGCTGTTTACCTTCCCACCAAAGTGGTACCCATTTATCTACTTCCAGTTTCCTGCTTTCAAACTGCTAGGTTGGCAGCAGCTGGGACAGAGGCGGAAACTCACTCCGTCATGTAGTATTCGTGTCTCGAATTGCTGACCTACCGACCTTCCAGTCGTCAAGTTCAGTGTCTTAACCATTAAAGGTAAAGGTAGGCAAAGGTCGCCCTTGCTCGAAAAGCCAGTCGTACCCAACTCTAGGGTTCAGTGCTCATCTCTGTTTATACCCAAAGAGCCAGCGATGTCTGCATTTGCAGATGTTTCCATAGACATGTGGCAGGCATGACTAGACACCTGACTGTATGGGACACAGTTTACCTTCCCACCAAAAAGTGCTCCTGTATGGGTGCTTTTTACTTCCGCTTCCAGGAGCGACGAGGGTGGCGCAGGTTGGATGAATCGCAGTAAAGCCCTTTGTGTGGATTCATGGAGTCTTGGCCTTCTGGGAATTGAAGTCCAAGAACATCTGGAGTGCCAAAGTTCGCCATCACGGGTCTAGGATGTTTGGTTCCTGTCTTTTCAGGGATCTGTCGAGGTGGGATTTCTTCAAAATTTCCATTGCTCCTTTCCTATTTCACAAAATGATGCGGGCTGCAAAGGAGCCAGTTGTTATAATGTTTCTGGTATCCTACCTCCTTACCATTGTCTATTTTCTGGGCTGTTTTGGGGTCAAAATTGAGGTATTTCTGAAGATCCGGGGTCCAGTTCTTCACATCATTTTCACTATATCTTCCTTTCCAGCGTAGGTGGCTCCAGGGATTTTTCAGTTGGAGAAATCGAAGTCCCTAGAAAAGGAGGAAGCACAGAATACAGTAGTACCTCGGATGAGACTTGGTTCCACAAGTCTCGTCGTTATCCGGTTTTTAATGTTGTGTGATGCACTGATCGCACAACGTTAAAAAAAGCCCTGTTTCCCTGGAGACTGCAGCAAGCCAGAACGTCGGGATTTGAATCCTGACATTTTGGCTTGCTGCAGCCTCCAGGGAGGTGGGGGAACTTTGGAAACAGCTTGGATCGGGTCTTCCCACCTCCCTGGAGCCCAAAACTGGTTAAAAAAAGTCCTTTTTTAAAACCCATTTTGGGGTCTCTGACTTCTCTGCCTGCTCCAGGGAGATCAGAGGACCTGATCTAAGCTGTTTCTGGGCTTCCCCAATGTCCCCAGCTAGTGGAGCAAGCCAAAATGTCAGGGTTCGAACCCTGACGTTTTGGCTTGCTGCACTTGCCGAGGATGTCGGGGAAGCCCAGAAACAACTTAGATCGGGTCCTCTGATTTCCCTGGAGCAAGCAGGGAGGTGAGAGAGCATGAAATGAGTTAAAAAAGGACATTTTTTAAAAAAACCAATTTTGGGCTCTCTGACTTCCCTGCCTGCTCCAGGGAGATCAGAGGACCCGATCTACAGCTGCAGGGTGACTGGGGAAGCTGACGGGGACTCCCTGTCGGCTTCCCTAGCCACCCGCCCATGCCTCTGCAGCTGTGGGGTGGCTGGGGAAGCCGACGAGGGAGCCCCCCATCAGTTTTCCAGCCACCCCACCCCTGCCTCCGTAGCTACAGGGTGGCTGGGAAGCTGAACAGAGAACCCCGTTCAGCTTTCCAGCCACCCTGCTGCTACGAAACAACTGTATCGGATAACGCTAACAGATCGTTATCCGATGCAAAAATTCTTTAGAAATTTTGCATCATTATCCCATTTTAGCGTTATCCGATGCAGTCGTTATCCGAGGTATTACTGTACTTGGATTATTCCACAAGCCAGTTTTTTTAATCAGCATAAGAAATAGATCATTCTTAGTAAATTTGAATAAACTTGATTAAAAACAATGAAGGCTTCTCTTCCCTAGAGTTGAGCAGTGTCACAAATGGATGCACAGAGAAACATACGTGCTCAGACTGCAACACAATGAACAATACCTTGTATTCCCTAATATCCAAAACAGCGTAAGCATGGGTTGGCACTAAACCCCATCTTTCTCCTTCCTCTTCTGTCATCATTCCCGTAGCTGTCGTAATAAGCACATCGCCTTTGTGAAATCTGGACATCAAGAATGAGAAAGATTGCTTTAGTGCAGGGGTTCCCAACCTTTTTGCGCGGCGGGCCAGACCATGCTCCTGGATAGCTGAGGGGGCCAGACCAATCTTCCCTAGAAGTGGAAGTAAATGCGCCAACTTCTGCATTTATCACAGCCATGGGTGTATTTATGGCTGACATAGCCATGTTTACGCATGCGTGGACACATTTTACGGCTGTCAGAAATGTGACTGTTTTCACTTTTGGATGTGGCAGCAGTAGGCCACATGAAATGGTGCCATGAGCCAGGTCCAGCCCACAGGTTGTAAGTTGAGAACCTTTGCTTTAGTGGTTACTTACCAAAAAAAACCCCCACACTAATGGAGCAAAAAACTAAACAAATTATTTTTATTTGTAAAACTAGTGGCAGTGGGTGGTTTCCAAAAAATAGCATCATCAAGGTACGCGGTTTATAACATTGTAACTGCAGCACACTTGAAATCCGACAAAAGATTACCTCTGGTAAAGCATTCTGAAGGAACTGTCTTTGTTAAAAGTTTGATTGTCTGAGTGCATAGCAATCCTTTCAGGAATCCACCCTGTCAAGGCATGGAGATCAATATTCTGAAACACAAACAGACCAAAACGGAAGAACAATTGAGTTCTGAACTGTGTCAGCATCCCATATACTGAGACACGTGGAGAGCAGATCTTCAATGGCTGTCGGGCTGCAACTCCCATAAATTAATGAGGAATGTTGGGAACTGTAATTCAACAATATTTGGAAAGCTGCACTTTACCCACCCTGGACAATATTAAGGAGAAATCCTTTGTTTTTAATAAGCATAGAAGTCTGAAAATTGCATGTTGCATTCCTCATGCACTGTGCAGGCATATTAAAATACCATTAAGAATACCAAAGTCATTCTAAAAAAGACATGCTAAGCTGATATTCTGAATTGTAGAACAGTCATCAGAAGTGTTCAGATGATAATTCAGAAGAGACAGAACTACAGCTTACAATCTAATTCATTTTATGTATGGGGTTGGACTCAGTGGCGGAGCATGGGGGCCACCCGCCCTGGGCGGCACTTTTTTGGGGCAGCAAAATTTCACAATAAATAGGACTCCTTCCTAGTGGCCAGGGCGAAGAGGCCACAGGAGGGACGGGTGCCAGGACCCTCCACCACCGCTGGTGTCCTGGACCCCGCCCAAGGGGCGGCAAATTTGGCCTACGTCCCAGGCAGCTGAAACCCATGCTACGCCACTGGTTGGACTCAATAGCCTCAAGGGCCTCTTTCAACTTAAGTGATTCTATGATTACCGTGGGTGTTTAATACAACCTTTTCTTCATGGTTGGAGAATATTAAATTGTAAAATGTAACAGTGACATAGACTAGTGATCAAAAAAATGGGGGATTGCCAAATATTATGTATTTAAGCAGCCAGTAGAGCTCTAGTTTTAGACTACAAGTCCTAGAATTCCCCAACTGAAGAATGGGAGTTGTAGTCTAAAACACACAAACACTGCACATCTTTAGAACATACCATTTCATCTTTAGAGTATTAGTTTAGTCATGACATGTCATATTTGCTGCTAGCATTTTCTGGAGGAAAAAATCCAGTTGAAACGACTACTTATTCTCAACAGAGATAATTTCACATACTGAAAAAACATGAGCATCTCAATTACACTGGCCAAATCTAGCTGTAATGCCTATGGAATATTCCATTCTACCAGTTTATTTCCCTTTGATCACCATTGCAAAATAGAGACTGCAGAAAGTGTCTCTTTAAATCAACGGACTTTCTGCTTGCAAAAGGCGGCACCAGATGCTGAAGCAAGTTCTTCAAACATTAAACTGCTCACTCAAGGGATTGCTATCAAAGTGGGAAAACAGAAAAAGATTCTGCCCATAACAAAAAATGGCAATATCCCCCTTCCCACAGGCTTCCATGGCTCAGAGGGTAAAAGCACTGTGCTTAGAGACTGAAAGGATAGAGTCTGATTCCTCAAGAGCTGCGTGATAGGGGACATGAAAGGAACCTCATTTAGGCATCCCCTGCAAAAATCCTTTCAACCCAGAGTAATCTCTGACACGAAAACACATGCACTGCCAAAAGAAACGCTCATTCTATGCATTCTTCTTCAAGTGCCATATTCGTTTCTGAATATTGGCTATCATCATGGCGATCAGCAATGAAGATTGTCCCATGAACAATATAACACAATGGGCTCCCAATTGCCTTTCACATTGCAGCATGAGACCCATAGTACTCATCCAGTTCTGCGAGTCACTTTCTGGTCTTCAGCCCCAGGTCAATATTGACGAAGCTGCTGCCCTCCATTGAGATGGATTCAAGTGGGACTTAATCCACTTGGGAGACCATCACTCTTTTCTATGGACTTTGGCACCCAAAGCCATTAGTCTTCGGGGTTGTAAGGTTAGTTAACTGTCACCTGACGATCAGGGTTGAGACACTGGCAGTTGGTCTATTCCAGTAATGGTGAACCTTTTAGAGACTGAGTGCCCAAACAGAGGGGCAGGGTGAACTCTGTGCTGGGGGGAGGGAGGATGCATTCCTATTGGGCTGCTGGACAAAGGGGCAGGACAAACTCTGTGCTGGGGGAAGGAAGGAAGTGCTTCCACTGGACTGCTGGGCAGTCAGGTGGGGCAAACTCTGCGCTGGGGGGAGGGAAGAAGTGCTCCCATTAGGCTGCTGGGCAGAGGGGCAGGGTGAACTCTGTGCTGGGGGGAGGGAGGAAGCAAAGGTGTGCATGCCAACAGGGAGGGCTGGGAGTGTCTTCTCTGGCATGTGTGTCATAGGTTCGCCAACCACTGTTTCTATTACCATAGCAAGATAACCTGGCCAGACTTTGGTTCATTCTATAACATGAAGAAATGAGTACCCACTGAATTTGATCCTGGAAAATCATAGCCTCCCATGACCTTCATGTATGCCTTTTCTATCAAGGATACCCAGAGTTCATTTTTGTTGTTTGAGTAAGAGCAGAGAAGCTCTCCACTGTGATCAATTGGTAATAGGTCATCAATTATCACCTGGAGAGGGAAGAAGAAAGAGATCAAGCAGTTAGGCCAAATAGAAGACTGTACCTAGGATGGAAGACTTTCTTCCAGAAAACAAAGGAGTGTGAAGTGCCAAGTCATTATACTCAACAGGATGGAATTTAACCCAATTGTGCAGTGAGATGTAAGATCTCTTGGTACAATTAATTGAGCATTCAGTTACTTACTTTCCTAGGGACCCCATTGATGTGCAATTTGACCATGTATTTTCCACAAGGATTATATTCTGGCTCTCCTTTTTTATTCTGTGGGTAAATGATGCTGTTTTGATCATAAGGGACACAGAGAAGGGGGGGAAGAGATTAGTTTACATTTTGCATGCATGCTGTAAATGATGTCAAATCCATTTTGACCCAATGCTGTCACTTCAGTGCAGAGGCATAGCGTAGCGGGGGCGGCCTGCCCCAGGCAGCACTTTTTGGAGGCAGCAAAATTTCACAATAAATAATAATATTGCAATCTGAACTAAAAATTTGAACCATTTCATTTCATATTTTTGTCGTACCTACAATTTGGACTGATTAAAATGAGCACGGAACTTTTTATTATTTAATCTGTGATGGAACCGGGGAATCTCCTTTCTTTAAATGAGTGTAGCCATCTCACTCTCTCTAGTGACTGGCAACACCGTCTGTACTAACCAGTTGCCTTGTGGTAATTGTTTTGTTGTTCAGTCGCACAGTCAATTCCGACCCTTTGCAACCCCATGGATCACTGTCCTCCAGGCACTTCTGTCCTCCACAATTCTCCTCAACTCACTCAGTTCTGTGCCCATTGTGTCCATCTCATTTTTGGCCACCCCCTTCTTCTTTTGCCCTCTACCTTTCCCAGCATCAAGGCTTTCTCAAGTGAATCCTCTCTTCTCATTTGATGTCCAAAATACTTTAGCTTCATCTTTACAATTTGACCTACTAAGGAGCAGCCAGGATTGATTTCTTCTAAGATTGACCTATTTGTTCTCCTCATTGTCCAGGGGACTCTCAAAACTCTCCTCCAACACCACATCTCAAAGGCATCTATTCTTCTCCGCTCAGCTTTCCTTATGGTCCAGCTCTCACAACCATACATTGCCACCAGGAATACCATTGCTTGGACTAGACGAATTTTTCTTTGCAATTTGATGTCTCTACTTTTCACTATGTTCCCCAGGTATCTCATCGCTTGCCTCCCAAGAATCAGTCGCCTCTTTATTTCATGGCTGCAATCACCATCTGCAGTGAGCTTTGCTCCTAGGAAAGTAAAATCTGACATTGCTTCTACTTCTTCCCCCTCTATTTTCCAGGAACTGATAGGGCCTGTTGCCATTATCTTGGTTGAGTCTCAAGCCAGCTTTTGCACTCTCTTCATTCAACCTAATCAGGAGCTTCTTTAGGTCTTCCTCACTTTCTGCCATTAGGGTGGTATTATCTGCATATCTCAAATTGTTAATGTTTCTCCCAGCAATTTTGATCCCAAATTGTGATTACCCATGTTTTATTTTGTGCTCGGATTGTGCACGACAAATATTTAGCGAGAATTAATTCTTTCATATAAAGAATAGAGTTCGGTATTGTCTAATAACATTTGCAAATTAGGATATGGTGCGGGAAAGTCCCTTCTGGGAAGTCTGTCCGTGATGGTGAATTTGACCTACGCCCAGGGCGGCTGAAACCCACACTACGCCACTGCTTCAGTGTTCAGGAAAGAGTGGTGCCACAAATTACCTCATTGTTTGTTCACTTTGTTTATATGGGGGGAGGGGGGAGTCTACAAAGAAGAAACACTCAAAAAACAAAAAGGATCGAGATTTTCCCCAAAGTAATCAATGTACAAGAAACACAAATTAAGCCCCATTTAGGCATCACCACAGGATGCCTGCAAAGCAAGTATATTTCATGCCTCACCGAGCCTTAGGGGGAGCCATAGGCACTCGAGGATGAAAACGTGAGGCCCAAGCAATGGCTTTGGTCCAGGAGCTTAATTTCCATGAGCAGAAGGGATTGTATTGAGTTAGCACAAGTACCTCATGAAAGACAGGAAAACTGAACTCTAGAGGAAGCCATCTGCTCATGAAAGGCACTGTGCACCCTTCTGTACAACATCGCGACACATGGCAACACAATGCCTTCCGCAGCCTCTAAACAACTGTTCACAGGAGAGCATCATCAGCAGAGTTTTTCTCCCAATACAGCTCTATAGCCACCCCAATGTACATAAAAACCATGTTATCTCTTCCTGAAGCTGCTTTCCACAGAAGCCAACCTCACTGTGCTCAATAGAGCATATTCTTCACAGCAGTACCGAGGACTGAGGTCTCAAAAATCAAACATTTTCAAATGACAACTTGTTTTTAAAATCCAAGTTTTCATACGGGGAAAAAAATACAGTGGTACCTCGCTTAAAGAGCATAATGCATTCCACAGGATTGCTCTTTAGCGAGTTTGCTCTTTAAGCGAAACACCATTGTAAATGACCAACTGTGGAGGGTACTGCAAACCCCAATTTATTTGTTAAGTGAGTTTTTGGTTGGTTTTATTTGTTAAGCGAAGCAAACATTCAGAGAAAATTCTACTCTTTAAGCGAAACGCTTTTTATGCGAGGTTTGACTGTACAGTAATACCTTGATAACGTTTACCTCGGATAACGCTAAAATCGCATAACGTTAAGTAATCTGGGGAGGAGAATTGGATCGAATAACGTTAAGGTCCTATGGGATGGATCGGATAACAACCGCTAAAGCCTGTGCGGTTACAATGTATCTCTATGGAGCTTTAACGTTATCCAATACATCCCATAGGATTTTAACATGGGTCGGATAACACTGAAAATCGGATAACACCAAGACTTGTGGAACCAAGTCTTAGCGTTATCCGAGGTATTACTGTACTTATATTTTCACTGAACTGAACACTACTGCTAGTCAACAGCTATTACTAAAAGAATTAGGAGTGTTCTAAAGGAAAATCAGGAACTCAAGAGAACGATGACTACAGATGGCAGTGATCTTAGCAAAAGTGGGGTTGAGGATGTACCATGTGGAGAACTAGATAAAACAACTCATATTATTTTTTTAAAAGGGCCAGGCAGATAAATCTGTACACGTCTTGAGATAAAATCACGTCTTCCAAAATGAGAGCTTAAGGGTGGCAGATTGAGCCTTTCTAATGCAAGTTGAGTTGATATGATTAGGAAATACATGTAGAACACAGCTGTGTGTTACTTACAATCGAAATAGCACAAAAATATAACTCTACCGGTTGACAGAACACAGCTTACCTGGTTATCAATTTCTTGTTGAATCGTCTTTCGTATGCAGCACTGATAGCAAGTGAAGCAACAAACGAACAATCCGACACGATGGTCTGAGAGAGGAAAGAGAAAGGCAAAGAGTGCTGAGAACAGCAAATTGCTTATTTTCCTTGTTTATAATAAATGCACAGCAAAAAACTGCAATCCAGCTCAAAGCAAATACACTAGACACTGTCAAGGGCAATTTACTAAAAATTAGAACACCTCCTCTGTGCATTTCAGGAAAAAAAATATTCTTGGCAATGTAAGGATTTCAGAGACAAGGTGCAGCAACCTCTAGGCCAGTGACGGTGAACCTTGGCACTCCAGGTGTTGTTGGACTTCAATTCCCAGAAGACCAAGTCAGCACTCCCGCTGATCAGGGCTTCTGGGAATTGAAGTTGAAGAACACCTGGAGTGCCAAGGTTTACCATCAATGGTATAGGAGGAGATGAAATGGGGCGAGAACAGTGATGGCTAACCTTGGCACTCCAGGTGTTGTTGGAATTCAATTCCCAGAAGCCCAAGTCATCACTCCTGCTGATCAGGGCTTCTGGGAATTGAAGTCCAAGAACATCTGGAGTGCCAAGGTTGGCCATCACTACTCTAGGTCTTCTGCTGAAGCAAACTCATGAATGAAAATATTTGCTGCTCACTGCAATGGTTGAGACTGAGTTAAATGTTTTATTTTCTTCTAAACTTATAAAGTTAGAGCTTCTACCGCTTCTTTTATCATTATAAATGGCTGGACTGCATCACTGGTTGCAAACAAAAGAGCAGGTGTGTTTCCTGAACTATGAGCCCAAGGGGAATAAGCACATTATGCTTCAGAAAAGACAGGCTGAGCTCTTGGTGCTCTAAACGGAGGGCAGGAGAAGCAAGAAGCGTTCCTTCTTTTCCTTATGGAAGTGACTGTCTCAGAGTTAATATTCAGCATTAAATTCCTTTTTGTTCTACAGACAGTAGATGTAATTTCTAGAAAGCAATACAATAGGATTCATTATTTGAGTAAAGGCATTTGAATTCCATCTGCAAATAACCAAAAATGATGCTTGAAATGATTATTTTAGAAGACCTGCGCTGGTTCTAGTGGCACACAGAGAAAGTGCATGCACCCACCCACCGGAAAACAAATTAAGGATAAAATTCACCTGTTTTATGCTGAAGCTCGACACAGTATAGATCATGACGGGATTGTTTGTTATTTCATCTGGCCGCACCCATCGAGAAAACATTGCCTTTTGTTTGGGAGACAATGGCAACTTGCCACATTTATCTCTGAAATTAGAAAGAAGGACACACCTGCTTGTGAAGTATACAACACACTAAGGTTTCCCTTGCTCGAAAGCCAGTCGTATCCGGCTCTAGGGATCAGTGCTCATCTCTGTTTCTAAGCCGAAGAGCCAGCGCTGTCTGCTTCTGTAGACATTTCCATGGTCATGTGGCAGGCATGACTAGAAATCGGAGCGCATGGAACGCTGTTTCCTTCCCACCGAAGTGGTTCCTATTTATCTACTTGCAATTTCTTGCTTTCGAACTGCTAGGTTGGCAGGAGCTGGGACAGAGACAGGAGCTCATTCCGTCCTGCAGTACTCGGGAACAGAATTGCTGGCCTTCCGCTTCCCAGTCAGCATCTTAGTGACTTGAGCCACTAGCCAGTAAAAATATGGCATTATACTAGTGTTTCCTCACCTTTGGTTTTTGGATTTCAATTCCCAGAAACCTAAGACAATCCCCCCAAAGCACTGATCAGCCAATGTACTGACTGAGGCTTCTGGGAATTGAAGTACAGTAATACCTCGGATAACAATGAGACTTGGTTCCACAAGTCTCGTTGTTATCCGGTTTTTAATGTTGTGCAATGCATTGATCGTACAACATTTTTAAAAAAGCCCTGTTCCCTTTCAGAAGAGGAAAGGGAAGAGGGGGGCAGTCAGCCTGCCTTTTTGGAAAAGGCAGTGGGGATTCCATGAGTGGAATCCCCCCTGCTCTTTCCAAGGGGGTCAGAGAGCCCAAAATTTGTGAAGTGGTAAAAAACGGATGTTTTTTCCGCCAACTTTGGGCTCCCTGCCCCCCTGCCAGCTCCGGTGTGTGCGTGTCAGGCGACCCAATCTGCGCTATTTCCGAAGTTTCCCCACCTCCTTGGAGGCTGTAGCAAGCCAAAACATCAGGATTCTATGTTTTTTTCGCCCAGTTCAGGTTCCCTGCCCCCCCTGCCAGCTCCGGGGTGTGTGTGTGTGTGTGTGTGTGTGTGTGTGTGTGTGTGTGTCAGAGTACTCGATCCACAGCTGTGGGGTGGATGGGGAAGTGGATGGGAACTCCCCATCGGCTACCCTACCCACCCACCCCTGCCTCCACAGCTGTGGGGTGGCTGGGGAAGCTGGCGGGGGAGCCCCCCCATCAGCTTTCCAGCCACCCCACCCCTGCCTCCACAGCTGCAGGGTGGCTGGGAAGCCAAATGGAGAATCCCATTCAGCTTTCCAGCCACCCTGCTGCTATGAACGACTGCATCAGATAATGCTAACAGATTGTTATCCAATGCAAAATTTCTTTGGAAATTTTGCATTGGTATCTGATTCTACCGTTATTTGATGCAGTCGTTATCCGAGGTATTACTGTACAAAAAACCCCAAAGGTTGAAAAACACTGCATTATACTTTATTGCCTGTGTGCAACTTATGGAAGCCCTTTCCTCAAGATTTTCTGCCTACCTGTTTTCCTAAAACTATATGGTCCCAAATCCTATTTTCCTGCTTTTTCTAAGTCAGTAGTTCTCAACCTTTTAAGCCTGGGGCTGGGTCACGCTCCCCCAGATAGCTTCGGGGGCCGGACACCCATTTTGCCCTTCACCACATGGCACTTCTGCGTGTGGTGGAGGTGGTGGGGACCAGAGGAAGTCAGTGGAGTAGCGTGGATTTCAGCCACCCGGGGTGTAGGCCAAATTCACCTGGGTGGGACCCAGGATGGCAAAGTCCTATTTATTGTGAAATTTTGCCACCCCCAAAAAGTGCCGCCCAGGGCAGCCTGCCCCCCACACTACGCCACTGGATGAAATGGTGCCACAGGTTAAGAATCCCCGCTCTCACGTTTCAGCCCATCATCTCCTACTTACAACCCAAGGGTGGTTCTATCTGGCTCAGAATCTAGTAAGATAAAACAGCTGGAACAGGCAGCCTCGAAAAGCTATTTGGCACTGTGTTAAACATCTGAATGGGTTCACTGGTGAAGAGGAGAAGACAATGGGCTTTTCTTCACTCATTCTGCTACAAAGAATTAAAGGCATTCTTTAACTGATGTTTGGCTGGCACTGAAAATACTTAAGAATCATAATAGATTGTAACAAAGGAGGAAACCCTTGATGCAGCACAAAGGTAAAGTTATATTCACGTACGAGAATGGTACTGGAAAAGCGAAACGTTCTCTCAGGTCAACATTCATGAATGGGACATATTCAATACCATTTATTTTTGATGTCTTCCTGTTGAGATAAGACAGTGTCAGAAGCAAAATACTATTCAAAATAGATTTATCCCCTATCACACCAGCCTCTTACAATTTAGCTGTAATAAATCTCAGACTCCAATATATCTTAACAATGTCAATCTGATTCAGATGCAGCTGGCGGACTCACATATAATATACATTTTCTCCTTCAGTTTTGCATCAGAAGTTCTGTTTACAGTAATTACCTAGCCATCTTTATAGATGTTCTAAGCCCGTGATGGCAAACCTTGGCACTCCAGCTGTTCTTAGACTTCAATTCCCAGAAGCACAAGTCTGTGTGAATCTTGTACATGTAGTAAAGCCATTTGTGTGGATTCATAGAGACTTGGGCTTTTGGGAATTGAAGTCCAAGAACAGCTGGAGTGCCAAGGTTTGCCATCACTGTTCTAAGCTTCCAGGGTTCCATAGAAAGTTAACTACAACTATTTAATATTTAAAATGACACTGCTTATTATCTACCCTCAAAGTCTTCAAGCAAGCTATTAAGATGAAGACTAACTAGTTTGCTGAGGGAAATCCAGACCATGCTGTTGCTATGATTTTGCAGTGCCTCATTATTTTCACTGCAATATGCTTTCACCACAGGCACTGAACATTCACTAAAACAAGAGCAACATGCAGAGTTCTGGTTTAAGGAACACTGAATAGAGGCAGTGACCACTGCCTCCGTTTGAAATGTGGAGATGTTTTTAAAACTACACAAATTTCCACAAACTGCCGTCCTACTGTATCCCTTTTAAAAATGTCAGCTCACAAGATATGCAGCTGCTATGCTTGCCTTAATACCTATGCAAAGGCTTAGGTAAAGTTCTCCTTAGCTCAAAAACCAGTCGTGTCCGGATCTATAGTGCAGTGCTCATCTGTTTACAACCAAACAGCCAGCACTATCTTTGTCTGCAGATGTTTCCGTGGACATGTGGCAGGCATGATTAGACACCAGAGTGCATGGGCCGCTGTTACCTTTCTCGCCAAAGAGGTACCTATTTATCTACTTGCAATTTCTTGCTTTCGAACTGCTAGGTTGGCAGGAGCTGGGGCAGATGACAGGAGCTCACTCCACTGCACAGCACTTGGGTCTCAATCTGCTAACCTGCCAACCTTCCAGTCATCAAGTTCAGCATCTTAACCACTAAGCCACTGCAGTCCCTATGCAAAGGCTTAAATTTGACTATTTTCAATGCTTTTTCTTTGCCCCAAAATATGGACAATTTTTTCAACTGTATACCATACTGTTATTTACTGACTTTACAGTAATACCTCAGATAACGTTTACCTTAGATAACGCTAAATCGCATAACGTTAAGTAATCTGGGGGGGGGGGAGAATTGCATCAAATAACGTTAAGATCCTATGGGATGCATCAGATAACAACCGCTAAAGCCTGTGCAGTTACAATGTATCTCTATGGAGTTTTAACATTATCCAATCCATCCCATAGGATTTTAACATGGATCGGATAACACTAAAAATCAGATTAACACCAAGACTTGTGGAACCAAGTTTTAGCATTATCTGAAGTTTTACTGTATTTGAATTGTGAGGAAAATGTGATTAGGATATGTTACAGATGGCCATTTCAGATAGTCTGGCCAGGCATCTCACTACAGTAATGGAGTAGACCATACAGCCAGTGACTCAACACTGAATGTCAGGCATCAGTTAACTAACCTGACTCCCTAAAGGGGCCAACAGCTACAGGCGGATGAACCCTTTTAGGTGGGGTGATGATCCGCTCAGTGGAGGAAATGCCACCGGAAACCATCATATTGGGCCCAACAGCAAAATGAGCGGAGGAGGAACTCTGATTCCCAACGGTCATGGAGGTGGAAAAGGCCATGCCAGATGGACTGGCTGTAAAGGCACGCCGTGATAATAGCCTCAAGGCTGTGGTAGTCTATTGCAGTCCCGGTGTTGAATCCTGCATGTCTCATTTCATGTGTGCTGCAGGAGATGGCTCTGAGATCAGTGTGTGAGTCACTTCATAGAAGGCTGGGATCCACCTTAAACAAATTCATGCCCATGACATTTTTCCTGCTTCAGGAAAAAAATGCATTCTCGGATACAAGTTTCAGTTGACGATGTCATGTGGACGCTTTTCTATAAAGAGCAAGCATATGTGTTGACGTTAAAAAGTGAAGGTTCTCCATCCAGTCAGAGTGCTGCTTCTGTCCTTCTCTTCTGACAGCGACTGGAGACCGCAAACTGTTCAAAGCCTAGGAAACGGTTGCATGAAACAAATCTCTTGTATGTAGCTCAGGCATCTGCAGCACTGGCATGACCTTCTGAATAGACATGGGCTCTGCGAGGATTAGTGGCAAAATATCCAAACTGAGTTTGGAGTTACAGCTGGCTCTTCCCACTTTCCTTCAGCCTTGATTCCTGACTTTAGTCAGAGCCTGTGCTGAAATGGAGCCTCTCAAGCTTTTCCCAAATTGTAATTCCACCTTGCACCAAGAAAGCTTCTCCATCCCATGAAAAAAAAAGGTCCAAAATGTCGTTCCTCCCTTACCTGAGAACTTCAATCTCCTCTGTGGTGTAACGCTGCCCTTGAGGTTCGCTGGCATGGACAGGCCTCACTGTCTGTGGCTTATCATTCAGAGAAAAATCAGGCCCTAGAGGGAAGAAGGTCCTCACAGGCTGATGTGGTTTCACTGGCGCCGATTTGTCTTTCTGAGATGGCTTCGAGTCTTTCAGTGCCTCAGCTCTAAAACAGGAAGAACTGGGCATTAAACTCAACAAGAAGGATGTCAGAAGTTCTTCCTCAATTGTTTTGTTATGCCACTTTGTGCTTTTCAGAGTTTTCCTGCCAACTCTTCTTCTTTCATGTCTAGGCCAGATGCGAAACTGCCAAAACGAAGCCACCGTTTGGTGAATCCATTCTGCAGTTCCTCTCACCTGTCCTTTTTTTTTTTTTTTTTTTTAAATTTTAAATTTTTTATTAGGTATATAAAAAACAGAAGTACAAGAGTAAGAAAAAGACAACAATACAAATATAAACATTATAAAAATATATAGACTTATAAAGGTCATGTAAAATATTTTACACACATCACCGTTACATATTCTTCTTTTCTTCATACATGATCTTTTTCTCATTCTTTTCTATTTCAACATTAAAAAAAAAAAAACAGAAAAAAGAAAAAAGAAGAAGAAAAAAAAAAAAAAAGCAGAACACCCACGTGCTATATACATAGTCCGGAGGGGTTTTATATCTTTCACACTTTCCAGAAGTCATTATTATCTGTTGCAGGGGGTATACCCTTTTTTTCTTTTAAAGTATAATTAATAAAAGGTTCCCAGATCCTCCAGAATTTATTATTGTTGACTTTTCCTTTCCTACATTTAATTTCCCAAGTAAGTTTTTCATTCAAAGCTAACTCCCACATCTGTATATACCACTCCTGCAAACTTACTTGTTCATTACTTTTCCACCTCTTGGCAATAATCAATCTTGCAACAGTCAACATTGTGGCTAATAACTCTTTATTATCTTTACTTATATCCTGGTCTTCTATGTCTGTTAACAAAATTGTTTCTGGCCCCAGCCCAATCTGTGTATCAAATATGTTCTCTATTTCCTTTTTTATTCCTTCCCAAAAAGTTTTTAATACCTCACAACTACACCACATATGTTCATATGTTCCTTTTGTTTTTCTACATCTCCAACATGTTTCACTCATATTACTATACATTTTATGCAGATTGACTGGGGTCCTGTACCATCTCCATACCAGCTTATAATTGTGCTCTTTAAGTCTCACAGACATAGTTCTCATCTTTCTTTTCCACATCTTCTGCCACTTTGTTACTGTTATCCTTGTCTCTAATTGTTGTTCCCAGCTTTCTCTCAACACCTCTTGTATATATTGGGTTTTATTCAGTATTTTGTAAATTTTACTAACTATCCCTTTAATTCCCAATTCTCCATTTCTAATTTTAGTCACAAGTATTTCAAATTCTGTACATTTTCTATTTAAACCATTCTCGCATAAAAATTTCCTATTCCAATTATTTATCTGGAGGATCTTGAACCAATCCAATTGAAGCTGCAAGTATAGCTCATGTCTTTTCTCTTGGTCCTTGCAAGCATCGACCCAGTCTTTTAGTAATAATACTCTATTTTCCACCAATATATCTCTGATCTTTGTGTCTATTTTTATCGGGAAGTCTTGAAAATCCTCTAGCTCTAAAATTGGTGAGGTTCCCAAAGTAAGCTCTTTCCTCGTTCTATTCCATGCTTCAATTGTTGATTTCAACATCATGCCCTGGGCCATCTTTTTTCTTTTTTCTTTTCCCTCATATAAAAATTGAGCCTTACCCACCTGCGCTAAATCTTTCCTTTCAAATTTTTCCCAAACTGCTTCTTCCCTATCTAGCATTTTTATAACATTTCTTATTTGAAATGCCCTATAATATTTTATAACGTTTGGGATCCCCAATCCTCCCTCTTTTTGCGGTGCATACCATAATGATTTAGTTATTCTGGCCCCCTTATTCCCATTGCAGAACTGATTGATCATGTTTTGATATTCATTCAACTCTTTATCAGTGTGGTTTATTGGTAAAACATCAAATAGGAAGTTCAGTTTAGGCATTAACATCATCTTACATATGGCTATTCTTCCGAACCATGACAGGTTTAATTTATTATATTTTACTATTTTCTCCTTTATTTCCTTCTTTTGTCTGTCATAGTTCATACTTTTAATTTCCCCAATTTTGCTTGATAACATTACCCCCAAATATCTCATCTTTTGTTTAATTTGTATATTGTAATTCCTCTTTATTAGATTTTCATCTTCTTTCTTGCCATTTATTAAAATCATTTCTGTTTTATCCCAGTTAACTTTCAAACCAGTAACCTCCTCAAAATCTATTAGATGTCTGTTAATCTTAACCAAACCCTCCACTGGATACTTCACCGTCAACAATGTATCATCTGCGTAAAGGCTTACTTTGGTTCCTCCTATCCCTACTATTCCCTCATCTTGTCTAATTGCGTTTGCTAACAGTTCCATGGCCAATATAAACAACGATGGCGACAAAGGACAACCCTGTCTCGTGCCTGCCTCTAGCCTAATATCATTTGTATAATTATCATTAAATTTGACTCTTGCAGTACCTTTTTTATATAGCTTCCCAATAACACTTTGAAATTTTTCCCCAAATCCGTATAGTTTCGTCATCTCGTGGATCGTTGACCATTGTAATGAGTCAAATGCCTTAAATATATCCAAAGCCAAAAACCCCACTTTTTCCTTTCTTTTTTCCATTATATCTAAAATGTCCACAGCCCTTCTTATAAGATCTGCCATGTGTCTATTTTTAACAAATCCCGCTTGATCCTCGTTGATATATTCGGCCATGAAACCATTCAATCTATTTGCTATGATCGTAGTAAAAATTTTAGCATCCTGGTTGATCAGAGATATTGGTCTGTAAGATTCAATTTTTTCTAAATTTTTACCCGGCTTGGGAATCAGAGCAATTATCGATCTGTTCCAGGAATCTGGAGTCGCATCTCCCTCTAAAATTCCATTGTATAATTCATACAGTCTCGGGACAACCCACGGCATAAAGTCTTTATAAAACTCCGCTGATAATCCATCTTCCCCAGGTGTTTTTTCTTTTTTTAGTTTTTTTATTACCTCTTCTATTTCCCCAACCGAAATTGCTTCCTCCATCTTATTCCTATGCTCCTCTGTTAATTTCTTAATTTGTTGTTGATTGAAATATTCTCGCAATTTACTTAAATTTACCTCCTTTTTTGAGTACAACTTTTTATAGAAAGTTTCAATCACTTCTGCCTTCTCTCTTTTCTTATTACATCTTTTCCCATTTTCATCTACTAATACACCTACCTGCCCTTTATTCTTTTTGTCCCTAGCTGCTTTTGCTAATAGCTTAGAACTTTTATTACCGTGCTCATAATATTCCCTTTTAAGAAAAATCAAATCTTTCTTTACTTTTTCAATATCTTTCCCATCCAATTCTTTTTTAATTTTTTCAATCTCTTGAAATATCCTGTGATCCTTCTTTTTAGCATATTCGATATGGAGATGTTTTAACTGTTTTTCCAATTCCTGATTCCTAATTCTAACTTGCCTATTCCTATTACTTTTTAGCTTTATCGATTCCCCTCTAAAAATTGCCTTCATTGTGTCCCAAACTCCTCCCCTATTAATCTCATTATTTTCATTAAATTTCCAACTTTCCTCCCATTTCTCCATTATTTGTTTCCTTATTACCTCCATCCCATACAGCTGCCCATCATATCTCCAAATATATCCGCTTTTTTCATCCTCATTCAAATTTATATTTACTATCATTTTTGCATGGTCAGATTCTCTAAATGTTCCAATCTCCGTATCCTCAAGTTTTTTTTAGCAACTCTTCCGTTACAAAAAAATAATCTATTCTTGAGTACATATCATGCACATGTGAGTAATATGTATATTCTCTTTCCCGAGCTTTCAACTCTCTCCACACATCTTTTAGCCCCATTGATTTCCTCCATTCTTCTAATATGTACTTATTACCTCTCTTTTTTACACTTGTGCAATCAATATCTGAACACATCATATTAAAATCTCCACCTACCACCATGCTCTTAGAACCCTCCTCTCTTAATATCTTCCCCACTTTATCTAAAAAAATTTTCTGTTTATCATTTGGTGCGTAAATATTAGCCAGCGTTATCTCCTCCTCTTCAATTTTCCCCTTAATTATTAAATATCTCCCTTCTGGGTCAGCTATTGTCTTATTCACCGTAAACCCCAATTTTTCCGAGATCAGAGTTGCGACTCCCCTGGCTTTAGATGTCCCAAATGCCTTTTCATATATGCTGATTCCTCTCACCGCCAAATTATTGACTACTGCAGATTTTTGATGGGTCTCTTGCAAGAAAATTACGTCAGCTCTATCTTTGTTGAGCGATACTTGCAACCTCCTTCTTTTCAGGGCGTTCCCTGTCCCCTTCACATTCCATGTTACAACTCTTAATGACTTAACCATTTGTGTATATATCAATTTCCCATCGTTCTTTTCCTTCCCCGGACGTGTTTCTTGACCAACCTCTAACTTCCCCACATCCAAGAAATTTAAACAAAATAAAGAACATTAAAACAAAAATACCTTTCAAATTATTGAGAACATAGAAATAACAACAACCACAAACAAAAAACTTACCTATCCTATTCGCTTCTTCTACCCTCCCCACATTCTTTTCCATAATGCCGCCTTTGATCTTCAAAGAGGGGAGGGGGAGACCGGAGAAAAAAGGCATATCTATCTTCTATCAACCTCCTCCCTCTGAAGTTAGTTAAGTATTTAAGTATTTTCACCCCACCTGTTCCCCACTTGTACCTGGAACCTCCACTCCTCCCACCGCTCCCTCCTCCTCCCGACCCACTAGTGGTCCCATCACACCCACCCTGGCCAATTCTGTTCTCATTACTACCCAATCTGAGTCAGCTTCTTTAATCAGACCAATTTTTGTTAAGTAAAGCAGTGCATCCGTATTCACATCCAACACATGCCATTTTTTGTCATAAAAAAATCTCAACTGTTGTGGAAATCGCCATACATACTTGACCCCTTTTGCAATCAATATCTTCGTGACAGGCTTCATGGTGTACTTCCATTTCCTCTCTTGTGGCGCAATATCATTGTACACTTCCACATCTACTCCATCTATTTTTAAAACGCCAGACCCAGCTTGTCTAATGAAGGACATCACCTTCAATTTATCTGCCCAGTTTGCAAATTTAACTAAAACATTCCTGGGGGACCTCCTATCTCTCCTCCCACCCACCCTATATACGGCACCGATGTCATCTACTCCAAATTCCTTGCCCATCTTAAGTGAGTTCAACCATTCCAATATTCTCTCTTTAAGCCGTTCTGGCGTTTTTTCAATCACATGACGAATCACTATGTTAAATTTCCTCCACCCCTCCTCCATCATCATCAATCTTTGGTCCTGTACTGTTATGCGATCTTCCAAAATGTGTTCTTGTATATAAAGTTCATTTACAGTTATGATGGTTTGCTTAACTTCCTTGTCCATTGTCTTTGTAATCACATCAATCTTCTGCGTATTCTCTGCAACATCCTTCTTCACATCTGTAAGGGATTTTGCCAGGCTTTCATACTGTAGCCTGGCTAATTCCCTATCCTTCTTCATTTCTTCACTGTTGGCTTCCACTGCTCTATTCAATTTGGTTTGGTTTTCATCTAATTTTTGCAGTGTTGCCTGGGTATCAGTCATATTCTTGGCCAGTTGTTGGAGAATTTTCGTCATGTTGTCCATTCTTTGGGCCAGGTCGAGGGCCAGGTCGAGGGAGCCCGCCTGCTCCCCGGCTGTGGTGCTCATTACTGTCTCTTGAGCCTCAATATTAGGTGATGGTGTGTGTCTCTCCTCCTCTTCTTGTTCTCTTCCTTTTTTGCCTTTCCGCCCTTTTGGCTTCACCACAGCTTCATCCATCCCCTCCTCTCTCTCCCTTCCCAACAGGCACCCCAGTATATCAAGCACAGTATGTAGTAATGGGAAGGAATGAGAAGTGGGGAGATACTCTGTTTTCCAAGCCTAAGTCTTAATTCTTTCTGAGGCTGTTTTTAGTGAAAGTACTTAAAAGACAACAATATCTGTTATGCTGACTTCAAGGCTGTACTCCTCCGAGAGATTATAGTTTTACTTTTTATGTAGCTATTGTTTATAGATCTCCAACAGCAACCAACACAGAGGCAAACACAAGACAGGGAGATGAATCTGCTGATCTCATTCAAAAGGGATCTTTACTCAGTGTTTTTTAGCTGCGCAATTCCTAGGACAAAGAGGCAGCTTCGTCCCCGCCCCCCTGTGATCTTAAAAGTTTTCCTTGAACCGCCATTACCGCCCAGGCAGTTGGGGGAGGGAGCAGAAAAAAAGGTCTTTAACTCAGCTCACAACTTTCAATAAAGATTCTTCAAGCCTCCAGCCTACCCTTCAGCTGTGCTGTAGTCAAATCTCCAAATTAAGCCAAGCAACTCCCAAAAGCAACATTCCTCAGTTGCGCATTTCCACCACCTCCCGGCTCCGTCCCAGCTCCGAGACCCCCTGCGGATGCCTCCTGCTCGAATTTCACCAGAGGCAAGCTCCTCTTCAGCACGGCTCAATGGGCAGTGAGGCTCGTAACACTCACCCCACCGCTCTGAGCACACGCACACGCACCTCCAGCCTCCACTCACAGATCGTCAGCTGTTGCCTCCAGCCTCCTCCGTTCTCCGTGTCTCTTACTGCCGAAGCCTCCAAACCACTTATCTCTCTGACTCTTGCTGAGAAGGGGCAAACTCCGGCAAAGAAAAAGCTTTTAAAATGAGCTCCACGGGCTGAGACGAAGAGCAGGTCTTCCCCCCCCCCTCTGCCCGGAGCTCCGATCTTCAAATTCTATGCCCCGTTCGCTTCCAGCCTTCTCAAGAGCCACCACAGCGGTACCTCAGCCTCCCAACAGTAATCCGGAGGACTCCAGGTAATATATAATCAATTTTTCAGTCTATTTCACATTGTTCTCCCATTGAATCTTCAGAGCGAGGCAAGGATCGGTGTTACTTCTACGCCATCTTAACTCCGCCCCCCCCTCTCACCTGTCCTAATGTGAGACAAATTAGCCGGCAACACAAGGTTGCCATGACCAGCGTATGCCCGATTGTGGTTCAAGAAAACCACAACAATCTCCGAGGAGGCTTTTTCTGTATAATCCTTAGTACCAATAAAACCACTGTACTTAGTTCTTGTTAGAAACTAAACAGAAACCATGTGTAGCAGGATTTTAACTTAACTCTGTTGTTCCAAGATTCTGTCTAAACACAAAACACAAATAATTAGAACACAGCCCTGGGGGTGCAGTACTTAAACTGCTGTACTACAGCCAAAGGTTTATGAGTTCAATCCTAATGGAACTCAAGGTCGACTCAGCCTTCCACCCTTCCAAGGTTGATAAAAGGAGTACCCAGCATGAGGATCGCCTATATTTGGATTTGGATACAGCAGCAGCGGAGGCAGCAGCAGCTTAAATAGTGGTTGGTATCTACATTGCTAGGTGATATACCTAATTTCAATTGTTTAGGATCAGGTGGCAATTTACAAATCTACATCAGCCTTTTAAAGAATGGAGTCTGATACAGAGCACATTAGACACATTCCAATGGCTTGGGTTCAAGCAATGTCACTATGAATGTACCCATTGAAATCAATGGAACATAAGTCAGCCACACTGACTAACCTAAGCACTATTTATTTCATTTTTTAAATTTTTTATTGGTTTTTCACAAATAAACAATATGTAAGACAGAAAAAAAATAAACATAAAACGTCAATAAACTCAATTGTATTAGGGTTCGCTCGTGTTGTCAATTTTACATATCATTCATTCATTTCTCGATGTAATACCGGTAAATTGTTTTCTTATCCAATTTGCAATATAAAACACACCACTGTGCTATATACAATGTCCAGAGAATTCACCACATGTTTACTGTACTATTGTTTTATTTCCCCCAAAAGCTCATTAATTCAGGTGCTGGTTTATCACCTTTATTACTCTTCAACATATACTCCCCCCCCCCCCCAAAAAAAAAAAAAAAAGGCTTCCAAATATCCCAGAATTTATTCTCTTTCAATATGCTTTTTAAAAATATTTCGTTCCCAAGGAAGTTTTTCATTTAATACCATGTCCCATAAACCCTTATACCAGTTACCAAATTCTAATTTTGTAAGCACTATTTATTTCAATGGGTCTCCTCTGAGCATCATTAAGACTAAATGCCACAGCATTACTTGGCAAGACATTTAAGCATTTCATACAGCAATTATTATTTTAATTCTTAAAAATATCTATTGCTTACACAATAACGATACTTTAAAATTAGTAGGGTCCCTATGCACAACCTTTTCTCTACAAACCAGGGATTTTTTTGAGCACTGTTTACATTGTAAGAGAGGCACAAGCTTCCTGCCTTCAGTCAATATATAGTCAGACATTCCCTGAAGTTGTAAAGGGAAGTATGTAAAGGGTAATTCATGCTCTTATTACTGTACTAATGTCTGGATGAGTATAAGAACAACAAAAGAAAATCAAGTCTGTAGACAATTATCATTTTAAGTAGCAGAATACACTGATAAAATTGTCAGCTGAAAAGGATCCCCCAAACTTTATAGTACTAGGAGGGCTTCCCAGATCATTGCAGGATAGATAACCAATTATTCCCCCCCCCCTCTAATTCTACAGAACTTATGAGAGTCCTGACACAATATACCTGTACTGTAGTAACTGCTGAGTAGCTTACCTGTCCAGTGCCTGTCCAGCTAACTGCTTCAACTTTGTCTGGAGAACTGTTTCTGAAGTTTCATTAGCCTTTAATATTTAAGGGGAAAGGAGAAAGATTAAAAAGGCCAACTGTCTAGCACAGTGATGGTGAACCTTGGCACTCAAGATATTCTTGGACTTCAATTTCCAGAATCCTGTGAATCCCTGTGAATCCACACGAATAGGTTTACTGTGATTCATCTGGCCCACACTGCCCTAGTCGCTGCCAGAAGCGGAAGTAAAACGCACCCGTACGGATTTACAGGGTGCTTGGGCTTCTGGGAATTGAAGTCCAAGAACATCTGGCGTCCCAAGGTTTGCCATCACGGGTCTAGCACTACACATTAACACAATGGCAGAAATCCAGTTGTTTAGTGCAGGACCAAGCAACTAGAGTAGGCCCAGTGAATTAGCAGGGATTTCATGAGTCTATTCCTTATAAATTTCAATGATTCAGTGAGCCTATTCTAGCTGTGACTTTCTACACTAAACAACAGGATTTTAGCTAATAATCAAGAAGCCAATCGTCAATGAATTTCAGATTCTTCCATTATTTATTCTATTTGCATTCCCTAAACAGCTGCAGTGTCCAGAAAAATTGCCTTTTTTAGAACTTCCCCTAGCTATGTTGGGTTGGTGATTATGGAAAACATAGACCAAAACAATTTTCCCCTCCAAATATTGAACAACAGTATACGGCATACAAATACATGCAATTCTTTCATAATGCTATTTGTGTACTCTTTTAGACAGAACAGTGACTGTAGTCGCTTAATAGTTAAGACACTGAACTTGATGGCTGGAATCCAGCAGTTGGAGACCCAAGTGCTGCAAGAGCTCCTGTCTCTGTTCCAGCTCCTGCCAACCTAGCAATTTGAAAGCAGGGAATTGCAAGTAGATAAGTAGGTACCACATTGGTATGAAGGTAAACAGCGTTCCATGTCTAGTCATGGCTGCCACATGTCCACGGAAATGTCTGCAGACGGAGACAGTGCTGGCTCTTTGGCTATAAACAGCTATAAACGGAGATGAGCCCCGAACCCTAGAGTCGGATATGACTGGCTTTGAAGCAAGGGTTACTTTAGACAGAACACTGAATTGAATGAAGTTGCCTCAATATAAGAATCCAAGTATTGACTGATTCATGTGTAGCAGAAGAACAAAAGATACAAAGCCAATTGGCTTAATAATCTCCACATGAATAATACTTTTGTTCAGTGATGGGATGTCAACATTTTCCCTACCACATCGTGACGTCACGGACGTCATGGGTGTGGCCAACGTCATGACATTGTGGGCGGACTCGACATCATGACGTTGTGGGTGGGGCCAAAAATATTTTTTTTTAAAAAAAATTAAAATAAATAAAATAAAATTAAAATAAACACACACACAAACACACACACCCCTCAAACCACCCACCAACCACAACACAAACCCAGAAATTAAATAAATAAAATAAATAAGGAAATAAAATAAAAATTAAATAAAAATACACACACACACACACACACACCCCAAACATAAATAAACCCACCCACCCACCCAAAACACAAACCCCTCACTTACTGAAGCAGCAGAGATGGCGGCGCAGCGGCAAACTGATGTGGTGGCAAACTGCGGTGGCGGCAAACCGCCGCAATGGCGCGGCGTCCTAGCAGGGCCAGGCACGGAAAGGCCACCACTGCCGCTTCTTCAGGCGCTCCCTGCACCCTTCCTTTCCTAGCAGCCAAAATGGCTGCCGGGAACTGCGCATGCGTCAAGCTTTCATTTGACGCATGTGCAGTAAAAAAATAGAACTGTGCATGCATCAAATGAAAGTTTGACGCATGCGCAGTACCCAGGAGCCATTTTGGCTTCAAAGTTGAATTTTTTTTCCCCAGGTGAGGCGTCCGAACCGGACGCCTCAAAAAAAAAAAAATCCAGGGTGGTTGCTACCAGTTCGGCGAACCACCCAGGAATGTTGCTACTGGTTCGGGCGAACTAGTGCAAACCAGGAACATCCCATCACTGCTTTTGTTCATGTTCAGTTCCTCCATAATATGAGACTGAACAAGAAACAATGACTGAGAATTCAAGTATTTTTCATATTGCCTTTTCTAAAATACTCTATTTCAACAAAACAGAATAATCATAATCATACTTGGTGGAGTTACATCATGATGGTGAGCTCTTCCTTGAATGCACTTTGACAACTGGCTTTATATAGTAATATATTAAAAGTGGTAGCTGCAGATGATAGGGCTGGCTCCAGACTGAAATTGTAAGCCATACACTCACCTGGGGATAAGGCTCATTGAAATAAAAGAAGATACACTCTGCGCAGAGTTGCACAAGATTATGTCGTAAGCCAGTTGATCTTCGCTCTCAAATTAGGCAAGCCTTCAGTTAGTTCCTGTTGCAATGAAGAGGACCTCATAACAAGTAGCACTCTGCTTCTCTTCCCATTTAGCAGAATTGAGTGCATCAAGTATATTCACATGGGAAAGTTCCTACTGCAACTGAGGAAAACATATACGTACCAGAAGGCTGCTTCTACTATGGAACATATATTGATAAATCTGAAATGTGCCATTAAATGTAGCACTCTGAAGAACAGGTGAGTCAAATCCAAAAAAACACCCTCTCCCCTTTGCAACAGCCCCAAATTCAAACAGGTACCACTTTTTAAGCCAGTATCAAAAAGGTGTGCACCTACACCACTTTTTGCACTACAGAGGATGAACATTTCCAACACTAAGGTAGAACAACTTGACATGGCGGTCAGAAGCATTTTACCTGAGAATATCTACATGTTCACAAAAAAAGAGATATTTTCACATCCCTTTTTCCATGGGTTTCCTCCGATCAAGCCAAATATTACCTCTTCAAGGCTCGAAAGCCTGGTGATGTGTGTGCACACCTCGCATGTCAATCATCTCAATAAATGGAAGATGTTCTTACCATAATGTAATTCCACCAAGATATGTTGTAGTTCAACATACTGTTTTCAAACACAGCTCCACCGCTTCGCTGTACAACTCTATCGCTTCATCTTTGTTGCCTTTTTCATCTTCATCGAAAGCCTGAGTAAACAGGAAATGGGCGCGCTCCAAGTCCAATTGCTGCTTGGACTTCAAAGGGTCCACTTTTTGCGACTGAACTGGATTAGGAAGAAAACCAGATGATTGTTTTGTTTAATGATTCGAGAGTATTTCATTAGAGCTGTTAGCAGTTCTTTGAGCTTCAAAAACAGAGTTCATCAGCAAATAAACTCTGCTTTTTAAACTTTTTTAAAATTGCTTTTTAAACTGCCATTGTTTTTATGTTCTGTGAGCTGCCCAGAGTCTTTGGAGTTGGGCGGTGATCAGTGGCGTCACGTACGGCCGGCCCCAGGTGGCACTTTTTGGGCTATGTGTGTTTTTGGACTACAATTCCCAGAAGCCCTAGCATGAGCGGGCACCAGCGTCCACTAGGGGGCAGCAAATTTGGTTTCAGCCCCGGGTGGCTGAAATTCACGCGACGTTACTGGTGGCAATACAAATTAGAATAAGTAAGTAAGTACCGTATATGCCGGCGTATAAGATGACTGGGCGTATAAGACCCCTCAATATTTCCACTCAAAATATAGTGTTTGTCATATACTCACCATATAAGACTACCCCCTCTTCTGCACACCTTCCACACACCAAATAAAACATAAAAGAACATCAGATTTGATTTCAACATCTCCCTGTGGCCGGCACTAGTGCACAAGTGTGCATGTGCGGCAGAGCACAGCTGCTTCCCACTGAGCAGAACGGGCTGGTCATGCCAAAAAGGCTGGCACCCCTGTCTCGCTGCTGATGCTTGCTGCAGCCACGCTGGATGCCACGAGATACTGGATGGTATGTAGAATGAGGTGGGTGGGCATCGGGAGGCCACTATGGGCACCGGGCGGGCATCGGGAGGCCACTATGGGCAGCTATGTCTAGCCCAACTGAAGTGCACCCGGCGCACTTGGAGGCATGTTTTTCAGGGGGGAAAGTCGTCTTATACGCCAGCACATACAGTAAATAAACAAACCCACACAGCCAATATTAACTACCATACATTTACTGCAAGCCATTGTAAAGGTTCAGTCTTCTGCTGCCTTGTGCATTTAAAGTGTATTGGATCACAGTTCACACCTTTCCTAACAAGCATGGTCAGGAATGGTGAGTTGTAGTCCTGGAGGGTCTCTGGTTGCACAAAGATTTTTACCCTGTACTCACAGAGACTCTGGAAAGTTGGAGGGCTTTAGAGCATCAGTCTTTGAAAATACTCAAGCAGGAACAAGATGGTCCCAAAGTGGATTAAATCACACTTGAATCCATCTTGAGGAAGGGCAGCAGATTCATCAATACTGGCCTGGGACCGAGAAGGACTTTGTGTGGCCAAAGAGCTCTGGACCAGAAAGTGACTCATGGGAACAGGATCAGTGGTACGAGGGTCACTGTGTGATGCAGAAGGCAGAGGAAAGGCCACTGCATTATATTCTCAGGACCGTCTTCATGGTTGATCGCCATGAAGATCGCCAATATTCAGTTTCGGATATGGCAAAAGAAGGAATAAGTATAATACAAGTAACCCATCTAGGCCAAAACTGACCAGCACTTTTTTGTCTGTTAAAGCAACTTGCCAGCCACTTTTCCACTTTAAAAGACATTTCACATGTCATTAAATCCCTACACATCACTGAATTGTACATTTCAAATCTGATAATCAATACTTTTGAAAAAAGCATGCGATTAAATTAAACATTTCATTATTTATTGTTTCAGTGTGTAACATGTCTGTATTTTCTTTCTTTCTAAACTGCCCAGAGTGGTGAATTTACGTGTGTGTGTGTGTGTGTGTGTGTGTGTGTGTGTGTGTGTGTGTGTGTGTGTGTGTGTGTGTGTGTGTGTGTGTGTGTGCGTGTGTGTGTGTGCGCGCGCGCGCGCGCGCATCCTAAACAATCAAGAGGTGTGTTTTATTACCAAAGAAGCAGAAATTCTATGCAAAGAAGGCGCTCTGGAAAAATTATTGGTTGATTGCATTTTTACTCTCTCTCTCTCTCTCTCTCTCTCTCACACACACACACACACCACTCACCTGCTGAGTACAAGGCTTGAACTCTTTCCAAATATTCACTTATTTTTCCTGGGATATTTTCCAAGGTTGATCCTGCCATTGCAGCATAAATCAAAGCTTGGGCGGCTTCCTGCAGAGAGAAAACATAACACTGGTGTTAATGCTGATGATTGTTTATTTTTTGCATCCTACTGACACACGTAAATATAAGTGTACTGTATCTGCCGACATATAAAATGGATCGGAGTATAAGATGCACCCCATTATTACCAAAATAGCCCACTATAGGCCAGTATATACAGTACAAGACACACTCCATTTTTCCTGTACAGTATATATATAACAAAACACAAACCCATATGTAAGTGAAGGATTAATGCCTAAAGATTGATAATGCCTCTTTAAAAAAATTCCACATAACTATCTCTAGCCTGGGATACAACCTCAATTAAGCACAAGAGGCTGATGCACTTATCAGGTTGAAGTAAAGTGTAAAACTAACGAGCCATGCTTTTAGGGTCTCCTCAGACCTTCACTGGATCTTCTAGTCCAACATGAATGAGGGGAGGAAAAAAATCCAAGCAGTTAGAGATGATGCTACAGTAAAGGTCAAGATCTCCCTTTCTCGAAAGCCAGTCATATGTGACTCTAGGGTTTGGTACTCATCTCCAGTTACAGCCAAAGAGCCAGTGCTGTCTGCATCTGCAAACATTTCCGTGCTCATGTGGCAGGCATGGCTAGACACTGGAGTGCATGGAACGCTGTTACCTTTCCCTCCAAAGTGGTACCTATTTATCTACTTGCAATTTTTTGCTTTCAAACTGCTAGGGTGGCAGGAGTTGGGACAGAAATGGGAGCTCACTCTGGTGTGCAGAACTCGGATCTCAAATTGCTGATCTGCCGACCTTCCAGGGATCAAGCTCAGAATCTTAACCACTAAACCACAGTGGCTCCTGATGATGCTATACACTGCCTTAGACTAAAAGCTGGCGATATCAATCACATTTCATTAGATTGGACTCCACTAGGTGCAAAGCAGATTTCCCCTTTTTCTCAAGAAATACTTATCCCTCTCCATTCCATATGTTCAGGGGGAACAAGTAAGTAAAAAGTTACAAGTAATACATTAATCTATAATTAGTTACCATTTACATTAAAAACAATGTAACTAATAGTTACAATGCCAGCTTTTCGTACCTAAGTTACTTGATGCTAAAAGTAGTCCACAGGTGGCATCTATGTCCTACAAAGCTAAACAGAACTAATAAAGATTTATCAGATGCATAATGGTTTAAAGGATTGCTAGAACATTCAATATGTGGATTACCAGTCTGAAAGTAGATTTTTTTTGGCATTATATAATTGATTAAAAACTAATAAATCAAATAATTACTCCAAATGAAGCCTTATTATTGTCTTCACGAACTGGGAGGAAAGAAAATGAGCTAATAAACAAAATAGAGGCAGTGATAATCGAAATTGCTCAGAGCAGGGAAAATGTACAAAGATTTTGAACTAGAACATGAGAAACAGTATTAATGGAAAAACTGACTAATCAAAGAGGAGAAATAAAACAAGATAATTTTATAAAAATTTTGCACCTTTCATTGATCCATGGTACTGAGTTATATAAGGAGTAAGGTGTGTTGCGAAACCAGCTGGAATGCTGTTCTACAGTATTTTAAGATAAATATGGATGTGGCTAATGAATCACTGTGTATGGTAGACTTTTTCCGTGTCTAGACGTGAAAGTGCCAAAATGAAGGCATCTTTTGCTGAGTTCATTCTGCAGTTCCTGCATGGTTAATTGATTGGAACAGTAAGCACATCATACTCATTTTTTTACAAGTCCAATATGTTTCAGAAGTCTTCAAAAATGCTTGCTCCGACAGTTTCGAGTGAGGTTCTGCTGAAACAACATTTGTCCAGCAGTTCTGGTCAATTTCTTCACCTCTGAGCAAAAACGTTTCGCTCGAAAACATCTTGAGGGGCTCCATTCCTGACCTGCTAGATCTTCTTTTCAACACGAGAAGTCACTAAATAGAATAGATGTGCAGATTTTAAAACATTTCATTTATATGGCAGTGGCTTTCTTTGGATATTTTAATGACTTTCTCATCAAAATTGGTCATCGACATGTTTTCTTTAGAACCACCCAACAGTACCAAACATCTCTTGACTTTTTTGTGAGGTCCCACAGTTCAGTGGTAAGGCAATAACTTTACTTCAAAAGGTCCCAACTCAATCACCAATATACCCAGTTCAAATACAGATGGAAACTCTGTGGCTTTGAAGTATAGCTTCTTTTTAGTCTTACTGATTGGGGCTGAGGCCAGTTGGTATTTAAGAAAGATTAGAGCCATCTTAAAGGATTGGATACTCTCTTCGCATGAGACTTTGAAGAGCAACATACCTAGATTAGTACATCATAGGCCTGATACACATTGCTTTTTCTTCTTGGGCCTTCTTCTCACAGAAGACTAGCAACCATCGTGGAGTAGGTTTCTCTATTCTTTGCTTTCTATATCAAAGTAGTGACTTCATGGGATGTCAAACCATTGCTGGAGGTTCTGTATTCACAAACCCTTTCCTGTCCAGGTCCAAGTTCCATTCCATCTTACCTTCAATGATAAGTTGCATAAGGTTATACTTCTCATTGTGAAAGATGTGTCCAAAATATGCTGCTTTCTTGCATTTTGTGATGGTCAGAACTTTATGTTATCCCAGCTTGATGAAGCACCTCCTCATTGGTGACGTGTTCTGTCCATGGATCCTTAGTGTTCTCCGATACATCCACATTTTGAATGCCTGCAAGTGGTTCATTGATGAACTCTTCAGCAACCATCCTTCAACACTGTAAAGCAGGGGTGCCCAAACTATGGCCCAGGGGCCGGATATGGCCCCCAACACCAATTCATTTGGCCCACAAAGCCCTCATTTTACTTCCACTCCTGGGAGTGATGAGGGCTTCGCAGGCTGGATGAATTGGCATCAGGGGCTGGATCCGGACCCCGGTCCTCCTGAACCACGTGACCAGACCACTGCCCCAAAAGTTTGGGTACCCCTGCTGTCAGGTAATACTGATAACACATAGCATTTTGCTACTTGCCAGCCAGGGGGGTTTAAATTGAAGATCACAATTACATATTCCTCTTGCAATACGAATCCCTCTACAAGCAGTGAATCTGGATATGAATAAACAAATGAAGCTGGGTCTTCTACTTTTTAAAAGAAACTTACTGGAAGTAAATGCAATCAAAACATTAGTCAGAAAAGTCTGCACAAAAGGATGAAATATAAAAATAAATGTGAAATGACTCAACACTATACATCAGGTCTAGTCAAGTATGACTGACTAAATAATTACCACCACACCCTTCATATCTACTGATGCAAAGTGAACATCTTCACAATGGGAATGGCATCTGATATCTGCAATGTGAAAGCAAGTTAATCAAGCAATAGCTTTGACTACAATATTCTGTCTGACTAGTGAATCTAGAAATATTACTGTTCCACCCTGCTCTAAATAAAATCTGGATAATTGTCCCAAATATTTTATAATAAAAGTGAAGAATTCACAATGCACACACGTATCTTTTTACTGTTTTTAATATGGTGAGTTCACAATGATTCCCAGATAATTATTCAGAAACATTGTATTAAAATGGTTAAACTGCTGTTCAATTCTGAGGTTGACTCAGCCTTCTAAGGTCAGTAACTACCGTAGCATGTGGGGGGCAAAATGTTAATTAACTTGTAAACTGCCCAGAGAGTGTACTAAGCCCTATGGGGCGGTGTATAAGTGTGATTGCTTTGCTTTTTCTGATGAAAGTAGAATATCACAGATAATTTTTCTATTGCATCTTCTTGTTCTTCTTCAAGTGCCATATTAAATTCCAAATGTTGGCTATCCTCATGTCGATCGGCCATGAAGGTTGTCCTGGGAAACAATATACAGTCAAACTTTGCATAAAGAGCAACTTGCTTAAAGAGTAACTCACTTAAAGAGCAGAATTTTCTCTGAATGTTCGCTTCGCTTAACAAATAAAACCAACCAAAAACTCGCTTAACAAATAAATCAAGGTTCACAATCCCCCCCACAATTGGTCATTTGCAATGGTGTTTCGCTTAAAGAGCAAACTCGCTTAAAGAGCAATCCTGTGGAACGCATTATGCTCTTTAAGCGAGGTACAACTGTAATGCAGTTGTCTTCCATTTGCCTTCCGCATTGCAGCGTCACGTCTGTACCACTGATCCACTTCCGCATGTCACTGAGCCCTTTTGGCACTCAAAGTCCTCTTCAGCCAAAGGCCAGTATTGATGAAGCTGCTGCACTCCATTTACGATGGAGTCAAGTGGGATTTAATCCACTTGGGGACAATCACGCTTCCCTGTAGACTTCGCCACCCGTCAGTGTTGTTAGGTTAGTTAGATAAGTGTTGTTAGGTAAGTCATCCTGCCACCACCTGGCAGGATGACTTACTCTACTACCATTGCATGATAACCTGGCCAGACTTGCATCATATGGTAAATTTACAGGCTGGATGTCAGATTAAACATACACACACAATGCCTACAATTTAAAACTAGGCATCAACAAAAAGAGGGAAAGGAAATCAGGGCTAGGGGACATCTCAAAATTCACTATTTCTCACACTCACCCTATGGGTCTGTCATTCCTCTACCTATTCCCAAAAGATAAAGCACAACATCTCATATTCCCTCAGGAAATGTACAGGTTCTAACTTTGACCAGACACCCACTGAGGTGCTGCCAACCAAGGAAAAGTGGGTTTGCTCCTCCATCCACCTCTTTCTTACCCTAACCCAGGACAATGCCTCAATAGCAATTAGGACATTCTTGCTGAAAAGCCAGTCATATGCAATGCTACGGTTCGGTGCTCATATCCATTTACAGCCAAAGAGACATCGCTATTTGCATCTGCAGATGTTTATTATTTATTTATTTATTTATTTATTTATTTATTTGTTCTAACTTGTTATCCCGCCCCAATCGGGTAAACCCAACTCTGGGCGGCTTACAAAACAGGTTTAAAAGTACATAGTTAAAAACCACCGTTATCAAAATTCAGTTCACTATTAACAATTAAAAAATGTGAGTTAATACAATATTAAAAATTAGGCTAAAAGAAATTAAACATTTTCAATTTACAAAATTACAAAAATTATTAAAAGAACAAGGGCAGGACATTATTGTTGTTGTTGTTCAGTTGCACATCTCTGTCCTCCACCATCCTCCTCAACTCGCTCAGCTTTGTGCCCATTGTGTCTACAATACCATCTAGCCATCTCATTTATTATTTATTATTATTTATTTATTAGTTCAAATTTATATTGCCGCCCACTCACCGTGGTCATGTGTTTCTGTGGTCATGTGGCAGATATGAATAGACACTAGAGTGCATGGAACACTGTTACTTTCCCACCAAAGTGATACTATTTTTGTTGTTGTTGTTCAGTTGCACAGTCGATTCTGACTCTTTGGGACCCTATGGACCATTGTTCTCCAGGCACCTCTGTCCTCCACCATCTTCCTCAGCCCGCCCAGCTCTGTGCCCATTACATCAACAATATCATTTAGCCATCTCATTTTCTGCCACCCCCTTTTTCTTTTGCCCTCCACCTTTCCCAGCATCAAGGCTTTCTCAAGTGAATCCTCTCTTCTCATTTGATGTCCAAAGTACTTTAGCTTCATCTTTACTATCTGACCTTCTAGGGAGCAGTCAGGGTTGATTTCTTCTAAGATTGACCTATTTGTTCTCCTCGCTGTCCAGGGGACTCTCAAAACTCTCCTCCAACACCACATCTCAAAGGCATCTATTCTTCTGCGCTCAGCTCTCACAACCATACATTGCCACTGGGAATACCATTGCTTTGACTATGCGAATTTTTGTTTGCAAGGTGATGTCTCTACTTTTCACTATGTTC
Source organism: Furcifer pardalis (assembly GCA_030440675.1). Lineage (NCBI taxonomy): Eukaryota > Metazoa > Chordata > Lepidosauria > Squamata > Chamaeleonidae > Furcifer > Furcifer pardalis. Next base: position 64,941,775 of record CP126897.1, on the reverse strand, counting down.
CCCAGGTTTCTTATACTGTAAAGGTAAAGGTTTCCCTTGCTCGAAAGCCAATCGTATCCGACTCTAGGGGTCAGTGCTCATCTCTGTTTCTAAGCTGAAGAGCCAGCGCTGTCTGCTTCTGCAGACGTTTCCATGGTCATGTGGCAGGCATGACTAGACACCGGAGCGCATGGAACGCTGTTACCTTCCCACTGAAGTGGTCCCTATTTATCTACTTGCAATTTCTTGCTTTCGAACTGCTAGGCTGGCATCTACTTGCAATTTCTTGGCAGGAGCAGAGAAAGAGACGGGAGCCCACTCCGTTGTGCAGTACTCTGGTCTCGAACTGCTGACTTGCCAACCTTGCAGTCGTCAAGTTCAGCATCTCAACCACTAAAAAACCCCGCAGCCCCTCAATTATACTTACATAAAATTTGTAAAACGGTAGCTGTGTTAATTTGATACACTTATATATACCACTCCATAGGGCTTAGTGCATCCTGGGCGGTTAGTTTTACAGGTTTGTTAGCATTTTGCCCTCAACTGTTGGGTATTCATTTTATCAACCATGGAAGGCTGACTCAACTTTGGATCCCAGTCAGGACCGAACTCTCAACCTTTTAACCACTGTGCCACCAGGGCTCTTCTAGCTCAAGCAGCCAGGGTTTTTTGGCCAATTTATTTATTTATTTAAATTTATATTAACATACGACGTCGTGCAGCACCGGGGTCTCGAACTGCTAACCTGCCGAACATCAAGCTCAGCGTCTTAACCACTAAGCCACCGCGGCTCCTTCCCCCCTACCTTGTAATAGAACACCGCCTCTTGGTAGCGGCCCCCTTGGTCCCGCTGGACGGCCAGCTGGGCGAACTTCACCGCGTCCTGTTCCAACGCCGCCGCGTCCATGGTCACCAATAAGGGGGGGGGGGACGGGGCAAACCACTCGCCCCCCGTCGGCTTCAGCGGACAAACCCCAGTTACTTTCGGTATTCGCTTCCGCTTCCCTGACGTCACGGCAGCGCTTGACGTTCGCCCAATCACCACGCCCCTCTCCGGGAACTCGGCTTCAGGAAGCGCCTGCTTTCTTCTCCTCCTGGGTTTTTTTTGTGTGTCCACAAGGGGCGCATGCGCAGCAACTGGAGTCATTTCTTGCCCATAGAGATAAAATATATAAGAGTGACAGCCGCCGAATCCGTCCATAGTTTTCCTCCCGGAAAAATGGCGTGGAGCTGCTTTATGGCACTTTAAAGGCCTTGAGAGTTGTCATTTGGCCTCGTCTCTCATGGACTCCAGCCCTCTGGACCGACACTAGTTTATTCCAGATAATGCCATGAAACCATTTCCAGTGCTGAGCTGTTTTTAATGTTTCAGAGTCAGTGGTGGGATGTCAAAAAATTTACTACCCCACCTTGATGTCATCACAGTGTGGGCGGAGCTGACATCATGATGTCATGACATTGTGGGTGGAGCCAAAGAAAAAATAAATAAATAATAAAATAAAATAAGCACACACACACACACACACACACACACCCCTCAACCCACCCACCCACCCACAACACAAGGACAGCAAGGAGGACAGCAAGGAGGCCATGCATACACGCCAAGCACTGTAGGCATGCATGCACACCAAGTGCTTGGCGCGCATGCACAGTGGGGGAACCAGTGAAAAGGTAAGCCCCGAAGGTGGTTCCCCCAAAAAGCTGCTACCGGTTCTCCATGACACTGGGAAAAGTTACTACCAGTTCTGGCGAGCTGGTGAGAACCTGTTACATCCCATCACTGTAAGGTTATACCCTACCCTTGCCTTTAGAACAGGGGTGCCCAAGCTTTTCTGTGTTCAGGGAGCCGGTCGCTAAGGCTGAGGGGTTGGATGTGGCCCCCAATGCCAATTCATCTGGCCCACAAAGCCCTTTTATGCCGTACAGGTGCATTTTACTTCCTCTTCCAGGAGCAATGAGGGCTTCGTGGGCCAGATGAATTGGCATTGGGGGCCGCATCCGGCCCCTGGGCCATAGTTTGGGCATCCCTGCTTTAGAATGTAAGCCAAACAACAATGGGTACTCCTTAAAGTGCCACAAGACTCTTTGCAATAGTGTACCCCCGAACTTCTTACCCCAAAATTATTTATGAGATTCACCCAAAAGTTGGACACTAAGTCTATCATAACTCGTCTAAGGAATGACAGAGAACAACCCAAAGCTTATTTACGCATCCAATAGAAGTGAAGTTCTTCCGCTAGCGTATTCCTTTTGGCACCTTATACTGCGCATGCTCCTGCGCATGGGGAAGGAGGTGCTTTTGTTGCGGGTCAGCTATTTTTGGTTTCGGTGCACATACCAGGGAAGAGCGAGCAGTGTTTTGGTAGACGTCGCCTCTGGTCAAGACTAGTCTACTTATTCTTTAACATTTGAATTTGTTTTTGAGTTTACTGTATTTCGTCCACAGCCATTATTTTAAATTGTGCAATGCTCAAAAAGACAAGCGGCCATCCAATTGCTTCCTTAGTGGAGGAGGGAGCTCCTTGCTTTCCTTTTTCCTGATTCTCCCCACAAGCAGAAGAAGTGAAGGAAAGCCATCCAACTTCCTTTTAGTGGGGAGGGTTTCACTCTCTTCCCATCCTGGATGCAACAATACACCGAGCATGAATATGGAAATGAAGAGGGCTCAGCAACATCTGATCGCCTATTTTTCTGAGGCATCCCACTAATAATGGTGCTCAAGGCTCCGGGACGCTTGGGAAAAATAGGAGCCATAGCATTCTTCCATGTGCTAGAGGAAGGGGGGTTCAGGGATGTAAAGGGGGATGCAGTTTAGCAGGTGTGAGCAAAAAGGAGGGGCTGCTCCGAGGAGAAGGGTCGTTCGGAATCCAGATGTTGGTCCAAAAGGCATATTTTCCTATTCCGAACTAAGGGCTAAAATTTTCCTGGGGCTAAAAACTTTCCCTGTATAGAGAGAAATGTGCCTTGATCAGCTTGAGGTCTGTGTGCATGGCTGAGGTCCGATTGCCTGTAAAGTCAGGGGATGGACAAAGGGGGCCTGCTGGGAAGGTACAGGGATCTTATTCTGCTGAGATATGGAAAAAGCGACTGAAGTGGACAGAAACAGAAGTGTGCTCTCTAACCTTTGAACATATGGAATTATAGCAGAAAAGGAAAAAGTAACATTGAAAACCAGGGCCACAAATTTGACATGTCTACTTGAAGAGCAGCAGCGAAGAGATCAACTGCCAAAGGGTAGAGCCGGCCTAGCCCAGGAGATGCAAGTGGGAACTGGATCTACCTTTGTCCTTGATTTTTATGCTCTTCTGCCATGGATATTCACTTACAAGACCAAAAGATATGGATGTTTTCTTTGAGGGGCAGGAGAGGAAGCAAATAATGATATTATTAATTCTTTTGGTATTGTTACTGTAGTTTTTACTTGTATTGTAGTTGCCTGTAGTTGCTTTTTATAACTTTTCATGATTGATGCTTAATATTGATACTTTTAGGGTGATTATTATTTTTCTGTCTAATTCTGTTTTGAGTCACGTTGACCATATTGTTTATTAGAGATTGGAAACAAATAAAGCAGACATTGGAAGCAAATGAAGGAGAAGGCTTTTTCTTTTAAAAATTACATTACGCCCCCACACTTCTGGCACCAGTGCTGCTTTTTGTGGTAGCATTTCAAAATACAGTAGATTTGTTTATTGAGAAGTTTTACTCTAATTTTGAACTAATTTAAAAAACCAGCATTGTCAATGGCAGCTAGTTCCTTTATTATAATTATCCCTCTTTTCCCAAGTGTTCTTTTCAGGGCCATAGCCAGGAGGGGCCAGGGGGGCGAAAGCCCTTCTGAGCTAAGAGCTCCCCCCACCCCACCCCATGATGCCAATGGAATATATGTGAGTGTGACATTGTTGCCTCTCCTGAAATTGTTTGCCCCTCCTGAACACCCCCCCCCCCAATCTAGAATCCTGGCTATGGTCCTGATTCTTTTTACTATATGGACTGGAGAGATGCCTTAGTTGTGCCATCTGCCAGAGAGGCTCGACTCTCTGGCACTAGAAAGAGGGCCTTCTCCTTGTTCGCTCCCCGCCTGCCTTCGGAGCTGCACCTTCAGACGGAGCTACTGGCTTTCAAGAAGGATGTGAAAGCTTGGCTGGCAGGAATGGTGTGGGGTAGTGATGGCTTGTTGACCCCTCCCCGCTTATTTAACATTTTATTTAACATCTCGCACTTAGCCTTTTATTCTTCTTAATCCTTATTTAAAGGAATGAGATGTTGTTTTAAATGGTTTTTAATTTGGTTTTTTTTTTAGAGTTTTTAACTATGTATTGTATATTGATTGTAATCCGCCCTGAGTCGCCTGTGAGTAGGGTGGAATATAAATTTAAATAAATAAATAAGTAATTTTTAAAAATTGTTTTAATCATAGTGGATAAAATCACATTTTGAATGGTAGCCTGATTTCATAAGAGGAAGGATAACATTACATATTTTGAATAGATCAAATATTAGATGTTGTGGATAACTTTTCGTGAAGACAGCATTTCTACTCTGAAACATTGCTAGGGCTTCCATTTCCTTGGAGCATTCCCAATGATCTTTCAAGGTAGATGTGAAAAGATTATCTTTGCTATTAGCAGCTTGGGAATAGTTGTAGGAAAGATCCTCACATAATCATTCAGTTAGACTCCTTTTTGCATACTTGAGCTGGGTGGAATTCAAGCAAGAAAACAACCTCCAGATAGTCTGCTTAACCCAAAGAAACCCAACCTGCAGGCAGAACTTCCAAAACACCCCAAAAATGTTCCCTCAGCAGCTGACCTTAGAAAAAGATCAGATGTTGAACTTTCAAACCCTTAGGTGGAACTTCACAAAAAACAAACAAACCCAAGCCTAATTTTATAATTTTATTAAGATACAATTTAAATATTTCATTCTGGCCAATTAAAAGGTTCTAGTTCAAAAATTAGACAAATCATGAAGCCTTTTAAGTGTGAGGGAAAAAAGCTCAATGCCTGTGCCCCATAGAACAGTGATGGTGAACCTTGGCACTCCAGCTGTTTTTGGACTTCAATTACCAGAAGCCCAAGTCAGCACTCCTACTGATCAGGGCTTCTGGCAATTGAAGTCCAAGAACATCTGGAATGCCAAGGTTCACCATCACTAACACAGAAGAACCTCCAAATGACCCATCCTTCTTACTTAGCTTAGCTTCAGAGCAAACACAGGTTGCAACAGCAAGTTGGAGACCAGCCTTTTCTCAGGACTGCTCTTCAGCAGTGGCCTGGGATGGAACATTTGTAGTCACATAATAACAAGGTTTTTGAATTCAAGGAATGTCTGTTAAGGGCTGTGAGGCAAGGTGTGAACAAAGAATTATCAGACTTCTGGGGAAATTGACCATTCAAGATTCCGCTCTAAATAAAGATACTGAAGAAGCCGAAATTGACAGTTTCTATGCAAGCATCCAGGACCAAACTGAAACACAAAAAGGAGGTAACAAACATTTTTCTCATTTTTCCTTTTCTCTACGTAAGTCCTTCAGTCAGAAAGAATATGAGCCTTCTTGCATTGTACCTTCATCTCCAGGGGATGCTCCAGGCAGGGGATGTACCTTCATCTCCAAGAGACACTCTTGCCGCCCCTTTCCTCGGGAGCCTGCCCCAGCCATCCCATTGAGTCTCCCTAGTCCTTGCCCCGTCTCATCTTCATTAATAACAGTATGCCCCTAAAACAGATTATCGGGGTATTTTTCTTCCTGCAGAGGAAAATCAGTGGGATGAAACACCAGTGCAAATTCCTGTGTAAAGCAAGGAAAGGAAATGGTGAGTCAAAGCACAATCTCTGCCTTGTAAGAGAGAAGAGAGGGAGAAAAAAAGGAAGAAAGGGGGGAGACATAATTTCCCTAGAAAATGGTAACACTCCATGTAGAGTCTTTTCAGGAGTAAATTGCAAACAGTGGGGCTTTTTCATTAAAAAAAGGAGCAAGCTCCTTTTCAAATTTCTTTCTCACACTAGGTTGGGTGAAAGGAATGGCAGAATGAACTCACCAAGAGGTGAGTTTCATGCCTGGCCTAGACACGGAAGAAGAAGAACTGAAGTACTGAACAACTTTGACAATTTGATTTTTATTGCCAACATTAAAATTAAGGAATGTTTCTATAGACTGTAATTATTTTTGTCTTCTTAATGTTCAGCTGTAATCTGTCCTTGGCACGTCTTTCACCTATATCAATAGGTTGTTGTTTCAAGTTGTTGTATTTTCTGCTAGTCATATGGAGTGATATTTATTTATTGACACCTCCTGCTCCAAATTGCATTTTTTATTTCTCTGACTCTAATCCATATTTCCTCATGGAATGTTCTGCATTTAATTTGAACAGATAAAAAGAACATGTACCATCGTACATCTTTGCTTATGGGAAACCATTCAGTTTCTTCACGCTTTGTCCTCAAGTACCTCATGTCTGCAGAATATTTCCTGATCTTCCCAGTCAAAAGTTTTGCCGTGATCTATAAACACAAACTGATTTAATTCTGAAATTAATTGATATGTTCCAGTTACCAAGTTATGTTTGCGATATGATCTCTAGTACCTCTTCCTTTTCTCAATCTGGCTTTAACATCTGGCCTTTTGTGTACAATGTAGGGCAAAGGCCTTATGTTAAAATCTTGAGCATAATTTTCATTGCAAGGAATATTCATGTTGTTAAGACAACATAAAGAAGATTCATTCATGAAATCAATGCAAAGAAAATCAATTTTGTTAGTGAACTATACCTTATTTAATAGCATCTAAATCTTGTTGGTCAGTAGTACAATCTGCAGAGAAACCAGAGGCCTCTTGGTAGCTGACATCAAGTGCAGGAATATTAGCCAAAACAGATTGATGGTGGCGGCAGTTGTGGAAGCCATGAGTTCCTCCCTATTGTTATCTGAGTTTTATCTTGATTTTTATTCCACTAGACTGCTGGTAATTATTAACATCAAAGCAAAACAATATTTCTCAACTTTTGAAAGCTTTTTGGAAGTTTTTAAAGAGGGTGAGCGATGGATTACCGTTTATAGCAGGGAAGTAAACAGGACAAAAGAACAAACAAGCAAGACATAACTCTGGTTCCAGTTCATATTCAACATCTTAGCTAGAAAAACATCTTCAGATTGAAGACATAGTACTTTCAAAAGGACTAGTAGGTGATAAACATACCATACAGCTTTGAACTCTGGCTCTGAGTCAGCTGCTGAACTATTTTCAGATTGTGATTACCATGTGGCTGCAAAACTCCATTCTTCTCAGGAAAATGAAATATTAGAAATTCCAGATATAGAAAGAGTTGGCAATAAGCAGAAGGATTCTTGTCAAAACCCTCCCTGTGGGGTCTTATAGGGAGCACTGGTTTTTGACATGGGAGATAAGTTTATTTATTTATTAGATTTATATACTGCCCTACTCGGTGTAACCAACTCAGGGTGGTTTACAAAACAAATACAATACAATACAATACAATACAATACAATACAATACAATACAATACAATACAATACAATACAATACAATAATAGAGCATAACAATAGTATGATAGAAGACCACACAGCAAAACAGCTAAAATGTGGCAATACAATCAAGCAATAATATAGCAGTACAATCCAACAGTACAATGTAGAGATACAATCCAACAATACAATGTAGCAATACAATATAGCAATACAACGTAAAAATACAATCCAGCAATACAACTAGTTCACTAGCTTAATTATACAGTCAAACTTCGCTTAACGAGCATTTCGCTTAGCGAAAAACTCGCATAACGAGCGGGGTTTTTTTGCTAAGCGGTCTGACTCACACAACGAAAATTTTCACTATGTGAGTTGGACTTTCCCTATGGAAAAACTCGCATAACAAGCGTTTCTATGGGGAAAACTCACATAGTTAAAAATTTTCACTATGTGAGTTTCCCCCTTGAAATGCTCGTTATGCGAGTTTCCCCATAGGAATTTTCGCTATGCGAGTTTGTTTCGCATAGCAAAAAACTCGCATAGCCAGCAGCCTCGCAGAATGAATTAAATTCGTTATGTGAGGTTTGACTGTATCTCTAATAAACTAGAGCCACTTGGATGCAATGTTAAGGATTCCCGTCAGAAGATTCAAAACATATCACTAAGCCAGGACAAACAAAAACTGGGTGCCAGGATAGTGCTACATATAATCTGCCAACTCCCAGTTAGACAGTGAAAACAAATCCCCAAAAGCTATGGAAAAACAATAACTGGGAGAGATCATGAACAGACTTGTCACTATTATGTAAGTTAAAGCAGAATAAAGTTGCATTAATACAACTGGCTAAGCTAGGGGTTCCCAAACTAAGGCCAATGGGCTGGATCCAGCCCATGGCATCATTTTATTTGGCCCCTCACCCCTCCAAGAGCATTTGAGAAACAAAATGGCCACTCATTTGAAGCTTTTGGGACAAAATGGCTGCCCCCAACATGCAGGCAGGGTAAAATGGCCATCCGGCCCTCGAAGCTGCCTGAGAGAGTGTGACCCGGCCCCGAGCTTGAAAAGGTTGGGAACCCATGGACTAAGCAGAGGGCAACGGGTAAATAAAGAGTGATAAAAGAGGAATATTTTCAAAAACACTTCCAAAGGAAAGTGTACCTTTCTTCACCAAGACATTTTAATGTTGTTTTAAAATGTGCTTGTAAACATTTTCCAAGGTTTTCCAAGACAGAGAAGAAGGACACTGGTTGCTGTAAATGGTGTTATTTATCTCATAGAATATTAATGTACCTGAACATTTTACTCTCTCTCATAATTGCTACAGTAGAGCTGGGTAATATGGCAAAGTACAGTTTTTGGAATGTTGCTCTGTGTCTTCTTTTTTCTTTGGCTACCCTTTTATTCTGAAGTGCTGACAATAGAAAAATAGCTTCATAGATGGTGACACTATTCACCACCTCTGTCAGCTGAAGTGATTTCCTTTACCTAATGGTACTGCCAGCCTGGAAATCACAATGTTTCACAGCAGATTTTGGCTGTTTTCCATTTGGCCTACTAGACAATGAAGAATATCAACCCCATTCCTCAGAAATGTTTGTACATCTGCAACCTTAAGAGTTTTCTCAAGGTGATGATGTGACTTTATATAAATTGTGGATAGCACTAAGATGTGTAGTGCCTTGTGGAAGATTTTTAAAAAATAAAAATAAAGTCTCTGAGCAATTGGCTGGATAGCCAGAGTTTGAAAGTACAGTTCCCCACTGTACTTCTTGAGGGTAGATTCAACCCATTTGGCATTGGGCAAGCTTCATAGTCCAAGGGCACACCCAAAAGAAGGGATTTGTAAACTATTTGTGAGTATTCTTTATTTGAAAAACCCTGGAAATGTTTGCTATAAGTCAGAATTGACTTGACAGCAGATGAGGATGAGGATGAGGATGAGGAGTTATTTTTATAGAAGGAATAAGAGAATCATTTATTGGGATCTGCTACTCCAGATAATATGGATATATGGCCTCCACATACAGAGGAGGATCATACAAGGGAGGGAGGCTAAACCTGAATTTTCTCTTTGATACTGAGTGCACTAGTTCCATAAATTATATATCTCTATCTGGTGTTATCTATATCAAGCTGGCTGTACATCCACTCTTCAGGTACTGTATTTGGCTTTAGAGCCAGTTCTGAGAGTTCATTTCCTCAGTGTGTTCCTAGGAGATGGCAAGTGAAGTAAACGTATAATGCATTTGGCTTTGAAGATGGGTTATGAATCACATTTGAAAGAGATGTCTGACCTGGTCCACTTCAGGCTGGACATTGTTGTGGCTGTTGACCAATTGGATTCTCTCCATTATGTGATCATTCCTCAGTATGATTACCCTATATAGCAGTGGTGGCGAACCTATGGCATGCGTGCCAGAGGTGGCACTCGGAGCCCTCTCTGTGGGCACCTGTGCAGTCACCCCACCACAGAGTTCACCCTGCCCCTCTGCCCAGCAGCCCAATGGGAGCGTTTCCTTCCTCTGTTGCTGTGTTGGTACTTTGCGATAAATAAGTGGGTTTTGGGTTGCAGTTTGGGCACTCGGTCTCTAAAAGGTTCTCCATCACTGCTATATAGGAAAAATGGAACAGTAAAAGCTTGGTTTTGTAGAAGACATTGTGGGTTTATAGGTTTATCTCAGTAGACATGCATGTATGAGTGCATTTGACTCTGTGCTCTGTGTTTATAAACAGTTTAAATTTTCTAGGATGTGGTAGATGGCAAAGCAAACATGAAACCTAAACTTGATTCTTTTTTTTCTTTTTACTTCTGGTACTATAAAGCCTCACGGAAGACCTACAGTTGTTAAGAGAACTGGTTCCCAAATGCTCTTATTGTTTTGGAATGAAGGAGATGGAAAAGTTTGCTTATTCAGTAGGAAAATGTTGCAAAGACTCAAGCTGTTTTAAAAAGCTTGTGTGTGTGTGTGTGTGTGTGTGTGTGTGTGTGTGTGTGTGTGTGTGTGTGTGTGTGTGTGTGTGTGTGTGTGTGTGTGTGTGTGTGTGTGTGTGTGTGTGTGTGTGTGTGTGTGTGTGTGTGTGTGTGTGGTAAAGCTACAATTTATGTAGGGTGGCCAAATTTCCATTATCTGGCTTTTGCTATTTGATGGCTTGAACACAATACATTGTGAATATTATTAATGGACAACTATTCCAATGTTATTAACTTATGCATATCTGGGAAGATGAAACAGAATGGACCATTTAAAACTAGGTTTAGTAGCAGATTGAGATTTTATAGTGTGGGGATTTCTGCTAATTTTAAAATCTCACTATCAATCCCATGATTACATAAATTACTTAGCATGTAGAGCAGGGGTGCCTTGGGTCAGCCATGTGGTTCAGCGGGCTAGTCACATGGTTCAGCAGACCGGCCACTTCCTCTCACCAGAAGTGGAAATAAAACGTGCCTTGCAATCTGTTTTGAGATAGATTTTTAGGCTGCCATTTTCTCTGCTTAAATCAGTGGTACCCAAACTCCACCCTGATGTATAGGGACTAAGAATTACTACTGTAGCTATTTCATAAGATAAATGTGAAAGTTGGCTTTGCAACAGCAGTGATTGAGGACGGAATTAGATGATGTTTGGCCTTCCTGGTTGATTTTTATTTAAGAAATATATGTGTGTGAGGGTGGCAGTGGCAGATTTAATCATGACTAGAATTCTCTTTGCTGTTTGCAATGGAAATAAGGCTCTGATTGGCAGCATGTCAGTAATATTAGTGGTTCTTGAGGTAGTAAAACTATAAGTGTTATCTGAAAAAACATCTCTTTATTCCTTGCTTAAGATCTATGCCATAAGGTTCAATGGTGGGCAGCACCATAGCCATAAGGTTCAATGGTGGGCAGCAACAGGTTTGCACGGCCCTGGAGGGGTATTTTTAGCAAAATTGGGTGGCCTTCGGGCGAGGGTAGTGGTGGTAGCAAAATTGGGTGGCCACGCCCACCTCCCTGCCCTGCCCCATCAGGTTTTGTCCCTGCAAGTGGTTCAAGGTCTCCCTTGCTCAAAAGCCAGCCGTATCCGACTCTAGGGTGTAGTGCTCATCTCCATTTACAGCCAAAGAGCCAGTGTTGCCTGTGTTTGCAGATGTATACATAGCCATATGGCAGGCATGCCTAGATTGCCCACAATGTAGGCTCCGCCCATGATGTAGGCTCTGCCCATGGTGTGGTAGGGAAAATTTTTGCTGCCCACCACTGATAAGGTTGCAAGAAGCTGTGAGAGCATGCCCAAAGATCACTCCAGAGGAAAATTTACTTATATTCTAACTTAGAAGAAGGTCCTGCACCCCACAAAAACCACAAGCAAGATTCATGGAAAGAAATAGACTTTACTTAGTTTTAAAGAACAAAGGCCATTTGCTCCACTAAAGCAAATAAAAACCCCCTGTATCACAAAAGGTGAGCATCCCCTGTCTATTTTTGAGATCGCTATTGTCTGGTTTTTATACTATTCCAACAGATACGTTCTAAAATTCCCTAACTTGGGTTAATTATACAATATATGAATCAAGTCAAACACAAGTTACATTGAACCAATATTTATGCAAATAAAGTTAAGTATAAAAACTTAGAGAATCAATATTAAGAAAAAAGTCAAAAAGGCTTACATCTAATCTGAAAACCATACAAGAATCCCAGGCTTGCTAACTGACCACTGAAAACACTAATTCTCAAAGCGTACAGCCAATGGAATTACAGGTACGCCTAGAGAAACACCAATGGTATGCTAGAATTCTCAGAAGCAATGTCTGCTCCTTCAATAGAAATCAGACGTGTCACAAGCAGGGATTCTTCTGGTCCAGTAAAAAAGAGTCAAATTTGAATACCCTCAAAGAATGAACTCACCACCCTTCCTTTACCTATTTGATTACCTAACTCACTAATCCCTAAAATAGAAAACTAGAAGAATACACAAAAAGCTTCTACTAACCGATCAAGCATCCTGACATCTGGTTATTTTAAAACAATGACACATCAGATAAACATGAGTAAAGTTTGTCTTGAGATGAACTTCTGGAGAGGTCACCTAAGTAGGTAAACAGACAGTCAGGCTGGAACTTCATTCAGTTGAGTGAATTACACATTGAAAAAGAGCAGGCAAAAGGTCTTAATACTGAAAAATCCAACATTTAAAGGGTTGAAATTTCTTCCATATTTCTACATTATTTAATATCAAAATTGTCCTTTTAATATAAGTTTCCACTTGACTCTTCCTTGGAATAAGAAGATACTGTATAAGAAATAACAGCATTAATTTTAAATAGACAGTATAAAGGTTACCCATCTGATCTTAAAGGAAATTCTTAACAAGAACCTAAGTTAGGAAACATAGATGTACTTGCAGGCAATCAATCGGTTTCCTTGAGATGAGATTAACAGGTTAAAGGTGACTCTTCGTTCAATTGCCTCTTAGTTTTAATTCCTACAAATGTAACGCCATAGCAGAAGGCATAGTGGACAAAAGCAAAAGAAACCTTCATTAATAAGTTGGGGTAACCCCAATTCTCATCTAACATAAGTACTGTACTGTAGTTTGTTTCTTTTAATGTGTTCATCCTGTCCAACTGGCATTGCCTTGAAGATGGTTCTTCTTTTGTGTCCTGATCAAACTCTTGACTGCCAAAATGAAGCTATTTTCTTGGCTTTGTCATTGGTCAAACTTAAGTCCTCATTGGTGCATGTTGAAGATGGTTTAAACTGCCCTTCTCCAATCAGTATAATCACAAATGTGTGGTTTTTTTTGGGGGGCGGCAGGACACAAACACACAAATAACCTGAAATGGTATTATAAAAATATCAGGTTTCTTCCATTGTGGGTTTATTATTAATGGGTTAATTTTTGTCTCCTTAAAAAAAAAAAAACCAAATCTTTATGGGTGTTTTAAACTTTGTGTGTTGATACAATTTATTCCATATGTACAAACTGTGCTTTGTTTTGAAAACAGTTAACACTCGTTATTGATAGTTTAAGTGTTTTCAAGTTTGCATTTGATTCAATTGGTTCGAATGATAATGCAAATTGAGCCTGCTTTGCTTGAAGCCGGGAGCAAAATGCAACAGTTGTGTTACATCTGCTTTCCCTAGCTGAGCAGCATTCCATTGGGAACATGGGTACAAATCAAATGGAAAAAGATGTGGGCAGCTAACCTATCTGCACAATTGTGATATTTACTGATACTACATTTGAGGGAGAGAGCAGGGTGGTTAGTTTGCTATAGTCTAGTTTCCCATATCAGGTAGACTTAATTTGCATATTCAATGTATGTGACCTTAGAAATTTAATGTGCAAACTTGCACATTACTCAAATTAAACACTTTAATTGTTCCATTGTTTTCTAACCAATATGTCCCATCCATAGCATAATTTATATGGTAATTGCTTATATGAGATAATCAGTGTGGTGTGGTAGTTCTCAACCTATGGCTGGGGGCCGGATGTGGCCTGCCACACCATTTCATGTGGCCTCCCCTTGCCTCCACCACACCCAGCAGTGCCATGTGTGGCAGGCAGGGCAAAATGTCCATCTGGCCCCTGAAGCTGTCTGAGGGAGCATGACTCGGCCCTCAGCTTGAAAAGGTTGGGAACCCCTGGTGTAGTGTAATAGGCAGAGCATTGGGCTTGGAACAGTGAAACTCAAGTTCAAATCCAGTAAGGTCGCCCTTGTTTGAAAGCCAGAGTGAAGAATATTCTTTTGTCCCTTTCTGAGTGAGGATAATTTAAGACAATGTAGACTAATAACACCATCCCATTGAATGGTAAAATTAGAACACAACCAACCATCTTTATTTACTTATGTTTCATCCTCTGTTATTTTAGCTCATGCAATCTATAAACCAACTGTGTTCCATATGATTTAAATTGCATGCTAGTCCCTGTGCTTCATTATGGCTGGGACACAGTTACTCTAAACAGCCAGGTCAACAATTTATTGTATCCTTTTGAAACAGAAGTGCACAAGAAAACATCTGCAGAGGACAGTCCAAGCTGGAAAATGCAAGCATGGGCTTCAATCCAGCTATAGTTAGCTCTGAATGTTCCATTGAAACCAAATGCTCATAAATTAGGTAGAATAAATATTCTGTTTGTTTCATTGTGTTTTGGACATGATTTGCTTTAGCTGGATTGAGGCCATCTGCTTTTAAACAAGATCTGGTTAAAGACATTTCTTATTTCTAATCACATCAATACCAAGTTCACCTTGCATCCCAATTTTGGTAAAAATAAAATAAAATAAGCCAGATTTTATTTCTCAGCCTTTAAAGAAAATGACACAAATAAACATTTTTGTCAAGGCATGGTGGCCGATTCTTCCCACTTAGCTCCTCTTACTACTGGTGGTGACTAAATCCTCCATCTCTGCTTTATTTGGTGTGATGTCTGAATTGTGGTTCTTGGCTTGTTATTTTCTTGGAAAGCCAAAGTCCTAAGCCAAGAGGAAACCCCAGTATTTTGTTCCCTAAAACCCATACATGATCTTATGGGTCACAATAATATTTAACAAAGCTCTAGACTTCTATATCAAGCCAGGACCACTGACACCAGTTTCTATCCTTTGCGGGGAGGGATATCAGCTTGATATAAAAGTGTTTCTTTTGGGCACATGCCGCAAAAGGAGATTTAAAACTCATCGCCTCACCGGTTCAATCACCTGCCCTGCAGCTTCCACTTCTTAGTATTTATTGGCCAAGGTCCTGCTTCATAGATCATACCTATGTAATGGTGACAACGTTGTTTCTTTTGATTAAACTTTGCTGAAGCCCCTTTTATCATTATTATTTTAATGTCTTTCGCCAGCTTGAACTCATTCTGAACATTAGCCCTGCTTACCTTTTCCTTACAAATATAGGTTACTTGTTTGCCAGATTAGCAGGTGATTTGCTACTTTTTAAATTTTGTCTTGTACATGTTCCTTGTAAGTATATCTAAAAGCTTCATCTCAGATTTTTGAGATGCTTCTCAGTCTTCATTCTCACTGGATTGGTTTGCAATTACACTATCAGTATTTCACTTTCCATTATGATCTTCTTTCTTTCTGAATATTTCTGCCCAGGGGATATCAGGCAATATGTCCTCAAAGTTAGTACAATTACATTTCTTAAAAGTGCAGATTGGCCATCCAGCGATGCTCAGCTATACTGAAGGCAAAATCCTAAAACAAGAGAAAAAACAAGGAAATGATAGGTCTACTGCATAGAGGAGATGGGAAAATACCAATGGGCAGCTGAGAGAAGGCAGTACTTGGTGGATGGATTGTATCCAAAGAGTACATAGGCCAGTGATGGCCAACCTTGGCACTCCAGATGTTCTTGGACTTCAATTCCCAGAAGCCCTGATCAGCAGGAGTGCTGACTTGGGCTTCTGGGAATTGAAGTCCAAGAATATCTGGAGTGCCAAGGTTGGCCATCACTGACATAGGCAATGATTTCTTGTACTCCTAGGAGGAGAAGACAAGAACTGAGATGATGTCACCAGGCTCTGACTGAGATCTAGTGTTGTTCATCATCTTTCTTACTTGGATGAACGGGTAGATGGGATTCTTATCAATTCCACAAATAAACCAGAGTGCAAAATGTAACTAAATACATCAGAATTCAGCACAACCATTATAGAACTGAGCCAAATATTCTTAATTCTTAGAAAGAGTACAATAAGATGGGCATTTGTTTCACTGTTTGGTCTGTTAGGGTATGTGTGTGAGCTAATTTACTCCTTTTGTTGGTGATCAGTGGACAAAGTTGGTAGAGTAAACCAGCCAGCCCCCTAGAGCGTTTTATTTATTTATTTGATCAAACTTTTCTGTTGCCCTCCTCACAAGGACTTAGGGCAGCTAACAGACTTTAAAAACACTTAAAACACAATAAAAAACACAGTATAAAAATCAAGATAAAAAATTACAGAGATTAAAAGAGATTTAAAAGATTTTTTTTTAAAAAAACCCACACAGAGGGAGGGGTCAGATTAGCCAAGAGACTGAAGCAACCATCTGGCCCATACCCCATACATGCTCCACCAGACAGGTCTTAACCCCCCTCCTAAAGGGCAGCAGCTCCGTCCGGAGACGCAACTCATTTGGCAGGAGGTTCCATAGGGCCGGAGCAGACACAGAGAAGGCCCTCCTTCTAATGCTAGAGAGGTGGTTTAAAAAAAAAACATTTATTTGAAGAACACTATTTTTGTTGTTGTTGTTCAGTTGCACAGTCAATTCCGACCCTCTGAGACCCCATAGACCACTGTCCGCCAGGCACTTCTGTTCTCCACCATCCTCCTCAACTCGCTCAGCCCTGTGCCCATTGTGTCCACATTACCATCTAGCCATCTCATTTTTGGCCGCCCCCTTCTTCTTTTGCCCTCCACCCTTCCCAGCATCAAGCCTTTCTCAAGCGAATCCTCTCTTCTCATTTTATGTCCAAAGTACTTTAGCTTCATCTTTACTATTTGACCTTCTAAGGACACTATGCCTCTTAGAAAAAGAAATAACAATAAAAGAAATCTGCCCCTCTTAAGGAGGAGGAGAGAGGAAGGAGCAAAGAAGGGGGATTTTGTTTTGTTTTCTTAAAGGGATGCAGTCTAAAATGGCAAATGCCACATGGGTTCAAGAATCACACCAAATGGCATCTACCTGATTTAAAGTGGCCCTATTTAGTCTGTTCCATATTGCTCCAAAACAAGCTCTAAGTCAGGGGTTCCCAAAATACAGCTTGTGGGCCGGATCTAGCCCATGACACCATTCCATCTGGCCCATTGCCTCCTCCACTGCACCCAGAAGTGAAAGCGGGCATGTTTATGTTGGCCATAAAACATGCCCATGCATGCACAAACATGCTCAGGGATGTCATAAATACAGAAGTGGGCGCATTTATGACAGCTGTAAATGCACCCTCTTCCACTTCCAGGGGCATGGTCCAGCCCACTCAGGTGTCTGGGGGCATGGTCAGACCCTTGGGATAAAAAGGTTGGCCACCCCTGCTCTAAGTTGTTCTTACAAAAGATCTTTCTGGAAGAAAAGGGAAGTCAATTCTTCATAGCAGTTCTTTTTCTGGCCAACAGACGGCATCAGACTGGTCGTCTCGTTGCCATGAAGATTTTTGTGGAATGAACGAGTGCAACTTCCCAGGAGATCTTGATCCTTTGACTAATGGCAAGAACCTTTTAGAGACCAAGTGCCCAAACTGCAACCCCAAACCTCCTTATTTATCACAAAATGCCAACACAGTAGCAGGGGAGGAAGGAAACACTCCTGTTGGGCTGCTGGACAGAAGGGGGGAGGGTAAACTCTGTGGTGGGGGAGGGAGGGAGGACTCCCATTGGGCTGTTGGGCAGATAGGCAGGGCAAACTCTCTCCTGGGGTGACTGCATGGGTGCCCACAGAGGGCTCTGAGTGTCACCTCTGGCACGTGTGCCATAGGTTCGCCACCACTGGACTAGACACAAGAGTTTCTTTAAATTACAGCCTCTAGAATTTTCCAGTCAGCATGGTAGCTGGCCTTGTTGATTGAGGATTCAGACACTTTACAGTTCAAAATAAGTAGCTCGCCTAATCTTTAACCCAAATGGTGCTTCCTTCAGCAAAGTAACTCCAAAGTAAATGTTGACTGTGTAAGTAGTATGTATGTTTTCTCCAGGCAGTGTCCCAGTCCTCCTTTTTTTTAAGCTCTTTGCTTCTTTATGAATGATGGCACTAATTTATCTCCAGGTCCCACATATTTTCTTTGATCTTAAATTTTTAAGTGAAGTTTAATAAACGGCAAGGCCTTCCCCCTCAGTTTACTTAAGTATTTTTTCTTTAGATACATAAGGAACCCTTTGAAGAGAATACAAATCAACAGACGCGTAGAACCATTCATTATAAACAACGTCTTTGATCTTGTTTATTCTTCCCAGATTGTGAAATATGTTCCAGATCACCTTATTACATCTGAAAATGACTGAAAGTTTTGGTGCTTTCTAGCATTTGTTGTTTGGGTTACTGATCACAAAACTGAGTGTGACAAGGCTCTGTTGTAGATAGTTATCCAGACTTGTGATATATCTTCTAAACCTGTTTCCAAATACAACTTTTGATGGGATAAGCAAGGCATCCTGAAACGTAGGGACACAGTTTCAAACAATAAAGCAGAAATGTTGAAACTGGCAGGATTGTAGGTGCTAGCAGCTTGTATGCCAAACCCTTCCTAGATGTAAATCTTCAAAATATAAATAAAAGTAAATCACGTACAAGTTTGACTCTATTGCACAAATGAGGTAACTGCCCCACTTGACATATATTGAGTAATAGAGATTGGGTGTGAGGTGTTGCAAGCCAGAGTTGTGTATATCAGATGGGCCCTTTCATCCCTTGAAAGCACCTGGTGGTCCTTATCTGCAATGGAAGAAGCACAGACAAGATGGAAACTATTTTGGTCATAAGCCTTTGGAAACCTTTAAAACACCACTTTTAAAGCATCTGGTTGAGGAGCCAGGGATGAAGAGTTCACATCCCCACTGTTTCTCCTGGTCACCCAACGTGTGTATGGCAGATGCAATTGTGTGACCCGCCACCTGCGTGGCCTTGGACAAGCTGCACAGTTGCAGAGTGCTACCAGAAGGAGGAAATGGTAAAGGACATCTGAATACCTAATATCCAAAAAGTGCTACAGCGGTTCCTATAAGCTGGAAATGACTTAATAGCATGTAATCAATTGATCAATATATACAAAGCCAATACAATCCCTTCAGAATAATGTAGTATAGCTTCATCTAGAACAAAAATAGTCAAATTCTTTACATACCAAAGCTTCCAAACCATGTGATGGGCCATGCTACATGTTATCCATTAAGTAATCCTACCTGATTACTACATGCACTGGCTTAATGCTGAACTTGATGATTGCAAGGTCGGCAGGTCAGCAGTTCCAAACCTAAGTACAGTACTGCTGTCTCAGCTCCTGCCCACCTAGCAGTTCAAAAGCAAGAAATTATAAGTAGATAAATAGGTACCACTTTGGTGGGAAGGCAAACAGTGTGTTGTGCACTCTGGTGTCTAGTCATGCCTGCCACATGTCCAAAGAAATGTCTACAAACACAGACAGTGCTGGCTCTTTGGCTACAAACAGAGATGAGCACTGAACCCAAGAGTCGCATACGACTGGCTTTCGATCAAAGACAAACTTTACCTTTACCCAGTGATGGGCAGCAACAGGTTTGCACCAGTTCACCAGAACCAGTAGTAACTTTTCCCAGTGTCCTGGAGAACTGATAGCAGCTTTTGGGGGGAACCACCTCGGGGGCTTACCTTTTCGCTGGTCCCATGCTGATTTATAGAAAGACTTCTAAATTTAATTTAATAATACCAATCCAATCTTCTTGCTGTGTCTATTATTTTTGATGATTTTTATTGTCATTTTTGTATAATATATTCTTATTTAAATAAACTTGAAAATTAAAAAAGCAAAGTACAGTACAGTAAAACCTCACATAATGAGCGCCTCGCTTAGAGAGTAACTCACTTAAAGAGCAGAATTTTCTCTGAATGGTCGCTTCGCTTAACTACTAAAATCAACCAAAAACTCACTTAACAACTAAATCAGGGTTCGCAATCCCCCTCACTAGAAGTCACAATTGGTCACTTACAATGGTGTTTCACTTAAAGAGCAAACTCAATTAAAGAGCAATCCTGTGGAACACATTATGCTCTTTAAGTGAGGTACAACTGTAGTCATTTTCCACTTGTGCAGATTAATTATAACTTCCAGAATCTATTAGCGAAGTTTGCCTTCTTAGATAGGGAAGTCTGTGAGTTCAAACAAGTATCCCCCCCCCCCCATGCTCTGATCTAAGAGAGCCACTAAAGGCAACATTTGTTTATTTAATCCTTGATGCATGTTAGAGAACCCTCCACCCTCAAATTCTGGAGCAATCCAGAGCTTTCCTTCTGTTTATACAAGAGTGAAGAGGGTTTGATCTGGGAGGGTGAATTATAGAAGTAGATCATGCAGGGAATGTTTTGGGAGAAGGGTGCTCAGTTAGTTTCCAGCCATGTACCAGACATCATGCAGCTGGAATGTTCACTGCTTCTACTGAGGACAGATGACAGATCACATGGACCATTAGTGCATCTGAGATGAACCTCTAAGAAGCCAGGTGAGTTTAGGATGGTCTTTGTTATTATTCATCATTATTCTCTTTTCATGTCTGTAGGAGGACATTATTCTCTAGTGCTCTTCCAAAGAAGTGTGTCTTTCTTCACTGAGACATTTTAATGTTGTTTTAAAATGTTCTAGTAAACATTCTCCAAAGTATTACCAGGCAGAGAAGAAGGACATTGGTTGCTGTAAATGGTGTCATCTTATCTCATAGAATATTTAGACTTGAGATGAGTTGCAAGTTGAATGGTCCCAGTTTCTAATGATTAATTTTAGAATTGAAATGCTAACTATCCAGGGGGAAAAAAAAGCATTTATGAATGGGGGACCTACTTGGCAAGATAAGATATGATAAAACAATTCAGATTTTCAGATTTTGCTTTAAAAGACAAAATACTGGACTTGGATGTCATAGTTGTGTGCACCATTTCTTCTATTTTTAGAGCTTCAGCTTTTGAATGTGACATCCTGAGGAAGAAAGGGAGTGCAGATTTTTTTTAAAAAAAAGATAACTCAAGGTAAGAAAAAACTGGTTTCTCACTGTCCTTTAAACAAAATTTAGTAGTATTTGAACTTGTCAAACACATATAAGCATTTGGTACTTTATTTTAAAAAGAAATGAAATAAAGAATGGTATGTTTGCAGAATGATGAAGGCTACAGAACCAGTGGTGTAGCGTGGGTTTCAGCTGCCCAGGGTATAGGCCAAATTCGCTGTCATGGATGGACTTCCCTGAAGGAGCTACTGTATTCTAATTTGCAGGTGTTATTAGACAATATTAAACTCTATTCTTTATATGAAATAATTAATTATCACTGAATATTTGTTGTGAACAATCCGAGCACAAAATAAAACACTGGTAATTACGCAAGGCAACTGGTTACTACAGACGGTGTTGCCAGTCACAAGAGCGAGCAAGATGACTTACCTCATTTAAAGAAAGGAGATTCCCAGGTTCCGTCACAGATTAAATAATAAAAAGTTTCGTGCTCATTTTAATTGGCCTGAATTGTAGGTACGACAAAAATATGACATGAAATGGTTCAAATTTTTAGCTCAGATTACAAGATATTATTATTATTATTTATTGTGAAATGTTGCCGTCACCCAAAAGTGCTACCCAGGGCGGTCTGCCCCCTCCGCCCCCGCTATGCTACTGTACAGAACATGAAACACCAGTGATTTGTGTAGTGATAGTCTTTTAATCACGGCATGGAAGCACTACTTTTCTAAACTACAAGTGCAGAACCCTCCCAGCCAGTATGTCTAAAAAATGTTAACATTTCTACCCTATGATTTAGACTGCAGCCTAAATATAAATTCCCCCCAAATACTCTTGATCTTTGGTGTTTGCTCTCTTATAAAAGAGGAAAAGAGAAATCACACTTACACCAGCAGATTAACAAATCTCATCATCAATGTAACTACTAGTAGAAAAGCAATGATGGACATATCGCATGAAATAATGTTGAGTATAATTCTAAGAATTGGCTGTGCTGGAGAGACAATATTTAGCTACACTGGAAAGATAACTTTCCTTTCAAAATTTAGTCTCTGCTTTAATTTCCTGTTACTAAAATTACTAGCCTTCAGAGCTGATAATAAAACAATATAGTATAATAATGACAGCAAACACGTCTTTTTTCATATTCCAAAAGCTGTTTTTGTGTAAGCTGATCACATAAGAAGAGAGGTGAGTGAGCATTCCAATAAATTTCAAATGTCATATTTTATGTTATAACCTTTCTTCCAATAAAAGGGAAATTCAAATTGTGCTATTTTGTACAGTTTTGAAAAATCAATTGAATAGGGTCATTACGTTTTGAAATAATGTACCTGAACATTTCACCCTCTCTCATAATTGCTGGAAGGAGTGTAGGGGTTCAGAAAAGTAGCTTCAGGGATTTGTATTTGTATTTGTATTTCGACTTATATGCCACCCCACTCGCACAGCGACTCTGGGCGGCTTACAGAAGAAACAGTTACAACTACATAGCACATTCCATAGGATAAAAACAATTACAGATATCACATAGTAAATTACAAATATCACATAGCAGGAATAACATAAAAAATATCAAAATATAACACCGAGAAAATAATCTCTAATAACAATTGTAATTACAAAACATCAGGACATCCTAAAAAAAATACATCAGAGATACTATAACATAAATCATTACAGCATCAAAATTCAGCATCAAGTCTTCTCCATCTCTGTCACCTGAGGTGATTCCCTTACTCTGCCTAATAATAGGGCCAGTCTGGAAATCACAATATTTACCAGAGGTTGGTGAGAAGACCTTGGGCTACTATAAGATGTATCATAAGCACATTTATTTTATTTACTTCATATATTTACCACCTTTCTCCTAACTAAGGGCAGCTATTGACATAGGTGGTAACATGTAGCCATTCCAATATATTTTTCAATCGATTCAATTATGCATGGTTCAGCCAAAGATAAGCGCCATTAGTTTCCTTGATTTCAGCATAAGGTTATGCATTTGCTTAATATTTCACATTGATTAATAATTTTGTTTGGTTCATATGATAGTTATTCTCCTTTCATTGTAAGTACAGTACTCTCCTTTCATTGTAAATTGACATTGTCCACCTGTAGAAGGGAACATCCTACAAAATTTTATAGTGGAAAATGCTTCTGTTCTCAGGTCTTTCTGTGCTCTCTTCCAAAACATTCCATCTTCTTCATCTGCTAGATATTGGATAGATGCCATTTAGCCATTTTAAATTCTATTTTGTTTTTAGATGTGTTAATTTTAGCGTTGCACGTTATTATATGCTGGTGGTGTATCTGACACGAATAAAGAAAGAGCCAATTTTCCATGCCTTTGTTATTTTTTTTATTAACAAACATTTCCTGCTTTTCTATATATTGTACCCTATTTTGTGCACTTAGCACAATGTTGGACTGCAAGAAAAGATATACTGATCCAGGTTTTTATTTCCAAATTAGTTATTTATCTCTACCCTGATGTTTGTTCTGTGTTTTCTCTTTCTCTGAAAACTGTCCATAAATAATTTTTTTAAAAAATAAAATGTGTTTCATTGCTGCAGACTGTCTGATTGGAAACAAGGCACCAGAGAAAGTAGCTTTAGAAAAAGACGAATTTTGCAATGGCAAAGTGTGGTCTCAGTTTGGTTTACATAGTCTGAAAAAGTCAAATCTATCAGACTCTTAAAAGCCAACTTGCTTGGGTGATCACGCAAAAGATTATACCTGTCACTGGACTATATGACTTCAGTAAATAGTTTTTCCTTCAGAGCTATAGCCAATTCACTTGGCTTTCCACAAACAACACAGAAACCATCTCTGGAGTTTTATTTGTCATGATTGAACCAGAGACTGCTGTTTTCCTTTTTATCAGCTGTCCAAAATACTTGCCATCAATATTGGTATTCCCTAGTTGGTCTCTCTTTGCCAAAATACCAAAAGCATAAGTTGACAACATTGCTGTATGCTTCAGAATTGGTCGGTTCAGAAATATGTCAAACCATAGAGTGTGCAAATGACAGGTAAGAACCTACAAACTATGGTTTAAGCTTCAAGGGACAAAATCATGGTTTAGAGCTGCAGTGCTAATTTTCTTTCTGTGATTTCCTATTCCATCTTTTCAATGCATGGCTTTCATAAGTTCATTTCCAACCCCTGCCCCCGATGTAATAACCTCTTGATCTGCAATAGTGGCCATAATGGTGACTTATCCCTAATTTGAATTCAGAGACAAGAGCAAAACACAATTAGAACATATAGCAGTTTCCAAGCCAGCTTCAAACAATGGTTTAATGACAACCTGGCTTAAACCATGGTTTGTGGCATATTTTTGGTGTTGCACTACAGAGGATTTTATTTCAGTCTCCATTTTCTTCCAGTATGGGTCACATGGGGATGAGGAATGCAGATAGAGTTGTTGTCCAACTTCATTAAAAAGGTGTAAATACCTACTTATTGAAGGCCAATTTCTCCCCAAGGCATCTTCCAGAATCTGCACAGACAACTACAAATGCTGAAAATTTAAAACAAACAAAATTGAAACTAGCTGGTATTTTTCTTACAGTTTTGAAAACTGGGCAAATGGATGTTAAACATCCTAATTAGTCAGGAAGTTCTGTCTGAATCACTTCTCTGAAACACTAATAGATTTCAAGCTGCAAGTTATAAACTATCTACAACATTCAGCTTCACCCTCAAGGAGCATATGCTTTGGGGTTGGAAGAGGCTTCCTGTTTTTAAGTCTAAAGATGGCTAAGCTAAATGTGACCAACCAGTTTTATCTGTTTAAGCAGTCTCTTTTCATACATAAAGGTTTGAGGAGCCTGTTGAGAGATCATTCAGGCTTATTGTCATAAACCTTCTTGTTGTTGTTCTGCTGTATCCAAATCTGAATATTGGCGATCCTCATGGTGATTATATTCCTGAGAATATAATGCAGTGGCCTTTTATCTGCCTTCCACATCACAGCATGACACCCGTACCATTGATATAGTTTCATGGGTCAGTTTCTGGCCCGGAGCCCTTTTGGCATGCAAAGTCCTCCTCAGCCCCAGCCCAGTATTGATGAAGCTGCTGTCCTCCATCAAGATGGATTCAAGTGGGATTTAATCCATTTGGAGACCATCATCTTTCCCTGTGTACTTCGGCACCCAAGCCACTAGACCTCAGGGTTGTCAGGCTAGTTAACGCAATAGGCATAGAACCGAGTGGGCTGCGGAGGATGGTGGAGGATAGGGGTGTCTGGTGTGCAGTGGTCCATGGTGTCCCAAAGGGTCGGACTTGACTATGTGACTGAACAACAACAAGACACTTGGAGTTGAATCGCTGGCAGTATGGTCTACTGTATTGCCATAGCAGGATAACCTGGCCAGACTGGTCTTAAACGTACTGTACACAATAATAAAAGGCTTGCTTTTCAGGATGAATAATGTATCCTTTTCCCTCCAGGATTTTACTCAGGATGGATAGTTGGAGCCATTTTTTGATCCTTGTGTGTTTGAGTACTCTATGTTCCATTGATGCCCAAACTACTGGTAAGGCAATCTTTGGACTACTTTGGTACTTGATGGCAAAATTCGTGTCATTTTTAAGTAGAAGTGTGATATATTCTGAGTTTATTATGGCCTATTAACTAGGTGGCACAGTTGCCTTTGATTTTGATTAGGCTGTTTCCCCCCGCCTCATATTTTGTTGAAAGAACTGAGGTATCTTTACATCTGCCTCCTGTCATTGTATTGCCATGATGAAAAAGACCTCATCTGTCGGATTTCTGCTGTTGGACAACTAGCAGTGTTTCTGGAGGAAAAATAAAAACTAAATCTATAAATTAAAAAAAATAACAACCCTGAAAGATTCGAATGCAGATTGTTTGCTTTCTCACTGTTCATAAATTTTGTAGGTCTTTTGAGCAAGTTAAAAGCATATCTTCCCCCTTGGTTTCAGATGTTGGACTTCAAGCCCAAGTGGTGATGGGAATTATAGTTCAATAACACCTGACAGGGCAAAGGTTCTTCCATGTCTAGGCAAAAGATGAAACTGCCAACATGAAGCCACCTTTTGATGAATTCATTCTGTAGTTCCTTTTGCCTGACCTAGTGTGAGAAAGATTTGCTGGACACAAGGTTGCCATTGCCTAGGGTACACCCACTTGTGGATCAAAAATACCATGATCTTCAAGGAGATTCTTCCTGTGTACCCCAGGGCAAAGGTCAGGCACCATTACTATGGATAATATCAGTGTACTTGCATACAAAAGAATAGAGAGGCAAATAACAATTGCAGCAGGCACAGTAAATCCTAACTAATGATATATGGGCTTCATGGTAGATTGAAGGGAATCGGTATTCTATTGAGAGGGCGCCCTGGCGGCGGCGGCAAGGGACAATATAATTTTTTTTAACTGAGTGGGATTTCATGGTAAAGCATACCTAATTTCAGTTCTCACCATTGTTATATCTGAACAAGTTTTGTATGCATTCTGCAGTGTCTGTTTAATCTAGAATTCTTTTTCATCAGAGCCTGGGAAAAAAATCAGACTTAAATTCATTTGTTAGTCTCAATTATAGTAGACCCATTGCATCAATGGGACTTCCAGCAAGTGCTGATGAAACAAGTCTCATTCAGTGAGTCTACTTTAGTTGGGGATAACAATTGGATTTCTTCTTCTTCTTCTTCTTCTTCTTCTTCTTCTTCTTCTTCTTCTTCTTCTTCTTCTTCTTCTTCTTCTTCTTCTTCTTCTTCTTCTTCTTCTTCTTCTTCTTCTTCTTCTTCTTCTTCTTCTTCTTCTTCTTCTTCTTCTTCTTCTTCTTCTTCTTCTTCTTCTTCTTCTTCTTCTTCTTCTTCTTCTTCTTCTTCTTCTTCTTCTTCTTCTTCTTCTTCAGGTGCCATATCAATTCTGGATATAGGCTATCATTATGGCAATAGTGTTCCTGTTCTTAACTCCTTGGAACAGTTCTTCCAAGGACATGCCACACCAGTCTCTCAGGTTCTTTAACCACAAAGTCTGTCTACGTCCAGGGCCTCTCTTCCCAGGGTTCTTTTCTTGCAGAGCGAGTTGGAGTATTCTATATTTTATGTTGTTTCTCATGATATTTATGTTGTTCCTTATGATGTGACTAACAGAAGTATTGTGGTGAATTGATAAAGAACAAGAACTCTTTAAGACAATCAAGCAAAGAAAGCTCCAATACCTTGGCCATATCATGAGGAACAATTTGATATAGTTTGTGCATATTTTAGAATTCCAATACCCTTGAGCCTTGAGGCAAGACTGCCATTTGAGCATGCTTGACTCTGTGATTTTGCAAGTTGGAGAGAACAAAAGTAACTCCCACACGTTCTGGTTTTTATCATTGACCAGGCAGATCTTCTTAAGAAGGTTATAAGCAAGAGAGGAAGACAAAAATCCTTTCTGTTGCCAATATTTGTTGTTCAGAAATATCCTTCTCTGAACATGTATGTTCAACTTTGCTGTCATTGCAGATAGGCTAAATACTTTCAGAGATTCTCAAAATCAGTTTCTGAACAACAATTCCCATTACTGGCCAGTAGCTTGTGGGAGCTGAAGTCCTTCTTTGTTGTTCAGTCGCACAGTCGATTCCGACCCTCTGTGACCCCATAGACCACTATCCGCCAGGCACTTCTGTCCTCCACCATCCTCCTCAACTCACTCAGCTGTGTGCCCATTGCATCCACAATACCATCTAGCCATCTCATTTTTGGCCGCCCCCTTCTTCTTTTGCCCTCCACCCTTCCCAGCATCAAGGCCTTCTCAAGCAAATCCTCTCTTCTCATTTGATGTCCAAAGTACTTTAGCTTCATCTTTACAATTTGACCTTCTAAGGAGCTGTCCAGGGGACTCTCAAAACTCTCCTCCAACACCACATCTCCAAGGCACCTATTCTTCTGCGCTCAGCCTTCCTAATGGTTCAGCTCTCACAATGATACATTGCCACAGGGAATACCATTGTTTTGACCATACGAATTTTTGTTTGCAATTTGATGTCTCTATTTTTCACTATGCTCCCCAGGTTTCTCATCACTTGCCTCCCAAGAATCAGTTGCCTTTTTATTTCATGGCTGCAATCACCATCTGCAGTGAGCTTTGATCCTAAGAAAGTAAAATCTGTCACTGCTTCTACTTCTTCCCCATCTATTTTCCAGGGACTGATAGGGCCTGTTGCCATTATCTTGGTTTTCTTTATATTGAGTCTCAAGCCAGCTTTTTCACTCTCTTCTTTCAACCTAATCAGGAGCTTCTTGAGGTCCTCCTCACTTTCTGCCATGAGGGTGGTATCATCTGCATATCTCAAATTGTTGATGTTTCTCCCAGCAATTTTGATCCCAAATTGTGATTCCTCCATTCCTGCATTGCACATTATGTGCTCTGTGTATAAGTTGATTAAGCAGGGTGACAAAATGCAGCCTTGTCTTACTCCTTTTCCTATTTCAAACCACTCAGTCATTCCATATTCAGTCCTAACTGTTGCTTCTTGATTCATGTTCAGGTTTCTCATGAGGCATATAAGGTGTTCTGGTATTCCCATCTCTTTAATTACTTGCTACATTTTGTTGTGGTCCACACAGTCAAAAGCCTTAGTGTAATCAATGAAACAGAAGTACACTAGTACCCCGAATAACGTTATGACTTGGTTCCACAAGTCCCGTCGTTATTCGGTTTTTAACGTTGTGCGATACATTGAACACACAATGTTAAAAAAAGCCCTGTTTCCCTGGAGGCTGCAGGAAGCGAGAACATCGGGATTTGAATCCTGACATTTTGGCTTGCTGCTGCCTCCAGGGAGGTGGGAGAACTTTGGAAACAGCTTGGAGCGGGTTTCCCCACCTCCCTGGACCCGGCGGGGGGGTCAGAGACCCCAAAATTGGTAAAAAAAAGTCCGTTTTTTTTACCAATTTTGGGGTTTCTGACCCCCCCCGCCGGGTCCAGGGAGGTGGGCAGACCCGATCCAAGGTGTTTCTGGGCTTCCCCGACGTCCTGAGCCAGTGCAGCAAGCCAGAATGTCAGAGTTCGAATCCCGATGTTCTGGCTTCCTGCACTGGCTCAGGACGTCGGGGAAGCCCAGAAACACCTTGGATCGGGTCCCCACACCTCCCTGGACCCAGCGGGGGGGTCAGAAACCCCAAAATTGGTAAAAAAAATGTCCGTTTTTTTAACCAATTTTGGGGGCTCTGACCCCCCCGCCGGGTCCAGGGAGGTGTGGGGACCCGATCCAAGGTGTTTCTGGGCTTCCCCGACGTCCTGAGCCAGTGCAGCAAGCCAGAATGTCAGGATTCGAATCCCGACGTTCTCGCTTCCTGCAGCATAAAAGAGGGTGGGGGAAGTTCAAAATTAGCGCACATCAGCTCTAGGGAGGTCGGGAGACCCGATGCGCGCTAATTTTGAACTTCCCCCACCCTCTTTTATGCTGCAGGAAGCCAGAATGTCGGGATTCGAATCCTGACATTCTGGGTCGCTGCACTGGCTCAGGACATCGGGGAAGCCCAGAAAAAGCTTGGATCGTGTCTGCCCACCTCCCTGGACCCGGCGGGGGGGTCAGAGACCCCAAAATTGGTAAAAAAAACGTCCGTTTTTTTTACCAATTTTGGGGTTTCTGACCCCCCCGCTGGGTCCTGGGAGGTGTGGGGACCCGATCCAAGGTGTTTCTGGGCTTCCCCGACGTCCTGAGCCAGTGCAGCAACCCAGAACGTCGGGATTCAAACTCTGACATCCTGGCTTGCTACATTGGCTCAGGACGTCGGGGAAGCTCAGAAAAAGCTTGGATCGTGTCTGCCCACCTCCCTGGACCCGGCGGGGGGGTCAGAAACCCCCAAATTGGTAAAAAAAACGTCCTTTTTTTAACCAATTTTGGGGGGTCTGAGCCCCCCGCCGGGTCCAGGGAGGTGTGGGGACCCGATCCAAGGTGTTTCTGGGCTTCCCCGACGTCCTGAGCCAGTGCAGGAAGCCAGAATGTCGGGATTCGAACTCTGACATTCTGGCTTGCTGCACCGGCTCTGGACGTCGGGGAAGCCCAGAAACACCTCCAGAGAGATCAGAGGACCCGATCTACAGCTGCAGGGTGGCTGGGGAAGCTGACGGGGACTCCCTGTCGGCTTCCCTAGCCACCCGCCCATGCCTCCGCAGCTGTGGGGTGGCTGGGTAAGCCAATGGGGGAGCCCCCCGTCAGCTTTCCAGCCTCCCCACCCCTGCCTCCGTAGCTGCAGGGTGGCTGGGAAGCTGAACGGAGAACCCCGTTCAGCTTTCCACCCACCCTGCTGCTAAGAACGACTGTATCGTGTAACGTTAAAATCGCGTTACTCGATACAAGATGTTTCCGAAAATCTTGTAACGTTATGCGGTTTTAACGATATACGGTACTCGCGTTATACGGGGTATTACTGTATACTTGTTTCTGATATTCCTTTGTTTTTTCCATGAGCCATCTTATGTTGGCGATATGGTCTCTAGTCCTAAAATATAACATTTCAATATGTTGAATATTCTACAAAAGCCATTTGGGCCAGTGGTCATCATCGTTGCCTTACCCAGTTTGCAGCATTATGTATTATGTGAAGTTCTTTCTTTTGTCTATCCTGAATCTAATTAATGCCTTTGATGTGCCTCAAAGAATGTTGCAATATGTTTGTTCAGTATGCAGGGAAGCTTCGATTGCAGACCTTGTGTTCTTGGTGGATGGATCGTGGAGCATTGGGGTGAAGAACTTCAAAACCATACAAGATTTCCTATATACTCTGGTTGACAGTTTTGACATTGGAGAAGATAAAATCCAGATTGGGCTGATTCAGTACAGTGATCTGCCGCATAACGAGTTCTTCTTGAACAGTTTCCAAAACAAAGCAGACATCTTAGAAAAAATACAGAATCTGCACTACAAAGGAGGAGGGACCAAGACTGGAAAGAGTTTGAAGTTCATGTTGGACAACCAGTTCAGTGAAGTGGCTGGAAGCCGGCGCCATCAAGGTGTTCCTCAAATTGCAGTAGTGATAACAGATGGACAAGCTCAAGACAGCATTCACAAACCAGCTGAGGAAGTCAAGAATGCAGGCATTATGCTTTATGCTGTAGGCATCAAAGATGCTATTCTGTCTGAACTCCAGGAAATTGCTAGTGACCCAGATGAAACACACGTCTACAGCGTGATGGACTTTGCTGGTCTACAGGATATCTCCCAAAATATACTGCAGGTGATATGTACAAATGTAGAGGAAGCCTCTCGACAAATCACTCAGGTTTCACCAGGTAAATTTACACATGTGTTTGTATAGAACTTGTTTATCCTTTTTCTGGCTTTTATATTCTTTATTCATGTCCGATCTGTAGTGTTTTGCAAGGTGACTGGATGAGTAAGAGTGTTTTTATTTGTAACTCTTTGCACTGCACTGATACCTGATTTCTAATTTCATGTTTTCTTTCCCCATAAAACAGAAGTTGGATTTTTTGCTTTTTTCTTAGGTGGTTTTGAGACTAGTTTTGTTATTTACAAGCAGTTGAGGGAATGTGTGCCCTTTCCCTTCAATTACACCAGGGGTGCCAGAACTACGACTCATGGGCTGGATCCGGTCCCCAACACCAATTCATCTGGCTCACACTGTCCTCCTGACTCCCAGAAACAGAAGTAAAACATGCCAGTACAGGTGCATTTTACTTCTGCTTCTGGGAGTGCCAAGGGCAGTGGAGGACAGATGAATTATCCAGCCCATTGGCTGTAGTTCAGGCACCCCTGGTTTAAGCAGAGAAAATGGCCGCCTAAGATCTATCTCATCCTGTTGCAAAACAGATTGCAAGGTGCATTTTACTTCTGATTCCAGTGGGAGGAATCATGTGACTGGCCTGCTGAATCATGAGACTGACTCATTGAACCATGTAACCGGTCCACGCACCCCTGAATTGCACACTTCTTTGTCAATCTGCAGCATCTCCAGCTGACCTGACTTGGAAGTCGTCAATGCGTGGTTTCCTCCCCTAGGATTTGACTGAAGCATGCAAAGTCAAGGAGGCTACAGACCATAATAGGCATTTGTTGGTTCTAACATAGCATTTTCCTGCTGAGAAAGGTTTCTGAATGATCCCTGTGGAGAAATACTTGTAGAGCAATTCGCTTGGAAGCAATCCTCCTGGAGCTATCAAGAAATACCTATCAACTGGTGCTAGAGTGATACTAGCTGCCGTTCATGTATTTTTCTTTTAAGACTGCTAGAAAATTTTTCCACCAGTCATTCTACAAGTAGTTCCATGGAGAAGAAAAAAAGTTACATTGGATGAGGTCCATGAGAAATATATTTTAACTTGAAGCTTCATGAAACGTTGAAGGTCTACAGTATATCAGGCCTACCAGCTGTTTAGATTATGATCCAACAGGCTGAACAGCCGTGCAGCTTACCAGTAACATATGATAGCTTAATAAACCTTCTGTTTTCATGCCTGTCTGGGAATGTTAAATTAGAGGAAATATCCAGTACCATGCAAGCCAAGAATATTTCTTCTGCTTTCAGCCCAGTTTATACTCTGCTGTATGTGCAATACAGTCAATAGAAACAAAGCTTGACTTTTGAGGGCAAATGTTGCCTAAATGTAGAACTTGGAAAAGTTACTTTTTTGGACTACAACTCTTAGTTGACCCGTATGGCCAATGGCCATTACAAGGAATTGTTATCTCTAACCTCTGTACCTTGTTTTAGTGCTGTGGGGAAAAAAAAATCTCAATCATAAATCATAAATCTCAATCATAAATCCATAAAATGAGTTTGAACAACTTAGGTCTAACCTACTCCTTTTCTTTCTCTCATTTAGTGTGTCGAAAAGCCACTATTGCTGATGTTGTATTTTTGGTGGACAGTTCAGCTAGTGTTGGTCCGGATAATTTTCAGAAGGTGAAAAATTTCTTGTACACATTAATTTCAAGTCTATATGTTGGCCCCAACCAGATTAGAATTGGGCTAGCTCAGTATAGCGACAATACCTTCACAGAGTTTCTGCTCAACCAGTACTCGACGAAAGAGATAATATTGGAACAGATAGAGAAT
This sequence comes from Furcifer pardalis, assembly GCA_030440675.1. Lineage (NCBI taxonomy): Eukaryota > Metazoa > Chordata > Lepidosauria > Squamata > Chamaeleonidae > Furcifer > Furcifer pardalis. The sequence continues at coordinate 64,908,582 of CP126897.1, read as the reverse complement.
TTGTCCTTCCGGAGTGGAAGCACTTATACCGGTGCTGCATTGGAATCTATCATGGAAGGATTCTTCACTGAAGCTGCTGGAAGCAGAGCACAAGAAGATGTTCCTCAGATAGTCATTCTGCTTACAGATGGGGAGTCTAATGATGAAGTCAAGGTTCCGGCCAGCAAGCTGAGGGCAAGAGGAATCTCAGTTTACGTGGTGGGAATTGGTGTCCAGAATGTTGCTGAGCTCAAAGAAATTGCCAGCAGACCTTTTAATAAGTTTCTGTTTAGTATTGACAGTTTTGATATCCTTGAAGAACTTACTAGCAGTCTTCTTAAAACAGTGTGTTTTGCAGTGGAGAGTCAGATTAAAGGTGAGTAAAATTGCTTCATGAGCTGATGTGTTGCTGTTATTTCTGTGTCTGGCCAGGTTATCCTGCTATGGTGATAGAGTAGACCATACTGCCAGCAATTCAACACTGAGTGTCAGGTGGTGGTTAACTAACCTGACAATCCTAAGGACTAATGGCTTGGCTGCCAAAATCCCCAGGGAAGGGTGATGGTCCATTGAATCCATCTTAATGGAGGGCAGCAGCTTCATCAGGGGATGAGGAGATGAGGAGGACTTTGCATGCCAAAAGGGCTCAGGACCAGAAAGTGAGTTATGGGAACTGGATCAGTGGTACAGGCATCATGCTGTGATGTGGAAGGCAAATGAAAGGCCATTGCATTATATTCTCAGGACAGTCTTCATGGTTGATCACCATGATGATTACCAATATTTGGATTCAGAAGAAGAAAATTACTACAAGAGTTAATTTTCCCCATTTCTTATGAGTTAGGATTGCCCTTGCTTGAAAGCCAGTAATATCCTACTATAGGGTTCAGTGCTCATTTCTGTTTATAGCCAAAGAGCCAGCACTGTCTGTATCTGCAGACTTTTCTGTGAACATCTGGCAGGTATGACTAGACATAGGACACTGTTTGTTTAGATAATGGTATATTAACTGCCACTACTTTTATGACATCAGTCTTAATTTATCAGACAGAGAAGGAACCAGCAAATTACTTGAAAATAATTTCAGGAATGTAGTTTTGGACGAACTAAAGTTTGGACTGAAGAAATATCAAACAGATAAACAGTTTCATGCTGTTGATTTTATTAAGCTGCCCAATTTACCTCTAAAACTCTAGTAGGCAACAAGGGCCAGTTTTCTAGTGCACTTCTGTTGAGCGGAATAGAACGTTTTGCTAGTGTGGTAATGAGGAGGGAGGTTGTGACACTAGTATAAATATTGCCATGGCACAAATTGGTGATCACCAAAAAGAAAATTCATCCTCCACTTACACAATGGCAGTGCCTGCACGAGCAGTGCAAATCCTGGTTACTGCACTGGTGGTACTTTTCATTCAGTGGAAGTTTAATAGGATACTGGCTCATGTTTTCAGCCCTCTAAAGCGATCACCAGGATTCTCCTTATGTAGGAGCAGAACTGAAAATAGAGAGAGGCATAGAGGCAGATTTTTATACTCACCTCTAGCTCCTGAAGCCAGAGAAGAGTCGCAATCTGAGTCGCAGACTTTGGATGCTAAAGTTACTCTGCAGATTATCTGGGCTAAATGTACATCAGTGTAAATTCAAACAATATTTTTTTTTGGGAGGGAAGGCAAGATGTTACATTGGGAAAATGAATGTTCCCCCATAGCCAGGGTCTAAAACCAAGTGATCACGCCCCCTTCCACATTCAGATTGATTTTTAGTGGAGAAATGGTCTATTTTGATCCTCTCTCTCCTGATCATTAACTGAATAAAGAACTATCAGTTTCAGAACTGATTTGTCCCACTTTATCCCTCAGATATCCAGCATCAACTAGTGTAGATATGGGATTCTGAACTCCAAAGATGATTTCTATAACTAAAGGGTCTTTCAAATACCATGTGACCTAAAATAGGCCACTTTTTGAACTCCCTGTGACTTTCCATGACCCCCACTCCCCCCCAAATCATGTGGTTTCTCTGTTTCCCCTGATTTGAAGAGAAATGGCAGAAGCATGGCTGACCTGGAGCCTGAGGATGCCTGCTGCCCCACCCCCGGACTCCCACCTGGGCTGGTGTGTGTGTTAAAAGCCACGCCAGCTTGAGCGGTGGAGGATGGTCCTGCTCAGACCCTGAGGACCCCTGCCACCCCACCCCCGGACTTCCACCGGACTGGGTTTTAAAAATTTTTTTGGAATCACGTGACTTCATGCTGAAGCCCCTCCCCCCGGTGACTTTCTGTGACTTTTGGTCGACCCCACCCCCTAAAATGGTCACATGGTATTCGAAAGACCCTAAGAAAGCCACAGAGATCAGTTTTATCTTTTGGAGTAGATAGGCAATAAAGACTGAGCCAGTAAGGTTGACACATGTTGAGGTCAATTAGATCAGAAGCTATGTTTCTTTTGTTTGAACATAATTGTCATCTTTTCAATAGGTGCAAACAAATTCATTCTGATTTCTTACGTGACTGGCTACAACATTGTGCGCAGCCTCTACATTCAGCCTTGACTGAGCATTAAGAAATCTACTAGTCTAAGTTATTAGCTGCCAATATGTGTAGGTGGCATCTGGTGGGCAGGGTTTGGAATAAAAAGCTATTGTGGCATTAGTTGCATTTTGGCAATAACATAATGGCTGAAATCCTGATACTGTACATAGCATAGTAAGTTGCAACTAGAGTAGGCCAATTGAATCAATAGAAGTCAGAAATTACTCTGGGTTGAAAGGATTTCAAGGATTTTATATCGCTCCCTCACTTTTTTTAGTTGTTGGGTTAATTTTTAATTGTATTTTTAATTAGGGTTTTTAAAAAACTGATTTTATGTAATTGTTGTGGAAGCCGCCCAGAGTTGCTTGCCGAGTGGGTGGCAATACAAATGTGAAGAAATAATAAATAAATAAATAAATTTTTTTTTGCTGAAGAAAATCCAGTCAGGGGATGCCTGAATGAGGCTCCTTTCATGTCCCCAAGATCTGTCATGCAGCACTTGGGTATCGAACCCCAACTTTCCTGTCTCCAAGCTCAGCATCTTAACCACTAAGCCACCACAGTGCTGAAGTAAGGACAGTAGTGGCTCAGTGGTTAAGAAGCTTGTCTTGTTAGCTGGACAGCTGGCAAGTCGGCAGTTCAAGAACCAGGTACTGCATGACGGATTGAGTGCCATCTCTGTCCCAGCTCTTGGGGACATGAAAAGAGGCTCATTCAGGCATCCCCTGAGCAGAGTTTCTCCAGCAAAAATCTTTTCAACCCAGAATAATTTCTGACACAAAATTATTATTATCAATAGAAATTACAAAGGAATTGGCTCTCCCAAATTCCCGCTGATTAAAGGGGTCTAGTCTAGTTGTGATTCATTATGTTCTCTAAGAACAGAGATTCAGCTGCTGTGTACAAAAATATATAATAGGTCACCTTTACTTTAACCACAAGGAAACTCACTGAGTAAAAAGTAATCTTTGTGATAAGTGAAAGAACTATCCAACATACGTATTTCAATGGATATTATGATAAAAATATGGATTTTGTTTTACATTGCATGACCATGGAAAATACCTGGTTGTCTTTTCTTCCCAGCATTTACCAAGCACTATGCCGATATTGTTTTCCTTGTGGATTCTTCTGAAGCAATGGGCTCTTCTAACTCGGAGGAAGTAACCAAATTCATTGCCCACATTGTTGAAAAACTAGATGTTGCCACTGACAAATACCGGATCGGTTTTGCACAATACAGCGGAGAAGGGCAAGTGGAATTTTTGCTGAACACTTATGAGACTAAGGAAGATGTTCTTGGCCACATTCGGAGCAGTGTCACTTTCAAAGGAGGTCCTCTGAAGACAGGAGATGCCCTGCAATTTCTGCAAGAAACCTTTTTTACAGAGGAGGCTGGAAGCCGGTTCAAGCAAGGAACACCACAGTTTGCCGTGCTATTTGTCTCAGCTAAATCAGAGGATGATGTCAAGGAAGCTGCCAAAGTCCTGAAAGAAGCCGGCATCACAGTGATCACCATTGGTGTTTTGAATTCAGATCAGGAAGAAATGGAGACGATTGCTACTCATTCTCTGTTTTACCAAGTCAATGATGTACAGCGCCTCAGACAATTTCACAAAAACATATCTGATGTATTGGAAGTGCCGGTTCACAGACAGTACGATGATGCCATTGACGCAGATGTGCCAGCAGGTATGGTTGTAGAATCATGTTAAACCTAAAAGAGGAAATTAGGAATAGTGCAGGCCCACAGCTTCATCAACTACCATACCAGGGGTCAAAAGATACCCCAGTAAACAATTCCATAGGTTCCTGATTCCTGGTGTGAACAGGTATAAGGTTCACCTTCACTGTTCTAAGCAAATTATTGTCTCTCTCTCACACACGCACGGTTTAGTTGGGGAGAGTGTAACTGTTCTTCAGCAGATGTTCTTTTCTATCTTTTCACCTCACTTTCACATTGTTCTATGAAACCCCATTCTCACATTGCTCAGACTGGGCCTCCTCCTAATGCAAAATTGAGGAATGTGTGGCTATGGGATTGGAATTTCAATTAGCTGTAGTCAACACAAAGAAAAGGTTACAGACAAGAATTATTATGCAACAATGTCTGGAAAATTATACATTCCGTCTCTGCTTTAAGCAGTTGGACAACTTTCAATGTTGTCTCTTCTTTTGCACATCCTTTGACACTACTGCAGAACTTAGAAAAACTGCTCTTTTGGACTACAGTTCCCAGAATTCCCCATCCAGCCTGACCAATGGCTGAGGATACTTCTGCCAACACACAGACTTGGAATTCTGGGACTTGTAACCCAAGAAAGTAATTTTACCTAGTTATTTTCTTCTTTGGCAAGACGGAACCTTGAATACTTAAGAATGAAATCTAAAATCCTATATTTACGTACTTACTAAATCTCTTTGAGGTCAGTCTACACTGACACTTCCAGAATGGTGTTTTCAGTGACTTTACCACCAACAGGTTGTGGTCACTTATGCACACGTCGTATACAGAGATCTTTCTAACCTCTGTTTGCTTATTTGGTTCACAGTTTGCTCCACTGCCTCTGTGGCAGATATTGTATTTCTCGTGGATGAATCCAGTCGAATTGGTCAAAGGAATTTTCATCTGATCAGGACTTTTCTGCTCAAGGTTTTCAGTGCTCTGGATATTGCCCCTGATAATGTACGAGTGGCCTTGGTCCTTTACAGTGACAAACCAAGGCTAGAGTTCAGCTTGGATACATTTGAGGACAAATCAGAGGTTGTGGACTATCTGAAAAAGTTGCCTTATCGTGGAGGGGAAACATACACAGGTGCTGCAATAAACTTTGTAAGGGAAAACGTTTTCACCAAGAAAATGGGGAGCAGAAAGAATGAAGGAGTCCAGCAACTGGCTGTGGTGATCACAGATGGCTATTCACTAGACACCTTCATTGGACCTGCATCCAAACTCCGACGTGAAGGAGTTACTGTGTATGCTGTGGGCATCAAAAACATCTCAGCTAGCGACCAGCTATACAAAATTGCATCTCATCCCCCGAGGAGACATGTCACAAACCTGGCCTCTTTTTTGCAACTATCAAACATTGAATGGATGCTGAAGAAACGGCTTTGTAATGATATTATTTCTCAGACATTTGTCATTCCAGTGCGTTCTCGAACTCTGAAGGAAGGTAAGGAACCATGTCTTGTAAACAGTTTCTGAATCCTGCATACACATTAAGGGGCTAATATCAGTGATGGGCAGGCACCAAGCACTTGGTGTGCATGCGTGCCTACAGCACTCGGCACGCATGCGTGGCCTCCTTGCTGTCCTCCCAAGCGGGGAGGAGGAAGAGAAGTTGCTAGCCTGAAGCTCCCTATAGCCTGCTCCCCAGGGTAAGTGACTCACCTTCGGGTGTCGGTGGGTTTATTTTAATGTGTATTTAATGTGTATTTATTTTTAATGTGTATTTTTATGTGTTTTATGTGTATTTATTTTTAATGTGTATTTTTATGTGTTTTATGTGTATTTAATTTGTATTTGTATGTGTTTTTATGTCTATTTAATGTCTATTTATTTTAATGTGTATTTTTATGTGTACTAATTTTATGGGGTTTTTTACATTGACTCCGCCCACATCATTGGCGGTGCCCATGAAATCATGATGTTGGCTCCGCCCAAGATGTCATGATATTGGCTCCACCCACAATGTTGGCTGCCCACCACTGGCTAATATAAGGCAACCTAGGTTGTGAATAGTGTAATTTCAAACGAATAAAACAAATTGTGTGCAAGTCCCCAGTTTTCTATTAAAGCCTTTCCAGGTCCCTGCTGTCTACTATCTCAAGTGCTTCAGAGAAGAAACGATTCAAACTTTACCTTTGTGAAGAGAAAAATATTTCTAAAAGTTTCAATATTATGCCCAGGAGGTTGCCCAGAAAGTTAGTGAATGGTAGGGATGGTAGAGAAATCTGTTGCCACAGGGACTGTCTACGCTGGTCAGTATCCCACTCTTCTGGGCAGTTTTGCAGTCAGTTGGTCTGGTTTTTCTTCCAGCATCTACATCTGTTGGACACTAGAGTGGAACAACTTGCTTCAGCAATTATCCACTGAACTTAAGAAAAACAATTGCAGTTCCCCTGATCATCCCCAGACAAGTAGGGAAATGTACTGTAATCATAGGCAATAGCAGCAGTGGCTCAAGTGGCTAAGATGCTGACTGGAAGGTGGGAGATCAGCAGTTCGATTCCCGAGTACTGCAGGATGAAATGAGCTCCCATCTTTGTCCCAGCTCCTGCCAACCCAACAGTTCGAAAGCAAGTACAATACAGTACCTGCAAGTAGATACATAGGGACTACTTCAGTGGGAAGGTAAACAGCATTTCATGTGTTCTGGTGTCTAGTCATGTCTGCCACATGACTACGGAAATGTCTGCAGAAGCAGACGCCGCTGGCTCTTCGGCTTTGAAACAGAGATGAGCACTGAACCCTGGAGTTGGATACAACTGGCTTTCGAGCAAGATAAACCTTTACCTTAAACAGTCCATGCTGTTGCTGCATTTGTACAATTGCAGCAAAATTAAGCACTTCCTGATTGTGTCAGGGAAGTATAATTTGGAGGAACAGAATGCCACTGGGATGTGGGGATTGTGCCAAATGGGATTTTGCTCCATCCTCGCACCCTGTCATCTTTTATCACACTACCCTAAAATTGGGCAGTATATACTGGCTCAAAATATGTCTCTTGGGTGGAATTGAGGGCTCTGTTGTTAGCTTATTTCTTCTTCCTGGTTGTGCTTTCCTCCCTTCAGAATGAGAGAAGAAATAGCAAGTAGCCAGTAGAGGGTCAGGGATCAGGCCCAGCGTCTCTGGTCAATGTTCATCAAAAAGCATGTAAGCCTTCATCAAGGACTTTTAAAAAATTAAATTGGGGGGATAGGAAGGGAGTGCTTGGTTTTCCAGATCCTATCTTTCCTGTTGAGCATAACCAATGGGGTCATGAGTATTGTAGCTCAACAACAACTGGAAGGCCACATGTTCTGTCCAGCATAGCCAACAGCAAACAATGTCAGGTATTCCAGTCCATTAGCACCTGGAGGGGCACACATTCCCAGTCTCTAGCATAGTTATGTATCAAGCACCATTGTGACCAACCCGTAAGACAACTCTCTCTGTCCTAACATATTTATTTATTTAGATTTATTATCCTGCCCCAATCAGGCGAACCTGACTCTAGGCGGCTTACAGAAAATTCATAAATTAAAACCTTGAGGTTCAAAATTACTTAAAAGTCAATTAAAAAGAATTAAACCATGAATTTACAAAAATCTAAAAGATTTAAAAAGGTTAAAAGGTTTAAAAAGATTTAAAAAATTTAAAAGAATGAGGGAGGGGTGGCTGTCCCATCAGATCAGCCACCCAACATGGGACCCCATGTTCCTGGAGCCCCATACCTGCCCTGCCAGCCAGGTTTTTAGGCCCTTCTGAAAGGGCAGGAGCTCTGTCTGTAGACGTAACTCAGTTGGCAGGAGGTTCCAAAGGGCCGGGGCGGCCACGGAGAAGGCCCTCCTTCTGGTGCTAGAGAGATGCGCCTCTCTAGCTGATGGAATGATAAGAGAGCCTCTCCAATCTGCCCTGGTGGGACGGACAGATGTCCTTGGGACGATGTGGTCTCTTAAGTATCCTGGCCCACTACCATGTAGGGCTTTAAAGGTAATAACCAGCACCTTGAATTGCACCCGGAGACATACTGGCAACCAGTGCAGCTCCTGAAGCAGCGGTGAGGCATGAGCATAACGCCCGCACCCCATCACTACCCGAGCAGCCGCATTCTGGACCAGCTGCAGCCTCTGAATGGTCACCAAGGGCAGCCCCATGTAGAGTGCATTACAGTAATCAAGTCTGGAGGTGACCAAAGCATGTGTTATCATGAGCAAGGAGTCCCGGTCTAGGAGTGGGCGTAGCTGGCGTATTATTACCCCATTATCTGTTATCCAAAAGTATCAGGTGCAAATCATATTAGATTTTACTTGTAGGTGGCATTCTAACGATGTGCTCATCCATTGTATATAGTAGTTTATTTTTAGGTAATTATGTAATGAAGTCACATCTTGTAATATTTGACTTCAGTTTGTTGGAATTGAGCATTTATTGGACATGACATGAAACTGTCATTTGTATCTTTTAGGTTGTGTGGAAACTGAGGAGGCAGACATTTATTTCCTGATTGATGGATCAGGTAGCATCCAACCACCAGACTTCCATGACATGAAGGTCTTCATGAACGAATTGATCAACATGTTCCAGGTTGGCCCTGACAAAGTCCGTTTTGGGGTGGTTCAGTATGGAAGCAGACCCCAAACAGAGTTTGTGATTAATCAGTACTATACAGTGGCAGGCTTAAAGGAAGCCATCAGAAAGATTGAGCAGCTGGGTGGTGGCACCAACACTGGAGATGCTTTAAGAGACATGCAGAATCTATTCAAAGAGTCAGCTAGGAACAAGGTCCCCCAGTTCCTCATTGTCGTAACGGATGGTCAATCCCAAGATCAGGTGACCAAAGCAGCAGAAGAGCTGCGTCAAGAAGGAATTGTTATATATGCAATTGGTGTCAAGCAAGCTGTCCAAGCAGAACTGGAAGACATTGCTGGGACAAAAGACCGGATGTTTTTTGTGAATGATTTTGATTCCCTAAAGCTCATCAAACATGACATTGTGCAAGATATCTGCTCTCCTGAGGGTATGGCATTTTTCTAAATATACTTCATAACAAGTCTTCCTAAAGCTCTATATACAAATGCAGATATACAGTATTTGTGTTAAATATTAGCACCAGTAGTTGTGGCAGTAATTATATTAGCAGTATTAGATCATTAAATGGACTATATGTCCTGATCTGTGCAGAAAGATTATTTTTTTTTAATTAAACTTTTATTATTAAAACAAGACAACATTCAAACAAACACACACAGAAATTACACTATCACATTAATCACTCTTACAATAACTTATATCTACATATAATTTTATATTAAAAAAACAATCCCCACCACCTTTAGGACATATTTTCAATTTATGATTATTTTATTTCTGTCAACAGTATTCTATACATTCACCCCTATTTCCCAAAAAGTTATTGATTCCTGTCCTAGTTTTGTTCCTTTCACTTAAATTAAGACATCTTCTAGGAATTCTCCCCAAATCTCTTTGAAGCCATTTATTTTTATTAATCCTTTCTTAAACTTTAATTTGCTTGTCTGCATGTTGTTCATCACAATGTTCCATAGTTCCATGCAGAAAGATTCTGAAATGGGGAGAGCACTCGATTATGTGATCCCATTGAAAGCATTTTGCCATAAAATGATACAAGTTCTTCATTCTGCCACTGTGCAAATAGTCATCGAAAAAGAATGCTGCTGTGGTATTCCAGTGGTTAAGAAGCTCGCCTTGTTAGCTGGAAGACTGGCAAGTCAGCAGTTCGAGACCTGGGTACTGCATGACGATTTGAGTGCCAGTCTCTGTCCCAGTTCTTGAGGACATGAAAGGAGCCTCATTTGGGCATTCTCTGAGTGGAGTTTCTTCCGCAAACATTCTTTCAACACAGAATAATTTCTGACATGAAATTATAGTAGGCATACATTTATATAGTAATGGGAAGGGCAATGGAAATGTAGCTACAAGAAGTTTGAAATAATAATGATCAATCAGTGATTAACACAGTTGTGGTGGCTCAGTGGCCTTGTTAGCTGGAAGGCTGGCAAATCAGCAGTTCGAGGCCCAGGTACTGCATGACGGATTGAGCCCCTGTATCTGTCCCAACTCTTGGGGACATGAAAGGAGCCTCATTTGGGCATTGCCTAAACTGAGTTTTCCCAAAAACCCCTTCAACCTAGAATAATTTCTGACATGAAATTATTATTATTATAGTGATGAACACATGGAGAACTTAATGGCAAAACTTGATCATCACTGAAAGGTCATTGGTGGGTGACAAATCTATTCAAACCAAGTTGAGGAAGAAGCATTTGTTTAGGCCCAGTATAAAGGAGGATTATAATTTATTTTGGTTTGTTCTATGGTTGGCCATTCAATGGTAAACATATGCTTAGTTTTCAAATTTGATTGCTGGGGTATGCATCTCTGAGGAAATCCAGTTGCTGAAAGAAAAATATAACTCCTTTTAACCCAGAGTAATCTCTTACACAAAATTATTATTACCACATGAAATACACATTTTCCTTAACATCTAGTTTGACCATCAGAGAGTAGAATGTTTAGCTATGGTCTAAATATTACGTAATATAGTAAGAGTTACTTCAAACCAGAGTATTGCCCAGATTACAATATTAGATTTAAAATGGATAAAAAGAACATAATGATTTAAAACAGTGTTTCCCAACCTTTGGTTTTTGGACTTCACTTCCCAGAGGCCTAAGTCAATTCCCCAAAGCACTGACTTAGGCTTCCGGGGATTGAGGTCCCCCTGTGGAGCATGGGCCCCATGTTGGGAACCACTGACTTAAACCATATGAATGCTCAATTACTATGGGTCTTGGTTAGCTTTTAGCTTATTTGTTTAGCACATCATTGTTTTTCTTTTCTCCCCATTATTAGCCTGTAAAAAATTGAAAGCTGACATCATTTTGCTAATTGATAGTTCTAAAAGTATGGACCAAGATCAGTTTGACCAGATAAAGGAATTCATTGACTTGATTGTGAACAGATCTGATATTGGAGCTGACAAAGTTCAGATCGGACTGCTGCAGTTCAGTTCTGATCCGCAAGAAGAATTCCCACTCAACAAATACACCAGCAAAGCTGACTTGAGGAAAGCGATATCTGCAGTGAGACAGATGAAAAAAGGAAGAAAGACTGGGAAAGCTCTAGATTTTGCCTCTTCATACTTTGACACACCCAACGGTGGGCGTCCAGGAGTGAAGCAGTATCTGATAATGGTCACAGATGGAGACTCTGAGGATGAAGTGAAAAAGCCTGCTAGAGCTCTCAGGAACAAAGGTGTTATCATCTACGCCATTGGAATATTGAAAGCCAATGACTCACAACTTGTTGAGATTGCTGGAACTCAGGACAAAGTGTTTTCTGAGGATTATGTCGAGTCCCTCATGTTTTTGGAAAAGCCAATACTGTTTGAAATTTGCAACCCTGAAGAAGGTAATTAGTTACATTAAACAGTATAATTTTCTACTTCAAGAGGTCAACTAGACTGTCTTCACCTATGTTTTGCACTGTCTCACCAGGACTTTAAAAGAATCAAGCAAGTATTTATTTTTAGAGTACTTAATTTAGAGTACTTACTGCTGATTAATCAGCAACATGGTGTTAGTGGACAGAATTGGTTGTGCCACATGGTTGGCTTTATGTCCCTTATAACAGTGATGGTGAACCTTGGCACTCCAGGTGTTCTTGAACTTCAATTTCCAGAAGCCCTGATCAGTAGGAGTGCTGACTTGGGCTTCTGGTATTTGAAGTCCAAGAACACCTGGAGCGCCAAGGTTCACCATCACTGCCCTATAAGCAATTGTGGGTTGTCAAAATTTCCGCTACCCCACCGTGACGTCATGGACGTCTATTTACCACTCCCCCGGCAACCCCTCCTGATGGGGTGCTACCTGTTCAGGCGACCTGGTCCAAACCGGTAACATCCCATCACTACCTATAAGATCCTGCTGCACTCAGGTGTGCTGTATCCTTTCCAGTTTTGAAGCAATATTTAGCCCAGTTAATTTTGTACAAAAAACAGGGGTAATGGCCCCGTTTTGTTGGGAACATATAAGCAGCCATCTTGAAGATTTCAAGTGGCTAAATACCATGGATGGAAAATCGCATCTGCATTTGTTTCAGTTTTTGTTGCTATTTTCTTGTTTTTTTCTCCCTTAAACTTTTATAAACTCTTTTGAGTGCTTATATACAAGGGAAGTACAAGATTAAGTCTCATCAGCTGTACATTCTCTAGAATGGTGACCAGATGCTAAGGGAGGGGAGGGTTTCTGTGTCTTTGATAATTGAGTAGAAGAGGGATTTTGGCTTCCTTAGCTTCTACACACCAAGCCAAAAGCCCATTCCTAATTGTGACTATTAATAATACAAGATTCTTATCCTGCTTGAGTCTTCTCAACCTTTCAATGTCACATTTAAATGTTAAACAAGTTTGCTCAGCAGGTCATAGAACACTTGGGCCAGTATCCTGTTTAGTTTACCACACACAGCATGGCAATCATACAAAAGTTTTCCCCATTGCCTTGGTTGACAGCTGCATGCTCAGCTGCGCATTGCTTGTGCAAACAACTGTTGAGATCCATTGAAGACATCCTTGAAAAGGAAGTGGTTTTCAAGGTACCAGGCACTTCCATGCACCATAAATCAAATAGGATACTGATCTTGTAAATGATAGAGGGAGAGTGGAAATCCATGTCACTGTGTCATTGTCTGCCCCCTCCCCCTTTTCAGCATGCAAACGAACAGAAGTAGCTGATATCATCTTTGTGGTGCATGGATCACGTGACATTACAGAACTTCAGTTCAGAGGTATACAGTCGCTGATGGAGGCCATTGTGAATGACTCAGTTGTGGGAAAAGACCGTGTTCAGTTTGGGGCTATTGTCTACAGCACTGTTCCTGAAGAACAATTTCTACTGAATAGGTATTCCACAAAGTCACAGATCAGGGAAGCCATCCAGAAGCTGACACCTCTGCGAGGGTTTACTTTTACAGCACAAGCATTGAGTTTTGCAAGGGAAAGGTTTGATGCAGCATATGGTGGCCGAATGGCATTCCCTGGCATCACACGGATGATTGTGCTTATTACTGATGAGCCAACTACACCAACAGATAGACCCAATCTTCAAGCAGCAGCCCAAGCTTTGAAGCAGGGAGGTATCCAGGTCATTGCCGTTGGGATAGACGATGCCAGTAGGGCAGAACTTGAAGAAATTGTGGCCAATAATGGAAACTGGTTTTTTACATCAAGTTATAACATGCTGGAAAGCTTACACGGAAATATCACTCATGTTATATGTGATGAATCAAAGCCAGGTATGCACAAACTTTATTTATTGTTAATTTTTATTACATTTCCATCACTGTGCCAATTTGGGAATGTGAGATATTCTTTAACATATGTCTAACTCTACTTTTGTGTTTGTCGAGCCCAATTATGTTTGATGTTCTTTAAAGAGCTGTGCAGCTGTGACGCTTTTGTTGAAAACCAGGACTTCATCTTTAGGGAGATACTTATTAGGAAGACTTCCTGGTGAATTCTGTACAATTATTTCCCATTAATAGCTCAAAATGAAAAAAGGTAGGCATGGTAGTCCATGTATAGGGGCAAAGTCCACAGCATCAAAAAGCCATAAAGATGGGAAAGCTGTTCAGTTCTGAACTTTTCATCAAGTGACATGATGTGAAAAGTATGAAGTGAGTTAAGGAACAGAACCATCCAGATACAAGTAAAACCTCATATAACACTAAAACCTGGTTCCACAAGTCTTGGTGTTATATGATTTTTAGTGTTATCTGATGCATGTTAAAATCCTATGGGATCCATAGAGATACATTGTAACCACACAGGCTTTAGCGGTTGTTATCTGAAGCATCCCATAGGATCTTAATGTTATCTGATGCAATTCTTCCCCCCAGATTCCTTAATGTTATGCGATTTTAGTGTTATTCGATACTAATGTTATATGAGGTATTACTGTATATGGCCAGAGTTTTTGGCCATGATGGTCTCATGAGATTCTTATAACCTTTCCCCTGGAACAAGGGTGGCCAAACTATGGCCCATGGGCCAGATCTGGCCTGTGGCACCATTTCATCTGGTCCCCACTGCCCTTGATGCTCCTGGAAGAAGAAGTAAAACACACCCGCACATGTGCAAAATGCTACCGTAAATTACCTGTGGCTGTGTGTGTGTTTATTGCAGCATTATGCGCATACGTGGGTGTGTTTTACTTCCGCTTCCGATGCGAGAAACCATGTGACAGGCCCACAGCTATGCGAAGAATGTTAATGTTTTAAGAGCCACTCTATACTTTTCTACTTAATGAATTAAATAACAAGCGTTATCCACTCAAGATAATGCATATTTCTCTTCACAGCCTGTGACACTCAAGAGGCAGACCTTGTGTTTCTGATTGATGGCTCAATAAGCATATCACCAAGTAATTTCTCAGCTATGAAGATGTTCATGAAGGAAATTGTAGACAGCGTCATCGTTGATCGGGACAAAGTGCGGATTGGAGTGGCCCAGTTCAGCAAAGATCCCAAGAAAGAATTTTACCTGAATGACTTTTTCACTGACATTGCTGTCAAGGGAAAGATTGATGAAATTGTCCAGCTAAAATCTAGGTCTTTCACTGGTAAAGGGTTGAGGTTTATTAGCAACTTTTTTGAGCCAGCGAATGGGAGCCGTAAGAACAAAGGCGTGCTACAATTTCTCATAGTCATGACTGATGGGAAGTCCGATGACAGTGTGGATGAGGCGGCCATTGCTCTCCGGAAAGATGGGATTCACATTTTTGCAATAGGAATAGGGATTCCAAATTCCTTCGAGCTCCTTCGAATTGCCGGTGATGCTCAGAGAGTGTACGTGGTGGAGAATTTTGATGTCCTGCAAACTATTAAAAGGAAGATTGTCACGGAGATTTGTGACCCAGGGGATCTGCCCAGTCAGGGTAAGTTTCATCTTTCCTTTCCCAAAAAACAAGCATTCTAAATATTATTGATCATTCATAAAGACAGTTTCATTGTTTGTGCAGGCATATTTATCCCCTTATTTAGGAAAACACTTCTTAAACACACTTGATCTTAGCCAAACGGCCGAGAAGTGATATTTAAGAAACCACCTGGAATCCTTTGCCCAAGAGAGATAAGCTAGAAGGATAGAAAGGGTTGAGTTTTAGAAATGAATTGTTGACAAAACTCTACAGGAACCTATATGTTTAGTGCAGAATACTGTAGTATGTTTCTCTCTAGTGGTTTTAGCTCTGTGGATGTTGATGAGCTATTGTTCCCAGAATGTTTCACTACTGGCCAGGCAGGATAAGACTGATGAAACCTGGAGTTCATCAGCATCTGATGGGTGGCAAGCGCTTCTCCTTCTCTTCTTTTCTTCCTCTTTTACCTCTTTGGGTGTTGAGGGAAATACAAAGTTCTTGCTCTAGGACTTCTAGCAGCCTCCACCACCATTATTTGGTGTTCTTGTAATATTTCTTTGATGTTGTCTCGCCACCTTCCTTTGAGTCTACCTCATGGTCTATATCCTTCTCTTCTTTTCACATATACCAAGTATGGCATAGACTTCCAATACATTCTCGGCAAATCACTGTTTTTGTTGTCTCTGTATGTAATTTAAGATTGGTTCTATTCTGATTCTTTCTCATATAATCTCATTCCTGATTTTATCTCTTTTAGTCACTCCAGCAGCCTTCTTCAGACAGCTCATTTCCGTTTTGTCAAAGATGTCCAAGTTTGGCACTGATAATATACAATTTGCAGTGTATCTATTGAAATTTGACTTCAACACTGCAAGCGTTTCCTTTTTTCTACTATCTGCAGCCATTCTCCATGGCTATGATTAATAACCTTTGTGTCCCTCTTTCATACAAATAGGTCTGCCTCTACTTGTCTAGTCTTAAATCAGATTGTTAATACTGGGACAGGATCAGACTTCAGATTAAGATATTCACCCATAAGGTTCCTTTCAGATGCAGAATATATTGCTTTAGTGTTCAACAGATCTCTCTTAGAGAGATGACTTGGAAAACAATAGGATAGAAGCAGTGGTGGGCAGTAAAAAATTTCGCTACCACACCGTGAGCAGAGCCTATGTCACGGGTGGAACCTACATCATGGGTGGAGCCTATGTCATGGGTGGAGCCTACATTGTGGGCGGAGCCTACATCAGGGGCGCTCTAGTCATGCCAGCCATATGGCCATGTATACATCTACAAACACAGGCAGCACTGGCTCTTTGGCTGTAAATGGAGATGAGCACTGCACCCTAGAGTCGGATATGGCCAGCTTTTGAGCAAGGGAGACCTTGAATCACTAACAGGGACAAAACCTGATGGGGCAGGGCAGGAAAGTGGGCATGGACACCCAATTTCACTACCCCCCCCCACCCAAAGGCCACCCAATTTTGCCAACTCCCTGCCAAGAGGCCACCCATTTTGCTACCCCTCCTTCCGGGGTAGTGGCGTGAACCTGCACTGGATAGAAGCCAGTGGGGGTTCACAGTGTGAACCCTCACTGGATAGAAGCCAGTAGCTTCCAGCAAGAGAGAAATATATTGTCTAATAGTGCATGTTTTGACTTATAGGGTAGATATTTTGCCACCTAGCACACTCTCATAGTCCATCCACCAATGCTTCATAATCCTTTCAACCTGCTTGGCTGATTTGCAACCTAATGTTGTTGAAACCCTCACCCTTTGTACAGCACATAGCAAATCACCCTGAGATTTTCAGCAGGCATGCATTTAAAACTCAAGTACATTAGTACCCCGGATAACTTTATGACTTGGTTCCACAAGTCCCGTCGTTATCCGGTTTTTAACGTTGTGCGATACATTGATCACACAATGTTAAAAAAAGCCCTGTTTCCCTGGAGGCTGCAGCAAGCCAGAACGTCGGGATTTGAATCCTGACATTTTGGCTTACTGCAGCCTCCAGGGAGGTGGGGGAACTTTGGAAACAGCTTGGATCGGGTCTCCCCACCTCCCTGGACCCGGCGAGGGGGGGGGGGGTCAGAGACCCCAAAATTGGTAAAAAAAAAAGTCAATTTTTTTTACCATTTTTGGGGTCTCTGACCCCCCCCCCCGCCGGGTCTAGGGAGGTGGGGAGACCCGATCCAAGCTGTTTCTGGGCTTCCCCGACGTCCTCAGCCAGTGCAGCAAGCCAGAATGTCAGGGTTCGAATCCCGACAGTCTGGCTTGCTGCACTGGCTGAGGACGTCGGGGAAGCCCAGAAACAGCTTGGATCGTGTCCCCTGCCTGCTCCAGAGAGATCAGAGGACCCGATCTACAGCTGCAGGGTGGCTGGGGAAGCTGACGGGGACTCCCTGTTGGTTTCCCTAGCCACCTGCCCTTGCCTCCGCAGCTGTGGGGTGGCTGGGGAAGCCGACGGGGGAGCCCCCCGTCAGCTTTCCAGTCTCCCCACCCCTGCCTCCGTAGCTGCAGGGTGGCTGGGAAGCTGAACAGAGAACCCCGTTCAGCTTTCCAGCCACCCTGCTGCTAAGAACGACTGTATTGGATAACGTTAAAAATCGCGTTATTCGATACAAGATTTTTCCGAAAATCTTGTAACGTTATGCGGTTTTCACGCTATACGGTACTCGCGTTATCCGGGGTATTACTTGTACACATATATACAATCTCTGTTGTGAGTGATGTTGTAATGAAGTTCATTGGGGTGACTTCTGAAGCATTCTCTCAGAGTGAAACCTCTGATGTCAGAAGCACATGGGACACAAACCCCATGTTTCTTAGAACAGGTAGCAAACTGAGGTTCTGCAGCCGTCTTTTGAGACTTCCCAAATAAGGATGGTGCATTAACAGTAAGCAAAGGAAGGTAAAGGAAGGGAGAGACCACACAGGGCCTTGTAAAATGGACATGGGATTCCTAAATGTTCCAGGAAAAGTTGCTTAAACAGCTGGAGAGTGTTTAGCTTAAGAATAATTTTGTTTGACCTGAATGTGATTTACATGGGTCATGAGCAAGCAGAGAGCAATCAAGTATATGTATAGCCCAGATGTTTACCTAACAAGCTAGTAGCTAGAAGTGGTCCAACTATATGGTGGACTAATAAAAGCATGCCAATTGTCAATTGGAAAATAACACAGCATCACCTCCTAGTGGCTTGTCTGGAATATCAATCTGGGATGGAGGAATGAGAATGAATGTCTGGGTGTAAGTGTTGGTTCTGTCCTCAGCACATCTGATTTGTATTTTCTTCTGTTAAGAGAGGAGCTAGAGGCCATGCCTTCATTCTGGATGGAAGGATTCACAGCCAGCCAGCAGCAAGTTTTTACACTCTGTGCATGTTGACAGCTGGGTCAAAGCCTGAGTTGTCCCACTTTAGTTAGTGCTCTGCTATAACACCCAAAAAGATGCATCATAAAGATATATAAGTTAAATACAGAGGGTATTCTTCAAAGCCCTCAACAGTTCCTGGAGAAGCAACCATAATTGTCTGTTACAGGGGTTAGGAGTAGGGGGAGAAAAAAAATAGAAAAAAAATCATTCTTACACCTTTAAGACTCAGAGATGTATTTCCATTGAGTTTTCATGGATTGCGATTCATGTATTTTAACACACGGGCTGAAATCCTGTTGAGTAATTCCATGTATGGAACAACTGATGATGTCATCAACAGCAGATGATCAACTCTGAAGTTTCTTATTTCTTCCCTTCAGATTCAGAGGCTCTTTTTAGAGACTTTTTTTTAACCTGTCGAAACCCTTTGGGAGGGTCAGGATGTGAGACTGAGTGTTAAATGTCCAAAAATTGCCCCAGTGGTCCTGGTCCCTGTGGCAAGATGGCTGCCAATGATTTTAAGCCCTTTCAGGCTTTTGTTTGTGAGACAAGTCATGAACCACACATTCCAGATGCATCAAAATCTTCCTGTTCGAATTGAGTGGGCCATTTTGTTCCAAAGCAGATGCATAGCCCTAATTATAAGATAAATTAATGCCACTTTTTCTGGTGAAGGTGCCATCGGAAGTAGGACAAGCACTGTCATCCATGTGGAAAACAATAGTCTCTCATATATAATTACATGAGCTGCTGAAATGACTTGTGGCTCTTCTTACAACTGTATTACTCCAATTTTTAATATGTTATTCCAAGTGGTAGTTGAGGAGTTAACGAGAACACATTTCCTTCTTACATGTTTTATAATTGCTTTGTTCCTCTCTTTACAGACTGCAACATAGATATTTCAGTAGGAGTTGATATTTCTGAGCGCTCAAGACCTCCATCTGCATTCCGTTTGAAGCAGAAAATACAAACGTACTTGCCCTGGCTTATGCAGCAAATGAGTCCCATGATCAATATTAGCTGCATTCTGGCATCTGCCGTCAACATCAGATTCAGGTACCAAGTATTTGCTAAAGACGGCCAATCTTTGTTCGACTCTGACTTTGAAGCATATAACGACGAGATCATTCAGAAATTCTTGGCTGTGCAAACCACCGTGGACACTTTCTTGAATAGAGATTTCCTCCACTCCTTTTGGGACAAATCGCTCAGTCTGGCCTCTGCCAGAGTGAAGGTAATAATTTTTCTGGTTGGATTGGGAGATAGATGATATAATACTAGAGTGCTGTCAAGTCAATTCTGATTTATGATGACCCTTTCCATAGTTTTCTATATAGAGTGTAATCAGAAGTGGTTTATCATTCCCTTCTTTTGGGAGTACCACGAATGCGCAGGTTGCTCAGAGCTGCAAAGGCTGGCTCTTCTTCTAGGAAAATGCTCTCCCAACCTAAATTGTTGTGGTGGCTCAGTGGTTAAGAAGTTCACCTTGTTAGCTGGAAGGCCGGTAAGTCGGCATGTAAGAGACTCAAGTACTGCATGACAGTTTGAGAGCCCGTCTCTGTCCCAGCTCCTGCAGTTTGAAAGCAAGACATTGCAAGTAGATAAATAGGGACCACATTTTATTTATTTATTTATTTATTTATTTAGATTTATTACCCCGCCCTAATCAGGCGAACCTGACTCAGAGGAAATGATCTTAGGGACATGAAAGGAGCCTCATTTGGGTATACCCTGAGCAGAGTTCCTCCAGCAAAAATCCTTTCAACTCAGAATAATTTCTGACACAAAATTATTATTATTATCTACACAGCTACAGTTGAAATACTTGTCTACAAATAACCAGAAAATGCAAATTTTACTTATTTTTGGACTATATAAAATCAAAGCAAGCAAAGCAATAACACTTACTGTATATACTTGAGTATAAGTCTAGTTTTTTTAGCCTCCAAAATGAGGTCCAAAAAAGGGACTCGACTTATACTCGGGTCGATGACCCCGAGCGTTCCAAAACGAGGTGGTATAAATTCAAACATACATTGCTCCCAAATCCCCCAATAATGAGACGGACAACTGTGCTGGGTGTAAAAGAAGGGCCACTTTATTTAAACAACCAACTGTGGTTTAACTGTCTGCATGCTGCAAGGAGCACAGGTAAGTGATCGAATTAGAATGTAAAAACTTCTTGGTGTTTGTCCATAACAGAAATGGCATCTCTTTGTTCACACTTCTGCCCCTTTTTCAGGTGAACGTGTTTAGTGACTCCCAAGCCGTCAAGCTTGGTGGCCCTTGTTCTTGGACTGCATTTGATTCACCAAGCCTGTATTCACCTTGCCTTGCTACCAGCTGCTGAGTCAAATGCGTTCCTTACCTGAAATGGCTGGACTTACCCAGGCTTACCCATGTTACCCGCCAAAGTGACCAGAAAAAAGGCCGCAAGACCCATCCCTAGCATCGCAGTGTGGGAGGGGCGAAAACAACGTCCACCAACAAGCCAATTATGGTGCATGCAAAAATTCCCATCCGGCCCACAAGGCAACCAAAATAATCACACTGCATACAGGGAGGGAGGGCGGGGAAAAACTGCTTCCAGAGCCTCACAAAGCGAAAGAGGGACCACACACTGGGAGAGCTCAGCCCTTTATATAGGCGGAGCTCCTCCCCTGGCGCTTGCACCCACTCGCCACTCACTCCTCCAGGCGCGCAAGCATTTTTTAAAAAAAAGCATTAACACTACCGTAAAAACTCAAAAACAAACCCACACAAATGTCTAAATTAATTAATTTTACCATATTTCCATGTATTTTAATTACTGAAACTCACTAGCAGCTGTTGCATTTTCTACCCCCGACTTATACTTGGGTCCATCTACTTCCCTAGTTGTAAAGGTCTAAATTAGGTTTTTGTTGTTGTTGTTCAGTCACACAGTCGATTCCGACCCTCTGCGACCCCATGGACCACTGTCTGCCAGGCACTCCTGTCCTCCACCATCCCCCTCAACTCACTCAGCTCTGTGCCCATTGTCTCCACGATACCATCTAACCATCTCATCTTGGGCCGTCCCCTTCTTCTTTTGCCCTCGACCCTTCCAAGCATCAAAGCTTTCTCAAGTGAATCCTCTCTTCTCATTTGATGTCCAAAGTAAATTAGGTAGCTTGACTTATATTCAGAATGACTTATAGTCGAGTATATACGGTATATACCACCCCATAGTGCTTAGTGCATACTTCAGCCAACATACTAAATTAACTTTTTCAAACGCTTTAGAAATGCACCATATTTCCAGGGACTGCATAATGTAAAACTTCGTTGTTTAATAAAGTGCAGTATCATAACCATAAATACCAATTATAGAACTTTCTGATATCCCATTCAACTTTAAGGTGTGTCTTCAGCATACCTATTGCTTTAATCATAGTTGATGTCATCCTCATTGCCATTATTTTATGACTGTTATTTTATAACAGGCTCTCTTAGTGTTTACTGATGGTCCCGATGAAAGCATAGATATACTCAAAACAACAGTGGATGTTCTTCGCCAGAAAGGTATGTGGGTTTTGAAAAGCATATTCACACCTTGTTGCCCTAGTCACATTATGTTCATCTGTACAACATACCCAGGAACAAAGCAAAAACAAAACAGAGGAAAGGATACTTTCACTTTGAAAGGGGGGGATGTGCCAGATGTGCAGTATAAAAATTAAATAAATAAAGACCTTGTTTATTTCTATGTATTTTTCTCACGTATGAGGCATTTGTGCAGTGATTTTCAGAATGCTCCTGTGAAAGTTTTGTAAATGGGGTGGCTGAACCACTCTCTGGAATAAAATACAGCCATTGGGTTGAAAAAGTTTCTTTTCCTTTTTCTTCCTACAGAAAGGGCAAACATGTGAGTAGGTAAACTAATGAGATAGGAATAGTTTCACATGAGTATGTAAAACAAACTAAGCCGTTTTTAGTACAATGCCTGAACCTAAGGTTATGATTGCACAGAAACAAGCCAGGCTGCATAAACTCTGTGTGTGGTCCTGTCTTATTTAGAGGCACTGCACCATGATGCCTGGTTGAAATGTGATGCTCAGCTGTCAAATGTCCTACAAATGCATTTTGGTAATATTAAAGATGACATAATCCAGGGGTTCCCAACCTATGGCCCATGAGCCACCCCCACCCCCACTGACACCATCTCATCCAACCTCTCACTGCCTCTGCCACACCCAGAAGTGGAAGCGGGTGTGTTTATGTCATCTGTAAAACACGCCCATGCGTGCACAAACATGTCTTTCTACTGTTGTAAACATGGAAGTGGGTGCATTTACATCAGCCATAAATGTGCCCGGTTCTGGGGGGGGGCATGATCTGGCTCATTCAGCTGGCCAGGAGGCATGGTCAGGCCCACAGTGAAAAAAAGGTTGGTCACCCCGACATAATCAATTATGCCTTTTCTTCTTCTTCTTCTTCTTCTTCTTCTTCTTCTTCTTCTTCTTCTTCTTCTTCTTCTTCTTCTTCTTCTTCTTCTTCTTCTTCTTCTTCTTCTTCTTCTTCTTCTTCTTCTTCTTCTTCTTCTTCTTCTTCTTCTTCTTCTTCTTCTTCTTCTTCTTCTTCTTCTTCTTCTTCTTCTTTGGCTGTGACTGAAACAAATCTAAATCTGTGACAAATACCTACTTTAGCTAGTTTTAACACCTCATTTTCTTTTCCAGGGCTTAATGCACTCTTAATGGTTGGCTTGGAAAACTTTCAGGAATTCCACGAATTGCAAGAAATCGAATTTGGGAGAGGATTTGGATATCGAGAACCTTTGCAGATGGGAAACCCGGAACTCCCAAGCAACTTATGGAGAGCCCTTGTAAGTTTCTTGAAGGAAAGAAGGAAGGAGGAGGGACCCCCTTTGCCAAGTTCTTAATAATGACTAAAGCAATGATGACTGTGTTATTTTTCAGGACAATATTGCAGAACGAGAATGCTGCAATGTTTGCTGCAAATGTTTTGGGGAAGATGGAACTCGGGGTCCTCTTGGACCAGGTGGAAGGAAGGTGAGGTAACAGCAAGGTGACACTAGTGCACTGAAGGAAGTGTGCTTGGGAACAGGAAAGTACCAGATAGACTTACCCACTACTTGATAGACAGGCTTCATGCAGGGTTTCATCTGCCCATGTCGGAAGCAATGCTTGAAGTGGCTGATCTTTTTTGACTTCAGCTCTTGGAATCCTGATATCAGTGCAGCCACCGCCCATACTGGTGAGGCAAATTTGGGAGCTGGAGTCCAAAATGATAATGTTTCTAAGCTCTGAGAGGCAGTCAGAAGGCATAAAATCTCATGATGGATGATTCAGGGGAATTCTTGAAGCAAGGCCTATTGCTGCTAAGGCCAAGACACCTATGCCATTTCACATGCACAAAACAATGGGACTAGCAGTTGAACTGGGTGGTGAAATACATCTGAAACCACTCTTTGATATCTGGAAGTAGCTGTGAATCAGAGAGTTTTGCCCAAGAAGCTGCAACTTGTGCTTGAGGCATTTGTCTCTGTCAGCCTGCTGCTATTGCTATCATTATTATATTATATATTAATATTATTATCATTATATTATACCAAGGGCATTCAGAGGATACATAGCGGAGATGATTTCTATACCAGTCCCAGACTTGTTTAGCAGCAGCATAGTTTATGACACACTTAATGGCACAGTGTTTGCTGTCTGCAAACGAATTCTGCTGTTGGTTTTCGCAGCTGAACTATTCAGAAAAAACAAATAGTGATCAGGATATCAACTGCACTTAGAAGCTATGAGTATCTCAATGCAGTCTGCTCAAATAGAAAAATAAGTAAGGGTCACACACATGCCAGATCCAAACCAATTTTCTGTGGTTTCTCCAGTTACTTTCAAAACATCTGAAAGCCAGGCAACTCTCCTTGCTAACTTCTACTCTTTGGAAATGAAAGAAAGCATGATTCGCTAATGATTTTTGCAGTCTTTTGTGGGAAGCTATTAGTACCTTTTCCAGCAAACAGAGGAGAAAGGAATGCTGGGTTGCTGTCACACACTGAGCTGGGTTGAAAATATGTGGCGACTTAACAGTGTAATGAAGATCTAATAAAGCTTTCAAGAATGTGTTGTGAAAAGGAAGAAACAGTCTGAAGAGGAGGGCTGAAAGAAGAAACCCAGCTATTCTATGGAGCAAACTAGAGAGAAGATGATGCAAGGTGTCCATGATAGGTGCATCCATAAATTTAGGGATATAGTCATAAGAGGATCCAAACTCATCATGGTTTCTTGTTTACTTCTAGGATGGCTCCTTAGACTAAGTACAAAAGTAGGCATTGCTTTGCATTAACTGCATACCCTAGAACAGGGGTCTACAAACTTGGCTTTCTAGATGTTCTTAGTCTTCAGTTACTAGAAGCCCACGTCAGCACTCCTGGTGATCAGGAGTTTGCAGACCTCTGACCTAGAAGAAAGCAAGGGCTGATACAAAAGTATGCTGCCAAAGAAATTAACTAGGCGATTTGTATGGCTCTTTGAGTTGGCTGTCCAAGCACTCATTGTGGATGGGCAACATCAAAGTCCATGATCTTTCAGTCAGACATGAACTGGACATCCTTCCAACTGGAGGACCATTTCCAAGGGTTGATCATTTTTTGAGATCACCAAGCCATTCATTTAGTCTGACATAAGATATTATTTATGCAATCTCATGTTCAAGATAGTATAAAAGTGCTCCTAGACCTAGCATCTTAAAACCTGGAAGAAAGATCAACTATGTTTTCTTGTCCTAGCACAGTCTAATGAACATTTGGTTGTTGCCTGTATCGTTAGTTTTTGTTATAAAGTCAAATGAAGGGTGAAGAAGAATAAATATAAATATATAAATAAATACATATTAATAAATATAAATAAAATATTTTTTGGAATTTTGTTTTCTGATAAAGAAAATATGTTATTCAATTTAAATTTGACCCTCATCTCCAACTGCTTTCTTTCAGGGAAGTGTAGGCTCTGCAGGACACCCAGGGCACCCTGGTGAGGAAGGAGGTGTTGTAAGTAAACTATTTTCTACCAGTTTGTCCATTTTCCTCTTTTCACATAAACTTAGCTAAAGGATGAACAGAGAGAAACACAAGACAAGGGTTTTATAGTGCAGAAACCACACACAGGGGAGCAGCGATGGGCAACAACAGGTTCACACCAGTTTGCCTGAACAGGTAATAACT
Organism: Furcifer pardalis; assembly: GCA_030440675.1. NCBI lineage: Eukaryota > Metazoa > Chordata > Lepidosauria > Squamata > Chamaeleonidae > Furcifer > Furcifer pardalis. The sequence continues at coordinate 64,882,822 of CP126897.1, read as the reverse complement.
TTTCCCAGTGTCCCGGAGAACTGGTAGCGGCTTTTGGGGGAAACCACCTCGAGGGCTTACCTTTTCACCAGTTTCCCCACTGCACATGTGTGCCAAGAGCTTGGTGTGCATGCACGCCTACAGCGCTTGGTACACATGCGCCACCTCCTTGCTGTCCTCCCAAGCGGGGAGGAGGAGGAGAAGCTGCTAGCCTGAAGCTTCCTATAGCCTGCTCCCCAGGGTAAGTGACTCACCTTTGGGTGTGGGTGTGTATTTTAATGTGTATTTAATGTGTATTTATTTTTAATGTATATTTTTATGTGTTTTATGTATATTTAATTTGTATTTTTATCTTTTTTTATGTCTATTTAATGTGTATTTATTTTTAATGTGTATTTTTATGTGTTTTATGTGTACAGTTATACCTCGCTTAAAGAGCATAATATGTTCCACAGGATTGCTCTTTAAGCAAGTTTGCTCTTTAAGCGAAACACCATTGTAAGTGACCAATTGTGGGGGGTATTGTGAACCCCAATGTATTTGTTAAGTGAGTTTTTGGTTGGTTGTATTTGTTAAGTGAAGCAAACATTCAGATAAAAGTCTGCTCTTTAAGTGAATTACTCTTTAGATGTAATAAGTCTGGGGAGAAATTAAAGATCGCGGAGGAATTTTATCAACAATTATACTCTAAGAAGGAAATAGATATAAGAAAGTTAAAGGAGAGATTCCAAGAACAAAACAAAATTAGAATAAAAGAAGACTATAAGAACAAAATGGAGGAAGAAATATTAGAAAAAGAAATTAGAGAAACAATTAGTAAATTAAAGATGGAAAAATCTCCAGGAGAAGACGGGCTACCCGCAGAATTTTATAAAGAATTTCAGAATGCGGTGGTTCCAAAATTGGTGAAATTATACAATTATATTCTTGAAGGAGGGGATATTCCCAATTCGTGGTATAGATCTATAATTGTATTAATCCCCAAACCGGGAAAAGATCCAGAAAGAATAGAGTCCTACAGACCAATCTCTTTAATAAACCAAGACGCCAAAATCTATACGAATATATTGAATAACAGGTTAAATAGCTTCATGGATCAATACATAAATAAGGATCAAGCAGGATTTCTAAGAGGGAGGTACATGGCGGACCTGACAAGAAGAGTATTAAATTTGATAGATATTGTAGGACAAAAAAAGGAAAAAGTGGGTTTTTTAGCAGTCGACATATTTAAGGCGTTCGATTCGCTGCAATGGGATTCAATTAAAGAACTTATTAAATTATACGGATTCGGACCCAAATTTCAAAAAATTATTGACAAACTGTATTACAAGGGAATAGCAAGGGTTAGAATCAACGATAATTACACACCAGACATATCTTTGGAGGCGGGAACACGGCAGGGATGCCCACTATCTCCGACACTATTTATAATGGCCATTGAATTATTAGCAAATACAATAAGAAATGATAGGGATATTGAAGGAATAGAGGGAAACAAAATTAACTTATATGCGGACGACACTCTGATTATAATGAAACACCCAATAAAAACCCTAGATAGAATAAAATTACACCTAAGCATGTTAGAAGACACCACTGGACTTAGAATTAATTGGGACAAATCGGAAATGATATTAATTAACAGTGATAAAGAAGACCAAGATAAAATAAAAACAAAATATAAAATACAGGTTAAAAATAATTTGAAGTATTTAGGTATAACCATCTCAAACAAATGGGAGGAATTAAAGAGATTAAATTATGACAAACAAAGGAAGATAATAGAAGAAAAGATAAAGCAATACCAAAAATTAAACTTATCGTGGTTTGGGAGAATCGCCTTATGCAAGATGATGCTAGTACCGAAGATAAATTTTTTGTTTGAAACGCTACCCATTAGAATAACAGATAAAGAGATGAAAGAGATTCAGAATAAATTAAATAGTTTTTGTAACGGGAAACGAAGAGTGAGGGTGTCGCAAAGTTTATGGTATGTGTCACAACAAGAGGGGGGATTAGGATTGCCGAATCTTAAGAATTACTATAGAGCGTTCCAGATTAAAAACGTGATTAAGATCTTAATGAGAGAAGAAACAATTTGGGAAAATATAGAGCTAAAGGAAATAAGACAACTAGGAAATTTGTTGTTTTTAGACAAAGAAATTAATATAAAAGGAATTAAAAACAAAATGCTAAGAACATTACTGGAAGAATGGAAAAAAGTAAAGCAAGAATTAGTACCGGATATCTCTCCTATTATCGAACTTCAAGACATTAAAAATTTTCCTATAAAGATCGACACAAAAATGGACATCTTAGAGGAAAATGGAGTAACATTAGTCAAGGATTGGATACAGAAATGTAAAGATAAGACAAAAAAAGAAGAGATATTTACACAGTTAGGCCTAAACTGGTTCCAACGTATTGCGATAGAGAACTGGAACAAGAAATATATACAAGAGAAATCCTTAGAAAGATCAAAAACAGAAATGGAGGAAATAATAAGTAAATTAAGAAAAGGAGAGATAGTAATTAAAGGACTGGTTAGTAAAATTTACAAAATATTAAGTAAAGGGACCAGAGCCCAAGAAATATTAAAAAATATATGGGAAGAGGAGTTGAAGGTGGAAATTTCAAATCAAGAATGGAGGAAAAAATGGAAGAGAAGAATCATGAAAAATATGTCAATAAGAGTGAAAGAGCACAATTACAAACTATTATGGAAATGGTATCTGACCCCGGTGAAGTTGCACCAGATTGACGATAAAAAAAGTAACAAATGTTGGAGGTGCAATCAAGCACTGGGCTCATACGAGCATATGTGGTGGTCATGTAAGGTGGTCAATGCATTTTGGGGGAAAATCGAAAAAGAAATAGGAAATATTATGGGAATGCGACCAAAACTGGGGCCAGATACTGTGCTACTAACAAATGTTGAAAAAATGAATGTGAATAATGATAAGAAAGAGTTGATATCAATAATGTTGTCATCAGCAAGGCATATTATTGCGAGAAATTGGAAGAAGGATGTTCAACTAAACATGGAAGATTGGTACAGAGAGATATGGGAATTAGCGTTGAATGACAAACTAACATGGGAGGTGATGGTCAGGAAAGGTGCAATTCGTGAGAATAGATTTTGGAAGATATGGCATCCCCTGATAGAACATTCATTGTATAAGGGTAAAGGGAATCAACCAGAACCAGATCAACTGAGTTTTTGGAAAAACAAATGAATAAGGATAACCGTAGTTTCTCCGGATATTGTAAATAACACAGGGTGATTTCTTTTTTTTTTCTTTTCTTTTCTTTTCTTTTTTTCTTTTATACATATATATATATATATTTATATAGATGTACTTATACTTTCATGTCTGTTTTCATGTCTGTTTTCATATTATTATTTTTTTTGATTTTTGTGTATTGAAATGTATAAATAAAAATTTAGAAAAAATTAAAGAAAAAAAAGTGAATTACTCTTTAAGCAAAACGCTCTTTATGCGAGGTTTGACTGTATTTAATTTGTATTTTTATCTGTTTTTATGTCTATTTAATGTGTATTTATTTTAATGTGTATTTTATGTGTTTTATGTGTATTTTTATGTCTATTTAATTTGTATTTTTATGTGTACTTATTTTTATGGGTTTTTTTTACATTGGATCCGCCCACATCATTGGCTCCACCCATGACATCATGACATTGGCTCCGACCATGACATCATGATGTTGGCTCCACCCATGATATTGGCTCCTCCCTCAGTGTGGTAGTAAACTTTTTGGCTGCCCACCACTGCGGGGGAGGCTACAAGGGTAAGGTGACAAGGACTGCCTGTGGAATTTAGTTAATGAGATAAATGGTACAGTAGACACGTTTGCTGGAATTGCCTGTTCTGTAGCTATTATTGGAGATGAGAGATGGGTTTCCTGTTCCCCTCTCACTCACACACACCTGTTAAAAGAGGACAAGTTAGAACAGATACAAAATGCCTTTTGATTGGCTTTTGTTTCAGTGTTTGATGCTTTTTGGTGCTTCTTTTTCTGATTTGCACCTAATGGCCTATGCGTGATGATCAATATAGTTATGTTGAATATATTGTATCTGTAGGCATTGATAGTCTGGTTTAATTATCATTAGTACACTGCCTGATTGTAGTCTGTATGGCAAATAGTAAACAAGTATTTTAAAAAGTAGACACATAAATAAATGAAATACATGATAATTCTGCTGTTAGGAAATACTTGTGTGGTGGCGGACAGGAAACATGTGGAACTTCTTTGGTTTCTTAAAAGCACAGCATTGAAGGTCAAGAGTTCGTAACTCTTAGCTAAATGTCAGGTTCAAGTTGTTCTCACCCATCTCTCTTCATTAGGGAGACCGGGGTCCAATGGGCCTTAATGGGATGCAAGGACAAGCAGGGTGCCCTGGTGTAAGTGGCCCAAAGGTAAGTGGCTAACCTCAATGTAACAGTTCTCTAATTCTCCTTCTGCTCAATGTTCTGATCTGGGTTTCAATTTACTTATTTCTTTTGCATAATTCTTCCTCTTCTTCGACTGGAGGGTAATCTTGAAATGAATTGACGAAGAAGTGGTGAGCTATTAGAGCAGAGATAATCTGGAGCCTCAGATAGTCTTAGATTCCAACTCCCAGAAGCTGTGACTGTTGACCATGGTAACTAGGGCTCCTGTTTGGGACCAAACTGTATGAAAACTGTGTAACAATTAAGGTTATTTTTAAATGGAATATTTAGACATGTTATGGTAATTATAAACAGATTTTTTCAAGTTTTATGGCATCTTTTATTGATCCTAAAGCAGGGGTTCTCAACCTTTTCGAGTCAGGGGCTGGGTCACGGTCCCTCAAATGGTTGAGGATGCTGGACTGGTTGTCCCCCTGCCATTTACAGCTGTTGTAAATGCATTTACGACGGTCACTGACTCGTTCACGGCCACCGTAAACCTGTTTACAATGGCTGTAAATGAGTCCGTGTCTGATTTTGGCAGTGGCAGCTGGAGCAAGGGCAGGAGCTGGATTATTTGGTGCCATGGGCCAGATCTGGCCCATGGGCCCATAGGTTGAGAACCCCTGTCCTAAAGTGTGTCCCCCCCATAAAAAGAATATGGATAAATAACAAGCAAAGCAATGTGCAATGTAATTAATGATTAAAATGTTTTTGTGTGTGTGATGTTAATAGTAACAAATTACCTTAGGTACAAAGTGAATCTCTCTAAAAACGAAACTTCCCAAGTTGTATAAGGTGTTGACATCTATTAAAAGAAATGGACAAAAAATGTGGTAAGCAGTCTAGATGAAAAGGTGCAAACTCATGATGAAATACTTTTTAAAAACAATTCTTCAAAAGCACTGTTGTTCAAAAGCAAATACCTCTTATATTAGTTAAGAATTGGTGCAATGACATAGAATTACTCAGATTTTCTTCACTCCTCCCTTCTCTTTATATACCTTGGATACCTTGGAGTCATCATTCAGCGAGGAATCTTTGTATGAGTAGACATCTCCATGATGACACTCCACACGACTTGCAGTTTTTTAGCCATTTGGATATCATGTCACCTGTTGGCTAGGCAGACCATGATGTGTGCTCTCTGCTTTCACCTCACCAAGGGATATGTCAGAGGGTGCTTTTGTACAGTAAACATCTTGAAAATAGATTTACTAGATCAGCTGCAAATCTTGATTATTTATTTCTGGATTCTAAATGTCAGTGCAGAAGGACAGTGTTTGGATTCTGCCCAATAATTTTAATTTTCTTTCTCTTTCTTTTAATTTCAGGGGCAAAGAGGTTATCGAGGAAATAAGGTTGGTAGTGTTTTAAAACATGAAAAATACCTCTACATTTTAATACCATCCTTAACATTTCAATTTAACAGTATTATCTTACATACCAAAAAACCATCAAAAGTACATCAAAATGGGAATTTTAATCAAAGCAAGAGGTTTAAGATATGGTTTGAATAACAGATGTGAGCTTGGATTAGAAGAGGAAACTGTTCGATATGAGATAAGGGCGTTGGTGCATCTAGCTTTATGTCAACTACACTGACAGGCAGTAGCTTTACAAGTTTTCAGACAACAATTCTCTCCCGGTTTGGTTTGAGATACCAGCGTTCTACCATTAAAATGTGGTCCTTTTCAAAGATCTAGTCCTCAGCCTATATGTAGGACAAGAAGATATTGGGCCAAGATCTCAAACTTGAGGGAGGCTCAAATTTTTGCATCTCTTCAGTGGCAAATAGTGCAGGGGAACAGCAGCAGGCCGTCTCATAAATGTTGCTTTCAACCTTAAGCTGTCTTCCCTGTCTATTTGTACAAGTCTTGTTGCTGTGAAATTCAAAGGTTATCCCTTGTCACTCATGAAACCACAAAGCTGGTTTCATGGGTGAGTAATACAGTAGTTGCCTCTAGTCTGGAGGGTGGCACACCGGAGTATATGAAAGCTGCCAGGCCTCATTGAGGGGCTTGGGGGGCTTGCTAGCCCTCTTCAGTATGATTTGTTGGCTGAAATCCTATTGCTTTGGTACTTATGCAGAGAGCAAACACACACTTCTGCAGAAATATACCAGAAGCAGCATTTGCAAAGGGGCTCAAGGGGACTTAATAATAAGCATGTTTTAAATTCCTTCAACAGGGTGAAGATGGTAGTGGTGGGCTCAATGGCATTAATGGAGAGGAGGTAGGATTTCACCAGGACTTTAATGATGATTTTTATGGATAAACCACTTAAAGAAAGCATATAGTTATTAAATAAATGCTGAAATTAAACAGTTAAAAGTTACAAGTTGGCTAAAATAGATGTGGACAATCAATAATCTGCTCAAGCACTACTGAATTACTACTTAAGAAGATCACAAAATTATCCTGGTACTGTATCTTCATACTTAGAATAATATTTTCTGTCTGAAAGACTACAAGTTTTGTCTGTGGGCTCTTCAAGACTGATTTGTTTCCCTTTAAATATGTGGCTCCCTACTGAAACCAGTATTTTGGTATATGTATTATTCCCACTATCCCATACAACATTTCTCTGATACTGCTTAGTACTGTATCTTCTTCTGTGACCTTCAATTCCTTTCCCATTCTTTCTGGAAAATGAAACAGTCAGGTTTGTTTTTATTATTTTGTACACTAGGGAGATATTATTGCTTTTATACTTCCTATTATAGTGTGAATGGGTTCACTCTTTCATCACATATTTCTTTACACAGTTGGCTCAGTCTGGAAGGCATGCATATCAAAACCACCCTTCTAGTATCAAAATGCCAAATAATGACTATTTCCTTTCTGTAGCTGGTGGGCCAATGGTAGGCTAACACTAGATGAATGATATTGCTAATGGTTGTAAACTTGGTTGAGTTTACAATTTGGTTGTGTTTGCATTCTGGTATAATAATTTCATATCAGAAATTGAAAGGATTTTTGCAGGAGAAACTCCACTCAGGGAATGCCCAGATGAGGTTCCTTTCATGTCCCCAAGAGCTGGGACAGAGACGGATGCTTAATCCGTCATGCAGTACCTGGGTTTTGAACTGCCGACTTGCTGGCCTTTCAGCTAGCAAGGCGAGCTTCTTACCCACTGAGCCACGGAAGCCCCTTTTGCATACCAGTTAACAATGGTTAATGTTTGTTACCAACATCCATCACCAATGTCTGTTACCAAATGCTTAAAAAGAGATGAAACAATCTGGAGCGTATGACAGTCTAGAAAAACTCTGAGGATGGACTACTGTAAAAGTAGATAAAACAAGATTATTGAGTTGTGAATTTTTGAAACATAAGATCATCTTCCTTTGGGAATTTAGGGAGAACGAGGATCTCCTGGATCACATGGACCAAAAGGCAGTTCAGGACGAAGGGTAAAACTACTTCCCTGTTTTATCATATCCCAATTTCCATGCTCATTAGTAGTAGTAGCCAGTACAATTGAACAGCATTTTAATAACATTTTCCTGATCTGCCAGTTAAGTGAACTGTGTAATGACTAGGATTAGAAATGTTTTGGAGGTGTGTGTGGGGGGGGGATTGGGTGGGACTGGTTGGCATGATTCACTAGAGCAGAGGGTGAGAAACCCTAGGCCAAAGTGCTGAATCTGTCCTTGTTTGAGTTCCTTCAGTGGCCACAACAGCTTTCCAATGTATGGTTGCACATCTCCACTCCCCACATTCTAAAAGGTTGTAACACCTTTCCTAAGGGTTATAATAATTTCGTGTCAGAAATTATTCTGGGGGTTGAAAGGATTTTTGAGGAAGAAACTCCGCTCAAAGAATGACTAGATGACGCTCCTTTCATGTCCCCAAGAGCTGGGACAGAGACGGGCGCTCAGTCTGTCATGCAGTACTTGGGTCTCAAGCTGTCGACTTGCCAGCCTTCCAGCTAACAAGGTGAGCTTGTTAACCACTGAGCCACCACAGCTCCATTCCACCACAGCCCCATTTCCAAAGGGTTTATTTACCAGCAGTGAGAGCTTATGTTACAACATGCCGATGTTTGGGGTGTCACCACTACATACTGGCTTACCAAGAGTGAAAAGGAAGCCACTCTGCAGCGGTATCACTGGGAAGATGTCACGGCCACTTGGGGAATCCCAAGAGGTCAGACTTAGCACTCTTTGGGTACTAGAATACGACCCCCTAGACATGAAATGAAATTGCTTTTCACCATCTCACTGAAAGTGAGACTTAATGGAAGATATGAATGTGCCTCTCTCCCAACAATAAGTATAAGTATATTAACTTTGTGAGATCCTGGTTGTTGTCTGTAATCATAATGGGACATTGGAAAATGTGTTGAGATTTTCGGCAAATGTGTAAAGCAGTCCAGAATATCTGAATGGTTGCTTGTTTTTCCTTATGGTCAAAGGGTAGAGAAGGACCCAGAGGACAACCAGGCAAACATGGACCACCTGGAATAAGAGGAGACAACGTGAGTAATCATGATTAGATTTTTTTTTTTTAATGAAAGAAAATGTCAGGAATGAGAAGGAACATTTTCTGCAGAGTTGTAACTGTTGACTCTCTTAACCCCTCAACCAATTATGGTCCAAAAATGTTGCCAAGCTGTGTTCCCCTATCATCCTGTTCTAGTACTGGAACAGTAAAAGGATTACAGGAGTATAAAAAATGTGGGGATATGTTTCAGACTATATCCTCATTGTTTGTGCCGTTTTAGTGACTCACAACTAGAGTAGATGCATTAAATTGCAAATCAACTTGTAAATTGTAAATCAACTCCTCTGTAAGAATAAATATTAGCGAAGGGTTTCTGGGACATTATCAAATTTGATACACAGATTGCAATATGATTTTATATATTATATTACAATCTTCCTGCCAATTCTCTTTAGCAAAACAGAAAGTAACCAGCAACCTTGATATTGAAAGGGAGTAATTTAAAGCTAATCTGAATAATCTATTGTTGCTAATGGCTGTGTGAAGCTGTATTGTTGTGCTTGCTTGTCTGTCATCTTGCTTGACCACACCCTTCTCCCTTTGACCCCCTGAATTTGGTGTATAAAAACCATGCCTGTAAGTTTCACTTTTTGTCTGAAGAAGTGGACTTGAACCACGAAAGCTAGCAATAAAAATATAGCAGTTAATCTTTAAAGTGCTACAGTGTTTTTTATTTTATTTTTATTTTATTTTGTTTTTTGATATCCTCTGTAAGATTTATTGAATAAATAAACCTATTCCTTTTTCTACAGAGTGGCTCTTGGAGACCTTTGGGTACCACAGAATTACCCCAGTGGGAATGGATAGAGACCATAGCCTGAACTTTGCCCACCCCTGTTTTTGATATAACTTTCTTTGTACCTCTGACTATTTACATAACAGACTTCTAGTGGTCAGACTACTCATTCAAACTCTATGCTTGCTTACTAAGGTTTCCTTCTGTCAGGGGGAGCATAGTAGGGCTGCATTTAAGCAAATTACTCCATTTCCATATTCCATTACTAAAAGCAGTTTTCCAGGCAAGTAACATTTGTCTTTTTCTTTCAGGGAAATCCTGCAATTGACAACAATGTCTTTGGTTCTCCTGGTGAAAAAGGAAATATGGGGCGGCAGGTATCCAACTATCTAGAGATAATGAAGGATAAACAATGGCATTTCTGAATTAAGTAATGGACATTTTTTTCCAAAGCCTCATGTTAATTAGCCAGTTAGTTAGTTGTTAAACAAACAAACAAACAAACAAACAAACAAACAAACAAACAAACAAACAAACAAACAAACAAACAAACAAACAAACAAACAAACAAACAAACAAACAAACAAACAAACAAATCTGCATTTTTCTTCAAGGAGATTGAAGGTGGCTTGCAATATTAAGAACAAACAATATTAAAAATTAAAAACAAATATATTATTACAGTGTTAAAAAAAGTTTAACAGATATTGAATTAAAAGCTACTGGATATCAATGGATTGTTAGTTTCTCATCGTGTACATAGTACATAGTGTACTTAAATCATTGGCTAAAATCCTGTTGTTTAGCCAGAGGCGTAGCTACCGCCGTATCTGCCGTATCAATTATACGGGGCCCCCGGACCACGGGGGCCCCCAACGTGCGTAAGCAAAACAAATCTTTACCCTTCCTAGGGCCCCCCAAACAAATTTTTATACGGGGCCCTGCCAAGGCACGCTACTCTTCTGTGTTTAGCATAGTAAGCCACAGTTGAGTAGATCAACTGAATCAATGATGATTTAGTGAGGTAACTTTATACGTTTTGTTGATTCAAATGGGCCTACTATAACTGAAATTTAATATGCCAAAATAAGTTGCAGTTAGAGTAGACTCATTTGAATCAATGGGATGTATGAAGGAGATGACTCACCAAATTCATTAGAACTACTCTACTATCATTTACTAAGTTAAGTAACAGGAGTTGACCCAATGATGTGTTTATTTATGCATTGGTGAGCATGAATACTTATCTTGAAGTTCCTCAGTTGGCATTAAAATAAAGGCCCCCCCCCCCATTAATATCTTAGCAACATAGATTGAGCTAAATTGCTTTAGAGGCTGAATCTTTCTCACTGGAAAGGAAAGAGACATGTGCATGATGTTCCTTCACTCCCTCTGACCTCTGGCAAGTCTGAAGACCTGTCAAAAGTAAAGGAAATAAATTGCTTTTAGCAAGATGCATAGAATCTGAAGCTGGACATCTCTTTTGTTGGCCAACTCTTTAAAATTATGTATGGTTGATGTAGTTGATTATACAGAAACCTGCTAAGTAAAATATGTTTATTATGAACCCTACGTGAGTGAATATTTCTTGTGTGTTTTGAATTAGCTGTCAGAGTTCATTAGGCATGTCTGATGCCAGAATATGAAACAGACACAAATGTAGTTTAATAATTTCATTGTGTTTTACAGGGGGATACAGGAGCAGATGGTGCGCAAGGCGAGTCAGGAGATGAAGGTCCAAATGTAAGAGCAGAGGAAGTGTTGGAAGGGAAGCAGCAGCTTGATGCAAAGACTATACTGTAGCTGCATTCATAGGCACAAGTCCATCCTTGCATTTTCCCCCAGTTTAAACTCTTTGTAAAGTGCCCCAAAATTTGACATTGATAATTTGGTGGGCATAAAAAGGCATGAGATTTCCAGATGTAGAAGGAAAGGTTTCTTTAGCTTAGTAATGTTCCATGTTTTTCCCTTGGTTTTACTTTCTTCCACATTGAAAGAATTTTGGCACAATGAACAAAAGTTAGTTCTGTGATTAAACTTCTTTCTGATAGATTTAATTTATCAAGAAGCTAAGGAATCAATTGCATGGTGCAAGCTTTCTTGATCAGTGGTTCCCAGATGTTGTTGGGCTGCATTCCCACTTCTCTCTGCCAGTATGGTGAGGGATAATGGGTATTGTAGTTGACAAATTGGGGACATAGGGCTGAGAAGTACAGTCAACCTAAGCCTCCACTCAGAAGCCTGTTAGTTGCTTATTCTTCTCTGAGGGGCTGCGATAGCTCAGTGGTTAAGAAGCTCACCTTGTTAGCTGGAAGGCCGGCAAGTTGGTAGTTCGAGACCTGGGTACTGCATGATGGATTGAGCATCTGTCTCTGTCCCAGGTCTTGGGGACATGAAAAGAGCCTCATTTGGGTGTTCCCTGAGCGGAGTGTCTTCCGCAAAAATCCTTTCAACCCAGAATAATTTCTGACGTGAAATTATTATTATTATTATTATACAAATCAACCATTCGGTTCACAGTCGAGGACTGGAATTAAATTAACAGTTCAAGCCCTAACCAAGGACCTAAGAGCTGTAAAGGTAACATCTGAGTATATATGCAGTCCCCAGTACAGTTGTTTTTTGGAGATTATGATGTTCAAATCAGATAAGTCCAAAATGTCCAAATATCTAGAGAGTCCATTAGGTACTGCTCCAAGGGCTCGGATCAATAATAATAATAATAATAATAATAATAATAATAATAATAATAATAATAATAATAATAATAATAATAATAATAATAATAATAATAATAATAATAATAATAATAATAATCCGAGCCCTTGGAGCAGTACCTAATGGACTCTCTAGATATTTGGAGATTTTGGACTTATCTGATTATCTTATTATCTGATATGTTTATTTACATTCACTGCAAACCAGTACGATGGTTTTGAACCTTTGGTGGATAAGCTTGCTGATGAATTTCAAAGGATACATTTTATGATAAATGTTGTTGGGTAAGCAACCAGTAAGCTTGCTTTGACTATCTTTAAAATACAGGACTAATCAGTGAAAAGTTTCCAAAGTACTAGGAGACAGCAGTTGTTGCATGGATAAAGCAACTGGAAAGCCCTCCAGAGTGCCACTACTATAAACATATTTCACTTTGGGGTCATGTTATTGTTTCTTTTCTTCCTTTTTAAAAGGGTCCTGCTGGCCACAGAGGTCTTCCTGGCCCAAAGGTGAGTAGCCATTACAGCTACATTGAGCTAAATACTATTCTGGGAGAATCCAGATAGTAGATGGATGGACAGAACATGTTGCTAGTTATTTGCTGATCCTAACAATGCAAACCTTAATGAGTTACAACATCTGTGAGATTTTGAGAGGAAGAAGGCATTTTCTATACCAGGAGAAAAAAGGGGTGGGATCCAGAATGAGAAAGAGCAGGACAGATTGTTTCTTAGCCTTTCTTATACATTTGATCATCCATTTTGTGGTGAGGGACATCCCCTTTCATTTTATGGTGGTTGGATTTCCGTCTTCCATTTGTATATGTATTTCTAGAAGGAGCAGGTGTGCTGATCTGTTTGGAACCCAAATGCCACATCTAGACTGTTAAGGAAAGACTATGGATTTCAGTGTACAGTACTCAGGAGAGCTTTTTGAATTCATCCATCATTTGCTGAGTTTTAAAGAACTGAGGGTGTGTGTGTGATTGGCACTGTTATGAACAACAGTTATGTTGCAAACTTGTTTTAATGCCTTGTGGGAGCCAGAAATTAAAAGGAAAACAGTGGTCTTCATTAAAACAAAGATGTTTCATAGTCTTTGTTCTTGAGAAGACTCAGCCCAGCTGTAAATCAACCAGAAATGTGAATAGTAGGATTAAAACGACAAATGGAAATTGTTAAAATATAAGGAATTAACCTTATAAACAAATTGTGATTCACAGCTCTCCTTCAAATGATGGCTTCACATTTTAATTTGGGACTAATTCTTAATCATATTCATATTCTGAATTAAATTTCATATGAGCGTGGGACTGGAGTTAGTATGATTGTTCTTATGACACAGATAATTGAAGTATGAATCACTTCTTTTGTTTTTCTCATATAACTCAGTTAATTCATTGCATTTGATAAATTAAAAGATTTTTAAAATCAGAATTAGTATGATACAGGGGCTTGACAAGATATTTTAAAACAAAATTAATATAACAATATGTCAAAGTCATTCTTAACTGATTATTAGTGTGATGATACTGTGAGTTACACATTTATTGCTGTTACATGGTATTAAAAGACTTTCAATTTATGGCGACCCTAATAGGGTTTTCAAGGTATGTGTGAGAGATAAGGGATTATTTTATCAGTGTCATCTTTCAATGAGTTTCCAGGGCAAAGCAAGAATTGAACCCTGCTTTCCCGAATCCTAGTCTGACATTTTATTTACCATACCACGCTGGGTTGTGTTCATTGTTTCTGTTCTTAAAACATAAAAATAACAGCCCTCAGTAGGAACCTCACATCCCAATTCATGAAAGTCTTGAACCATCTGCCTCTTCTACAACTAATGTACCTGATAGGATGGTTATGAGCCTGCTCAGAGGAAGGGCTTTCCACCAAAGTGGGCCTAGGGGCCTGGTGGCTATCCTTAGCACTTCAGCTGTTCTTCGCTTCAACTAGAAGCCCAATTCAGCACTCCTGCTGATCAGGGCTTCTGGAAATTGAAGTACCAGAACAGCTGGAGCACCAAGGTTAGCCATCATTGGCTTAGGGCAAGGGTGGTGAATGTTGGCACTTTAGATATTTTGGACTTTAATTCCCCAAACCCTGTATTGACATTGCACGAGAGAATTTTTATCGCTAGGTGTTAAAGGTGATACTGCCAATTTTCCTCTCCAAAGCTCTAGAAATGGTTAAAGACAGATAAGACCATGGGCTGATTTAATGAGCCCAGCTGCAGAGGATAAGACATCAATTAATTACTTCAGATGGAGGAGTGTAGAGCCAAGGGTGATGACACATGGCTTTTATAAGGAGCAGCCTCAAGCCCAGGTTTTCTTGAGACCTCTCCCACTGACAAGAAGGCTGCCTCTTGCTACCTTGCCCAAGCTCCCAGGTAGCAAGAGAAGAAAGGACTGAGAGGGAACCCATTAGGCAAATATGTTTGTGTTTCTGCACTGTTGCAGATACCCTTGTCTGTTTCTAATGTACAGTGGTACCTTGCTTAAAGAGCATAATGCGTTCCACAGTATTGCTCTTTAAGCAAATTTCCTCTTTAAGCAAAACACCATTGCAAGTGACCAATTGTGGGGGCGATTGTGAACCCCAATTTATTTGTTAAGCGAGTTTTTGGTTGGTTTTATTTGTTAAGCGAAGTGAACATTCAGAGAAAATTCTGCTCTTTAAGCTAGTTACTCTTTAAGCAAGTTGCTCTTTATGTGAGGTTTGACTGTACTATGTTTAGCTTATAAATTGTTTGAAATAAAGCTTTGTGGCTTTACCCATTGAAATACTTATCTTGTGTCCGAAATCCTAAAAACAACCTAGGCCTATTCAGACCTGGCCATTCTGGGTTGGCAACACAAACCCCAGCCTATTTTGCCAATGCTAAAGGACTGTGGGAGTTGTAGAATAAACTATTTGAAGTGCCAAGGGCTTGACACCACAACATAGGGAGAGGACCATTGCTGAATATCAGAGTGATTGCTTTGCATGAAGAATGTCCCCCTGTTTCCAGGGAGATATAAGAAAGATTCCTACTTGAAGTGCTGTCAGTGTTGGCAGCCCTGGGCATAATGGACTGATGTGCTCACCCCAGTATGAAGGTAGTTTCCCACATTGCTTCATGTTTGGAAAAAAAAACTAGATAAAAAAACTAGATAAAAAAACTTTGTGGGAAGCCCTGGAGAACACAGGACTAAATGATCTGATTGAGAAAGACTCTCTTTATTTTTGTTATGAGATGAAAAAAATGTTGCTTTCAAATTAAAATATCTGCTGGGAATCTTGATCCTTTGTTCTTCATCCTTGGGCAATTTCGACACATCTTCTGTTTTGCAAGCCAATCATTTGGACATTGAAAATATTACTATGGAACTCTAGAGGGCCCTGTAGGCTTGGTCATTTATCTTACGTTACTTCCGCTGCTCTTGTTATAAACACACATTTAAAATATTACAGAAAACCACCTTTCTGTACAAAGCCTGTCATTAATCAGCAGTGTGAAGAATTGCTTTTCTTTACTTTCTCCTCCTAGCAGATTAACTATTGCCTTAGGTATTAATAAACAAGATAATTGGAAACATTTTCAATTCATAGCATCTCCTGGATATTTTTTCTTTTGTGGTTAAATAACAGCTGTTTAAAAACAAATTGACCCACTCAGCACAAATACATCAGTTGAATAATTTGTGAATTGAGTGGGACAGTTAAAGCAAGGAAACAGAGAAATACAGCTCTGAAACCTATGTTAATTTTATATCTGTTGCTATTTTCATGCTTGGAAAATAAAAATGTCCAAGAATCCAACTCTGCCTCTCCATATGTTTTGATTTCCCCTTTCATATGGTTACCTTTGCTTGATAATATAAACGTGTCCTTTTAACCATGTGTGCTGCTTTGCAGAAGCCATTATCTGCCAAAATCCTCTCCTGTATGCTGGACCTTTCAGTCCACATCTAGCTGAAGAATAAAACATGAAGAGGAAGTTGTCTGAGGCACCTAGCACCAGGATAGCACATGTCCATTGGTGACACCATTTAATATGTATGTAACTATACATACAAATCAACACCATGCAAATTCTGTTCAAACTATTCTTTTGTCTTCCTTTTTGCTGACATTTTTCTTCACTTAAATAATGCAGCTTTCTTTTTTTTCTGACCATACTGAATGAAACCGCTCTCTTCTTTAAAGCACAGCCTAGCAACAGGATGAGTGCAAAATGCATCAGCCAGGCTGCTTGTGGGTATTGGTTCGTTTGACTGTGGTACTCTGCTAGATTCAAGGTGTTGGTGTTGACCTATAAGACCTTGAACAGTTTGGGACCAAACTATAAGAGGGAGCATCTCTTCCTCAGAAGTTATACCTGAAGCACCTAGGTATGCAAGCTCTAGAGAGGCAAAACAACAACCAATAACCACATTGAGAGCTTTCTTTGCCATAGCCCCCACTCTCTGAAATGAACTGCCAGTGGAGATTTGAACTGGTCCTACACTATTAACATGTTGTAAGCCACTAAAGACTTACCTGTGTCAGCAAGCCTTTCAAGGCCTATAAGATCATTAGAACTGCAACTGTTGGCCTTGGATTTTGCCATTTCAAATGCTCTTCCTAAAGAGAATCCAAACTCAGGATTTTCATCCCTAAAGTGAATGCTGTGTGATGGCTAAGAGGTTTAAGATAAGAAAAGTTAACTTAAGCCTTACATGAGCAGAAGGCTCAGAACAACTGACACATTCCTTCATGTAGGACAGAATATATTGGTCTAAAAGAAAACAAGATAAATTTGCAGAGGAGAACCCTGTTAGAGATTAATGGGACCTCCAGGTTCAGAGACATTAATTCTCTGTAAAAATTGGTTTTGTGGTGGGTAGAGCAATAGTGGAGGAAAAGCCCTATTAGGGTGACTATTAATCGGATCTGACTTGGTATTGCTTCTATGCTTTTGTGAGCCTCGCAAAGAACACTGTCTCAGTCCTATCCGAAACTGTTGTTGAAAGAATGCCTTTGACCCATTCAATCAAACAGCTGAAATAAAAGACAAGTACTTTAAATAGTCTTGGTTTGTGTTTATTTTCTATTTTTTTACAACTTTCTCAATAATAAGTTGGTAGGAATTCATTATTCATTTTAGTGGAGGTTGCAAAAGTTTGTAAAGATATATTTTCTTCCATTCTTCATATTTTTTTTCTGGCAGGGAGAACCAGGCAATGAAGGAGAACCAGGCAGTCTTGGAGAAACTGGATTACAAGGCAAACAGGTAAGATAAAGCTGCCTGAAGCAGGAATACTTAGTGTAATAAGGACCGATCAGCTCATGGCAGTGGTGTAGCATGGGGGGGGAGGGTGCCCCGGGCAGCACTTTTTGGGCATATGGGTATTCTTGGACTTCAATTCCCAAAAGCCCTAGAGGCCACTGCGGGGATGGGCGCCGGCATCTTGGGCCCCGCCCAGGGGGTGGCAAATTTGGCTTATGCCCTGGGCATCTGAAACCCACGTCCTGGGCCCCGGGCAGCTTAAAACCCACACTATGCCACTGGCTCATGGCACATTAAAATGTAAAGTAGTTTATGATGGATTGCCCTTAGTACACCAATAATGAGTAACAAATAATTTACCTACCCATAACTAGTTCTTCTGATGAAACAAGTGATGCAACAAACAGTAGTGACAAATATCAACAATCTGTTGTGTTTTATGGTTCATTAACTGTCAAATTTCTCTGTTTGATCACCAGGGTATGCCAGGCCCACAAGGTATACCTGGACCCCCAGGGCTTCAAGGCTTGCCAGGCTTCCAAGTATGTCTTTAAAAGATACGTCTTACGTTGTAGCATGTACTTCATTGCCTTATACAACATGTGGATTTATTGTGGGCTTTTTATAAAGCAATGGAAGAATTGGAATGACAGATATGAAACATACCCAAAATTCACTGGAGGCAAACACTTGGAAATGTGTTTGTCCTGCTCGGTTTCATACATATGAATTATCTTTCTCACACTGGGTCAGACAAAAGGAACTGCAGAATGAACTCCCTGACAGGTGCCTTCATTTTTGAGTTTCACGTCTGACCTAGACACAAGTTAAAGGGTTTGGATTTTGCTTATGTAGATTTTGATGGCTGAAGTCCAGCAATAAGTCAGGATTACATTAGGACCATTGAATTGGCAGAGATTTTGCAAGTTTACTTCTTAAATTCTTTTGAGTCAATGGACCTATTCTCATTAGTTATGTGCTATCAATTTGGAACGGATTTATAGCTAACCTAACGCTAACCTAATGCGTCACTTAGCTATTCAAGGGAGGGATTGACCATTTCCATGCCTCAGTGGATTTCTATGATTAAGTGAGGAAATACTATATTTAAAAAACAATTAAATGTATATCAAGATTAAAACCAAGATTAAGAACACATATTAAACATTTTAAAACATTGAAATTCTTTAAATTTAATAAACATATGATGATATTTATTTAACATTTTGCCAACCTGACTTTAAGGTTGATTTAACAGATTGTGGAAAAAAACAAAAACACTATGCTTGAAAGAGTTTTCTTTTCAGGCAGGTTTCTGGCAACTGATGAGGCTATAGAACAAGAAAGTTTTGTTGTTGTCATTTATATTGGAGGCTTCATTTTTCTTCTTAATATTTTTACTGATGTGTGTATTATTTTCATTGTTTTAGAAAAGGTATTAGGTTTACTGGTACAGTAATACACCGGATAACGATTGGATCGGATAACGCTAGAATCGGATAATGATGCAGGTTTTTTGGAAAAAACTTGCATCGGATAACGATCCTATAGCGTTATCCGATTCAATTGTCTGGGGGGTGGGGAGAGCAATCGCGTGCCCTGCTAGGATCGGCTTGTCCGAAATGACCTCCCTCCACGGGGGCGGGGAATTTCGGAGAAGCCAATCCTTGGAGATGCGCGAACGCGCGCCTAGCCAAGGATCGGCTTCTCCGAAATCCCCCCCGGGGGCAGGGATTTCGGACAAGCCGATCCTTGCAGGGGTGCGATTGCGTGCCTAGCCAAGGATCGGCTTCTCCGAAATCCCCCCCCTGGGGGCAGGGGAATTTCGGACAAGCCGATCCTTGCAGGCATGCAATTGCGTGCCTAGCGAAGGATCGGCTTGTCCGAAATTCCCCCGCCCTGGGGGGGGGGAAATAAATTTTGGACAACCCGATCCTTGCCTCGGCACGTGGTTTGTCCCTGACATCAGGGCTTTTTTTTAAAGTGTTGTTCGATGTATACACTTGACCTTACTTTTAACATTTTAGTTTATGTAACTGTTGGTTTTGTTTTCCCACCATGACCACTTTGTAAGCTACCTTCAATCCCCGAATTGGAAAAAGGTGGGAGGTAAATGAAAATAAATAAATCATCAGTTTGTTATTTGTATGTATAGATGCTATTGTAGACTTTAGGTTCCTTGTTTATTCATTTGTCTTGGATTCTTCCATTAGCAGTGAAAGGGAAAGGGGAACTTTTGCCAACAATTTCCTGCTTGAAAAAGATGTCAGGGATTGCTTTCTAGAGCAATAATGTGACTGTCAATGTATGTTTCTGATTGGAGGGTAATCCCGGAATCAGTGGTGTGCCCGGTTCTGCAGGGAAACCAGGACATACTGGTCAAAAGGTAAGCATTTATGATCTCAGTGGGACCCTTTATTGAGAAACTTGATATATTTTCTGAGTACATTAAAAAAAGGTAGATTACAGCTTTTATTGATTTAGCATAAATATACAACAAAAATAATGATCATTTGTTGATAGTGGCTTTATTTTTTTTTTATTTTGTGAAAATTATCGGCTGTTTGGAATAGGTTCTCTGCTTTTGTAGGGACTCTATCACCTTCTGAGCCATTTTGAATGCTGGGTATGGAAGCTGATTTGTTAATGTTAAATGTTTGAAATGGGAAATAATTTTTTTTATCCTTAATGACTGGAACAGAAAATGTTGGATTTGTTGAATTAGTATTGCTAGTAATTTGTTAATTAAATCACTAGCTTTCAAACAGTGAGATTTGCAGAGAGTGGAATGTGGATTTTTACCACGGTTTCCTTCTGGTATAATTGTTGTTGGCTAAATTGCTCTTTTTGTCACTTTATAATTATTTTCCCCAATCAGGCACTTGTCCTCAGATGGACTACAAATTCTAGAATGCAGTAGTTTGCTAAGGATGGTGTATCCAAAACATCTTAAAAATGTCAGGGTTGGGGAAGATTATCTATCCTACAGCATATTTAAGGGAAGAGCCATGCAAATCATTGCAATTTAATCTTTTATTTGAGGTCAGAGGCTGACTGTGCTCCAACTGCAAATTTCTAAGAGTGTTTATAAAAATAAATAATATATAGACTAGAGGATTTGGAAACAGCAGTTTCAGTTCTGTGAATGCCCCATGTAGAGAATGGGTGTGGTAGGAAATACACAACCCAAACAACAGTACATGGGAATAAAATAGATGTGGCACTAAGATTGTATCTTCAGGGACAGCCTCTGTAGTGTCTTGCTAAAGAAGTAGATTTGAAAGTGGTCTGAAACATAGTGGATTGGTCTATAGTGGATGTCTCTTCCTATTAGAAATGGCTGAAGTGCAGAGGGCATAATAGTAACTAAAAATACTTATCAATAAAGACTCATTATTGTATAATTACCGTATTAGATCAAGTTGAAATTTGGATAGTTCCCATTTTTGTCCCATCTGAGAACAAAAACAATGCATTTATTGTGGGTGTCAGTGGTGGGATGTCAAAATTTTTACTACCCCACCGTGATGTCATCACAGTGTGGGTGGAGCTAACATCATGACATCATGGGCGGAGCCAACATCATGACATCATGATGTTGTGGGTAGGGCCAAAGAAAAATAATTAAAATAATAAATAATAATAATAAAATAAAAATAAGCACACACACACACACACACACACACACATTAAAATACACACAGACACACCACATCCAAAGGTGAGTCACTTACCCTGGGGAGCAGGCTATAGGGAGCTTGAGGCTAGCAGTTTCTCTTCCTCCTCCCTGCTTGAGAGGACAGCAAGGAGGCCGTGCATACGGGTCAAGCACTGTAGGTGTGCATGCACACCAAGTGCTTGGCACGCATGCGGAGTGGGGGAACTAGTGAGAAGGTAAGCCCCAAAGGTGGTTCCCCCAAAAAAGCTGCTACCGGTTCTCCGGGACACTGGGAAAAGTTACTACCGGTTCTGACGAACTGGTGAGAACCTGTTACATCCCACCACTGGTGGGTGTGATAAAATCAATGTATTATTTCTTAATGCTATTATTTTTGGATCCAGGTGTGGTCCCCACCTGTAACCAGGACGAGCTTTGCCCATCCTGAGTTAGCACTTTGCCCACCCTGACAAAGGATGGTATCCCATAGAAATGCACCAATAAGAGGCTTTGTTGCCCACCCTGAAAAAACATTCGCCCACCCACATCAAGAATCCTGGCTACGGCCCTGCCTGTAAAGTCCTCCATTACTTTGGAACCAAAGCTAATGTCTTATTGGAGATAATCATCCATGTAAGAGAAATTGTGCTGGCAGTCCCATCCCTTACTAGGGTATCCATCATATAAACTGTTGCATGCTGGTTATGAATTGGCTTGTGACCAGTGGAGAGACAAAGGTTAAAACTAATGTGCAGTAGTGATAATCTAAGCTGCTGTTAGCATTTTTGTTCCTCCATCCCAGGTATTTGCTTTCCATGCATTACTGCTAGGATGTGATCTAATAATATTTCCTTAACCCCAAACTTTAGTCTTAACATTGTACCATTGCAAATGGTTATTAATAATTAGTATAATAAGCTGTCTTTTAGCATGAGGGCTAGGTTAGACTTCCACTCTCTGACATCTAGGGTTTTTTAAAACTGTGAAGGGCATTATTTTGTATGGAAGAGCCATCCCATCATGTGAATCCAGATATCTGAAATATAATACCATGCACTCAAATATGGGTTTACCAGAATTAAGATGAAAATGAAGTTAAAATAACTGGTGTTGAATGTTGAGCTGAATAGCTAATTTTTCTCTCTCATGTCATAAAAGGGTGATCCTGGTGATCCTGGAGAAAAAGGCCTTCCAGGTCCACCTGGACCAAAAGGCTTCCACGTGAGTTTGTACTCAATTTTTGCCATGGAATGTATCTCAGTAAAGTTCAAGAGCTGCTTCATTTTATATTCTTTCTTTGTGTATTGACTTCTAAATGTTGAGGGCAGGTTAGCATAACTTCCCCTTAGCTATCTGATGAAATGGTGTACACCAAGCTGGCTGACTCCTCCCATGTCCACAAAGTAATTAGCATTTTGCCCCCAACATGCTGGGGACTAATTTTACCAACCTCAGAAGGATGGAAGGCATTTATGGAAGGAAATAGGTTTATCAGTCCCTAGAGAATAGATGGGGAAGAAGTAGAAGCAGTGGCAGATTTTACTTTCCTAGGATCAATGCTCACTGCAGATGGTGATTGCAGCCATGAAATAAAAAGGCAACTGATGCTTGGGAGACAAGCTATGAGAAACCTGGGGAACATAGTTAAAAGTAGAGACATTACACTGCAAACAAAAATTTGTATAGTCAAAGCAATGGTATTCCTGGTAGCAATGTATGGTTGTGAGAGCTGGACCATTAGGAAAGCTGAGCGCAGAAGAATAGATGCCTTGAGATGTGGTGTTGGAGGAGAGTTTTGAGAGTACCCTGGACAGTGAGGAGAACAAATAGGTCAGTCTTAGAAGAAATCAACCCTGACTGCTCCCTAGAAAATCAAACAGTAAAGATGAAGATGAAGTACTTTGGACATCAAATGAGAAGAGAAGATTCACTTGAGAAGGCCTTGATGCTTGGAACAGTGGAGGGCAAAAGAAGAAGGGGGCAGCCAAAAATGAGATGGCTAAATGGTATTGTGGATGCAGTGGGCATAGAGCTGGGTGGGCTGAGGAGGATGGTGGAGGATAGAGGTGCCTGAAAGACAATGGTCCATAGGGTTGCAAAGAGGCAGAATCGACTGTGCGCCTGAACAACAAAAAGGGTTGTTTTAAGTACATTTCCACGACTGAGGTGAAAATGTCCCACACTGAAGTCAAAATACCTTGTTGCCTAAGGTTAATCTAGTGATTTTAGCATTTCAGGCAAAATGTTCACAATTACTTCTGTTTCAGTGCCCCCCCCAAAAGCACACCCGCCCGCACAAATTAAAGAAGTAACCAGCAATTTGCTGCCCTTTTGTGCTGACACCCATAATTTATTTATATTATTTCAAATGGCATGCGGAATAAATAAAGGTAAAGGTGACTCTTGCTCAAAAGCCAGTCATATCCGACTCTAGGGTTCAGTGTTCATCTCTGTTTATAGCCAAAGAGCCAGTGCTATTTGCGTTTGCAAACGTTTCTGTGGACATGTGCAGGCATGCCTAGACACCGAAGTGCATGAAATGTTGTTTACCTTCCCATGGAAGTGGTACCTATTTATCTACCTTCAATTTCTTGCTTTCAAACTGGTAGGTTGGAAGGAGTGGGGACAGAGATGGGTGCTCATTCCGTCATGCAGTACTCAGGTTTGAACTGCTGACCTTCCGCCTCCCAGTCAGTGCCTTAACCACTGCAGAATACAGCTTTATTAAAATATGTATAAAACTCTTAAAATTATCCACCTGCCATGGCTGCTTTAACTTACTGTACTTCATTCTAAAGCTGACCTGCAATCTTGATAATTGGCTGTTGTTTTTCCCCATCGTTTGCAGGGGCTAGATGGTAATGATGGTTATGGTTTACCAGGAAGGAAAGGAGCAAAGGTGAGAACCCGTAGGTGTGAAATTTGGTGTGAATTCAACTTTATCTAGTGACATTACTTAGGCAGCAGTCTTTTGAGAATATTTCTTGTCCATAAAAATATTAAGAATGTAGCTGGAAATACTCTTTTCATCTCTCTGCAGCTTGTGTAGAAATTCTGGTGGATTCTATCCTAAGTACTTATGATATTTTAATAAATTACTAACATTAGGCAATAAGTAACAATAAGTAATAAAGTAATATTTAAGGAATAAATGCCATAAGTGATTAAAGTAGGATGGAGCACTTAAACCCTCAGTTATTAGTAAGTGTAGAAGATTACATAGTTTACTCTTTTGCTAGAGCTCTGAACCTTGGCGTCTCAGTTTATTCTGTGCCAAAATCAGCTTTAGCACATTATCCTGTGGAAAGAATGGAAAGTGCAAATTCCAAAACTATATTAAATAGTTTTGATTGGAAAAGAGGGTAGAAAAATCTTGCCCACACCAAATACAACCATTTAGAGCATGGTGAGCATCCAAAAAATACTGTGGGAAATGTGTGAGAACTCGTTTCACTGGAATGTAGCTCTTCTAGAGATACTTGGAAGGACACTTTGACAAGTGGGTGAGGTTCTTTTAACTTTATACTGACTATCTGGGTGAATATTATCCCGCTGTTTCTTTGGTCTGCTTCCTTATCATACTAATTTCAGTTTAAAAATTGCCAGTATGCTAACCCTATCTATTTCTGTCTTTCTCGGTCCTTGATGTCAGAGTAGGATCCCTGTAAGGCCAGTGTGATGCCATATTTTGTCAACTTTAGCACCTCTAGAGCTAACTTTAGTAATGGGACAGGCTTCTAGGAGCTCTATGGTTCTGGAGGCAGCTATGCCAACATCAGCAGTGCGTCAGGCACAAGTTTCACTAGAAGTGATTAAGTGCTCAGCTGCTGGCCGGGAAGATGACCCTTTAAGGTAGGGGTTCCCAAATGTTTTACACCGTGGGCCTGACCACACCCCCTGGACAGGTGAGCGG
Source organism: Furcifer pardalis (assembly GCA_030440675.1). NCBI lineage: Eukaryota > Metazoa > Chordata > Lepidosauria > Squamata > Chamaeleonidae > Furcifer > Furcifer pardalis. Next base: position 64,857,597 of record CP126897.1, on the reverse strand, counting down.
GCCTGTCCAAGCTCCCTGGAAACAGAAGTGGGTGTGTTTCCGACAGCCATAAATCACCCACTTCTGCATTTACAATGCAGGAAATGCCACAGGTGCATTTTTGCATGCACAGGTGTGTTTTACTGCTGATGTAAACATATCCGCTTCCACATCTGGGTGTGGTGGCGAAGATGGGCCACATGAAATGGTGCTGTAGGCCAGATCTGGCCCATGGGCAGTAGGTTGGGAACCCCTGCTTTAAGATGTCCTTCATGAAGAAGAAGAAGGAGCTTGGAGGGAATAGTCCTGAGCACAAGCAATATAGGAGGTGTCAGTGCATCCCTAGTCATGGCTCGGTTATGTGCTGAGTGGGTGATATCTTGGATGGTGCACATTTTTGCTACCCTACCAATCCTTCCTCATGGGTTGTCTAAGAACACAGAGAACATGACTAAGGAGGTGAGAGGGAGCTCGCCTGGAGGCCCTTTTCTAATAAATAGGTTTTCTGATGACTCATCTGCTTAGTATCCAAATATGAGAGGAAGATCCAAAGGGGGCCACAGTCATGTAGAACCCTGGTCATGGAGAATTCTCACCATAATGAGAGTTGCCTTGCATAGAATTAGCTCTTCAAACATTGCTCCAACGTGTGGCCAACAAGGACAAGAGATAGCAAGGAATGCAGTTGTAAAGGCATGATCATATGAACACGAAGTGTAATATCAGAATAGAATTGTGCAGAACCAGCAAGTAAGCTTTAAAATTAAGGATTGGCTCTTTTGATTGGATGCAGCAGATAAATCTGGGGTGGTGGGATACAACATAAACAGCTTTAGGGATGGAACTGGACACAGATCACTTTGGATCCTGACACACCTTTTGCATCAATGATTTCATACCTACCCAATGCATTTACTGGCTGAAATTGTGCAACAATGTTAAATGTCACTGGCAGAGATAATTTTTGGGCAATCAAAGACTTCACTTTTCTCTCCATGGCATGTCTGACTCATCAGAAATCCATTTCATTGCCTGAATGTCACGGGAAGTTAATAATAGAAGAAGGAAGTCTTTAGTGACTGAAAATCTCCTACCACTAATTACATCATATATCGGTTGTGATTTTTGGTAATTTTAAACTTTCTCCATTGATCTCACTACTCCTATGGCTTTCATGGGATGCAGCAAATTACTTGCAAGCTCAAGAAGCCTCAGGAGATAAGGGGGAAGTCTTTAATCGCTAAAAAGCATCTACTGTGGGTAACATCGTCACCATCTTGAAGCTGTAACCTAAGAAGGAGAAGTTTGGCTGAAGTTTTCTTTATAAAATAATTAATCTTAGTATGCCTGGCTTTCTGACAATCTGCATTTCAAGACAGTTTGGAACTAAAGTAGTTTATAATGGTGCTAACATTTTATAAACATCTATTCAAAAATTAATCTAACGGAGAAAAACGAGGCTTACTTCCCAGGAAATATGGCAGCCTTAATTTCTCTGAATGTTTGCCTGTGTACATTACTTTTTTTTTAAAAAAAGTGCTGGCTTTAGAGGCAGAGATTCAGAGTTCTAGGTGGAGAATAGGTTTATTTTAAAGTCTTTGAGCTTGAGCATTTGATAAAAAGGATACAAAAACAGCAAGTATGTTTCATGAAACAGATTTTTAAAAAAACCAAGCACCATTATGTTTGCTTTCTAAAAATGCTTTATAAATAAGTGGCATTGAAGACAATATGAAACCAATGTTTTGTTTCTGTTTCTTTCACATCAGGGACAATCTGGATTTCCAGGAATTTCTGGACCACAGGTATACAAGTACTAGTCTTTCAGTCGGTAAACTTTGCTTTCCCCATAACTTGTTTTCAATTGTATATTTAACATTTTCTAATTGTGTGATTACATTGGCCATTTACAGACATCCAAAATGAATTTGAAGTAAAACCCAATGATTACATGGTATAAAGTTGTGGAACTGTTTTTTTTTTTAAATGGGAAATTATGTCCCCTCCCTGTCCCTGGCAATGGTGGTTTACATTTGTTCTGACTGGTTTGAAATTGCTTTTATTCACATTTTTTTTGGGGAAAGTGAGTGTTAAGAATAGTGGTAACTCCCAATTTTGAGACTTGAGGGTAGTCAGTACTGTCTCTCACAGTCTGAAATGGATTAATTGAACAGACTGCTGGATCCAGCTCCATTCCGTATCAGAATCGAAGTACACCCTGATAAAAAGCTTATTTTCCTAACATTCATCACTAGATTCATCTCTAGCTTTTGGTGCCTTCTAAATTTTGATACCTTGGGGCAAAGTCCTAGTTACCTCCATCTGCTTGCAGACCTCTGGTAACTATTTGAATCCAAGCTGCAACATGAGAGCAGAGGGTTATAGTCACTGCATATGTCTCCAAGTCAGACTGAGGTCCCTCCTAACTTTTCTTGAGAAAAACAAGAGTTCTAAGTACAAGAATTCCCACATGCTGTCCATCATGTCTTTTTTTAGTTACAAATTTCTGCTTCTGATTTCTTTGTAGGGAGAAGATGGCGACCCAGGCCTTCCAGGAGATAAGGGTGCTAAAGGAATTAGAGGACAAAGGGTGATGAAGATAACCATTTATGGCACTCATTTTATCTGAACTACAATGACTCCCCCCTCCTCAATTTTTGCACATAGCATTGTCTTTGCATAGGATAAACTGGTCACCTACATCCATACAAATGTTTACTGGAAGAGTGGGTGGGGATGGGGCAGCCTCACAAGCTCTCATCAGCCAGAATGCAGTACATGCATTATCAACTGTGGGACACATGTGAAGGGTCGGAAGGGGCAGATGTGACCATGAAGTTCAATCCCCGCTGCTCAACTCAGGAATCTAAATCAAAGCAAGTATGACAGATGATTCTCCAATTTTCTCTTGAACGTGTACAGTGTTGGAGCACTCACCATTTCCTGAGGGAATTGGTTCCATTGTTGTACTGCTCTAACAAGAGGTGCATCTTGTGGGATGTGCATGTAATAACCATGAGGGAATTAAAAGAGATGGTGCTGGTCTTACAGTATATGGGCAGCAGAGTCGATAGATTGCCTCCTCTTTTCACATAACAAATTATCTGCACTGTCAGAGTTAAGAGCATAGCAGAGAGAGAGAGAGAGAGCCTTGCTGCTCTCAAGGACCATCTTGGGATAAAGGTAATCATTTTCAGCTAGAATCCAGTACAGTCTCTTTACTTAGCTTCAAGACTTTGCTCTGTGACTGATGAATGTCTAGTTTGGCCATTTGTTTTCTATGATGCATGTAACAAGTAACAACCATTTGAGTTTTAATGATCTGTTTCCATTTTTGAAGGCCAGTGGTGGAATACCAGGGGGAGTGGGTGATCGAGGAACCCGGGGATCACCTGGAAGAACGGTAATATCAGACTAAGCTCTGATTGTGCATGGCTGAATAGACATAATCAAATCGTGTTTTACTACGAATGCATGCATTAACAAAAACCTAACCAAGTCCATTAATGGGATAATATGTATGTATCCTTTTTCAAGACTATCCATCTAAATTCTGTTCCAGATTATCTTTCCACATACAGTAATACGTCGGATAACGTTTACCTCGGATAACGCTAAAATCACATAATGTTAAGTAATCTGGGGAGGAGAATTGGATCGAATAACGTTAAGGTCCTATGGGATGGATCGGATAACAACCGCTAAAGCCTGTGTGGTTACAATGTATCTTTATGGACCTTTAACGTTATCCAATCCATCCCATAGGATTTTAACATGCATCGGATAACACCAAGACTTGTGGAACCAAGTCTTAGCGTTATCCGAGGTATTACTGTATATTGGAAATAACACTGAAATGCAACAGAAAGAACTTTGGGGTGTTGGTGGGGAAGTAATAACCTTGAATAACATGCAAAAGGCAGTTGTTTAAAAATTTCAGAATAAAATAGAAAGAATGCCAAACATAATTACTCTGAAGGTTGTTTTCTAATTAGGAGGAGTTTAAGACACTACCTTATTCGATCTAAGTGGTATAAGTATTACCACACTTGTGGAACGATGTGTTCTAAAATAGTTGCCTATGTTACCTTCTATGAAATGATAGATTGGGGTGGGGGAGGAACATTACAATATCACAATCCCTGAGATTTCAGGGCTAAAAACAGACTAGGAGTAAGTCATTCATTGTGATATTGCAAGGAGTGATTTTTATGATGTCACAGAGATGGGGCAGGCAAAGGTTGGGATGAAAGCAAGAAGATCACGCATGCAGACACTTCTGTGCTGAGTCATAGAAAGTAGTCCTCTTGAAAAATCAGTAATAGTGCTGTCTTAAACCTTCTTTAAACTTGGGAACTTGGAGTTGTTATTCAGTGAGGAGTCCGCACAATGGCAGACATCTTCGCGATGATATTCTGTACATGCAAATGGAGCTGAGAAATCAAGTACATTCATATGTGGGGTTTTTTTAGCCATTAGGATATCATGTAACCGTAGCTCCTCTGGTGGCTTAGCAGTTAAGACGCTGAGTTGGAGACTGAAAGGTCGGGTTTTGATACCCAAGGGCTTCACTTGGGGACATGAAAGGAGCCTCATTTGGGCATCCTCTGAGTGGAGTTTCTCTCCAGCAAAAATCTTTTCAACCCAGAGTAATCTCTGACATGAAAATATTATTATCATCATATCACCTGCTGGCTAGGTGGAACATGACATGTGCCCTCTGCTTTCACCTTGCCCAAGGGATTCACATAGGATGCTTCGGTGAGTTTTAGTCCCAGCCTAACATCATTGGCAAAAGATGGGCAACAGTGCCTAGTTAGACGCTCAAGCCCGTGCTCAAGCTCACCTTCTTACTGTCTCATTTCTCTATAATCTGCAGAGAACTTACTAGCATAGAAATAAAGGAGAGGAGAATGTAGAAAATGTGGATAAGGAAACCTTTGCTCCTTCTCTTAGAATGTGGTGTCATTTGCTGAAATGGTGTAGTCAAGCATTCAGGATGGGTAAAAGGCAGGATTTCTTCTCCAGACTCATTATTAAAACATAGAGATGGCTGCCTTCCTGAATGGGGTTGGAAGGAGATCAGACAAATTCTTGGAGGATAAAGCTCCCTATGGTTACTACTTTATCTATAAATATGATATGCCTTCTTGCATCACAGGGAGTGTTCCTCAATACCACTTGCAAGAGAACATGAGTGGGAGAGTGCTATTGCCCTCATCTTCTCATAGGCTTTACATCAGCTTCTGGTTGGCTACTGTGCATTAAAATCTGGACTAAATAGTTATTTTAGTAGATCCAGTGCAGCTCTCCTTATGTTCCTATACTTTATGTTTTTCAGGGCCAGAAAGGACAAAAAGGCTTAGTAACCATGACGGTATGTAGCCAATTACATTTTTATTTACAGCAAAAGGCAACAGTAATTAATAGCAAAAATTCTATCATACACACACACACACACACACACACACACACACACACACACACACACACACACACACACACACACACACACACACACACACACACACACACACTTTTGTATATTATATTACTATGTAATTAATGTGTATATTGTTTAATTATCATGTGAGCCGCCCTGAGTCGGGTTCCCTGATTGGGCAGCATACAAGTGCGAAAATTAAATTAAATTAAATTAAATTAAATTAAATTAAATTAAATTAAATTAAATTAAATTAATTGCTAAACTTCAAAGGAATATCAGAAACAAGTCTACTTCTGTTTCATTGACTTTGACTGTGTGGAACACAATAAAATGTGACAAATATCTAAAGAGATGGGAATACCGGAACACCTTTTATGCCTCATGAGCAATCTGTACAATAGTCAAGAAGCAACAGTTAGGATAGAATATGGAATGACAGAGTGGTTTGGAATAGGAAAAGGAGTAAGACAAGGCTACATTTTGTCACCCTGTTTATTCAACTTATACACAGAGCACATAATGCACAATGCAAGGTTGGATGAATCACAAGTTGGGATCAAAATAGCTGGGAGAAACATCAACAACTTGCCATCCCTCCCCCTGTGCCTACACCAACTGCCAGGGGAGGAAGAAGCCAGGGCAGGTTGAGGACTTCGCTGCCTCTACCCCTGAGCCCACACCAACATATTGTATTGTAATGTATTTTTGTAAGCCGCCCTGAGTTGCCACGGCGAGTGGGCGGCAATATAAATTTGAACAAACAAACAAACAACTTGAGATACGCAGATGATACCACCCTAATGGCAGAAAGTGAGGAACACCTAAAGAAACTACTGCTTGGGTTGAAAGAAGAGAGTACAAAAACTGGCTTGAGACTCAGCATCAAGAAAACCAAGATAATGGCAACAGGCCCTATCAGTCCCTGGAAAATAGATGGGGAAGAAGTAGAAGCAGTGACAGATTTTACTTTCTAGGATCAAAGATCACTGCAGATGGAGATTGCAGCCATGAAATAAAAAGGCAACTCATTCTTGGGAGGCAAGCGATGAGAAACCTGGGGAACATAGTGAAAAGTAGAGACATCACCTTGAAAACAAAAATTCACATAGTCAAAGCAATAGTATTCCTGGTAGCAATGTATGGTTGTGAGAGCTGGACCATTAGAAAAGCTGAGTGCAGAAGAATAGATGCCTTTGAAATGTGTTGTTGGAGGAGAGTTTTGAGAGTCCCCTGGACAACAAGGAGAACAAATAGGTCAGTCTTACAAGAAATCAACCCTGACTGCTCCCCAGAAGGTCAAATAGGTTAGCCTGAGACAACTGCAATAACTTTTTCCATGATTGTTCAGGGCCTGCACATGCAGTGTTGAACACATTTTCCTTGGCATAGGTTCCATATAATACAATATGATTGATTTCTGAGAAAGCACATGGGACACTGTTAACCATGCTGTCTTTTTTCTTTACAGCCTTGTGAACTTGTTAATCTGACAAGAGGAAACTGCCGTAAGTAATGACCTTTTCTTAGTATTAGAGGCAGGTCTTAAAGCACTTGCAAATCTATTTCAAAGCTGATAGTTTTAGTTTGCCACAGTCTAATTGGGGTTAATTTAATTCATGAACAACTCTTTATATCATAAGTCCCCAAAGTTTTAAAGGGACTTGTATATAGGAGATATGATTAGAAGTATTTGTTATTTTAAAATATTTATGTCTTGTTTCATTACCGAAGCCTTTCATACAGTTGTTAGCTGCAACAAATTAAACATTTTAGCAATTAAAAATGTTGGAGCTCTTGAATGGGGAGGGAATTGGGGACAAGAAGGTTGTGAGACCCTCTCGTGTTATCTCCACTCTTGGACCTGTCATAACCAGTCACATTCTCCAAGTGCCTTCAATATACAGATGTTTTATCATTCTCTCCTTTTTCTCATGTGGGAAAGTTTGGATATCTACTGAAATCCTGTTGGACGTATGTAATGGGGATGATGTCATCATCAATGGCAAATAGCCTCTGGTTAAATGATAATCATTGATGATCAAAAGCAATTTTAGGGTACACACAGCTTGTATGAAATGCAAGACCCATTTGCCATGAAATCTCCTTTAATCAGCAGTGATTTTGCAGATCCCGATGACAGGATTTCAGCCATTATTTCATAAATATGCCTCAACAATAGCAAATTTCTCCAGGTTATTCATTTATTTCACAGCTGTATTAAATCTCAGTCCTTAGCTCTTTGGCTTAAATGCTAGACATGTGAGTTCACTCTTTCTGTTTTGTTTTATCCTAAGCCAAAAATAAATTTTTCATCAGTTACAGAGACAAAATTGTATGCTCAGTGCTAGTTCTGTTTGTGTATGTGTGTGTGTGTGTATAAGTATATGTGTAAGTGTTATGGAATTGAAACAACTTTTTTTTAATCTTCTAGCTTGCTGCATAGGTAAGTAGATTCTGATTCTATTTTAACGTATAGTAAATGATATTAGATACTCAGTGTGGCATAGTGGATAGAGTGATAGACAAGAATTCTGGAAACCAGAGTTCAAATTCCCACTCTACTACAGAAACTTATGGGGGAGGGGGGAATAATTGGTAAAACCCATCCTTAAATATCTCACTTACCTTGAAAGCCCTATTAAGGTTGCTACAAGTAGTTTCTGACCATGATGGCACATATCTAACTGAAAGGGCATACCCTCTAAATTCAGGCAGTCATTTGACAAACCTTTCCTTTTATTACAAGGTATGAGTAAGTGTCCGGTATATCCGACTGAAGTGGTGTTTGCCCTTGATATGTCTGAAGATGTCACCTCAGAATCCTTTCAAAGGATGAAAGACATTATGATGTCCTTGCTGAAGCATGTGAAGATTAGCAGAAGCAACTGTCCAACTGGTGCCCGGGTGTCAGTTCTTTCATACAACACTTATCCAAAGTACCTCATTCGGTTCTCTGACTTCCAAAGGGATGAGCATCTTATGGCAGCAGTTCAGAAAATCCCCTTAGAAAGGTCTTCAAGCCAACGAAATATCGGCGCAGTCATGAGGTTTGTTGCCCGAAATGTCTTTAAACGCCACCGACAAGGGGCCCTGATGAGGAAAGTTGCAATATTTCTCACCGCTGGCCCATCTCAGGATGTAACTTCAATCAATACAGCAGTACTGGAGTTCAGTGCTTTAGACATCACACCTGTGGTCATTGCCTTCCGTGAAGTGCCAAACATTCAACAGGCTTTTTTGGTAAGATGGCTGTCATTAGAAGGATGTCATTATTAGATGACAGAGGCAGTTCATGTACTCTGTGCTGGTGTGACTTACACTTTAAACATCCATGTCATGTAGATATTTGGCATCATTATCATATTTTGTGGTAGGAAGGGAACTCAATTTCTGGGTTAAATTCAGTGCATGATCAGATGTAGCACTATTGAGTGACAGATCAGCAGTTATCTGTGGTAAAAGACTTGTATGGTCTGAAGAGAAACCTTCACCTGCAACACTGTCAGGTTTTGGGCTGGTCTTTCAGCTAAACAAGCAAGCAAGCAAGCAAACATCACACATTATTAATCATTGTTGCAACATTAATCTTAAATACTAATTTTAAATACTAATTATATTAATCCCTTAACTCTGAGCAGGTATGCTTCTTTTAAACGATATTTTGAGCACCCTCATCTTAATCTTTTGCTGTACTATGCTGGTCTTGGACCATAATACAAATTTGAGTTGAGTAGAGTTGAATTGAGTTAGCCATGGCAACCTCCATGATTGTTCTTCTGTGTGGATAAAATGCTAATAGGATTTGACTAAAAAGAGCTGAGCTATTGCTTGGCTCTGTGGGATGCCTTCTATTCTTGTAAGCCATTGCATTTTATTATATTTTTTAAAATTTAGTCTTGTGGCTGCCTCCTGTGGAACAGAAGCAGCTAATGGTTTGGCTTCTTTCACTGTATCAATGTCAACTAAAGAAGCATATCTAGGAAGAGGGGCTGAGCTAAGTAACTGGTAAACCAGCAGAAAGCAGCAAAGGTGCCAGCTGGGTGCTGTCATGGGGTTGGCAAGAATAGCAGCAGAACCAGACAAAGGCTCACTTAAGTCTAAACTGGAATATATTTTCTTGAAAGCTGTTCTTTTCCTCAGGATTATAGAAATACAGTTATACCTCATTTAGCCTTGTGAGTATCAACATACTTCCAGTTCTGAGAAACAGGCTTCAGTTATGCTTCCTGGAAAGCATTCTTCTAGGACATGGGTTCTCAACCTTTTAAAGCTGTGGGGCAGACTATGCCCCCTCAGACAGTTGAGCGGGCGGTTCACCCCACCATAAATGCTGCTGTAAAATGTGTCCACAACTGTTGTAAACATGCATAATCTGGGGGTCCTCTTGGACTCGTGACTCCTGCTCAATGAGCAGGTGGCAGTCGTGGCCAGGAGGGCTTTTTCACAACTTTGTGTCATACCCTAGTTACACCGCTCCTAGATCGGGACTCCTTGCTCATGGTCACGCATGCTCTGGTCACCTCCAGACTGGACTATTGTAATGCGCTCCACATGGGGCTGCCCTTGATGACAATTCGGAGGCTGCAATTGGTCCAGAATGCAGCTACCTGGGTGGTGATGGGTTGTGGACATTATGCTCGTGCCTCGCCACTTCTTTGGGAGCTGCACTGGTTACCGGTGTGCCTCCGGGTGCAATTCAAGGTGCTGGTGATGACCTTTAAAGCCCTGCATGGACCAGGATAATTAAGAGACCAAATCACCCTGAGAACATCTGTCCATCCCACCAGAGTGGACCGGAGAGGCTCTCTTATTGTGCCATCTGCTAGAGAGGCTGCTCGCCACTCTAGCACCAGAAAGAGGGCCTTCTCTGTGTCTGTTCTGGCCCTATGGAACTTCCTGCCAACTGAGCTACAACTCCAGACGGAGTTGCTGCCCTTCAGGAAAGGACTAAAAACCTGGCTGGCAAAGCAGGTGTGGGGCACTGGGGATGCAGTGACCCCTGCCTGCTGTCTGATATAGCAATATCACTCCCTCGCTCTTTTTAGTTGTTGGGGTAATTTCTTATTGTATTTTTAATTGGGGATTTTACTGGTTTTAAGTTTTTTATAATTCTCAAGTGGGATTTATGTCTCTTGCTGAGTGGGCAGCAATAAAATGTGACTAATAAATAAATAAATAAATAAATAAATAAATATTGCTCAAACACTGACTTGTCCATTTCTTCTAATAGGAGGGTAATAGTTATGTCCCATATAACACTTACTTAGTCACACTTATAGTGCCATCCCAACCTCCTTATATTAATTGGTTGATGGATTACAATAAAACATCTATGTCCTCCATTAAGATAAGATAAGATTAAGATAAGATAAGATAAGGTAGTGGTGGTGGTGTATGTGGATTTCTGCTGTTTTGAATACCTCTGCTGTGTTGAAGACCTCTACATTAGTATGCAGAAAGCTACCATTGGTCATATTTCCACCAGTGTGATTTATAAAATATCTCAAAATAAGGAGTACAAGGTTTGGAACAAGGATGGCAATGAGCTGGCTTTAAATTAATATAATTATTTTTTAATAATATAAACGTTTAATATAATTTAAAAGTTTAAAAGGTTTCTAATACTGTATATAGAAATGAGCCAGCTCATTTCTATATATTAGAAACCTTTTAAATCTTTGAGGGTTTTTTGTAAAATATCATCATCATCATCATCATCATCATCATCATCATCATCATCATCATCATCATTATTATTATTGAAGTTGATTTAGTTTCTGGGTTTGTGGGTGTGTGGTGGGATTGTTTGGTGTGCACTCATTTGTGTAACTTTTTTTGTGAGCTGCCTAGGGTCGGGTTCACTAGATTGGGGTGGGATAATAAATCTAAATAAATAAATAAATAAATAAATACTATAATGAAAAATACAACATTCTACTTTTAGCAACATATAATACTTTTAGTTTGTTTCTTCCTGTTTAACCTAAACATGGTTTTGTATTTAATTAGGCAGATAATACTCATCAGTTTCAGTTATTTGTTTGGGAAACCCAGGAGAAAGAGAAATTGGATAGTGTTTTGCATTGCACACTCTGTTATGGTAAGCTCAAGTTTTCAATTATTTCCTAACTCTATCTGTCTGCCACCTATCTATCGATAATATATACAATAAATAGGCAGTTTTATTTTTTTATCACTTTCATTCAGAATATCCTCTGGCAAATCTGAAAAAACTTTGCTCTAGATTCAGAATATAAGAAACAATATACTGTAGTAAATAATATAAATTCTCTACTACTTGCGCTTTGCACAAGCAAAGGTGCTGTTCTATCATATCAGAGTATAGCGGCCTTCCACATATTGTGAAGGCATAGTTTAAAATGTTTGTGTTAAACATTCTTATGTCCTTTTCTGTTTAAACATTTATAGCTGAATTTCACCTTTCCACCAGTGCTCTCAGTGTGAAATTCAGCTATAATTAAAAAAATCAACTAACTAAGGATAATTGATCAAGCTACAAACTGTACACAACTAACCTTGGAGTTTATCCTACCAAACTAAATGGATTGTACTTTTACGTAAGTAGACACACAGGATTGCTCTGTAATTGACTGAACATTGCATTACAGTGGTACCTTGCTTAAAGAGCATAATGCATTCCATGAGGTTGCTCTTTAGGCGAGCTTGCTCTTTAAGCGAAACACCATTGTAAGTGACCAATTGTGACTATTGGCAGGGGGTGGGGTGGGGATTCCAAACCCCAATTTAGTTGTTAAGCGGGTTTTTGATTGGTTTTAGTTGTTAAGCGAGGCGACCATTCAGAGAAAATTCTGCTCTTTAAGCGAGTTAGTCTCTAAGCGAGGCACTCTTTACGCGAGATTTTACTGTACAGTCAAACCTTGCAAAAAGAGCGCCTCGCTTAAAGAGTAACTCATTTAAAAGCAGAATTTTCTCTGAATGTTCGCTTCGCTTAACAAATAAAACCAACCAAAAACAAATAAATCGGGGTTCGCAATCCCCCCCCCCACACAATTGGTCATTTACAATGGTGTTTTGCTTAAAGAGCAAACTCGCTTAAAGAGCAATCCTGTGGAACACATTATGCTCTTTAAGCGAGGTATAACTGTATTTGTTAGCTTATGGTAATTAGATTTTCTCCTCCTTTGTGCTTATATTTGCGGGAGGGCTGTAAAGTTATTTACATCTGTGTAGTCACATAAATATGTACTATAGAGATGGTTTGGTTCGTTCTGTTAGTCCTTTGCTTCAAGCAGAGGGCAATTGCAAGTCATTTATTAGAAACACGTTGAGAAGAGAAGCAAAAGTTACAGGCAAGTGTTCATATTTGTATCTTTAACCTCTCTGTGGAGTCAGTAATGATTCCTTAATGTTTCTTTTACAGATAAGTGTAACCCAGCTCCAGAATGTGAGGTTGCAGCTCCCCTTCCAGTTGTAATAGACATGGATATAACTTATATCATGGACAGTTCTTGGAATGTTGGAAGTGAAAAGTTTGAGACAGCGAAAGAGTTTGTGAGCAACATGTTGGATTATTTTGTTATTACCTCTCTCCCTGTGGAGTCAGAGAGCGAGGCAAGGGTGGCATTGCTACAACAGGCTCCAAGGAATTTCACAGTTGACAGACTCTCAAGTCCTGTCTATGATGAGTTTGACTTAACTACCTACAACAATAAAAGCCTGATGAAAATGCACATCCAAGAGTCGGTAAACCAGCTGGAAGGTCCATCAGCTATAGGTCATGCTCTACAATGGGCAATCAATAATGTGTTTTTGGAAGCTCCTAACCCCAGGAAACACAGAGTCATATTTACAATACTTGGGAGCAAGACAAGTTCCTGGGACAGAGAAAAATTGAGACAAATGTCACTTGAAGCCAAATGCCAAGGTTTTACCCTGTTTACCTTAGCAATTGGACGGGATGTTGATGATAGTGAGATAGCTGAACTCTCCAGTGTTCCAGTGGAACAGCATCTGTTGCAACTTGGCAGGGTGGATAAACTTGAATTGCCATATGCTCTGAAATTCAGCCGAGCCTTCTTAAATCTTTTAAAACGTAAGTGATACCTGATCTGCTTTACTTCCTTTTATGCCATAATATGTATGGGAATGATGAGTTCCGATTATATTGTTGTCATGTATGACAATGTGAAAACTGATTTTTCTTGTGCTTTGCAAGCCAGATTTTCTCTTGTTTTTTTTTTAAAATAAGAGGTCCTACATTTGCAAAGGCAATTTTTCTAAAGAAAGCTGGTGATATGTTGCAGAGACTTTAAACATTAGAAGCATTAGATCGGTTGTTTGTATTTTTTTTCTTATAAACCAGCCCTCATTGTGTCTGCTGAGTGTATTTGTCAAACTTCACCAAAGGAAAATATACTAGTGTTGTGTTGGGTCTTCCCTTTCAGCTCATTCATGCTTATACTTGAGAAGACATTGGGGCAATTCACATGCCTCTCTTCTTTCTACTTGGGGAAAGTGAACGGTAGGCAGAACTTCACAGACGTAGACATCAGGAATGGGTCTACAGTTTGAGTGTGTGCACATGCATGAGGGCATGTGTGTGTGCATTCATGTGTGTGCACATGCATTTTTGCACTGAATGAATTAATGCTGGTGAACCTTGGCACTCCAGCTGTTCTTGGACTTCAATTCCCAGAAGCCCAAGTCTCTGTGAATCAACATGAATGTGTTTACTATTTTATTTGTTCAGATTTATATTGCCGCCCACCAGTGATGGGATGTCAAAAATTCTACTACCACGCCATGACGTCACGGACGTCATGGGCGTGGCCAATGTCATGACGTCATGACGTCATGGGCGGAGCCAACGTCATGACGTCATGACGTTGTGGGCAAGGCCAAAAATAAAAAATAAATAAATAAACATGCACACAGACCCGTATATAACTTAAAGAAATAAAATAAAGAAATAAATAAAATAAAATTTAAATTAAAGTACAACCACCCACCGAAAACACAAATAAATCACCCACCCACCTCCCCTAGAAGGGGCGGGGGGGGGCGAAGAAGGAGAAAACTCGGGGCAGGCTCGGAGCTCTAGGAGGGCAAGGGTGCCAGGCAGCGGGGGTCGGGAGGCGGTGACCCAGGCGCAAGCAGGACTGGGAGGAAGGGCCACTGGCTCCCGGGGCCGGAGCAGGAAAGGGAGTGGTCGCCTTCAGGGCTCGGGCCGCTTGGAAACCGAAGGCGGAGACGCAGCCGCCCAGGGAAGTCCCGGGCTCTTACCTCGCACCAGAATCCGGCGGCAGTAGTCCGCTTCGCCGGCCAAGGCTTGGCTCTCCGTGTCCCGGACGGAGTCTTTCGAGGCGCCCCCGGGGCTGGGGGCCGAAGTCCCTGGCGCCAGATCCTGGGTTCCTCCGGCAACCTCTGCGCGTAGCTTGGCTTTCTCCAGCGCCCCGTGGGGCTCCTTGTCCCGGAGTCGTTCTGGGGGGGCCGCGGGCTCCCCCAGGAGGAAGGGGCGCCTGCCAGCATCGCTCCCCCCATCGCTCATGCCTGGAGTCCCCCGGGAGGGACTGAGCATCCACAGGCTTCTCACGCCGCCACCGTCTCTGTCGCCGCCTCCTTCCCTCCTGCTCTCTCCTCTCCCCCGTTGGGAGGGAGCCAACCAGAGGGGGGAGGGAGGGGGAGGCAGGAAGGCAGCCCATCTCTAACCTCTCTCCCCCCCCCTCTAACCCTCCCCCCTTTCCCCCTTCACATTTTCCTATCCCTCAACTCTGGTTCGCAGCTCCAGCTTCGGAAGATTTTTTTTTTTTTAAATTGGATCCATTTGGCTCCAATTGACTGCGCATGTCCAGAAACTCAATTTGACGCATGCGCAGTCAATTGGAGCCATTTTATCTCTGATTTTAATTTTTTTTTTCCTTTCGGTCAGGCGTCCGGAACCGGACGCCCCAAAAGTGGACTTCCCCTCACGGAGAACCCTCCGGGAATCATCTTACCGGTTCCAGAGATCCGTCTAGAACCGGTGACATCCCATCACTGCCGCCCACTCACTAAGGCAACTCAGGGTGGCTTACGGTCAAAACAGCAACAGTACAGTAACAATAATAAAATACAACCTCACAAAACAACCAAAGCAGAACACAGACTAACTCCCCTCCAGCTGTTGATGGGGGCCTGGAGGCGGGGGCGAGGTCCTTAACAGCCTGCTAGGCCATGGTGTCTTCTCCTTCAGGCCATTGCATATTCTTGGACTTCAGTTCCCAGAAAAGCAAGTCTCTGTGAATCTATACTGTGTATACGCAGTTAACCCACTCGTGTGGATTCACAGAGACTTGGGCTTCTGGAAATTGAAGTCCAAGAACAGCTGGAGTGCCAAGGTTCACCATCACTGGATTAATGTATGGAATTGTATATTATTATACATTATATATTAAACATGTAGAGATTCCTAATACAAAATTCAACAACAGGGACAGGAAATAAGTGGTCCCTTGGATGTTCTAGTAGTGTAATTTCTATAACCTTGTCACACTGGTTATCCTGTTTAGGGATGGAATGCAACACCTGGAGTCCTGTTTAACAACATTTGGAGGGCTGTGTGTTCTCTGGCCCTACTTTATGGATATCTATATTTTCAATTTCAACTGTACAGACATCTCAGTTCATCTGGAAAACTGTCATTATTTTGTGAAGAAAGAAAGGCTGTGTTCAGACAATCATCCCAGGCTCTCCCAACCTTGCTGTATGGGATTGTAGATGACTTTTTTGACTGAGTGCTTCTCCCTCTCTTTCCCCTTTCTTCTGAATGTCATACATTGGGTTCACTGCAAAACATCTAACTTGAATTAAGCCAGAGTTCTTTATTATATACAAATTAGGAAGGTTGTAATGTTGGTAAATAAAACAGGAAAATAAACCAGAATCGCATCATATCCTGATTTATTTTCTGAGTTTGTAAACCAACAGATTTTTGTTGTTCAGTCGCACCAGGCACTTCTGTCCTCCACCATCCTCCTCAACTCGCTCAGCTCTGTGCCCATTGTGTCTACAATACCATCTAGCCATCTCATTTTGGGCTGCCCCCTTCTTCTTTTGTCATCCACCCTTCCCAGCATCAAGGCTTTCTCAAGCGAACCCTCTCTTCTCATTTGATGTCCAAAGTACTTTAGCTTCATCTTCACTATTTGACCTTCTAAGGAGCAGTCAGGTTTGATTTCTTCTAAGATTGACCTATTTGTTCTCCTCGCTGTCCAGGGGACTCTCAAAACCAACAGATAGCCAAAGTAAAATAAAGGTCTCCCTTGCATGAAAGTTGTGTCTGTTTTTTCCAGCCAAAGAGCCAGCGCTATCTGCAGACAGTGTCTGCAGATGCTTCCGTGGGTCATGTGGTAGGCATAATTAGATGCCAAATCTCACAGAACACTATTACCTTTCCTGTTGAAGCAGTATCCATTTATCTACTTGCAGTTTCTTGCTTTTGAACTGCTAGCAGCTGGGACAGATGATGGGGGCTCACTTTGTTGCACAGCACTTGGGTCTTGAACTGCTCATCTCCCGACCTTCCGGTCATCAAGCTCAGATTCTTAACCAGTAAGCCACTATGGCCCTGATGTAAGCCAAGCACCTCATGCCAAATCTGAAACACAAAGTGGAAGAGGGACAGCAGCAGAGAAAAAAAGAAACCATGAAACCAAATGCCGATGTATGAAGATTTGGATAATTGTCTGAATGCAGCCATTGCTTTCTCCTTCAATGTGCAAGCAGTTCTTCCTTCTTTGTCTTCAGCATTGATAAAGATGTTATGTGTTGATATCTACTCCCCTCTTCTTTCCCACAGGTGGAATAAATCCTTATCCTCCTCCAGACCTGCAGGAAGATTGTGAAAGCCTGGATCGAGGAGACACTTACCAGGAGCTAACAGGAAAGACAAGCAGGTAAAAAGCCTTGCTCTCCTCCAGTGGAGATGAAGGACAAGAACATGTGTGGCCTCTATGCAGTTACAGAAGCCCTTACCTGAGGGCTGAATTCCATTTTAGAGAACCTGGTTTATGAATACAGTAAAACACCAGATAACGACTGGATCGAATAACGCTAAAATCGCATAACGTTAAGTAATCTGGGGAGGAGAATTGGATTGAATAACGTTAAGGTCCTATGGGATGGATCGGATAACAACTGCTAAAGCCTGTGTGGTTAGAATGGAGCTTTAACGTTATCCGATCCATCCCATAGGATTTTAACATGGATCGGATAACACTAAAAATTGGATAACACCATGACTTGTGGAACCAAGTTTTAGCGTTATCCAGTGTTTTACTGTACTTTACTTGGATGATGATCTGATTGTAGCCATTGATTTCCCTTTTAAAGATAAGCAATTATTTATAAATCACATGTTTTAGTGGTGGGCAGGGTCACAGGCAAAAACAGGGCCCCCAAAATTCTAGCCTATTTTAGCTTTAAACTCATACTGCTCATAACTAAGCCTTAATAAAATCCATTCAGTCTTTCATGGTGTGTGCGTGTATCTGTAAATTTCATGCTCAAGCTGCAAAGCAACGTAATGATGTTGTGGGAAAGAGAACTGGCTTTCTGTTGTTCAGTCGCACAGTCGATTCTGCCTCCTGGAAGTCTGAAATCCCTCAATCTTGCCTTCTATACAACTGCTACTCAAGGCTTCATCTCCACCTCATTTTCTTCTTTATAGGATTATTTTCCCTGAAGTGAGTTACAGGGATGTTTTGCAAACTTTGGAATTGCCCAGAAGCAACATGCAAGAAAACAATCTGGAGGCTACCCAAGACCCCATAGAATTCAAAGGAGGAAAGTCTGCTCATGTAGACAACAAATATTTCACAGAGATTGGTAATCAGTATGGCAGGGAAATGGAAGATGAAAAACAGTATGAGCAAGCGCAGACAGCAGTAGGTATGTATGCATGCATATTTCAAATATAGATAACTGATAGCCACCCAGCAAGGTGCCATGTTGCTTAGCATTCATCTTGGAAGTTACACGCACAGTTCCAGTTTATTGTCCCAGGTCTCTTGGGTGGATTGCAGCATCTGGAGTACTTCTCTTCCAAATCTTTTACAGAGTAATGGATCTTATGCATGGACACCATTAGGTTTATTTCATATAGAGTGTGCTAGTTTGATGTAGAATTGGGGAGGGGGGGATTTTGTTTTGTGGCTTATAACTTCCAGAATATTTATTTATTTTATTCTTCAAATTTCTATTGCCGCCCAACTCGGCAACGACTCTAGGTGGCTAACAACAATTAAAAGCAACATCAAAACTAACTAAAAGTCCTTAAACCCCTCATTAAAAATTCAAAATAATTTACCCAGTCATCCCATCCATTAAAAGAGAGAGAGAAATCTTAATTATACAAGCCAAAAGGCAGAACAGCTGGAGAATTTTGAAAACTGTAGGCTAAGAAATAACTTCCAAGCTTTGATATGCTGATCGTGTGAACTGTCTCTAAGATATGGAAGTGCTGATGTCTGGAACTGGCTGCATGGCTCAATGAATTGGGTGTCTTATTAGGAGTTCAATTCCCTGGGAAAAGAGCAGCTTGTGTCACCTTGGACAAGCTGCACAGTCCCAGATTACTCCAAGAATGGAAATCACTTCTGACTACTCTATATCTGGAAAACCATGTAAAGGGTTACCATAGTATGGCAACAATTTGATAACGCTGCTGCTTCCACTGCCGCTACAACTACAACTACTGGTCTCTAATAAAATACAGTATAATAGATCAATCAGACATCATAGGATTTCGTTCAGAGCTGTCCTTCTTTTGAAGAAAGCTATTCTGACAAAGAGGGCATTAGAAATAGGATTTTTATCACATTCAATTAAAGGCATCCATGTCATCCCTGTAAATATAGCCTGTAATGTAAGGATATTCCAACTTTACTAGCTCAGATTTAAATGACTTTCCCAATCTGAAGAGAGATTTATAACTCTTTGTACAATAACCATTATTTCTCGGGCTTTTTAGCATCGTAACCATCATAGGGCAATTGAGGTTAATTAGTAAAACTTATTTTGCCAATGGGAACTGAGCCACTGAGCAGATGTGTCCTGCTCCATACAGATGTTTTGCTTCATTAGCTGAGTTTTCTTTACAGGATACAAACTTGGAGGCAAACATTTGGGGAGAACATATTACTTGAGAAAAATGCAGCATATGGCTGGCAACTCATTTAAACTGAAGTCCTCATATTTCATACTGATTTGCCATCAGTGAAGTCTGCTCAGAAAAGCAGACAGTTCAGCAGACAGTTGAAGAGCAAAATGTTCTACTTAAATGATTTTCAAGTTGCACCAAAAATGTCTTGCCCATTTTTTGCCAACATTCTTTTGGTGGTTCACAGTAGATATTTTTTTCCTGCTGAAGGAAATACAGTATTTCATTGCATGCCTTCATAAATTAGACCAGAAGTAGGCAAAGTGCAACCCTCCAGATGTTGTTGGACGGCAACTCACATTAGCTGTAGTCAGCACAGACAGTGTGCGAAGTGCTAGGTCTTACAGCTAACATCTGGATGGCTTTATGTCACTCTCTGGTTTAGACAGATGTCACTTCAATTCGCCAAATTGACATTAGGAGCTAAATTAAGCAAGATGTATTAGGTGAGCTTATTATTAAGTGAAATTTTGAGGTAATTCTGCTATCAATGCCATCTAGTAAAATGGATGGATATTTCCCACCTTTTAAGAAATGCACTGTAGAGACATGCATGGAAGTAGAATGGAATATGCATTCCTTTATGTTTTCCACATCGAAGATTTCCCAAGCGGTCTGCTACATATTTCTCAGCACTGGAAAAATAAAGTGACAACATGCTAGTGTGTATATAAGAGTGTTATTGGAAAATCTAATATTAACATGCTAGTTTTAAGGTAGGGGAATGGGTTCCGCCCATTTCAGTTTTCATCTTTCATCCCATGTGAGCAAAAGCCAGCAATGGAAAAACACTTTCCCTCCCCTGTAGTCAGATCTCTCCCATTAAATTAATCAGAATACAATGACCAAAATCCTATTGGGTTGTTATGCGAAATTTTCTAATTTTTAGCAGTGAATTGATAGACATTAAGAACTCTCTGTAGGCATTTGTCAGATAAGAGGTTTCTTAACTTGAGAAAAGGAAAAAGAGAGGGGATACGGTAGCACTTTTTCAAAACTTGAAAGATATAAAAAGAAGAGGCAGTGTTTTTGATCATCCCAGAATACAGAGACACATAATAATGGGCTCAACTTGCAGGAAGCCAGATATAAATTGAATATCAGGAAAAATTGTTAGAGTAATACGACAATGGAACCAATTACCTTGGGAGAGAGTGAGTGCTTGTTTCAAGAGAAACCTGGACAATCATCTGTTAGATTTGCTTTGATTTTGATCCCTGCATTGAGCAGAAGGTTGGACACCATGGATTCACAGGCCCCTTCTAACTCAGTTATTTTATGATTCTATGACAGTGTGCTTGAACGTCAATTCCCAGAAGTCCATGTCAACACACTTGCTGATCAGAGCTTCTGGAAGTTGAAGTCCGAGAACATCTGGAGTGCCAGGGTTGGCCATCACTGTTTTATGATGTTCTCTAACATCCCTATGAAACCTCTGGTAGAGGTCATGAGTGAAAATAAGGGAACGAACCAGCAATTTACAACACCTAGCTCCGTTTTCCTTCTCATTTGTGTCAAGTGAGGCTAGGAACTGAATACTGTACATGGTCTGTTGTGGATTAGGATGTATTCTCCATTAAACAGCAGGTAAGTAGTCTGAGGTATTTCTTAACCCAGCATTGTTGCTTCAGTGGCATTGAGTGATTTACTCTGGCTCCTTTTGATTTTGTCCTCAGTTCAGTGAACAACTCTGCATCAAAGGTAGATGTAGGTGATTATGACCCTTTGTGATTCCTCATCACTAGATATATTGGCTATGTGCTTTTTTGGGAGTTGAAGTCTGATAATTCTGGAAAGTTATAGTTACCCACCTCTGATCAAAGTATATAAATATTGATTCTATCTCTAGATTCCACTCCTTATTTAAAAGTAGTATGTGCACCCTTGATTTCACACTGTTAACTGTGAAACTTGTTTTTTATAGGTGCTTGTTTTATGCCTATGGACAGTGGTGAATGTGACAATTATAGTCTGAAGTGGCATTTTGACAAAGAGCTGGACATGTGTTCCCAGTTCTGGTACGGTGGCTGTGGTGGGAACAAAAATAGATTTGAAACTCAAGAAGAATGTGAATCTCTATGTATAACATTGATTAGTAGAGAATAGAAATGTTGTTTGTTTGAAATGCAGCTTCTAGACTCCTCAGCCAGTGTGAGTATGCTGAAGGTGTACTAATTAACAGAAGCTACATTATGGTTAAAACTTGAGATTGCTTGATAGTGTCACAGTGTGCAACAGGACAGGACAGAATACCTCAGATATTTGTACATTAACTGTGGGCTGCCTTTGAGACAATGCTATGTTTAGCAGAAATGTATTTCTCACAGGTTGTAGAATCGACACTTCCTGGTTAATGCTTAATGGAACTGACCCTTCTTAATTCAGCATTTTGTTAAAGATAAGCACAATACATATGAATAAAATAATTTTGCCTGAAATGGTGGTGTTGGAATACATTCAGTTCTGTGTAAGTTTGGCAAGATATCTAGTTTTT
Organism: Furcifer pardalis; assembly: GCA_030440675.1. Lineage (NCBI taxonomy): Eukaryota > Metazoa > Chordata > Lepidosauria > Squamata > Chamaeleonidae > Furcifer > Furcifer pardalis. Next base: position 64,835,499 of record CP126897.1, on the reverse strand, counting down.
TTTTCTTACAGTGATATTTCTAGAAAAGCACACACAAGGACAATTTTTAAGTCAGATTTAAGAAGTCCCAAACCAAACAGCCGTTCTCTAACAGTTGGCATTACCTGAACACGCTTGTCATAGTAAAATATAATAATAATAATTGCCATTCAAATGATTCTGACCCTTTCTAGAGTTTTTTAGGTAGAGATACATGGAAATCATTTACCATTCCCTTCTTTTGGGGGGGGACCCTGGTACTGTACAGCTTGCCCATGACTACACAGACTAGCTTTTCTCTCTGGGAGGACTGTAAGCCCCAAACATCTGACTCCACAGCTTGATATTGAAACCACTGTAGCCCTATCCGTCTGGTAACAAGAGCAAACCCCCGCCAACCGACCCCCGCCAACACCGCCAGGAGCTCCCCAGGCCAGTCTGGCCAGGGAGCGAAATTTGACATAACTGGGTAGTCAAGCGAGGCTTAAAAGCAGCACCGTGGCTGCCACCAACCCCCATCAACACCACCGGGAGCTCCATGGGCCAGTCTGGCCGGGGAGCTAAATTTGACACAGCTGGGTGACCTGGCAAGCCTTAAAAGCAGCGCCATGCCCCCCCCAACACCGCTGGGAGCTCCCTGGGCCAGTCTGGTCGGGGAGTGAAATTCGATGCAGCTGGGCGACCTGGGAGGCATTCTTTGCCACCGAATGTTCCCCAAGCCAACCCGGTCAGGGAGCAAAGCCACAACAGCTGCGCAGCACCCTCCAGACTTTCGCCCTTGGCCAGTTCCTCAGCCAGCCCTGGCCTCAAGGGAATGGAGCGCAGCTGTGCGGGGTGGGTGGGCGGCATAAGAACTTCACTTCCACCACTGCCTCTACCACTGGATTTTCCTTGGCTGACCCCGGCTTCGGAGCTGTGCGGTGCAGCCGCTTGGCAATAAGAATGTGTTATATTATGCTATATTATAGTATTTTTGATGTGTTTTTATGATGTCCTGATGTTTTGTAATTTGTAATTGTTACTGGAGATTTTTTGGGATTTTAAAAAAATATGTTTTGTGATGTTATATTTGCTACGTGATATTTGTAATTTGCTGTGTGATATTTGTAATTGTTTCTATGCTATGTAATTTGCTATGTAATTGTAATTGTTTCCTCTGTAAGCCGCCCAGAGTCGCTGTGCGAGTGGGGCGGCATATAAGTCAAACAATACAATACAATACAATACAATACAATACAATACAATACAATACAATACAATACAATACAATACAATACAATACAATACAATACAATACAACACAAACTGGGCAGCTTACAAGCAATTAAAAATCAAGCAATTACTACATTGAGAACATATACATAATCAAATATAGTACAATAAGAGATGCCCCAGAATATTCCCATCTCATCTCATGAGTCAGGAATAGGCTTAATTAACAATTCCAAATTGCAGTTAATACCAGGGTAAAAACCTTTCAATCCATGGTGACCATAACATTCAGGAGAAAGCCTGTTGGAACAAGTAGGCTTTCGGTGACTTTCTGAATGTCAGGAATGATGAAGAGGCTTTGCTTTCTGCTGGCAATTCGTTCCACAGGGAGGGGGTTATGACAGAAAAAGGTCTATATTGGGTGACCAACTCTTTTACCTCTTTAGATGTGATCACCCTCAAGTTATTCAACTGAGTGTTCTGGGTGTTCTTGAGGATGGTGCTCTCCCATAGATCACATGGTTTCAAAACATTTATGGCTTTATAGTATAAAACCAGCATCTTGAACCTAGCACGGAACACAATGGGTAACCAATGTAGACCAACAAAGACTGGAGTCATATGGTAACATGACCAGTTCCAACAACCAGTCTGGAGCTTCTGTACCAGTCTCAAGGGAAACCCCACATAGAGAGTATTGCAACAATTGTGAAGATTACCAGTGCATTGATCAATGCTATCAGAGACTTCCTGTCTAAAAATGAGTGGAGCTGGGTCATGCGCCACATATGATAAATGGACTTGACCACAGATGACACCTTTCAATGGTCAGTCATAAAATAGTCTTATCGTCAGTCATAAAATAGTCTTGTCATGCACCACAGAAGATAAATAAACTTGACCACAAATGACAGCTGTCCTTTCAATGGTCATTCATAAAATAGTCTTATGGTTAGTCATAAAATAGTCTTCTCAAGTAGTCATTTGATAAAACAGTAAACACTAGGGATGTGTCATAGCAATGAAAACAATCAGAACTATGTCAAGGGCATGTCAAATTTTCATGGGGACATTGATCAACAGCAGCTTTGGGTTTTTGAAGCAGTTTTTAAAACCCTTAATAACACAGTGTTCAAACCCAATTCTTTTAGCAAATTACATATCAAAGTATACAGCAAATGAGTAAATATTTGGGATGGATGATAACAGATCCTCCAAAATATGAAAGATACAGAATTCTGAAAGAGAGATTAATGAAACATACAGATTTCTTATGTATTTCATATTTTGTTTTGTCCTACTTTTTGGATTTGGATTTTACTGATTTTTTGGAATGTCTTTCCCACATTTTTAAATTGTTTCCTGGAGTGCTTCCCTGCTATCTTTCAACATCAGGATTACCACCTGTGGTGTTGGACTAAAGTTATTGAACTAGCAGGAGGAGAAACTGTCTTCCTATCTCCATATTTTGGTGTTTACTGTTGGAGCGTTTACTTTTAGAGTGGATGATTGCTGCCTTGTCCCTGCCTTTTTTGGACTCATTTTAAGGTTTATGTAGTTCTTCATTGGCTTGCACACCAGAAACTAGAATGAAAAGAAACTGAAATGAAAGACATGAAAGATTCAGATTTAAAAAAAAAAATTACTGAAAGGACCTAAATCCAAAGGAACGCAAAATAAAACAAAGGAAAAAACCTCACTGGAAAGACTCTGAAAAAACAACAACACACCCAATGATATAAATGATCTTCTGCACATATTTTGAAATTTTGTTTCCATGCTTCCAGTGGATTATTCATAGTTTATCTTCTTTGCACACACATTTTTTGTTTTGTACTGATCCAATATGTTCGCTCAGACGCAGACATACATTCTTCTTTCTGCGCATGGATTTTATTCATTGTCAAAATGCATGATATGGTATATACTTTGAAACTTGAGTAAAAACCTGCATATACACATAACTGTGGCTCTTTCCCCCTACTACTGAAAGATTTGGAAATATTGTGCAAAATGGGTTCATTGGGACATAGTTAATATAAGAATGTATGTGCTGGAATGGTATATTCTGCTCATTGATGTGTCATAGCAATGAAAACAATCAGAACTATGTCAAGGGCATGTCAAATTTTCATGGGGACATTGATCAACAGCAGCTTTGGGTTTTTGAAGCAGTTTTTAAAACCCTTAACACCACAGTGTTCAAACCCAATTCTTTTAGCAAATTACATATCAAAGTCTACAGCAAATGAGTAGATATTATCACTAGTCAACAAAATCTATCAAAGGAACAATGCTGTTAGAAAATTCAGAAGGATTCATCAAGAACAACACTGATTTCTTTTTCTTTTTTAACTAAAAAGGTTATTTTGTAGTTCTTTCACTACCTTAAAAAGGCTCAAATAATTTTTTTGGTAAAATGCCTTGTCTTTAAATTGAATTAATTAATTAGTTAAAGGGCAGATGATTAGCTTACTAAAATTATTTAAATTGCTCTCTGGTAATGTGTGGCTATCCAGTAGAGCAAATAAAAATAAGAACATTTTTAAATCAATGTTTTTCAAAGAATTCTTTCATTTTCTCAGTAGCTCAGTCAAGGCAAGAATCCATAGACATGAATAAGGAGGAGAGCCTACCTTTAAATAAAAACCAACTTGGGTGAATATGATATTAGAATAAATAATAATATAAAAGCATGATGGAGAAGTTAATTTACAAACTATCACCATTAGATGCTTATAAAGATTTTTATAGCAGACCAAGTTCCTGCATTTTTCACATTCTTCTTTATTCTACTTAAAACTCATAAATCCAACTGTCTGGTTTGTATAGAAGTCCAGATATTATGTTTCTCAAAACAAGTTCAAAATTGCTTTTCCATATGTTGTATCTTACTAATGTTCAGAACAAAAATAAGAATACTCGATTAAGGATACTTAGAGCAGGGATGGAGTAACTGCTGCCCTTGAGATGTGGAAAGACAACTCCCATCATGCTTCACTAATGGTAAGGTTAGAAGGCCATAGGTTCCCTGCTCCTGTTTTTAGGTAAACTGACTGAAATCATTTCTAAAGAAGGCATTTAAAATGAACTGTGTGCTTGCCAGTCCTTTTCCTACAGAAAGACAAATAATTCTACATACCTGAGAACTAACTTGGTACCATTTTGTCTTAAGCTGACTGTACAATTGGGAATGTAGTTTCTATCTTGGGATTTTCATCTAACCGCAGATCCCATGAATATAACATTTGGCCAGAATAATCATTGATTGGACTTTGCAGTTTCTCTCCTGCATTTCTAGTTTTGTACCACCCCAGCCTGATAAATGGTTCCAATGGATTCGAAAGCTTGCCCTTTGTATGATATTCCAGTGACCAATAAAATTATTACCCAAGTCTCATTATTTTCTTCTGGGGTCAACATGGTTATGTTTCTTTTCTCAATTGCTAGGGATTGCCATTATCTCAAAAATATAATTCCTTGCCTTTTTCTTCACTGAAACAGGTGTCACTTGCCAACACAGAATTTTTGGACAAAGCCTTAAAATATACTGTTTTATAAAAAAAAAAACCATACACACACAAAGAAATAGATGCCACCTGATGTTTTATTTTTTGGAAATTTCCCCTTCATTACTGTGTCTATGAAAACAGAGGTTGTAATCCTTGAAAATGTATGCCAAATTGAATTTGTTAGGCTTTAAGATCCCACACAATTTTAATTCTTTTTTTTTCTGGAGCAGAATAAGGATCAAACTAGGTAATACAGTATGCTTATTACATTTTCTCACTCTCCAAGCAATGAATTCCACTTGCCAGAGTGTATGATTGTCCTCACTCTTGCATTTCTGGTTTTATGATTGGTCATCAGAAAGTAAACATTGGCCAAAAGTCTTGTCTTTAAATTGTATTAATTAATTAGTTAAAAGGCAGGTGATTGGCTCACTAAAATTATTTAAATACTGTAGTTCATTGGCATATGGGTAATTCCTGAGGTACATCTGTATGTCTGAGGAAATCTTTATGTTGAAGAGGAAACAGGATGCAGATTGCCGTTAATATAAATTGGTCTTTTATTAATTCCTCTTAATATCAAGTTTAACCCTACATAGGTTATGATGAAACTTCCACACCCTAGGATAATTTATTCAAGTTAGTGTCTGAGTTTACCAATTCAGAATCCCTCATACAGCTTTGACAGAAACTACTATTGGGAATCCTCAGAACTGGTCCAAAGGGCACTGCTTCAGTTTGATCTTTGGTTGATGCTTCCATGAGATCTCTGATATTTGATACCTGGTTTGCATCCAGATGCTTATAAAGATTGATTTTTTTAAAAAAATCCCATATTTTCTTCACATTCTTATACTCCTACAATAAATGAAAATATTTATTATTATAATTGGATGATGCATTTGAAACATACATCGACCTGAGCGCTATTAGGTGCACAAACATCATTCTCTGAATGGACATTAAAGTAAATTGCCCCATGAATTATAATTTTGAAAGAATGGCAATGCCTTACTGGCCACCCAGGTCAGTGACTTCAACTTTACAAATGAACATGAAAGGTCTGCCTACCTGCTTTGTCCACTGGTTCGATAGTTGAGTAGACAAGCTATGACTGTGTACCTGGAATATAACACTTTAGGAGGAATCTCCCAGGTACAGTGGTACCTCATACAACGATTTTAATCCATTCCACAGGGCTCGATGTTGTATGAAACAATTGTTATACGATGCATGGATCGTATAGCGATTTTCCCTATGGGTTGCATCATACAATGATTTTTTTTGCTAAGTGGTTTTTTCCATTGAAAAATTGTTGTACATTTTTTCCATAGGGAAAATTGTTATGCGGGATACCATTCCCCCCTCAAAACCTTATTGTTATGCGATGTCGTTGCTACACGGGGTGAGTGTTGTATGAGGTTCCACTGTACAGTAATACCTCGGATAACGCTAAGACTTGGTTCCACAAGTCTTGGTGTTATCCGATTTTTAGTGTTATCCGATGCATGTTAAAATCCTATGGGATGTATCGGATAACGTTAAAGCTCCACAGAGATACATTGTAACTGCACAGGCTTTAGCGGTTGTTATCCGATCCATCCCATAGGACCTTAACGTTATTTGATCCAATTCTCCACCCCAGATTACTTAATGTTATGCGATTTTAGCGTTATCCGAGGTAAACGTTATCCGAGGTATTACTGTAATTCTATTTTTCTAAAATTCAGGAAAATAATTGTACCTGGTTACTATATGGCAAGGGTTCCCAACATTTTCAAGCTGGGGCCCGGGTCATGCTCTCTCAGTCAGCTTTGAGGGCTGGATGGCCATTTTACCCTGCCTGGACAAGGGGTGTGTGTGGCCATTTTGTGCCAACAACTTCAAAGGCCTGGCCATTTTGTTTCTCAAATGCCCTGGGGGGGCACATTAAATGGTGCCAACAGCTGGATATGACCCACAGGCCTTAGGTTGGGAACCCCTGCTATATGGCATAGACATTCACAATATATGCCAAGGTTCCTTTTGAAAGGGGATAGCTTCAGCACTATGGTTGGAAATGGCAATAATGGATTTATATGGTTACTAAAGCATGTAATGCAACACATCATTCATTTTTCAGGAAATCTCTGAAGGATGTATTGTATTTATATAAGAGAATAAACTTTGCCTCAAGCTCCAAAACCACTCCTGGATGGACCCAGGTAGAAACTATCCAACTAATCTCTATGTTTACAGGCCAAGAATGGTGGGCAGAAAGGGCCAGGAAAATCACTTGATCACCAGTGGAGTTCTTGTCTCTTTGCAGCAACCAAAGGACAGTTCACAAGCAGTTGAGATATTTGTTCAAATGGTCTGTGCAGAGCCCTTGTCAATAGGCATTGCCGTGCCAGCTGAAACTATACAGCAGGGTGGTGGAATTCTAACATTTGAACAAAATTGTATTTGGATGTGAGTTTTATCCTCCCCTCCCCTCTTGCTAAAAAGCTGCAAAATATCAGAACCACCTAAGAAGCAACAGCTACTGGCTAAGAAATTTACTGGATTGGATTGACTCCCAAAGAGCAAAATCAGGTTAGTAAATTGCTCTCGAAGGGCAAGGGTAAGAGACAGGCTGACATTCAAACTAGCAATGAGGATTTGCTGGAGAAGGGAAAAGTTAGGCAATAGGGCAGAAAAGATGTGGGGAAATAATCAAGGATGGATAGGAAAATATTTTGGGAATTCTTAAAAATATATAGAGCTACTTTGTGCAAATTCATTTGATGGCAGAGTGATGATAGAGATCTTCTGAACAGGTCGAAGTTTTGCATTGGAAATCAGCTTCCTCTTTACTTGGTAAGTAGCAGCCACTGTTTTGGGTGGTGAATGTGACAAAGATGCTCCCTTCATTTGCAAATACAATCCTATGCGCCTCTTCTCAGAATTGACTCCATTAAGTTCAGTGGGACTCACTCCCATATAAGTCTGTATAAGATTGCTGCCTTATTTGTTCAGTGGTAGAATCTGATCTGGATGACAGAACAAGGGAGCACTGGCTGCCTTGTGGATTTCTTGGATGTCTTAATACGTGAGCCCATTCTCCATTGCTCCTTTCTCTTTCCTCACCCATAGTAATAATGAACTTGCTAGACTTGAAGAATTACTTGCAGAGTTGTTCTCTATTGAGAATGCATGTGTACTAGGTAGATTCTGTATGCCTGATTGTAGCTTATTATACAGCCTGCATGAATATTATATAGCTCTCAATTAAGATTAATCTATATATAGAGAGATTACATACATACATACATACATACATACATACATACATACATACATACATACATACATACATACATACATACAGTAAAACCTCCCATAAAGAGTGCCTCGCTTAGGGAGTAACTCACTTAAAGAGCAGAATTTTCTCTGAATGGTTGCTTCACTTAACAAATAAAACCAACCAAAAACTCGCTTAACAAATAAATCGGGGTTCACAATCCCCCCATCAGAAGTCACAATTGGTCACTTACAATAGTGTTTTACTTAAAGAGCAAACTCGGTTAAAGAGCAATCCTGTGGAACGCATTATGCTATTTAAGCGAGGTACAACTGCACATACATACATACATACATACACATCAACAAAGAAGTGAATTTTATATTATATTAATCATATCAGCAGAGCCCACAAATCATTGCTAGTTTTCCTACTTTCACTGTAATTCTCCCAAATGTTAAAATAATTTGACTAGAGGATGATCTCTTCCTTCCTTCCTTCCTTCCTTCCTTCCTTCCTTCCTTCCAGTTTTGTCAGTTACTAAAGTGCTTCTAGTACTCCTCAGCAATTTGCTTTTAAAGCATTACTCAACATTCAGTGTTAAGGGTTCATTAATAATCATGAAATATTGTAGGCATCACTACATGTCTACCTTCACCAACAACTGCAAAGTGATAATGTGATTCGCAACTTCAAGGTTACGATGGCTTGGATCTAAGATACATTAACTTAAGAAAATTCACAAAAAGAACATCTCTTGTTCCTTTCTGCCACATGCTCCACCAGAGCTCCTGGAAAGTGTTTTCAGAGGGCTGGAGGAAAGAAGGTTCATTAATAATGTAGTTTCTTGCAGTGTTGAGTGGTGGTGTTGTAGCTCAAGAGGACACTCAATCATGCATAAAGAAATTTGGAATACAGTAAAACCTCAGATAATAGTAAAACTTGGTTCCACAAGTCTTAGTGTTATCCGATTTTTAGTGTTATCCGATGCATGTTAAAATCCTATGGGATGCATTGGATAACGTTAAAACTCTATAGAGATACATTGTAACCGGCACAGGCTTTAGCTAATGTTATCCGATGCATCCCATAGGATTTAACGTTATCTGATGCAATTTCCCCCCCAGATTGCTTAACGTTATGCGGTTTTAGCGTTATCTGATGCAAACGTTATCTGAGGTATTACTATACAAATAAGGAATAAGAAACTTCTCTTCCATGAAATTATTTAAATTACTCCAAAAAATGTCTCTGAAGTATGGATAGACATACACACACACATTATACCTTGGAAATACCTATAGTATTTACAAAGAAAGTTGCTACCTTTAGTTACCCTAGGGAAGAACGAGTACGTAAGTCACATATTAAAAGTAATTTAACAAGTACACCTGTTGTTACCTTTTTGGTATATTGTTTCTAGTGAATAAAAACACACTTTTAAAAAGATTTTTTGAGGCATTTTGAATTTGTCTAGTTTTGGGCCATTATGCCAATGAGGACAGCCTTCCTCTTGCAACCAAGAGGAGGGGGGAAGGGAGATACATAAATTTAACAGTAATTATGCTAGAATATTATTAATACTGATTTATGTTTTAGTGTAACCCAAACGATTTTCAAACCTAGCTCTCTGTTTTATATTGAGGCAGATGCTTAATTATATTATATTATTTTATATTATTTTACATTATTTATTTGATTTATGCCCCACCCTATTGGTTTATTATTTTCAAATCTGAGACTAGTGGTGCTTTTTAAAAATTATTTTTACAATTTCTTTTAACTAGCTTTCTGCCCATATATGGCTATTTTATTTACAGTGGTATACATATTTTGTGGATATCCACAAATACAGATAATTCTGATCAGCTATTGTGTTGTAGAAGAAAACACTTCTGTATGCTTAGCCACAAGAGAGTAAATAAGCAAGCTACTATGTGGTTATGATTTATCTATCAATTGACCAGCATTTCATTACTTTAAGCCTTGAAGACTCTTTGAGGGAATCCAGCAGTGTTTTGAACAACATGCTTTTGTCAACATGCTGGAAGTCAACTTTTATCATTGCTGTGTGAGAGTACAGTAATACCCCGGATAATGCGAGTACTGTATAGCGCGAAAACCGCATAACGTTACAAGATTTTCAGAAAAATCTTGTATCGAATAACACGGTTTTTAATGTTATCCGGAACAAGCGTATGCACGGGGGGGGGGAGTTGGATTGGATAGAACATCTACCCAATCCAAACCCGCCCCCATGATGTTTGGAAAGGGTACGGGGATCCTTACCCTTTCGAAACTTCGGGCGTACGGTGCGCGTCGGTGGGGGTTAGCGCAGGATACGGGGGAGACCTCCGTATCCTGAGCTAACCCCTACCGATGCGAGCGCACCTGCAAGCCACCCGATGTTCCGAAAGGGTAAGGGGGGAATTCGGAAAAGCCGACCCTTGCCCAGGTGCACGAAATGGGGATCGCACGTTAAGGTAAGGGATCAAAGTGGGGGGTGGCACCCCCCACTTTGATCCCTTGCCTTGACGTGCAATCCCCGTTGCTATACCCATTTGGTAGAAGAGGCTCCCGCTGGCGCGCCTTTTCGCGCGCGTGCGAGCGCCTCTTCTCAGGTTTTTTTTAAGCATGTTCGATGTATACCCCGGACAACGCTAAAAACCGGACAACGTCATGACTTGTGGAACCATGTCATAACGTTATCCGGGGTACTAGTCTATTAGTTAAAGCAAAATGATTTTTTAAATATATAAACAAGCTGATTGTGGAGCTTTCTAGTTTGAGGGTTCCAATATGATGGGTTTTTTGGATGTCCAATAATATAATGATCATAATCAGAAACTCTGACAAAATCCTGTACAGTACTTGGTTATGTGGGAGAAAGTATGATTGAACTCAACTGGGTTTACTTCTAAGGAGATTTATGTAAGTTTCAACTAGATGACTGGACCATTGAATGAAAGCACTACCATTTGTCGTTGGCTGCAACTCGTATCTGATAATGCATTTTTTCCTGAAGCAGGAAAAATGCCATTGGCATGAATTTGTGTAAGGTGGATCCCAGCTTGCCATGAACTGACCCACACACTATGATCATTGAGCCATCTCCTGTGGCACGTATGGAATGAGACATTCAGGATTTAACACTGGGACTGCAATGGACTGTTGCAGCCTTGAGGATATTATCAAGATGCGCCTTCACAGCCAGTCCATCTGGCATGGCCTCTTCTGCCTCCATGACCATTGGGAATCAGAACTCCTCCTCCGCTCATTTTGTTGTTGGGCCCAATATGTATGTCTACTACCATTAGTGTATCCCCAGGAGCTGTGGTGGCTCAGAAGCTTGCCTTGTTAGCTAGAAGGCTGGCAAGTTGGCAGTCTAAGACCCAGATAATGCATGACAGATTGAGCTCCTGTCTCTGCCCCAACTCTTGGGGACATGAAAGAAGCCTCATTTGGACGTTCCCTGAGTGGAGTTTCTTCTGCAAAAATCTTTTCAACCCAGAATAATTTCTGACATGAAATTATTATTATTAGTGTATCCCCAAATCAACAACACTTCACACATTTGTGAAGTTAACACTCTCTTTTAAGGTGTCAAATACTCAAAGAACAATCTGAAATTAGTTGATGCTTGCCTTTAGTATCATGACAAAAACTAACTTCAGCATCTGTCATAAATAAAACAAATGCACCTCATTTGCACATTTCCAGCAAATGACTATTTAAAACTACAGTACAGTATATCTATTTTGACCATCTAGTTTAAGATTCCCTATGTGGATTCTGAGCTGTATTTTCTGTTCTCTAATATGACAGACTCCAGTGACAGACTGCAGTGGCTCAAGTCACTAAGATGCTGAGTGGGAGGTGGTAGGTCAGCAGTTCAATTCCCGAGTACTGCAGGACGGAATAAGCTTCCGTCTCTGTCCCAGCTCCTGCCAACCTAGCAGTTCGAAAGCAAGAAATTGCAAGTAGATAAATAGGGACCACTTTGGTGGGAAGGTAACAGCGTTCCATGCGGTCCAGTGTCTAGTCATGCCTGCCACATGACCATGGAAACGTCTGCAGAAGCTGACAGCACTGGCTCTTTGCCTTAGAAACAGAGATGAGCACTGACCCCTAGAGTTGGATATGACAGGCTTTCGAGCAAGGGAAACCTTTACCTTTACCTTTAACATAACAGAATTAGCTCAATTGTAGCAAATACCTGTACCTAAGTAGACAAGTGCCTGATATTCCTTTGAAGTAAAGCATTATACACCAAAATAATCTGGAACACAGCACATTATCAATAGAGCTGATGTAGCTATTTAGAAAATCTTTTGTGTTCTAATAATGAATAGAACAGTTAATTTGCAGAAATCATTTTGGCAACCAATAAGATCATAATTTTGAAAATATTGCTTCTAGGTAGCCCCATGCATGTTATCCTTTCACCAAGAGTTACTATTTTAAAAAGCTAGGCGGGCATTTGGTAATTAATTATCCGTCAAAAGAGGGTCTCAGGTAGATATTGCACCTTTAAAAACCACTGTAGTAAAACATAGCTTTAAAACCAATTATATTTTAATATTATAATTTTTTTATGCTGTGTGACATCAAATCAGACCCTAGTAACTCTGATAGAATTTTCAAGGCAAGTGAGATATTACACAAATAATTTCACTGCTTCCAAAACTAGCTAGATATCTCTGTGGCTTGATTTCTCACTGTACTTTCTAGGAGGAGAGCCAGCATGCTTAGCCATGGGTAAGCTGCACAGCCACAAAATGTCCCAAGAAGAATAGATTGGTGAATGACTTCTATGTATTCTCTACCTAGATGTTGGTCTACCTAGAACATCCTGTAAAGGATCACCATATGCCAGAATCAAATTGATAGTGCACAATTATTTTATTATTGTCCACCACTTTCACCACGCCAAGTGAGTTTCATGGATGAATACGGATTTGAACCCAGCTCCCCTGAGCTGTCCAACTATTTACTACACCATGCTGGGTATCCACATTTGATTTATTTTAATTATTTTATATTTTTATTTTCACTTTTTAAATTATTCTTGTGAGCCATCTTGATCATCAGTTTTAAGAGAAAGGCAAGATAAAAACCTAATGAATGAAAGACATCACAATTGGTCTCTTGGCTTCATACGAGGTGTTTTTGCCCTTTTGATTAATTTTTAGTGATTAAGGATTTAGAATTGGTGATCAAAATGTGCATTTAGCCAGCCTGGATTCCAACATAGCAGGGACATGACTTTTGCAACACAGATAAACTGCCTCTAACTGAAATACATTTCCCCACTTGTTGTATGTATTTCCGTGCAGTGTGACATGTTATCCTTCATGTTGGTGTCTAGTCTGTGGTAGTCATTTATCATTGTCTCTTTTGCTTATATTTTACCTCAGTTCACTAATATAATCTTACCCTCATTCTTGACTATCCAAGAACATAGCTTGGCCCAGAAGCTTAATACCATAGGCAAAGCAAATCAAAGTTTTGCCAAGCCATCTGTTTTAAAGCACAATTTCTGCTGGACCAGATAATTTTGAGGAAAAAATATATAAAAAAATATATATGAATGGAACAATGAGGCCCTATAACATGGAAAATTTCATTAAGCGCACTGAAAATAAATACAGCATTTATTCAAATTTCCAGACATTACCACATCTGTAGTTACTCACAGGACAAACATTTTGAGCATTCCATTCTTCCAGGGAAAAAAATTAAAACAACCAATGATCATACCCTTTGTTATTGAGAATTCATGCTGATGAAATTTTGCTTAGATTTCTTAAGCCTTCTATTTGCTTCAATATTGTGGAACAAAATGTACTATATATTATGCAACTTACACCAAGGGCTCATAATTTTTTCTATGGGATAGTTTTGTCCTCAGACAGTAAAATCTAACCTTCTAAGCCTCCTTTATGAGTCACCGGAAAGGTGTTAAACCACAGTTCCCAAAATCGTTGGAGCATGCCAAATGATCCAGAAAACTTCCATTTTCCTAACACAGGAAAAACTGGACTTGGAAAAATATCTTTCTTAAAAGTTCAAGGAATTTCCACATGACAACATTGAACAATAGATTTTTGGAATTCTAATTCAAAAATATGTCTAAGCTCTGGATGCATTTTTTAAAATTTCCCTGGAATGAAAAATAATAGTTACTGTTTTTATCCTCAGAAGCATGAGGGTGATGGAGGACAGGTAAAAGTGGTTCCTCCAACTTGGAGTTACCTTCTACTTTCCATAGGATCACTTTGCTGATTGAACAATGGTGCCTATCTCCATGAAAGTCTTAACTTATGCTTTAGACAGTAGCCATAGGAGTTTCCCTATAACTTCTTGTTATGCCTGTATGGGGTATTTAGCCTGAACAAAAATGTATCAATAGTCCTTTCATTAAAAGGAGGTGAAACTGTTCCTCTGGAGATTTAAGGAGGACAGATTTTGTTTCACAAAATGCCTCAAAAGTCTCAAGAGTGAATGTCATGGGAACAGTAGAAGTCCTTCTTCATTGATTCTTGACCTCAGTGAAACAATTCTGCACCCAGTAAACTGCTGAACAAAAGGAGGTAATATTGAAGAGGAGGAATAGGTTAGACCAGGGTAGGCAACCTACAGCCCGCAGGCTGGATCTGGCCCATGGTGTCAAATCAACTGGCCAAGCCCTCACTCCAGCCACCACTGGAATCGGCCATGGACTCTTTTACAGCTGTCGTAAACGTGTTTACGACAGCTGTAAATGAGTACGCGGCTGATTCCGCCGGTGGTGGCTGGACCACCAGTCTGCCCCGCCAACTGTCTGAGGGAGCGTGACCCGACCCCTGACTTCAAAAGGTTGGCAACCCCTGGGTTAGACTATTGAAGCAAAGAATTATAAAAAAATGTCAGAATTAAAAAGAACTGCTGAAAAACAATCTGGAGATGGTATAGAACTCTGGTGCATTTAGGTCATTATGATTCAAAATATTCAAATGACTCCTGGAGATATTAAAAGAAGTTGGGAAATATTTTCTTTTATGATGGGGTGGTAGTGTAAGAATGTGATGAAAATATGGAAAATTGTTTTTTTTTAATCAATCAAATATTGTTTATAAAACTGAAGATGTGTCCTAAAATAGCATTATTAATGGATTTTGAAATCATGAAGGTGATCGTTACATTTGTAACAGGTTTGAGACTGAATATTGCTTAAAAATAGAAAGTAGATCATGAATTTGAACTGAATGATTAGTATATAGAGATATGGAATACTGTACAGCTATAAGTGATAAATTAACATGTGAGTTAAAGGTAAAAAGGGATTAAATAAAAAAACTGATTTTAGAGAAATATGGGGAGAATTTTTAGATTATATATTGGTGAAAGCTGAAAAATAAAACCAGGGCAAGATGTATTATCAATTTGGGATGAGTGGATGAATATATATATAAAATATTAATGATATTGAGAATAGTTAATGGAGAAGGTTTGTAACAACCCACTGGTGGTGAGTGCATGTATGAGCTAAATGTAATGTTAAGATTTTTGTCCCCCCTGTAGTTGTAATGGTCTTGAGCAGGGGTTGGCAACCTACGGCCCGTGGGCTGATTCTGGCCTGTGGTGTCAAATAATCCAGCCCCTGCCCTTGTTCCAACCAGTGCTGCCACCAACACCGCCGCAGGAAGCAGCCATGTTTACGGAAGGTGTAAATAAATTTACAACAGCTATTGATACGTTTATGGCAGTGTTTATGGTGGGGGCCCCACCAGTCCAGCTCTCTCAATTATCTGAGGGAGCATGATCTGGCCCCTGACTTAAAAAGGTTGCCGATCCCTGGTCTTGAGTGTGATGGATACTATTTTTCCTGTAGTTGATGCTGCCTTTCAGCTGCTGGACATGGAATTGGGATGAACTCCAGCTCTGACTTCCACTTTTAACTAAACCACCTGGAAACATCATTGATTAAATAATGAAGTTTTACATTTTCCCCTTCAACAGCTTAAGCTTGAAAAACTGTTCAAAATATGAAGGCGTTGCTGATGTTTATCCTCATAGTGACTGAAGCACAAAGTGCTGTAGCTCATAAACCAGGTATAGTCATATTTTTTTCTCTTTTTCTGATGCCTGTATTTGAGAAAGAAAAATATCTGGTATAAATACAAAGAAAGATGTTTTAGAATGACTAAGGAAAATGATAGGCATATGTGTCAAATGTTGAGAAGAGGACCCCTATTTCTTTACAGTTCTAAGTTCTTCTACTCCCCTCCTCCTCCCCTCTTCCTCCTCCATGCCTAGGCTAGACGTGAAACTGTCAAATTGAAGGCACCTTTTGACGAGTTCTTCATGCAGTTCCTTTTGCCTGACCTAGTGTGAGAAAGATTAGCTGGCAACACAAGGTTGCTGTTACCGGATACGCCTGATTGGGGATCAAAATATCACAATCTTTGAGAAGGCTCTTTCTGTGTACCCCATGTTCCTTGGCTATGGAGGATAATAGCACAGACAAAGGTGTAGGAGATAAGCAGATGTTTCTGAACGACTATGTTTCCCCCATAGAAGCTCACCTGTACCAGATGAAGCCCTTTCTATTTGTCCAGGATTTTATTCTGTATGTTTTCACTGTTTCAAATGCCGTTTTTGTCCTCAAATGTTTGGATGCCTCAAAAGATTATTATTTGTCCTTTTTCAATGGTCCTAGCCTAGGTTGTGTTTAGCAGCAGTGTAGTAATACTGTGCATTACAGAAGTGTCAGGTTTGCATTATTAGAAAGAGCAATCAAAATATTGTCTATTTTCTACAAGCTTCCATAACTCTTTTTAAACTTAGCTATTCTCCTCCCAATGGCTGATATGGATTTTCCCTCCAGCAACACATTGCTGTGAGCTATCCATCTTGTTGGAATGACTTGGTGTTGAGCGGGAAGTTAAGACAGGTTAGCTGTTAGGAAATAGTATTGTTTTGTTATCACCTGGGTGGTTGTCCCTATATAATCACAAACCCACTTTATGGAGAAGGATTACGCCCTGGATTTTTATTACTGTATAATCAACAATGTAGACCAACTGTCTCTAATTTAGAACTTCAGATCTATCAAAATGCAAACATCATCCTTCTAAGACAAGAGGGTCCTTGGCACTATAACACAATGTAAATAAGTATAAAGTGATACATGTTTATGTTATGTGCTGCCAAGTTGGAACCAACTTGCAGTTACCCTAACAGGGATTTCAAGGTGAGATATTTGAGGAATGGATTTTGCCCAGTTCCTCTTCCCACGGTGAGTTTCCACGGCTAAAACACAGACCTAGTCTGTCAATGTATCCACTATACCACTGAGTAAAAGTCATACATACTGGGTCAAAAAACAAACAAATCCCAAATTGGCATAGGTGCTGATGGAATATGGGCTAACAGTCACTGACCAAGAAAGGGATCTTGCTATTGTAAAAGACAGTTCAGTGAGAAATGCTGAACAATATAAGCTTCAGTAGAAAAAGACAAGTTCTTTGTTGGTTATACTTTGATGATGACGCCGCCGCCGCCGCCGCCGCCGCCGCCGACGCCGACGACGATAATAATAATAATAATAATAATAATAATAATAATAATAATAATAATAATAATAATAATAATAATAATAATAATAATAATAGCAGCATATTGTACAGTTCGTTCTGACTTATGGATATCCCAGGAATTTCTTGGTAGAGAATACTGAGGTTTACAATTCCCTCCTTCTGGGGTGTGTGTGTGTGCGCGCCCTGAGACTCAGCAGCTTGTCCAAAGCTACACAGGCTGGCTCTTCCCCTGGGAGACACAGTGAGGAATCAAATCCCCCAGCTTCTGGTTCCACAGCCAGATGCCTAAACCACTGAGTTACCCAGCCAGCTTGAGTATAATTTGACCAGAAATAATGTTAATATCATACTAAATAATAATGTGTATAAAAGTACTTAGAAATGGTTCACCAGCTCTGGTGGGGCTCTTCAACCATTCAGCTTGCCCAAAGTCAAACAGAGCACATAACCCCATAAACCAAATGATCTGGGCTGACCGCTTTCCCAGGAGTCACAGTGAAGATTTGAACACTTAACTATTGGCATTCTAATCAACTGACCTATATTATACAAGCACACTGTGCAATTCTAATCATCACATCTGAAAAGGAACACTGCAGAGTGGGGACAAATTGTGGAATGGGGATCCCAAAATAATTCAGACACTGGAGTGATTTTTCTATGGAGAAATTTCAGGGCTGATTAACTTAGAGAAAAGGCAAGGAAGGGGTAACATGAGAAAGATTCAAATCAGGTCTTCTTATGTTCTTAATACAGACTTTCAAACAAGATACAAATGAAAGTAGGGGAGTTCTATAGACTTGCTTTTGTTGGCTAGTTGTTCCAGTATCTTTGCATTCACAGGAGATTATATCTGTACATGTGTGGGCAGTCTTTTGGAAAAATGCTAAGCATTTGCTCAGATCCCTTCCATATGTTTCAATGAATGTATGAAGATTACAGGTGGGGCTATATATTATTCTTTTCCATATGTTTGAATGATTTCATGGAACAACAAAACAAAATAATGGAAATTGAACACATGTTTATGGTCTTTGAAAATGTTTCTTCACATAGATTTATAATTTCACACGATGTAAAATGATTCGTGCTCTCATTCTCATATAGTCACAAATAATTCCAAAGTAATCTTTTGCTTCCTGTAGACCAGGGATGATCAACCTACAGCCCAGGGCTCCATTTCATGTGGTCCCCCACTGCCTACACCACACCAGGAAGTGCCATGTGGTGGAGGAAGGGCAAAATGGCCATCTGGCCCCCGAAGCTATCTGAGGGAGCGTGACCTGGCCCCCAGTTTAAAAAGGTTGAGAACTGCTGCTGTAGACTGTTGTGCTTCACCTTCAATCTGGTATTTTCCCCCTTTGAATGTCATGGTTTGAGTTCTGAGAGACTGTTTTTGGTAGATGAAACTTATAAGAGATACTTACATTTATTTTTTCTTATCTTTTTTTAGCTCCCAAGCCTGCTGATATTGTTTTTTTGGTAGCTAGTGATAATTCGTCTTCCCAACATATAAAAATGTTTGTGAACAAAGCAATCAACAGTTTACCTCTCGGCGCTAATGAGTTCAGGGTTGCACTTGCTCAGTACAGTGATCGGATATACAATGAATTCCTTCTGGATACCTATAAAGCGAAGATTCCAATGTTGAACCATATTAAAAACAAACTTACATTCAGAGGTGGCCGCTTAAAAACTGGCAGTGCTCTCCGCATGATTAATGAGAACTTCTACTGGAAACCAACTAATGGGAAAGAAAGAACTAAAATTTTGATACTGATGACATCTCGACCATCTGAGGATGATGTAGGAGAAGCTGCTCAGATGTTGAAGAAAGCTGGGGTGAAGGTCATTGCTTTGGGAACAGAAGATGCTTCTTATGATGAGCTCATTTTGATGGCCACAAAACCATTTTACTTCTATTTTCCTAGAAATGAAGAACTTGATCTATTTTCCCAGAACATTTTTGGGATCATTACTGATGCTATTGAGATTAGTAATAGTAACCCTTATCTACCAAATGTTATATCTGCAAACAAAGTGAACAATGGAACTGCATTAGAAGGTAAGAAATGAAACTCCACTAAAACACACATTTGTAGGGTAAATGTGCCTCGACACCAGAGTGCACAGAATGCTGTTTACCTTCCCACTGAAGTGGTACCTATTTATCTACTTGCATTTTCTTGCTTTCAAACTGCTGGGAGAGAGACGGGAGACCACTCCATCATGCAGTACTCTGGTATCAAACTCCGACCTCTCAGTCATTGAGTTCAGCATCTTAACCAGTTGAGCCGCCGCAGTCCCTCTTTAAAGGGAGAAAGGGCTAAATAAAGTCATCTGAGTTGTGCTGTGGTTGCCTGTCCTGAAACTATTGGAAGCTTGTTTGTGAATGTAAATTTCATCCCAAATGACATATTACATCTTAAGGTGATCCTGTTAGAATGGTCCAAACCTAATCCAGACCAGGTTGACTAGGGGGACCATCACCCTTCCCTGTGGACTTTGGCAACCAAGGCCATTAGTCCTCAGGGTTGTCAGGTTAGTTAACTCCTGCCTGACACTTGACATTGAGTCGCTGGCAGTATGGTCTACTCTATTACCATAGCAGGATAACCTGGCCAGACTCAAGACAGCATTTTTCTACATGGTTTGTATGTTGAAGGTAACAAACTGCATGTGGCCCAGTAATGCTAAACAGAATATAGTTTAGGACAAAAATGATAAAAAATAAAATAAAACTAAGTCTAAATTGAATAGACATCTTGGAGAATTCTCAAGTGCAGAGTCATAATTAGACTAAGGTCATGTTATTCTTTACTACTCTTAGGATAGTTGTCATGGCTGTTTGCCATGATGATTGTCAATATTCCGATTCAGATACGGCAGCAGCAGAAGAAGAACGAATGAAATTTAGGGGTGATAAACTGTTGAAACTAGGGATGGAATATCTGTCAGTTTTCCTTACTGCTGCCTTTGAATTTTTTAAGCCTCCAATTCTTTTTGTCCTGAATATGAAGACTTATGCTCTTTTCACCACAGAGAGGGCAATGTTTTATCCTTCTGGTGTATATGTATTAAAAATGAGGCATATCTCAGAAAATAGGGAAAGAAACCATACTTCAGCACTGTTATGATTGATCACGGGGATTTTAGTTCACATCTTGAGTCAAGTACTGAAAGGTGTGGGTTTAGATGGAAACATTTCCTGGTTTCACTTTCTATGACACTAGATTCTTTTTAATCTCAATTCCATTCTATTTGACATATGAAAAAAAATCTACAAATTCTGACAAATCCTTTTCAAAAGGAGACTAAAAGAAACTCTAGGCACACACCCAAATCCTGCAATTCACCAATTTTTCATGACTGTTCAAGAAAACAAACTCAATCTGCAATAGCAATGTAGGAGAACAAATGGCATGTGTGCCAGAAGTGGTACACAGAGCACTCTATGTGGGCATGCCCCACACTGCCGACACCAATGGCAGTGCCGCTTCCCAACCCATCCTCTCCCTCTGCCAATGGGGAGGTGAGAAGTGAGGCTGAAATCCCAGCCAGGAGGCAGCAGCGGGAATGAGGTGAGGTGATCAGAAACCCATGACCCACCAGGTAGAAGAGGCGGCAGCAGTACATCTGCAGTATGTGTGTGTGCACGCGCACTAACTGATGTGTGCGGGTGGGGGAGTCTCTGCACCCACGGGAGGGTTTGTGGACCCTTGGAGGAGTGTGTACTCCCATGGGGGGCATGCACATGCACCCACATGATATCACCAGCACACCTCAAGTGGTGCACGTGTACATACACCCAATTGATGTCGCCAAAGGTGGGCACTCACGCAGTGCCTCCTCCTTGGGCACTTGGTCTCTAAAAGGTTTGCCATCACTGTGCTATAGGAATGCATCTCTTTAGGTCTACATGAAAGATGCAATAGAGGACCAGTTCCTTGGGGTGAATGCAGATGTTCACAGAAGTAATTCAATGCTGCCACTCCTACACACAATGAAGGATGCTTAAATAGTCAATAATTTTGAATTTCCCTTCATGTTTTGTTTCTTTTATAGCATGTGATGGTGATGCAGTTGCTGACGTGGTGTTCATAGTGGATGCAGGCTCTCCGCAAGCGAAATTTGAGAAGATTCAACTCTTTTTAGAAGATTTGGTGTCTTCTTTGGATGTGAAAGACAAATGCATGAGGGTTGGCTTCGTGATGTATAACACTAAACCTAAGACAGTTTCTTTGCTGAAAATGTCAATGGACAAGATTCAGGTTCTTCAGTTCATTCAGACCCTTTCTCCCCAGGCTGGAAAGGCAAACACTGGTTCTGCTATTCATTTTGCTAAGGAAAAAGTCTTCACTGCAAGTGCAGGAAGCAGGAAGACTCAAGGGGTAGAACAAATTGCTATTGTGATCACTCACAGTTCTTCTGAAGATCCAGTGAGTGGTGCAGCAACAGCACTCAGAAGGGCTGGTGTGACTCTATTTGCCATTGGCATTGAGGGGGCTAATGCCACTCAGTTATCCCAGATAGCAGCTTACCCATCATACAAATACGTTACAAACCTAAAATCATTCTCTCATTTACCACGTCAAGCTCCAATTTTTCATAAAAAGATTGTGAATCAAATACAGCAGAAGCTCTACATGGACACCAAACAGTCAGAACTTCTCAAAACAGGTAACACCTTGTCAATTAGCGTTGATTTGGGCCACTTCTTGGGTGAAAGAGTGGTAGAAAGAGGGGGTTTTCAAAAATTCTCATATAATTCTTACAGCAGTAGTGATAACACCGTAGAGAAACTGGGAGAAAACATACATATTCTTTCCCAAAACAGCTGAAAAGGGAAAACGCTATTTGAAAGGAGAGGTGGAATACAAATTGTTTTGAGCAAAAACTGAGTCTTCTGTAGCATCTTTGGAGATTATTTTACACTTGATTTAGTCATAGTGTGGCCATGTGTCCCACTTCACAGAGGGTAGATTTTGTTTAAAGATTAGGAATCAAAAGAAGGGAGAATAGAGACCTTGAAAATTTCCCATCCCAGTGATGGCAAACCTTGGCACTCCAGATGTTCTTGAACTTCAATTCCCTGAAGCCCTGACCAGCAGGAGTGCTGACTTGGGCTTCTGGGAATTGAAGGTCAAGATTATCTGGAGTGCCAAAGTTCACCATTACTGGCTATCCTCTGTCACCACTGATAGCAGAATGAGAAATCACACAGGCCACCTGGTTTCAAACTCTGATAAGAAATGTCAAATTACTATTTAATCTGTTGCAATGTCTGCTAAATTTGCATCTGTAAATTAACATATGCATAGTCTATTGAAATAGGTGTACAGTCAAACCTCGCTTAGCAAAAAACTTGCATAAAGAGCGAGTTTTTCAAAAAGCAATCCGACTCGTATAATGAAAATTTTCGCTATGCGAGTCAGACTTTTCCTATGGAAAAACTCACATAACGAGCATTTCTGTAGGAAAAACTCACATAATGAAAATTTTTCGCTATGCAAATTTTTCCATAGAAATTTTTGTTATGTGAGTTTTTCCATAGAAATTTTCGCTATGCGAAAAAAACTTGAATAGCGAAAAACTTGCATAGCAAGCAGCCTTGCAGAACGAATTAAATTTGTTATGAGAGATTTGACTGCACCATGTTTCTGGCACAGCAAATGTGTCCAATCTATTTCATAATGGATGGAAATGACTCTCTTGTTTCTGAGAAACAAAATTTCCTATCAAATTGATAAGTCACAGCTCTGTTCTCTCTAGTTTACTTTTAAAACATTCAAGTTAATCATAATCATAATAGAGGTATCCAATCAATTCAATTCTGAAGGATTTTCTAGCTATGAAATATCTATCCCAAATTCTGCTGGTATTTTGATAGTGCACAGCTTACACCAATAATTTCATGGACAGCTGTCTAATTTGTGAACATTTTGTGCATCTACATCTTGCTTGACCACACCCCTTCTCCCTTTGAGCCCCTGAATTTGGTATATAAAGAACATGCCTGTACGTTTCACTCTTTGTCTGATGAAGTGGACTTGATCCACGAAAGCTAACAATAAAAATATAGCAGTTAGTCTTTAAAGTGCTACAGTGTTTTTTATTTTATTGTATTTTGTTTATTTTGTTTTGTTTTGTTTTCTGATATACATAATTTAAGACCATTTCATCTCCCACTAGAAAATTAACTCTTATTTTTCCAAATATCATCAATGGATAATATTTCATAGATTACACTTGTTTGCAAATACTTGGCCAAAAGATATATCATCATGTAGGTGACACTTGACTGTGATTTTGTTTTTTAAAAATTGAGGCATCATTTGAAGGTGTAATGTGTTATTGAGTACAAAATTCTGTTTCTTATAGGATGTATAGACACAGAAGAAGCTGACATTTATTTTCTCATTGATGGTTCATCAAGCCTGGACTATTCTGACTTTGCAGATTTAAAATTGTTTCTGAAAGAAGTAATTAAATTTTTTATAACTGGACCAGATAAAGTTCACTTTGGAGTTGTACAGTATGCAGAAATCCACGAACTAGAAATTGAGCTTAAGGAATATGGAAAAACAAGTGATATCTTAAAAGCTATTGGTAATATCCGTCAAATAGGTGGGAGCCCTCACACAGGGGCAGCTTTAGCTTTTATTCAACACTTGTTAAGCAAGTCACAACGACAGCAACACAGAAACGCACCCTGCCATTTGATTGTATTAACGGACCAGACATCAAAGGACCCAGTGGAGGAGCCTGCCAAGAGGCTGAGGAATGAGATGGTCAACATTTACGCCATCGGTATTAGACATGCCAACCAGTCACAGATTTATGAGATGGTAGAGTCCAAGGACAGAGCTTACTTTGTGAATGATTTTGCCTCTCTGAAGCATGTAAAGAATGAAGTTGTTCGAGATATCTGTGCTGCAGAAGGTAAGAAATATAACAGAATAAACATGGAATAGTTTGAGTTCTGTGAAGTTTACTGCTACATAACAAAGTTAAATGTAAAATAATGAGGGCAAAATAGTAAAAGAAAAATAACAAGGTATGATTTCAGAGTAGACATACTATGTTCAGAGTACAATGTATTAATAACATAGCCCTACATCAGGGGTTCCAAACCTACGGCCTGTGGACCACACCTAGCCTTGACACCATTCCATCAGGTCCAGGGGAGGAGACAGCAGCCACAGCAAGAGAAAAACACATTAAAGGCTATATTTAAATTATTTAAAATTTGTCTGAGGTTGTGGTGTCTTAATGGTTAAGACACAGAGCTTGACAACCAGAAGGTTAACAGATCAGCAGTTCAAGACCTGAGTGCCGCATGATGGGGTGAGGTTTCCAAAATCTGTCCCACTCCTGTCAACCTAGCAGTTCAAAACAAAGAAACTGCACATAGATAAATAGGTACTGCTTAGCCAGGAAAGGTAACAGCATTCCACGCACTCTGGCATCTAGTCATGCCTGCCACATGATCATGGAAACATCTGCAGATGCAGATAGTGCTGGCTCTTTGGCTGTAAACTGAGATGAGCATTGTCTTCTAAGGTCAGATAGGACTGGCTTTCGACCAAGGAAGATGTTTACCTTTTTCCTAAATTTACACTAATTGTACATACGTATAGAATGTATATGTATAGAACAACAAAATAGAATGTAACATGTGAATCCCCTTAAGGCAGGCATGAAGGTAGGTTTTGAATGGCATGAGTTACGGAAGGAAAGGAACAAAACACCAGAACTTTTAGAACAGTTGTATCATCTGAAAATTTGCTAAGAATGTAGAATTGAGCCGTAGTTATAGAAAGATGGCCAGGGTGTGCTTTGGCTTTCCAGAGCAGCTGGTCAAATTGGGTTGATGAGCCATGCTCTACCGTATTTACTATTATCTAGATGTCTTAGATAGAGCAAGATGAATAAGATTTATTGGGAAACCCATCCATATTTTCTTAACCTCTCAGAACATTTTTTAAAGATCCAGAATTCTGTTTTGGTCTCGAGCGCATTGCAGCAGTTGCTCTATTTCATGGCTAAATGTAAAGTGCTAAAATAGGTCATTCACAACACTGTCCTTTTAACCCCCTCTAACAGCCTGCAAGGGAAAGAAGAGTGATATTCTCTTTCTGGTGGACAGCTCTAGTGGCATAAACCCTGAGGACTTCTCAAAAATGAAGAACTTCATGACTGAGCTGGTGAACAAATCAGATATCGGGCCAGGCCTCATCCATTTTGGTGCTGTCCAGTTCAGTGGCAAAACCAAAGAAGAATTCCAGTTCAACCAATACTTAACAAAAAGGGACACCATCAATGCAATCAGAAGAATGTCGCTTATGGGACAGAACATGGTCACTGGGGGAGCATTGCAGCGTGTGGCTGATTACTTCAAGCCTGCCAAAGGAGCACGGCCCCATGTCAAAAAAATTCTTATTCTTATCACAGATGGCGAAGCGCAGGATGAATTGAGGACTGCTGTGGAAGCTTTGCGAGAGGAGATGATTGTTGTCTATTCTGTTGGAGGGTTTAATGCCAACAAGACACAGCTGATAGAGATAAGTGGAAAACCTGAGATGGTGTTTTATGTGGAGGACTTTGATGTTTTGAAGCACTTAGAAAGCGAAATCCTCTTTGGAATATGTAGTCCTTATTATGGTAAGTATCAAGCAGGTTTCAAACCATTTGTAAAATTTTGCACATATCAGTGTGACTTTAGCAGTGTTCCCTAATTGTCATCACAGAATCTCACAGTTAAAATAGGGAACAGTACATATACAAATTATTGTAGGAATCACTAGAACCCTGAGCTGTAACAACTCTGCTCACTCTGTAGTCCATTGCCCACATTGAAAGAACCTTCTGGAACATTTATGCCCTACCTGGTTCATTTCCCATTTTTCTGACTTGTCTCCTATAAGACTCGTCCTCAACTCTGGGAATGTGTCGCCCTCCAGATATTGTTGGACTCCATATTCCAACACACTAAGCCAACATGTCAGTGATCAGGGCATTATATTGCAGCAGCTGTAGAACTGCAGGTTTCTCATCACTTTCCACTGATATTTCTTGGAAAGTAAGTGAATGAGAATAGCAACAAATCACCGCATGCAGCGGATGACTGGAGCTATATGCTCAACACATTGTATATATATGTTTGTGTATATGTGCTCTCTCTCTCACACACACACTGACGGCAGTTCCATGGGGTGACGGGGCGTAATGGGAGGTGGTTTTAATGGGTAAAAATCCCACACACTGTGAAGCAAGGACTCCACAGTGTCTTTTGAAGATTTCCACCTGCCCTAAAACACACACACACAGAGCATAGTTTTGAATGATGCATGTGATAGTCTATCTCTTCTAGGCTAATGCAGCTAAGGCAGGGGCGTAGCTACCGCCGTATCTGCCGTATCAATTATACAGGGGCCCCGGGCCACAGGGGCCCCCAACGTACGTAAGCAAAACAAATCTTTACCCTTCCTAAGGGCCCCCAAACAAATTTTTATACGGGGCCCCGCCAAGGCACGCTATGCTTCTGAGCTAAGGCACACATGACTATGATGAACAACACTTGGAAAGCACCTGTGGTTAAATGATGTTTATTTTGCTAGCTTGCCACAAGATGGGATCTAGGCTATTAAAAGGGGAAGCAGGTCATGATGCCAGCTTTACCTGATTCTTCTCTGCCCTTAGTTAAATGCCCTAATCATGACTCTTTAAACATAGGCACAATGACAATCTGTTAATGGACTCATTGCTAAAGGATTATGCAAGTAGGGCAGAATATAAATTCAAATAAATAAATAAATAAATTTTAACTGGCACTCCTCCTCCTTCTCCTCCTCATCATCAATAATTCCAATTATACCCTGCCCATCTAGGAGGTAATCCTACTCTGGGCAGCTTACAAGATGAACTCGCATATTAAAAATATTAAAAACACATATCAAAAATACAAAACACACACACACACACTCACTCCCCCTCCCCTCTGGTTTTATCTACTAAATAAAATCTACTGATTTTATATGTTTTTATATGACATGTTTGTAATCCGCCCTGAGTCGCCCTAGTGAGTAGGGCGGAATAGAAATTTGAATAAATAAATAAATAAACCAAATGCTACTAATATATTGGTTCAGAAGACCTGGGGGAAATGTACACTTTTTCTGGCCAATGAAAGGTCTGTTGCATTGTGGAAAGCCATGCAATGTACAAAACATGTTAGGTAGATTTAAGGCGTCCCTGCCATGTTCAGGAATTCTCTATTGAGAGAACAGCTGCTTTATACCTCATGCAAAAACTGGCTTATTATACAAGACAAGTAAAAAAACCCAAGTAAGAATGGACAGCAAAGATTTTGTGGCTCCTTGCACAAATGGAAGTGGAAGAATGGTTATAGAATCTCCTTATTATAGCATGCATGAACTCATGCATAAGCCCTTGTGCTTATGTATGTAGAAAATCATTGTTCTTCCTGACATACACTTGTGCAGTAGCTTCCCTTTGGAATCTCAGATGTCCTTGAAATGTCTTTGTCCACAGACTGCAACTCTGAGACCAGAGTGAAAGCATCAGGAAGAGTGAAATGTTTGTCCACTGGTTTCTGAGTATTTGTATTCTTGCTGTTCATTCTGTGCCCATATACTCTTTGATGGAGAGTTTGACCTGCTTGTCCAGTATAAAATGAATTGTGACATTGCTGATAAAAATGCCTTAAATCACATTGGAGGAGGTGCAAATGTATGAGCACCTGAGATTGCTGATTATGTTCTTTGGCCCTTTGATGTTTCCTGTGAAATACGTGGACTGAGTTGGACCCTGGATTTGGGTCAGATTCCTATGCCAGTGTCTCCTGTTACTGATTATAATTCTCTTTAATTTCAGTAGTTGTCTATATGCCAGCATGCATTGCTCATTTAGACCTTCCAAAGACCTGTCTAATATGAGCTGGAAGTCTCTGATGCTCCATTTCTGTGGTTTTAGCTAACTATTTGTCTTCATCATTAGCATCCTCTTGTCATCTGGTTTGTGTTTGCTTCAACAGCTCACTTCTGGGAATCTGTTTGGCTCTGTTGATCTGTTGTGTTACTATATTAGGGAGGTATTTGAATCTGAGGAATGTTTCTTTCACCTCTTCCAGTTGCTGTGTACAGGTGCTACATGACTTCTGGTTGCTCCTTGACTGCAACAGACTCATATGACTACTTCCTCGGTTACTTTTTAAATTTCCCCCTAAAAGTGGTTTAAACTCACAGGTTTTGCTGATAACAAAGGTTTGCTATTGTAATGACTTATAATTACATATATTGCTTACTGACTCTTACCATTTTTTATTGTTTTCACTTTAGAGTGCAAAAGGATAGAACGTCTAGATATTGTTTTTGTCATTGACGGTTCGGGAAGTATCGATCCTATAGAATATGATATAATGAAAGACTTCATGATTGCCCTGGTGAAAAAATCTGACGTTGGCCATGACCGAGTTCAATTTGGAGCTGTCAAATATTCTGCTGAGCCAGAAACTTTTTTCTACCTGAATGACTATGGGTCCAAGTCAGCCATCATTAAGGCTATCCGTGACGATAAATCTATTGGAGAAACAACATATACTGCCAAAGCATTGCGCCACTCAGAAAGCCTTTTCTCTGAGGATAATGGCAGCCGCAAACACAGGGACGTCCCCCAGGTTCTCATAGTGATAACCGATGGAGACTCCCACGACACACCAGAGCTTGATGAGGTGTCAAGGCGACTTAGGGCCAATGGCATTGTCATCTATGCAATCGGGATAGAGAGAGCGAGGCCGGAAGAGCTTTTGACCATGGCAGGATCAGAAGATAGATATTTCTACGTAAATACATTTGAAGGACTGAAAGACCTGCATTCCAATGTGACCCAAAAGATATGCAGTGTTTCAAAACCACGTATGTATTTTTTCTTTTTAAGACCATTCTATTTTATGATAAACTCCAAAAGAAGATTTACTGCAAACATACAGATTGCAGCTCTCTGTTGTCAAACTTCATTGACACACTAGTTGAGGTGAACTTTTAAAATGGGCTAAATCCAGATACGTATTTCAAATTACTGTGCAGCTTGGCAAGGTGATGTGTTAAACACAGAGAAATGTGTTTTTGTGTACATCTGGTTGGAAGTTTATGCCCAATATTAAAAAATTGCAATCCACTGCACACTTATCCTTGAGAAAACCCCAATGAACACACAGAGATAGAGTTGCTATAATTTTCTCCCACAAAACCGGGACAGAAATATACTTGACAAAAATGGGTGGGTTATCTACAAAATAGCCTTTTAAAAAAACAAATACAATATAATGACAACTATAAAACACTTTCACATTAAATATATCAATACATGAATGACTTTATTTAGAACAGTTAATTCTTACTGTAGGATGATCTGTTGTACTACTGAGAAGTTGCGTCGCGGTCAACTCTTAACATCCCCAGTTCCAGGAACACACTGTCACACTTATCTGGTGGTGGTGTGAGGCGAGGACATTAAGATTTGTCTCCAGGTATACTCCTACTCCAATGTGTCAGGAAATTGCTCGTTTGATGGCAAGAGTTCAAATTTATTTTAATGGTGTGTTATGATACACAATCAGTAAGTTTTAAAAATCCAGGACTTTAACATGATTTTTATTGAACTGGCTAGGAGAATTTTTTCTGACCTTGAATCCAGGACAATCCCAGTTTTCCAGGATTTATGGCAACCCTACACAGAGAGAATAATGTGTGTTCACTCAGAAGTTACTCTGTGCTTGGTGGACTTTATCTCAAAGTAGGTGGGCAGTAGATTGCAGTTTTAAAAATAATGAATTTAACAAAACTTCCATCCAGATGTTCTCTCTGGCTGAAATCATGCCACACAAATCCATGTGTGCAGTGGTGATTTTGTCAGTAACAGCAGCAGCAAATCTCCAATGATTAAAGATTTCCTTTGATGGTTTTGGAACATGTATGACTGTGTTGCACTGTGTAAGAGTTATCTGCATCGTAAAATTGCTTTTAATTAGTCGCCATTTGCTTTTAATCAGGGGCACTGATGGTGACATTATCTCTATTGCACATAGGGGCCTGCAGTATAGGATTTCAGCCTCTGTGTTTAACACATTATCTACCAAAACCCTATACTCATTCTTCCGTTTGTGGGCCAAGTGGAGCGGGAGTATCTTATTCTGGATTTCTGGGTCAAGCACTTCCTTACTCAGACCATTCAGTACCTATGCATATGGTGACAATTTCATGTTACAGGTACATATGGAGTATTGGAGGAACATCTTGGCATGTTATCTGCTATTGGGATCTTAGATAAAGTCAGGGCAAATGTTTTAAATGAAGAAACACTCTTGTTTCTACCCTAATCATATAACATGCAAAAACACTGAATAGAATCAATCAAAGAAAAATTTCAATCTCTCTCTAGGAAGTAAATGAATCAGTTTACAGACAGGTTTCCTTTACAAATAAGGCTACAGTATATTGATAAATACACAAGGTGGTAAGACTAAAATTCACATTATTTACAGTTTCATACAGATACTGTATACGTATCTAATTTTCATTTTCCAAATCAATTAATCTGCCACTACACAATTTTTTAGTCAACAAATGTGTACAAAAATGAATGTTAGGAAAAGTTGTAAGTAAAAATGAGTAGATCAGGGAACATATCATTAAAAAAAAGATATTGAGATTCAGCAGGTTTGCCCGAACCGGTAGCAGAAATTCCAGCTAGCCCTGCCCATCCAAGTTTTGAAATAAAGTAGAGTAGTCCAAATTCGGGTGTAATGCAGGGCTTTTCCCCTGGCCATGACCACCATACCATGCCCACAGAATAGGTAGTAAAAATATTGGATTAATATATAAAAATCCAGTTCATTTACTGGTCTGCCATTTACTGCCAGAAACAAGCACTGGTGAGGACTTAAGTTTGGCCACCAACAACAAAGCCCAGAAAGTGACATCATTTTGGCAGTCCATGGTTCCTAGCAGCCATGGAGGCATTCCTGGTGGCTGTGGACATGTCCCTCGCAGCTGCCGGGAATGCAGCTATGGCCGCCAGGAATGCTTCTGCTGCCGCCAGGAACACATTCACAGTGGTGGCCGCTAGAAATGCCTTCATGGCCACAAGAAACACCTCCGTGGCTGCCAGAAATGCCTCTGTGGCTGCTGGAAATACCTCCGCGGTCAATGGGAACACATCTGCAGCTGCCAGGAATGCATCCACGAAGGCATTCCTGGCAGCTGCGTACACATTCCCAGGGGCTGAGGGGAGTTTTCCAGTGCCCACTGATGTATTTCTGGTGCCTGCTGATGCATTTATGGCAGCCATGGAGGCATTCCCAGAAGCTGTGGATATATTCCCGGCAGCTGTGGGGGTTTCCTTCATCCACGCCATGCACCTTCTCCAGGTGAACAGGAGTGGTGTGTGTGTGTGAGGGGGAGGCTTTTTGGCTGTGTGGTGGGCTTGGGGCAGTGGTGTGAACACCAATCCAGCCAGCGGTGGGCTTCAGCAGTTTCGCACCAGCTCGCCAGAACCGGTAGCAGAAATTCTGGCTGGCCCTGCCCATCCAAGTTTTGAAATAAAGTACAGTAATACCTCGGATAACGCTAAGACTTGGTTCCACAAGTCTTGATGTTATCCGATTTTTAGTGTTATCTGATGCATGTTAAAATCCTATGGGATAACGTTCAAGCTCCATAGAGATACATTGTAACTGCACAGGCTTTAGCAGTTGTTATCCGATCCATCCCATAGGACCTTAACGTTATTCGATCCAATTCTCCTCCCCAGATTACTTAACGTAATGTGATTTTAGCGTTATCCAAGGTAAACGTTATCCGAGGTATTACTGTAGTCCTAATTAGGGTGCAATGCAGGGCTTTCCCCCTGGCCACGCCCACCATACGACGCCCACAATGTGGTAGTAAATTATTTTTAAGTCACTAAATATTTCTACTTTTATTGATAGTACAATTTTTTATTAACATTGTCTTAGCATTTTTACACATTGTAATTTTAGTAGATATTACATTTTACATCACATCCTTCTATATAATATTTTTAATATAATTGCATATACTGTAATGTGATTTCAGCTGAATCCTACTGCTTGAGTCTGATTAGAGCATTCAAAAGTCTCCTTTGTAGTCCTGCTATAGTTTGGTCAACCATGTTTTGGATGCTTTGTTTTTTATGCTGGTCTTTGACTGTAACAATAAATTGAATTGAATTGAAAATTATTTTTGGGGCCCACCATTGAGTCCAGCCCACAAACAGTCTGAGGGGGTGTGATCTGGCCCCCAGCTTAAAAAGGTTGAGAACCCCTGTTCTAGAGAAACAGAATCCACATCTTTTATAAACCATGCCTTTTTTCTTTTTGTCCATCACAGAATGTGGAATTCCAGCTGATTTAGTGTTTCTTATTGATGGGTCTAACAGTATAAGCGAAAGTGACTTCACTAAAATGAAGAACTTTTTGCAAGATGTAGTTCTCCCTTTCAACACTGGTCACAACGTACAGGTTGGCATTGCTCAATACAGTGATAGGTACCAGGAAGAATTCAGACTGAATATTTTCCCACTCAAATCGGAACTTGAAGCTCAGATTGGACAAATTCGACAGATGGAAGGATTTCAGACGTATATTGGTGCGGGTCTTGAGCAAGTAAAGCACTACTTCACACCAGAAGGTGGCAGCAGAATCAATGAAAACATCCAACAGATTTTGCTGGTGATCACAGATGGACGTTCCCATGATAAAGTCTCTAAAGCAGCAGAAGACCTGAGAAGGAAAGGTGTTGACATATATGCCATAGGAGTAGGGAGAATCGACCATTTGCAGCTTAGTCAGATAGCAGGCTCCACAGACAGGAAATACACAGTTGACAATTTCAGTGAACTGAAGGTAATTAAAAAAAGACTTGTGGATGATATTTGTGAAGAAGTAGATACAACAAGTAAGTATCATTATTTCAATCATCAAAGTTGTTTAGTATTCCCAAATCCTTGGGGCTTTTATAAGAACAGGGCATCTGCTTAGCATTGCACCTAGTCACACATAACATAAACCTGGGTTTTTATCCCATAAATTATAAAGTTGGATAGTGATGAAGGTCCAAATTGAGTCATCAGTAAATGTTTTAATTGAGGTGAGAGCAATGAATTAATCCAAAAGGTACATTACCTCTAACTGTAGTGCAAGGGTTCCCAGCCTAAGGCCTGTGGGCAGAATCCAGCCCACAGTGCCATTTCATGTGCCCCCCAGGGCATTTGAGAAACAAAATAGTCACCCCTTTGAAGCTGTTGGGACAAAATGGCTGCCTCCAAAGTGCAGGCAGGGCAAAACGGCCATCAAAGGTGACTGAGAGATCATGACCTGGCCCCCCAGCTTGAAAAGATTGGGAATCCTTGCTAATAGCTTGACAAAATACAGTATAGCTTTCAGAAACCATTTCCAAATCCTGACCAAATACTTGACAATAATATTTTCGTGTCAGAAATTATTCTGTGTTGGGAGGATTTTTGCTGGAGAAACTTCACTCAGGGGACACCCGAATGAGGCTCCTTTCATGTCCCCAAGATCTTTTCCCACCAAAGTAGTCCCTGTTTATCTACTTGCAATCTCTTGCTTTGGATCTAAGGATTAATGATCAACCATTTGAACAGGCTCATTGTTTAAGGTCTTCAGATATTGGATGTCTCCAAGTCCTTGTTTTATAGTTGCAATTGGAATTCCCAATGATTACCCTAACCCCGATTCATACTGTACCTCTTGTCTTTGACTTAGTTTTCCTCTCACAGTATTTCAGTTGTGTAAAGTAATCGGTGCTGTTTCCCCCCAAACAAATAGCGTGCTTCATGGATGTTGTCGTAGGAATAGATGTCTCCTCACAAAGTCAAGGTGACCATGTATTCCGTGGACAGTACCAGCTGGAAGCTCACCTTCCTCAGATTATAAATGCCCTCACATCCTTAACTGGTGTCAGTTGTAATGCCAGATCACAATCCCAAACGAGTGTGGCGCTGAAGCTGAAAAACACAGATCCCCCCTTGGCGCCAAAGTTTCAAATTGACAGCGAGAAACTTTTGAACAGTCTGGTGGGCACTACCATCAAGAATGTGTCTCACCTTAATGCAGAATACTTGGATTCACTTTGGGAAACATTTCAAATCAAATCTACAGATCGAAGGAAGGTAAGTGTTCTTGCTTAAGCCTTCAACCAACAATATATGAAACAATGTTAGCAAGGCAACAGACTGTTGTTTTAATTTACATTCTGCAGGTGCTACTTGTGTTTTCAGATGGCTTGGATGACCACATAGAAGTCTTGGAACATAAATCAGAAGAACTCAGGAAAAGAGGTGCATTATGATTTTGGTAAAATAAATAAAGATATTTCATATCCTCAGGATTCCCAGTAGTAGCAGCTGAATAAGAGATTATTTGGAATTCAAGAGTCAGGAAAGAGAGTAGCCAGGAGCAAAAAGTTACGCATACAACTGGGGCTTTTGATATACCATGGAATTTGTGTGGGACGCACTGTCGGGAAGCAGATCTTGGAAGCCTGGGAAAAGACTGAAGCCCAATTCCTCAGAAAATTAAGATAAGGATTCTGTCTTACATGTTTATCTCTCTAGTCTACAGCATAATAGTTATCCTTATTATTTTAGGACTGAATTAGATGTGATGGAAAACTGTGTGTTTTTCCCATTCACATTTGAAGTGTGCATGTGCTGACCTTTTTTACAAGAAAGGAGCAAAGGGAAGCTCTTTTCTTTCACCATTATAAACCATGCATCATTATAAATCTTGCCTCCACCACCTTAAAGCCATTTGCTCCCAGGTTGGTTGTGGTTCCAGAGGCTACTTTAAGATAAGCAGGAGAAACTACTTAGAAGACAGGGGGAAAGAATAAGCAACATAGCCCACCAATTCTCAGATTAAACATTATTCTGAAAATACAAGGGAAAAATGTTTCTACAATTGGATAAATAATCTAAATTAAAGAAACAAGATAGTCTTTTGTCGGGAGCGTAGACAAATGTGTTCCTTGACTTTTCAAATCAGTGTTCAGAAATGTGTTTGTAAAGCATTTAATTTGCAGAAAACAAGGTTGCCAGCTAACATGGTAAAAAAACAAAGAATTTTGCAGAACTTTAAAGACTGACAAGTTTCATTTGCCATAAACTTTTTGCGGATTGCAGTGCTTCTTGGAGGTTTTTGTGGGAATCAGGCTTCTTTTGACACATTGTGCGTAATTTGTAGTTATTCCATGACAATTTAGTGGCTGCAACTTCTACCACTTATATTTGGCACTTCAAAATTTCACACAAAACATTTTATTGACAAAGGGAATTTATTCCCCATAATGAGCTCATACAGGTGATGAATGATAATGATCTTGTTTACATTGGCTGACATCCTGTTGTACTGCTCCTCAAAAGGCTTAACATTTGGAGGCGATTTACCCCAAGTTAAGAAATTTCCATAGATACGATCTCTTGTATAATGAATTGTGCTACACACATGCAAAATAAAACTACAGTACATTAGTACCCCGGATAACGTTATGACTTGGTTCCACAAGTCCCGTCGTTATCCGGTTTTTAACATTGTGCGATACATTGATCACACAATGTTTAAAAAAGCCCTGTTTCCCTGGAGGCTGCAGCAAGCCAGAACATCGGGATTTGAATCCTGACATTTTGGCTTGCTGCAGCCTCCAGGGAGATGGGGGAACTTTGGAAACAGCTTGGATCAGGTCTCCCCACCTCCCTGGACCCGGTGGGGGGGGGGGTTCAGAGACCCCCAAATTGGTAAAAAAAAAGTCAATTTTTTAAACCAATTTTGGGGTCTCTGACCCCCCTGCCGGGTCCAGGGAGGTGTGGAGACCCGATCCAAGCTGTTTCTGGGCTTCCCCGATGTCCTCAGCCAGTGCAGCAAGCCAGAATGTCGGGATTCGAACCCTGACATTCTGGCTTGCTGCACTGGCTGAGGACGTCGGGGAAGCCCAGAAACAGCTTGGATCGGGTCTCCACACCTCCCTGGACCCGGCAGGGGGGTCAGAGACCTGATCTACAGCTGCAGGGTGGCTGGGGAAGCTGACGGGGACTCCCTGTCGGCTTCCCTAGTCACCCGCCCTTGACTCCGCAGCTGTGGGGTGGCTGGGGAAGCCGATGGGGGAGCCCCCCGTCAGCTTTCCAGCCTCCCCACCCCTGCCTCTGTAGCTGCAGGGTGGCTGGGAAGCTGAACCGAGAACCCCGTTGTGCCCCTGTATCGGATAATGTTAAAAATCGCGTTATTCGATACAAGATTTTTCCGAAAATCTTGTAACGTTATGCGGTTTTCACGCTATACGGTACTCACTGTATTACGGTATTACTGTATTACAGGGATTTCTTAAATTGAGGCAATTCACCCTCAAAAATTACGCCTTTTTTGTAGCAATACAACAGGGTTTCAGCTACTCTGTTCTGTCCTTCCCACACACCCCATGCTTGTTTAAAGAATAGATTACCCTTTTACTTTGCCTGTAAGCAAAAAAGACATAGCAATAGCAATTATACTTCTATTCTGCCCCATAGTTCTTAGAGCACTCTCTGGGTAGGGCACAATATAATTACTATTTTACTTGCAACATGCTGGGTATTCATATTACTGACCTTGGAAGGATGGAAGGTTGAGTCAATTTTGAACAGGATCAAACTTGGATTGTGAGTGAGTTGTGGACTGGAGGCAATTTCCCTATGTTTTGAAGGCCCCCTATCTTCTCTGTGGCATCATACCCCCCACTCACAATATTTATAATAAATATAAGTGGTGGCCACTGCAAGTACAAGAGGGCCTTTTCAGTTAAAAATAACTCATTTCCCCCTTTAATTAAAAAAACCCCATTGAATCAACTTTTACACTATATAACCACAGTATTAAATTTTAATAGTATTAAATTTTAAATTTAAAAATGTGCAAATGTGTCTTGTTGGACATGCCCCTCTCCTTTAGCACCACTCCCCTTGGGAGTGTGGGTCTTAGGCTACTGGGATCTGAAAAATGGCTCTCACCTCCAGGGAAGGCTCACCCATGTTTTAAAGACACAGTTGCATCAGCTTTCATTTGGCTATTTTGAACCTGAACTGAAAGATGACAAAGATATTGCCTTGCCCTTTTCTGTGAGATGTGCTTAAATAAAATAAAATAAATCACAATACAGTGGTTCCTCGTACAACGATTTTAATCCATTCCACGGGGCTCATTGTTGTACAAAAAAAAAAAAAGTTCTACGATGCATGCATCGTACAGTAGTACCCCACATAACAAAAAAGTTCCATTCCATGGAGCTCTTCGTTATGCAGTTTTTTGTTATGCGGATCCAATTGGCAATGCCCTGCATAATGAAAAAAAGTTCATTATACAGGGTTTAAGTTAAGTGGGGTATACCCCAGTTAACAAAAACTCTGTATAATGGGGGAGGGGATCGCGTTATGTGGGGTATCGTGATTGCCTAACGAATGCTTCATTGTACAAATTTTTCGTTATACGAAGCATTCGTTATGTGGGGTACCACTGTATAGAGATTTTACTTAGGGATGCATTCAGTGATGGGATGTCAACAAAATTTATACCCCCACCATGACGTCATCACAGTGGGGGCGGAGCTAACGCCATGACATCATGATGTCATGGGTGGGGCCAACATCATGACGTTGTGGGCAGGGCCCAATATAAAAATAAAATAATTAAATTAAATTAAATTAAAATAAATACACACACACCTCAACCCACCCACCCACACAAACAAACAACCACAACACAAACCCGTAAATAACTTAAATAAATAAAATAAAGAAATAAAATAAAAATTAAATAAAAATACACCCACCCACCCAAAACACAAATAAACCACCCACCCACCCAAAACACAAAACCCTCACTTACCCTTGGGGCTGATGAGCCTCCATGGCCCGGGGCCGCCTGGCAAGGCGTGTTGCCCCTGACTGTGGCCTCCTCCTCCTCCACAGGCCAGTTGCATGATCGAACCCAGGGAACCTCTGCAGCCGTGCTAATCGTCCTAGGAAGCTGGGTGGGAACGGGGGACAATTCCTCCGGTGCACCCAGTTCCGTCTGCCATTAGCCTTCTCCCGGCTCATGAGACCCGTCTCCAAGGTTCCGGGACGGAAAAGGTGCAGCTCTGGCTAAAATAGGCAGCGAATGGCTGCCACTTAGGGACCATGCGCAGAAACTCAATCTGATGCATGCGTGACTTGCAATTGCAGCGTGCATGCGTCAGATTGATTCCTGTGCATGTGCACTAAATTGGAGCCATTTTGGCTCCGATTTAAAAAAAAATTCTTTTAGTGAGGCATCAGAACCGGACACCTCAAAAAATGGACTACCAGAGAACTCTCTGGGATTGTTCCTAATGGTTCTGGGGAACCGGTTGGAACCGGCAACATCGCATCACTGGATGAATTGTACAATAAATATATCTATGGGAAAATTTGTACAGCAAAAGTAATTTATTGTATGATTTTCCCCATAGAAATACATTGTATCATATAAATTTTTTAGTTGTGATTATATGGGGCACAATGTTTTTTCAAATCCTCGTTGTTATACGATTTAATTGCTGTACAAGGCAAGGCGTTCATTATACTGAGTTCTATTGTATTGACTTTTAACAGGACTGGATGCACTGATAACTGTTGTTCTAGAAGGAGCTTCCGATTTTAATGACCTCCAATATATTGAATTTGGAAAAGGACTTGGATACAAGACACAGTTGAATATTGGCATGGGAAATGTTGCCAGTCAATTGTCCAAGTATGTGGTAAGTAACTCACTGAAGAACTAAGACACACACATAACCTTTACAGTTACAACTTCGCTTCCACTGCAGAACTCTTTCATGTTGGCTGGAATTTGCTTTTCTGCAGCTAGGTGTTGGGTGGGGGGACTAAAAGCAGAGTTCAGTGCAGTGTATAATCGTATAATGAGTGCTTAGAAGTATTGTACATCCTGTTCAGAAAAGACCCTTCTGTTAAATGACAGGTTTCTGTTTACAATTTCGGGTCATATCAATATTTTCTTCATGTAATTATAGCAAAAGAGATATTATTATAAGAAAGAAAAGAAAGAAATGGAAAGTTAGCAGTAATGAAGTACTAGTCTTGGAACAAAAGGGAACTAAATAGGGGGCTAATCAAGGGCAATTGAGTACTGGTCTCAACAGAAAGAAGCAAACAAAGAGTTCAGTGAATAGAACAAAACTCTTTCTTTGTCCACATTTGAGCAACTAATGTGTAACTGCACAAATCAAATACGAAAACATGGGGAGACTGCATAGAAAATGTCAGAAGACAATTTGATTGTACCATCTTGTCAGTTCTCCCCAAAAGAATGAGTGAACAGTAGGAATGGAGCAAAACAGAAACAAAATCCCAAAACCAAATCCAGTTCTTAAAATGTGAGATTATTTGTTCTAGGTTCTCTTACATATTAACTCATAACTCCTTTATTTACTAATAAATTATCTTTCTTTTTTATCAGAGAGAATTGGCCCCTCAAAAACAAACCTTCCTGCATGTAAAAAATTGCAAGTTCTCTGCAATTCATACACACAAATACATATATCCCCCCCCCCGCCACCCCAACTCCCATATCCAAGACCTACTGCAGATGCTGACCTCTAGTGGCCATCTCTGGTAATATGCCATAGAAATACATATACAGTACAGTACAGTACTGTACATTATGTATTTCAAGATTTTTATTGAATATTTTTAGACCTGACGATAACTAAAATGGTGGATACTGTACCCATGCATATGGGGAGGCCACTTGTACACTAAATTTATTTCACATCCTGACAAGTGTACATGTTGGATTTTAATGTGACAGAGATAGTGACAGAACTTTATGGAGGAGTTCTTATGAGGAAAAGTGCATGTTCAATAGAATTGTTGGAGAGGGAGAAAGAATCAACTGAGAATTTAATTGTTATCAAATGAAGATTCCCACACCTAGTCCAGGAAAAAATAATTTTACTTCTCCTGCATGTTATTTTAATCTGAATTTCTTTCCATCAAATTTATGGAGATATGTGTGAATTGTTGAAAATTTTGTAAGTTTATGATTTAAAAAATGAAGAAAATTCCTTAACTATCTGTACAGTTCAGACTGAGAAGATGTAGGTGTTCTCACCACAGAAGAGAACCATCTTGTCATATCTGCATGTATTGTACATGTTAAACATAAGGAGCCTGTCATAAAAATGAATTAATAACCTTAATTGAGCACAACCCTAATTGAGCACTAAATATATGTTTTCACACCCAGAGATTCAAATTTAGTTCTTTCAATTTATTCCTAACATGTTTATAAAAAGGTTGAGTCTAGTTGTATATCCCAGTTAGAGAAGGCTCATTGGATTAGTGGGGATTTGGTGAATCAATACTTCCATAAATTCCACTGATTCAATGGGGAAGGTGGAGAGCAAAAGAAGAAGGGGGTGGCAGAAAATGAGATGGCTAGATGGTATTTTAGACGCAATGGGCACAGAGTTGGGCAGGTTGAGGAGGATGGTGGAGGCCAGGGGTGCCTGGTGGG
This sequence comes from Furcifer pardalis, assembly GCA_030440675.1. Classification (NCBI taxonomy): domain Eukaryota; kingdom Metazoa; phylum Chordata; class Lepidosauria; order Squamata; family Chamaeleonidae; genus Furcifer; species Furcifer pardalis. The sequence continues at coordinate 64,794,306 of CP126897.1, read as the reverse complement.
CAATGGTCCATGCGGTCACCAAGGGTCGGAATCAACTGTGTGATTGAACAACAACAACAACAACAATAATAACAACAACAACCTGGATTTCAACTAACATGTAGGTCTGAGAAAGAACCTATAAAAATAAGAAGTGAAGCAAAAACAAAACAAAACAAACACCATCATTCTCAAAGAAAATGTTTCTGAAAAGGGCTTCTAATTTGTGGATACCAATAGGAGACCAATTTTCTCTGGGCCAAAACATTGATGATAATGGACTTTAGAACCTAATAGATAATTCCCATTACTGTGTCAATGGATGCAATAGCCATAGACCAGGGGTTTCCAACCTTTTCAAGCTGAGGGCCAAGTCACACTCTCTTTGTCAACTTCATGGGATGGATAGCCACTTTGCCCTGCCTGCATGATAGGGCTGGCCATTTTGTCCCAATAGTGTTAGAGGGGTGGCAATTTTGTTTCTCAAATGCCTTTGTAGGGTGGGGGGGGGGGCACATGAAATGTGCCAGGGGCCAGATACAGCCAACAGGCCTTAGGTTGGGAACCCCTGCCATAGACAATCCACTTCAAAATCTTACCTCATTGTATGTTCAAACACCTTTGCTAACACTATGAGAATTTTTCTGTTCTAAGGCCAATGTTGCAGAACGAACATGTTGCTGCGTGTTTTGCAAATGCATTGGTAAAGAAGGAGAACGTGGAGAGCAAGGAAGATATGGGATGAAGGTAAGAATGGAAAACTGAAATCTTGTACACATTGATTTTAATCCACGCTTAGAAAGTTTATTGTTTTGGACTATAACACCTATTATTATGCAACTTGTAATCCAGCTATTATTAATAATCATATGCTGCAAAGTCATTACTGACTTGTAATCATGCCTGTCAAGGTTTTCTAGGTGGAAAATATTCAGAAGAACATTTTCCAAGTTTTTATTAAAATCCATGTAAAATTTTGACTAGTTAAGCCCTATCTAACCCTTGAAAAGAGATCTCAATATTTGATCTTAATAGACTTCTTGATGTTAATTTCAGGGTCGTTCAGGCATCAAAGGAACCCAAGGCCATTTAGGAGATGAAGGTGAACCTGTAAGCTTCAAAATTACTGATATATATATATATTGAAAAGTATTTTAAAACTAGAGTTGGTATTTGAAAAACATGCAACCATTTCTGAGCAGATGTGGGAAACATTAATTTTTTTAGAACGACAGGGTTTTCCAGTTGCTCAGTGGTCTCCTTAGCGATCCATACTTTTTGATCTAAAACAAATTACATCAAGACCAAAATAGAAGAGGGCAATGGTGATATACCAGAAGAGTTTGATTGCCACAGCAGAAATAGTTCACACACCCTGTAATGTTCACGTTTGACGTTTTTGCCTGTTTTGTTTTGTGAATCATCTTTTGGAGCTAAACGCTAGCTTTATTGGCAATGATTGCTTGATCATGAAGGTAATTCTAGATCACTTTTCTGGAACACATAAAATATTCCAGCTTCTAATGATGGGCTATCTATAAGACAAACTTTGGACTTGAGAAAATACTTCCCTTAAGTCTTAATTAAAGCATGGGAATCCAAGAAGTAGAACACATAGATAATTTGGCTACTTCCTATGAGAACTTCACAAACTGAGCTTAAGAGTTATACTGAGCTTTTCAGAAGAGCATTTTCTTCTCCACCAAATGGTGGATGGGGAGAAATGTGTAGGCGAAATGTTTGGGATCAGATTACCAAAGGATTTTGGTGAGTTGCTGGAACTGGGCAGATCCCCTTTCCCCACAGGAATTTCCCCCCTGACCTGTCGGGAAGTTTTGGGGACAGTTTGTAAAATAGCAAGATAGGAAGGTGGTGCATGATATTTGCAAGAGAGAGAATAGTGAAACATTGCACTAAGAGTATACATTGTATAGCACTTTTCTTAAAGTGAAGAGTTATCTTCTCTAAATTAAGGAATGAGCCTCTTCCCATCTACTGAATATTTTTTGATAGATTTACCCATTCATTTGCCCATTAATTTTTGGTGGTATATTATTTTCACACTTCCTTGCCAATGGACCAATGTTTTCATGAGGCTGGCATTGGCAAAGATCTTTGAGCTTTTCTTAACTTAAGAAGTACACAAACCCTCCTTATTTTCTAAATAGTCATTTACATTTATACAGTATCATGATATTCTTATCAGGGTCCAAGAGGTTTGCCAGGACCAGCTGGAGATAAAGGCTATATGGGTTGCCACGGCAACAGAGGACCTAAGGTAAGCTACCAACCCCTGACAAAATGTTATTTATCACCATCTTATTTATAAAGCTCATTACATTTATGTTTACTTTTCTCATCCTTTTCAGGGGCAGAGAGGAATAATTGGCCGGAAGGTATGAATCTTTCTGAAAATTCTGTAAAACTCTCTTTCTAAATGTGTTTCCTTACAGAAGGGACCTGCCTCTCGGGTAGACCCCCAACAGTATTCTCGATTGCACTTCTTGGCTGGACAACCCAGGGATGAATTTGTGTAAAAAAGGTAGCATTAAGCCAAATAACCACTCCAAGTTTCTTCAAGAAATATATTGAAAGCATTGTAAAATACAGGATACAGTCCATCTTAAGAACAGCAAGCATTTCAAAGCAGAAATAAACCATTAAAGGTTCCAGGGAAAGCACTCCGGCCCCCCTCCTTCCACAAGTCTCACATTTTACAGAATGGCTGCACAGCCTTTCAGAGAAACCTATCTATGTTTGCGTCACTGGGTTACACCTCTGGCCCTCCCACTTAGGGATTCCAGCCTATGATCTTACAGCAAGACATGTCAGTCACACATTCAATTTCATTAAAACCATGAGGCAAGGATGTTTACATATTTTCTTCCTCCCACAGATCTAGAATCGCCATTTTAAAAGTACTAAAACACATTTAAGTGAGTACGAAGAAAACAGAAAGAGCACTGTTTTAAAATGGGGCGTTTTCTGTTACAGTTACATTAAAAAAAGAAGGAAAAAGAAAAAGAGTGAGCCTATCTTAAAGAGTCATGGATTCATTCCCTTCCACCTCTTTGTAAGCTGTAACACCTTGAAGGGCCCAAACCCAATTTTCTGCAGGTATTAATATCCACTTGACTAAGGAAATTCCAATTTGATATAATAACACTATTATAAAATGGACTCTTTCTCAGTCACAATTACTTGTGGTGGCTAAAATGAGCCAGAAAGAACTCACTACTAGGGAACAATGACAGGAGAAGGATTTTGCCTTCCAGTCCTGCTTTTTATTATCTCAAAGATATCGGGGTGACCACTGTGTCACTCTCAAGGGAAGTACTGTATTCCATTTGTAAATTAATTTTGGCTCCCTTTATTTTGGAAGGCGGCAAAAGCATTTTTGATCTAGTCAGCATCTGAGATCTGAGAAAGATTCTATGTTCATTGCTGATTTTACAAGGATCTTGTGAAAGAGATGATTATACATTGCTGCTTTCTTCCACCTTGTATCCTATAGACACCCTGGGCTATAATTCCTGCAAGGCTCAAAGCAAATGGCCCTAGTATTGGCCCTAGTCAGCGATCATAGAAGATCAACCACATCTGAGGGTACCAATTTAGGGCCGGTTACTGTTGAGCACAGTAGGGCAATAGGATCTGGCACCCATCTGAATGGATTTTTACCTCTCCCTCTCCCCACTTCATTCTGTTGCTTTCATTTGTCCCTTCCATTGATTTCCATGTGGAAATAAGCCTGTTCTGGGACTTCCTGAAATAGTTTGGCTGCCATTACGGGATGGTGGAGAAGAAAATTTGAACTGAATGGCTCCAAGCTTTCCATAATCCATACTTAGCTTAGCATGCTGTTCTCCCTTACCCTCTTTGCAGTCAGAGCACCATCATTAGAGAAAGAAAAGTATATCAGCTACTACATAGTTTAAAGTTAATATGAAGCAGTCCTACAGCAGCTTTAAGTTGTGGATTCAACCCTTTGGGACTCAAACTGATTTCCTGAGAACATTCCCTCCTTTGTAAAGGAATCATGCCTAGACTTCTTTTTAAGAAAATAAAAAAACCTTGTGTTTATTAGAGAAACTTGGGATGGGAAGGACAGTAGATGTCCTAGGAGGTCTAGCTAACTAAGCTGGAGATATCAGAAGCCATGGCAGCCTCTAAGGAAAAGACAAGATGCCTCCTCCTTGGAGGGACAAGAGAGAGGTGTGAGAAGAATCAAGCATCAGCAATGCTAATGCTTCTCACACCTCTCTCTTGTCCCTCCAAGGAGGAGACATCTTGTCTTTTCCCTAGAGGCTGCCATGGCTTCTGATATCTCCAACTTAGTTAGCCTAGAATAGCAATCAATCAAGGTCCAAGGAAGAGCAGAACAGGTAAGAGCAGATAAAAGACAGTCTGGGAAACTGAGAATACATCTCTCTTTCCTCTTCCCTGTGCAAAGACACACATCTTCTCATGTGCAGCCTGAATTGAACCAGGTCACTTCCAACAGTATGTGTATCTCTACATTTTTAATATTGAGACTTGCAATGATGGACTGTCTTCTGTGATGGTGGGCCTTCATTTTGGATCTCAGGTAGATTTACTCTGTCTTAAGCCCCTGGGGTTGATATGATCACCCTGTGAGTATAGGCTTAATGCATCATTTTGAAAGAAAGTTATATTTCTGTCACAAAGTGGTAGATGACATAAATACAAATAAGCATTCAGAATGCTCTGATTACACAAACAGATGTTGTTGATCTTCACTTTGTGTGTCATGATAGCAACTGTGGCAAGTGCCAGCAATGGAATTTGTGTCTGCATCCTTGACGTAATCAGCTGGGAGCATGTCCTGTTGAAATCCATGGGGCTCACACTGTGCAAGCTTCTACTGTAAACAGCATAAAAAGGAGCATAAAAATCTCATAGTTAAGCTCATACTTGATTTTATTTATTTGTTTGTTTGTTTGTTTATTTAGATTTATTATCCCGCCCCAATCAGGCGAACCTGACCTTAGGCGGCTTATAGAAAAAGATTATACATTATGAGTACAAAACAAACTAAACAATCCCAGTATACCCCTACAAATTGAGATATTGAAGCCTGAAGGTTTAAAATTAATTTTTAAAAAAGCTATAAATTTACAAAAAACTCAAAAATTTAACAGATTTAAAATTTTAAAAGGTTAAAAAAGTTTAAAAGAGAGAGGGGCTGGGTATCTCGATCAGATCAGCCACCCAACATGGGACCCCATTTTACTGGAGCCCCACACCTGCCCTGCCAGACAGGTTTTTAGGCCCTTCCAAAAGTGCAGTAGCTCTGTCGCTAGGCGTAACTCAGTTGGCAGGAGGTTCTGAAGGGCCGGGGCGGACACAGTGATGGCCCTCCTTCTGGTGCTAGAGAGATGCACCTCTCTAGCTGATGGAATGATAAGAGAGCCTCTCTGATCCGCCCTGGTGGGACGGACAGATCTCTAAAAGAGCCTTGGAGGTGCAGTGGTTGTACTGTAGCCAAAACATTGTGAGTTTAATCCAGATGAGTATCAGGATTGACTCAGCTTTCCATCATTCAGAGATTGGTAAAATGAATAGCCAGCATGTTGGGGGAAGATGCTTAATTACCTTGTGAACTGCCCAGAGTGTGCACTAAGCATTATGGGATAGTATATAAGTGTAATTGCTATTGCTAATTTGAATTCCAATGATAATTCTTTCTTCGTTTCAGTTATTGTAGTGGTGGACTTGATTGTCTGGTTCCATTAAACAAGTAAGAATCGAATGGAACTGATAAATCTGATAATATTTTAGTAGGACAGAAGGGTGCTTAAGAAAAAATTAGCTATCTGGTTTTATATGTTTATCATCAAAGAACACTTACGGCTACAGGTTTTTATAGCATAATACGTTTAGTTTTACTTGTTCTTGCAGGGAAGCAATGGGGAGAAAGGAATGGAGGGCATTGATGGAGAAATGGTAAGCTCATCTCACTCCCCCCAGTATCTGGGAGCCATGAAGGACTGGAAACATTTTCAGATTATTAGTCTTTCATATGCAGTATTTATAATTTGTTTGTACTTAAAGGGCCCCCCTGGACTTCCAGGAATGAAAGGAGAGATGGGTGACTCAGGGAATCAGGTAATTTTATTTATTCATTTTGAGCATTACCAAATGGAACTTGCAGCACAATGTTGTAGCATAGAATGTTACTGCTTAGGATTCCAACCCCTGGACTCTGTTCCACTTTTCAGTATCTTGTGTAGGTTACATACATGTGTCAGTCAGAACTGATGGGCCTCACTCCTCTTTGGGAGTTTTTTGAGGGTCTCCAGTAGCAATAGTGGGTTTTCCCCTCCCAAATATACTGCAAATTACGAAGCATCCTCATGCCTGCTGACATTGGCTTCTGGTTTGTGGATGGTAGCCGTTTGCCTACATAAACAACAGTAATCACAGCCAGAACCCTGTAAAACTACAGTAAAACCTCGCATAAAGAGCACCTCGCTTAAAGACGAACTCACTTAAAGAGCAGAATTTTCTCTGAATGGTCGCCTCGCTTAACAACTAAAACCAACCAAAAACTTGCTTAACAACTAAATCGGGGATCGCAATCCCCCCCGCCAGAAGTCACAATTATTCACTTACAGTGGTGTTTCGTTTAACGAGCAAACTGGCTTCAAGGGCAATCCTGTGGAATGCATTATGCTTTGTAAACGAGGTACCACTGTATACTATATCTTTCAAATAATCATTTACTATAGAAACAAACATACAGTACAATCAATGTAACAGCTATAGCAATCAAATCAAATCAAAACAGCAAATGGCCAGCTAACATAAAACGGAAAAGTTACAACAGCTGAGAAAAGAAACGAAGTTCTCATAAAAATAAACTTGTGGCCAAATTCCATAATAGATAAACTGTTACTAGATAAAATACACTTTAATGTTCCAGACAATGTGATTCAGGCCTTAGCATTTGAGAAATCGGACATGCAACTGAGCCTTTTCTTGTCTCCCAAGGGCCACTCCCAAAATAAAGCAAACTTTATTTGGAAATTGTGGGATTTTTTTAAAAAAAAGTCTACTTTGACAACGAGGTTGCTTTCACCAGTTATGGAAATTTGCTGCTCTAATGATGGATTCTCTGTAATGTAGAGTTTAACCTTCGACTACTTCTGATATTATAACCATCAAAAATGTATGTCGTCACTGGGCTTAAATCAAAACTGAAATAAAGGAATTGGAATCATATGGATCTAGCCCTTGTGTCCCGCCCACCCGCATGCAGCCACACAAAATCAACTATGTTCTGCTTGCTATAGCCAAAATCTCATTCACTTTTTTATTCTTTAAAGGGCAGCCCAGGACCTAAAGGAGTCCCTGGTGAATGTGGTGAGAAAGGATTTCGGGGAGATCCTGTAAGTTTTTCCAGAACCGAGACTGAAGGAAATGTAGAGTGGATTGCCATGCATTTTAAATTCTACTTTACAGGTGTTCAGAGAATGTCATCAGAAGAAGCCTCCTTGAGGATTGTGGTATTTTTGTACCACAATTGGGCGTACCCTGGGCAATGGAAACTTTGCTTTGCCAGTTAATCTTTCTCACACTAGGTCAGGCGAAAGGAACTATGGAATGAATTCACCAAAAGGCTTTCTTTTAGCAGTTTTCCAGCAACAAGGTCTTCTTTGTTAATGTGTGATCTCCAGATTTAGACATGGCAAGATAAACTGGGTTTACATTCTAGAGCTGTGGTACCCAACGTGGGGCGCATACCCCATAGGGGGACAATCTGATTTATAAGGGATGCGATTTGAGAATGAGTTAAACCAATTTAACAGTCTTTTAGCCTTCCTCCATGTAAATAGAAGTTCACTTTTTGAATAATAAGAATTATATGTCACCGAGGTGGAGGGTGGGCATCAGGATTTTAGAGATGCTTAAGTGGGGCATGGCCAAAAAAAGTTTGGGAACCACTGCTCTAGAATGAATCAGATCTGCATGCTTCTTCTTTTAACGTGTTTTCAGAATTCCACCTTTTCTGCCACTTGAAAGAACTCTCCTTATAGATGTGGATTCCTCTGAACTGTGTGCTTTGCCCATATACTCTGGCCAAATTATTGAAAGGCGGACAGCAAACGGAGCTCTAACATGATCACCCATTATTATTATTATTATTATTATTATTATTATTATTATTATTATTATTATTATTATTATTATTATTATTATTATTATTATTATTATTATTATTATTAGAAATCTATGCAGGAAGATTGGGGGAGGGACAGTCATTAAGATCTTCTGGTTACCTTTTTTCCAGTAAACTAGCCCAAAAAATTAAACCCAGATATGTTCTGAACATGAAGTAAGGCAGATGGTGTATATTTTGAGGGATCAATTTATCTAGCTCCATAGAGCATGCATATATACCCACATTGTTTTAGCTGCATAGACATTTTTGTATCTAGGGTGTGACTTTGTGCCTGTGATTTATCTGAGTGTTACAGGTTTATCATTGGCAGGGTGGGACAAATGACCTTAATTCATGTAGATCAGGGGTGCCCAAACGTTTTGGGCTACGGGCTGATCACCTGGTTCAGGGAGCCAGTTACTAAGGCCAGGGGGCTGGATGTGGCCTCCAACGCCAAGTCATCCGGCCCACGATGCCCTCGTCACTCCTGGAAGAGGAAGTAAAACATGCCAGTGTGGGTGCGTTTTACTTCCGCTTCCAGGAGTGACGAAGGCTTTGTGGACCGGATGAATTGGCATCAGGGGCTGCATCCGGCCCTTGAGCCATAGTTTGGGCACCCCTGATGTAGGGTTATTCTGCTTGAGTGACTCAGTAGATATTAGAGTGGTCCTTTAAAGGAACTGTGGTTTTCTGTCTTTATAGATAACATTGTGTGTGATCCTTCACTAATGGAAAATGTCCTAGTAAACAATATTGCATAATTAACACTCCCCCTTCCTTTGCATCTACCAGGGTATCCATGGAATAAATAATAATATAGCAGGACCAAGAGGTTTAGCAGGAGAGAGAGGAAGTGAGGTAAATGCTATTTGTATATATGACATTATTTTATTACTAGCTTCAATAAAAATATAGTAGGATTTGTGTCACTGATTATGTGTGCACTTATGAGAAGGAACCACAACTCTGCATGAACTTACAAACTGCAGTGCTCTTGCTCCTTTCCCAAATTCATGAAGACATCCTTGCATGTCTACTAAAAAATAAATAAGATTGGATTTATTCCTAGGTACATGGGTATAGCCCCTATCTGTTTGAAAGCAAGAAATTGCAAGTCGATACATAGGTACCCCTTTGGGAGGAAAGGTAACAGTGTTCCATGTGCTCTGGGGTCTAGTGATGCCCGCCACATGACCATGGAAGTGTCTGTAGATGTTTACAACGCTGGCTCTTTTGCTGTAAACGGAGATGAGCACCATCCTCTGAGTCTAGAGTCAAATATGACTGGCTTTTAAGCAAAGGAGACATTTACCTTACATGGGTATAGAATTGTAAAGGTTTAGAAATATATCTTAGGTTAGTTTAAGTTCCAATGGTGTCTGCAGAACTTCCAAGTAACTGCGCGCAGTGTGCAGGAAACCAAGGGCATATTTGGTGAAGTATAATGGATTTAGCTCAGTGGTTTAGGGCTTCAAAGCCAGAGGCTGTGAGCTCGATTCCCCATTGTGCCTTGTGAGAAGAGCCGGTTTACGTGGCTTTGGCCAAGACTCACAATCCCAGGGTGTCCCCAGAAGAAGGGAACGATAAAAGACTTCTGTGCATTTTCTGCCTAGAAAACTCTGGAAAAAGGATTGTCATAAATCAGAATAGACTGGATGGCACACAGTTATTTATATCAGGGATTCTCAACCTACGGCCCAGGAGCTGGATGCAGCCCATGACACCATTTCATGTGGTCTGCCAGACCCAGAAGTGCCATGTGCGGTAGGTAGGCCAAAATGGCCGTCTGGGCCCCAAAGCTGTCTGAGGGAGCATTATCCAGCCCTTGGCTTGAAAAGGTTGAGAACCCCGGATTTATATTATTATAGTGAATTTGCCTTGTACGTTTATCCAAATCTGGCTAGCATGATACCTGAAGCATCTGATTTTAATTATTGTAAGTAAAGAGTGTTGTGTTACCTAATGTACCAATGCTCTTTGTTTTCCTGACTGTCTGAGTCTTGGATAGTATCATGGGAACGTCGAGTCAGGAAGCACCCATTGGTCATAAGTCAAGGTGAAATCCAGTGTGTGCTTTCTTTCCCCTTTAGGGTGAGAGAGGACCGACAGGCCCTCCAGGATTTCAAGGCTCCAAAGGAATCAGAGTAAGCGCCAAGGAAACGGGATACTACTATTGCTTTTATCTCTTACAGAACCTTCTGGTGGTAATCCATGGCAGAGAACAGCTGTGTGAGACCTTCCTCTCAGAGTCTACTCCCAACAGTAGACAGAAACAAAGCATCACTCCTCACCTCCTTTCCCTCTAATAATTAGTTTCAAAATATTCCAGTCAAGGACCATTTCCTGCGGGAAATGTTAATCTCTTGCCTTTACGTTCACACCATTTAATTCTGGGGAAATGGCTTGGGGCAAAGAGGTATGGCTAAATTCTATAGGACAGGGGTCCCCAACATTTCCCACACCGAGGACCGGCTTCATGCCAAACAACCTTTCCACAGACTGGCAAGTGGGGGTGGCGGGACTGAACAGTGCAAGTGCACAACCAAATATGACAACATGCACATTTCACACAAGCGAAGGAGAGGGTGCAGCCCAAAAACAAGGAGGAGGGGCTCAACCACGCCACCTGACTAGGACAGCAAACCATCACGTTGCACATTGCACATTCTTGTTGAATGTAAGACAAAAGCAAAGCAATCACACTACCCATAGTGCTTAATGCACTCTCTGGGCAGTTCACAAGTTAATTAGCATTTTCTCCCCCAACATGCTGGGTACTCATTTTACCGACCTTGGAAGGATGAAAGGTTGAGTCAACCTTGAGTCCTGGTCAGGATCAAACTCACAATCTTTTGGTTGCAGTACAGCAGTTTAACCACTGCACCACCAGGGTTCTTTGTCACGTAGAAGCCACTTGGGTGGGAGGTGAAATCTTTAATTTCTGAAATCCATGTCGACTAGGATGACTTTATCACCTCGAATAATTTTTGGAAATTAAAGTCTCACCCCATCCCAAGGCCCCCAAAAGCTCATCCACAACAACGTGAATTTGTGCTAACCCACTCTAGCAGGCACGGTCGCCGCATGGCGGCGCTACACAGAGAGTGTGTTTGAGGATAGTCCAGATATCAAAGTCCAAAAGGCAAGCTGAGGTCTGTTTACCGGTAGTCTGAGTCAGTAGTCTAATCCAAAGGGTGTCCAGGGGCATAGTCTTGGTTGGCAGAGTAGTGAGGGGCACGGCAGGAAAGCCAAGGTCATGGCAGGCAGTCTGGAGTCAAGCAGGGTGTCGGTCTTCACACGAGAGTTGTACCAACACTGGTAGGATGCACCAAGCTTCCTTATAAGCCTCCCAGCTAATCAGCATCAGCTGGGAGCCTTCTTTGGTACTTTACTCTAGCCTGCCTGCATCTCAGGTGTAGCTGTTTTCTGGACCTCTCCCTGACTGAGGGCTGATCACTGTCAGACCTGTCAGGTCAGCTGCTGGGGGGGGGGGAGGGAACCACCCCATAGCACTTAATGCCCTCTCTGGGTGGTTCACAAGTTAATTAGCATTTTGCCCCAGACATGCTGGGTCCATATTTTACCACCCTTGGAATGATGGATGAGTCAACCTTGAATCCCATCAAGATCGAACTCACAGGATGCAGTACAGCAGTTTAACTACTGCACCACCAGTACTCTTATTTAAAGGCACCTCCCACCCTGTTTTAGGCTCAAAAAGCTATTTTAAAAAACTGAGCATGACCGGAAACATGAGGTTCTGTCAACACAAGGTCTGACACATAGTAACTGTTTGTAATTATGTTATTTCAGGGACATCAAGGTCAACGCGGACATCAAGGGCCCAAGGTACATCTGAATAATATACTGCTAAGAATCAGAATTACAGTCTGCCCTCGGCTGCTTTCAAAACACCACTCCATATAGCATTTTTGCAAAGGTTTCTCCCATAGTTCTTAGTTGACCCTCTTGGGGGCTACATCTGTATCTTTTATTCCCTTTCCCCTGTTCTTTTCAGTTCCCATCCAGTCTTCATTTAAGCCAGGGGTTCCCAACCCTTTAAAGGAGAGGTGCCCAAATTACAGCCCAGGGGCTGGACCCGGCCCCCGATGCCAATTCATCCGGCCCACAAAGCCCTTGTCGCTCCTGGAAGTGGAAGTAGAATGTGCCCGTATGGACATGTTTTACTTCCGCTTCCAGGAGTGATGAGGACTTTGCAGGCCAGATGAATTGGAGTTGGGGGCCAGTTCCAGCCCCTGGGCCGTAATTTGGGCACCCCTGAACCACATGACTTGCCCATGGCCCAAAAAGTTTGGCCACCCCTGTTTTAAAGCCAGGGGCCGGGTCACACTCTCTCAGTCATCTTTGAGGGCCAGATGGCCATTTTGCCCTGCCTGCATGATGAGGCTGGCCATTTTGTTCCAACAACTTCAAGGGGGTGGCTATTTTGTTTCTCAAATGCCCTTGGAGGGGTGGGGGCCCACATGAAATGGCACCAGGGGTCAGATCCGGTCCACGGGCCTTAGGTTGGGACCCCCTGATTTAAATGATAAATATCTTGTTTGGTTACTCCACACATACTGATAGTCATGTTTTATTCATAAAGAACAAGGTGTTTCTATAGCAGGGGTCTGCAAACGTGGCTCTCCAGGTGTTCTTGGACTGCAATTCCCAGAAGCCCAAGTCAGCACTCCTGCTGATCAAGGCTTCTGGGAACTGAAGTCCAAGAACAGCTGGAGAGCCAAGTTTGCTGACTACTGTTCTATAGAAATAAATCTCAGCCATTACTAATGAACAGAGATGTTAGAGATAGCCATATTAAAAGAAAAACTAAGTATTAATTAAAAGTAAAATTAGTTTTAAACTATGGTTTCTTTTCCAGTACATCTATGTTCTCCCTAACAGGAAGTAGGGCGGAATATAAATTTAAATAAATAAATAAAAGATTGTAAGTGAGTAATTGATTTTAATTCAAAAATAGCATGAGTATCCTACAATTCTAATTCAAACTGGATACCTCAGGAGTTGTTTTAAAAACATTCTAAAAAATAAATGCTCTTTTCGCAAACAGCTGTCATTTCATCTCATTGCTTTGAAGGCATCTTTCAACCACAGTGGATGGAGTGCCACCTTCCTTGAAGCTTGGGTAGAGGACCATCTCTTTGATAAATGCAATACAAAGCACCATTTTGTTGTTCTTTTCTTTCTTTTTTTGCTACAGGGAAGACAAGGACCCCACGGCCCCAGTGGTGTTCCTGGACATCAAGGATTTAAAGGTCCACAGGTCAACGTTTAAGCTGTTCAAGATTATATTTGAGGGAAACTGGATTTTTCCACATTCTAGCTCACATATAGAGCTTGCTGGGGATACAATGAGTTTGCTTCTTCAGACAAGTCACTTTTACATGAGAACAATGATAGTCAGGGACAGGGCTAGTGCATTCCTTTACCTACACATGGAACTCACACATTTTATGAACATATTTCTGTGTATTTCTGATTTATCTGGACTCACTTTTTGTTTTGTGACATGTTTCTAGGGCGATGGAGGAATTCGGGGGAAGAAAGGAATGAGAGGTGATGATGGAAGCAAAGGGTTTCCGGTGAGTAACTGTATGATGTGAATTTTATTTACTTATTTTCCATACT